>JAZHRO010000049.1:11312500-12562500 GCA_037157565.1 Thalassia testudinum | reverse complement strand
GTGCTCTGCGTGGGAAGTATCTGCTGACCCCCTGCCCAAGATGGGTAGTCCCTCCTGACGTGGCCCGGCTGGCCACACTGGTAGCAGAGGGGAACTCGACTCCCGCCTTCAGTGGGTCCCTGCTGTCGGCTAGGCGGGGGTCCGGTGCTGGCGACTGGCCCCTGTTGAGGGCCCCCAAAGGCCACTGATGGCCCTGTAAAACGTGACGGCTCTCCTGCGGACGCCACATGTCTCCGTTCTCGTCGGCCCTGTGAAAAGTCTGGCTGGAAGGGCCTCTTCCGCCCGCCGTCGGTGTCTCGCGCAGACGGGTTGGTCTCCTCGTAAGTCATAGCTGCCTCTACCACCCTCGAAAACGTAGGCAGCTTCAGGGGTTTGACATACCCCCGGATCGCAGGTCGGAGCCCCTCGGTGAACCTCCAAAGGCACTCATCCTCAGTGGCTACCGCTGTCGCTGCAAAGCGGGACAGCTCCAAGAAACGCGTGCGGTACGCGCTCATAGTCATCGTCCCTTGGCGGAGAGTGTGGAACTCCCGCCTCCTCTGGTCCTGCCACGTGTGGGGAAAGTACTGCTCGCAGAAGAGGGTGACGAACTGGTCCCATGTCGGCTCATCCCTCTCCTGTCCCCGGACCGCCCTCCACCACCGGTGTGCTGCACTCTCCAGCTGGTACGTGGCAAAGGCCACGCGGCACTCCACCGGGGGGCGAAGGGTGTCAAAGATATTCTCCAACTGCTCAAGCCAGTCCTCTGCCTCGGTCGGGTCCTCATCCCCCTTGAAGGAGGGGGGCTTCAGCTTCCGGAACTGTCCGAAAAGCTCGAAGTGGCACTGTAGGGGAGGTGCTGGTGCACCTCCAGGCGAAGGTGCCTCGTGCACGGAAGTATCGGAGGAAGGTGGGGCGGTAGCGGCCCATCCCCTCCCTCGTGTCCAGCGTCGTGTCCGTCGCGTGGTCCCACAGAGGACTCCCCCTCTGTAGCCCCAGGAGGAGGTGCTCGGGGCAGTGGGTGGAGCTCCTCTCGTACAATGTCCCGTATCAGTCTGGCGAGGTCCTGGGCCTGGATGCCCGGGAGTGGTGGCTGGTCCACCGAGACGTCAACAGCAGCACGTCCACCTCACCGACCTCGTCCTCGGCCGCGCCCGCGGCCAGCCTCACTAGTCTCGCGATGAGGCATCTCCTGTAAGGAGACGCGAAACAAAACGGAACACGTCACTACGAAACGATACCGAACGGAAACGTCTAAAAACTCATATCAAGAGATAGGTTGTGGTGGCTACTCTAGTTATAAACATGTGAATTGGTTATTTTCCAGTCAATTGATTCACTTCTCGGGACGACCTTGCTCTGATACCATCTTGTAACGACCCGGTTCCCGAGTCCCTACGAGACACGAGAACCGGACCGACTCAACTAATCCCAAGACCTAGTCGTCCAACGAGGAAGTAACCAAAAGAGCAGTACAAT
The DNA here is from genome assembly GCA_037157565.1 of Thalassia testudinum. Classification (NCBI taxonomy): domain Eukaryota; kingdom Viridiplantae; phylum Streptophyta; class Magnoliopsida; order Alismatales; family Hydrocharitaceae; genus Thalassia; species Thalassia testudinum. Next base: position 12,561,042 of record JAZHRO010000049.1, on the reverse strand, counting down.
AAACCACATTCAGCATGAATATAACTAACAGTAAGAAAGTACAGCAGTAAGGAAAGAAACTACCACAGTATGTACCACCACAACAGTAGAACAACATTCATAATACAATTTGAACTACAGGTAAAGAAAGTATAGCAGAAACAAGAACTACTCACTACAACATAACAAAAAGAGGTACAAGAGACAGTGGTAACTCTACTGGACCCTACTCGGCCCAGCGTCCTTTGCAGCCGCTGACCCTGGCTGCTCAACACCTGGTCCTGAAAAAGGTAACGAGTGTAACACGTCAGCAAAAACGCTGAGTAGAGTGGCAACTAAACTAAAGACAACAGTAGAGTGTACAGTAGCTGTTATGTTCAATTACTTTCTTTATTCACATCTTTCAAATGTCTCACTATTTCATTTATTCCTCAGATCTTTTTCTTGATCTCGAATGTTCCTCGTGGGAACGATCTTGATTGCAGTCTTTTCCAAAAAGTAGAAGTAGCACGTGGTGCTCTCCTGGCCAGGAGAGTCCCCTGTGGTGATCCTACCCTCAGTCAACCACCCCAAGGTCACTGACACACGTAACGGTGACTACGGCACGCGCAATAAACGCACAGGTAGCTAACCCGTACTGGTACGCGGTCAGTCGTTTCCGTTAACGGGTGCGCCCAAAGCACAGCACGGAACTAGTCCAGGGCAGAGCCCTCTCAGTAACAGGGGTCCAACCCCTCCACAGTAACCAAATCGGGGCCTTGCCCCTCCACAGTTCGTGCACCCTCGCCTGACTACCCTGGTTTGCCCCAGCGGGCCTAACAAGTCGGTGTGGGAGGCTAGCAGAACCCCGGGGCCCGTGGGGTAGCTAGTACCTCCCTACACTAGCAGCTCTCCTCAGTACTACGTACGCGAGGGCCAGCAAGTCGGTACAGAGTGGCCAGTCTTAACCCCGGGTCCCTGGGGCGGCTGGCTCCGCTCTGCACTAAACAGGGGGACAGTCTCTCTCCTTGGTACTCTGTACTCGAGAGCCAGCTCACTTCCCCAATACTATTCCATTCACTTTCCAGGAGTTCTACTCCTACTTCCCCGTAGGGTTCCATCCTTTTTACTCAAACATCCAGGTTTCACTTTCCAGTTTCACATTCTTACAATCCATGTTGTCAACCACGTTATTTATTCACAACAGGCAGCTGTTAATTCAAATTACAGGCAGCTTTATATCTCTTTCCATTTTCCAAGACTGCAGTATTATACATTCCACTAGTTTTCCCATCCTAGGATTCATGCCATATCCTAGGATCTATCATACAATCTAGTTTTCCAGCCCTAGGATTCATGCAACACCTAGGAGCTATCATTCCATCTATTTCTCATTCCTAGGATTCATGCAATGTCCTAGGTTCTATTTATGGTTCCATAATTTAACAGATTTTATTAATAACTTAAAGCCACTCTACCATGTACAATGGGAGAAATGGGGGCGTGGTCGGGAATCCCACGTGCCTCCGCGACCCCCGAGACTGCAACAGAACGGGGTCCTATCACAAGGATCAAACACAAGGCGTGTCTCAAAACAGTGTATAGCTACTGTAGACGGGTAGAGGAATTAATTTTGAAAAGAACGCAACTCGAATCGCGGAAAACGGAACTCGAACGGGCCCTAAACGGGTCCAAAACGATGACACTATGCAAAATCAGACGTCTGGAACTTCTTCCAGACGTCTTAAAAAGTGGATCAGAGAATTACCTTGTTCAGCGTGGTTTCCTAGGCATCCAGAAGTCTGCAGGGACGTCTGGCCTAGCTCCCAAACGTCCTATGGTCACGCCAGACGTCTGTAGGTCACTTCCGCCGTCTGGTACTACTGCGAGACGTCTGATTCGCGATGGATGGCGAATCACCGAGCCTGCGCACACCCATCTCCCTCCCTCAGTACGGTCAGTCGACAGGAAGGAAGAAGGAGATGGAAAACTCACCTTTTAGACGTCTGGATGGTCTTCCAGACGTCGCCTTCGCCGTCTGGCTATCAACCCAGACGTCTGATTCTGGAAATTTTTCCAGAATCAGGGCGCCACTCGGCCTCCACTCGCGACGTCGCCCGCGTCGCACCTCGCGCGCCTGCGGCTCAAACCGTAGCAGTCCCCCCTCCGCGTCGCTCCGCGCCCCCTGCGCCCTCCGCCGGCCGGCCCTAGCAACCCCGGCGAGCTCGCCCTCACGGCAGAGCTCCTCTCTCGCACGCAGCACCTCCTCCGCGCTCACTGCGGCGGCCGCTGCCGCCCTCGCGCTCATGCTCACTGGCTGAAGGAGAAGAGGGAGGAGACGGTGGTGACGAAAGTGAGGGGAGGCATGGCCTTTTAAGGCCATGCGAGGAGGAGAGAGGACGCGGCAGGGCGTCTGCAGTCGCAGGGAATAAACGAATATGAAGGTCTGCGCGCAGACGACCTGTGCGTGTGGAAGATAGCGGATTTCCAGACGTCTGGAAACGATCCCAGACGTCTGGTCCGACGTCTGGGCCACCTCCCAGACGTCTTAAAAGACGTCTGGGGCACGCGTTCGTTACAGTCCGCTAATTAAACAAATTTTTTTTGCTAAGTGAAAGGGCCCTAGTAACTGAACTCAAGAAGAAGAAAAGCTGATAAAATTGGCTAAGTGTTAAAAGACACAGAGAGAACATGAGTTAAGATTTGCGGCTAAGTGTCTTAAGAAGAAAGAGCAGAAGAGAGAGTAAACTGAAGAAAAGCTAAGTGTTTGAGCTGTAAGAGAGACTAAGTAAAGAGAGGAAAGAACATATAGAGAAGAAGAATACAGAGAAGACTTAAAGGAACAAAGAGAAGAAGGATATGTGTATATGTATATCCGTATGTGTAGTATATATAAATAATATGTATATGTAAATAATAAGTTGTATAGTATGTATATGTAAGTAGTACAGCTATATATATGTATATAAGTAACTTCATATTTTTACTGACAGAATAAACCATCGCTAAAGGTAAAATAACTGTCACTATAGATCCTTATTTCTACTTTAGTGTTTGTATATAGTTTTTTTGGGGTTTAGCAACGCTTATATCTGTCGTTGTAGCTTCTATATATGTTACTATATATGTTAGTATGTTAAGTATGGTATGTATTATTAGTTAGTATTGTATATATATATGTGTTAGTAATATAACTTATTAATAGATAGTGTAGAGTATAATTGTGTATTGTTTGATGCTTGTTTGTAATTAGATTTTTGCAAGCATTTGTAATAGATTCTTGTGTACATAATTAAACTTTCCTTTCATTCATTGTTAATTAATTAATTCATTAATTCATTCTTTATTATATATAAAACTGATCCTTTTGGAATTAAAGAATAATATTGGACTTAGAGAGTGATGTATATTAATAACTGCCTCCTAGTGAACAACCTAAAATAAACCAGTAAAAATTATGTAAATTAAATAGAAATCGATGTGATGACAGTTTGTATTTGTGACATTTACTACAACAACGACGATTTTTTTATACGAACCATGGTCGATCGTCTTACAAAATCCAAACTTGGGTAAAAACCACCACCTAAGACTCTCGACTTAGGATTTTCTGATCGACCTAGTCGATCAAATCTATTAACGTACTACTTCAACGAGGGTAGTACAACTTCTTACAACCATGCTACTTTATACCCGAGGGTAGCATAACCTCAAAACCCTCCTCTTCATGAGGAGTATTTTCTCTCGCCAGAGAGATGAGAATTCGCAAGGCAAATGCGCAAACAAAGATAATATAACAATAGTCCTATAGAGCCTCAAAATAAATGTTAATATAGCTACTATAGGAGAATGAAAACTTTCCTTTTAATGGAAGTGCATCAACTATTGATGCGGAATGTGTGAACCACGCGATGGCACTACGGCGCTGTCATATTCATAGGCGGGAGAGCGTGTGCACTGTTAGAATGATGCTCTTAAGATGTAGACAGAGGTTTGGAGAGCAAGATTTCTTCTCAAGATCAATAGGGCACAATATGATGTGGAAGTAGTGTATCAAGGTGTGTGTAACAAAGCAAGGGTCCTCCTCTACTTATAGAGGTCCTAAGAAGGGTTTAGAAGCCTCTTCTAGCTGTTGGAAGGCTTCTATAGCCGTTGGGAATAATCTCAAGGAAAATCAATTTGTGATCAGGGTCATTTATGATTCTGACAAGGTTATCTGACGTTTGAATCTATTATCAGACGTCTGGGTCATCGTCTAATCTAGGGATCGATCATCTGATCTAAAAGGGTGGATCTTCTGGATAGGGTTAGATCAAGATGGATGTCTAAAGAGGTGTTTTAAGACGTTTGGGAATCTAATTAGACGTGTAATTCTAGATGGGTTTCCTTCCTGATTTGTCAAGATCGAAACAGGGTTCTAGTGTTAAGTTGCATAGATGACAGATTGGACATCTAGCAATACGTTTGGACTTCTGGAAACACAAATCACTGTGGGAATGGATTTCCCGAGGCTTAAGCGGCTATAAGGTCAGATAAGAAGTAATTAAGGTCAGATCTTAGCCTAACGTCTATTTATCAGATGTCTAGGAAGCTCTACAAACATCTGAAAGTGAATGTGAAACAGATTAAGGGGTAATCTTCTAAGATAAGCCAATGGTCCTCTAGTTGGACATCTGGCAGGGTCCTCAAACGTCTTCTAAGACGTCTGGACTAAAGGTTGGACATCTTAAACTTGCAGACAAAGAGTTGGTTTCCATCCTAAGTGTTCTGGATGTCTGATCAATCATAAATCTTAAAGTCTAATATTAGACATCTGATAAGGTTGTCTGAAGCCTATTTTAGTTTTCTAAGTTCCCTAAGAGTTTGTCTAAGTATCCTAAGGTTGTGTACGTGATCCTAGGACTGTGGTATGATACTTTGGGCTCTTTAACAATCATCTAAGAAATAAAATGAAGAGCAAAGACAAACAAATACAAAGAGCAAAAGTAGAATGAACTTCTATCCTATTCTTCATCTCCATGCTTCTTCAAGCTCTCACTCCAAGTGAAGCTCCTCCTCCAACGAGCTCCTCCAATCCACCATGGACGCAACCTTGAGCTCCTTCACACCTGTATCCATTTGAAATTATCCACAGACTCATAAACTCAAATGCAAATGTTAAATAACAAGTGTTCTGTTATCATCAAAATTAACAATCGTGGTGCCCTTGCACCAACAATCTCCCCCTTTTTGATGATGACAAAATCATAAATATTAATCCATAAAATTCTCCCCATTTTTGACATGATAAAAAAGACTTAATCAATTTTAGTTATCCTATACTCCCCCTTAAAATGTGCTCTTCTAATTTACTCGTTTTAGTATAACAAGATAGCTATTCATTTATCCATTAACTCGCCTTTTTAATAGAAATATAACTATGTTCATTTGAAACCTCCCCCTTAATGATAGACAAAGAGCTTTATCAATTTTTAACTCCCCCTATCTAAATGCTATAGATAAAAAGTTAAGGTAAAGATTTTACCTCACTTACCAAGGCCAATAGCATGGCCAAAATGGAGGTTGCCAGAATGGATGGGGCTCCCATCTGTAGCTTGCAGGTCTGGGCATTGGTGTCGGTCTCCAATTTAGAGGTTGACATGCAGCGGTTCGATCACCCGTCGGTCTTCTCATCGATCTTCTTGTCTTCCTCTTTGGTCTTGATGTTGGTCCACCTAGTTTGAGTAGACCATCCTTCATCTTGTAGCTCCATTCCTTTATGTTGAAGTCTCCCTTGAAACCTACAAAATAAGATTCTAATTGATCTTTCGATATCCAAGTTAGCTTGGATCCGGATTTATTAGTTAGTCTCCTTGAAGGAGATCCTTTCTCAACCTTATGTCTAGTGCTAACTTTTTCATTAGAGAGATTATCTAATTTATTCATCAAATTATCAGAATTTTCCCTAGGATATGCAAGTTCTTTTTCTATAACTTGTAGCTTAGTTTTTAAACTAGAAATTTTCATTTTTAAACAAGTATTCTCCTCAATCAATTTACTATTTTCATTGATTATGTTTTTATTTTCTAACAATAAATTATCATTTTTAGAATTGTTACAACTAGAACTACTTTCTAGATTCTTAATTTTAATCTCTAATCTTTCATTTTCAGATTTTAGAAAACTAAGATTCTTTTTAATACTTTTGTTTTCTACTTTTAATGACTTACTAATTTCATAAAGTTCATCAAAAGCATCTTGTAATTCAGAATTTATCCTTGTTATCATCATCACTTCGCTATCGCTTGTGATGGCCATGAAGCCCATGCAAGCGACTTCATTCTTCTTTTCAGGATCTTCTTCTTCTCCCAAGCTCGAGTCATCCCATGCAGCTTGGAACACCTTTTTCTTGTATTTCTTCTCCTTCTCCTTCTTCTTCTCCTTCTTGAGAAGGAGACATTCGAGTTGAAGATGCCCATCGCTCTCTAATGATAGCAATGTCTTGGGCTATCTTGCTCCTTCTTTTCCTTCTTCTCTTCTTTTGAATTCCTGCAAAACTTAGAAAATTTCTTAAATAAAATCCTAAGGTCTTCATCATCAAAACTTACCTCACTATCCGAAGTAGCTTTGAAGGCGAGGGTCTTCCTTGCCTTCAGCTCTGGTGTGTCTTTCTTCTTCTACTTCATCTTTGTCTCATAGGCCATGACATTACCTAAGAGATCCTCTATGGTGAGCTCCTCAACTTCATTTGCCTCCTCGATGGTGGTAACCTTTTGTTCCCTTCCAGTCCAAGGGAACGGAGTAGCTTTCCTTGAAGCTCCCCCTTTATGAAGGTCTTCCGTAATGCTTTCAAATTGTTTTCTATGAGAGTAAGCCTAGTGTTCATCTCACTTAAAGACTCATTAGGTTCCATAGAGAAAGATTCAAAATTTTGAGATAAAACATTAATTTTAGAGGCTCTTACCTTGGAGGTACCTTCGTGAGTTACCTCTGGAGTGTGCCATAACTCATATGCAGTGGTGCATTGAGATATCCGGTTGAACTTCTCTGGGCTTAGCGTGCAGTACAATGTGTTCATTGCTTTCGCGTTGAGGGAAAACTCGTGGGTTTGCTACTGTAAGTAGCCTCCTTCAGGTCTCGTCGAGACTTCATATAGGGTTTTGCATTGTCCCCATAATGTGATGTCGATGGCTTGAAGCCACATCTTCGTACACAATTTCCAATATGCGTAATTTCTCCCATAGAAGTAGGGCAGTCAAATGGTATACTACCCCTCCGAATGTCTTGTGGCGAAGATGCTCCCCTCCATGATCGCTTGCTGGTGTGTGATGTCGATGATGCAAAACCTACTCTGATACCAATTGTAATTTATGACAGAGGGGGGTGAGATTTGCGTGATAAATAAATAATGCCAAAATAATATTACCAATCTCACAAAAAAAGCAATCACGCAAGAATTTTTAGGTGAAATCCACCACCTAAGCCTCTCGACCTAGGATTTTCTTATCGACCTGGTCGATCAAATCTATTAACGTACTACTCCAATGAGGGTAATACAACCTTTTTACAACCATGCTACTTTATACCCGAGGGTAGCGTAACCTCAAAACCCTCCTCTTCACGAGGAGTATTTTGTCTTGCGAAGGAGACAGAAATTCGTAAGGTGAATAACCAAACAATGATAATATAACAACAGTTCTATAGAGCCTAAAAGTAAATGTTAATCTAGCTACTGTAGGAAAAGGAAACTTTCTTTTGATGGAAGTGCGTCAGCTATTGACGTAGAGTGTGTGAATCACGTAATGGCACAATGGTGCTCTCGTATTCGTAGGCAGGAGAGCAGGTGCACAGCTAGGATGTTGCTCTCAAGATGTGGACAAAGGTTTGGAGAGCAAGATTTCTTCTCAAGATCCATAGGACATAATATGATGTGGAAGTAGTGTATCAAGGTATATGTAACAAAGCAAGGGTGCTCCTCTATTTATAGAGGCCCTAAGAAGGGTTTAGTAGCCTCTTTTAGCCATTGGAAGGCTTCTATTGCCATTGGGAATAATCCCAAGGCAAATCAGGCCGAAATCAGGGTCATTAATGATTCTGACAAGGTTATCAGATGTCAAAATCTATTATAAGACATTTGGGTTATCGTATGATCTAGGGATTGGTCATCTAATCTAAAAGGGTGGATCTTCTGGACAGGGTTAGATCAAGAATGACGTCTAAAGAGGTGTTTTAAGACGTCTGGGAATCTAATCAGACATTTAATTTTAGATAGGTTTCCTTCCTATTTTGTCAAGATCGAAATAGGGTTCTAGTGTTAAGTTACATAGACTATAGATCGGATGTCTGGCAATAGGTCTGGACATCTAGAAACACAAATCACTGTGGGAATGGATTTCCCGAGGCTCAAATGACTATAAGGTCTGATAAGAAGTAATTAGGATCAGATCTTAGCCTAACGTCTATTTATCAGATGTCTGAGATGCTCTATGGACGTCTGAAAGTGAATGTGAAACAGATTAGGGTTAATCTTCTAAGATAAGCCAACGGTCCTTTAGTTGGATGTCTGGACTAAGGGCTGGACATTTGAAACTGGCAAATAGAGAGTGGATTTCTAGCCTAAGTGTTCTAGACATCTAATCAAATAGTCAGATGTCTGATGTCCAGATTGGACATCTGGTAAGGCTATCTGAAGCCTACTTTGGTTTTCTAAGTTCCCTAAGAGTTTGTCTAAGTATCCTAGGGTTGTGTATGTGATCCTAGAACTATGGTATGATACTTTAAGGCTCTTTAATAATCATCTAAGAAATAAAATGAAGAGTAAAGACAAACAAATACAAAGAGCAAAAATAGAAGGAACTTCTATCCTATTCTTCATCTCCATGCTTCTTCAAGCTCTCGCTCCAAGTGAAGCTCCTTCTCCTCCAACGAGCTCCTCCAATCCACCATGGACACGAGCTTGAGCTTCCTTACACTTGTATCCATTTGCAATTATCCTGAGACTCAAACTCATATGCAAATGTTAAATAACAAGTGTTTTGTTATCATCGAAATTAATGATAGTAATGCCCTTGCACCAACACCCATGATAGAGGATGCTCTCCATGTCTCCTCCATGCCATCAGCCGCAGCACCACTGTGTACGCCACCCACCTTCACTGCAGGTGACCCTCGCTCATGGTAGCTAGCCCATAGCAGCACGTAGCCAATGGCGCTGACCTCCTCGAGCATAGCCACAGCCGGTGCCACCCCCACTGCATGCAGCAGCTTCATACCGCTACCGGCACCTCCATGCAACCACACGGCCACCTACACCCATGAGCCTTTGCGTAGCCACCCCAGGCTACGCGCCTTCACAGTGCAGCCACCGCTACTCGTGCGTGCCCACGAGTGCCACAATAGGCCTGCACAGCCCAACCTCCTCCTCCTTGTCTTCTTCTTCTTCACTATTGTCGAAAAAGAGCCCAAACCTATCGGCCTACACCTCCACGCAGCCATCGCCTTTAACCATCAAGCACCACGCTGTCAACTCCATCAGGTCTACCTTGTTCGTACAAGCATGGCCACATCTTCGAATGCACCACATGACCTCCGTCTCGTCGACCGAAAGACTCCCTGCAGCCGACCAACCTTTCCTCTAACCGATGACCGCCAGCTACCATTCGACACACCACCATCACCATCAGAACACCCTCATCATGGCCAACTTCCATCGCACTTTGCACGCCCGACCGTGGCCTCCTCTTCGTGCACTCCCAAATCCCTTGTTTTGGTTTCAATTAGTATTTACAAGAATTGCCATTGCCGGTTCACTATTCCTTTATTTTGATGCATTAATATATATTGAGGTGAATTTGTACCATCATACTTATGCATTCTTGTAATTGATCAACTCATGTTTATCACTTTTAATTGCATCAAATTGTGACTTAGATTTACACTCGAATACGCATGCAAGTAAAAACTACATGGGATGCCACTGCACATGCACTATTCACTTATTTGGAGCTTTGATTTCTTACATGAAATTTGCGTAAATAGTCCTTGACTTCTCTATAAATTGGGGGTTCACATTAAGAGCGGCATATCCATTGATTGACTTGATGAATATTTCTACGAACATGATTATTACATATCTGTGATCTTATTGGCATGTTCCTCCCTATGGATATGACCTAATCCACCATGGTTAGTTTTCACTAATATATATTTTTGATCTAGGATTTTTCCACCATGATTTAAATTACTACGACGATGTATTTTTCTGACACATCATCTTCCAAGCGAGAATTTCCTGTTCATTATCCCCTTCAATCATGCTTGTCAAAACGAGCTCCAAAACACTCTTGATTACTCAGTGATGCATTTACCCATTACATACTTGGGAATCCCCATTAGAGTTGGAAGAATGAAAGGTAAGGATTGGAATTTCTTAATAGATCACCTTTCATCCAGGTTGAAAGGTTGGGCTGGTCGGGTGCTATCTCATGGTGCAAGATTGGTCCTTATCAATTCAGTTCTCACCTCTATCCCATTATTTTTTCGTTCCATCTTTCATATGCATGACACAATAACAAAGAAGATGGAGGGGCTTAGAAGATGTTTCTTTTGGAAGGGACCAAAATATACAAGCATGTTTGCTTACGCTGTGGCATAGAATACTACACTACAAGAAGGAAGCATTTTGCCGTCAGTCAAAAATCAATGGCAAAGGCATTAAAATCGACACTAAAAAGTGATGACATTATTAGCATCGTCATTTCATTTCATCGTTGATTATAAACAAAATTCGACGACGAATCATTCGTGCCCCAACGGATGGATTGGAGCTTTTGCGTCGTTTTATAATCAACAGTAGTTGTATTTGTCGTCATTTACATAATAAGCAATGATGATTAGACGTCATATTTTACCACATTTACCTGCCACTAGGGTATCTGCCATCAGTTATAAGTCATTGCTGTCACTTTTAAAACCGATTGCGTATATATTTTTTCCATCACTTATTATAAAAGCGATGACAAAGAGTCCTTTTTTAAAAAAAAAAATAACTTTAAAGCCATCAATTATGTCATTGTCGTCGCTTTAAAAAGCAACGATGTATATATTTTTGCCATCGCATATTATAAAAGCGACAGCAAAGAGCCCTTTTATTAAAAAAAATCGGTTATTTACCTTGTCACTTTATTAACTGATAGGAAATGTAATTTTTTTAAAAAATTTGAAAATTATAGGAAATACTTGCTTTTCCAAAAGTAAATTATTTAAAAACTGAAAAGCTTCATAATGCAATTATACTTGAGGAAACACCTACTTTTATACACAATGTCGAAAATAAAAACAAGTTTGATGTCCACCAAAATAAGGTATAATACGAAACAAGTTCCATAATGAAATATTTACAGATGATAAGAGACATGTAATATGATAAGACAAAAGAAGGAAAATATCAAAATATTATCGTGCCAATGCCACCATCTCTTCTAGCCTTGCTCATATCATTGTCGTCTCGTCTGTAGGTGGTGTAATCAGATGAAGACGGATGCTCTAACTATCTCTTCTTGAAAATAAGTAGTTGTTGAATCTTATCATCTATCTTACTCATCTGAGATTGCATGGCATCCATCTAGTTCTTCGTCTTTGCCTCTCTCTTCTCCCTTTCATCCTTTCGTCTTTATAGTGTGTCAATTTTTTGGTTCAGCTGATCGATGACACTAGATGACATGGCTCATTTCCTCCCATACTAGCTTGACAAGGTGTGTGCCCTCCCCACGCTCTGAACAAAACCACCATGGTCTGATGGCATCACAGTCCTAAATACTTCCTTTGGGTCCAAAGGCTATTGGCCATTGTCAAAGTTCTCATCGGAGGGGCGATGCATCAAGTTAACCAATTTCTCCTAAATGTATTAAAATTATTTGTATAATATGTATGCAAAGTTATAATTTTTGTGAATATAGGAAACTTACGTATCTTTGCCGGTATGACTCATGAATCCACTTACGAGCACCTTGACTTACAGCCTTACTGTGGGTGACCTCGTTGACATCCATCCTACTCATCTCTTTTTTGACATTCAAAGCGGACTGAAAATATGAAAATGATAAAATTTTACTAAGATTATTTCTAAAAGTAAATAAGTTTTAAGTACAAAGTTGTTATAATAAACTTACATAATGACTCTTAACCATCCCAATGCTCATTCAACCCAGATAGTGGATATGTGCTGGAGCTTTGGCCCTATTGGGCTTATTCTTCTTTGCTTTGTCCTGTAATGAAAGAATATATAAATTACTAAACAAATTCATCTTTTATTAGGAATTTAAGATATATGAATTTAATATAAACATTTAGAATCAATTACTAACCTCCACTTTGGGATCCATCCAATGCTTGCTTAACTTCTTCCAATGTTCAGGCATGATATCAGGAGGGCAATTCTCCATTGCCTCCTCGTGAGACCTATTTGAGAAAAATTGAATAATGAATATAAATGTTACAGAGAGTAATGATTATTTGTTTGTATCATCAATTCTCGCATCATTTGAATTGACGGTCCAACATCTAAATGACATTTGTATAGGTTTACTAATTCCTGCTTCATTTGCAAGATGCAGCGTGGATGAACCATTACATCATAGAAGGCTGGGAGAAGAATTTGTTCCATTTTATAGAGAGTAATGACTATTTGTTTATCCTGGTGGTCCAGCATTTCATTTTGTAGTGCCTTTAAATAAATAGCTTTGAAAAATATGCTCATTTCTGTGAAGGGATCAACAACTGGTTTAGGTAGTATCCTCCGTATCGCAAGTGGAAACAATACTTTCATATAAACATGCGAGTCGAGACTTTTCAAACCAAAAATCTTCTTCTACACTTCATTCACACAACGAGAAAGCTGCGGCGAGAAACCATTTAGCACTCAAAACAATCTACTCTTCTGATCTTGATTCAAGCTGTAGATAGCATGTGGAAGTACCTATCATCCTCATGAATACGCAGCTCAAGACGAAACCTCAAACTCTTCATGTCATTTCTTGGTTTTACCATGTCCTTCAGATCATCGGTCAAATTTAATACATCTAAGATATTGTCCACTATATTCTTTTTTATGTGCATAACATCTAAGTTGTGACGTATTGTAAGATCTTTCTAATATGGAATCTCTATAAAGAAAATGTTTTTCTCTCAAAATCCAGAATTTGTCAAGGTTGTTTGATTTTGCTTGAATGGTTGACCCATCCATATGTCACCAATTTCTTATAACCTCTCCATGATAACCTAACCTGACAACTTGATAAAATATGCATTAAGTTTATTCTTTAGATTTTTCTTTGAATACCAATACGTCCTGCTATCAAATATGTGCTTAAGCTGTGACGTCCGCCATCTATGTTCAATGAGTAGAAATTTATGGTGCCTTAAGTAACAGAACTTCTTACTTTCTGACAGTTGCAAGTGATGAGTATCTACCATATAGATTGAGCAAGCAAGCCTTCCCTTAGTACTCCAACTTGACAAATTTGCATAAGCTGGAAAGTCATTTATGGTCCACAATAGTGCTGCATGTATTTCGAAGAATTCTCTCTTTTCTGCATGATGCGTCTTCATGTCGGTGTACCACAACTATTTGGGTTCATCGATCAATGGTTTGAGGTAAACATCTATTGCATTTCTTGGTTGTTTTGGATTGGGGATTAATAGGGTCAGCATCATGAATGATGATCTCATACACAACCAGGGAGGTAAGTTATAAGTCACCATCACCATTGGCCATATCGAGTATGATGGGTACATACTCTTAAATGGATTAAATTCGTCGCTTGCAAGACCTAATCTTATGTTTCATGCATTCAATGAGAATGAAATGTTTCTATCATCAAATCACTTCCACTCACAATCCATATGTGTTCTTCCATCTTGAGATTTATAATCCTGGTGTTACAACATCTACCTTGTAGTTTTACTTGATATAAAAAGATGTTGAAGCCTAGGTGTCAATGGAAAGTAACGAAGAACCTTCTGAGGTTGTTTCTTCTTACTTTTATGTTTACCGCCCTTATATCTCTCATGTTTACATTGGGCACAATTACTCAAGTCTACAAATTCATTTCTAAATAGAATGTAATCATTCAAACATACATCGATCTTCTGGCAGTCCAAACCAATCTTGCGAATCTATTTCCTTGCCTTGTACCATGAACTTGGAAAATCATTAGGGTTATTCAACAGCTTAGCAATGAATTGAAGTATTTTTTAGTTAAATCTTCTCCATGAGTGACCCAATTAGTGTAATGCTGCCATTAACAATTACAAATCAAGTGCTCAGGCACAGTGTGCCTCTTGTGTAAGGAACCATTCAAACATCATCTACATGGGCAGAAGATCTTATCGAGGAGTTCTCTTCACCTAAATTTCTTCCTATCATCATAAAAGGCCTAATCCAGAAATGAAATTACTCGATCCTTATATCTGGTATAATCTAAACTCCTCAAACCGATCCACAACTTATCCATGATAACCTAATTTATAGTAAATCACCCTTAAGTTAGAAAGAAATATAAGGATGATGTGTGTATTTTGATGAAGATTTTCACTTGATAACACATCATTGAAGATTTTGGCAGCATCTCCCCGCACATCTCCAACAAAGACTAACCTTAATTACATTCCCAATAGCACCCAATTAAGGGCGCTTTAGGAGTGTACATAGTTAATATTAGTTGCTATACTAGAGAAGAGAAGGAAGATGATATCAAAATTTCACCAAACATTGGTTACATATAACAAATAACAACTAAGTTGTGATTAAATCTTCAAGGACTTTCTTTAGCTTAGTACTTCACCAAAGTAAAGATGATCGAAACTTCTGGCATGCTATAAGGACAACACAATGTGCATGTAAGTGAGGTATACATCTACTAATGCATTGTCTGTATAGCACGAACATAAGTCTTGACGGGTGAGTAGTTTGACGCAATTTAACTCAAATAGCCAATATCCTAGGGGTTAGAATACCTACTGTTTGGCCTCAAGTGCATCTACAACAGAACAAATGTATGCATCTAAACACTAACCCAATTCCTAACCACTAACTCAACTTAAGCAATTTGAATATTAAAAGAATTTCAATAAAAATTTCGACAGAGTTTCCCATTAAATTTTGGAGTTTTCTATAAATCTGCATATCAAACTAACACTCATAATAAAAGTTTACGATAAGCTATATGCATGAAATCACTCACAATAGTTTCTTTCAAGATTTTAACTAAATATTTTTAGCTAATGCTCTTTGAACTTATTAAGTTGTCATTCAAATAATAAAGCAAAATTTTTACTTTAAATTTTAAGTCTATTACTCTCTAAACCTAGTAATAGGACTTCATATAATATGCCTCCCTTTTAAAAGTAAATGAAATCCTAACAAATCAAATCAATAGAAAGATTGGGCCAGAGCTCAATCTAATTGATGTTATTAGTTAAGCTCAGATTGACCTCAAGGATAGGTTTAAGTTACAAACTTCATCCTAAACTGACGTAATAAAGCAAGAAAAAGGCTCCCCTTAAATTAACTTATCAAATCACTTAACTCTACATGATTCATAATAATCTCTTATGAATTTGCATATATTATTCAAAATAATATCTCTTATTAAGTGATATGATCAAACCAATTTAATAACACTTGGCTCTATGTGATTATTAACTATCAACATATTTATCATTAAAGGAATTTCTAAACAAATTTGACAGAGTTTTCCCTAAAATTTTTAGGTTTTTCTATAAACCTGCATATTTAAAATAACATGCACATTCGAAGTGGGCACACCTCACATTAAAAATGATTTTAATGAAACAAGTGGGCACACTCCACATTCAAAATAAATCACACAAGTGGGAATACCCCACATCCATTCAATAAAATAAAAAGTAATATGTGGACACACCCCACATCTACCAAAAACCTAAAATATCATTAAAATAAATTAAAAATATTCAAATTATACCTCCAACTGCTATAGCCTCTGTGAATGCCTGCCATCGATAACATGTAATTTCAGAAACAAAATTAATTAAATAGCACATTATTATCATATTAAAAACTATTTTAATAATAATAGTTAGAGGAGGAAGGGTAGTAGGAGGATGAGGAGAAGAGGAGGAAGGGTAGTAGGAGGAGAAGAGGAGGAGGAGGAAGGGTAGTAGGAGGAGGAGGAGAGGAGGAGGAGGGTAGAACAAGAGGAGGAGAGGAGGAGGGGGAACAACAAGAGGAGGAGGAGGAGGGCAAGAGGAAGAGGGGGCAGCGACAATAGTAGGAGGAGAAAAGGGGGGCAAGAAGGGCAATAGGGGGAGGAGGAGAGGAGGAGGTTACGATGAGGAAGGGAACAAGGAAGGTGGAGAAGAGGAGGATAGGATAGGAGGAGGACGAGGGGATGGTAGGCGGTGGAGGATGGTAGGAGGAAGAGGGGGAGGAGGTAGCAGCAGCAGTAAGAGGAGAGGAGGAAAGGAGGAGGGGGTAGGGAGGCAACGACAACAATAGGAGGAGGAAAGGAGGAATGGGGTGGGGAGGAGGAGGAAGGGCTGTGGTAGCAGTAGGAGGAGGAGGGTTTGGGAGGGGAGGAGAGGAGGTGAAAGTGGAGGAGAGGGTCAGTGGTAGGAATGAGAGGAGGAGGAGGAGGAAAGGGAGGTAGAGGAGAGGAGGAGGAACGGTGAGGCGAGGAGGAGAGGATCATTGCGAATGATGACATTGAGGAAGTCGAGGAGGAGAGTAATGTCAGCAATTGGGGGGGAGGGGGGGCAAACGATGACGACGAGGACTCACCTGAGGAGGAGGAGGAGGATGAGAGATGAGGAGGTATGGCAAGGAGGGTAGCAGCAACAACGACGAGGAGGTGAGGGTTTGTACAAAATAGAATAGTGGGTGGGGAAGGAGCAGGCTTTGCACGTGCATAGATCAACTGACCTATATCGCCGATTAGATTAGTAAGCGATGGCAAACGTCAAAATAAAATCCCCCTCATGTGCCCAAATGTTGGTGACGTCAGCCGGCTAATTTTAACCCGCGATTCACCGGCACTTTTGCAAATAAATGACAACAAAAATAGATTTACTATCGCTTTGCTAACCAATGGTAAATATTAATATCCCTCTCACATGCCCATTCCTACTTTTTGTTAGTGATGGCACTGAGTTATTTTTAATCACCCATTCACCTCGCTTATAGAGCTAACCAACGACTAATATATATTTGTCATCGCTTTGACAACCAATGGTAAATAACCGACGATATATCCCATTTTTCTAATAGTGCTATTAGCAGGTCGAAAAGAGAAGGTGGATCGGAGTTAAAAAGAATTAAGGAATTTGGGGAGGCTTTTCTCCTTAAATGGGCACTGAAGATTTTGCAAAAAAGTGATGACCCTTGGAAAGAAATTATTTTTGAAAGCTATAGATGGTCTCTTACCAAGGTACAACATTTTAAACTACCCCCGAAAGCTTCTCATTTCTGGAGGTTGGTTATCTCTATCCTCCACAAATACTAGGATTTTTTCAAACCCAAAGTGGGTGATGGCAACCATTTCAAAATGTGGCATGAAGATTGGGTGGGAGAGCCTCTTCATGTCTCCTTCCCACGCCTTTTTGGGGCCACTGCAAATTGGAATGCAATGGTCAACGATTATTGGAACCATGAAGAACAATGATGGGATTTGCTGGTAGCTGATTTATTGACCCTTACGGTGATTGAACAAAAGGAAGTTGCTCTAAATTTCCTGAAAAATGTTATGCTTGATGGTGGCGAAGATTGTAGAGTGTGGAAACATGGTCAGTTCTCAGTGGTAGATGCTTACTCTTATATCATGGCTGATTGTACTACGAATGGGATACAACATGATTGTGACTTCATTTGGCATATGTCTCTCCCTCTCAAATTCAAATTTTTTTTATGCATGGATGCTAAGATGGAATGGTTTAATGACAAGGGAGATGACAAGACGTTGGTACCCTCATATTGAGGGCATATCTTGCTTATGCAATAGAGGACTGGAAACAGTTCAACATTTTCTTATCTCCTTCCAAATTAGCAAGGATGTGGCAATGATTGTGGGATCTCTCATCGTGTGAGTGATAATAGTGGTACAGGCATGGCATCGCTTCAAATCGAATGGGGAAGATGGAAGACGAGTGGCGGTCCTTTGGTGGGTGATTTGGAATCAGCATAACAGAACCACTTTCAACTTCAAATGGGTTTGGGTAGATAACATTTGTAATGATTGTTTATATTGGGATTCTCTTTGGTTCAACCAGATGTAACCATAATTATTCTTGAATTGTAATCGGGGCTGATCATCACTTTCCGGAGATCAACCACTTTTCTCTATCAAATAAATAAATAAAAGCAAAAATCTTAGCTTTCATACTTTGCTTTTAGTAAGGTACTGATCACGATGACTGGATTGCTTGTTAATTGTATTTGTAGTATAGTGTCGCAATCTAGACGGATGTCATTTTATTTACATACAATTTTTACTAGTTTTATTCTAAGTTGTTCACTAAGAGGTAGTTATTGATATACATCATTCTCTAAGATCCAAAATCAATCTTTTATTCCAAAAATATGAATGTTATTTACAAATGTATGAGTTGGAAACTATACACAAGAAGTTAGTCTAAGTCAATTATGTACAAGCCAAATTAAATGAATAGATGTTAGTGACTTATGAAATGCTTAAAGAATATGTACATAAAAGGCATCAAACATTAGTTCAATCTATGTTAGTTGAATTTACACTCAATTCTATTTATAATTAAGCTAATTATATACAACAATTGTATCAAAAAGAACAGAATAATTAATAACTAAAATGTGGCCCGAAAACTACATACACAAAGGCAAAAATAAAGGGTTAATTAGTGATTAACGAGATTTTACGCGAGAAAAATTGGAGTTTAGAAAACTCGATCATTACAATGGCAAAAATTTGCATATCAAATAAAATAGCCGAAATTCAGGTGAGTCTCAGATCGAACACAGGGAGGCATTGTTTGATTTTGTGGGCAATCCACGTTAGTTTTATTTCCTTTTGGCATTTTATGGCTTATAATTTTTTTGGTATCTTTTATATGGCAGAATAGCAAATGGAATATTATCTAGCTGATCTACTTTACTCCACTAAGCAAGAAAATATTCTACTTTAAAGACAAATAAACAATGAGAGAGAGAAAGAGAGAGAGGGAGAAATTACTTCTATATAAATCTCCATAAATTTTTATTACAAAATAACTGCTATAGAACTGCTACACGAATTGAAATCTAAATTGGAAAGCAGTAAAAAGAGAGGGGAAGAGAAGTTATCCTCCTCGACGGCTGCTTGGAAGACGAGTTGCGTAGACGGTGCCTAAAAGATGGAGGCAGGGCATCATTGTGGCATGATCCGCTTCCTAGATGGGGATGAGGAGGCGGCTGGTAGGAGTTCCATGAATAGGGGATGAGGAGGTGGAAAAAATTATTGTTGTTTCTAGTGGAGCATCCCGGGCTTGGGAACACTAAAACAGAGCTTAAAATTGCTTCTTGAGCTTTAGAGAGATGAGGAATGGATTAGGAAGGGATGATCAGGAAGGAGGGGCCTATAGCCTCTTTTATAGTGGAAAAGTAGAGGCAAAATGACCATTTGAGGCCCTCCAACCATATGACATAGTGCAGATGCGTGGGAGCCGTTCGATAGCGATCAAATGGCTTAGATCTGGCCTCCATCATGCTTCCCTCGCACCTTGAACGAGCTCGTGCCATGTGGTGCAATATTGCGTGTTGATTACCGATCCAATAGCTTAGAAGGAGTCTTGATCACACTCTCTACGTGCACCTCCTATGTGTGACGTGCAGTGGATACCAATCATCCGATCTAGATCCTACGTTTGCGATCACGTGTCGACGTGCACTGGAGAGCCTCAGATCACGCATCATCTCGCAAGTCGCTTTCGCTATGCATCCGTGTTGCCACGTAACAAGTGCTATTGCCACTTCATTGCCATCCTATGGCCCAATTTCACATGCCTCGCTCGTTGTGGATTAAAGAGCGCTCAACGCATTTCGAGCATGCAACCTCTTGCTCGATGTAGGGCTCCTGAAAGATCCTACGTGCGTAGATGGTCGGGAATCTGATCCATGGTCCTAGCACTAGCGGCCACTGGATGAAGATCCAACGGCCTAGATTGAGAGTTGCTTGAGAGAAGTGGAGTGGAATGTGATGTTGGGCTACTATGATAGCATCACGTGGTGCCATCATCGTCGTTCATCTTCTTCGCTTTGTATCAGGTGCTATAAAGCCTCGATCGAGCTAATTCTCGCGACGTTGAACTGTGATCATCACTCTTAGTCCATCCGTATGGTCGGATTTGTCATTTGAGGCTCCGATTTATGCCACCCTACTCCCTAGACGTTAAAATAGGGAAATTAATATACAAATTATATAATTTACTCTAAATGCATGATGATGCTATTATGCAATATTTATAGTGCTACGTACATCTAACTAACCTAGGAACATGCATGAATAAGCATTTTTCTCTAAATAAATGTGTTTATATCACACCCCCATGCCTTTATTTTGCTAGTCCCTAACAAAATTTAAAAGCAAAATGCCTACGAAAAACATGTAAGGAGAGGACGTGGGCTTTTGTATTTTTTCTTGAAAGCAAAACATTCTGCGCAATCCTTATTTTTTATGAAATAGTTAGAGAATTAAGCTAACCTCAGATCAAAAGACCTCAATCAGATTTATCATCAATGAGGGTGATAAACGTGCATAAATTCATCGTAAAATGCTTATTTACGATAGTTCCTAGGCTTAGCATTGCATATCATGATATAAATATTGCACAAACATCCATTGGATTGCATTTAGGATAGTTATTTTTATGTACATTAATTCCATCATTTTACATGACTAGGAGGCAATGCGACATCTTTATAAGCTTCGGATGAAGAATCTGACCGTACGGATGGATTCAAAGTGACGGTTGCAGTCCGTCAATGCTAGAATCACCCCGATCAAAGCTCTGTAGCACCCTCCGCAAGAAGAAGAAGATAGACGGCCTAGATGGCACCACGTGGCTCCATCCAGGCCGCCCCACCTAAGCCAAGGCATCCCCAAGCCCGCTGCAAGATGAGATCCTAGCTGTTGGATCTCAATCCAGTGGCTGAGATGTGCGCTCCACAGCTAAACTCCTCGCCCGACCTCAGGCAGCTCAAGGATGGCCTCATCTCGGTCGTTGGATCTTCATCCAATGGTTGAGATGCACGACTGCACTGTTCCCTCCACACGACAAACTGCGGCCTTGGCTCATTGGTGAAGACATCGCTCGCAAACTGCGAGTGCGAGTTCAAGTCGCGATGGGGGGGAGGCAATCTCGCTGGTGCAGGCACAATCAAATTGCACCCGTTGGATGAGGCGGGCGCAATCAAGCAGCGGAGGCGTCACCACATGGCACCGTTGGATGAGCGCGGATGCTGCACGCGGCCGTCGACGCTCCTCGAGAACGTGCCATCTCACGCGCTATCAAGAGGCGTGATCTCCGCACCATCTCAGCTGTTCTTTTCTGAATCCAACGATTGCAGTGCATCCAAGCTCAACGATAGCAAGCAAGCTTGAGCGGTGGGCACGGGATTTGTAGCGATAGAATAGCGGGCCTTTAGTGACACTTGCAGCTATCACTAAATGGCCTTGCGTAGTGCGTGCACCATCCAAGGCAATGAAGAAGCGCGAATCTTTTGGCGACAGCTTAAGCAGCCTTTAGTGATGCTTGTAGCCATCGCTGAATGTCTGTGCATGGGATGCTCTTCCTTCCATCACCATATAAACACCTCTCATTCCTCTTCATCTCTACCTACTCTCCTCCCACCTACTCTTAAGCTCTAGCAAGCCTTCCAACGCTCCGTTAGAGCTTCCTCTCAAGCTCCCAAGGCTCCTATTAGTGTAGCATCCCTTTGCCCCACCAAATATTCCTCCATCTTCCCATCACCATTCATAGGTCGCCTTGGAGCTTTCCTCTCACCTCCATTCCGGTAGCAGATCATCTCCGCCTCCTCACCTCCATTACGGAGCCACGCTGAAGCTTTCCTCTACCCGACGTCCTCTTGTGTCTCACCTCCGTCATCCTGCTCCTCACCTCCTTCGTCCAAGCTTCCACCAAGCACCATCATCTCGTCGAGCAGCCAATTCGAGAGATTCCTTCTTAGCTCCCTCTCTTTTTATGCTTTCGTAGATTATTGTAATAGACAATTGTGTAATACATATCATATTTGTTTCTATCTCCATTGTGAGCTATAGTGTTTTCTTGCTTTATAAAAACAAACGAAAAAAAAAAATAAAACCCCAAAACACCAAAAACAAACAAAACGAAGCGCGATTTTCAAACAAAGTAAACGTCGCCTCCCTGTGTTTGACCTCGGACTCCCTTCGAGTTTTGGTAAAATTTTATTTGATAAACGAGTTTTGCAACTACAACGATGGGTTACTCTGAACGCTGATTTCAAACACGCGAAACACGTGCATCATTTTGTCATCGTTGCCAGGGAGACAACGGAATTTACTTTATTATTTTCTGCACTTCTTTGCATTTACATAGCACTAACCCCACTTATCTTTGATTTATTGTCTTGCAGGTACCCTAGCATGGAAATCCAAGTGTGGTAGACCAGAGTAAAGTGTGGGTAGAGTATTTCTAAGTGTCCCCCACACTCCCCCCCACTAGTTTCATTTTGCCACACTCATAACCAAGACCAAATCTACTTAGGTGTTTGCATAAACCCTAGGATAGACTTTATGTGTCTTGTTTGCCACCTTCATCCATTTCACCCCTGCATTTTTCTTTTTTTTAAAAAGGATACTTCTTGTGGGACAAATCAACATACACACTACATACACCCACATTTGTGGCACATAACCCAACTTGACTTTTATCTATTGAATCGGGATTCCGACCTGTGGAACCGGTACACCAATTCAACACATAAAGGAGTAGAAAGTATATTAGGTTAATCACCCTTCCGTGTGCCTTAATTGGTGGTGCATTTGAGTCGACTGATTGAATTGTTTGGGCCTCACCACCTAATTTAAAAGAATTTATTTTGTAGCTACCCCATAGGATTCAATATTTAGGTCAAGCCAGGCACTACATATTCTTTTGATTTATAAAGGAAAAACACTTGAACTCGTGCTTTCAAACTTGGTTTGCCTCACAAAACTTTGTTGAATATACCTAATATTTGAATCCTAAAAGCTACTAAGCAAGATTAGAACCCCAAAACTCACCTCATCATTAATAATCTTGCTTGAAAACTTCTTGGTTGTGCACATACACATATTCTCAAACAAATCATTAAGGGCACAACCCATTAAGGGCCCATCACATTCCCAAAGCACCATTGTCCCAAGCCTAATTAAAAGTGATTAGTCATTGGCCCTAAGGACTGGTTCGCTCGGCGGGATCCAGATTGAGATTGTTCACGATTAACCTACTTATACTAGTCAATCGGATGTCTAGCTAGGGTAGTAGCGTCAAACGACCGTGGCTAGGGGGTACACTAGGAACTGGAGGTGCAAGCCAAAGGAAGAACATTCTCCCCAATCCCTCCTAGCTAGTTGGATTGCCTGGACATAAGTAGAGTAAATCGTCCATAATCTTAGGATGGATTCTAAGAGTCTGTAGACCTTTAGGCTACCCAACCTAAGGACAAGCTTGTATTTTTGTGCTGCAGGGTTCCCTTTCTTCCCCGTCCTTCCAACTTCCTTCCAGTGTATCCTTGGAAGGAGGTCATTGAACCCTAGATTGGAAGGACCTTTTGGCCATTCTCGGAGGCAGAGGTTGAGCTATAGCCAAGTAGATCCCATGGCTGATCAACAACCACCTCCCTCGCCCCTGAACCAGCAGGAGCTGATTCAGAGGCAGTTGAAAGAATTGCAGTAGATGTAGCAAGGGTTCCAACGTATGCATGGTCAGGGTGCTCGGCCCTTGAAGGATTTCTATGATCCTTCAAACTATGGGGAGTGCCCCGATGTCATGATTCCTACCGGAGACATAGAAATCAAGCCCCAAGTCTTAAGTTTGATTAAGCATTTCCATAGGCTTGGCTCGGAGGACCCATTCCAGCACTTATAGGATCTGACCACTTTGGTTCAGACCACCAAAGCAAGGAATGTGAATGAAGAGAAAATGATCATGGGGTTCTTCCCCTACTCTCTTAGGGATAAGGCTACACATTGTTATCAGACCATAGGAAGGTCGATAGAAACTTGGGCTACTCTTAAGTCGGCTTTCTTGAAGAAATTCTTCCCTATCGAAATGACCAATGCCTTGAGACGGGCGATTACCACTTTCACCAAGCAGTCGAGGGAACTATTTCATGGTGCCTAGGAGCGATTCCAGGAACTTTTGAGGAAGTGTCCGCACCACAAGGTGCTGAAATGGCAACTCATGCATATTTTCTATCACGGGTTGGTTGAACAACTCCGTAATCATGTGGATGCCTCCTGCGGAGGTAATTTCCTCAACAGGGATGCAGATAATGTATACGACCTGTTTGAGGAAATGAGCGAGAACTCAATTAATCATGCCTCCATGGATGCATTCAACCTATCAAAACAACCCAAGTCAAGTGCTAATGAGATCCAAGATTTGTATTCATTTGACATGGAATTGATTTGTAATAAATTGGATAAAATGGACTTGGTTGCTAAGAGAATGGAAGAATGGATGTTTGGGAATTCGGGAAACACTTCTACACCTACTCAATCCCAGAATTTGGGATTCCATTCTTCATAAGCTCCCACAGGGAGGGAGTTCGTGAACCAACTTGAATTGGCTTAACTTGTGAGCCAGGATTTCTCAGAAGCATATGGGTTTCAAACTGGGGCCTTTGATCCAAGTTTTTCTGATCCTTCCTTCTCTCCATCCTCGTCTTATGAGGATGCGTATGCAATGTAGGAGAATGTTAGGACCAACCTATATTCCAACACTTATAACTCGGGTTGGAGGAACCAGCCTAACTTCTCTTGGAAAAGTCAGGGGCAACAGACCTAAACTCGACCTAGTAACTATGCATCTCAAAGACCTATGGGTCAGGATCAAGTGTACACCTAGTTGCCCCTGAGATTGATTACTCAGCCATCTTGGAATGCCCAACAATCTGCAGGGTAGGCTGATTTAAATTGGCAGATGGTGGAAATGCAAGGGTCCATGCTTCAGCTTATGCAGCAAATGAAGACATCATTAGATAACTTGCAATCAGGGCTAATTACTAACACCCAATGACAAGCGTGGAAATCGCGTATTTTGAAATTGTTAGAAATTGTAATATAGTCGCAAAATCCCCTTGACAAAAATATTTATAATAGCGAAACTCGCATAGATTTCTTTTCTTGTTAGAACTTGAGTCCCAGTCATTCTTTCTGGGAGGCGTGAAAACAAGGTGAGATTTGGATTGGCTTAATCTAATCTAACCTAATATTTTTATCTTTTTGTGTTTTTGATCTTTATTTTGAAACACGAAATGAAAGCATGCATCAAAGTTGTAAGCCATGAAAATAATAGCATTCATATAAAACCATTAGACAAGAGTATCATGCAGCAAAAATTAAGTCACTATAAAATACGAATACATGGAAATAAAGCTAAACTAAAGAAACGGATCAACCAAGAGAGGCTAAGGAGAAGCCTTCTTGACCGTCCACTAAAGAGAGGAGGATGGGTGTGTGCACCCAAGTGGAGAGAGGAGGGTGGTGCACCCTCTCTCTACCAATGGCCGTCCTTGAGAAGACCATGAGGGGGGTCTTCTTTATGGCCGTCTAAGAAGAAAAGAAAATGGGGACGTGGATCCTCTATGGTGGAAGAAGAGGGCACGCCCACAAGAAGAAAGGAGAAGGTGTTGCATCCTTATGCTCTTCTTCTTCTTGCCACCCTCATGAAGATGCCTTGGAGGAGCTTCTTCTTTAGTCGTCTATGGAGGGAGCCTTGGAGGAAGAGGACAGCCTTGAGAGGGAGAGGAGGAGATGTGGTTGCAAGTTGAGAGAAGAAGAGAGTGGTGGAGATGGTTCAATTTCGTGGCTCTTTCTTTGCCCTTATGGAAGGCTCCATTTGGTTGGCACTTTTGGTGGCTCCAAAATTAGCTAATGCCACATTTTTAGGATCTAGGTTTGACACAAGCTTTTAGGGTTTCCAAGAGAGTGTGCATGGGTTTGGTAGGGGTAGAATGGGAAGGTGTGTGTGTGTGTGTGGGTGTGTATTTTTCATGGGACTAGGTTGTGGGTTTTAGTAGGATTAGGTGCTAAATAGGTTGGGTCAATCTAGATTAACTGGGTGTGGACCTAATTAGGCTTAGGAAAGTCTAATTGGATAGGAGTGAACCTAATTAGGTCTAGGTCAAGTCTAATTGGATGTGTGCATGTGATTAGGCTAGGGTAACCCTAATAGGTATGAGTCAATTAGATCCTGGGTGGATCCAATTGGGCTCAGGTGCACCCAATCAACTGTAGATGCACCCAATTAGGTATGGGATGGTTCAATTGGGTTAGGATAGGATAAGTAGGGCTATGGATAGTGGACTAGGCTTAGGAGGTCTCTAATTAGGTTTCCTAGGGTGTCCTATGGGGTTCCTAGGTCAAAATAGGCAAGCTAGGGCTTCCAACACCAAAATCAGGAACCAGAGAGCAGTATCAGATGTCCAGAATAGTGGCCAGACATCTTATACTACAAAATTGGACGTCTAGACATTAAATTAGATGTCCAATTCTGTGTCAGTAAGAGTTTTGGCTTCTTGGATTGTTATTCTGCAGAAATCAGATGTCCAGCCAAATGTCTGGATGTCCTAAAAGGTGCTGGAGAGTGGGTTTTGGTTCCTAAGTGTTTGGGAGAGGGATAGGGTGGATAAGAACATGGATAGTGCTATCCATGTTTGGGTTTTGAGGGTAAGGTGCCCTAATGGAGGTCATTTTGGGTTTAGGAAGGCTGTCCTAGGGTTTCTAAAGGTAGGGATAAGGCTATCCTCCTCACTCCTCATATCTGGATCAATCATCTTCTTCCTTTATTGCTTTATTCCACTATCTCCATCCTGGATCACTTTATTACCTGCAAATAGCAATAGAAACCATTAACTAGCAGGATATCTCATCTTATTCTAAATAGACTGATGCAATGCATGATATGCAAGATATGAGTGCAATATCCACAATTTAAGCTAGGTTCAGACATTATTTAGGTTGATTAGGACCCATGATTGTTGTGCAATCATACCCCCATTCCTAAACTTTGCTTGTCCCTAGCAAATGCATGACTAAATGAATGACTAAGTTATTTACAAATTTATTCCCTAAAGGATCGCTTGTTGTTTTTATTAAAGAGATTGACTAAAGATTTCTCTCCTTTTGTTTCATCCAGAAATCTTGAAATCAAGATATGTGAAAGTGCAGCTATATACCTTTCGTAACGGATTCGAGTGAAAAACCTGATTCACTTCTAAAGCCTGTGCTTGACCCCTAGTAAAATTCTAGCGGGATAGGCAAACTTCTTCCCTTTGGGTATTCAAGATATTCTATGAATTCCACCTCGGCTTTAAGCTTAGGGAGAGAATTTTAGAGGGAGATGGTTGTTTATTGGTGGCTCACTCTCACTTGGTGCTACATAGAAATTAGTAGTATAGAATCTAGATTCCGAAATTATTAAGAAGCTCAACTTAGAGAAAGACGAGAAAAACTATGCTCTCTTTTGGTTCCTTTGTATTCATTCTCTCTTACTCTATTTTTTTTTTTAGAGCTCACAATCTCAACAGATTCTCACGTATGATCTGTATTTGGTGGTCTTACTTGGCATTAACACTTTAATTGAGTTCTCATAACCTTAACACCAAGTCGGAATTCCTCAACCAGTATTCGGGCAATCAAAAACACAGAAAAGTAGATTAAGGCATTATTTGGTGAATCTCAAATTTATTTGATGGTATTGCCTCAATGCAATTGAAATAAATACTAAATATTCACTCTTTTTCTTTGCTTTTTCTTCTTTTTCTTTTTTTTTCTTTTTCAATTTTTCTCTTTTTCTTATTCATTTTTCTTCTTCCCTTTTTTTCTATGTATAATATTTTTTTTTTCGGCATAACACAAGCTAGCATACATTCACGAACTTTATTGAGGAGGCATTATTAGGGATTGGTGATACCCAAGAGACATTGGGTGGCTTATTTGGTGGAAGTGCCTACTCACGGCACCGAGAGAGACGGATAGGACGATGTATTTCTGACTTTGACATCAATACCCTCCTTTAGCCGAGGATTCTATAAAGAATGGTTGTAACCATTCACCTTAGCCCTAGTTTTATGAAAACTCGCTCTCCATGTAATTGCCTTATTTGGTGGCTCTCAATATTTTGCACAAAAATGTATACGCAGGATCTGAGAGTGAAAACTATGCCTAATCTCTGAGTATCATTACTTAATTATCTAGGATTCCAGATTCCTTGCACTAATCTTAGAGCACCAATACACTCTACTCTCATCTCACATTATTTGGTGGATTTTTGGAAGAAAATATACCTGACTCCCAAAACACTGTCTAGGGGTTCAGGAAAAGAAGCACTGCTTCTTCTCGACAGACTAATGATGTTTATCAGCCTTCACCGTGAATCCATTGCAAATTCTACATGTGAGTGAAAATTGTACTGGATTTTAGATTACAGAAATCAACTAGAGGATGAAATCCTTAATACATTCTCTTGATAAAAATCTTATTCATGAATGCAATATATATAAATGCTATTTGTAACCTTTCAAAGTTGCACTTTGAAAATTTCCCTAATTCGGGTTATATGCCGCTTGACCCTAAATTTAGAACAAAAAGGTGAGTGGATGAGTCGAAAGTGGCTGTTGCGGATGATTTTTATCTCCAATGCGAGCATTTGAGGTGGAGTCGGTTGTTCTCAATTTAAGGACCCTAAAGTGCAATTAGCATGATGTATGAAAGGTTTTTCCTAGGTATTGGTAGAAAAATTCAGTTTATAATTACTACCCCCTCATGCCTACTTCCTTGCATGTCCTCATGCATGAATACAACGAAAAATAAATTAAGGCAGGGAGTAAATGGGTAGAATTCACTTGGAATGGCTCTTGAATTTTGACGTTCCACTTATTCCAACACTTGAAATTGAATATGCATGAAATTATGCCAAATAAAATATGTTATATATAAGTGCTGAGATTAATGCCTCCAGCTGGGCATACACTAAAAAAGGATATATCAATACAGTATTGAGAATGGCAAGTAAGATGATAAGAATTTTAATCTCGTTCGCCAACAGTGGGCCGCAAATGCGGACCAACTGTCCCTGAATTCCAAGTCCAAATAATCAAAAAAATATGTAGATGGGGCTTGGGATTATCTGCTGCCAGATGCTACAGAAGAAAGATAGATAAATACAGGTGCCTGGAAGAAATGAATATGAAGGCATCCCGAAGAGGTGATGGAGAATGTGGGTGGTAGGGGTATGGGTGGAGTCATGTGGGGTGAAATCATATGGGTCCTGAAAATGGTGATGAATGGAAGGCATGACCCAAGTGATGTGGTCAGATCTGGAAATCAAGGTCCACTGATCAGTCTCTGTTTCTACCAAAGATGTTTGGGTATCATCTTCTTTTATCTCTTCTAAATTTTCCAATGCCAATTCCCAATTATCACATGATTCCCCAAAATTTTTAGCTTCCTCTGATAACTCATCATATGTTATCCCCAATAGTCTTTCAATCTCTTGAATATCCTTTTTATAAGGGGATATTTCCTTCTCACTTAAATGAAATTAGTCACTAGATTTAGTAGTGAGTTCCTCCATGAAAGTGGAATCGGTTGAATCATTGATTGAGGAGTTATTACAACCCTTTTGATTTTGTTGCTCTGTGTATGAAATCATTTGAATTAATTCATCAATGTCTCCATGGGTATTCTCAAATACAACAAAATCATATTCAGGTCCCTTAATACTCGGTTCCTCAAAATGAAATGATTGGTACTCAGGCCCTAAATCAAGATCAAGATTCTCGAATAAATCTCCATTCTCGACTTTAATAAGATTATCAATATCATCCACCTCGGGTGTTTGATCAACAGAATCCTGCATGACCACCATCGAATCACAAATTGGTTGTGGCACACCTGACCCAAATTCAAATGTTTCTGACTTTTGTTGCTCGTCCCGGATTCTATGAAGCTCTTTTCTTATATCATCATATTCTTTGAAACTAGCTTCTTTTATTTCATGAACCATTTTGATCAATTGGGTAATCTGGGATTCATTGCAAGGGGCAGGGTTTTGAATTGGGCTAGGTCAGTCAAGATAGTCAATCATGCTATCAAAGATTTGATCTTGTATTGATGGTGACTTATGTGATCTAGTGGATTGTTGATTTTGGTCATGTGGTTCTACCCAGGTGTCAATTGCCATAGTTTCTTCTGAATTACCCTCTGACTCACTTTCCATGTCATCCAAAAAATACCCTGACTTTGTTTTCTTAGCAGCTGCACACATATCAAAGTGAATCTTCTCATTGCCGCTACTCATCTCCATACATCCTGAGTAACAGTCAATCCGTGCATTGGCCGTAGCCAAGAAAGGTCGACCTAGAATGATGGGTGAATTACTTAGCTTTTCTGGTATATCCATGTCCAAAACAATAAAATCAACTGGAAAGCTAAGACCTTGCACTTTAATAATCACATCCTGAACTACCCCCTTAGGTGTTTTGATGGAGCCATCTGCCATTCTAATGGTGACAAGTGTGTGGTGCAGATCTCCAAGTTTGGTGCGGTCAAAAAGGGTGGTAGGAATCAAGCTAATGGAAGACCCTATATCCACAAGGGCTCTATTAAAGGTGAATCCATTGATGGCACAAGATATGAAGGGTTTTCCAGGGTCAGTCATTGTGGGTGGTAGAGTGCCAGAAACAAATGCACTTATGTTAGCTGATAAAACCACCTCCTTAGGTGTGCAAGTCTTTTTCTTCTTTTGTGACTTTCTTTAAGGCCTCAGGAAAGGGTAAATAGGTCAAATCAACTTCAGAAGCCTTTTTCTTCTTTTTGTCCCTAGAGTCTGAGTCAGAGCTAGATGTGGGTTTGGTCTTATGATTTTTGGTTGAGCCCGAATTAGATCGTTTGGATGGGCTCTTAGCTTTTCTCTTCTGCACAATGGCGTGTATGATAAATTGGAGGAGGGGTCAGAAGAATGGGTGGAGAATAGGAGTGAACAGGAGTGTGCATCCGGGGATAAAGTGATTCTTGAAGTCTCTTGATTTGATCCCCTTGAGATTTCACTTGATTTTCCAACTTAGTCAACCATTCTTCATTTTTCTTGTCAAAGTCCAACAAAATGTTCATGATATCTTCAAGGGTGGTTGCAGGTTGGGCTGGACTAGATGGTTGCCCTAAAGTGGATTGAGTGGAGTATTGGGCTAGCCTAGATTGATGTTCAGTTTGAGTCAGTCTCTGTGGTGGCCATGAAAGATCAGGATTGTTTCTCCACTCAGGGTTACACGAATTTGGATTTGAATCAATAGGTGTATCACCCTAAGTGGGCCTGACTATAGAGGGAGTTGATTGGGAACTTGTTATGTGGTCCTGTACTTGTGATCCATTATTCCAATTCCTTAGTGTTATCTCATCAGGTACAGGTGTATCAGAAATAGTGCATTCCTCAAGTGATCTACCCAAATCACGGATTAGGTCCAAAGGTGCCTTTTGGGTTAGCTGAGTACAGGATGCCTCCCCATGGTAGCAAGAATCAGTAGAGTAGTTAGTGGATCCAAAGTATGGGTCACTAGACTGACTAGGCTGGTTGTTCCAAGTGTCTTGTCCTTGGGAGGAGTGATAAGATTGAGACTGTGCCTGGGATTATCTAATTTGCTCCAGGAGCTTGGCACATTGATCTGTATAGTCCTTGTTATATTCCCAGAATTCAGCAACTATGGCTTTCAATTGGTTCTGATTTAGATAAGGGTCGGATCCATGAGGTTTAGGTTCTAAATAAGTTGGGGGATAAGGATAATCATATCCCAGCTTGTTAGGATGAGTCTCCCAACAAGGAGGAGTCGAAATCATGGTTGGGTTGGGAGATGGAGGACCCTGAGGGTCAAAAGAATGATATGGATTCATGGATATTTGAGAGAAGATGCGGATAGAGATAAGAGATAGTCTTCCTTAGGAAGACACAACCAGCTACAAGGGGTTGGTGGAATTAAGGCAAAGGCCTAGGAAGAAAGATGAGAGAGCCCCAAATCAAGCAAACAAGCTAGCCTTAAATTGTATACCCTAATTGGATCTAACCCTGGTATCCTGAGATGGAACTGGGTTAAACCAACCCTTGAATTACTTGGCTGGTCAGATTGGTGGGACCCCCTAGGACACCCCACACGGCAAGACACCACTAAAGGTTAACACGGTTACCGCACGAACCTTTCTTGTTACCAGTTGGTCCAAATAGACAAGGCCTTGATTTTTACCCAATTAAGTTTCAGTTACCAAGTAATTTAGTCCTGCCTAGGGCACATCTACTTAGTTTTAGGCTTGGGCTTAGAGTGCTCTTGGAATGTGATTGGGTGATTGGGGGTGTTGCCCTTAAAATTGGATTTAGAGTATGAAGTGCACAGACAAAGGATTTTCAATACAAACTTTAGTTGGTGTAGTGGATTTTATGGTTCAAGTGCTTGTATTAATTTTTTTCTTTTAGGGTTTGATTGTTTAGGTCAATTCAAACAAGGTTGTAGTGAAGCACGCAATAGATTTTGCAAATCCCAATTGTTATATGAATTTCCTTTAAGTATGGTATGCAAATGTGCTCTACCCTAGTGTGGAAACCCTAATATCAGATAGGTTTATATGATGCTTTTAAGGCCAATAAGGTAGAAGTGGTGTGACCCAATCAAGGAAAACAATGACCCTAATGCACCACTACTAAGTGAAATAGGCCTAATTGGTTGCCAAAGTTGAAATGTAGATTAATTTCAATTCAAGTGGGTGAGGGGAAGGCAACCAATCACAACAAATCCCTTCTCATGAAATCACACCCAAATCAGGCTCAAACAGGTTTGTTTTGGGTCTCTAAATTTAAACCCTAATGTGAATTACCTAGGATTTGTGCTTCTAAAATCTACAGTCAGACCTTAGTCTGACTTGAAATTACTCCCCAAATCAGTAACTGAAGAAAAATAATATAAAATTTGGTAGAGATCTTCCTTTTTTAATAATCTTTTATGGAATATTTTTTTAATATTTTTATTATTTCATGCAATTTTTCATGAATTTTTATGTTTTAGGGTGGTCAAATAGACCAGATGGACCCCTTACGAGAAATGTAGTTTGAAACAGTACCAAAAGAAATCAAAAAATTCTTGAAAATTTATACAAACAACTATGTTTCAGTGGCTTTCCAACCCCACAAATTTCAAAGAGATCTAATTTATGTATAGGTCAGAACTAACGTTTGAAGTTATACAAAATCAGAGTGCAAACTATTCTAACCCCCTTTCGTTGTAGGAATTGTTAAAATTCGTACACTGCAAATTTTTCTAAATAAATGGTGACGCTGGAAGGCTAGTTTGAAAACCTAATATCAGACCGAACCCCAAAATTTTTGGACTCCTAATTTGATGGCAATAAATTTTTGAATATCATCAATATTTGCTAGCTGGATTTCCAAATCTGACTTTGGTGTGTTTAAATAGTTTTCAAGTTAAAAAACACACCAAAGAAATTTTTTTTTTAATTCGAATCCAAAAATTTGAATTTGAATTTATATATATATATTTGTTTTTTTTTCTAACCTAAGAAAGCAACAAACTAGAGGATGAAGAAAATACCTGCGATCTTCACCACAGGTCGATGTGTGCATGGATCTTCGTCTTGACACCCTACAATCAAAATAATAAAAAGTTAAGCAAATCCAAATCTAAACTTTCGCGTTGCCTCCCTGGCAATGGCACCATTTGAAAAGCATGGAAATCACGTATTTTGAAATCGTCGGAAATCGTAGTATATTTGCGAAATCCCCTTGAAAAAATATTTATAATAATGAAACTTGCATAGATTTCTTTTCTTCTTAGAACTTGAGTACCGGTCATTCTTCTCTGGGAGGTGTGAAAACAAGGTGAGATTTGGATCCGCTTAATCTAATCTAACCGAATATTTTTGTCTTTTTGTGTTTTTGATCTTTATTTTGAAACACAAAATAAAAGCATGCATCAAAGTTGTAAGCCATGAAAATAATAGCATACATATAAAACCATTACACAAGAGTATCATGCATCAAAAATTAAGTCACTATAAAATACGAATACATGGAAATAAAGCTAAACTAAAGAAAGGGATCAACAAAGAGAGGCTAAGGAGAAGCCTTCTTGGCCATCCACTAAAGAGAGGAGGATAGGTGTGTGCACCCAAGTGGAGAGAGGAGGGTGGTGCACCCTTTCTCTACCAATGGCCATCCTTGAGAAGACCTTGAGGGGGGTCTTCTCTATGGCCGCCTAAGAAAAGAAAATGGGGGCGTGGATCCTCTATGGTGGAAGAAGAGGGCACGTCTGACAAAAAGCCATTTTCGTGTATTTGAAAGTCGTCAGAAATCGTAGTATAGTCGCGCAAAAATGTTCATCAAAAATTGATTTCTAAAGATAATGAGACTTGAGTCCCGGTCGTTTGTCTCTGGGAGGCGTTGCTTTTACTTTTGAAATCGATCTTATTCTACTTTGTTTAGAATTGCATGCCAGTTCGTGATTATTATGTATTTAGGTATGACATGCTTAGTTGCAAGAATATTAAGAGTTAGAAATAGGCAACATTAATCACGCAAAAGATAATAGCAATCATTAAGCTCATGGTGATTTCAAACAGATATATATATATATATATAAATGTGTTTTCATTCATTCATTTGGGAGTTGTTGCACAAGGAATCTAGAGGAAAGCTTGTACATAAATGCTTGAAAATTAAATCTAGCTACCAGAAAATGATCGCATACAAGAATCGATGGTGGGATTTCGCATGCATCATTGGGGGAGAAGTAAGACTACACTACTAAGCAATAAATATACGAAGAGCATAATCTAAATCTAGCAGAATGGAAGGGCATTCAGGGGTGGTCCCCGATGGCCTTGAGTGGCTGAGAGAAGAAGGGGCGGCCAATGGAACTTAGGTCGGCCCTTGGAGGGAGGTAGGGTTGATCCAGCATCCCGGCATGGTGTCCTCCATGGTGGTGGTAGTGAGCTCTTGGAGGTGGAGTGACTATGGAGGTAACGTGAATGGCACCAATGGAGTGCAATTGCCAAAGAAGTTAATGGGTGCAAATGGCCACCCAAGGGGTCTTTTTATAGACCTATGGGAAGCTCTCTAGAGAATTATGGAATTCTCTAGAGAGGCCTATGGTGGGAGCTCGTGGGAGAATAAGAGAGAGAGGGTGGATGGTGGTTTTTAGATCCACCAAATGTGGATCTAAAAATTGAATGGCTCTTGGTTGCTATTTTTGGCAACCAAGGCAACCACACATGGTAGAGAGTTCTAGAGAACACTAGGCTAGATATTTTCGTGTGGATGGTGTGTGTGGGTGTGTGTGGGTCGAAACTTAGGTGGCTAGGTTGATTAGGTTGGGTTCTAGTGGGTTTAGGTCAAGGTATGTCTCAAATTAGGGTTATAAACCCTAATTTACTAAGGTAAAGTGCAATTAAACTTAATACAAGTTTAATTGGGTGTGTGAAAACTTAATTGAGAGTAAAACAACTCAATTAAGTCAAGTCTAGGTCAATTGGACTCTCACTGAGTCCAACTGGACAGTGTGTGCTGAGATCAGGGCTGAATTGGACTCAATGAGTCCAATTGAATAGGCTGATGGAATTGACTAAGATCCAAGTCAATTAGATTTAGTGAGGACCTAATTAGGTCCTTAGGGAGGTCTAGAGGTGGTGTACTAGGGTTAGGGCACCTTAATTTAGGTTCCTATGGGGTTGGAATTGGGTTTAGGGACCTAGAGATCCAAGATCAAGGCTTAAATCTCAAAACAGGAATTGGAGAGCAGTATCAGACGTCTAATAATATAATCAGACGTCTTAGACTCAAAAATCAGAAGTCCAGAGTTGTTGTCTGGACGTCCAATCAGATTCAAGAAGGATTTCGGGTTCTGTTTTGGGTATTCTGCAGAAATTGGACGTCTGACAAAGTGTCTGACGTCCAATAACACTGTAGAAGTGGGTTTGAAGTGTGTGGGAGTTGGCTAAGGGTCCTGGACGTCCTATAACTTATCTGGACATCCAGATAAGGGTTGGAACTAGGGTTTTAGGGCTTCCTAGGGTGTTGTGACCTAATCTAAGGGTGGCTAAGGCTTGGGGAAGTCTCTAGGCTATCCTAGGACTAGGATGGACCTAAGCTCTTCACATTTTATTGCTTTATTCCTAATTAATAGAATAGAAAATCTTTAACTCCCTTACATCATTATTCCTACATCTAATCTAAGCCTTCTACTCCAGCTCTGCTGCAACTCCTGTTATTCCTGATCCAGCTTCAGATCCAGCTCCTTATCAGCTTATTCCCTGCAATCGACATAATGCACTTAATCAGCACATTATAACATTATTTCATGCATAGTTAAAGGAAAGCAGTAAAGATGCAGACAATGCATATGTATGCGTGAATAACCCTAACTTATGCTAAGTCTTAGCTTAATCTAGGTCAATTAAGACCTATGATTGCTGTGCAATCAACGTCTACAAGAAGAAAGGAGAAGGTGTTGCATCCTTATGCTCTTCTTCTTGCCACCCTGACAAAGATGCCTTGGAGGAGCTTCTTCTTTAGCCATCTATGGAGGGAGCCTTGGCTGAAAAGGATGACCTTGAGAGGGAGAGGAGGAGATGTGGTCGCAAGTTGAGAGAAGAAGGGAGTGGTGGAGATGGTTCAATTTGGTGGCTCTTTCTTTGCCCTTATGAAAGGCTCCATTTGGTTGGCACTTTTGGTGGCTCCAAAATTAGCTAATGCCACATTTTTAGGATCTAGGTTTGACACAAGTTTTTAGGGTTTCCAAGAGAGTGTGCATGGGTTTGGTAGGGGTAGAATGGGAAGGGATGTGTGTGTGTGGGTGTGTATTTTTCGTGGGACTAGGTTGTGGGTTTTAGTAGGATTTGGTGCTAAATAGGTTGGGTCAATATAGATTAACTAGGTGTGGACCTAATTAGGCTTAGGAAAGTCTAATTGGATAGGAGTGAACCTAATTAGGTCTAGGTCAAGTCTAATTGGATGTGTGCATGTGATTAGGCTAGGGTAACCCTAATAGGTATGAGTCAATTAGATCCTAGGTGGATCCAATTGGGCTCAGGTGCCCCCAATCACCTGTAGATGCACCTAATTAGGTATGGGATGGTTCAATTGGGTTAGGGATAGGATAAGTAGGGCTATGGATAGTGGACTAGGCTTAGGAGGTCTCTAATTAGGTTTCCTAGGGTGTCCGGTGGGGTTCCTAGGTCAAAATAGGCGAGCTAGGGCTTCCAACACCAAAATCAGGAACTAGAGAGCAGTACAGACCTCCAGAATAGTGGTCATAATATTTTATACTACAAAATTGGACGTTTGGACATTAAATTAGATGTCCAATTCTGTGTCCATATGAGTTTTGGCTTCCTGGATTGTTATTCTGCAGAAATCAGACGTCCAGCCATGTGTCTGGACGTCCTAAAAGGTGCTGGAGAGTGGGTTTTAGGTTTTCTAAGGTGGGTTTTGGTTCCTAAGTGTTTGGGAGAGGGATAGGGTGGATAAGAACATGGATAGTGCAATCCATGTTTGGGTTTTGAGGGTAAGGTGCCCTAATGGAGGTCATTTTGGGTTTAGGAAGGTTGTCCTAGGGTTTCTAAAAGGTAGGGATAAGGCTATCCTCCTCACTCCTCTTATCTGGATCAGTCTTCTTCTTCCTTTATTGCTTTATTCCACTATCTCCATCTTGAATCACTTTATTACCTGCAAATAGCAATAGAAACCATTAACTAGCAGGATATCTCATCTTATTCTAAATAGACTGATGCAATGCATGATATGCAAGATATGATTGCAATATCCACAATTTAAGCTAGGTTCAGACATTATTTAGGTTGATTAGGACCCATGATTGTTGTGCAATCACCCAACAACCCGGATCTCTACCATCTCAACTCATACCCAACCCTCGCAATGTGCAAAATCAGGGCAATAGAGCCCAAGGGTATGGGAATTTAAGGGACCCACAAGAACATGCTCAGGTGGTTGAGTAGGGTCCATCCTCTACTTCTGGTTACATGACCAATCAAGGCCCTCCAATCTTCACTAACCCACCTCAGGACCCGAATCCATATGCCTCTGCAAACTCCTTCACCTTGAGAGGTGGAAAGTAGACCCAGAATCCTAAATTACATTCTAGAAGCCAAAACCCTGGGGAGCTTGAGAGTGAAAAGGAGGAGATTGAAGAAGACAATAAGGCCCAGGGACCAAAAATTGAAAATACCACCCATATCCCGTTCCCTGAAGCCCTATTGAGAACCAAGATGAAGAAAACCCTAGATAGCAATGAGGACCTCCTGAATTTATTGTAAAGCGTAGAGATCAATATTCCGCTCCTCGATGCTATTAAGCACATCCCGGATTACGCTAAATTTCTGAAAGAACTATGTACCCAAAAAGCGTAAGCTGAGAGAACCCACTCCTAGGAATGTG
The DNA here is from genome assembly GCA_037157565.1 of Thalassia testudinum. NCBI lineage: Eukaryota > Viridiplantae > Streptophyta > Magnoliopsida > Alismatales > Hydrocharitaceae > Thalassia > Thalassia testudinum. Next base: position 12,522,363 of record JAZHRO010000049.1, on the reverse strand, counting down.
ATTCTCTCTGAGCAGGCAAGTTCTGTGATCTTACATCACCTTCCTCAAAAGAAAAAAGATCCAGGTGTCCCCTTGATCTCATGCATTATTGGGGAATACACTTTTGATAGGGCACTGTTGGATCTAGGTGCATCCATCAAACTGATTCCGACTTCTCTTTACGAGAGGTTTGGATTAGGTGAACTTAGGCCAACCTCAGTAACGCTACAATTAGCGGACTGTTCAGTCACCACACTAAGGGGCGTTATTGAGGATGTAATCGTCAAGGTCAAGGATTTCTATTTTCCTGTAGATTTCCTTGTCCTTGACATGGATGTACCTAACGATTTGAGGAACATGCCCATCATTTTGGGGCATCCATTCCTAGCTACCACCAAGGCCAACATGAACTGTGAAAGCGGTATTATGGAAATCGCCTTTGGGGATAAGAAGCTAACTCTGGATATTTTTAAGGCGATAAGAGGATTTGAGGATTGTGGATTCATTGAGGAGCTTGAGGATCAGGATCTTGAGACTTGTATGGCAATCAGTGCACTCAAGGACTCCACCAACTTTAGCTAACCCAACCCACAACCCTCCGTGGTAGACCTGCCACATCCTGAATAGGCAGTTGATTTTGTTCATTTCCAACCTCTTCCACTGGATTATCCTGATGAATCTTCATTAGTATCCTCCCTACCTTCTATACTGAACCCACCTCAGCTTGATTTTAAACCATTGCCTGAAAATTTGAAATATGAGTTCTTTAGACCTGAAAACACTCTCCCTGCAATTATTAGTGCTGATTTGACTAAGGAGCAAGAAGTTAATTAAGGTCCCTAAGAACAATAAGGAGGCAATTGGTTGGACCATCCATGACCTTAGGGGGATTGAGCCATCTTATTGTAATCATAGTATTTTTATGGAAGATGGATCCTGCCCTTCTCGCGAGATGGAAAGGAGACTAAACCCAAATATGTGAGAAGTGGTCAAGAAGGAGATAATTAAGTGGCTCGATGCTAGGATTATATACCCAATCTTGGATAGTCCGTGGGTTAGCCCCGTTCAGATTGTACCCAAGAAGACGGGAATAACCATTTTGACTAACGCGAAAGGGGAAACCTTCACCACTCATTTAGCTTCTGCTTGAAGAGTCAGTATTGACTATAGGAAGCTGAACACTACCACTAAAAAGGATCACTTTCCGTTGCCATTCATTGATCAAATCCTTGAAAGGTTAGCTAGGAAAAAATACTTTTGCTTCCTAGATGGTTATTCAGGATATAACCAAGTCCCTATCCATCCTGAAGACCAGGAAAAGACAACCTTCACATGTCCCTACAGAACCTTTGCATTCCGTAGAATGCCATTCTGGCTTTATAATACGCCTACGACTTTTCAAAGGTGCATGCTAACGATTATTTCTGACATGGTGGGAGATTGTCTTGAGGTGTTCATGGATGATTTCTCCATTTTCGGAGATTCTTTTGAGTCTTGCCTAGCTAACCTGGAATTGATTCTTCAGAGATGCATCAAGACACGGCTGGTCCTTAGCTGGGAAAAGAGCCACTTTATGACTCAGGAAGGCATTTTCCAAGGTCATGTGGTCTCTAGTTGGGGTATTGAGGTTGATAAAGCTAAGGTAGATGCTATCTCTAGACTTCCTCCACCCACATCCGTAAAATAGATTTGCTCTTTCCTTGAGCATGTGGGTTTTTATAGAAGATTCATTAAGGACTTCTCAAAGGTTGCTCAGCCCTTGAGTAACCTTCTGGCCAAAGACATGACGTTCGAGTTCAATGAATCATGCCACAAGGCATTTCATTTATTAAAAATGGTAGTCACCTATGCCCCAATGTTGCAACCACCGGTCTGGACAACCCCATTTGAGATTATGGCTGACACATCTGATTATGCCATCGAGGCTGTCTTGGGTTAGAAAATTGAGAAAAACCCTCTGTAATCTACTACACTAGCAAGACTCTAGACGAAGCCCAAAGGAATTACACCATTACTGAGAAAGAATTACTAGTTGTAGTTTTCACTTTAGAAAAATTTCAGGCTTATCTTTTAGGTTCTCGTGTCATCGTTTATACTGACCAATCAGCCTTGGAACATCTCTTGGCCAAAAAGGATGCCAAACCCCAGCTTATTCGCTGGATTTTGCTGCTTCAAGAATTCGATCTTGAAATCAGGGATAAAGCTGGGACACAAAATGTAGTGGCAGATCACCTCTCGAGAATCCTAATTGATTCTCCTCATCTGGATGTCCCGATCTCTAATACTTTTCCGAATGAGACTATCCTTACAGTCTTGGGTATTCGAACCCCCTAGTTTGTGGATATTGTCAATTATTTGGCCATTGATCAAATCCCCCAGGATTGTACCAGATAACAATGGGATAGACTTGTGTTTGAGGCCAAATATTATTTTTGGGATGATCCCAAACTGTACTGCATCGACGTAGACCAGATTATTCATCGATGTGTCCCGGAAATTGAGTTTCATAGCATACTTGACTTCTGCCACACATCTGTGTGTGGCAGACACTTTTTCGGGAAAAAGATGGTAGCAGAAATCTTTCAATCCAAATTCTATTGGCCGTCATTATTTAAGGATGCCCAGGAATTCTTAAAGACATGCACTTGATGCCAGACACTTGGGAACATGGCTAGGAGAGATATGATGCCCCTGAACTGAATACTTTCCATCAAAATTTTTGACATTTGGGGCATCGACTTTATGGGACCCTTCCCTCCTTCATTTGGACACCAGTATATTCTGGTCGCTGTTGATTATGTGTCCAAATGGATTGAGGCAATCCCCACCTGGACCAATGACCAAAAGGTGGTCATTGATTTTATGAAGAATATCTTCAGTCGATTTGGGATTCCTAGGGCAATTATCAGTGATGGTGGCATGCATTTCACTCATGTCCAGTTTTGGAATTTATTGGGGAAATACGGGGTGAATCATTAGATTTCTACACCCTACCACCATCAGATGAACGGACAGGCCGAGGTCTCCAATCAGGAGATCAAAAACATTTTGCAGAAAATCGTTAGGTCTGATAGGAAGGATTTGACCCAAAAGCTAGATGATGCTCTTTGGGCCTACCGTACGACATACAAAATGCCTATCGGTATGTCTTCGTTCCGTTTGGTGTTTGGTAAGGCATGTCACTTACCTGTAGAACTTGAACACCGGGGATTTTGGGCCATCAGGAAATGTAATTTTGACCTAGAGTTTGCCAGGAAAGCTAGGAAACTCCAACTATCTGAGTTGGAGCTTCAAAATGATGCTTATGAAAATGCCAGAATCTACAAGGCAAGGACCAAAGCTCTCCATGACCAGATGATTTCACGTGAGAGCTTTGAGCCTAACCAGAAGTCTAGCTTTTCGATTCTCGATTGAAGCTTTTCCCTGGCAAACTCAGTTCTAAGTGAGATGGCCCTTTCGTTATTGAGCAGATTTTCCCTAACAGAGCTGTTGAAATCTCTGACCGAAAGATGGGTACTATCTTCAAGGTCAACGAACAACGTCTCAAACCCTTTATTGACCATATGCTCCCTGAACCCGTCTCGAGAAAGGTTGCTCTTACCTTGCCTTAACCACCACGAGCCGATCATCACTTAGCTGAAGGCACTAAACTCAGTACGTGTAAAGACTGTTCTAAGCTAACCAGAATCTCATGGAAACCAGGTGCAATTTTTCCACGTCTACTCTCTTGCATGATTTCATTTTTAACAATGAGGACATTGCATTAGCTAAGCATGGGAGGGTGGATATATCTTATAATCTTTTTGTCAGTTGTAATAGTAATTTCCTATTATTTTAGTTAAAAAAAAATAGAATTAGGAGACGAGAACTTAGGCATTAGGAGTTGAAAACTTTAGGAATTGATACTTTGAGACCTGAATACTTAGACTCTTCAGGTCTTCGGGCTTAATTAGCCTGGGTGTCCACTCAAATGTGGACTTAGTATCGAGTCCTCACCAATTCAAATTCATCTTTAATCGGGAGAATAAATTGGGGTGATAAGTATACGACTTATTAACTTGCCCTCTGATTTTAGGATACTTTAAGCCAAAGCATCTAGACACTTTTTTTTTGCACTGATGCACTTTTCTGTGGTTTCTTTGGAAATTAGGTAGCTAATGAACTATCTAGGATGGTATGGCTGGCAAGTTGTTGGTGGTAACAACTCATCGGCTAGTTGTCCAGAGCCCAGCCACAAGACCATTTTCGCCGTATTGCCTTTAGGTAAATCTTAGATTAGGGAAGCCACCTATTTAAAAGAAAAAGAAAAAATAAGATAAAAAAAGAAGAAAAAGAAGAAAAAAAAATAAAATAATACTTCATCGCATAAGTATAGCTGGTAAGTTGCCGTAGGTAACAACCTATTTGCCGGTTGTCCAGTGCACAGCTCATAAAAATGCATAATAATTCCCAAAACACTTAGGGAAGAAGCGAGGAACTAGAATAAACTGGGGAGATGTACACTGGGTTCACCCTTGTGTTGACCTCATAAATAAAAGTAAGGAGAAAGCTACTGTTCGAAAAGATAAACCTCTAGGCAAGGTCACCTAGGGTTGTAGAAACCTGAAGTCCATTTTAATGGCCGCCTAGTGAGCCTTTCGCTCTTTTCACTAGATGCTTAGCACTTAGAGTCCTTTTCAAGTCTTGGGCGGGTTGGGTGGCCATAAAAAGTTATCCCAGAACTCTCAAACTCCAAAAGTACAAAAAAATTAGAAAAGAAGAAAAAGAAGAAAAAGAAAATTATGTATCTTCTCTTTTCAAATAAGGCAAGGGCTTGGACGTTTGCATTCTGGTAGACACCCAGGCACTAATGAGTTTTTGTAATTAGGTCTTAGGGTTGAGATTTTCTAAAATAATCAACTAGTTTTACCTAAATAATCGAATCCTGACTCTACTTTTATACATAGCATTTAGGTTAATTTTACTAGGGACTAGAAAAAGGTAAGCATGGGGGTATGATAAACACCCATAAATTCATCGTAAAATGCTTATTTACGATAGTTCATAGGCCTAGCATTGCATATGATGATATAAATATTGCACAAACATCCATTGCATTGCATTTAGGATAGTTGTTTATTATGTATATTAATTTCGTCATTTTACATGACCAGGAGGTAGTGCGACATCTTTATGGGCTTCGGATGAAGAATCCGACCATACAGATGGATTCAGAATGACAATCGCAGTCCGTCAACGTGAGAATCACCCTGATCAGAGCTCTGTAGCACCCTCCACAAGAAGAAGAAGACGAACGGCCCAGATGGCACCACATGGCACCATCCGGGCCACCCTACCTAAGCCAAGGCGTCCCCAAGCCCGTCGCAAGATGAGATCCTAGCCATTAGATCTCAATCCAATGGCTGAGATGTGCGCTCCACGGCTAAACTCCTCACCTGGCCTCAAGAAGCTCAAAGATGGCCTCATCTCGACCGTTGGATCTTCATCTAACGGTTGAGATGCGTGACTGCACCGCTCCCTGCACTCGACAAATCGCAGCCTTGGCACATTGGTGAAGACACACGCTAGCAAACTGCGAGCACGAGTTCTAGTTGCGGTGGGGGGCAGGCAATCTCCTTAGCGTGGGCACAATCAAATTGCACCCGTTGGATGAGCATGGGTTCAATCAAGCGGCGGAGGCGTCACCATGTGGCACCGTTGGATGAGCACAGATGCTGCACATGGCTATCGATGCTCCTCGAGAATGCACCATCTCACACGCTATCAAGAGGCGCGATCTTCGTGCCATCTCAACTGTTATTTTTTGAATCCAACGGTTGTGGTGCATCCAACCTCAGCAACAGTAGGCGGGTGTGAGCGGTGGGCGCAGGATTTGCAGCAACAGAAGAGTGTGCCTTTAGTGACACTTGCAGCTATCACTAAATGGCCTGCACAATGCATGCACCAGCCAAGGTAATGAAGAGGTGCAGATCTTTTGGTGATGCTTGAGCAACCTTTAGTGACACTTGTAGCTATCGTTGAATGTCTATGCATGGTATGCTCTTCCTCCCATCACTATATAAACACCCCTACACCCCCCATTCCTCTTCATCTCTACCTACTCTATTCCGACCTACTCTTAAGCTCTAGCAAGCCTACCAATGCTCCGTTTGAGCTTACTCTCAAGCTCCCAAGGCTCCTATTAGTGTAGCATCCCTTTGCTCCACCAAATATTCCTCCATCTTCCCATCACCATTCATAGGTCACCTTGGAGCTGTCCTCTCACCTCCATTTCGGAGCCACATTAAAGCTTTTCTCTACCTGACGTCCTCTTGCATCTCACCTCCTTTGTCTAAGCTTTCGCCAGGTGTCGTCGTCTCACCGAACAGGCGATTCGGGAGATTCCTTCTCAGCTCCCTCTCTTTTTATGCTTTCATAGATTATTGTAATAGACAATTGTGCAATACATATCATATTTTTTTCTATCTCCATTGTAATCTATATTGTTTTCTTGCTTTATAAAAATAAATGAAAAAAAACAATAAAACCCCAAAACACCAAAAACAAACAAAATGAAGTGTGGTTTTCAAACAAAGTGAATGTCACCTCCCTGTGTTTGACCTGGGACTCCCTTGGAGTTTCAGTAAAATTTTATTTGATCAATGAGTTTTGCAACTACAACGTCGGGTTACTCTGAACCCGATTTCAAACACGTGAAACATGTGCATCAAGGGGAGATTGTAAACAAATCCTTAACGACAAAGACTCAACAGTTCTCAAGTATTGACTCAAATTCGGACCACCCAAATCAAATCATGAACCCTAATAGCTATCAGACTCAAGTCGCTAAGGTAACTTTCTTCGTCCCGGTCAACCCATCCGAGATTTAAAGTGAATGTGAGACTCAAGCATCTTGTGTGTGAAACGTTTGACTCGCAATAAGGGACAACAAAATTGACTCCTAGCACTCAATAAAACTTAGAATATTTCTACAGTCTTTCTAGGGCAATCCTGTCTTCGATTAAGCCACACTAGGATTTGGTAGCTTTCTCCTCACCACTTTTCTACCCTAAGGTCAAGACTCTAGGTGTATATCTCCCCGGTAGGTTTCCTAATTTCTCTGTATTTTTTCAGATTTATAGGTGAACACCCATTTGTAGTGAGGTATTTTTATTGTGGTAGAAAAAGGATAGCATCTATATGTAGCGAGATGTGTTATTTTTTTGGTGAAAGAATTTGCACCCATTTGTAATGAGGTGCATTTTATTTGGTGAGGTTTATAGGATAAGGGTAATATATTTTTTTCCTTCTCATTTTCTATTTTCTCAATTTTTTATTTTCTCCAAATCTTTTTTCCAGGTGAGTGTTTCTCCTTCGTCCTTTCTAAATGTGTCCCCTACAAACAGGAATAGTCCTAAGAACTAGAAATACGGTGAAAGTCCTTTGGATCTTTTGCGCTAAGACTAAATTTTATTGACTACTAAGGACTCAATAAGGTCATCCAACAGAAGAGTCAGTGCAAAGTGTAGTTTAAGATGCTTGAGACTTAAAGACTATTCAAATCACAGGGTGGAGAGATAAGTCATTCACTTATTACCCTTTTAACTCAATACTTTTAGCTTTTTCGGATCCCTTAAAGGCTCGGGAACTAAATCTAAATTTAGGTAAATACTCAAAATAATTAAGTCTATCAAGAACTAAAGAGTCTCAGCGAAAAGACTTTGTTTTACATTTCTTAAAGTCGGTGAATCCTCAAAATTGAGAATAATTTATCTTTCCTAGCTTAAATTCTTAAGTTTTTTTTTGGAAGAGAAAGTAAAAGAAAACATCTACAGAGCTAACAAAATAATTCAGATGTGAGTATCCACCCCCCCATGCCTATCTAATGCAATGTCCTCATTGTATAAAAATAAGGGCATGAAAAGGGTAATATATGTCTCATAATCATATATTATTTCTTGGTTCACAGAGACATTTTCTTCATTTCCTTATTCAAGGATTATGGATGAAGAGATTAATTCATCCTAGATTGGTTGCTCTAAATCAACCTTGTCAGCCTAGATCTCATAAAATATGTCCCCCCTACAGGTGCCTGAGTGAGTTCTAACATTGGCTCTCTTGAAAGGGGTTCATCGTAGGAATCATCCCAAGATTGGACTGGTGCAACCACATAATTCATCCTCAGTCTTGACAATCTCCCAAGTATAACTTCACCTAGATCCTTATTCTCTATGTCTTGGAGCCAATCCAATAAAGATTTGTTAAGATTGTCAATCATTTTAATCAGGGGCTCCAATGCTTTAGTCCAGGGTGTTGGCTGAGCTTCTAAAGATTGAATGATGTTTCTTAAGTTAGCCAACACCCTGTCTTGGACCTGGTCTACCTGAGCTGAATAGTTCGATTTAGGGTTCGGTAGGTTTGGGTTTAGTCCATGAGGGTTAAAAGATTGAGGTTCTTGGGGTCCTCCCTGATAGTAGGCCATTTCAGGTTGTTCAATGAGGGGTGGTGACCTATAAGAAGTGTAATCTTGGGGAGGGTAGGTGTTGTAATCATTATATCCTTCTTGACTGTAGATCAAATTAGGTTGCTCATAGGAAGGTGGAGATCTATAATCCATGTAGTTCTGAGAAGGATAATAATCATAGTCTTAATGTCCAGGGCTAGGCCCTGAACACTGAGGTTTGGAATCGTATCCCCAATTTGAGTTAACCCAACTAGTGGATGATTGGTTATAGATTAGGTTAGGATAATAATCATCCTGAGGATAAGTGGTGGTAGGAGGGTAGGGGTGGAAATGTGTGTAAGAGTTGGAAGAATACATGGCAATGTGGGAGGAAAATAGAAAATAGATAAAGGTGCCCTACAATACAAACAATCAAACATGTCCTTAATCAGGCTATCTAAAGACCTAAAGACTCCCCAAACTCATATTGAGATTATAGATGATTTTATCTATTTCTATTTGGTCAATCCAACTAGTTAGAGGGGAAATTGGGGAGAAGGTTCTTCCTTTGGCTTGCACCTCAGGTTCCTTTGATATGCCCCAACTACTGTCGTTTGACAGTACTCCCCTAGCTAGACATCAGATGGACCGGTAGAAGTAGATTAATCAGAAATAGTCTCAATCTGAGCCCCATAGAGCGAGTAAATCCTTAAGGCCAACATCTACTCAATTTTAATTAGGCTTAGGTTTGAATGTGCTCTGTAATGTGATAGGCCCTTTATCTGGGTTGTGCCCTTAAAAATCAATTAATTCGTGTGTGCGTGCATAACCAGTGTTTTCAAACAAGGTTATTAGATGATTTGTCTTTTAGGGTTCAGCCTTGTTTAGTCGCTTTTAGGATTCAATTTTTAGGTTTGTTCAATCAAGGTCCAGTGAGGCGCACCAGGTTTTGAAAGCACTAGTACAAGTATTTTCATTTAAAAATTAGAAATAAAATAGAGTGTCTGGTTCTGACCTAAAAATTGAATCCTATGAGTACTTGATGAATCAATTTTAAATGAAGTGGTGTAGCCCAGACAACTCAAACAATTGGCCTATTATACCACTTAATTAAGGCACACAAAAAATGTTTAACCTATCTAGATTTCACTTATGTGTGTATTAAGTTAATGTGTACCAGATCCACAGGTTAGATTCTAGTTAAGTGGTAGAATCAAAGTAGAGTGGTGCCCCTTAGGTCAAGAGTTGTGGGTGTTAATGCGTGTATATTTCATATCAATTCCCACAATTAGAGCATAATTTTTTTTTGTACTTTTTTAATTTATGCGGAGGGGTGAGGTGGGTGAGGGTGACAAACAAACAACCAAGATCTAACCTAGGGTTTATGTAAGCACCTAAGTCGATCTGGGTTTGATTTATTTTAATGATGAAGCAAAATCTAATGGGTGGGAGGCGAGGATAGACTTGCAAAAGCTATACCAGTACTTTACTCCAATCTATACTGCTTTGGCTTGTCTCGGAAGAGTACCTGCAATCACAGCAAAAGAGGAGAAAGGTGATATAAAAGATAAGTAAGGTGAAAAGCATGAGAAATCAAAGATCGTTGCCTCCCCGGCAACAACACCAAAATGATTAATGAGATTTTACGCTAGAAAAATTGGAGTCTAGAAAACCCAGTCGTCGCAGTCACAAAAATCCACCAATAAAATAAAATAATCGAAACTCAAGCGAGTCCCGAGTCGAACAGAAGGAGGCATTATTTGATTTCATGGGAAATCCACGTTAGTTTTATTTCCTTTTGGCTTTTTATGGCTTTCTGTTGGTATTTTTTACATGGCAAAATAGTAGATGGGATATTATCTAGTTGATATACTTTACTAAGCAAGAAAACTATTCTACTTTGTAGAAAAATAACTAGAGAGAGGGAGGGAGAAATTGCCTCTATATAAATCTACATAAATGCTTATTACAAAATAACTGCTACAAAACTATTACAGGAATTGAAATCTAAACTAGAAAGCAGTTAAAAGAGAGGGGAAGTGAAGTTATCCACCTCGACTACTGCTTGGAGGACGAGTTGCATAGACGATGCTTGGAAGATGGAGGTAGGGTGTCGTGGCAGCATGATTAGCTTCCTATAATGGGGGATGAGGAGACGACCGACAGGAGTTCCACGAATGGGAGATGAGGAGGTGCAAAAAATTATTGTTACTACTACTGGACCATCCTAAGGGCTTAGGAACACTAGAAAAGAGCTTTAGAATTACTTCTTGAGCTCTAAAAAGGTAAGGAATGGAGTAGGAAGGGATGATCAGGAAAGAGGTGTCTACAACCTCTTTTATAGTGGAAAAGCAGGGGCAAAATAGCCATTTGAGGCCCTCCAATCGTATGATATAGTGTGGATGCGCGAGAGCCATCCAATCACGATCAAACGGTTCATATCTGGCCTCCATCGCGCTTCCCACACACCTTCAACGAGCCCGCCCAAAGTGACGCAATGCTGGGCATTGATCATTAATCCAACGGCTTAGAAAGAGTCTTGATCGTCGCTCTATGTGCGCCTCCCATGTGTGACGTGCCAGAGTAGATACCAACTGTCCAATCCAGATCCTACAGTCACCATCACGTGCCAACGTGCAATGGAGTGTGTCATCTTCCATGTCACTTTCGCTGCGCATCCCTGCTTCCACATAGTAGGTACCATCGTTGCTCGATTGCCATCGCATAGTCCGATTTCATGTGCCTCACTCGTTGCGGATTAAAGAGTGCTCAATGTGTTTCGAATGCTTGACCGCTTGCTCAATGTAGGGCTCCTGACCATTACACTACGAGTGCAAATGGTCAAGAAGCTGATCCAAGGGTCGAGCACTCGCGACCATTGGATGAAGATCCAACAGCTCAGATTGAAGGTTGCTTGAGAGAAGAGGAGAGGCGTGCGACGTTGGGTGGTGATGATGGCGCCATGTGGTGTCATCATGGCCATCCATCTTCTTTGCTTTGTATCGGGTGCTATAGAGCTCCGATCAAGCTGATTCTCATGTTATTGGACAGTGATTGTCACTCTGAGTCCATCTGTATGATCGGATTTGTCATTGAGGCTTCGATTTATGCCACCCTGTTCCCTAGACAATAAAATAGGAAAATTAGGATACAAACTATATAATCTACCCTAAATGCATGATGATTCTATTATGCATCACTTATAGTGCTATGTACATATAACTAACCTCAGAACATGCATGAATAGCCATTTTTTCTAAATAAATGTGTTCACATCAATTAGCATTCTAAAAATATATGTAAGTCAACACTTATTATCTTCTCTTCTTATTATCGTCTCCTCTTTCTCTATCTTAAGGCACGAGACACATAGCTTACTCAACACTTAGCTTATTCTTAAGCACACTCAATACACAAAACACCTAGTCTATTTACACTTAGCCAAAATAAATTAGTTTTGGGTTGCCCTGAACTGAATCAACAACCCCTAAGGGTTGGAACACAATTACACTGATAGCTCAATTGCTCGTAGGTTGCCCAAATAGGCCTCACTCTTAGTGGGCCACCCTCAATAGCACCCTAACCTAGGGCTCTAGGTTCTAAATTCTGTAGGTCAATCTCTCTCTCTCTTTCTCTTGAATACGAACCAATAGCATGCCTGAGGGAGCTCATCCCCTTTTTCTCGGGCAAGTAGCTACTGGAGACAATTACTAATATATGGCGCAAGCGCACCTACCACTAACGATGTGGCACTATATGAAGGACCACTCTCAGCACTATGCCAAGTGTTTTGCATGCAGAGGATTAATTAGTGATTTAAGTGCTTAATTAAGGGGTAATTAGGGATTTAAGCTACAAATTAAAGTTGTAACAACTTAATTGACATATAAGACTTTCTATTAAATAATTTTATTTTATTAAATTACAAATTCTAATGTGTATTTACTTAAGGTCTTAAGGATTTAAACTACAAATTAAAATTGTAACAACTTAATTGACATATGAGACTTTCTATTACATAATTTTGTTTTATTAAATTACAAATTATACACATGGAAAAGTATCCATTGAGCACTGCTGTTGGCTGCTCTTAAACGGGTTTTAAAATTGCCGCGTTATAGTATAGATCGAATCAGTGCAAAAAATAAATAAAATTTATTACTCGAATATCAGAAATGAAGTCTAAGGTTGAACACAGGGAGCAAATAGGAATTCATGCATTAATCTCAATAATTAATGTAAATGAGCATAATATATTACTCAAAATCTAATTTGTAATGTAGAACATGAGTATATGAAAAGTAAAATGCAATCTTAAATAAAACAATGCTGATTTGGATCACTAATTATGAGTCTAACACAGAGAACCATTACTCAAATCTTGATCAAAGGCAGGAATATGTGATCAAATGTCTGATTTTGTAATCAAACATCCTAAAAGACGTTGCTATAGTACCCTTTTTATTCTTTTTCTTCTACTATTGCTGTTTTTCTTCTTCTTTTTCTTCTTTGGCTTCTTCTCCTCTCTTGGCTTGTCTTCCTTCTCTTCTTTCTCTACGTGCCTCTTCTTCACACACAGAGGGGGATCCTTCTCTAAACGGCTAAGTATCAATCGTTCCTTTCTATAGAAAAAATCCCCCAAATTCCCATGCTCTCTTTCTTTCTCTCTCTAGGATCCACCCTCCAAGGGCCTTGCACAATACCAGGCAATCGGATTCGGATCTGAGCACACTCGGAACCAGGGTCACCGGCATGGTGTAGTGACCGAGGAATGAGTACAGGGTTAGGCGGGTCGGGTCGTGTGAGTGGGTGTGATGGGACCTCAACCCCAGTGTTACGAGGTGATAAGGGTATGTGACAAAATTAATTTATGCATTGTGGCATGTTTGCCAGCAACCGATGTGGGACTATCCCACCACCTACCTTCTCGTGTGAAGCTGCAGTTGTTGCTTCGTTCAATTGGGTAGCTGTAGAGGTTAGTGCCCCCAATCAAAGACCTGGGAAAGGTCTTGAGCCTGGTCCGCACCACCTGAAGGGTGCACCTGGGGCGTTTGTTGCCTTGAGCTTGAAGAACATTGTCAGAGTTGAGCAACGATGGCGAAGCTCCAACGGTAACCTGAAAAGAGTAACACGGGCTCAAAGGCCCCAATCAAATAGTCCAGGAGTATCATCGGACGTTGGCGAATGTAGTGGCGGTGGTGCTATGGCGAATTAGGGTGTGTGGTGGTCTATCGGAGTCAGGGAAGGAAGCATGAAGGTGGGTTATTCGGTGGATGATGTGAGCGAGTGGAGTGGCAAATAGGGAGAGGGGTTTTGTAGAGGGTGGTGTGGCGAAGGTCATTAGGTGGTCGGCGAGACGTTTGGAGTAGTGGAATGGGTGGGGAGCCTCGCCTAAGGTATGGTCGGAGCGGAGGACGATGGAGGTGAATGGCAGTGTCGAGAGGATATTTTTGGGATTTTTGAGTAGGAAATTGAACTAGAGACCTCAGGAAACTAATATAACCCTAAACTAATTGACGAAAGAGGGAGAATGATGTCAGTGTTGGTAGGCCGGCGTCGGAGAAGGGAACTGCTCCGTTGAGGTGGACAGTGAGGAAGAGAGGGGAGGACGACCTTGGCTTTGGCACACCAGGTGTAGACGAAGGAGACGAAGATGATGGCACTCCCAATTTGGCCATTGGGAGGACGAAGAGCGATGGAGGGAGGAGCTCTTCGGAGCTAAGGCGGAGCGGCTGTGGAAGAGAGGGAAGACATTATTCTGGCCTTAAACCTTGCTAAAGAGGTCGGCTTGACCTCAGGGATCCATTTATAGACCATGGGGAGGGGTTTCATGCTTGAAAACAAGCTTGCAAACTCCATGATTCTCACGCACGTTTGACATGCGTACCATCAAAAGGTTCGCATGAGGATTTGGGAAACACGTAGAGGCCAAGGAATGGCTCAAATGGAAGGTAACTTCCCAAGGAATCTTCAATTCAAATTTGGGAGAGATTGATTGAGAATCGAGTGAGAAATCCTCGCTTGAAACTCTACGGTGTAGGTTCAACCTTCCAAAAATGGTGCGAAGACCTACATGCAAATAAGGTGACAAAAGATATGGACCATTTTGAAAGGATTTTGAAAGTTAAGGGTATGTGTGTGAGATAAAAGAGTCAGACAAGACCAAATTGCAAACTAGGTCAAGATGATCTTAGATTGGGTCCAAATTTTGGTACAAATCTAATTTGAACCCAAGGAATCCAATGGTGAAGTTAGATTTAGGTTTTGACCAAGTTTGACTAGAGAAATTGCATAGTTACCCAAATTAGGGCAAAAGTCTGCCTGTGGCTCTATTTTAGGTCAAGACGGGTTCTGATGGCCAAATTGAGCATACCAAGCTATAGAGAATATTTTTATATGAATTTTAGAGGGTTTAGGTGAATTTTATCCTAACCAGAACCTCAGTTAATTAAGCAGGTCTATTTTTAAGGTTTTGTAAGTCATTTAATTCTCAAAACATGCGAAAACCCATTTCTGTCTGCATGAACCCTCTTGTTAGACATTTAAGACCATTTGACCTTTATTTAACCCCTAAGAAAACTCATGATTGTACTGCAATGAGATATGCTATTAAAACTGTAGCTTTGCCCCTATTTTCTTGTATTTCCCTCAGAATGGTTATGCAATGAATTAGAGCTCTTTGAAGGTTATGTAGGAGCATTTATTCTTTGATTATGACTAAATTGATCTAGTTATGGCTCATAATGGTGTTCGCATCATACCCCCATGCCTAACTTTTGCTAGTCCCTTCGCAAAATCTCATGGAATTAACTTAAATTCTAGACCACATGTTCAGATCTTTGATGTGTTCCTTCTTTTGTGGATTAAGTCAGACGCCAATAGTAGGCCTAAAGGTACTCAAGTACCAACCAAGATATGGACTTGACTAGCTCTAGCCTTAGTTCATTGCGAAAGTTTCTAAGGCCCATAGGAATTAACCCAAGATTCGTTGAATTCCGTGGTTAAAGCACCCGTGCTTTTAACATGTTTAGCCTAGGTTCAGTTTGTAGTGCGCTTTGTAAGAGAGAGACAGAAGATTTTTTTTTTTGAGAGTTTTCTCTCTCTTTTTGTCTTTATTTCTAGCTTCGGATTGGCTTTACAACACGGTCTGTATCGAATTCCTAGCTCCCACCATCAATCCTCGCAGGGTCTCTGGCAATCGATGCTTCGAGATAGCACCGCCCATGGCAACCCTCAAAACCCTGGCTTTCGAGATTTCGTGATAATCCCGCCCATGGTATTCTGTAGCTAAATTCAGGCCCTAGCAACTGACATTTCGGGATAATCCAGCCCATGGCACTTGAACTAGCATAAGTTTCTTACGTGCCCCTAGTAGGATATTTAGATATCCTAGGAGACAAGCATCGAGAAGACGGTATGTTATTGCACATCTTTGAGGGGAATTTCCCACCTCTCTATGCCGAGAACTCTTCTAAATCAAGTTGTGTTGATTTGCCACTCCTAATCTAGGTAGCTTTTTTTCAGAACAGATTTAACGCATTTGCGTAATTTTGATAATTAATCACACTGAACCAGACTGTGTGTGGATTAGGGTACTTAGGTTACCGAGTCCCACAAACCATAGGTCAGTTAATGAGGTCGAATAATCCTTAAGCCTTAGACCTAATACTTAAGCTTCGCATTTTCCTCAGCCTCTTGAGAACTATCTAGATCTTAACGAATACTTGAATGTTTAAGCTTAAACACAAGCCTAAGAGGCCTAAGATTAGCGTTCATACTAATCTTTTTTGTCTCTTAGCACTTTTTTTCTTCAATTTCTTTCTTTTGATTTGGTCTAGAACTAAATAAATCCCCTAATCTTTTACTAATGACTATCTCTTTTTTTTCAAATTGTTGCTCCTTTTTGACATTTCAAAGTCACCTCCTTTCTTTTCCTTCTCAAGAATGATATGCAATTCAATTCACTCAAAATTTCCTCCCTTCTCCATTTTTTGTTCTTTTCCTTTTTTATTTTTTTATTTTTTTATTTTTTTTATTTTTTAGACTGCATTTTTTTGTGATAACCCTTCCATAGTGTAAATTTTTGTATGTTTGCACTTTACCACCCCCCTATACCTAAGTTTTGCAATGTCTTCATTGTAAACAGAGGGTATGAAATAGTTTGGGGTTCAGGAATTAGAACAGGATTATCAGGTGGGCGAACAGGTCGGGATGACTGTTGCGGACAATTTCAAACTCTAATACGAGTACCAGAGGTGGGATCGACTATTCTAATGTCGAACTTAGAGTGCAATAGACGTGAAGTACAAAAGGATAATAAGAAGGGTCTCAGGTTTTTTGGAATGATGGGTTGCCTCTCGTTAAGCACTAAATTCAACGCCTTTAGCCGAGCAGAACATGGTATGGAGGAGTGGTCAAATTAGATGAGCTTTGTAGAACAGCACCTTGATCAAAATCCTAGTTGGTCCAACCAAGTGCTTGTTCAGATCAGCAGGCTGATGATGCAGCACAAACCCAATCAATCTAGTGGGTTGATGAATTTGAATGAATAGATGTGGTGCCCACCAGATACTTTGGAGCTTGAGAAGATATGGAGGTGTGAATCTAGGGTTTGGCTGAGTCAAATCAGCTTAATCAGAGTAGGGATCCTCAAATGAAAAGGAATCAGTTGAAGATGTAGGAACCCTACAAAAGTGATCAGAGAAGGATGGGGCATGATTTGTAGTCTGATCGAAGTTCGAAGCCTGATTGGAATGTGGAGGAGAATCATCCGCAACCGGCTCATTGAGAGGGGAATCAGAGTAGAAATTGAGCCTGGTTGCGGGTCGGGGTTGAAAACGGGTTTGGGAAGGCTCTATATGTGTAGAAGAGGTGGCTTCAAGAATAATTGTGTCTGAGGGCTCCTCTAGGAAGGATTCAAAGGTGGGTTTATCTAGAGAGTCCTTATAGTAGCCATCAAAATCAAAGGTAAATGCTTGAAGAGGGTTTATAGGATCAAGGAAATCTGAGTCAAGAAAAGATTTGAACTTTGGATTGTAGACACTCTCGACATTTTTTGTTTCTGATTCCTAAGGATAAAAAAGAAATGATTCCATCTCAATGGAACTTGATTTTGAATTAATGATCTCGGGATCAGGGACCTCAAAGTCAGAGTCGAAGAATGGATCATGTATGCTGAGGTTGTAGATTGGCTTGTAGTCGTCAGGGAACAATAGTTGTCCGAAATCAGAGTAAGATTCGAAATCATCGGAGAACTTGCGAGAATCATGTTTTGAATCTAATTCGGAATCAGAGGTTCCACCACAGAATAAATTAAAAGATGTAGACTCAGCAACCTAACTTGGGTCTAACCTATTCTCATATTCTGAGCTCAAAAAAGTGTCCCTATTAGGCATGGGCTTGGGTTCTTGGCTTGTAGGGAAGACCCAATCAAAACCCAACTCTTCCAACTCCTCGATTTCTATGTATCATAGATTGGCATGACTTTCGAGAAATCAATCTGTATTTTTGAGGATGTTGGAGAGGTGTACTCATCAAATACAAGCCCTGAATAATAATCCAGATTTGAAATCTGATTCATTTCGCACGGGGCCTCATAATCATCCCAGTAAGGCTTAAATCCAGATTGTAGGTTAAGGGTGTGGGTTGGATCACTAGAATCTAGGTTGGGCTCTATAGTGATGTTAGAATTGCTCTCGAGAGTCACCTTATCAGAATAAGGGACGAAATTTACACCCTCAAGAAGTTCTGATTCAATCTCATTATAATAGGTGTCTGGGAAATCTAAGCTTGGCAAACTAGGGTTTTGTATTTCTAAGGTTGTCTCAAAATTGTGATTAGCTGCAATCGGATCCTCCCAACCTGTCTCAAGATCAGAATGTCAATTGCAATGAAATCTGAATTCATTTGGGCTGGGGATCCACAATTATCATCATTGATCCTGGGATTTGGGAAACTGTGTTGATCACTAGTCTCATTCCAAGATGTTTTGTTAGTTTCTAACAGGTATTTTTGGTTGATGGTTCTATATAACCCATTAAGCAATTCTCCCTGTTCTCTTAAAAAATTCTAGAGTTCTTCCAGAACTAAAGGATTTGACCAATATTGCAGACAATCATTATTGTGTAATTTCACCAATTCATTTTGTTTTGCTAATAGATGATCCTAGGTTGAACCGTGTTTCATTTGTGTCCATATTATCCCTGCACAGTTCGTGATGAGGCTTGTTGTGTTTGCAAATTTTTCCATCATGTCCCTTTTATAATATTCTTCATGATTTCTATAGGCATTCTCAAGTATCTTTTCTCTTATGGTTGTTTGGGACTCAGGTTTCTTAGCCTTCCTATATAGTCAGGTTGCATTTTTTAATCAAAATGGTGTAATCAAGATGTAGAATCAAAATTCAAGAGTAGATTGAAGTTGATCAGATCTGAAAGAGATTCCCAAGAAAATCTGTGTATGTGTTCTAATAGAAGGGATGAGGGACTGGATGTGAGTTTTGACCCAATCAAGGCACCCAAAAAATTTTTGGATGACTAAGGCAGCTTTTAGGTGGATGATGCCTCTGAATCAAAAATTCACACACGCGAGAAGTACCTGGGAAGCCAGGAAGGGAGAGTCCCGCAAAGACCTCTACACGGTAGAGCATCCCATGGGTTATAGGGTTTCCCCTACCTGACCTTCCTTGTCACTGACGGTCCGGTAGATAGGAATGTACGAACTTAAGAACTTATGTCTACAAATTTTATGTCCTAATTTGTGCCTTGAGTTTCACTTTATTAGAAGTTAATTCAACTTGTGACCTATTTTGAAGGTTGGTTGGCCTACAATGTAGATCAACTTCACCTGACCTGCCCTAAAGATGGCGGAATGAGATCTAGGTCAAGACCTAGAAATCACCCTGATTTGACTCTCAGGTTATTAGGTCCAAGGATTTAGGGTTCAAGTGAATTTAGAGCCTGATTTTAAGGTTTTTCTTGATTAGATCTTTCCAACCAACAGCTTGGGTAGCACACAAATGCAGGTGAGTTTGTTTCCTTTTATGCAGGAAAGTGTGAGCTAGCACTTCAAAGACCCTAATGTAAAAACCCTAATTGGCTTTATTTCTAAGTCCAATTGATCATGATATGTTCACCTTAGGCTTCAAACAAGAAAGTGAGCAGTCCAAGATGATAAAAAATTAAGCGTGATCCCTAAAAGGCACAGGAAATTTGGGGTAGGATCTCTAAACAGAATCGCTTCAACTCAATGAGATTTGAAAAGAATTTCACAAATCAGGAAAGTTGCCTTTTAAATGGTGATTACTATGAAAAATAGGGTAGGTAATTCCTAATTAATTGTTTTCTTTTTTTTTGTCATCTCAAGATTAGGAGGTTGATTAGGGAAGAATAGAGAAGTTACCTGCCCTGGAGTGGTTGATTTGCATGAAAGATCTCCTAGTGAAGTACCTCGCAAAATCACAATAAAACAAATAGGTCAAGTAAGTGCTCAAATATAATCAAATAATGCAGAGAATAACAGTGAATTGCATGTTGCTTCCCAGCAACGGTGCCAAAATGTTGGTCGCTTTGAAACAGGTTTTAAAATCGTTGCGTTGTAGTATAGATTGAATCAGCGTGAAAAACAAATAAAATTTATTACTCAAGTATCAGAAATGAAGTTTGAGATCAAACATAGGGAGAAAATAGGAATTCACATGCTAATCTCAACAATTATTGTAAATGAGCATAATATATTACTAAAAATCTAATTTGCAATGTAGAACACGAGTATATGAAGAGTAAAAAGTAATCTTAAACAAAATAATGGTGATTTAGATCATGAATTATGAGTGTAATACATAGAACCATTACTCAAATCTTAATCAAAGGTAGGAATATGTGATCAGACATCTGATTTTGCAATCAGACGTCTTAAAAGATGTTGCTACAATACCCTTTTTATTCTTTTTCTTCTGCTGCTGTTGTTGTTTTTCTTCTTCTTCTTCTTCTTCTTCTCCTCTTTTGGCTTGTCTTCCTTTTCTTCTTTCTCTATGTGCCTTTTCTTCACACACAGAGGGGGATCCATCTTTAAACGGCTAAGTATCAGCCGTTCCTTTCTATAGCAAAAGCCCCCCAAACCCCCGCGCTCTCTCTTTCTTTCTCTCTCTAGTATCTGCCCTCCCAGGGCCTTGCACAGTACCGGGCAATCAGATTCGGATCTAAGTGAACCGTGACCAGGGTCACTGGCATGGTGTAGCGATCGAGGAGTGAGTATAGGGTTAGGCGGGTTGGGTCATGTGAGTGGGTGTGAGGGGACCTCACCCCTAGTGTTACGAGGCGATAAGGGTATGTGAAAAAATCAATTTGTGTTGTGGTGCGTCTGTTAGCGACCGATGTGGGACTATCCCACCACCTCCCTTCTCGCGTGAAGTTGCAGCTATTGCTTCATTCAATTAGGTAGCTGCAGAGGTTGTCACCCCTAATCAAAGACCTGGGAGAGATCTTGAGCTTGGTCCGCGGCACCTGAAGGGTGCACCTAGGGTGTTTGTCGCCTGGAGCTTGAAGAACGTGGTTGGAGATGAGCAACGGTGGCGAAGCTCCAGCGGTAACCTAAAAAGAGTAAGATGGGCTCAAAGGTCCCAATCAAATAGTCCAGGAGTATCGCCGGATGTTGGCAAATGTAGTGGCGGTGGTGTTGTGGTGGATTAGGGTGTGTGGTGGTCGGTCGGAATCGGGGAAGGAAGCGTGAAGGTGGGTTATTCGGTGGATGATGTGGTTGAGTGGAGTGGCAAATAGGGAGAGGAGTTTTGTAGAGGGTGGTGTGGCGAAGGTTGTGAGGTGGTTGGCGAGGCATTTGGAGTAGTGGAATGGGCAGGGAGCCTCGCCGAAGGTCAGGTCGGAGCGGAGGACGATGGAGGTGAACAGCGGCGTCGAGAGGATATTTTTGGGATTTTTAGCTAGGAAATTAAACTAGAGACCTAGGGGAACTAATATAACCCTAAACTAACTGATGAAAGAGGGAGAATGACGCCGGTGTTGGTAGGCTGGCGTTGGAGAAGGGAACTGCTTCGTTGAGGTGGACGGTAAGGAAGAGAGGGGAGGACAACCCTGGATTTGGCACACCAGGTACAAACGAAGGAGACGAAGATGATGGCACTCCCAATTTATCCATTGGGAGGATGAAGAGCGATGGAGGGAGGAGCTCGTCAGAGCTAAGGCAGAGCGGCCATGGAAGAGAGGGAAGACATTGTTCTGGCCTTAAACCTTGCTAAAGAGGTCGGGTTGACCTCAGGGATCCATTTATAGACCATGGGGAGGGGTTTCAAGCTTGGAAACAAGCTTGCAAAATCCATGAGTCTCACGCATGTTTGACATGCGTACCTTCAAAAGGTTCGCATGAGGATTTGGGAAAGACGTATAGCCCAAGGAATGGTTTAAATGGAAGGTAACTTCCCAAGGAATCTTCGATTCAAATTTGGGAGAGATTGATTGAGAATTGAGCGAGAAATCCTTGCTCGAAACTTGACGGTGAAGGTTGAACCTTCCAAAAATGACGCGATGACCTGCATGCAAGGAAGATGACAAAAGATAGAGACCTTTTTGAAAGGATTTTGAAAGTTAAGGGCATGTGTGTGAGATAAAAGAGTTAGAAAGGACCAAATTGCAAACTAGGTCAAGATGATCTTAGATTGGGCCCAAATTTTGGTACAAACCTAATTTGAACTCTAGGAATGCAATGGTCAAGTTAGATTTATGTTTTGACCAAGTATGATTGGAGAATTTGCACAATTACCCAAATTAGGGTAGAAGTCTGCCTGTGACTCTATTTTAGGTCAAGATGGGTTCTGATGGTTAAATTGAGGTACCAAATCATAAGGAATATTTTTATATGAATTTTAGATGGTTTAGGTGAATTTTATCCTGACCAGAACCTTAGTTAATTAAGCGGGTCTATTTTTAGGGTTTCGGAAGTCACTTTATTCTCAAACATGCGAAAACCTTTTTCTATCTGCACGGACCCTCTTGTTCGACAATTAAGACCATTTGACCTTTATTTATCCCCTGAGAAAACCCATGATTGTACTGCAATTGAGATATGCTATTAAAACTATAGTTTTACCCTTATTTTCTTGTATTTCCCTCAGATTGTTATGCAATGAATTAGGGCTCTTTGGCAGTTATGTAGGAGCATTTATTATTTAATTATGACTTAATTTAGCTAGTGATGTCTCATGATGGTGTTCCCATCAGTTGTACTCATAAATCCACAAAAGTGCCCATCCTTGTGACTGTTGGATGATATTTTCCATTGATGAAAATCATTGCATATGTCAAAAGGTGGTTTAGAAAATCACCATTTGTATATAGATTGCACTTAATCAATAATGATGCTATTTATGGGAAATATCTTTGTATACTAATGTTGAGTTGTATTACGACTCTATTTATAAATTGTAGTTGAAATACAATTAACGAAATATTACTTTATTATTGGAAAGTAACCATATCACCTTAATACTCAATCATATTATAACTCTCCTTTTAACCAAAATGAATTTGTATTACAACATTTCCCATGTGTTCAATTTTCCACTTGCAATACAAATTCTTGTATTTTCATTAAAATAAATAATTGTAATACAAGTTAATCGTATATATACAGATCTATTTTCACTTATAATACAAGCTTTTACACTTTTTTTATGATAAATGTTTGTAATACAAGATATATTAGTAATACAATATGTATTAAATGCCATTACTGTTAAGACTAATTGTTCGTGCCACAAGTATAATACATTTGTATTACAATTTTAGTCATGTTTTTTATTTTCATTATGCTATTATATGTAACAAAAATTCAATGCTTGATGTTACAACATGTTTACTATTTTGTTATAAAACACCTAACATTCATTACAATCCACATGCTTTTGCATTACAAACATATTTATGTCACATTGCAACAGTTTTTTTTGTTATTACAATACTTTTTCATTAATTTAAACAATCGAATGTAGAAATTCTTTGGATGTTTTTAGTGTTTTGGGAATATATAGCATTTAAATTAGGTAATTAATAATTACCATGTATCATTTTTATATTACCAACAATATCATCATGTTACTAATTAATTCACTATCTATTTTTAGAATGTATGCTTGGATCCAATGTAACAGCATCTTACTTTTTAGGAATATTTTATTATACAAATGATTTGTATAGATTTTTTTTGCCAACTTCCATTAATATCGATGCATTACAAAACCTCTTTCGTTTCTCTAGGTGATATTAATTTTGATCGTGAGATCTTAATCTATTGGCTCTCATGTCATGCTCATTTATTAATTTTTAGGCACTATGCTAAGAGGATAGGGCCCCTTATACACAAAACATATATATTATAAACTTACTACTATACAATAGATAAGGTTATAAATAATTTTAAAGTAAGTTAAAATATAAATTATAAGAATATAGTATAACTTATCTTATTGGCTACTTAAATTACTAATTTATGTTAGGTTACATTACTAAGGTACATTATTAACATAGACTACTATATATGTACACGAGTTAAATAGATTATAAATATACCCAATAAATACTCTACTTATGATTTTACATACTTACTTAAATTAATTACTTATAATTACTAATATGCGTGTATAGTATATATAGTATTTAAGTTATGTGCATATATAAATTATATAGTTTAGCTTACATAATATATATACTACTATACAATATAATTTAATAGATAAGGTAAGTTAGAATTAAGAGTACAAGTATACACTATAGCCTATTTATATATAAACATTATATATATACATAATTTGGATACATATATACATATAACTTAATATATACTATTAAATTGTGAATATGTATACGTATTTACAATATAAAGATCTTTTTAGGATTTTGGGGGAATTTTCAATTTTTGTGTGTTTTTGGTTTTAAGTGAGGAAAGAAATGGAATGAAATGCTAAGATAGTGATGGGTATATTTTTTTTTTGGGGTTTTTAGGTTATGTTTTTCATTTCTAAATTAAGAGTCTAACTTCTACTGGTATTATCTATTAACTAAACACTTAAAAACTCAAATCTAATGACTCATGTTCCATATAAGCTAATCTCACTCACTAAACTTTCTTTTATTTATTTACACTATTTTCCTAACTACCACCCTAATTATAGCAATCAAGAATAAAAAGGGCCAAATAAATGTTAGAAATTGAAATCAAGCCCTAAAAATTCCTCAAAAATGCTAGAAATAGACTTAAACATAATGAACTTCCAGTAGTTGATAAACATCATAATCAAACTCAAAATCATGATTTTTTTCATTGAATTCACATCAAACTACATTTTAGATAGTTAACAGATGTTACAAAGTGCTGGCAAAGTATTTCTCAGATGATTTACATGTTCTTCAAATCAAATTAAAACCATAGTAGTACATGAATGCTTTTGAAACATGATTCTACCATTCAACATTCTTAAAAACTCATTTTCACTCCAATCAGAATATGAAATGATTAGGAACTTCAAATAAAATCTTCAGCAAATCCTAGCAGTAATGAAGGTTGTTGCCACTTTCAAATGCCATCCCAATTCTGATTTGAAATCTCAAATGTTCCTTCAAAACACTTCATACTTAAAGATCATTGTGAATGATCTTTACACCTTAATGAAAGCATGAAAACACAAATTGGATATTTAAAATCCAAGAACCACCTCAGACCTGGGCGATGGAACCATGCATCCCATATCTGATTCAAAACACAAAAACATCATGTCAAATTGTTGCAAATGCTCTCTAACAAGTCTAGGGTTCAACACAAATTAGATCGAAGCTTGATAAACACTAGAAACCCTAATCTGATTCCCTTTCCTACACAATAGATGGCATGAAAGAGGGGATCAAATCAGGCATTAAAATTTCCTTAAAACCAAACTCAGACCTTTTTTGTTATCCTTCAAACCTCATCAGAATCTCAAAAACCAAACAACAATTAGTCTTGATGAATCAAGTTGTTGCCCACTGGGGCCTTTGATGTGGCTCCAGTGGATGATCTAAACATCTTGGACACCATTGATTTGTGTTCAGGTTGTTTAAGTGATGCTTAGAAACCAATAGGTCATCACTATGGCGTCTGATCCATGTATTGGATTTTCCTTGGCCATGGCTACAAGCCGAAGGTAGAAATCAATACTTAAACTCAATTAGGCATGACAGAACCACTCAATTAGAATCCCATTAAATCAGTTTAGATCAATTGCATATAACTCAATTAAACCAATGTAGGCTCAATTTGATCGATTGAAACCGATTAAAATCAATTACTCAAAAAGTTCTTCGATCAGCCATAAAAATCCAATAAAGTATGATTGACCAAATCAGAATAATTCAATGCACAGGGAGGGCTTTTGTGATCCAACGAAATGAATGAGAAACTCTCCAGGTGATTGGACGCACTACAAGATTTGAGAGCTACTAAGCTTCAGATCTCATAGCTATCTTGATGGATGAAGTGAATTTCAATTAATTCAGTGAGGAAAATAGTAGAAGAGGATCGTGAAATGTAAAGGAAGGAACATGAGTTGAAATGAATGGGCGAAAAAACCTCTTTGATATGAATTGATCAGAGAGGTTTGATCAAGGGAGAAAAGCATTAACACTAATCTATGCTTAATCTAATGAAATTAAGAGGCTAATTCTACTCTAATCTATCTATCTAATATAAGATATGCCAAGAAAGCAAAAAGATCTAAAACACTCATTTGTGATAAACTCATATAATTAGGTCAATTTTGAGATATTATATACCTAACTTTGTCTATTGATGATTTAAATGCAAATAGAAAATAATTTGAGCTTAAAAGTACAAATCAATGGTTGAATTATGTTCTAATATGTCCAATTAATATGCCAAAAAAATCTCATTGCATTTGGACATCACTAGAACCTTGAAATTAAGGTTTTACACTTAGGTCCTTTGTATCTTCACATTTTATTCATTTAAAAGTTGTCAGGGACTTGTTTGAAAGCTTTCAGGGACTACTCTACAAGGAATTCTTACTACTTATAAGTTTCCCTACAAAATTCACATCATCTCTACATTGGGCTTCATTACAAAATCACCAAAAGACTTGTTGTAGCCTCCTCAACACCTGATGCTTCAGGTGTTCACGAAGAACACATGCATCCTCAACCATTCATTCTGCTCCTTACCAGATCAACTATGGATCTTCACCCTTTCACCTACAGCTAGTGCCAAATTCTTCCCACCTATTTCTAGATCTTATCTAACGGCTAATCTTCATCCAAAACCCTTGAGCGTGCCTCCAGCAAGCATCCCAACCATTCATGCCTAATGGCCTGAAACCTTCAACCCAACTTTTAATGGCTATAAATACTTAATCACACACACTTACGTGACCCTGACCAGCTCCCCTCCTACTTTCTTGGGTTGGCCTTTCTTCCCTCCAGTTTTCCTTTCCTCTTCACTCATGCCGCCTGTGACAGAGGCGGCATTGTTTTCCTTCTCTCAATCCTCGTCGCTAAGGATGATGTATGCGTGAAGGTGACCTTGAAGCCTTACTAGATGGCTTTTCATCCACTAGAGATCCTCTCTCCTTCATCACCATGGTCACCAGCTGTGGTTTTCCTTCCAGGTCTCGTTCCTCTGTTAGATTAGGAGTTTACTTGCTTTCTAGCTAGATTTAATGCTTTCTGGATTAGATTAGATTAATTTAGATAGCTAGGTCTTAAATTCATTATTTGATTGCGTAGCTTTGGAGTAGATTAGCCTAGATTACTAGTGTCCCTTGATCAGTCCTCTCTGCTCAATCTTGACCAGAGGTAAATTCACCCATTCATAATTGATCATAATCCTTCCTCCTCACTCCATGATCACATTCTCCACATCATTTTATTTATAAATCACCCATCCACCTGGGCATTTATTAGAATGGTGCTCTTTATCTCTCAGATCTGATAAAGCGCCAAATTCATGTGAGGGTTCTCCCATTCATATCAGCAGACTATAAGATCTCTCTTCTGATGTGATTTATGATTATTTCAATTGATTGAGCGTGATTTGATTTCAATCGTTGATCAGTGAATTTTGGGATTAATTAAGATTTAACTTGAATTGATTGCTAGAATTGAGTTCATAGATGTTTAATTGAGATAAATTTGATTAGATTTAGCTATTTTAATTTTATTTACATTGAAAATTAGATTCGCACCCAAATTTAATCTTCGTTACTATTTTATTTTTTGCCATTGGTAGAGAGGGTATTGGATTTGGATGCATAGTTGCATAGCCCTTGCAATGACCTGATGAGTTTAGAGGTATCGCCTAAGACCCTTGTATACTAATCAATATTGTGCAAGGATCTCAGAACACCCTATCATTGTGGCGAAGCCATATCAATAGCTCATCTGGGTGAAATCAAGTTTGAATCTTAAAGTGTTTAACTCTGTGATTTAGAGAAAGATTGAGGCTCAAGATGCTTTAAGAAATGTTTGAGATGTGATTTCTAGAAGAATAGAGATCTCATTTGATCTACTCCATTTGTGTTGTTGATGTATATACATCCATGTTTAGGAATCGTATTGCGCATTTTTGATAGGAAAACGTCATAGTATAGTGCGCAATACGATCAAATAAAGATATTTAATAAAAGATAACGAGACTTTGAGTTCCGGTCGTTCGTCTCTAGAAAGCATTTGTTTTACTTTTGAATTTGATCTTTTATCACTCTCTTTGTTTAAAATTGCATGCCAGTTTCCAGTCTTCTGATTAAGATTTCACCACTTCTATTATGAACCCTAATTACATGCGCGTGTGTTAAATAGATCACAAAGGTGAAAGTATGAGTTTCTGTGTGCACGATTCTAGTGAGGTGGTGGCTATTTACAGAAAATGCGTCTATTGTTAGATTTTCTATATTTTTCGGAAACGGCATGCTTGTTGCAAAATAGATAAATAAGTGAAAACAGGCAACTGGAATCACGTAGAAAAGATGGCAATCAATAAGCTCATGGTGATTTCAAAACATAGAGATATATATATATATATAAATGTATTTTTCATTCATTCAATTGGAGAAGTGTTTGCAACAAGAACTGTAGAGGAAAGCTTGTACAGGAATGCTTAGAAATGTAAATCTAGCTACCAGAAAATGATCGCATACAAGAATCTACGGGGGGATTTTGCATGCATCATTGGAGGAGAATAAGGACTACACTACTAAGCAGTAAATAAAAGCAGTAAATGTAAAGAGCTAGCTACTAATCTATCAGAAGTGTGGGCATTCAGAGGTGGTCTTCGATGGCCTTGGAGTGGTGGAGAGAAGAATGACCGGTGGCCAATGGAGCTTAGGCCGACCCTTGGAGAGAGATCAGAGGAGTGATCCAGCATCCTGGCATGGTGTCCTTCATGGTGGTGCTCAGCTTCTGGAGATGGAGTGGAGATGGTGGTGGATGGCCTAAGCGGAGGTGGATGGAGCCAATCATGTATGGCCAAAGTGGATGGGTGAAAATGGCCACCCCTTAGGTCTTTTCATAGACCTAAGGGATTCTCTCTACAGAAGTGTGGAACTCTCTAGGGAGAGCCCAAGAGTAGCTGGCCAAGAGAGGATAGAAGTGGTTCTTATATCCACAATTTGTGGATCTAAGAATTGAATGCCTCTTGGTTGCTAAATTTGGCAACCAAGAGTTGGCGCCACTTCAAGAGAGTTCTAGAGAACTCTAGAGAAGTGTGGGTGCATGAATGGGTTTGTGTGTGTGTGTGTGTGTGTGTGATCGTGCCCTAGGTGTCTAAGAGGTCTTGGTTAGGTCCTAAGGGGTTTGGGTAGGTGTATACCTTGAATTAGGGTTGCAAACCCTAATTGCTAAGGGGTAATTGCAATTAAACTTATCCTAAGTTTAATTGAATGAGTGTGAACCTAATTGAGAGTGAAATAACTCAATTAGGTTGGGTTTAGGTCAATTGGACTCTCACTAAGTCCAATTGAACTTGTGTGGGTTGAGATTTGGGCTCAATTGGACTCAATGAGTCCAATTGATTTAGGTGATGGTGTTTGACTTTGATCTAAGTCAATTGGGTTTGGTGAGGACCTAATTAGGTCCTTAGGTAGGTCTAGAGGTGATGTACTAGGGTTAGGATACCTTAATTTAGGTTCCTGTGGGGTTGTGATTAGGTCTAGGGAGGTAGAAATTCAAGATCAAGGCTTGACTATCAAAACAGGGACTGGAGACCAGTTCCAAACGTCCAAAAATATAATCAGATGACTTATACCAAAAAATCAGAAGTCCAGACTTTAGTTCTGGATGTCCAATTTGAGTCAGGGGGAAATCTAGGTTCTGTTTTGGGTATTTTACAGAAATTGGATGTCTGACAAAGTGTCTGGACGTCCAATTACACTGCAGAAGTGGGTTTGAGGTGTGCGGGAGGTGGCTAAGGGTTCTCGACGTCCTATAACTTATCTGGACATCCAGATAAGGGTTGGAACTAGGGTTTTAGGGCTTCCTAGGGTGCTTTGACCTAATCTAAGGGTGGCTAAGGCTTGGGGGAAGTCTCTAGGCTATCCTAGGGCTAGGATGGACCTAAGCTCTTCACATTTTACTGCTTTATTCCTACTTAATAGAATAGCAAAGCTTGACTCCCTTACATCATTATTCCTACATCTAATCTAAGTATTCTGCTCCAGTCCTACTGCAACACTCATTATTCCTGATCCAGCTTCAGATCCTACTCTAGATCCAGCTTCTGATCAGCTTATTGCCTGCAATCGACATAATACACTTAATCAGCACATTATAACATTATTTTATGCATAGCTAAAGTAAAGCAGTGAAGATGTACATGATGATTATGCATGCATTAATTACCCTAACTTATGCTAAGTCCTAGCCTAATTTAGGTCAATTAAGATCTATGATTGCTGCACAATTATACCCCCATGCCTAAATCTTGTTAGTCCCTAGCAAATGCAAGACTAAATTATTTACAGTAAGGGTTTCTAAAGGATTGATTATTTTATCAAGTGTATGCCTAGAGATTTTTCTCCTTTTTGTTTTCATCCTATGCTCTAGAAATCCAGACAATCGTGAAAATGCAGCTATGTAGCTTTTGCAACGGATTCAAGTGAAAAAACTAATACACCTCTAAAGCTTTTACTTGACCTCTAGTAAAAATTCTAGCGAGATAGACAGACTTCTTCCCTCAGGGTATTCAAAGTATTCTATGAATTCCACCCCAGCTTATGGCTTAGGTAGAGAATCTCTGAGGGAAAAGATTATATTTAGTGGCTCACTCTCACTTGGTGCTACATAGAGATTAGTACTGCAAAATCTAGATTCCTAAATTACTAAGTAACCCAACTCAGAGAAAGACGAGAAAAACTATGCTCTCTTTTGATTCCTTTGTATTCATTCTCTCTTTTTCTTTTTCTTTTCTTTTCTTTTCTTAGAGCTAACAATCTCACCAGATTCATACACATGATCTGTATTTGGTTGTCTCACTTGGCGTTAACACTTTAATCGAGTTTTCATAACCCTAACACTAAGTCAGAATTCCTCAGCCAGTACTCGGGTGGTCAGAAACACAAGAAAGTTTGGTTAAGGCCATATTTGGTGGATCTCAAATTTATTTGGTGCTATTGCCTCAATGCAACTGAAATAAATACACTATTTTTTTCTTTGCTTTTTCTTCTTTTTCTTTCTTTTCATCATTTTTATTTTATTTTTCATTTGTTTTTTCTTCTCTTTTTTTTTTCTTTTTCAACATAACACAACTAGCACACATCCATGAACTTTATTGAGGAGGCATTATTAGGGATTGTGGTACTCAAGAGACATTGGGTGGCTTATTTGGTAGAAGTGCCTACTCATGGCACCAGAAGAGATGGATAGGATGGTGTATTTCTGATCTTGGCAACAATACCCTCCTTCAGCTAAGGATTTCGTCAAGAATGGTCGTAACCATCCACCTTAGCCCTACTTTTATGAAAACTCGCTCTCCGCGTATTTGCCTTATTTGGTGGCACTCAAAATTCACACAAAATGTATACGTAGGAACCGAGAGAGAAAACTATGTCTAATCTCTGAGTATCATCACCTAATTATCTTGGATTCTGGATTCCTTGTACTAATCTTAGAGCACCAGTGTTACGAACGCGTGCCCCAGACGTCTTTTAAGACGTCTGGGATGTGTCCCAGACGTCGGACTAGACGTCTGGGATAGTTTCCAGACGTCTGGAAATCCGTTATTTTCGACACACGCGAGTCGTCTGCGCGCCTGCGCGCGCAGATCGCATATTCGCCTTTCCTCCCTGGCTGCAGATTCCCCTGCCGCGAATCCTTCTCTCTCCTCTCCACGCGGCCTTAAAAGGGCACGCCTCCCCTCCTGTCGTCTCCACCGTCCCCTTCCTCTTCTCCTTCCTGTGCGCGAGAGCGAGCGAGCACGAGGGCTGCAGCGGCGGCCGCAGTGAGCGTGGAGGAGGTGCGGCGTGCGAGGGCGGAGCTCTGCCGTGAGGGCGAGCTCGCCGGAGCGGCTTGGCCGACCGGCGGAGGGCGCAGGGGGTGCGGAACAACGCGGAGAGGGACCTGCTGTGGTCTGAGCAGCAGGCGTGCGAGGTGCGACGTGGGCGGCGTCGTGAGCGGAAGCCGGGTGGCGCCCTGTTCTGGAAAAATTTCCAGAATCGGACGTCTGGGTTGATAGGCAGACGGCGAGGATGACGTCTGGTAGCTCCTACAGGCGTCTGAAAGGTGAGTATTCCGTTTTCTTCTTCCTTCCTGTCGACTGACCGTACTGAGGGAGGGAGTTGGCCGTGCGCAGGCTCGCTGATTCGCCATACTTTGCGAATCAGACATCTGGAAGTTGTACCAGACGGCTTGAGTGACCTCCAGACATTCGGGGTGACTATCGGACGTCTGCGAGATAGGCCAGACGTTCCCGCAGACTTCTGGACGTCTGGGAAACCACGCTGAACAGGTAATTCTCTGATCCACTTTTTAAGACATCTGGAAGAAGTTCCAGACGTCTGATTTTGCACAGTATCATCTTTTTTGACCCGTTTAGGGCCCGTTCGGGCTCCGTTTTCCGCGATTCGAGTTATGTTCTTTTCAGAATTAATTCCTCTACCCGTCTACAGTAGCTATACAGTGTTTTGAGACACTCCTTGTGTTTGATCCTTGTGATAGGACCTCGTTCAGTTGCAGTCTTGGGAGTCGCGGAGGCACGCGGGATTCCCGATCACTCCCCCATTACTCAGTGGCTTAAGTTTATTATTAAAATCTGTTAAAGTATGGAACCATAACTAGAATGTAGGACATTGCATGAATCCTAGGAATGAGAAATGCATGGAATGATAGCTCCTAGGTGATGCATGAATCCTAGGGCTGGAAAACTAGTTGTATGCTAGATCCTAGGATGTGGCATGAATCCTAGGATGGAAAAACTAGTGGAATGTATAATACTGTAGTCTTGGAAAAATGGAAAGGAATATAAAGCTGCCTGTAAATTGAATTAACAGCTGCCTGTTGTGAATAGATAACGTGGTTGAGAACATGGATTGTAAGAATGTGAAACTGGAAAGTGAAACCTGGATGTTTTAGTAAAAAGGATGGAACCCTACGGGGAAGTAGGAGTAGAACTCCTGGAAGGTGAATGGAATAGTTTTGGGGAAGTGAGCTGGCCCTTGAGTACGGAGTACCAAGGAGAGCGACTATCCCCCTGTTTAGTGCAGAGCGGAGCTAGCCGCCCCAGGGACCCAGGGTTAGGACTGGCCACTCTGTACCGACTTGTTGGCCCTCGTGTACGTAGTACCAAGGAGAGCTAGTAGTGTTAGGAGAGTACTAGCTACCCCACGGGCCCCAGGGTTCTGCTAGCCTCCTTCACCGACTTGTTGGGCCCACTAGGGCAAACCAGGGTACTCAGGCGAGGGTGCGCGGACTGTGGAGGGGCAAGGCCCCGGTTTGGTTACTGTGGAGGGGTTGGACCCCTGTTACAGAGAGGGCTCTGCCCTGGTTCCGTGTTGTGATTTGGGCACACCCGTTAACCGAAACGACTGACCGCGTGCCAGTGCGGGCTAGCTACCTGTGCGTTTATCGCGCGTGCCGTAGTCACCGTTACATCTGTCAGTGACCTTGGGGTGGTTGACTAAGGGTAGGATCACTGTTATAACGTTGTAGTAAAGCCGGTTATGACCAACACTTCAAATATAAATTTTTTTACTCGGAAAATAAAAGAGTTCCCGAGGTCGAACTCAGGGAGCAAGTTGTATTCTAGAGATATACATGTTTCTTTTACAAAAATAAAGAGAGAGGGAAAGAATTTGTTGTTTTCTCTTTGTTCTGCAGAGGGGGATGCTCTTCTTTCTCTCTTTCTTTAGATCTCCTTCTTTCTCTCTGTTCTGCAGAGGTGATATTCTTCTCTTGCAATGGTGATGCTCTTCTTCTTCTTCCTGCTGTTCTTCCGTTGGTGATGTTCTTCTTTCTTCAGAGCTCCTTGTTCTTCTTCGTTCTGCAGAGGTGATGCTCCTTTTCAGATCTCTTTCTTCTTCTTCCTCGGTTTCTGCCTTGACCTCTCTTCTTCTTCTTCTGCTTTGGCCGTTGCTCTTCCTTCTTCTTCAGCCTGCCTTCTTTCCTGCTCTGGCTGCTGACCTTCCGTCGTCTGACCCGGTGCTTAGACGACTTAACTATGCATTTGCTACAGTGCAGCTCCTTCTTCTTCGCCTGCACTTCTTCTTCCGCGGGTCTTCTCCTTCTTCTTTGGCCTGCACACTTCAGAGTTTTTCGTCAAGAGGCAAAACCTACTCTACCCTCCCCCCCCCGCGTCTCTCTTTCTCTCTGAAACCACTCTTGGGAAAGCTCTCCCAGAGCTACCGGGTAATCGGGTTCGGGTCAGGCCCGGGTCCAGGCCCACCGGCGTGCGGTGGTGGGCGAGGAGTGCAGGTCGGTTTAATCGGGTCGGGCCAGGTCCGCGGAGCGTGGTCACGGACGAGGCCGGGTCGGGTGAGAGGGACCTCACCCCGTGGTCAGGAGGCAGACAGCATAAGGCACTTTTTGCCTTTATGCATCCGCGCGCCTCCGAGAAGTTCCGAGGTGGGACTAAATGTCCCACCCCAATTGAGCGCCCGTCGCGGAGGGAGCAGTGGGCGATCGTGGCTTCACGCGCGGCCTTCGCCCCATCTGCGAGCCTGGGACGTTTCGCTGAGACTCCCCGCGCAACCTGGGAGTCGAACCTGGGCGAAGGCGTGCCTGCACCTGCAGGTGAAGGAGCTCTGCCTGCTCAGTAATGGCGACGGCGGGCGAGTCACCTGGTCACAGAAGAACGGCCTCTCGGCCAAATCAGACAGGCGGGGGACCTTCGCCGTGGCACGGCGAAGGTGGTCAGGGGGTCTGCAGGGGGCGTGATGGAGCCAACAGGTCGTCCTAGGTCAAACTGTGAGCGAAGAAGTGGGTGTGTTCGGTGGATCTGCAGAGGGCGTTTGGTGGGAAGTGGAGGGGCGGAAGAGGATCAGGGTGAGGAGGCGGAGGTTCTGCGGTGGTCGGCGAGCCGTGTGGGTTGCTGAGGTGATGGGAACGGCTCGCCGGAGGGTGGTCGGAGGCGGAGAGGGTGAGGGTGAACAGGAGCGGTCGAGGGTTTAATCAAATAAAAGACAGTGAGGAAAAGAAAGAGGGGGAGGTGGGGAGGAGTTCTGACCTAGTTATGGAGACGAAAGGGGCCGAGACAGGGCGACAGTCGTATCGACTGTCGCCGGAGAAGAAGATGCCCAGGGGAAGGGGCGGCGGCGAGCAGAGGGCTGGAGAGGCGCCAGCTGGGTACGGCGTGGCGCAGGAAGAGCAGGGGAGGAGGTCTCTGCTGCTGGTATTACGGCAGAGCGAAGAGGAGGAGGGGGAGGAAACCGCCGGAGCTGGTGGGCGTCTGCCGGAGGGAGAGGAGAAGAAAGTTGGGGGTTTTCTCCGTCCGACCCGAGCTGGTGAGAACGGTGGAGCGACGGGGGGTATTTATAGGGATCAAACAGGGAGGAAGGCGGAGGGAGACGGCGTGTCTCCCTCGCCGGAGGATGGCCGGAAGCAAGAACCCATACCGTCCGTGCGTTCGCACGGCCGGTATGGTGGGTTATAACGACCAGGGGGGTGTCCCTGCGACGGCTGACGACGCAGGGCACCCCCGGTTTACTTGCCAGGTCCCCCACCTCACCCTGCGCGGCGCCATGCTCCGCGCAAGGTCGCCGGAGCATGGTGCTGGCAGGGTTTTGCAGGAGGGACCTGATTGCAAAGAACGAAGGAGAGTTAGGGGCCAAAATGCGAGGGTTCAAAAGTTGAGGGCCAAAGAGTAAATATATGAGGACCAAAGTGTGAAGTCGGTCAAGGAGGTTTCTTCTTAGGCTCAAGTTTTTATACATGACTAATTAGGACCTAAGGAATCTGATGGTGAATTTTATTTTCATATTAAACCTTGTTTGACCGGTCAATTTGCGCAAAAACCCAAATTAAGTTATTAATTGGGCATGGTTCTCAATGTAGGTCAAAATGGGTTCTAAAGGCCAAATTGAAGGTTCTAAACCCTAGAGATTATTTTTCTATGAATTTTAGAGGGTTTATTCTATTTTTACTTTGCCTCGAACCTTGTGAATTGAAGTGGGTTGTTTTAGGGTTACAGATTATCATTTGGTTCCTTGGAAGTGCTGTAGCCCTTGCTAGATCATCTCATCCCACTTTTATTCTTATTAAGCTGTTTTGACCTGTGTTTGGTCCCTGAATTACCCTGCATGCAGTTTATACTGGTAAAATTGCACTTTTACCCCTTATGACTGGTTTTCTTCTCAAACTCAGAATTCTCTGAGTTAAGCCTTTCCTTGAGGTATGTAGGAGCTTTTATCCTTTGTATTAGGTCAAAATGAGCTAGTTATGGCTTATGATGAGGTTCTCATCAATCACCACGGGGGACTCTCCCGGCCAGGAGAGCACCACGTGCTACTTCTACTTTTGGAAAAGACTGCAATCAAGATCGTTCCCACGAGGACATTCGAGATCAAGTAAAGGATCTGAGAAATAAATGAAATAGTGAGAAAATTGAAAGATGTGAATAAAGGAAGTAATAGAACATAACAGCTACTGTACACTCTACTGTTGTCTTTAGTTAGTTTGCCACTCTACTCAGCGTTTTGCTGACGTGTTACACTCGTTACCTTTTTCAGGACCAGGTGTTGAGCAGCCAGGTTCAGCGGCTGCAGAGGACACTGGGCCGAGTAGGGTCCAGTAGAGTTTACCACAGTCTTTTGTACCTCTTTTGTTTCTGTTATAGTGAGTAGTTCTTGTTTCCGCTGTACTTTCTTTACCTGCAGTTCTTGTTATATGATAAATGTTGTTCTACTGTTGTGGTGGTATCTACTGTAGTAGTTTCTTTCCTTACTGCTGTACTTCCTTACTATTAGTTATATTCATGCTGAATGTGGTTTATTTTACTGCTCTTTTGGTTACTTTCTCGTTGGACGACTAGGTCTTGGGATTAGTCGAGTCGGTCCGGTTCTCGTGTCTCGTAGGGACTCGGGAACCGGGTCGTTACAAGATGGTATCAGAGCAAGGTCGTCCCGAGAAGTGAATCAACTGATTGGAAAATAACCAATTCACATGTTTATAGCTGGAGTAGCCACCACAACATATCTCTTGACATGAGCTCTTAGAAGTTTTGTTAGGTACCGTCTGTTTTGACGTTTCCGTTTTGTTCGCGTCTCCTTGCAGGAGATGCCTCGTCACGAGACTGGCCGCGGGTGCGGCCGAGGGCGAGGTCGGCGAGATGGGCGTGCTGTTGTTGACGTCTCGGTGGACCAGCCACCACTCCCTGGCATCCAGGCCTAGGACCTCGCCAGACTGATACGAGATATTGTACGAGAGGAGCTCCACCCACCGCCCCGAGCGCCTCCTCCTGGGGCTGCAGAGGGGGAGTCCTCTGTACGACCACGCGACGGGCACGGCACTGGACACGAGGGAGGGGATGGGCCCCTACCGCCCCCACCTTCCTCCGACACTTCTGTACACGAGGCACCTTCGCCTGGAGGTGCACCAGCACCTCCCCTACAGCGCCACTTCGAGCTTTTCGGACAGTTCCGGAAGCTGAAGCCCCCCTCCTTCAAGGGGGATGAGGACCCGACCGAGGCAGAGGACTGGCTTGAGCAGCTGGAGAAGATCTTCGACACCCTTCGCCCCCCGGTGGAGTGCCGTGTGGCCTTTGCCACGTACCAGCTGGAGAGTGCGGCACACCGGTGGTGGAGGGCGGTCCGAGGACAGGAGAGGGACGAGCCGACGTGGGACCAGTTCGTCACCCTCTTCTACGAGCAGTACTTTCCCCAGACGTGGCAGGACTAGAGGAGGCAGGAGTTCCACACTCTCCGCCAAGGGACGATGACTGTGAGCGCGTACCGCACGTGTTTCTTGGAGCTGTCCCGCTTTGCAGCGACAGCGGTAGCCACTGAGGAGGAGCGCCTTTGGAGGTTCACCGAGGGGCTCCGGCCTGCGATCTGGGGGTATGTCAAACCCCTGAAGCTGCCTACGTTTTCGAGGGTGGTAGAGGCAGCTATGACTTACGAGGAGACCAACCCGTCCGCGCGAGAGACCAACGGCGGGCGGAAGAGGCCCTTTCAGCCAGACTTCTCACAGGGCCGGCGAGAACGGAGACACGTGGCGTCCGCAGGAGAGCCGTCACGTTGTGCAGGGCCATCAGTGGCCTTTGGGGGCCCTCGACAGGGGCCAGTCGCCATCACCGGACCCCCGCCTAGTCGACAGCAGGGACTCACTGAGGGTGGGAGTCGGGTTCCCCTCTGCTACCAGTGTGGCCAGCCGGGCCACGTCAGGAGGGACTACCCATCTAGGGCAGGAGGTCAGCAGATACTTCCCGTGCAGAGCACTGGAGGGCGGCAGGAGGCCGCGGTTCCCAGGCACGAGGGGGAGGACAGCATTCGCGAGGAGGGTACCGGCCAACACCTACCCGTCCGACGCAGAGTGTGGCTGCTTCATCCGCACCTAGAGCTGAGGGGCGTATCAACGCCCTAACACACAGGGACGCCAGAGCTTCGGGATCCGTGGTAGCAGGTATGGTTTCAGTTTCTGGCAGACTCGTTTACACCCTTTTCGATTCCGGCGCTACGCACTCGTTTGTCGCAGCCAGTTTTGCGGTTAGTCTGGACCAGGATTATACACTATTAGAAAATCCGTTCGTAATCAGAGGTCCGAGTGGTCAGCTGTTTGTAGCTGAGGAGGTGTACACAGATTGCGGGGTCAGTGTCGGGGGACATAGCTTGCCAGCTGACCTGATTATGATCCAGATGGAGGACTTTGGAGTGATTCTGGGGATGAATTGGCTGTCCGCTTACCACGCCTTGGTGGACTGTTTTGAGAGGAAGATTGTCTTCTCCATTCCGGAGTTGCCTTCTTTCGAGTTTCACGGACAGCCAGTGGACGGAGGTTTCAGGTGCATTTCGGCACTTCGGGCGGTGAGACTTTTGAGCCAGGGGTGTGAGGGCTTCCTAGCCTATGTGGTGGCAGAACCCAGCCCCGTGGCAGACTTCCAGAGCATCCCGGTGGTCAGAGAGTACCCCGACGTGTTTCCAGACGAGTTACCAGGACTACCGCCCGAGCGCGAGATCGAGTTTGAGATCTCACTAGTACCAGGGACCAGCCCCATCTCCACCGCGCCATACAGAATGGCGCCGCTTGAGCTGCGAGAGCTCAAGTCTCAGTTGCAGGACCTTCTGGAGAAAGGTTTCGTGAGGCCCAGTGCGTCTCCCTAGGGAGCCCCGGTACTGTTTGTGAAGAAGAAGGATGGGACCCTACGCCTTTGTGTGGACTACCGACAGCTGAATAGGGTCACCATCAAGAACAGATATCCGCTGCTGAGGATCGACGATTTGTTTGACTAATTGCGGGGTGCCACGGTGTTTTCCAAAATAGACTTGAGGTCTGGATACCACCAGTTGAGGATCAGGGAGACCGACGTCTCCAAGACAGCTTTCCGCACCCGATACGGACACTACGAGTTTTTGGTCATGCCGTTTGGGCTGACCAATGCCCCCGCTGCTTTCATGGACCTGATGAACCGGGTGTTTAGACCGTACTTGGACCAGTTTGTGGTGGCTTTCATAGATGATGTACTCATCTATTCTAGAGATCGGACGCAGTACGGACAACACTTGCGGATGGTTCTGGACACTCTGAGACGACGCAGGCTGTACGCCAAATACAGCAAGTGCGAGTTCTGGTTGAGGGAGGTGACCTTCTTGGGTCATGTGATCTCTGGTAACGGCCTGGCAGTGGACCCCGCCAAGGTCGAGGCAGTGCTCAGGTGGGAGAGACCGCGTTCAGTCACTGAGATTCGCAGTTTCCTGGGACTGGCAGGTTACTACAGACGGTTCATCAGAGGGTTTTCGCAGATTGCACGTCCTATGACACAGTTGACCCGGAAGGACGTGCCTTTCGCTTGGACAGACGCCTGTGAGGCGTGTTTTCTGGAGCTGAAGGAGAGGTTGACCTCGGCTCCCGTGCTCACCATCCCTGACAGTAGTGGCGGGTTCGTTGTGTACATGGACGCTTCCTTGCAGGGGTTAGGAGGTGTGCTCATGCAGAGGGGTCACGTGGTCGCTTACGCTTCGCAGCAACTGAAGCCCCATGAGCATACCTACCCTACCCACGACCTAGAGTTGGCAGCTGTTGTCTTTGCGCTGAAGACATGGAGGCACTACTTGTACGGTGAGACTTTCGAGATTTTTACAGATCACAAGAGCCTCAGATACCTTTTTGATCAGAAGGAGCTCAACATGAGACAGAGACGTTGGTTGGAGCTCCTTAAGGACTACGACTGCAGCATCTCCTACCACCCGGGAAAGGCCAATGTGGTGGCCGACGCCTTGAGCTGTAAGGCGCCCGCACGCTTGGCCAGCCTACAGTTACAGAGTTGGAGCCTTTTGGAGGAGGTGGGAAGTTGGCGACCTCTAGAGTTACGAGGGTACTGTGGGGCAGTGACGGTGACACGGCAGACCAGGCCAGAGCTGATAGACCGTATCATCACAGGACAGATGGCCGATCCGTACTTGCAATCTTTGCGCGACAGAGTACTATCAGGAGACCCAGGGGACTTCTCTTTCACAGACCAGGTGCTACGTTTGAGGGGACGGCTGTGCGTCCCCAAAGACGAGGAGCTGTTGAGAGTGCTCCTGACTGAGGCACACGGTTCCAGATTCACCATACATCCCGGGAACACGAAAATGTACCACAACTTGAGACGCGAGTTTTGGTGGAGAGGGATGAAGCGGGATGTGGGTGAGTTCGTGCAATAGTGCTTAGTGTGCCAGCAGGTGAAAGCCGAGCATCAGAGGCCTGCAGGGCCGCTTCAGCCGCTTCCAGTGCCAGAGTGGAAGTGGGAGAGCATCACCATGGACTTGGTGGTGGGCTTACCTGTTACCCAGCGGGGACACGACGCAGTCTGGGTAATAGTGGATAGACTGATGAAGACGGCGCGTTTCTTGCCGATCCGAGTCACTTTGGGACCGGCACAGTTGGCAGAGAGGTATATCCGTGATGTGGTACGGCTACACGGAGTTTCGCGGGAGATCGTATCCGACCGGGATACCCGCTTTACATCCCAGTTTTGGGCTGAGTTTCAGCAGGCCTTGGGGACGCGGTTGAGGTTTAGCACGGCTTACCACCCCCAGATGGACGGACAGTCTGAGCGCACGATACAGACACTTGAGGACCTTTTACGTGCCTGTGTACTGGACTGGAGGGGCTCTTGGGAGGAGCACCTGCCCCTGGCGGAGTTTGCATACAACAACAGTTATCACTCGAGCATCGACATGGCTCCCTACGAGGCTCTGTACGGACGGAAGTGTACGGCACCCTTGAGTTGGGTTGAGGTGGGGACCAAGTGGGAGGTTGGCCCCAGGTTGATCCGGCAGAGTCAGGAGGTAGTTGAGCAGATCCACAGACGACTCCGCACTGTCAGGAGCAGACAAAAGAGCTACGTGGATCGGAGACGCAGAGAGGTGCAGTTTGAGGTTGGGGACCACGCCTTCCTTCGTGTTTCGCCCATGAAGGGCCTACAGCGGTTTGGGGTGAGAGGGAAGCTCGCGCCGAGGTTCGTAGGGCCCTTTGAGGTCCTGGAGCAGGTTGGACCCGTTGCTTACAGACTTGCCCTTCCCCCACAGCTTTCGGGTGTGCACGATGTGTTCCACGTGTCCAGCCTCAGAAAGTACGTAGCCGATTCCAGTCATGTACTGAGTCACGAGAATGTCGAGGTGAGCGACGACCTGACCTACCCCGAGCGGCCAGTGCAGATCCTAGACCGAGCCGTCCGCAGTTTGAGACGAAAGCAAGTACCCCTGGTAAAGGTTTTGTGGAGGAGCCAGCGGTACGAGGAGGCTACCGGGGAGCCTGAGGCGGCAATGCGGGAGCGGTACCCAGAGCTTTTCACGGGTACGTCTTTTTGGACCAGTTTCGGCCCTCTTTGAGTTTGTTATGGTTATTTGGACATCTTTTCCCTGCACCCTAGTTGGCGCAAGTTTCGGGGACGAAACTTCCTTTGAGTTTATTATATTGTTACGAACGCGTGCCCCAGACGTCTTTTAAGACATCCGGGATGTGTCCCAGACGTCGGACCAGACGTCTGGGATAGTTTCTAGACGTCTGGA
Source organism: Thalassia testudinum (assembly GCA_037157565.1). Classification (NCBI taxonomy): domain Eukaryota; kingdom Viridiplantae; phylum Streptophyta; class Magnoliopsida; order Alismatales; family Hydrocharitaceae; genus Thalassia; species Thalassia testudinum. The sequence continues at coordinate 12,480,277 of JAZHRO010000049.1, read as the reverse complement.
AATCCGTTATTTTCGACACACGCGAGTCATCTGCGCGCCTGCGCGCGCAGACCGCATATTCGCCTTTCCTCCCTGGCTGTAGATTCCCCTGCCGCGAATCCTTCTCTCTCCTATCCGCGCGGCCTTAAAAGGGCACACCTCCCCTCCTGTCGTCTCCACCGTCCCCTTCCTCTTCTCCTTCCTATGCGCGAGAGCGAGCGAGCGCGAGGGCTGCAGCGGCGGCCGCAGTGAGCGTGGAGGAGGTGCGGCGTGCGAGGGCGGAGCTCTGCCGTGAGGGCGAGCTCGCCGGAGCGGCTTGGCCGGCCGGCGGAGGGCGCAGGGGGCGCGGAACAACGCGGAGAGGGACCTGCTGTGGTCTGAGCAGCAGGCGTGCGAGGTGCGACGTGGGCAGCGTCGCGAGCGGAAGCCGGGTGGCGCCCTGTTCTGGAAAAATTTCCAGAATCGGACGTCTGGGTTGATAGGCAGATGGCGAGGATGACGTCTGGTAGCTCCTACAGGCGTCTGAAAGGTGAGTATTCCATTTTCTTCTTCCTTCCTGTCGACTGACCGTACTGAGGGAGGGAGTTGGCCGTGCGCAGGCTCGCTGATTCGCCATACTTTGCGAATCAGACGTCTGGAAGTTGTACCAGACGTCTTGAGTGACCTCCAGACGTTCGGGGTGACTATCGGACGTCTGCGAGATAGGCCAGACGTTCCCGTAGACTTCTGGACGTCTGGGAAACCACGCTGAACAGGTAATTCTCTGATCCACTTTTTAAGACATCTGGAAGAAGTTCCAGACGTCTGATTTTGCACAGTATCATCTTTTTCGACCCGTTTAGGACCCGTTCGGGCTCCGTTTTCCGCGATTCGAGTTACGTTCTTTTCAGAATTAATTCCTATACCCGTCTACAGTAGCTATACACTGTTTTGAGACACTCCTTGTGTTTGATCCTTGTGATAGGACCTCGTTCAGTTGCAGTCTTGGGAGTCGCGGAGGAACGCGGGATTCCCGATCACGCCCCCATTACTCCCGTTGTACCTGGTAGAGTGGCTTAAGTTTATTATTAAAATCTGTTAAAGTATGGAACCATAACTAGAATCTAGGACATTGCATGAATCCTAGGAATGAGAAATGCATGGAATGATAGCTCCTAGGTGATGCATGAATCCTAGGGCTGGAAAACTAGTTGTATGCTAGATCCTAGGATGTGGCATGAATCCTAGGATGGAAAAACTAGTGGAATGTATAATACTGTAGTCTTGGAAAAATGGAAAGGAATATAAAGCTGCCTGTAAATTGAATTAACAGCTGCCTGTTGTGAATAGATAACGTGGTTGAGAACATGGATTGTAAGAATGTGAAACTGGAAAGTGAAACCTGGATGTTTGAGTAAAAAGGATGGAACCCTACGGGGAAGTAGGAGTAGAACTCCTGGAAGGTGAATGGAATAGTTTTGGGGAAGTGAGCTGGCCCTTGAGTACGGAGTACCAAGGAGAGCGACTATCCCCCTGTTTAGTGCAGAGCGGAGCTAGCCGCCCCAGGGACCCAGGGTTAGGACTGGCCACTCTGTACCGACTTGTTGGCCCTCGTGTACGTAGTACCAAGGAGAGCTAGTAGTGTTAGGAGAGTACTAGCTACCCCACGGGCCCCAGGGTTCTGCTAGCCTCCTTCACCGACTTGTTAGGCCCACTAGGGCAAACCAGGGTACTCAGGCGAGGGTGCGCGGACTGTGGAGGGGCAAGGCCCCGGTTTGGTTACTGTGGAGGGGTTGGACCCCTGTTACTGAGAGGGCTCTGCCCTGGTTCCGTGTTGTGATTTGGGCGCACCCGTTAACCGAAACGACTGACCGCGTGCCAGTGCGGGCTAGCTACCTGTGCGTTTATCGCGCGTGCCGTAGTCACCGTTACATCTGTCAGTGACCTTGGGGTGGTTGACTGAGGGTAGGATCACCACGGGGGACTCTCCCGGCCAGGAGAGCACCACGTGCTACTTCTACTTTTGGAAAAGACTGCAATCAAGATCGTTCCCACGAGGACATTCGAGATCAAGTAAAGGATCTGAGAAATAAATGAAATAGTGAGAAAATTGAAAGATGTGAATAAAGGAAGTAATAGAACATAACAGCTACTGTACACTCTACTGTTGTCTTTAGTTAGTTTGCCACTCTACTCAGCGTTTTGCTGACGTGTTACACTCGTTACCTTTTTCAGGACCAGGTGTTGAGCAGCCAGGTTCAGCGGCTGCAGAGGACACTGGGCCGAGTAGGGTCCAGTAGAGTTTACCACAGTCTTTTGTACCTCTTTTGTTTCTGTTATAGTGAGTAGTTCTTGTTTCCGCTGTACTTTCTTTACCTGCAGTTCTTGTTATATGATAAATGTTGTTCTACTGTTGTGGTGGTATCTACTGTAGTAGTTTCTTTCCTTATTGCTGTACTTCCTTACTGTTAGTTATATTCATGCTGAATGTGGTTTATTTTACTGCTCTTTTGGTTACTTTCTCGTTGGACGACTAGGTCTTGGGATTAGTCGAGTCGGTCCGGTTCTCGTGTCTCGTAGGGACTCGGGAACCGGGTCGTTACAACCAATACACTCTACTCTCATCTCACACTATTTGGTGGATTTTTGGAAGAAGATCTGCCTGACTCCCAAAACACTCTCCAAGGGTTCAAGAGAAGAAGCATTGCTTCTTCTTGACAGACTAAAGATGTTTATCAACCTTCACCATGAATCCATTGCAAATTTTACGTGTGTGTGAAAAGTTATACTGGATTCCAGTTTACAGGAATCAACTAGAGGATAAAATCCCTAATGTATTCTCTTAATAAAATAATCTTATTCATGAATGCAATATGTATATATGCTATAAATAGGTAACCTCGTATAATTTGTACTTCATAAAATTTTCCTTTCGGGTTACATTCACCTTGACCCTAAATTTAGAACAAGAGGTGAGAGGGTGAGTCGAAATGGCTGTTACAGACGATTTCTAGCTCCAATGCGAGCATTGGAGGTGGAGTCAGTTATTCTTTTATTTAGGGTTCTAAAGTACATTTTACATGCAGCTCCGAGGTTTTCCTAAATGTTGGCATAAAACTTTTCAGTTTTGTTGTATCTACCCCCCATGCCTAAGTTCTTGCATGTCCTCATGCATGAATATAAAAGAAAATAAATATTGCAGGGAGAGAATAGGTAGAAATCACCTGTAATTGCTCCTGAAATTATGCATTCAGCACCGACTAACCTGTCAACATGAAATATACAAAAAGAAAATATGCTAAAAGAAAAATTTGCTATATACAAAAATGGTTATGTATAAATGATGATGGAATGTGGGTATGCTATCTATATGTGCTGAGTTTAACGCCTCCAGTTGGGCGAGAATTCAGTCACACGTCCTCAATAAGATGAATAATCTTGTCAGGTGGAGGTGGTTCCTATGCCAAAAATGGCTTGAGGCACTGGCCATTTACCATAGATATATGCCCAGATTTTGGGTCCCTGATCTGGACTGCCCCATTAGGATATGGATGAATCACAACATACGGGCATGTCCACTTGGACTTGAGCTTCCTTGCGAAAAGTTTCAGTCGTGAATCAAACAACCAAACTTGCTGGTTGGGAGTGAATGCTATCCTCCGGATGTGGCGGTCATGAAAGGCCTTGGTCTTGTCCTTGTATGTCAATGCATTCTCATAGGCCTCCTGCCAGATCTCTTCTAATTCATTGAGCTGGAGTTTCCGTTCTTGACCTCCTGCATCGAGGTCAAGGTTACATTTTTGCATTGCCCAAAAGGCACGGTGTTCCAGCTCTACAGGAAGGTGACAGGCCTTGCCATATACCATACAATATGGTGACATTCTAAGTGGGGCCTTGTATACGGTCCGATATTCCTAGAGTGCGTCAACTAATTTGTCTGACCAGTCCTTCCTGTCTGGTCTAACCGTCTTCTGGAGAATCAGCTTGATCTGACGGTTAGACACTTCAGCCTGTCCATTGGTCTACGGGTGATACGGGGTGGCTATACGGTGATGTACCCCATATTTCTTTAGTAATGACTTGAAGTGGGTGTGGATGAAGTGGCTTCCCCCGTCGCTAATCAGAGTGTGGGGTATTCCAAATCTCACGAAAATATACTACCGTACGAAAGAAATGACGGCCTTATGGTCAGCCCGTCTTGCAGGGATGGCCTCGACCAACTTCGAGACATAGTCCACGACTAATAATATGTACTCAAAGCCATGCGAGTCCGGAAAAGGGCCCATAAAATCGATGCCCCAGACGTCGAACACTTCAACAACCATGATGGGCTAGAGTGGCATCATGTCTCTCTTGGTCATAGAACCGACTGATTGGCATCGTTTGCAGTGTTGGGTGTATTCGTGTGTCTCTGAAGATGGTTGGCTAGAAAAATCCTAACTGCAAAATTTTTGCAGTGGTTTTCCGTCCCGAGAAATGACCACCACAAGCATCATTGTGGCAAAAAGATAACACACTAGGGATCTCAGAATCTAGGATGCTTCTTCGAATAATCTGATCCACTCCAATGCGGGAAAACAATGGGTGATCCCATAGGAAGTATTTGGCTTCTGCAGTGAATTTGAGTTTCTGGTAGTTGGATAGATTCGCGGGAATCTTGCTTGCGGCAAGGTAGTTCGCGATATCCGCGTACCAGGGGAACTCAACAAAATGAACTGCCAAAAGAGATTCATCCGGAAATTGCTCGTGGATAAGCAGGGAATAAGGAATGTGGTCTGGGTCTAGTCTTGATAGGTGATCCGCCACAACATTCTGCTTTCTGGCTTTGTCGCGGATTTTGATATCAAATTCCTATAATAGAAGGAACCATCTAATGAGTCATGGTTTGTCATCCTTCTTTGCCAACAAATGCCAAAGGGTGGAGTGATCAGTGAAAATGATGACCTTGGACCCTAATAAGTACGATCTGAATTTCTCCAACCCAAATACTACTGCTAGCAGTTCATTTTCGATGACAGTGTAATTGCGCTGAGCCTCATTCAGTGTCTTGCTAGCATGGTATATGACGAAGGGTTGTTTCTCCCGATGCTGGCCTAAAATAGCACCGACGGCAAAATTAGAAGCGTCGCACATCATCTCGAAATCAAGCGACCAGTCGAGTGGTTGGAGAATCGAGGAGTCAGAGACAGCACTTGTAAAGTCTTGAAGGTGCTGAGACACGAGGTATCAAATTCAAATGGGACATCGGCAACCAGGAGATTCGTCAAAGGCCATGCGATTTTTGAGAAATCATGTATAAATCTCCGATAGAAGCTGACGTGACCCAAGAATGATCTTATCTACTTGACCGAGCTAGGTGGCGGTAAGTGGGAAATAATTTCCTATTTAGCTTGATCGACCTCGAGTCCATTTTTAGAGATCCTGTGCCCTAGTACTATGCCATCCCTCACCATGAAATGGCTTTTCTCCCAGGATAGTACTAGGTTCACCTTAATACACCGTTTCAGGATCTTGGTGAGGTTATCAAGACAAGATGTGAAATCATCTCCGAAAATGGAGAAGTCACCCATGAATACCTCCACATAGTCCCCAATCATGTCAGAGAAGATGGCCATCATACAACGCTGAAATATCGCTGGTGCATTGTAGAGGCCAAAGGGCATCCGCTTGAAAGCGAATGTTCCAAAGGGGCATGTGAATGTGGTCTTGTCTTGATCTTTCGAGCTAATCGCTACTTGATTATACTCGGAGTATCCATCCAGAAAGTAGAAGAAACTACGTCCGGCTAACCGTTCCAAGATCTGATCAATGAACGGCAAAGGAAAGTGATCCTTCTAGGTAGCCGTGTTTAGTTTCCTATAGTCAATGCAAACTCGCCAAGATGTCACAATGCAGGTCGAGATGGATTCACCTTTATCATTTTTTATTACGATGAGTCCTGCTTTCTTGGGCACTATCTGGATCGGACTCACCCATTGGCTGTCTGAGATTGGTTATACAATACCTACATCCAGCCATTTGATGATCTCCTTCTTAACAACTTCTAGCATATTCGGGTTAAGCCATCTTTGAGGTTATCTCGAAGGTTTCACCCCCTCATCCGTGTAGATGTGATGAGTGTAATACGAGGGGCGAATACCGCGGAGATCAGCAATACTCCACCCGATAGCAGCCCTATGGTCTTGCAGCGTAGAAATCAATTGGTGCACTTGTTCTTGTGTTAAGTGGGCATTGATAATGATTGGGTATGTCTCACTTTCACCCAAGAACACATACTTGAGTGAGTCAGGTAAGGGCTTCAATTCAATCACGGGTGGATCGGAGTCAGAAATGAGAGTGGGAGGAGCAGAATCAAGGGTAGGAATCTGCTGATCCATGTGCACATGAATTTCTGCTGAGTCGCTCCTTGTGAGATAATCAGTTGTGACTACGTTAATGGGAAACCCATTAGCTGTTGTCACATCTTCCTGCAACAACCGAGGCGATTTAGTTATGTATGGATCAGGATAGCTGGGTTCAGGGGTGCTATGGTCAGAAGCACACCCTAAACAATCAGATCCTTGGGAAGATATGTGTAGTGCAGTGGTCTCAGTCCCGTGTGGATCGAGGTCCAAGAACCCTGATAGTGTAGACGAATGAGACATTGGGTCATCACAAAGGGGCTCGCTGTTACCACAGTATGCCGCATCTTCATCTTCACCATCCTCCTTTATTCGATCACAGACGAAGTTCTTTGCTGCCCTGAATATGTCTAGTCGAAGTCACTCATTGCCTAGGGCTATCTCCATACACTCGGATGCACAATCAATGTTCGCTCAGGCTGTCGCTAGAAATGGGTGACCCAAAATAATTGGTGCATCTCGGAGATTAGGAGGAACTTCCATATTGAGAACGAAAAAGTCTGTGGGAAAGCAGAATCCACGGACTTTCACGATCTCGTTCTCAACCACCCCCCTCAGTCTTTTTAATGATCTGTCAGCCAGCTGCATCGTGATTGTGGTGGGCTTCAACTCCCCAAATCAAAATCAATCAAATATGGCAGTGGGAGTTAGGTTGATGGACGAACCCAGATCTAGAAGGGCTCGATCAAATGGAGAATCCTACAAGAAGCAGGATATGAGTGGGGTACCAGGGTCTTTCTTTTTCAGTGGTAAGTTGGCTAGAATCACAGTGTTAGCCTCTTCGACAGTACCTCCTGTTGTCCAATTCTTGGCTGTTGCTTCGGGGTACAATAGTCCTTGAAGAACCTAGCGACAGCAGGAATGTGATCGATTGCCTCGAGGAGGGAGACCTGAATATGTACTTCCTTGAACATCGATTTCAGGTCCTCAAAATTTTGCATGTCCTTTTTCCATACTGCATTTTGTGTCAGAGCCTCAGGAAAAGGGACAGGAATCTCAGGGTTGAGTGGCCTCTTACCCTTATCTACTGTAGGTGTCTCTTAAGATGAGGAAGGAGTCAAACCTGCCTACAGCGAAGGGTGGGAAAAATCAGGACCCACCTGCCTAAGTGGTGGGTCGAATGTCTTCCTTCCGCTCCTCAAAGAGATAGCATGTGCATTGGCTTGCTGTCCATGAGGTGGGGGAGTGGAAGGGGCAAAATATGTGGGGTTCTGCAAAGGCGGCTGGCCTTGTGCATAACAGGGGTGGTGCAGGAGGCACCTGTCCTAGCGATGCCTGAAAGCTAGGTGGGGCACCTTGGCTTCGCACATATCGAGGATTCGGGATGGGTTGGGAGGGCAAGGCTCCCTGAGTCCTATGCTCTTGCAACAGCTGGTTTTGCATGTTCTGTATAGCCTGTATCTGATCAGCCATCACCTTCATAATCTGCAAGCTATCCTGTGTAGATTTCCTCAATGATTCTTACGGCTCCTCTTTCAGTGCCTCCAAAGGGTCAAACTGCTTTGGAGGGTGACTGGTAGCTTGGTGCAGCAGCTAGTATAAAGAACGAGGTTGTTGTTGCTGAGATAGGAATGGCTACTACCTCGGGTACGTGTTTTGCATATTCCCGTATTACCTGGTCTGGTAGTGTGGATCTGGATGTGGTCTCTGTGAATTACCAAACCAGGAGAAGTTCGGATGCTGGCGCCAACCAGGGTTATATGTCTCTGAATATGGGTTATTACGCTCGTATCCTTGGATAGCACTGACGTCCTCGTAGGCCGAAGATGTCTGAGACATATATCCGTTAAGGGGATACATGTTATACTCCGTGGGTGGTGCGTAACCTTGATTGTAGGGTGCCAGATCTAGATTATTTATAGGATCCTGATATGTGGGATCTTGTAAATATGGAGATGTGTCCCGAGTGAGTAAATTAACTCAAGCAGGAGGGGCTCGGGGTGCATAGGAGGGTCATGAGGCGGTAGAGCTCAAGTCAGATTGACCTTGACGAATCTGGTCAATCTTTTTCTCGATTAGATTTATTCTATCCAGCTGCTTACCGATGATATCCATGTCGGCTCGAATAGACTCAGTGTGAGCCTCGTGGACACCAACCGCTATTGACCAGGCCACTGGAACTGGTTCATGGATGCGGCATTCATTGAGTTCTCCGCCAAAGATTCGAACAACTCAAAAGCGTTGTTCTTGTCTTTTACAAGGAAATTCCCGCCACTAGATGCATCGGCCAGATACCGATGTGTGTCATCTAGCCCATGGTAAAAGATCTGAGCTAGGTGCCATCTGGGTATACCATGGTGTGGGCACTTCCGGAGAAGGTCGTGAAATCTGTCCCAAGCTTCATGTAACTTCTCCCCAGCTCCCTGGGAGAAAGTCGTGATTGCATGCTGCATTGCGTTTGTTCGACCGATTGGGAAGAACTTTTGCATGAATTCATGTCGTAATTCTAGCCAGGTTCAAATTGGATTCCCAATGGTCTTGAACTAGTATGAAGCTTTGTCCCTCAGAGAGAATGGGAAAAGCTTCATTAGAACAATCCCAAGATTGATATTCTTGGGTCGAATTATTTCAACGAGTCAACTCAGGTCCTTAAGGTGCTGGAATGGATCTTCGCTTGAGTTCCCATAGAAGTGAGTGTTGATCAACCAAATCACATTGGGATTGAACTCAAACGTGTCTCCGCATACGGGAATTCTGACTAGTGGTGCGACGATTTATGCAGCTGGGTCGTAGAAATCGCGTAGTTGTTCTCCTCGCGGCGGGTGCTGCATCCTGTCAAGTGCCATTAAGATGTGATCCATGCTTTGCCGATGCCGCTCCTCGGATTCGACTACCTGAGCTTCCAGACGAGCCATCGGGTCCAGATTATCGATATCCTAACATGTTCTAGGTCCAGGTCCAGGATTAGCCATGGTGGCTCTGGGAGTAGAAGAAGTAGGGGGAGAAGATGGTCCCGGTGAGGTGACTTGCCTCATTGGGAGTGGTTCCCAAGGTCCAACCAAGTGAGGTCTAAGTGACCTCCTTCCTCGCATACACCACCCAACCCCTGGGTTGGTGTAGCCAAGCTGGACAAGGCTAAGGCCCTATCAATCAAGTGGTCCTTATGAATCAGATGACTGGATTTTTCTATTTAGGTTTTAATTCCTGAAGAAAATTTGTCATACAACTGACTGAAAGCGATTCCTGCCTCTTCGCTAACCCAGCCAAGAGGTTGAAAACACCCAGTAGTACGATAACGAATTCGGGTTTTATTTCGTGTTTTAAAATTTGTTTTAGCCCGTTTTCTTCAGTGGGGTTTCTCTTGGTGAGTGGCCCACAAGGTGACCAGGCTCACTGACTATGTACTAGACTTGATTAAGTATAGGTTATCCCAAGTGTGATCTCTAAGTTGTAACCCTAAAGATTTACCCTAAGGTTCATGCACTTCTGGGGTTTCGTTTTGTTTCAGCAAACCACACAAATAAAATTCGTTCTCTGACAACAATTGGAATCCAATTAACTTGAAATTTGGTGAGTAGATTCCTTTTTCAATTATATTTTCATAGAATATTTCTTTCGAACTTTTACTATTTCAACCAAATTTTTAGGGATTTTTGAATGTCAGGGGGTCAGATCTGGAATTTTGATCCCTGGTCGATTTTTTGATTTGAAATACTACCAAATGACCTTCATAAATTCAGTAAAAATATGGAAAATAAAGCCAATGAGATTAGATTTCAAACCCCACCATTTCTAGTCAAAACAGATTTACAAATTGCTCGGAATTGCCTTTTGAAATTTGAAAAATCTCGAATCTGGGTTAGTCTAACCCTCATGCACTTCGCAAATTTTTAAAAATTTTATACTTAGAATTTTTTCAAATAAATGATAGTGTTTGAAAGATGGTTTGAAATTAAAGGTTTGGCCCAAATTTCAGAATTTTTTGCTTACTAATTTTTTGGCAATCGAATTTTTAAATCAGACTTTGAAATCTAGCCGAAAATCATAAGATGGTGGAAAGACTTTTCAAAGAGGGTTTGGGTTTGAAATCCAAGCTTTCCACCAAAAATGTTTTTTTTTTCGAAAACTTTTGCAATTTTTTTTTTCAAAAAGGAATTTTTTTTTCTTTCGGAGGGTTTTCAAAAATATATATATATTTTTGCTTTTTTTTTCAAACTAACCTAGGATTCAAAAGAAACCTAGTCAAGATTTTTTTTGAAATTTGTTTTTGATTTTTTTTCCTTTTCACAAAAATGAATAAATAAATTTTTTTTTTCAAAAGAAATTGTAGAAAATAAATCTACTCCTAAGGTTCAAAGGAAAACCTAAACTAGAAAGGAGATGATGTGCACCTGGATTTGTTTTTCGCGCTCATTGTGTGCACAGATCCTGTTCCTTTTCCATTTTTCCTACACATCCAGAAACAAAGTAGAGGAAAATTTGTCAGTGATGGTTTCAAAGATCGAAATCAAAGAAAATGGCGTTGCCTCCTCAGCAATGGCTCCATTTGTTTGGGAATCATATCGCGCATTTTTGATAGGAAAACATCATAGTATAGTGCGCAATACGATCAAACAAAGATATGTAATAAAAGATAACGAGACTTTGAGTCCTAGTCGTTCATCTCTGGGAGGTGTTTATTTTACTTTTGAATTCGATCTTTTACCACTCTACTTTGTTTAAAATCGCACATCAGTTTCCAGTCCTCTGATTAAGATTTCACCACTTCTATTACGAACCCTAATTACATGCGCATGTGTTAAATAGATCAAAAAGGTGAAAGTGTGAGTTTCTGTGCACACGATTCTAGTGAGGTGGTGACTGTTTATAGAAAATGCGTCTATTGTTAGATTTTCTATATTTTCCGGAAACGACATGCTTGCTGTGAAATAGATAAATAAGTGAAAACAGGCAACTGGAATCACGCAGAAAAGATGACAATAAATAAGCTCATGGTGATTTCAAAACATAGAGATATACGTATAAAAATGTATTTTTCATTCATTCAATTGGAAAAGTGTTTGCAATAAGAACTGTAGAGGAAAGCTTGTACAGGAATGCTTAGAAATGTAAATCTAGCTACCAGAAAATGATCATATACAAGAATCTACGGGGGGATTTTGTATGCATCATTGCGGGAGAATAAGGACTACACTACTAAGCAGTAAATAAAAGCAGTAAATGTAAATAGCTAGCTACTAATCTATCAGAAGTGAGGGCATTCAGAGGTGGTCTCCGATGGCCTTGGAGTGGTGGAGAGGAGAATGAGGGGTGGCCAATGGAGCTTAGGCTAGCCCTTGGAGAGAGGTTGGAGGAGTGATCCAGCATCCTGGCAGGGTGTCCTTCATGGTGGTGCTCAACTCGTGGAGATGGAGTGGAGATGGTGGTGGCTAGCCAAAGTGGAGGTGGATGGAGAAAAGCATGTATGGCCAAAAGTGGATGGGTGATAATGGCCACTGATGAGAGCCTCATCATGAACCCTAACTATCATATTTTAACCTAAATAAGTGCACAAAAGCTCCTACAAAACCTAAGGGAAAGCCTGAATCAGAGAATTCTAAATTTAAGAATAAGATAATTCACAAGGGGTAAAACTGTAATTTTACCAATGTAGTACACAAATGGGGTGTCTAAGGGTCTAAACACAGGTTAAATGAGCTTAATAAGAGAGAAAGTGGGATGATCTGATCTGAAAAGGATTATAGCAACTTCTAGGAATTAAATGACATCCTGTAACCCTGAAACAAACCCGCTTTCATTCACGAGGTTCTAGGCAAGATAAAAATCAACTAAACCCTATAAAATTCATGGAAAAATATTCCCTAGGGTTTAGAACCTTCAATTTGGCCTTTGGAATCTATCTTGACCTAGATTGAGAACTATGTCCAATTTTTGACCTAATTTGGGTTTTTGCACAAATTGACCGATCAAACTTGGTCAAACCGAAAATCAAATTACACCATTGAATTCCTTAGGTCCAAATTAGGTTGGTACCAAAACTTGGGCCTAAGAGAAGACCATTTTGACCGACTTTACAAATTGGTCCTCATGAATTACTTTTTGACCCTTAACTTTTTTAACCCTTTCACTTTACCCCCTATCTTTCCCTTCGTTCTTTGTAGAACGGTCCTTCTGCCACCCCGCGCAGCTGCCCATTCCTCCAGCGACTTTGCGCGGAGGATGGCGCCACGCAGGGTATGGGGGCCGCTCTTAGAAATGCAAGGGGGGTTCCCTACATTGTCCTCTTCAGTCTGGGCCCTCCCCCATGTCTTGCAGTTGCCCATGCCTCTCGTGCGAACGCACGAGAGGAATGGGTCTCATCTTCGGCCACTCTCCGGCAAGCCACCCACGCCCTCTCCTCGAGATCTTCTCCTCGCCAACTACTATTTAAGGAGCAGCAGGGGCAGCCGGTTCCTTCGAGCCTGCTTTAGCCGAAGAATACCCCTGATCTTCGTCTCCTCCTCCTCTGGTCAAACGCCCACAGGCTCCGACGACTCTTCCTCCGCCTCCTCGTCGCTCTGCTACCACACCTGCAGCAGAGTTTCTCTGCCTCGTCTTCCCATGCCAGGCTGCACCAGTTGGCGCCTTCTAGACCCCCTCCTCCTCGCCGTTACCCCCTCTGGGTGCCTTTGTCTCCGTCATCGGCAGGCACATGCCGAGTGCCTCCTCTCTCCCATTTTGTCAATTAAATAGGTGAAACTCTTCCCCTTACTTTCTCATTCATTTCCCCCTTATTACTTTGTTGATTCCACCCCTCGACTGCCGCTACCACCACCATCTGTTCAACCTCCAACCACCAACTCTGGCGGGGCCGCTCCACCTCCACAGGCCACTCCACCCCTCGCCGACAAGTCCATAAGCATCTCCTCACTCCACTCAACACTTCCCCCCACTCACACCACCACTCCACACACTCAGATCACCCCCTAAGCATACCCACTCTCACGCATGCAGTGTGCCCTAGGTGCACACACTCCGGCCTCCCCATGCCACGCCGACCCCCGCACCTCCTTCACCATGCTCTAGCGAAGCTCCCTGAGCTTTCTGACGTGGCCGCGAGGTCGTTTTAATGTTTTCAGGTCTCACCCCCTCGCCGCCATTGACGAACAGCAAGGAGCTACTTCGCGAGCTTCTTTAGGTCCTTCCACTCCAGGCGTAAGCCCCAGGCGACGTGGAAGACTTTTGCGAGTGTGCCCAGGTCCTCAATTGGGGTCGCAAGCCTCGGCTGCTTCCCCAATCACTCGGAGCTTCCTGCCTGCGGGCATGCGAAGTAGAGGTGGGACTTTAGTCCCACCTCGAAAGTCTGTGGGTGCACGCCCACACATAAATTGAAAAAGTGACTGAGGCTATTCGCCTCCAGTCACAGGGGTGAGGTCCCTCACCTATTCACACGCGCCTCGTCCGCAGCACTGCCCACGAGGACCTGGTTACCCGACCCGACTATCCGGCCTATGCACTCCTTGCGCACCACCCACGCCGGTGCGCCTGGACCCAAGCGCGCGACCCGACCCTATAACCTGGCTCTGGGAGAGCAAATCGGAGAGAGATTCAGAGAGAAAGAGAGACGCGCGAGAAGGGTAGGGGTAGGTTTTGCACTGCGCTTGTGTGTGTGTGCAGGGAACAGGTAAGGAAGAGGAAGAAGAGCAGCGGCCAGGACTTAGCAGCAGAGAAGAAGAAAGGAGAAGGAAGGAAGGAGCGGGGAAGAAGAGAGAAGAAAGAAAGAAAGACAAGAAGAAAAGAAGAAGAGGGGCGGCGAAGACTTAGTCGCAAAGAAGCAGCAGCAGAGAAAAAGAGGAATGAAGAAGGAAGGAGCTGCTGAAGAAAAGAAGGCAGAGGAGCCTGCCGCACAAAAGAGAAGGTAGAGGAAGAGAGAAGAAGAAGAAGCCAAGAGAACGAGAATAGAAAGAGAAAAAAGAACCACACCAGAGAAGAGAGAAGAAGAAGAAGCCAAGAGAAGGAAAAGAGAAGAAAGAAGAAGAAGCCAATCAGAGAAAGAAGAAAAGAAGAGGAAAAGAGGAACCTATCACACAGAAGAAGAAGACTAGCAGAGAAGAGAGAAGAAGAAAGAAGAGAAGGGAAAGGGAAGAAGAAAAAGAAAAGAAGGAATTTTTGCTCACTCTCTCCCTCTCTCTTAAACTTTTGTTAAACATTATATAGATTGTGAATTTATATGCTTCTCAAATCCTAGTGTGCTTCCTGAGTTCGACCTCAGGATATTTTATAATCTCGAGTAATAAATAAATTAAATTGGTGATCGTGTTTAGCAATATACTACAATGAATAGAACTTTATAATATCACGAAAAACGAGATCCACCAGCCACCCCTTAGGTCTTTTTATAGACCTAAGGGATTCTCTCTAGAGAACTGTGGAACTCTCTAGAGAGAGCCCAAGAGTGGCAGGCCAAGAGAAGATAGAAGTGGTTCTTAGATCCACAATTTTTGGATCTAAGAATTGAATGGCTCTTGGTTGCTAAATTTGGCAACCAAAAGTTGGCGCCACTTCAAGAGAGTTCTAGAGAACTCTAGAGAAGTGTGGGTGCGTGAATGGGTGTGTGTGTGTGTGTGTGTGGTCGTGCTCCAGGTGTCTAAGAGGTCTAGGTTAGGTCCTAAGGGGTTTGGGTAGGTGTATACCTTGGATTAGGGTTGCAAACCCTAATTGCTATGGGGTAATTGCAATTAAACTTATCCTAAGTTTAATTGAATGAGTGTGAACCTAATTGAGAGTGCAATAACTCAATTAGGTTGGGTTTAGGTCAATTGGACTCTCACTAAGTTCAATTGAACTTGTGTGGGTTGAGATTTGAGCTCAATTGGACTCAATGAGTCCAATTGACTTAGGTGATGGTGATTGACTTTGATCTAAGTCAATTGATTTTGGTGAGAACCTAATTAGCTCCTTAGGTAGGTCTAGAGGTGATGTACTAGGGTTAGGACACCTTAATTTAGGTTCCTATAGGGTTGGGATTAGGTCTAGGGAGATAGAAATCCAAGATCACAGCTTGAATCTCAAAATAGGGACTGGAGACCAGTTCCAGACGTCCAAAAATATGATCATATGACTTATACTCAAAAAATCAGAAGTCCAAACTTCAGTTCTGGATGTCCAATCTGAGTCAGGGGGAAATCTACGTTCTGTTTTGGGTATTTTGCAGAAATTGGATGTCTAACAAAGTGTCTGGACGTCCAATTACATTGCAAAAGTGGGTTTGAGGTGTGTGCTCTGGACGTCCTATAACTTATCTGGACATCCAGATAAGGGTTGGAACTAGGGTTTTAGGGCTTCCTAGGGTGCTGTGACCTAATCTAAGGGTGGTTAAGGCTTGGGGGAAGTCTCTAGGTTATCCTAGGGTTAGGATGGACCTAAGCTCTTCACATTTTACTGCTTTATTCCTACTTAATAGAATAGCAAACCTTGACTCCCTTACATCATTATTCCTACATCTAATCTATGTCTTCTACTCCAGTCCTGCTGCAGCACTCATTATTCTTGATCTAGCTTCTGATCAGCTTATTACCTGCAATCGACATAATACACTTAATCAGCACATTATAATATTATTTTATGCATAGCTAAAGTAAAGAAGTGAAGATGCAGATGATGCTTATGCATGCATGAATTACCTTAACTTATGCTAAGTCCTAGCCTAATTTAGGCCAATTAAGACCTATGATTGCTGCGCAATCAATCCATTTAGGTTAAAATGCCTATTTATACATGTTTCTAACCTTATAGATGCATTCCATATTATAAATATTTCATAGCATGCATCATTCTACATTTAGAATAGTTTGTATAAATTATAGGTTAATTCGTGTCCTTCTGTGGCCAGGAGAGAAGGAGATTTATTTTAGAGACTTGGATTGATGATCCAACTTTACAAATCTAATCAGGATGATGATCGGAGTCCAAAGCCTCTGAAATCATCTTGTAGCACATTATGCAGTCCGAGGAAGATCAAAGGCCAAGGGGCAAGGTGGCACCAATCTGAACCTCAGATGCCAAATCAGACCACACGGATGGATCCGGATCGACGATCGTTGCCCAACAATGTGAAAATCAACCCAATCCGATATCCATAGCACCACTTGCGAAGAAATGAAGATGGATGGTCTTAATGGTGCCATGTGGCACCATCAAAGCCATCCAGGCTGCCTACGGGCCACCTCAACCTCTCCCCATCCGCATCATCATATCTGGGTCATTAGATCTTCATCCAACGGCCATAAGTTTTCCACATCTCTTAAATAGTTATGAGGTCTTCTTGACATGACGACCTCCATAGCTCATTGGTCTCAAGTGCTGTACCCAATGGAAGACCTCGAATACGAGACCCGTGACCCCTTCAATTCGTTGTTTTGCATGGTAGGAGGGGAGACATCTTCACGCATGCTTGGGCAACTTTAGTGGGAGATTTCAGCCAGCGATGCATGTTGGGAAATTATGTTGGCACCCAATAAATCCGTGCAATGCGATTTCCTCTCCACGTGAAGTAGTTGCCAGGTAGTGTCCGTGGAGCTCCAAGCAGCTGCATGAGGAAGAATCAATGATCAAGGCTCAGCCAGCGGGTGCGTGGGACATGCATGCATGTCCCATGCACCCCCATTAAATCCATGCATGAAATCTACCTCCCTCCTACCACTACATACGAACCTACCACCCTTGTCCCAAGCCTGGGATGCTCTAGAGTAGAAAATCAATATTTTTCCCGCTTCTCACCCCCATTCGTGGAGCATCTCGGGCTATCTTCTCACCACCTTCTGGAAGTAGATCCTAGTCGCGATGTCGTCTTGCCCCATTCTCCTTCCTCCAACGTCGTTCTTCTTCGTCTAGCTTCCCGCCACATTCATCCGAGGCATCGTCCAAGCGATCATTAAGGGGGATTCTTCTCAACCCATTCTATTTTTTATCGCTTTCTAGTGTAGTTTCAATTAGTTGTAATATACATTGATCAATTTTAGGAAATGTTTCTCTCCATCTCTCTCTCTTCCTCTCTCTTATTTGTTAGTGTAGAGTAGAATAGATAAAAATTCACCAGATATTTGTCTTATAAAATACCAAAAAAATCTTAAAAGATAAAAACAACAAAAATAAATAAAGTCGAAGCGTGATTTTCAAACCAAACATTCGTGCCTCCCTGTGTTCGACTCGGGACTCACTTCGAGTTTCGATAGAGATATTTGGTAGAGATATTTTATGACTACAATGATGGGTTCTCCAAAACCCTAATTTCCCTCGCGAGATACGCTTATCAGCTATCTATAGCACAAGAGAAGGATCATTTAGGGTTTTTAAGGTTTTACCAGTTCCAATTTGATTTGTAATGAGTTTCAGACATCTTTGTGAATGTTTGTGACAATTGGGTATGGTGTTTTAAGGGTCTAAATTAAATCTGGAATGTACACATCCATTTCTAAATCTAGAACCATCTTGGAAAGCCAAGCATTTATTTAGGGTTCTAATGATATATTTGAGATTTAAAGAGGTTTTTAATGGTTCTCCAACAAGTTTTAGTGATTGTATTTGTGATTTGGAGCTGTTATTTTGATCTAACAAATTTTTGTCAGTAAATCAACATCTAATGAGTATTTCTGGATTAAATCGCAAATGAGGTTGAATTATGATAATCTAATGTATACATAGAGTTATTTGGGATAAAAGTTGCACAGATCCAATTCCTAATTGATTAAAAAGAACTTTGGAATGAAAACAATACGGCAAGTGGTTTAAATCTTGATCAGACAGTGTACTGAGTCAGGAACTGTCAGCACTTGTAAAGGTGTCTGATCGGCTACTTCAACTGATTTTTGATCTGGTCTAATGTTTATTTGAGTATTCTGAGAAAGTATGTTGATGTCTAAGAAGCATTAATGTACTGGAAGTGATGTTAGTTTGCATTAAAAAGTTGTAAATCTATGACTAAGATCCCTTGTCAATAGATAAGTAGCTGTTATGGGCTAAACTGGATGAGATTGAATTAAAGGGTTCTAATGTGGTTTTAAGTTTTGATGACTTGTCTGAGAGTTTGTAATGAAAGATCTTGATGTATGAAGCGTGTATGCACTGTCAGTGCTTTCATCATACTGGAATAGCATGTATTTTTAACCTTGAAATTTTCTGTCAGCATATATATGAGCTAATATCTGTTCAAATTGCACGATCTTATTTAATTCAATGATTAAAACAAGTTTCTAAATTGATTTTGATTTGAATGGATATATGGAAGTGTTATAAGTGATTATATTTCATTCCAGACCCTTTTAAATGAATTGGATGGCTTTGGTTGCATGTCTAACTCATTAAAAAGCCTTATTTTTACCTAAATTGTAAATACATAAAAAACTAAAAAAATGTAAATAAATAAAAGAAAAGTGTCTTGAGTGAGATTAGGATGTGTTTTAGGTGTGTGTTGAGTTAGATTTAGGATTTGAGTGTGGTAGTTAGGAGAACATACCAGTAGAAGTTTAGGTCTCCTCTGGTTAGAAATAAAAGAAAAACAAGCAGAAACATCAAAAAGAGTTCTTTGTCTCCGCTTTTTATGTTTCCCTCGTCATCCCCTATCTCTATAAAACACAAAAGGAAAATGAAAATATGAAAAATTCCAAAAATCCCATAAAAATACCTATGCACATAGTATTTATACTTGTAAATAATACTAAGGTAAGTGTATATAATAACTTATATGTATAAAACATATGTAAATAACTTATATAATTTTTTTATTTACTTAGGTAGGTATTTATGTTAAGTCATACAGTATATATTATTATAGTATAATTATGTATATATTTATTTATATTATAAGTACATAATCCATATGTATTTATAAATAGCTAGGTTTATACTTATAAACATAATTATAATTGTAGATATAACTTAAAGTAGTTATTATGTACAATAATATATCCCTATATTTATTTATTTAACTATGTATTGTACATAATTATAATTATAAGTTAATTAGGTATATTATTAAGTTAATATAACTTAAACAAGTAAATTAATAAATTATTGAAATAACTTATGTTGAATAGTTGTATACTGTAGCTTAAAGTATTTTCAATACATTTATAACTCATTTATACTGTAGAATAGTATTTATACTATATATATCTATGTATATATGTATAAGTGTGTATTTAAATGTGCATAAGTAGAAATAAATCAATAAAAATCAATTAAAAATATGTAATAATTAGTTAATAATGTAAATCAACTAATTTATAAGTCAATTGCATCATCAATCTATTAATTTAAACTTTAATTAAGAAATTACACCTAATTTAAATGTGTATTTTTACCTAACTTTAATGAATTTCTAAATATATTTATATATTTAATTATGTTAAAATAACTATACTAGTAAGAAGCCATATGTATAGGTTACATGTACATATAATTTAATTATAAAATAATTAATTAGTTAATCACTTAATTATACCTCAGATTTGGCCATAATCTACGCTTGGCACCAAGGATTAAGTGACAGCAATAATGCCATATTATGGCTTGAGAGGCAGTTGGCATCGTATAAAAGGAAGGGTGTTTGTAAGTAGCATGCCCTGTATGGGGTTAGATCATACTTACCAATCATGAGCCATGAGAATTTAGAGAGAGAAAAAGAGAGGGCCTTGTGTGGGCATAGGCTGGCTGGGCTGTGCGTGTGGGCTGGTTTAGGCTGAGAACTATGCAAAAATAAATTAAATAAAAACTAGGGTCTGGCTTAGTAATAGTATTGATCCAACCCTGAAAGGGGACATTGATCTTACAAATCATTGGGCCTGCCAATTCCAAACTATTTAGTTAAATGGAGACTAGGCTTAGGTTAAGTTAGGGGTTAATTAAGTTAAGTATTGTGTTATGTGTGTGAGTTATAAGTGTGAGTGTAAGTTAAGTGTTAGTAAGTACTGTGTACATAAGTAGTTAGTTAGTATACTTATATACTCAGTAGTATAATACATGTATATATGTATATATAGAGTATATATGCATTATGTACTATATACATTCTTTTTAACTTATTTTGTATATAAGTGTTTTTAAGGCCTTTTAGTGACGTATATATATGTTAGTGTATATAGTATATGTTAGTATAGATATTCTTTTTGTGCCTATAATAAAGTATTACTTAGATATTATTGTATGTAATTAACCTAGATTAGTTTATATTAGTTTTTGATGCCTTTATATTTATATATATCTTTGAGACATTGTTATTAACATTAATTCATTCATTGTTGTACATAATTGACTTAGATTAGTTCATTATTTGATTCTTTCATTCATTATTCATTCTAATGTAAATAAACTTCACATTTTTGGAATAAAAGATGATTTTTGGATAATAGAGAGTGATGTATATCAATAACTACCTCCTAGTGAAAGACCTGAAATTAAACCAGTAAAAATTGTATATAAATAAATGATATCCGTCTAGATTGCGACACTGTACTAGGACTTAATTAATTAACCTTAATTAACATGCTCTCTAGAAGGTTGATCATTTTTTGACTCATCAAGGGCCTACATGTAAATCACTAATTCCAAGGCCCTAATGATGTCAAAACTCCATGATATTTTTATGGCATACAATTTGAACTTATTAGAAATTCCAACCATTAATTTGTGAATTTGAACTCATTTTGGTGTTCAATTGTTATTTGATCTAGCCATTTACATAGTTAATATAGAATCTCTTTAATTGTGACCTAATTTTGTGCTTTTAGCACAAATTTCGTGTTTTAGGTCATTTTCTATAAATCCCACACTTAACTCTTTTATTGAGTTAGTTATAGTGTTTTGACTTAGTTCTAACTTAACTTAGGTATTTTAGCTATAATGAGCTACACCTCATCAGGTACCTTTTGATTTAAATCAATATGTAGGTTAGCCAGTTTCACCAACATAAGAATAAAGTGAATTGAATGCAATCCAAGTACATGCTATAATATCTCAATATCGACGTTGCAAATGCATAAACGGATGGTCAATTTAAAACCTTAGAATCTAACCAATTTATAGACCAATATGTATAGTGGTTGAGTCAAGATCCATAGAGAGGTAGAATTGTTTGTGTGATATTACTCGATTTAATCATGCAAATTCAAATACATTGCAGTTGTTTTTTTTTTCTTTTTTGAGGAAGAAAGGAATGCTATCGAATCACCGATAGCAAACCAGGAGAGCTATTATTGATAATAAAATAAATAAATTACAAGTTCGACTCCCAGCACTGTATGAGCCTCCAGCATAAATTTACAATATTTTCTACATGAGCTGGGGTCTCTTGAAAAACACACTCATTTCTAGCCCTTCATACCGCCCACAGAACAGCCACCATATGTATATAAGGCTTATTCCCATCTACCAGACAACTCCACAAATTTCCCTAGGTGGGTAAGGACTCATTGCAGTTGTTAAGACAAAGAAGACCAAAGGAGACCATTTTTCTTCGCTTTTCCTTTTTTTTCCTTATTTTTTTTGAAGGGGATGTATGTTTGAATTGTAAAATGTAATTTAAAGACAAGAATTGAAGCATGGATCATTGGTAGTAGTGAAGAAGTGGATTTGGGACATATTCCACTATGAAATTAAGCTATTTATGACAAGGAACATATTTTAAATAATTATTCTTAAAATTAAAAATGAATTCTAAGCTAAATTATAATGAAAAGTTTCGACTAAAAGAAGAATTTAAATACTAACCTATGCTATGAATTGATGATAGATGGGAAATGAAATGAGAAGTTAAAGTATGCTACGTTATAGGAAAATAAATAAACGAGGACTTAAACATGAACTTATTAGATTTGAAATAATGTTCTAGAATAATGATGAGGATTACGTCGATGGTAAAATAAAATTATTCTAATATGGAAGGAACTAAATTATTATAATGAACAACTAAAAAAATAAAAGTAATAAAAGTGCAAACTAAAAGGTTTGGAGCTAAATCCTCTTGCACACAACCCCATGGTTAGGGTGGTGTTGGTTGGTGATGTCGAAACTAATTGGTGAAGGAAGTGGCATCATGGTGGATGAGGTGGCATTGTGGAATCTAACAATGGAACTTGGATGGGGATGAATGATGGACGTGGAGCTACGCAATGTGCACACTATTAGGGGGGATCGAGGAAAACTTGTCATGAGAATTGAATCTAGCAAATTGGATGCTCTTGGTCTTGGATGATGACCCCTATCTATAGATGATATGGTGAAAAGAATATAGGGAAAATGAATCAAAATATTAAAGATATACTTTAATAGTTGAATTAAAGAGGGAGAATAAATGGTGAATCAACAAAATTGGAGGGAAGGTAATATTAGTGAGCAATAATGTTTTCTATGGGTCGTCAATTGGTAAAGCCTATCTTGATTTGGTCATAAAAATAATTGCATAATAGTTTTGCATGAGGGAATGTTTTTTTGTTAGAAAAAGAAATCATACCCAATAAATTGGTCATGAAGTGCATATTATTTGACTATTTAAGAGTTAGTGGATCATTTTTGTTGGATTTGGATGAGTGGTGTGAATTGTCTAAGGAATGTATATTATCTCCATCAAATGTCATCAAAATAATGGGAATGATATATTGTATTTTCTTAATCATGCTTTGTGCGCATTGAAGGAACAATTGGATTTAATGTGGTTTGCATGGAAAAATATCTATATTGATGCTTAATGAGGATGTTTAAGTGACATGCACATGAAAATGAATTATAAAAGTATTGAATTGAGATATTTGTGATCCCCTTAAGTGTAAATTCATATTTTTAACTCTAATAGTGAAATTAGCCAACCCCATTCTTTTTGACCTAAGAAGAATCACAATTTATTTAAGTGCCAATCCAACTTAATTAATCCATTCAATTTGTGATTTATCACACCCCACAACTTGAGCTTTGCTAGTCCTTTAGAAATATTAATGATTACGCAGCAATCATAGGAGTTAATTGACCTGAATTGAGTTAGAGCTTAGCATAACTTAGGAGTAATTCATGCATAATGCTATAATGTTGTACTGATTAGTGTAATATTTGGTTTGTAGGTAAAAAGAAGCTTAGGAGATAGCCTAAAGTTGGATAGAGGCTAGAGCTGTAGCAGAGCTAGAGTGGAAGCTGGATTAAAACTGCAAATAAAGTTGAAGACAGAGAGTATGGGAGAGGTATACGATACTACCTGTAGGGATTTAATGTTAGAATTAAAGTATGAAGAACATAGGACATCTCTACAGTTATCCCTAGCCTTAGGATAACCCTCTCCACCTTCTTATACCTTGTCTACCCCTTCCATTAGGTCAATTTAGCCTAGAACACCCTACAACCATCTTTCCGGCCCACCACTGGTTGTCTAAACAGTGTGCTGGATGTCCAATCTCTGCAAAACCCACGAATAGAACTTGACGCCCATACTAATCCAGCATTGGACATCCAACCTCTCCATCAGACTTCCAATTCTAAAGTAAAGTCGTCTAACTTAGCTATTGGATGTCTGGAGGTCTTCTCTAGTCCTGATTTGGAATTTGAAGCTACATCTTGCTTCTTTAGGCCAAGCTAATCTAGCATACACCCTACGAAACCTAATTAGAGACACCCTAAGCCTAGTACACCATCACTAGCCCTTCCTAAGAACCTAATTAGGTTCTCACTAAGGCCAATTGACTCAGTAAAAGTCAATTAAACCTTGCTCATCTAATTAGACTCCTGGAGTCTAATTAAACCCTAAATTCAACCCATGCTAGTCTAATTGGACTCGGACAGAGTCCAATGGACTCACACACAACCTAATTGAGAATTATCTCTCCCAATTGTACACACATTCACCCAATTAAACTTGTGGAGAGTTTAATTACATTTACCACTTTATTAATAGGTTGTATGAACCTATCTTTAGGACCTTACCTAAACCCAATTACCTAGACCTATAGGATTCAACCTAGAACCACCTAGCCATCACCCAACCCACTTTAGGTCATGCCCACACTACCTGCACAAGTTGGCGACCACACTTCCCATAGGTGGTGCCAACCTTAAGACCTAAACCTAAGTCCACTTAGTCCACAACTTCCGCAAAAAGTGGATCTAAGAAGACCCACTCTTCCTCCACTTTAACACCACCTAAGAGACTCTCTAGAGTCTTCCAAAGCCACCTAAAAATAGACCTCTCCAAGTCTATAAAAGACCCTCCAAAGTGGCTGCCCAAGCCACTTGATCTTGGACACCATCTCCACCTCCATTCCTCCATTCACGAGCACCATCGCTACCTCCACAACCACCATCTCCACATCCAAGAGCAAGCTCCTCCACCACCTTCTCAAGAGGTCCACCAACACCACCTTGGTCATCCTCCTTCCTTCCTACCACCTCTAGCCACATGGCCACCAGAGCCCACCCCTGGTGCCCCATTTTCTCGTAGTGATAATCGTTCTTCTTCTTTATTTTCTTGAATTTTAGCCTACATAGTAGTGTAGTAATATCTCTCTCCAAAGTGCATGCATAACTCTCTCTCCATGGGTTCCATGCATGCATCTCTCTTCTATTAGATTAGATTTCACTATTTGTACTTTCCTTGTATAAGCATTCCTGTAGATTCGATTGTACATGACTTGATTCATTGCAATAAAAATTTTGTTAATATCATTTGGATCATAGTCTTTCTTTTATGTGAATAAAATGTCAGTTCCGGAAGATATCGACGATTTAATAATAAATGAATTTTCCGTTGGTCACCATCGTGTAGTTGAGGTAGTGCACACAGAAACTCATACATTCACGTTTGTCGTATTTTTGACTCATGCGCATGTTCTATGTGTAAACAACATGACCAGCGAATCCTATATTCGTGCCTTAAACGTCGGACTGCAATTCTTAGCAACTAGAGAGAGAAAAAAATAAGAATCAAATTCGTGAAAACACGCCTCCCTGAGATCGACTGGGACTCACCTAGTCTCATTATAAATTTTTTTGTCTGAATCATATTTCGAGTCTATACTACGACTTAATCAAATCAAAAGTGCATTTTACGATCTCAACAAATGATGCCGTTGCCAGGGAGGCAATGTGATTTTTGATTTCTGATTTCCAATCTTATTTCTGACATATTTGCTTTTTCTTGCTTTTGGTGTGTAGGAAAAGAAAAGAGCGGATTCTGCACAAAAATCAACCACAGTTGAAGATTTCAGGTACACACCAAAATCCTAGATTTAGGATTTCCTTCTGAATCTTCGGTCAGATAGTTTGTTTTGAAAAAAAAACACAAAAAAATCTAAAAAAATTTCTCCAAAAAGAAAAAAAGTGAAAAAAAGAAAATAAAATTGCAAAATTTGAAAAATAAAATATATCTTTTGAGTAAAAGGCTTATTCTCTTTCAAAAAAAAACCTTTTGAAAAGCCTTTTTACTATTTTTGGAAATTCGGCTAGAAGTTTTTCTATGGATGGAAAATTAGTTTACAGAATATCTGATGATAAAAAAATCTTGAAATTTGGGCTAAATGTAGATTTTTAAACTAGCTTTACAATGCCACCTTTCATTTGAAAATCTTCACATTGTGAATTTTTAAAAATTCACGAAGTACAACGGGGTCAAACTGACTGAAATATGAATTTTTTTTATCTTAAAAAATCGATACCGAATGATACATTGATCTGATTGACCTAAAATTGGTGGGGTTTGAAAGCTGATCAAGTAAGATTTAATTCGCATATTTTTCCTAAATTTTTGGATTTGGTTTGATATTATTTCAAGGAGAAAAAACATGGGGTCAATTTACTTTATCCGACCTCCTGTTAATTAAAAATTAATATTAAATCACTTGAAATAATAAAAATTTCATAGAAATATTCTTTGGATAGCTTATTGGAAAAGGAAGCTTCTTGCCAAATTTCATCTTATTTAGATTCCATTTACATTGCAGAGAATATTTTTGATTTAATACTTGGATTGATGCCTAGATTGTTTAGAAATTGCATGAACCCTAGGTACTACATCTAGGGTTTATATTTGTAGAGACCAATTGACTAACTTGGACTCAATTGAGTCTATTGGTAGTTGGTGAGTCGAGTCACTTGATTGACCACTCACCCAACCCTCACAATTTGAAGAAAGATTAACAATTTGTAAAGAAAAATCATAATTAACCTACATTTGTCGTTTAACTACTAAGTGATTTCAATTTCCTTAGCCAAACCCAGTGTCTAGCCTGCGAGGTATGCCAAATGACAATGACTAAGGAGTATCAAGGACTCGAAGGTTTAAGCCAAAGGAAGAACCTTCCTCTTAGTCCTCTAGTAATCAAACGGCTGGGTTAGCTTAGGAAAAGAAAATAATTTGCAGCTGATTTTATGACAAATTTTCTTCAGGAATTAAAATGCTAATGAGAAATCTGGTCATCTGATCCTAAGGACCACTTTTGATTATAAGGCTTTAGCCTTATTTTGTCACTAGTCCCTTATAACTGATGTAAGGTCACTAAGACCCCTTTTGTGTCT
The DNA here is from genome assembly GCA_037157565.1 of Thalassia testudinum. Lineage (NCBI taxonomy): Eukaryota > Viridiplantae > Streptophyta > Magnoliopsida > Alismatales > Hydrocharitaceae > Thalassia > Thalassia testudinum. Next base: position 12,453,452 of record JAZHRO010000049.1, on the reverse strand, counting down.
TTTAACCTTTCTAATTACTTAACTTCCATGGATCCACACCCTTTATATCACCTTCAAGGGTCATCTTCCTCTTCTCCTGACCCTAATATGACTCATAGTCCTACAGGGGAGGAGACCCCTCCTCATTACCTGGGGTATGATTTCCATACCTATAATTCTCACCCTCGGGATACACTTAGGCCGACTTCACCTCACTGGAGCCCTACACAAATCATCACTAATGAGCCACCAATGGACTCACAACCACTTCTCAGATTGTAGCAAATGGTAGCAAAGTTCAAGGATAAGGTTGCAATTTATCTACATGAAGTCCAGACCACTACTGATATGGGGCAGAGACAGTCTTTGATCACAACCCAAGAATCTCTAATGTTAGCCCTTCAAGAACCAGAATCCCTGACTAGGCTAACCAAACAAAATTGCACACTTCAGGCTATACTGCTTTTGCAGTATCAAGTGGAGAATTATCTTGACAATATTGGAGAATCTGAAGTGGTTATGCCTGAAATTGCTATAGAGGATTCTTTGGGGCACTTACCTAATGTGGATAATGCCCATGTCTCGAAAAGTGATTCTGAGATAAAAGACGATTCTGATGGGGTTACGGGACATGATTTTCGCATATTGGGAATGGAATCTTCTGAGAGCCCCATTCTGGAAAGTGATGAAACACTTAATAGAATTAAGAAAGATTCACTCGAGGATCTAGATGTTGATGGATGCCCTGAAATGCAAGCATTCCATTTTGAGGAACCAACCATTTATGAGCCTGAATATGATTTCTTTGTATTCGAGGATTCACAAGCTGAGGATTCACAGGGTGATCTGGAATTGGATATCTCGAGTAATCTGAGGGAATTTGAGGAAAGAAAGGCTAGATATAAAGAAAATCATGGACAAACAAGAGAAATTCCCTAGGAAAATGGAGAGATTAATGACTTCGACATCTCCCATCATGCACACCTGGGCAATGTAGGGATGATTTTGTCTAACAATTTTGATGATCACATGTGCCTAGATGAATTGATTGCAGGATCTGGATTCGACACTACTAATCATTCGGAGACACTTCCTATAGGAAGTGAATTTGTTTTCACTTCCGTGTCATTTAATTCATACCTTTCTCTTCCCACCTACTAGGGTGATGAGAACCCTGAGTCTGCACTTTCTACTCTTGATTCTAATCTCCAATTATTGGGGGAGATTTTTGATGTTTCACCTAAGGAAGTGGAAATGGCATCTAAATCAGGGAATTGTGAGGAAGTTGATAAAAATGATTAGGATAAAGGGATTGAACTGCTAAGCCATGTAAATTGGGGATGAACTTATAATCCTAGTCAATCTAATGGATGGCTCAACTTGGAGACTGAGATAGATTCTGATGAGGATGAAATTATTTCTGATAATGAAGCTATCTCTAATAAGGATTTTAGTGACTTCTACATAGAAATCCCAATGTCACATTTATCCTTGTATGACCTAGGGCCTGGAGGAAGCATGATTTTTGATGTAAATCATCATTATGAAGACCCTTATGATCCAGACTTCGAAACTGACTTGCATTTCAATATCAATCCACTCACTCAGCAACTTCTCATTAGACTTTGGAACTGGATTAATGAGCAGGGCTTGCATCACGAACCTCATACTCATTATCCTATGAGATTCGTCCCTATTCCACACTCTAGAACAAAAAAACTTTTTAGAGTAGGGATGCACTATCAGCTGGTTCGCATTTGTGGATCACTGATTCTTGGAGCATACGAACACATCTTCCTTTTGATCTTGACCCGCTCTTCTGCAATCACTTATCTAACTGATTAAGCTTTCGCCCAGCTAGAGGCGTTAAACTCAGCATTTATAAATAGCATATGCTTTCCCTTTCATATATAGCATATTTTATTTTGGAATATTTTCCTACATGTTATTTTTTCCATCATGATGTTGGCTTATGTTAAATGAAAATTCAAGAGCTATTCCAGGCGATTTCCATCCTTATCCCCTGTCTTGTATTTATTTTCCTTATATTCATGCATGAGGACATGCAAGAAAGTAGGCATGGGGGGGGACATGGTACACGTAAATTGAAAAATTTTCTGCCAACAATTAGGAAAACCTTTGAGCAGAATTGCACTTTAGGGTCCTTAATTTAAGAACAACTGAGTCCAGCTCCAATGTTCGCATTGGGGCTAGAAATTGTTCGCAACAGCCACTTTTGACTCATCTGCTTACCTTTTTGTTCTAAATTTAGGACCAAGCTAAATGTGAACTCGAATAAGGGAAAATTTTGAAGTGAAACTAGGAAAGGTTACTTGTACATAGCATTTATACATATTGCATCCATGAATAAAAGTCTTTTTTATCAAGGATGTTTTATTAGAGATTTTAGTCTTGAGTTGATTCTAAATTTAGAATCCAGTACAACTATTACACTTGCACATAGATTTTGCAATGGATCTATTATGAAGACCAATAGAATCTTTAGTTTGTCAAGAAGCATTGCTTCTTTTCTTGAACCCTTGGACAGTGGTTAGGGAGATAGGTAAGCTATCTTCCATTAGATCTACCAAACATTTGTGAGGTGAGAAGTAGAGTATCTACTATGCTCTAAGTCTAGTGCAAGGACTCTTGAGTTCTAGAAATTGGATAATGATACTTAGAGTTAAGCATAGTTTTCGCTCTCAGTTCCTGCGTGTGAACTTTATGCATGAATTCTTGAGAGCAACTAAATAAGGAAAATACGTAGAGATCGAGTTTTAATAAAACTATGACTAAGGTGGATGGTTACAATCATCCTTTACGAAATCCTCAACTGAAGGAGGGCATTAGTGCTAAAGGCCAGAAAACACATAGTCCTATCCATTCCTTTCCCGGTGTCGAGAGTAGGCACTTCCACCAAATAAGCCACACATTATCCTCTTGAACATCACATTCCCCAATAATGTCTCATCAATAAAAGTCCTGTGCTGTATGTGTTGTGTTGATAGATATAAAAAAGAAAAATAGAAAGAAAGAAAAAAAAGAAAAGATAGAAAAAGTAGAAAAAGAAAAAAAGATATAGAAAAAAGAGAAAAAGTGTGAAAAGTGTTTGAGTTCATAGTCGTGTTTATATGTTGATTTCAGTATGAGTAGATTTTAGTGAGGCAACAACACCCACTACCATTGCGATCCACCAAATAAGACTTAGACCTACATTTTCATTATTTCTGACCGTCTGAATACTGGTTAAGGAATTCTGATTTAGTTGTAGGATTATTAGAACTTTAATTGAAGTGTTAATGCCATGTGAGGACACCAAATTTTGAGTGCATTTACTAAAGTTGGTGAGATTATGAACTCAAAAAGAAAAGGAAAAGAAAAGAAAAAGAGAAAGAAAAAGAGAGAGTGTGTGAGTACAAAGGAATTAAAGATAGCATAGTTTTTTAGCATCTTTTTGAGTTGATTTGTTTAATAGTCTGGAAATCTAGAATCTGTAGTACTAGCCTACATGTAGCACCATATAACTATGAGCCACCAAAAGCAAAACCACTTGACTCAAACATCTTCTACTTTGGCCAGAAAGCTAGGGTAGAAATTACAGATTACTTATCCCTGAGGAAACAAGTTTGTCTATAGTAATAGAAATTTTACTAAGGGTCTAATATGGACATTAGATGTGGATTGGTTTTTCACTTGGATTTGTTGCTTAAGCTACAGTCACTACACTTTAACATTGTTTGGATCTCTAGATTTTTGAATGAAGCAAGAACAAATTCTTTAGTCAAACCCTTGATAAAAAGAATAAGCAGATCTTTACGGACCAATTTGTAAATAACATAGTTCATACACTTGCATTTTGTCTTGCATTTGCTAAGGACTAGCAAAATTTAGGCATGGGGGTATGATTACACAGCAATCATAGGACTTAATTGACCTGAATTGAGTTAAATCTTAGCATAACTTAGGAGTAATTTATGCATTAATTGAATATTTTACATCTTTACTGCTTTACATAGATATTCATGAAATAATTCCATAATGCTGTATTGATTAGTGTAATATTTGATTTGCAGGTAATAAGAAGCTTAGAAGATAGACTAAAGCTAGATAGAGGCCGAAACTGCAATAGAGCTTGAGTGGAAGCCCGTATTAAAGCAGCAACTAAAGCTGAAGATAAAGAGTATGGGAGTGGTATACTATACTACCTATAGGGATTTAATGTTAGAATTAAGTATGAAGAACATAGGACATCCCTACACTTATTCCTAGCCTTAGGATAACACTATCCACCTTCCCATACCTTAGCCACACCTTCGATTAGGTCAATTTAGCCTACAACACTCTAAAACCATCTTTCCAGCCCACCTTTAGACATCCAGACAGTGCACTGGACGTCCAATCTCTATAGAACCCACGAACAGAACTTAACGCCCATACTGATCCAATATTGGACGTCTAACCTTTCCATCAGACTTCCAATTCTGAAGTATAAGTCATTTTAATTAGTTATTTGACGTATGGAGGTTTTCTCCAGTCTTGATTTGGAATTTTAAGCTACATCTTGCTTCCTTAAGCCTAGCTAACCTAACATGAACCCTAGGAAACCTAATTAGAGACACCCCAAGCCTAGTACACCATCAGTAGCCCTTCCTAAGAACCTAATTAGGTTCTCACTAAGCCCAATTGACTCAGTAAAAGTCAATTGAGCCTATCTCTTCTAATTAGACTCATGGACTCCAATTAAACCTTAACTTCAACCCATGCAAGTCTAATTGGACTCTGTCAAAGTCCAATTGACTCACACACAACCTAATTGGGAATTATCTCTTCCAATTGCACACACATTCACCCAATTAAACTTGTGAAGAGTTTAATTACATTTACCACTTTATTAATAGGTTGTATGAACCTACTTTTAGGACCCTACCTAAACCCAAGTACCTAGACCTATAGTACTTAACCTAGAACCACATAGCCACCACCCAACCCACCTCATGTCACACCCACACTACCCACACAAGTTGGCGACCACAAGTGATGCCAGCCTTAAGACCTAAACCTAAGTCCATTTTACTTCTTCCACAAAAAATGGATCTAAGAAGACCCACTCTTCCTTCACTTTGAAACCACCTAAGAGACTCTCTAGAGTCTTCCAAAGTCACCTAAAAATAAACCTCTCCAAGTCTATAAATGACCCTCAAAAGTGGCTGCCCAAGCTACTTGATCTTGTACGCCATCTCCACCTCCATTCCTCCATTCACAAGCACTATCACCACCTCCACAAACACCATCTCCACTTCCAAGAGAAAGCTCCTCCACCAGCTTCTTAAGAGGCCTACCAACACCACCTTGGCCATCCTCCCTCCCTCCCACCACCTCCAACCACACAGCCACCAGAGCCCACCTCTGATGCCTCATTTCTGATGGTAACACCATCATGACTCCTAACTAGTCAAAATTAGTCAGATTCAAGTGATAAATGCTCCCAAATGATCGTCTGAGTGTCACAATTCGTACTAAACTGTTGTGAGGAGAAGATAGAAAAATGGGGTTAATTCTACCATTTTAACATCCAACCACAAATGCAAATTAACCAAGGGGTTGATCGGGGGTGAATTTAAGGTCAAATGAACTCAAAAGACTAAAAAATGGGTTTACATTTACTGAATCAGGGTTTTATGCATTTCAAGGATTAAAATATCATTGAAAACCCTAATTATCAGCCACACTTAAATTGAAAGAGTTATGGTCAGGATAAATTCAATATAAACCACCTAGAAATCATTAAAAAATATTCTAAGTTGTTTGGTACCTTCACTTTGACCATCTGAACCCATTTTGACTAAGAATAGAGATTTAGATGGAAATTTAACCTAATTTGGGCTTTTATGAAATTTACCAAGTCAAATGTGATCAAAACTCACATCCAAGTTCACCATTAGATTTCTTGGGTTCATATTAGGTTAACACCAAAATTTGGGCCCAATCAAAGTCCATCTTGACCTAGTTTGCATTTTGACCCCTGAAAACTTTATTTCTCACATCGATACCCCTAGGTTTCAAGTTCCTTAACAACAAGCCCCTAACTTCTCATCATTTTCTCAGAAATGCCCCTTCCGCCATTGACGTATGAACAACATCTTCCACCCAAACCCACTGACCTTTGATTGGAGATTTCTCCTCCAATCTAAGGTGGAATCTCTCCAAACTTGGAGAGATTACTCCTAAGAAGATTCCCAACGAGTTGACCTCAATCGCAAGACCTACTTTGGATTCAAGAGCTCTGGTGAGCTTGTTGAAATTTAGGAATTTGAGTTTCCAAACCTGCGAGCAAATTTGCTAATTTTTAGGAAATTGGCGGCCAAATCTACCCCTATATAAGTCCTAGGATCTTCCAGCGTGCTCAGCCAAGAATAGGTCTAGAACCCTCTTCTTCCTCCTTCTTCGGCCACCTCCTTCTTTGGCTTCGGTGAGCCCTTCCAAGTCCCTCTTCCTTGCTTGCATCCGGCCAAAGAGCAGCACCAACTTCATACCCTCTTCCTCGCGTGCCTTGCCAGCCAAAGCAAGGGTGTTGGCAACCTTGTATTCATCGTTGTTCCCTCACCAATGACTTCATCTTCCCCATGTTCGGCTAGCCAACGCAGGATATGGTCTCACCTTTCACCTTGATAAGCCCCCTAAAACTTTCCCTCTCCCGTCTTAGATTCTTTTAGGCTCCTTAGACTTAGGTTAGACTTTCCATTATCCCTGTTCCACCACCTTCTTCCCCAAGTTAGGTGTGAGCTCCAGTGAGCTCGCGCCGATGCTACACGCAATCACCTCCATAACCTCCGCCGTAACCCACTGATCAAAAGCCCCAAAGAACTAAAACTTTCCCTCTCCCATCTTAGATTCTTTTAGTCTCCTTAGACGTAGGTTAGACTTGCCATTATCCCCGTTCCACTACCTTCTTCCCCAAGTCAGATGTGAGCTCCAGTGAGCTCACACCGATGCAGCATGTAATCACCTCCATAACCTTCATTGTAGCCCACTAATCAAAAGCCCCAAAGAAATTTGGGGATTTGATCATTCCTTCACCCTATCTAACACACCCATCATCGTCAACCATCTCTAACATCGTACGTACTCCACGCACCACCAAAAGCCATGAAACAACCGCCATTGCATTCGTCGTGCTCCAGCGATCCTTTTGAGCATTTTAGTTGGGGTAATTAGCTTATATTGTAGATTTCAAGTGTTCGCTGGCTCAAGCTGCTTTGTCGTTCTCCTACGCCTCCCACCACCGCCATCCAACATGCTCTGGCCTCGATTCAACTCTCAGCTGTTGCGGACTACGTCTAGGAAGCCATCTGGGCATTGAATTAGGGAGCGAGCACTCACAGCAATCGCAATTCATGAAGATTCTCTCAGCTTTTGTAGCGAAGAAGAGTTGGGACTTTTAGTCCCACATCAGCAATAGCTAAAAAAAAATTTCTTAATAACATTTTTGATGCATTAGTTGTTCGCCTCAAACACAAGGTGTGGTCCCTCACTCACACCACTCACTCCTCGCCTGCTGCCCAAATGTGGGCAGGCTGGTCCCCGGATCCGATTACCTGACTTGATTAGGAAAGAGAGAGAGAAGAGAATTTATGAGGGAAGGAGGGGGTTTTGACTATGCTACATCGGGATCCATGCCTATACTTAAGCAAATTCGGAGGCTTTAGGGGTTGACACTTAAGGCATCTGAGGCCTTATCTGGACACCTGATTCATGAAGGAAATTGGCTCTGACTTGGCTGAATACTTGAGATCTGATTGGGAATTATTGATTGTTGGGGATAATTGGTGGTTCCAACCACCATTTTTATTCTCTTTATTTTTTTATTTTGAGATACAATTCTGAGCATTAATTGATTATTCTTATATTTGTTATTAGATATTAATTACATACATCATTATTTTTTATTGTTGTGATTGGTGGATTGAATTATAATATTTGCTCCCTACGAATGGCCTTGGAACTCACAATTTTTTTAGTAATCACGATTTTGTTATGCTTTTATCTCCTATACTACAACGTATCTATTTTCTAAAACACAGTAGAAGTGTTCAACATTTTGACACCGTTGTCGGGGAGCAATGTGCATTCATTCACTAATCACACTTTCTGATCTGACTCTGACTTGCTATATCTGATTTGTTGTGTTGTTGTAGGTTAATCTGTCGATCGACCGCACAAGCAACCATACCAGGGGCAAGTAATCACATTTCCTTCTTTAAGCTCCTCTCTCTTAGAAAGATTGAAAGAGAAATCAATTAGGATCAAGTTGCTTTATTTACATAGTAATCATCATTCAAGTTTCCTAATTTGATTGAATTTGACTAGAGATCCCCATCCTAATACTTGCATCTACTATGGACATAAGGTTCCTTGGGCTATTCACCTTCTTGATTGAGCCCAAGATACCATCTTTTGGAAGAATTGGACTTGGAAATAGAGATAATCTAGGGTTTCCACATTAGGTTTTCAAGGGTACACACTTGCTTGCTTTAAAAGGAAATATATTCCCACATTGTGTGTTACCCAAGCCATTGGTTGAATTGATCTAATCAAGTAGACCCTAAAATCAAGGTTCTATAATCACTTGGATCATAAAAATTTTTAACCTAATAACTTATTTGCAAACCAATTCAAGGTGATTTGGGTTCTTGACCCAAACCTCATCCTCAACTTTAGGATAGGTTAGGTGAAGTTGGTTCACTTTGTGAATCAACTAACCTTCAAATTAGGTCACAAATCAAATTAACTTCATGTTCAAGTGAAATTCAAGGCACAAGCAAGATTAAAACTGGTAAACTTAGGAGTCAAGCTCACACATTCTAGTTTACTTGGAATCGCGATGACAAGGAAGGTCGGGTGGGGGAAACCCTCTTACCCGTAGGGACGCTCTACTGTGTAGGGATCTTTGCGGTGCTCTCCCTTCCTGGCTGCCCTAGTAATCTCGGGTGGGTGAGTTTCTGATCCAGAGGTACCATTTGCCTTGAACCGCCATAGTCACCCAACCTTGTTGGGTGCCTCGATTGGGTCCAATACATATTCTGTCCCTCATCTGATTCCATAGTGCATGTACGAAAGGAGGTCCTTAAGACTAGTCTTGAGGCCTCCATTAGCAGTTCACTCTCGTCGGGGTCAAGCCCCAACCCAATTGTTTGTCTTCCCATCCAATCAGATCGAGATCTCTTCCGATCCTTCCACATTTGAGCCTGGCTTTCCATCATTTGCATCCACAGAGAATCAAGAAGTGCCCAATGTTCACAATCAATTATAGCACCTCACTAATTTATTCCATGAATTCATGAATCCCTTGCAGTGTTCGCAGGTGCTAGATCACTACAATCTCGCAGTGGTGGTTATAGAAACCAGGGTGTAAATCTCAGCTGGAGGACCTAACACAAAATTAAAGACAAATTTGATCAACGCGATCCCCAAATTTCATGGCTTGAACTCCAAAGACCCCTTCCAGCACATCAAACAACTGAAACATCTGGACCATACCATTGAACCACTTGTTTAGAATAGGGACATCCTGCTAATGAAGATATTCTCCTTCTCTCTTATGGATAAGCTGCCCATTAGTATCAAACACTGACTTGACCGATTAACACATGGGAGGAACTCCAATCTGAATTCATGAAGAAATTCTTCCTAGTTTGTCGCACTAATGCCTTGAGGCAATAGATCACACATTTTACTCAGAATGTGGGAGAACCACTACATGAGGCATGGGACCACTTTCTAAATCTCATGTGGAAATGCCCTCATCACGGAGTTCCTAAATGGGAACAAGTCCAGCCTTTTTACTTGGGACTCCGTGAGGACATTTGATTATTTGTCAATGCAAACTATGGTGGCAACATCACGGGTCAACATGAAGACAACATTTGGGAGTGATGAGTGTATTTTTCATGAATAAAATCTAGGGTTCGCTAGGGTTTTGGAGAACCCATCATAGTAGTCACAAAATATCACTATCAAATAAATTTACTAAAGCTCAAGGTGAGCCCTAGGTCGAACATAGGGAGGTGACATTTGATTCTTTGAAAACCGTGCTTTACTTTGTTTCTTTTTGATATTTTGTATTTACTACTTTTTTTTGTGTTTTATATTAGCTAGAGGGAAAGCCAGAATATTATGTACACTAAGCTATCCTAGAAAGCAGGAAAGAACTATTCTACTTGATAATTATAAAGAGAGAGAGAGTAAAAAACTATTTCTAGATATATTCTTGAAAAGTGTCTATTACAATGGAATCTACACTATGAAAGTGGTAAAAAGGGAAAGGGGATGAGAAAAATCCTCTTTGTCGACTGCACGGAGGATGAAGCTGCGTTGACGGGGCTCGGATGAAGATGTTGAGGAGTTGGAAGGAGGAGAATGACGTTGGAAGATGAGGGGAGAACAGGCGACGTCATGGTGTGATCCGCTTCCTAGAGTGGGGTTGAGAAGATGGCCGATGAGAGCTCCACAAACATTGGTGAGAGGGTGGAAAATAATTTTCTTTTCTCTAGTGGTGCATCCCAACTACTTAGGACACAAGCTCAAGATATGTTTTGAGCTCTAGAGTAGGTGAGGAGAGCATAGGAAGGGATGATGGCAAATGAAAGGGCTAGGGGTCCTTTTATACTAGAGGAGAAGAGGCTTGGTGGTTCAAGGCTCAATAGCGACATCAAAGATGTTGTTGTAGACCCACCTTGGATGACGCTGATGGTCATTACTCTCCACCACTGGCGTCCGCACACGTGCAAGCTAGATCAAGTGTGGATGACTCGTGGCTGTTGGATCACTGATGGACAATTCAGATCTCGTGCTCATCACGCGCTTGAGATCATGCCCGCTAGCGCATACGATCGCACATTCGCTTGCACGCCAGATCTCGTGTGTGCGAATCATGCGCATCGGACAGTGCCACATAGCTGCATCCTTCACCGCTCGATTACTCATCAATGGCTCAATTTTCATCCGTGTGAGCGGGGCTTCGAACACTCTATCACGTGATGTAGGTGGAGGCACTAACCGCTGCATTGAGGGTGAGTTTGAGTCTCACTTAGGAATTAAGGCCCTTGCACCCACGACCATTGGATCTTGATTCAACGGTCGAGATTGTTTGGAGCTTCTCTATACTTGACTTGAGGAAAGTGATGTCGAACGACACATTTGTGTAAAATCATTAGTTGTAGCACGTTTTATGATGTCAATTTTAATAAGAATCAGATGTGAGTTCGAGTGTCGAACATAGAGAGGCGTGAAATTGGATCAAATACTCGCTTTAGTGTCACAAAAATTCATTGTTTGATTTGTTTGCGAAAGAGAGAACGAGAAAGAAAGAGATATATGGAGAGAGAGAGAGAGAGGGAGATAGGGTTAGAGAATTGTAATATAGATATGAGAACAACTTATCAAATATTTACACTATTGACTATCAAATGTAGTGTTCAACAATATGTAGATGAATGCTTAAATGAAAGAAGTGAACAACACTATCCAAAGAAAATAAAACTAAGAATAAGGAAGAAGAAAGTGTCGAGGCAGCCACGGTGGTGAAGGAGCGTTCGTCGGCAGCTCAGTGTCTTCACAACCTTGCTTGGAGCTCTAAGGAGTGGTGGAGTTGCTTAGGTAGATGATGGGTGCAAATGGGAGGGGTAGGTCCCCTTTTATAGTTGAGGAAAGGGCTAAAATTCATCCTCAGGTCAACAGTGACATTCAAAGCATCGCTGAAGACTCACCGCATACATCACCAAAGCCCCCGCACCCTCTACCTTCAATGCGTGTGTTGCTGGCCTGCGCACCCTGCGCGGCGTGTCGCGTGCGCATGCACTGGGGCGCGCTGTGCTTCACTCCATGTACGTGCACGTGCGTGCATGTTGCTTGCTGCACTACCACTGCTTACTTGCGCTCCTGCTTCAATTGTGCTTAAGGGGGGGTCATGGGGATTCGAACCCGTGCCCTCCTTTGCGAGCTACGTTCAAGACCGTTGTGCTACGCCCAAAGGATTATCGCGAGGAGGATCCAAGGGCATGCAGTGGAGGCGGCTTCTCGACCGTTGGATCTTGATCCAATGGTTGAGATTTGTTGATGAGGATGAAGAGGAGCTGGTGCTAGGTGCTCATGGCTGGTGTTGGGCAGCCTAGATGGTGCCACGTGGCACCACTTGGGCTGTCCATCTTCTTTCCATTGTAGAGGATGCCACGATGCTTGTATCGAGATGATTCCCATGTTGCCGGACTATGGTCGTCGCTCCAGATCCATCCATACGGTTGAATTTTTCATCCGAAGCTTGTAAGGATGTCGCATTTCCCCTTGGCCATTGATCTTCCTTAGACTTGTGGGAGCTACGGAGGTCAGATCGAGGTGATTTTGAGTCTGTTGGACTCCGTTCGTCGATCTAGATCCATCCGTATGGTCCGATCGCTCATCTGAGACCTATTTCAATATGGACTTGTGCACATGGTCATTAAACATTGATTCTAAGCAATCTCAACATCAAATAATGCATAATGCATGCAATGACCCCAAACCCATTATAACATGTCATTATTACACAAGTACCCTCGAAATTGACTATAATTGATAATATTAACATTGATAATTGTAGAGTCATCAGAGAGCAACATGGCCTCTCGGTGCCCGTTGGATTTTAATCCAACGGTCAGGATCTTCGTGAGCATGGCTTGGCAGGGGTTGCTGTGGTTGGGCTAAAGGTCTGCGATGGTGCCACATGGAGTCATCCTGGCCATCCTACTTATTTTCTTTGTAGATGACGCCACAGATGTCGGATTGGATTGATATTCATGCCGTTAGGCTGCAATCGTCGATTCGAATCCATTCGTGTGGTTGGATTTGTCATTTGAAGCTCCAAATTACATCATTTAGCCCCTTGGCCTTTGATTTTCCTTCGACTGCATAATGTGCTATGGACTCTGATCAAGACGATTTCAAAGGTGTTGGAATCTGATCGTCATCTTGATCAGATCCATACAGTCGAATCATCCATCCGAGGCCTCGAAATACATCTCCTCTCCTGGTCACAAAAGGATGCACATTAACCTAAAAGTTATACAAACTATTCTAAATGTAGAATGATGCATGGTAAGCAATATTTATAATATGGCATGCATCTCTAAACTTAGGAACATGCATAAATTTTAACCTAAATAGATGTGTATACATTAGGGAGATTCTCGAGAACATGTGTGAGAACTAAATAAACAATAAGTCTATTGGTGTGTTTGACCAGATGGCCATCCACACATTGACAAACACGTGAGGGGCACATGAGACATGAGACCTTTCTACATTCATAGACCTACAGTTGGTGGCCAACCACCTAGATAAGGTCTCCATCATAGAGAAGAAGGTGGACGAATTAACTCAACATCTACAAAGAGCCACCTCTTCACAACAAAACACATATGTATATTCGCCCTCAGGTAGGGAGACCATGCATAACATTCACCACTAAACACATCAAGGGATGGACACGTATCCAAACCCGTCTGATCCTATTTTCAGAGGAAACCCTGGGACATCCTACTCTAGTTGGGGGAACTCTGAACTCCCGTACTCTGATTACTCTAGAGTTCCTTAGACCTACAAGGATCTCCACGCTATTTGAATGACCCATTCTCCAACTCATACAACCTTGGATGGCACAATCATCCAAATTTTGCATAGTTGGGAAATAATCAGAACTTGAGACCTCAAAATTCTAACCCGAACCACAAGCTCCGCGGCCATATCAGCCCACTCAACCTAGGCCCAACCCAAATTTCCAATCCAGGCCTACCAAGGAAGATCAAATGAGCTTGATTTTGCAGGCCCTGGCTGACATCCAAAAGACTAATGCGACTATGTAGAAACAACACAAGGAAGAGATCACAAAGGTATGAAATCAACTTGCAAAGATTGCTGGGACTCACCAGCTTGGTGCGCCTCCTTCCCAACCTTTGCCGAATCCAAATAATGCGTCGAACTAGAGGCACGTTATGAACCTGAATCGGGGTTAAGCTCACTATGTCTATCAGGCCCCTTCTACACAATCACCAGACGGGATGGAGGCTTCCATCATATTCGGGATATCAGCAGCAACCACTGCTCTTGCCATCTCCGAACCCAAACCAGGTAGTCCTAAATGATATTACTACATGTAGTGACAAAACAACTCAGGATCCACCTTATCCTAGCCACTCTAGCCCTGGTAGTTTAGAGCCTACCCCTAGGATGGTCATCCAGGACATACCTATCCTAAATCTAGAGCCTAAACCAATCATAAAGGAACCAACAAAGGTCCCATTTCCTGAGGCCTTGACCAAAGGAAATAGGAAACCCAAACCTGTGGCACTCGAGGAAGACTTGGTCAAGCTCTTTGAACAAGTTCAAATAAACATCCCCTTGATGGATGTGATCTGCCACGTACTGACTTACACATGATTTTGGAAGGATTTATGTACACCAAAGTGCAAGCTGTGAAACAAAGACGGGAATCTAATTGTGTTGTCTAAGTAAGCCAACTCTATCATCTTGAGCAAACTCCCATAGAAAGTGAAAGATCTTGGCACCCCTTTGATCTTCTATAAGATTGGCAACTTAGAGTTCGATTGAGCTTTATTGGATTTATGAGCTTTATTAGATTTAAGAGCCTCCATAAACCTGATCCCCACATCTCTGCTAGATCATTTTAAGGAAACCGAGCTCAAACCGACTAAGGTGACTCTACAGCTGGCTGACAAATCAATAAAGTTGCCAAGAGGAGTTCACGAGGATGTTCTAGTTATGATACGAGATTTTGACTTCCTGGTGGACTTCATTGTATTAGGCATGGATACTCCTAAAAATCTGAGAGACACACCAATCATCTTAGGGAGATCGTTCCTAGCCATAGCTAGGGCAAATATCAATTGTGAAGAGGGTCAGATCGAGTTGAAATTTGGGAATAAGACATTGAGGATCGATATCTTTAAGGCCCAGAAAGGAATAAACTGTAGGGCAATCGAAGAAGTTTGCAACATTGGTTCCTTGGTTGAGGACCCGATTATAGAGGAAAACCTAATGCTCCCAAAACCTCAACCACAAGAGGATCTTGACCCAGAGATCGAGAAGCCCGAAGCTGATCTAGATCTATCCTTAGCTTCCACCTTATCTTTTGAGGCCAATCCTGAGCCCCCACCCATTGCTGATTGATTGTGCAGCAATCATAGGACTTAAGTGACCTAAATTATGTTAGAACTTAGCATAATTATAGTATAATTCATGCATGAATAGCATACATTGTATCTTTCCTATTTTTTACAAATATGCATGAAATAATGTTATAATAGACTGATTAGTGCATTATTTGGATTGTAGGCAATAAGAAGCTCAGGAGATGGCCTGAAGCTGGATCTGAAGTAGGGAAGAAGCTACAGTTGGAGTAGAAGCCCTAGAATAAAGAGGAAGAAATAATGAAGGGAGAGGTATACTACTCTACTAAGTAGAATTTTAATGTGGAAGTTGAATTATGAAGAACATAGGACCTTTCTTAGCCTTAGGATATCCCTAGAGACCCTCCTAAACCCTAACCACCCTTAGATTAGGTCACCCTAGCTTAGAATGCCTCAAAACCCTCATTCCAACCCATATCTGGACATCTAGGTTGGTTGCTAGATGTCCAAAACCCTTAGACACACCTGCAGACCTAGAACCCAATTCGGCTAGAAAATTAGGCATCCAGACAAGGTCACAGACATATAATTTCTGTAGAATTCCAAGACAGAACCTAAACTTCACCTTGATTCAACTTTGGATGTCCAAACCAGAGTTTTGGACTTCTGATTTTGTAGTATAAGTTGTCTGATTGTTAAAATAGATGTCTGGAACACCTCTCCAGTTGTTGTTTTTGAAATCAAGCTTGGATCCTGATTTCCTAAGCCCCTAAACCTAATTCTACACCCTAGGGAACCGAAATTAAGGTGCCCCAAGCCTAGTACACTACCCCAAAACCCTCCTAAGAACCTAATTAGGTTCTCACTAAACCCAATTGACTTGGATAAGTCAATTACACTCACCTAGTCAATTAGACTCATAGAGTCCAATTGAGCTTAGATATCAACCAGCACAAGTCAAATTGGACTCAGTGAGACTCCAATTGACTCAAGCCTGACTTAATTAGGTATTTTCTCTCCCAATTAGACACACATCCACTCAATTAAACTTGTACTAAGTTTAATTGCACTTTCACATTAGTATTAGAGTTTATAACCCTAATTATAGGAGCCTACCTAAACTCAATCACGTAGACCTATTGGACTTGACCTAGACCACCTAGCCAGACCAACATACTCATGCACACACACACACACCACACTTGGCCACCACCTCTAGAGTTCTCTAGAGTCTTCCAAAGGTGGCACCACCTTGAAGACTAAAAATAGTCTTCAAGGAGTCCACAACTTACCTCCTTAGAAAGTGGATCTAAGAAGACCCACTCCCTACCTCTCTAGCTGCCACCTAAGCCTACTTCTAGAGGATTCTATAATTCTCTAGAGAGCTACTCCCTTGGCTATCCAAGAGTCTATATAAGATTCTCCTTGGACGACCATTGTTGTTCACTCTGAAATCGGATTTTAAATCGTTTCATTGCAGTATAGTCGAAATCTCATGAAAAACAGATAAAATTTATACTTGAAAAGTCCAAGGTCATTCACTGGGAGCAAGTAGGAATTCAATTCTCAAGATTGAAATTTTAAACAATAGACATAAGAAATTATAATCAAAAATTGATTCAGAATAATGTGACAATAATATCAAGTGTCAAACTACAAAAAGAATGGAGTAAAATGGTGATTTGAATCACCAATTACTCTCTACAATAATGGCAAGTGGAACTCAATAACTATGTATGAAATAAACTCAAATCAGCCGTCTGATTGAATGATCAGACATCTTAAACGTCTAGATGAATAGTGCTCTGCTTCTTCTTTCTCTGATTGCAGACTTTTCTTCTATTCTTCTTCTTCTCTGCTTCTGTTCTTTCACTGCTCTTCTTCTTCACACAAAGGGGGAAGGAACTTGGATTTGGCTAAGTGTCAGCCAATCCCTCAGAGAGCAAAAACTCCTTACCCCTATGCACTCTCTTCTCTTTCTCTCCTTGGGTCAGGCTCTCCCTGAGCCTTCAACAGTACCAGGTATACAGGTAATCGGACCTAGAGCATACTCGAGACCAGGGCTACAGGCATGATATCGCAGCTGAGGAGTGGAGTTGAGTTAGGCGGGTCGGGTCAGGCCAGATCTGTGGGGGCATTGTTGCGAATGAGACCGAGTGAGGGTGTGAGGGACCTCACCCCTTAAGTATTGAGGTGATAAGCCCTCAACACTTTTTCAATTTTTTGTGTCACCGCACCCTCATAGATTTCTGAGGTGGGACTATCTGTCCCCTTTTTCTCACATGTACTGCGCAGATGGTTGAAGTTCCAATTGGAGGTGTTATCGTAGCTGGGTCCTCCAATTAAGGACTAGGATGTCTTCCTGGTGTTAAGCCACTCTGCTTGGAGGTGAAATCTAGGGTCTTCGATGCCTGGAACTTGAAGAGCAACGATGGAGATGGCGATCGTGGTGGAGCTCTGGTGAGGGTGCGTGAAAGCAAGAATATGGCCTCACGACCAAGTTAAAAGACTTTAGGACCTTCGTCGGATCACGGCGAGTGTGTGGGTGATGGTGGCATGCCGTGAGCAGGTGTGTGTGCGTGTGGCGAAATCAGACTGTAAGTATGATAGTGGTTGTGTTCGAGGTGGTGCAGGATGGATCAATAGCCCTAACTAAGTTAGGGCTTCTGATCTACCATGAACAGCGAAGGTGTGGAGTGTGGGAGTGGCTGGTTTGGCGATGTGTGGAAGCCTCTAGTGCTCATCGGAGGTCTGTCGGCGAGTTGGAAGACGGAGTCGTGGAGAGTGTTGGCAGGGTCGAATTAGAGTATTGATGGTACTATCGTGATGAGGGGAAGTTGAGGAGTTACTTGAGAGAGGTAGTGGATGACGAGGAGCAAAGATGGTGCCGGTTGCGGTATGGTCGGCGTCGGAGAAGGAAGGAGCTTCGGTAGGTAGGAAACGACGAGCATGAAGAGGATAGGGGCGCTGGCTAGTACTGCTCATCGCGGAAGAAGATGAGGAAGATAGCTCCATCGCCGGTATTGCGAACGGAGGTAGGAAGAGTAGCCAGACATCGAGGAGCACTTCGGCCGAGAAAGAGGAGAGGAATTGGAGGTGTTTTTGGCCAAACAACCGTGGGAAATCCGTTGTGATCTAGGGAGTCTTATATAGGGGTCTAGAGGGAGAAAGGATCTTGGAATCCAAGCTTTCAAGCTTGGTATGTTCATCAGAATAGGATACCCAATTCTACCATGAGTTTACATTAGGATTCAAGCGAGATCTAGAGCTTCAGATCTAGTTGAAAAGGAAGGCAATTACTTGACGAGTTTCCCTTTCAATTTTGAGAGGGATTCGTCAAGTAATCACAGAGATTTTTCCAAACTAGCCGGAGTAGGAGTTTTTTGCGATGATTGTCGAGGGATCTATTTGCAAAGAGTGATGACAAAGATATGGGCCTTTTTAAAAGGATTTTGAAAGTTAAGGGCATATGTGTGATAGAAAAAAATCAGATAGGACCAAATTGAAAACTAGATCAAGACAATCTCAGATTGAGTCCAAATTTTGGTAAAAATGTAATTTGGACCTAAGGAATCCAATGATGAAGTTGGATTTTGGTTTTGACCTCGTTTGACTAGGTAATTTATGCAAAAACCCAAATTAGGGAAAAAGTTTAGCTGTGGCTCTATTTTGGGTCAAGATGGGTTCTGACGATCAAATTAAAGATACCAAACCCTAGATAATATTTTTTTTATGAATTTTAGAGGGTTTAGGTGAATTTTATCTTGACCAGAACCTTAAGTAATTAACAAGTCTGTTTTTAAGGTTTTAGAAGTCATTTAATTCTCAAAACACATAAAAACCCTTTTCTGTCTGTTCTAACCCACTTGTTAGCCTTTTAGGACCATTTGACCCTTAATTAACCCTTGAGAAAACCCATGGATATACTGCATTCATGATATGATGGTAAAATTACAGTTTTAACCCTGGTTTCTTATCTTTCTTTTAGAATGATTATACAATGAATTACAATCCTCTGGTGGTTATGTAGGAGCATTTAAAGACTTAATCAGATCAAATTGAGCTAGTTATGGCTCATGATGTTGTTCCCATCAGCCATGCAAAAAAAAATCTGGCCTTGGATTCCATCTCATGTGCACACTCCCCACGAGCTCCATTACCTCCAACACTCCCACCTTCTTGTCCAAGGGCTAGAGCATACCTCCACCACCTTCTTAAGAGGTTGGCCAACCACCGTGGCTGTCCCTCTTTCCCCTTCCACCACCACCAGCCACACAGCCATTGGAGACCACCTCTAATGCCTGCCTTCTGTTAGCTAGATTTGAAGTTCTTCTTAGTTTAACTGCTGCATTATTTTCTACTTAGTATAAGTAGTAATCCTCTACCTGAATGATGCATGCATAATCTTTCGTAGATCCATGCATGCATCCAATTTCTGATAGCTAGAATTGCTTTTCAAGATTTCATGTACAAGCTTTCCTCAACACATGATTGTAGTGACAATATTTTTGAAGAAATGAAATCATCACTTGCCCGATTCATATATCCATATTGTGATCATCAGTTGCCTGTTTCATCATCCTATATTATTGCAACTAAAATGTTTGTTTTGGAAGATATAGAAAATTTAATGATTAATGAATATTCTGTGGGTCACCATCGCATAGTTAAGATAATGCGCACTAATACGCATACCTTCACATTTATCTTATTTTTGACTCATGTGCACATCTTGCGAGTTAACAATGCAACCAGCGAATCCTATATTCATATTTTAAACACCAGACTATAATTTTAAGCAAGGAAGTCAAAAATCAATTTCACTTCTTAACGCCTTGCTAAGATCGATCGAGACTCACCATCTCATTATACTTTATTTTTGTTTGAGTCATAATTCGCACTATACTACGATGATTTTCTCACTAAATCCACATTTTACGAGTTCCAAACACTGATAACCAGGTGCTTGAATTAAGCCCCTCCCAGATCATCAAAAATATCTATTTTTGGGTTCAAATAAACATTTCCTGTGATTGTCAACTCTTGACTCACTCCTAAACAAGAAACAAAGCTGATTTCTATCCTCCAGCTGCATTGAAGAGCCATTGGATGGACTCTAGATGACTTGACTGGAATAAGTCCCTCGTATTACACACAACATATCTATATCGAAGAGGGCTAACGACCACCTTGAGAAATGCAGAGAAGACTAACCTCAAATATACAGGAGGTCATGAAAAAGGAGATTATCAAGTGGCTCAATGTAGAAATCATCTACCCAATATCTGACAGCCGCTGGGTAAGCCCCATCCAAGTTGTGCCTGAAAAGGCAGGACTCACCTTGATTACGACCGAATATGGGGAAACCATCCCAACTAGAATTGCAAACTCGTGGAGAGACTGCTAGACTATCGGAAACTGAATGCCTCCACAAAGAAAGACCATTTCCCGCTCCTGTTCATTGATCAGATTCTCGAGAAACTGGTGGGAAATCGGTTCTTCTATTTCTTGGATCGGTACTCCGGATAAAACCAAGTGGCAATCCATCCCGAAGATGAGGAAAAGACCACCTTTACCTACCCCTACGGTACGTACGCATTTCGCTGAATGCCATTCAGGCTTTGCAATGCACCTACCTCCTTTTAGCGATCCATGCTAGCCATATTCTCTAATATGGTAGGTAAATACCTTGAAGTCATCGTTGATGACTTCTCAATTTTTGGTGAATCTTTTGATGATTTCTTTCTGCACTTGGTCCATATCCTCTGAAGATGCATCAAAGTAAACTTGGTTCTCTCCTGGGAAAAGGGCCACTTTATGATTCCTGAGGGAATTGTGCTTGGACACCTCGTATCTGAAAGAGGTATTCAAGTTGACCGAGCTAAGGTGAATTTGATCTCCAAATTACTTGTGCCTTCCACAATCAAAGACATTAAATCATTTTTGTGGCATGTCAGATCATGTGCGATTCATATCTGATTTTTCCAAAATCGAGCACCCCTTAATGAATCTTCTCTCAAAGGACACGCCTTTCAAGATGACAAGTGAGTGCATTCACGCATTCGAAATCCTGCATGACTAGGTTACCCAAGCTCCAATCTTATAATCCCCTAACTAGTCTCAACCCTTTGAGATCATGTGCGATGCGTTTGACTACGCAGTAGGAGCAATGCTGGCACAGAAAATTGATGGGAAATCGGTGGTAATATATTACGCTAGCAAGACATTGCAAGAGTCTTAGCGTAATTACATGATTATGGAGAAAGAGCTACTACCTATAGTATTTGGTTTAGAGAAATTCAGATCATAGCTCCTGGGATCCCATGTCATCATTTACTCAGATCACACTGAGGTAAAGCACTTGCTTACGAAGAAGGACATAAAACCTAGATTAATCCGATGGATCTTATTATTACAAGAATTTGATCTCAAGATTCGCAACAAGGCAGGAAATTAGAATGTGGTAGTTAACCATTTGTCTCACCTTCCTTCTTCGATCATTGATGCATCTAGACCTATTATCGAGCATTTTCTAGATGAATATCGCTTGGCGATTGATGTCAAAAATACGCAGCTTTGTAAAAAGTGCATTTTGTCGTTGAGATGCCATCTTTGCAATCAACTTGTACAATTTATACTCCTAGATAGGGTGAATATCTACGGTCATCCAAGGAGGCCAAATTATTAGTCACAAAGATGGTTCTCTCTCTCGCCTCTCAAATCAACACATGTATTTTTTTGTATATTTCATTTTGTTATTTTTATGATTTTCAAAATAATCAGGTATTTGAAAAGTGAAGACGAACTAAAGATTACGCCTATCACTAACCAAAGTGACAAGAATAAATCCTCTCTTCTAAACTCACCCTAGGAAAGTGCGCCTAGAGTAATTAGAAGAGAATGGGTGTGCTCTACAACTATTAGAAGTAAGAAAAACACACTAAGCTAGAAAACAAGAAATTGTAAGGCAATTGAAAATTCTGTATTACTAGCAAGAAGAGTACAGGTAGAGAAATGCTTCTTACAAAATAGTAAACTACTAGCTAATACAAGAATAAGATAAAGAAGGGGGGATCCTCTGTAGAAGTTCTGGATAACCCTTGCTCCAAGTACAGTCGCCCCGCACTTTAAAAGGATTCTCCTTAGCTTCTTCTTGAAGTAGTTCTCCTCCAAGTTGTTCTCCAAGGTGAGCATTAGCAACCTTGCTCCTCCTCTTGCCTGGCCATCTCCTCTAGGTGAAGAAATCCTCCTCTTTGGCATGGCACAAGTGAGAAGATGGAGAAAGAAGGCACCAAGGGGGTGGGTGGTTGCCCCCCTGATCTTCTTCTCTTCTTCTCCTTGGCCGTAGGTTTAGGTGGCTACGGTGGGACTAAAAATAAGGGAGAAGATGATTTATATGTGGTATTTAGGAGGGATATATATGGGAGTGGAGAAGGGGTAGTTGGCATGGATTGGATGGAGGGCTAAGATGGGCTTTCATAGGTAGTTGTAGGATCCTATGGTGTAGGATAGTTGGTGCCATCTCAAGGGTTGTGGGAGGTAGTGGTTATGGGTAGAATCCACCCATTGGTGAACGACCATGGGTGTAAGGGTGCATGCTTTTGGTGCCAAAGGGGGGTAGGTTCTAGAAGGGTTTGTTTTGGAGGGAAAAGGAATGGTGGTGATGGCTAGGAAGGTGATGTGTAGGGCTAGGATTGTCCCCTTGTTTTGGAGCCAAAACAAGGGGTAGTTATGGTGGGTTGGCGCCACTTTTAGTGGTGGTTATTGGTGGTGGTTGAGGGGTGAAGGGATGTGTGGTGGTGGCAGCAACATGAGGTAGAAGTGGAGGTAGCTTAGGTGAAGCTTAGGTAGGCTTATTTGGTGGAGCTAATTAAGTGGGTTTTAGGGTTAGGTTGGGATGCCATGGAGGTGGGCTAGCCAAGCTAAGCTAGCTTAGCTAGTAGATGAGTGGAAAAGGAAGTAGAGGGAGCTAGGGTTTTAGAGGAGAGGAGCTAGAGGGAGCAGCAAAGAATTGCACTGTAGTTGATGTCTACTGAGGGAGTTGAAGTTGAGCTCAGTAGCTAGCTTAGCTTGTTAGTTCTTTGCTAGCAGCTAAGCCAAGCTAATTTGAGCTGGCTTTCTTCTAATCTGAGCTGAGGTGAGCTGGTTCAGGCCTTCCCAGAGATTACTTAGCTAGCTGGAGTAGCTAGCTTAGGTTAAGTAGATCAGCCCAACTAAGTTGAGCTGAGTTGAGCCTCCAGGAGTTGGACTTGAGCTGGTTGATGACTTCTTCAGCTTACAAGGTCTAGATAGTTGATGGAAGTAGCTAGTCTAGTTAGGTTGAGCTTCCAATGAACTGTTCTGAGCTGGAGGAGCTAGAATGATGTTGGGATCAACTATTATGAGCTAGTCTGAGCTACCATCTAGCTAAGGTGAGCTGAATGGAACTAAGGTGAACTAGCTTGAGCTACCATTTAGCTAAGATGAGCTAAATGGATTCTTGAGTGCTAAGGTATGTGAGATCTTACTTTCTACCTATCTCTGACACTTAGATAAACACATCAAAAATACAATAAAATGAAATGCATGCCTATCCTAAGTAAATGCCTTAATGCATCCTAAAAACTCGTTTGCAAAGTTAAAACCCTAAAAGCTAGCTCAATTTTTGGGCATAAGAATGATGATAAACTGGCATTTATCAGCCATTAATGGACTTCCCTGGTTCACTGATATCATGAATTACTTCGTTACAGGGAAAGTTCCGCCTAATTGGGCGACCTCCCAGTGGACAAGTTGATTTCCAATGCCAAGTACTATGTTTGGGAAGATCCTTATCTATTTCACATCGGTAATGACTAAGTAATTTGAAGATGCATTCCTGATGACGAGATCAATGATGTCATCTCTTCCTATCATGACCAGGCCTGCTATGGCCATTCCTTTGGGAGTAAAATTGTAGTGAATATCCTCCAATGTGGGTTCTTTCGGCCATCTATGTTCAAAGATGCACAATCCTCCTGTAGGGCATGTGCCCATTGTCAGACCCTCTGCAACAAGGGCCCGCGTGATATGATGTCCTTAAATCCAATCATTGTGTATGAGATCTTTGACATATGGGGAATTGATTTTATGGGGCCCTTTCTAGGATCTAACGGCTTCGAGTACATCTTACTTGCTATTGACTACATCTCGAATGGATCGAAGCCGTACCCACAAGAACAAATGACCCTAAAGTTATTCTACGATTCATTAAAGAAAGCATCTTTTCCAGATTTAGGGTTCCTAAAGCCATCATTAGCAATGGTAGGTTGTTTGGAAGTGTCGTTATAGTTTGCACTTGCGACATCAGTTTTAAAGTAAAGAAATGGAGGTGAGTCTGAGTGTCAGTCTCAGGGAGGCGTAAAAATCTGATTCTTCTTCTCACTTATTGTCACGAAAAATCACGGGGTTTTACATGCGAAAAGGTGCGGGTGAAAAGCGAGAGAGAGAGAGAGAGAGAGAGAGGGAGAGATTAGGGTTAGAATTGTTTCATTCTCCACATGCAACTTGAATAGAAAATAGAGCAAGCAATTGAATAGAAAACAACTTCATTAAGCATGCAACTTTAGTTCATGATTGCAACACTAGATAAATGCTTGAACATAAGTAAAGTAAAGCTTAAAAGAAGGGAAGAAAAAGAGAGAGAGGGAGGGCGGCAAGGCAGCCACGATGGTGGAGAGGGATCCATCGGTGGGTCGTCATCTCCAACGATTACAAAAGGGCTTAAAAGTAGCTAGGAGGGGGGTAGAGTAGTTGCAAGTGAAGTGAATGCCTTGAATGGGTGGTTGGAAGGGGTTTAAATAGGGAGAAGGGCTTTCCAAATGAAGAAGGAGTTTTAGCGATGTCTAAGACGTCGATAAACCCTTCCAAAAACATCGATGAAGACCCCTGCCCACCGATCGCTCGCCCGCAGCTGTGCTTCCTTGCGCCTGATCCGTGTGTGCGCGCCATAAGCCGTTTGATTGAAAATTGGACGGCTGGGATCTTGTGCGAGGTGAGCGCCTAGATTGCACCCTTACACTCATGTCATCGCGCACGTCTAGTCAGGGCGCATCTGTGGCAACCACGTCTCACGATTGCGTCCGTCCGCTGCTGATCGGGTGGTCCAATTTCGCCCGCACGCGCCTTCTCCCTCGATTTGGTGCACGGGCCGTTTCGAACCCGCACCCCTCTCTGCGTGGTTGAAGTGCCGACCGCTGCGCTGTGTTTACTGCTTCGTTACGGTTGCGTGTCGGTGCTCAGTCGCTATCGACCGTTGGATGTAGATCCGATGGTAGTGATCTGCCTGGGAGAGGAGTGTTGTGATGGTGCAGGCGGTTGGTGTGGTGTTCTCAGCCGTCCAATGGAAGATTGGATGGCTCAGATTGTTCTACGGTTGATGGAGGGGGCTGGCCGAGGCGTGCGGGCGCCACATGGTGCGCCGTGGGCCGTTGATCATCAGATCAACAGTCAGAATTTCTTGGGCCCATTGTGGGAGCTCCAGATGTCTGATTTGGCCGATTTTGAGTTCGTTGGACTCCGTTCGTCGCTCTGAATCCATCTGTGCGGTCTGATTGCTCATCTGAGGCCTATTTTGACAAGTGCTCATACAAATGGCCATTAATACAGTTCTATAAGCAATCTTAATGTGTGATGCATGCAATGCTCCCATTCCTATTTAGGATGTGTTATTTATGCATTTTATTCTTAAGGTAAACCCCATTTAACGCAGTTATCACCTCGAGATGCAGTGTTATCATATCCCCATGCTTACTCCTTGCTAGTCCCTAGCAAGGTTTATTCTAGCCTTTATTTTCTGTTAGAATTTAAGAAGTAACTACTTAGACACTTCATCACTTGTGAATAGGGGAAATATACTAAGATCATAATCTACAAAGACTAAGCAGTGCTCGGGTGTCTGCCAAAATACGAATCGTTTGAATCTTTGCTTTAATGTATGTAAATATATATATTTTTTCTTATTTAGAGATTTTTGTGGAATTCAGAGTGGGTTGGTAACTTTTTACGGCTACCTAATCCACCCATAATTCGAACAAAACTCTAAGTGCTAAGCATCTTGGTGTGAAGATTGTGATAGACTCATTCAACGGTAATTTAGACAGACTCCGGGTTTCTATGCTCCTAGGTGACCGGAAGGTGAAGTGTTTTGCCTGAAGGTGTATTTGTTCGATCGGTAGCTTTCTCTCTACGTTTGTCTTAATTGGGGTCAACACAAGGATTTTTCCAGTGTATATCTCCCTAGCTTGTACTACTTCCCTGCTTCTTAAGTGTTTTGGTTCTTTTTGTACAATTACTGAGCTGGGCTCTGGACAACCGACCAATGGGCTGTTACCCACGACAACTTGCCAGCCATACCACCCTAGAGAGTTTATTAGCTACCCAATTTCTGTCAAAATCTCCAAGGAGTGAGTCTGTGCAAAAATGTGTGCAGATGCTTAGACTCAAAGTCTTTCTGAGTTAGAGGGTGAGTTGATAAGTCGTATACTTATCACCTTATTTAATAGGTGGATTAGTGTAGCTTAAGGTTGCAAGGATTTGACGCTAAATCCGTATTTTAACGGACACCAGGGCTGATTAAGCCTGAAGGCTTGAAAAGTCTAAGTGTTCAAGTTCCTTTTTGTATTATTTCCCACTATTGATAAATTTCTAATGCCTAAGTTTCTTCCTAAATTCAATTTTTTTTTTTAATTTTAAAATTTATTCTATTCAGACTGATTAAATGAGCTCAGGACCATGCAATTTACCATCCTCCCCCATGCTTAAGTTGGACAATGTCCTCACTGACAAATACATGGATGCAACAGGGGTTTTTAAAAAAAGATAATACCTGAGTGACGTAGAATACCGGATCAGTCTGAATCCACTGGGTTGCCTCCTAGGAAGCGCTGAGTTTAACACCTCTAGCTGGGCGGTGCTTCGTGTCATCCCTCAATGAGGGTGACACTCTCCTTTGGGGGAACCTGGGCTAGGAAATGTTTCAATCTTTGGCCATTAACTATAAAAGTGTGCCCAGCATTCGGATCAGCGATTTCAACTACCCCATTAGAGTGAGGCTTGACCACCCTAAATGGTCTTGTCCACTTGGACCTGAGTTTCCCCGGAAAGAGTTTTAGGCAGGCATCGAAAAGCCAGACTTGCTGGTTAGGCTTAAAGGTCTTTCTATGAATGAGTCGGTCGTGGACAGCTTTCATTTTCTCCTCATACAGTCAACTGTTCTCAAAGGCATCCCGACGAATTTCTTCGAGCTCAGAGAGTTGGAGCGTCCTCTACGCACTAGCTAACTGGGAATCCATGTTACACTGTTTGATAGCCCAGTAAGCCCGGTGTTCCAATTCGACAGGAAGGTGGCAGGCTTTGCCAAAGACCAGGCGATAAGGTGACATGCCTATCAGGGTCTTGAAAGCGGTCCTATATGCCCACAGGGCATCATCCAGTCGTGTGGACCAGTCTTTCCTGTCAGGTCTCACAGTTTTCTGTAAAATGTTCTTGATTTGTCTATTTCAGACCTCAGTCTGCCCATTTGTTTGTGGATGATATGGGGTAGTGATGCGGTGGTTAACCCCGTATTTTCTAAGTAGGGCACAGAATTGGGAGTGAATAAAATGACTTCCACCATCACTGATCATGGCCTTCAGTATTCCAAATCGGGAAAAGATGTTCTTCTTAACAAAGTCTATGACAGTCTTGTGATCGCATCAGCGGGTGGCGACAGCTTCAATCCATTTAGAAACATAGTCTACCAAGACTAGGATGTACTCAAACCATTGGATGGTGGAAAGGGGCCCATAAAATCGATACCTCACAGGTCAAAGATTTCGACAATCAAAATGGGCTAGAGGGGCATCATATCCTTTCTGGTCATGGTCCCCAGTGTTTGGCAATGTGAGCAAGTCTTGGCAAAGTTGTGTGCATCCTTAAATAGGGAAGGCCAGTAAAATCCGGACTGCAGAACTTTCACATCCGTTTTCTTTCCAGAGAAGTGGCCACCACAAGCTTGGTCATGGCAGAAGGATAGCACACTCTGAACTTTGTTTTCCAGGATACACCTCCTGATGATCTAGTCGGCATAGAGGCGGAACAGCATGGGATCATCCCATAAGTAGTGTTTGCTTCGGCCAAGAACCTATCCCGTTGCTGTCTGGACTAGCTGTGCGGGGTTTATCCTACAACCAGGTAGTTGACATAGTCAGCATACTAAGGCAGTCTCTTGTCTTGCACAGCCAGAATGTGTTCATCAGGGAAGGTGTTAGATAAAGGCAGGGAGGGTCCAATGTGGTCTGGGTGAAGTCTGGATAAGTGGTTAGCCACCACATTTTTTGATCCGGCCTTATCGTGGATTTCCAGGTCAAATTCCTACAAGAGCAGGATCCATCTGATGAGACTGGGTTTCGCGTTCTTTTTAGCCAATAGGTGTCGGATGGCTGAATGGTCAGTATAGATGGTCACGTGGGATCCCAGCAGATAAGGCCAGAACTTCTCAAGTCCGAAAACTACAGCGAGCAATTCTTTCTCTGTGACAGTATAATTTCATTGGGCCTTGTCCAACGACTTGCTCGCGTAGTAGATCACCACAGGTTTCTTGTCTTGCCTTTGTCCCAGGACGGAGCTTATCGCGAAATCTGATGCATCACACATAATCTCAAAGTCCTGGGACCAATCTGGCGGTTAAAGTACAAGTGCCGTGGAAACTAAGTCCTGGAGGGTGTGATAAGCTTGGATGCAATCAGTGGTCATATGGAATATGGCATCGTTGGCCAGAAGGTCGGTTAAGGGTTTGGAAAGCTTGATGAAGTCTTTGATGAACCTTCTGTAGAAGCCAACATGTCCCAGGGATGAACGGATCTGCCAGACCGAGCTAGGTGGAGGAAGTTTGGAAATCAAATCAACCTTAGCCCAATCCACCTCAATGCCCCAATGTGATACGATGTGATCGAGGATGATTCCTTCTTGAACCATAAAATGGCTCTTTTCCCAACTTAACACCAGATTAACCTCGATACATCATTTTAGGATTTTCTCCAAGTTGCTCAGACAGTGGTCGAATGAATTCCCAAATACAGAAAAATCATCCATAAAGACCTCCAGGTATTCACCCACCATTTCTGAAAAAATGGCTAGCATGCAACGCTGAAAGGTAGCAGATGCATTGCATAACCCGAACGGCATTCAACATAATGCAAACGTGCTGTACGGGCAAGTGAATTTGGTCCTCTCTTAATCTTCAGGAACAATTGCGACTTGGTTATATCCTGAATATCCATCCAGGAAGGAAAAATACTTTTGCCCTGCCAATCTTTCAAGGATCTGGTCAATGAATGGCAAGGGAAAATGATCTTTCTTAGTGGCTTCATTAAGCTTCCTATAATCAATACATACCCACCATGAGGTGGTGGTGCGGGCGGGGATGGATTCGCCATGCTCATTGGTGACAACGGTGAGCCCGGCTTTCCTTGGAACCACTTGAGTGGGGCTCACCCAGGGGCTATCAGAGATGGGATAGATGATGTTGGCATCAACCCACTTGATAATTTCTTTCTTAATGACCTCCCGCATATTCCGATTTAACCGTCTCTGCATCTGGCGAGAAGGTCATGCTCCATCTTGCAGGTAAATCTTATGAGTGCAATAGGTGGGGCTAATTCCTCTCAAATCTGAAATGGTCCATCCAATGGCGGTCCGATTTCCAAAAGGGTCACGGTCAATCTGAGTTCCTGATCCTGGGTTAGATGAGAGTTAATAATCACAGGGAAGGTCTAGTCAGGTCCTAGGAAGACATACTTGAGATTCTCAGGAAGTGGCTTTAGTTTGGGTGCGGGTGGAACAACAGTCGACGGGAAAGGGAAAGGTAGGAGTTGATCAACGTCAATCTCCTCAAATGGTGTTGTCTGATGGTAATCAGCCTTACAGAGGTCCATGGGTAGAGATGGTGATGGGTCAGCACAGTTATTATAGGATTGATGGTCTAAAACAGAACTAAGGGTGAGGCATTCCTCGACCAAAGTTTCCATGGGATCATGTTCCTCAACACAATCGCAATCAAAAGACTTTGTCACCCGGAAGATATCCAACTTCATTTTCCTGTCTCCGAAGGTGATTTCCATACATCCCGTGTCACAATCAATGTTTGCTTTAGCCGTAGCTAAGAAAGGTCTGCCTAAGATTATGGGTGCATTCTATAGTTTTTCAAGGACTTCCATGTCGAGCACCAAGAAGTCGACCGGGAAATAGAAGTCCTTGACCCGCAAAATCACGTCCTCGACAACCCCCTTCGAGGTCTTCACAGATTTATCAGCTACCTGAATGGTGACGGGTGTGGGTGTCAACTCTCCGAAACCAAATTGGTGCTACAGGGTTGTTGGAATCTGATTGATGGAAGCACCTAAGTCCACGAGCGCTCTATCAAATGTCATGTCCCTGATATTGCATGATATCAGGGGTGCTCCTGGATCAGTTTGCTTGAGTAGAAGGTTGCTTGATATTACGGAACTTGCTTGCTCAGAGAGCACAACCTTCCTAGGTGCTTGAGGTCTTGGCTTACGTTTGGACGTATAGGCATCCTTTAAAAACTTGGCATAAGTCGGGATGTGCTTAACGGCTTCGAGGAGCGGAATATTAATATGAACCTGCTTAAAGATCTCCAAAAGCTCCTCAGTTTCCACAGCATTTTTCTTCTTCTTGATTATTTCCAAGGCCTCGGGGTAAGGTGTCTGAACATAGATAGGGTCTATTTCAGGGTCCTTGGGCTTTTCCAGTGCCTCTTCTGAGTCGAGTGTTTCAGGTGGTGAAGTCTCGGGAAGAGTCGACCATTTGGGATCCTGGGTTTCGGTGCCGCTTCTCAAGGTTACCGCATTCGCAGAGGCATTGGGACCATGGGTTGATCCTTGAGAAGACGAGGACGAAGAAGTACCAAACCCAGGGGGTATTTGTGGGGCTGGCTAGACCATATGAGCCTACACGGGGTTTCCGTGGAACCCTTGTGAATTGGGGCCTCTGTTAATCACGTTTCATGGGTTCGGTTGTGGCTGGGAAGGTAGAGATCCTTATTGTTTA
Organism: Thalassia testudinum; assembly: GCA_037157565.1. Classification (NCBI taxonomy): domain Eukaryota; kingdom Viridiplantae; phylum Streptophyta; class Magnoliopsida; order Alismatales; family Hydrocharitaceae; genus Thalassia; species Thalassia testudinum. The sequence continues at coordinate 12,422,226 of JAZHRO010000049.1, read as the reverse complement.
CAGTCCAAAAGTTGGCTTAACTGTCCCTTTACTAAGGCCATTTCCTCCTGATGTTTCTGGTTCATTTTAGCCATCATATTTATTAGGGTGTCCATTTGGTTCTGCGGGGGAGGGGCTATCCTGTTCTGATTGTATGGAGGTCTAACGGGTGGTCCTTGCTGATAGGGGGCAAGTTTGGTTGCTGGTTTGGCCTGGGCTGGTTTTGGAATTGAGGTGGTTTCTGGTTTGTCCAACCAAAGTTGGGGTGATTACGCCAGCCAGTGTTGTAGGTGTTGGAGAAAGGGTCAGGTTTAGCATAACCTTGAACAGCTTGCACATCTTAAAGGATGGCAGATGTCGATGGGGAGGGAAGAGAGGAATCAAGGGTTGAGGGAGCAAAGGTCCCTCCCTGGAATGTGGTTAGGGGTTGTTCTAGGTTCAATTGGCTCAAGGGCTGGACCAGGTCAACATTGTGAGCTCCCTTTGCTAGGGAGAAGGTCTGTAGTGGGTTCCTGGTCTGATTCAGTAGCTCATCAATCTTTTTATCCACCAATTCCACTCGATCTAATTTCTTGGCAATGATGTCCATGTCAACCATTCCAGAATTTTCTTGTACCTCATAAATCCCACCACGGGGTTGACTGGATCGATTAAAATGGGTCATGGAGGCATTGTTGAGTGAAGTTTCACTCATAGACTCAAAGAGCTCAAATGCACTCTCCTCATCCTTGTTCAAGAAGTTCCCCCCGCATGAGGCATCGACGAAGTTCCGTAGGTTGCTGTCCAGACCATGGTAGAAGATCTGGGCCAATTGCCACCTTGGTACTTCGTGGTGTGGGCATTTCCTTAAGAGTTCATTGAATCTTTCCCATGCCTCATGGAACTATTCCCCACCCTGGAGTGCAAAGGTAGTAATAGCCCTTCTGAGGGCATTGGTCTTTCCTATGGGGAAGAATTTCTTTAAAAATGCATGCCTCAGTTCTTCCCAGGTGGTGATGGGTCTACCTAGGGTTCTAAACCAGTGAGAAGCCTTGTCTCTCAACGAGAAGGGGAACATCTTAATCAAAACAATGTCAAGGCCAATGTTCCTAGGTTTCACAATTCGTGCTATACGGTCAAGATCCTCTAGGTGCTGGAAGGGGTCCTCATTTGAGCTTCCATGGAAGTGGCTCTGGATCTGACTTAAGACATTTGGTTTTAGCTCAAAATCATCTCCCCCTTTGGGGAACCTAAGGTGTGGCTCGACTCTAATAGCGGAAGGATTGTAGAAATCATGGAGGGGCCTCGGTTGATCCTAGAATGGTGGTAAATCAAGTGGTGGTTGCCCTTGTGGTCCTTGGAAAGGTGGTGGTGGTTGCCCTTGACCTTGTGGGTTCTATAACCGGTATATGGCTTGCATGATGGTGTGGATTTGTTGCTGCAGAAGTCGGTGGTTTGCATTAATCTGGGCTTGGATGATGGCCATTGTGTCTGGAGGGGGTTGGTCCTCAACCTTATCTACCCTAGGTTCAGCCATGTTTCTAGTAGAATCAAGTCGCCTGGATTCCCGTCCCAAAACAAACAACTTGGGATGCAGTGAGCGTCTCCTGTGCATACACTAGAGAAGAACAGGAGGGGATGTGGAGAGCGACAGATGCGAGAAGTGTGTGTTCAATCAAGCAAACAAGCCTAGTTTTTATGGTGTATTCCTTAGGAGACCTAGAAATCTCAAAAAGGGTGATTAATTCCGTAAGAACTGGACTCCCCTTCCCAAAGCTAATCTGGCCAGGTTGATTACGAGGGGATTGCAAGGAAGGTTCTTCCTTTGGCTTGCGCCGCCGATTCCATAGACCCCACAACCGCGGTCGTTTGACACTGCTCCGTAGCCTAGTCACCAGATTCTAACAAGGGAATGAAAGCCAAGTGCCCAGCGAACAAAACCTCGCCTCTCAAAACTTAACTCAGTTTGCCTAGGGCACGTCTACTCAGTTTTAAAAGGGCTAGGATAGTGCTTGTGCTAGGCTTATGTGATAAGGCATTGATTGGGGTAGTGCCTCTTAGTTTTCCCCTTTATTGTGTGTGCTTTTGTCAAAACATGGTTTTCAAGCAAGGATTTTTTTTTTGTTTAAGATGTGGTGTCTTTTAATGTTTCATCCTTACTTTAGTGTCTTTTAGGATTTACGTGTCTTAATGTTTTCAGACAAATTTCAGTAGGCACGTCAAGTTTTGCACATAATTTGGTGAAGTAGATTTCCTTTTATTGTGTAGAGGCTCTAAAACCCTAATTTACTCATCCTAATGATCATGCAACTTCTATTAGATGAGTCTTTCTTAGGGTTGAGTGGTGCAACCCAAGTCAATCCAAGGTAGCTTCGCAAACACCACTCAAAAAGAGAAAAGAACACTCCAAAAATTTATTCAGAATGTTAGAGTGTACATTTTTTTGTTGGGTGATGTGTTAAGGGTGTGGGTCAGGCAATCATACACCACACCATTTTTTTTAGTTTTACAATTTTTTTTAGATTTTTAAGCAAGCAAACAACCATGAGTGAAGAAATACTCACGACCGGTCCTTGTTACACCTACTCCCTTGTTACCGTCATGAGTTGCACTGCTTCGTCGTCCAAGCGCCGAATTCCTGCAACCATCAAGTAAAAGGAGGCAAGGCATTAGGCGATCTGAGAATGGATGTAAAATGGAAGTGACAGAATAAATCCGTTGCCTCCCCGCCAACGGCGCCAAAAATTGACATTGCACGTGCACATGTGTTTGGAAGTGTCGTTATAGTTTGCACTTGCGATGTTGATTTTAAAGTAAAGAAATGGAGGTGAGTCCGAGTGTCGGTCTCAGGGAGGTGTAAAAATCAGATTCTTCTTATCACTTATTGTCATGAAAAATCATGGGGTTTTGCTTGCGAAAAGGCACAGGTGAAAAGTGAGAGAGAGAGAGAGATTAGGGTTAGAATTGTTTCATTCGCCACATGCAACTTGAATAGAAAATAGAGTAAGCAATTGAATAGAAAACAACTTCATTAAGCATGCAACTTTAGTTCATGATTACAACACTAGATAAATGCTTGAACATAAGTAAAGTAAAGCTTAAAAGAAGGGAAGAAAGAGAGAGAGAGGGAGGGCAGCAAGGCAGCCACGGTGGTGGAGAGGGCTCCGTCGGTGGCTCGTTGTCTCCAGTGATTACAAAAGGGCTTAAAGGTAGCCAGGAGGGGGGTAGAGTAGTTGCAAGTGGAGTGAATGCCTTGAATGGGTGGTTGGAAGGGGTTTAAATAGGGAGAAGGGCTTTCCAAATGAAGAAGGGGTTTTAGCGATGTTCGGGACGTCACTAAAACCCTTCCAAAAAATGTCGGTGAAGACCCCTGCTCGCCGGTCGCTCGCCCACAGCTGTGCTTCCTCGCGCCTGATCCGTGTGCATGTGCCATAAGCCATCCGTTCAAAGATCGGACGACTGGGATCTCGCGCGAGGCATGCGCCTGGATCGTGCCCTTGTGCCTGCGTCATCGCATGCATTTGGTCAGGGCGCATCTGCGGCCACCACATCTTGCGATCGCGTCCATCTGCTACTGATCGAGCGGTCCAATTTTGCCTGCACCCGCCTTCGCCCTTGATTTGGTGCACAGGGCATTTCGAACCCACTCCCCTCTCTGCATGGTTGAAGCGCCGACCGCTGCGCTGCGCTTACTACTTCGTCACGGTTGTGCGTCGGTGCTTGATTGCTACCGACTGTTGGATGGAGATCCGACGGTCATGATCTGCCCGGGAGAGGAGTGCTGTGATGGCGCAGGTGGTTGGTGTGGTGTTCTCAGCCGTTTGATCGAAGATCGGATGGCTCAGATTGTTCTACGGTTGATGGAGGGGGCTAGGGAGGAGTACAGGTGCCACGTGGTGCACCAGAATTTCTTGGGCCCATTGTGGGAGCTCCGGATGTCGGATTTGGCCAATTTTGAGTCCGTTGGACTCTGTTCGTCGCTTTGAATCCATCCGTGCGGTCCGATTTCTCATCTGAGCCCTGTTTTGACAAGTGCTCATACAAATGGCTATTAATACAGTTCTATAAGCAATCTTAATGTGTGATGCATGCAATGCTCCCATTCCTATTTAGGATGTGTTATTTATGCATTTTGTTCTTAAGGTAAACCCCATTTAACAGAGTTATCACCCCGAGATGCAGTGTTATCATAGGTGACGAGCGTATTTTCGCGGTGAAAAGTTAGAGTTTTGGAGGACCCATCATCGTAGTCACAAAATATTGCTACAAATAAAATTTATATCAAAACTCAAAGTGAGTCTTGGGTCGAACACAGGGAGACGAACATTTAGTTTGAAATCTGTGCTTAGATTTTATTTCTTTTTATTATTTTTATCTTTTGTAATTTTTTTGATATTTAATAGCAAGAGATCAGCTCAACAAAATATTTATCTAACTAATCTACTTACAAAGAGAGAGAGAGAGAACATCAATGTATATCTCAAAAAGTTTGTTACAGATAAGAAAGCAAAAAACTACACTAGAAAGCAAATAGAAAATAGAAAGGGGTGAGAAGAATCCCCCTCGTCGGTCGCTTGGAGGATGACTCTTTCTGACAGCACCCTGAACAAAGGTGGGGAGGAGCAGGACGAAGGAGAATGGTGGCAGAGGGAGGAGGATGGGACAGGATGGCATCACGGCGAGGATCTTCTTCCCAAAGGTGGTGAGAGGATGGCCACGTGATGCTCCACAAAGGGGGATGAGAAGCAAGAAAATAATTGATTTTCTACTCTAGAGGACATCTGGGGCTTGGGACAAGCTCTCTCTAAAGCCTTGGAGGTGGTGAGGGAGAGAAAGGAAGATTTGAAGAGAAATGGGAGGGGTAGGGGTCCTTTATTAGTGGAGGAGAAGAGTGCATTTTGTGCATGGGTTAATAGAGACATCAAAGACGTCACTAAAGATCTGCCCTAAATGTCGCTGAAGATTCACAGCCACGCATGCTCCTGCATGCTCACAGCTGCAGAGGCGTGGTCGATGAATAGCCATTCGATGTTCATCTCGCAACTAACGATCACATAGAGATCTCACCTTTGATCACGTTGGATGGCGCATGGGATCACGCATTCTTACGTGGGTGTATCCACGGAGATCCGTGCATCCACATGGAGAATTCGACATCGTATGATGAAGATCACATGGCTCTAATTAGCCACACGTGCCTGTGTGGTTGATTGAAAGAGTCGGAGGATTTGAACCTGCACCATGGGTTTGGGAGAGCTCTGCGTGACAGCTGCGCTACACCTGCGAGAAGGTAGAGAAGAGAAACTTCTAAAGCACGGTGGAGGCAGCTTCTCAGCCATTGGATCTTGATCCAATGGTTGGGAATTGATGGCATCCATGAAGAGGATGCGTTATTGTTGGAGCTGAATAGTTTGGATAGCCTGCATGGCACCACATGGAGCCATCTGAACCATCCATCTTTTGATGCTTGTAGGTGGTGCCACTAGATGTTTGATCAGGTTGATTTTTGCGTCGTTGGGCTGCGATCATCGATTTGAAATCCATTCATGCGGTTGGATTTGTTGTTTGAAGCTTTAAGTTGCGTCACCTAATCCCCTGGCCATTGATCTTCCTCGGACTACACAATGTGCTATAGGACTCCAATCAAGATGATTTCGGAGGCATTGGACTATGGTTGTTGTCCTGATTAGATCCATACGGTTAGATCATCAATCCGAGGCCCAGAAATAAATCTCTCCTGGACACAAAAGCACACAAATTAACCTAAAATTTATACAAAGTATTCTAAATGAAGAATGATATATGCTATGCAATATTTATAATATGGAATGCATCTCTAGGCTTAGGAACATGCAAAAATAGGCATTTTAACCTAAATGGATGTGACTACATCATACCCCCATGCCTATCTATTGCTAGTCCCTAACAAAATTAACCTATATGCTATGTATAAGAACAAAATTAGGATTCAATTACTGAGGCCTAAGTTGTTTATTAACAATAGAAAATTTCAACTCGGCTCCTAAGCTACGAAGACTCAACAGTGCCCGGGTGCCTACCAAAATTAAAACCGCCCAAGTCCTCGCCTTATTTTGAAAAGGGAAGATACATTTTTTTATGTTTTTTTTCTTCTTTTCTAGTTTTTTTGGATTTTTGAGTTTAGGGTTTCGGGGTAGTTTTCTACGGCTACCCAACCCACCCAAGACTCGAAAAGAACTTCAAGTTCTAAGCATCTTAACATGAAAACATGATAGACTCACTAAGTGACCGTTAAAACAGACTTCAGGTTTCTACGACCCTGGGTGACCTTAAGAGTTTATGCCTAAAGGCTTATCTATTCAACTGGTAGCTTTCTCCCTATTTTTTTTTTACTTTTTATGGGGTCAACATAAGGATGAACCCAGTGTATATCTCCTTGATTTATTCTACTTCCTTGCTTCTTCCCTAGGTGTTTTAGGAATTATTTGTGCATTTTTTTATGAGCTGGGCTTTGGAAAAATGGCCAATGGGCTGTTACCCATGACAACTTGCCAACCATACTCGTGTAGTGAAGTGTGGTTTATTTATTTTTTCTCTCTTTTTTTTATTCTTTATTTATTATTATTTTCTATTTTTTTCTTTTTGAGTATATATTTTTTTCTTTTTCTAACTAGGTGGCTTCCTGATGGGAAATTTGGCATGATTTGTAAAAGCGGGTTTTTAAGTCATTGTAACAAGTCAAATTGCATAAGCTTTTAAATTTATATTCCTAGATAGGGGAGTATCTAGGGTCATCCAAGGAGGCAAATTTGCAATTCATTTCTCTTGCTTAGAAAATAAATCTCAACTTTCTTTTGGTATTTTAAATATATATATTTTTTAGTTTTGAAATAATGAGAGCAAAATGTGAATTCTGACAGAAAAGTACTAACACCTAAAATTACTAAGCTAAAATTTAAGAAATAAATATGTCCACTACCTAAGCTCACTCTAGGCAAGTGGAGGCCTAGAGTAATTAGGAAGTGGAAGTGAAACAAGTGCTAGAATAAAGACAACAATTGCAATAGAAATTAAAAAAAGAAGGCAATTTGATTAAGCATAATCTGTGTTCTTTGCAAAGACAAGTAGAGGAATGCTTTTACTAGAAATGGAAAGTATAAAAGCAATAAAAGAAACACAAATCCTCTTACAAAATATGGTGAAGAAGGGAGTCTTCTTGCTCCAAGCCTAGTTGCTTCTTGGCTTGAAAAGAAGGTTTCCTTCTTCTCCTTCCTTGAAAGCTCCTCCAAGGTGGATGCTACAACCTTCAATGCTCTCCTTCAAGGGTGGGTGTGCACCACCCTCAAGTTCTCCTCCAAGGTGGCGTGGACCACCTTCAAGACCTCCTCCAAAGGTCTTCCTTGCCTGGCTCCTCCTTTGGCTGGCGTAGACACAAGAGAGAAGGGAAGAGGGGAAGGCACCAAAGGGACAGAATATCCCCTTAATCTTTTTCTTCTTCTCTCTTGGACATGGGCTCTAGGTAGAGTATGAGAGGAAATTTGCTAGCCAAGGATGGTTTTAATGGTGGTGGGTGGTGGTCTTTTTATAGGGTAGGATGAGGGGTTAAGGTGACTCTTGAAATGGAGGGCTAAGATGGGAAGATGGAGGTGGTTAGGTGATCCTAGGGCTAAGGATAGTTGATGCCAAGTAGGGGGGTTTGAAGGTGGTGGTCATGGTGGTGAAGGGCCACCTAAAGGTGGTGCCAACCATTGAAAGATGCCTTGGTTTTGGTGCCACCAAGAAGGCTTTTAGAAGGGGGATTATTTGGATGGTGGAGATGGGTTTAAGGGAAGATGTGTGGTGGAAATGAAGGGGGTTTTGGAGGGAAAAAGTGGCGCCAATAAGGAGGGTAGTTAGGGTGGTTTTGGTCCCACTTTTTGGTGTCTTTTGGAGGTAGTGGGTAGGCTAGGTTGGCACTAAGAACCCAGGTGGAAGTAGGGTTAGCTTATGTGGAGCTTAGGTGGAGCTAGTTGGTGGAGTTGTTAGGTAGGGTTTCTAGGTGGTAAAAACCAAGGGACCTGGAGCATAGCTAAGCTAAGCTAAGCTAGCTTAGCTAATAGTGGAGTAGAGGAGGAGGTGTTGGGGCTAGAGTTTGGAGGGAGGAGCTAGATCTAAAGAATCTGGAGCTGAAGTGGAGCTGGTAGCTACTGAAGAGGTCAACATGGGGCTACTCTAATTGGCTTAGCTTGCTAGTTCTTTGCTAGCTACTAAGCTAAGCTAAAGTGAGCTAGCTTCTGTTGAATGGAGCTAAGGTGAGTTGGGTCTGGTGCTCCTGGGGAGAATTAAGCTGGCTGTGATAGCTAAGGTAGCTTAGCTCAATTAGCTTGAGCTAAGCTGGGTCCCCAAGAGCTAGACTTGAGCTTCCTGAGCTAGGATGAATTCTTCTTCAGCTGGTTGGAGTTGAGTGGAGCTGGATGTAGCTAGATCTGAGATGGGGTGAACTCCAGTCAACTTAGCTGAGCTAGCTAGAGCTCCCTATGGACTAGTGGGAGCTAAGATAAGCTAGACTCAACTAAGTTGAGCTGGATCTGAGCTGACTTGAGCTAGGGTGAGCTAAGATGAGCTCTCTTGAGCTGCCATTCAGCTAAGATTAGCTAAATGGAGTTAGGATGAGCTAACCATAGTCCAAGTAAGCTAGATTCCAGTTGTGGTGAGCTAGATCAAGCTGAGTTCCAGCTAGTCCGAGCTCCTCCTTCACCATTTGCCTTCTTGAGTGCTAAGGTTTTAGGGATCTGTATATCTGTTCATCCCTAACACTCACAAAAACACATTAAAACAACAAGAAAAAATGCAAGGCATGCCTATCTTAGTTAATGCCTAAATGCATCCCAACAACTCATTTGCGAAGCAAAATCCTAAGAGCTAGGTTTATTTTAATGCATAAGAATGATGATAAACTGGCGTTTATCACTTCCCTGATCTAAGCTTTACCTAAAAGCAGTAGAATGAGTATGGTCATGTAGCTGGGCTCTGGAGAACAAGCCAATGGGCCATTACCCATGACAACTTACTCCCCATACTATCCTAGAAAGTTCATTAGCTACCTAATTTAAATAAAAATCGCTGAAAAGTGAGTCAGTGCAAATAGTGTGTAGATGCTTTAGACTTATAATCCCCTCAAATCAGAGGGTAGGATGATAAGCATGTACTTATTACCCCAATTTATTAACTAAATTAAAATAAAATTAGCTTAGCGAGGACTCAAGACCAAGTCCACATTTTAGTGGACACCCAGGCTGATTAAGCCCAAAGACCTGAAGAGTCTAAGTGTTCAGGTCCTAAAGTATCGTTTCATAAAGTTAACAACTTCTAATGCCTAAGTTCTCTTCTCCTAATTCTAATTTTTTGTATTTTTAATTTTTTAATTTTTTTTAAAGAAAGTAGAAATTCCACAGAGCTAACAAAATATTTTTAGGACTAAGTATCCACCCCCCCATGCCTAAATGTTGTAATATCCTCATTGTAAAAATAAAGACATGAAAAGAGTGAAATAAATAGAATATCACCTAAATTTCATGAAAATCTAGTTGGTTCCACAGAGAGAGTGGAGTATGCACACGTGGTAAGTTTATTGCCTTTAGCTAGGCATAATATACCAACAAAGACGAAATTAAGAATTCACAAGTGTGGGTTAGAATCAGAATTAAAAGATTGATCCTTAAACCCACTAGAAAAAGATGTCCACAGATGTGGACCAGATTATGATGCAGACCCATGCCCTAGGGTTGAGTGATTCTAAGGCTCTGGATGAAAATCACCCAGAACTGAAGATTGTTGTGTTTGCGGGGTCGGGCCTGTGGTTTTATGGTGTGCAACCCAAGTCTAAAGTGGTAGACAATAGGTAGATCTGATTCATTAGATTTGGGTGTCCACTTAGAGTTCAGCTTAGAAAGATCTTCAATTATTCTGTACTTAGGTTGCACGATAAAGATATCATAAGGATCCGGATAGAAGGTAGATGGTTTTAGGTCAACAGGAACCCTTAGATCAAACATTGTATTTCCCTCAAAATTAGCCTCCCATAATTTAACTTCCAATCTCCTCTCCTCTAAAAACAAGTGTTTGGTTTCCAGGACCTCTAGCATATTATTCACCCCATGTGATTTACCCAAGTCCAAAAATTATGGCTGAATCAGAATTGACTTAAGTACATTGATTTCAAAAATGTCATCATTTAGTTCTTTAGGGTGTGGTTGAGGAATGGGTTACTGATTGAATCATCCAATAAAACTATATTTGAATCCTCCATGTCAACCCCAGCTGAATCAAATTCCTCAATTACAGGGCCATCAAATGATTGATTAGATTCCTTTGGTCCATTTGTCTCACTAAAATTATCTTCCTTATGCTCAAGTGAGACTTCACCAAGAGATTCCTCATCCTCAGAATCAAAGAATTCATGATCCTCATTTATATATGTCTCGAAATCATCTATCATTTCATGATCCATGAAGGCATTTTTCCTTGTTCCCTGGCTCGAGGATCTCAGGTGAAAAAATCTGTTCATCCACAATGGGTTGCTCTAGACTAACCTGGTCATCCTCGATCTCATAAAATGTGTCCCCCTTGACAGGTGCCTAAGTGGTTTCTGACATTGACTCTCCTGAAGGGGGTTCATGTTGAGAATCATCCCAAGATTGGACTAGGGTAACCACAAATTTCATCCTCAAGATCGACAACTTCCCAAGTATAAACTCATCCGGGTCCCTATCCCTAACCTCTTGGAGCCAATCCAATAATGAACTATTAAGCTCATCAATCATTTTGATCATAGGCTCCAATGCTTTAGTGCATGGTGTTGGTTGAGCTTCTAAAGATTGTATAGTGTTCCTCAAGTTAGCCAACACCCTATCTTGGACCTGGTTCACCTGAACCGAGTGGTTCGATTCAGGGTTGGGTGGGTTTGGGTTAAACTACGGGAGTTAAGAAATTGAGGTTCTTGGGTTCCTCCCTGATAATAGGTCTTTTCAGGTTGTTCAAAGAGGGGTGGTGACCTATATTCAATATAATCCTGGGGAGGGTAGGTGTTATAATCATCATATCCTTCTTGATTGTAGATCGGGTTGGTTTGTTCATAAGAGAGCGATGATCTATAATCAGTGTAGCTCTGGGAAGGATAAGAATCATAATCATGATGTCCAGGGTTAGGCCCTTGACATTGAGGTCCAGAATCATATCCCCAATCAAAGTTATCCCGGCTAGGAGATGGGTAGTCATAAGTCTGGTCGGGATAATAATCTTCTTGGGGATAAGTGATTGTAGGATGGTAGGATTGAAAATGTGTGTAGGATGTTGAAGGATACATAGTAAAGCGAGAGGGAAAAACAGAAGAGAAAAAGGTGCCTTGCAGTATAATCAACCAAACCTATCATTAAGTGGGTAGCCTAAAGACCTATAGACTCCTAGAACCCATCTTGAGATGATAGAAATGATTTGGTCTACTTCTATCCTGTCGATCAAACCAGTTAGACGGAGGGGCTGGGGAGAAGGTTATTCCGTTGGCTTATGCCTCCGGTTCCTTTGATACCCCCCAACCGTGGTCGTTTGATGCTACTTCCCTAGCTAAACATCAGATGGACCAGTAGAAGTAGATCAATCGAAAAAAATCTTAGTTGGAGCCCCAAAGTGCAAGTTAATCCTTAAGGCCAACATCTACTCAGTTTTAATTAGGCATGAGATGATTGTGCTCTTGGAATGTGGTGGGCCCTTTAGATAGGCTACGCCCTTAATGATCAATTAAAATGTGTGTGTGCACAACCTAGGTTTTCAAACAAGGTTATTTTATGATGTGTCTTTTAGGGTTTAACCTTGTTTAGTAGCTTTCAGGGTTTAATCTTTAGGTTCGTTCAATCAGGTTCAATGGAGCACTCCATGTTTTGAAATCATAGGTGATGGTATATTCCTTTAAAACTCAAAAAAGATGTGGAGTGCTTGGCTCAGCCTAAAAATCAATCCTATGGGGCAGGCTATTGATGAGTCACTTTTATCTTAAGTGGTGTGGCCCAAACAATTCAATCAATTGGCCTATTCTCACCACATTAAGGCACACAATGGCTTAACCTAATCAGATTTCTACTCACTTATGTGTATTGAGTTGAAGTGTACCAGGTCCATAGGTCAGATCCTGGTTAAGTGGTAGAATCAAAGAAATTGTGTGCCTTAGGATGTGAATTTGTAGGTGCTAAGTGTGTCTCTTTTAATTAAATCCCACAAGAGAAGAGTATTTTTTGATTTTTTTGAATTCATGCAGGTGGGTGAGGTGAGGTGAAGTGACAATCAAACAACCAAGACTAACCTAGGGTATATGTGAGCTCCTAGGTAAATTACGGTTTGAGTTATTAGTGTGACGAGGTGAAATCTAATGGGTGGGGATGGTGGGGATATACTTATAGAACCTTCATTTGCAATTTTCGCTGATTTAACCGCTTTGGCCCGCCTCGAAAGAGTACTTGCAATCATAGTAAGATCAGAGAAAAATTGAGATAAAAGTTAAGTAAGGTAGAAAAATGTGAGAAAACCAAAGAGCATTACCTCCCTGGCAATGGTGACAAAATGATGAGCATGTATTTCTCAAGGAAAAATCAGGGTTTTGGAGAACCTGTCATCGTAATCGTAAAATATCACTACCAAATAAAATTTATATTGAAACTCGAAGTGAGTCCCGAATCAAACACAGGGAGATGAACGCTTGTCTTGAAATCCACGTTTAGATTTTATTTCTTTTTGTTGTTTTTATCTTTTGTAATTTTTTTGGTATTTTAATAGACAAGAGATCAGCTCGACAAAATATTTATCTAATTAATCTACTTGTAAAGAGAGAGAGAGAACATCAATGTATATCTCAAAGAGTTTGCTACAGATAAGAAAGCAAAAAACTACACTACAAAGCAAATAAAAGATAGAAAGAGGTGAGAAGAATCCCCCTCGTCGGTCACTTGGGGGACGACTCGCTCTGACAGCACCTCGGACGAAGGTGAGGAGCTAAATGAAGGAGAACAGCGATGGAGCGAGAGGATGGGATAGGACGACGTCACTACGAGGATCTTCTTCTCAAAGGTGGTGAGAGGACAACCACGAAATGCTCCACGAAGGAGGATGAGAAGTAGGAAAATAATTGATTTTCTACTCTAGAGGAGCATCCCGGACTTGGGACAAGCTCTCTCTAGAGCCGTGGAGGTGGTGAGGGGGAGAAAAAAAGAGATGAAGAGAAATGGGAGGGGTAGAGGTCCTTTTATAGTGGAGGAGAAGACTGCATTTCATGCATGGGTTAATAGCGATCTCAAAGACGTCACTAAAGATCTGACCTAAACGTCGCTGAAGATCCATAGCAATGCACGTGCTCGCATGCTCATGGCTGTAGAGGCGTAGTCGACGAACAACCATTGGATCTTCATCTCACAGCTGAGGATTGTGCAGAGATCGCGTTGGATGGCATGTGAGATCACGTGTTAGATGGAGTGTGAGATCGCGCATTCCCACGCGAGTGTATTCGCGACGATTCGTGCATCCACTTGGAGAATTTCGTGCCATATGATGAAGATTGCATGGCTCTATTTAGCCGCACGTGCCTATATGGTCGACTGGTAACATCGGAGGATTCGAACTCGCGCCACGGGTTTAGGAGAGCTCTGCACGACTGCTGTGCTACACCCTCGAGAGTGTCAAGAAGAGAAACTTCTGAAGTGCGGTGGAGGCGACTTCTCAGCCGTTGGTTCTTGATCCAATGGCTGGGAATTGATGGTGCCGATGAAGAGGTGGTGTTGTTGTTGTAACTGGCCATTTTGGATGGTTTGGATGGCACCACGTGGTGCCATCTGGACTATCCATCTTCTAATGCTTGTAGGTGGCGCCACAGATGTCAGATCGAGTCGATTTTCGCGCTATTGGGCTATGATCGTCAATCCTAATCCACCCGTGTGGTTGGATTTGTCGTTTGAAACTTTGAATTGCATCACCTAATCCCTTGGCCATTGGTCTTTCTCAGACTGCACAATGTGCTACAGGACTCTGATCAAGATGATTTCGAAGGCGTTGGACTCTTATTGTCATCCTAATCAGATTCGTACGGTTAGTTCATCAATCCAAGGACTAGAAATAAATCTCCTTCTCTCCTAGCCACAAAAGGATTAAAATTAATCTAAAATTTATACAAAGTATTCTAAATGTAGAATGATGCATGCTATGCAATATTTATAATATCAAATGCATCTCTAAGCATAGGAACATGCAAAAACAGGCAATTTAACCTAAATGGATGCGCCTACATCAGCAGATCTCTTTATGCAAATGTACACTTCCAGTGCCTGATGAAAATGTATGGGGTGTCGCATCATATCTCGACTCCTTACCACCCCCAGACTAATGAATTAGCTGAGCTATCCAATCAGGAGATGATTGCACAACAATCATAGGCCCTAATTCACCTGAATTAAGGTAGAACCTAGCTTAACATGGGCATTCTGCAGGCATACACATCGTACTTTGCATCTTAGATGATTTATATGTTTTATACATAATAATGTGCTATTTGAGAGGTCATATTAATTGTAGATAATCCAAGCCTGCGGATGATCAATCCAACCTTAAGGATCTGTTTAGAATATCAACGGGAGTCCATCACTTCAAAGAGCGCATCAATTAGACTCCCGCATCACCCTAGGGAGTCCGTAGAAGAAGTAGAATCCAAGGGTTGAAGAATATCAGAACCTCAGATGAGAAATCCAACCGCACAGATGGATTCGGATCGATGTTTGCAGTCCAACGATGCAGAAATCAACTTAATCGAAGGTCTACGTCATCAGATATAAGAAGAAGATGGACGGCCATGATGGCGTCAAGTGGTGCCATCGCAATCGCCCTTCACCATGCTCCAATCTAGAAAGAAGAACCACGAGCCATTGGATCATCATCCAATGGTCGCGATGAAGCCTCCTCACCACCTTCAGCCACCTCATCACGCATAGGAGGAATTTTGACCCTTGGATTCCCATCCAACGGTCGAAATCAGCCACACGGGAAATGGAAAGTGCAACCATCCACGTGCATAGCGCAGCAGAGAGCGCACTTAACAAACATCTCATGATGTGGGATCGAAACCCAATGTGGGAGTCGGGCGCCTGCTGACAAGAGTGGAAATCGTGAGCTTTAGGAAAACAACATCGTAGTATAGTCACGAAATCCCCTTGGCAAAAACATTTGTAATAACGAAACTTGCATAGATTTTATTCTTTTTAGAAGTTGTGTCTCGGTTGTTTGTCTCTGGGAGGCGTGAAAATGAATCGAGATTTGGATCGGCTTTTCTAACCTAAATCTAACCTAACCTAATATTTTTGTCTTTTTGTGTTTTTGATCTTTATTTTGAAACATGAAATGAAACCTAGATCTAGACATGCTAGAGACAACCTAAGTGACTACGTGCATGTAAGTAGGCCATGGTGGCCGTGCATGGTGTGAACGAACCTAAGTAACATTGAGACTAGCAAACATGAGGACAATCAATCGTAGAAACATCGTGATTTATTTATGCATAAAAGATTATCACATATCATCCACACTGGAAAGCACATAAATAGAAGAAATCCCTCACGTCGAAAAGTTGCTACTAGGGCCATCGGCCTTGTGTGAGGGAGGGTGTAGACCAGACCTTGGGTATGCAAACCCGTCTACACACCTACAAAAAGAGATGGCCAGCCACAGGAGGCTATGTGTGAGCCTTCATGGCCATCCAAGGAGAGAAGAAGATGGGGGGGGCGTGAACCCTCTATGGAGGAGAAGGTAGCACGCCCAAGAGAAGAAGAGAGAGTGGAGATTCCTTCTTCTTTCTAGCTGTCCCTGAGAAATTGTGGAGAAGCTTCTCTGTGGTCGTCCATGGAGCCTTAGAGGAGGAGGAGCACCCTTTGGAGGAGAGAGTGGTGGACGGCCTTGGGATTTGGAATGTGGAAGGGAGGGTGTCACAAGTGAGAGCTAAAGAGAATGGAAAATGGGTGGAATGGAGCCAAAGAGCCAAGATTGATCAAATGGCCACCCCTTAGGTCTTTTTATAGGCCTAAGGGATGCTCTCTAGAGAATTATGCAATTCTCTAGAGAGGCCTATGGTGAGAGCTCGTGCGAGAGGGAGAGAGAGGGTGGATGGGTGGTTTTTAGATCCACATTTGGTGGATCAAAAAATTGAATGCATCTTGGTTGCTATTTTTAGCAACCAAGGCAACAACACATGGTAGAGAGTTCTAGAGAACTCTAGCTAGGCTAATTTCATGTAGGTGGCGTGTGTGTGGGTTGAAGCCTAGGTGGCTAGGTTAATTAGGTTAGGTTCTAGTGGGTTTAGGTCAATGTAGGTCTCAAATTAGGGTTGGAAACCCTAATTCACTAAGGTAAAATGTAATTAAACTTTATACAAGTTTAATTGGGTGTGTGAAAACCTAATTGGGAGTAAAACAACTCAATTAAGTCAAGTTTAGGTCAATTGGACTCTCACTAAGTCCAATTGGATTGTGTACTGAGATCAGGGCTCAATTGGACTCACTGAATCCGATTGAATAGGCTGATGAAATTGACTATGATCTAAGTCAATTAGGTTTAGTGAGGACCAAATTAGGTCCTTAGGGAGGTCTACAGGTGATGTATTAGGGTAAGGGTACTTTAATTTAGGTCCTAGGGGGTTAGAATTGGGTTTAGGGACCTAGAAATTCAAGATCAAGGCTTGAATTCCAAAACAAGAACTGGAGGATAGTATCAGACATCTAATAAATTTGTCAGATGTCTTATAGTGAAAAATCAAAAGTCCATACTTGTGTTCTGGATGTCCAATCAGAGTCAGGAGGGATTTTGGGTTCTGTCTTGGGTATTCTGAAGAAATTAAACGTCCAGCCAGATGTCTGGACGTCCTAAAAGGTGCAGAGAGTGAGTTTTAGGTTTTCTAAGGTGGGTTTTGGTTCCTAAGTGTTTGGGAGAGGGATAGGGTGGATAAGAACATGGATAGTGCTATCCATGTTTGGGTTTTGAGGCTAAGGTGTCCTAATGGAGGTGGTTTTGGGTTTGGGAAGGTTGTCCTAGGATTTCTAAGGGTAGGGATAATGCTATCCTCCTCACTCCTCTTGTTTGAATCAGTCTTCTTCTTCCTTTATTGCTTTATTCCACTATCTCCAACATCCTGGATCACTTTATTACCTGCAAATAGTAATAAAAACCATTAACTAGCAAGATATCTCTTCTTATTCTAAATAGACTGATGCAATTCATGATATGCAAGATATGAGTGCAATATCCACAATTTAAGCTAGGTTCAGACATTATTTAGGTTGATTAGTACCCATGATTGCTGTGTAATCATACCCCCATGTGTAAACTTTGCTAGTCCCTAGCAAATGCAAGACTAAGTGCAAGACTAAGTTATTTACAAGTTCGATCACTAATAGATTGCCTATTCTTTTTATCAAAGAGTTTGACTAAAGATTTTTCTCCTTTTGTTTCATCCATAAACCTAGAAATCTAGATACATGAAAGTGTAGCTATGTAGATTTCGCAACAGATTCGAGTGAAAGGCCTAATCACCTCTAAAGTCTGTGCTTGACCACTAGTAAAAATTCTAGCGGGATAGACTGACTTCTTCCCTCGGGGTATTCAAGATTTCTTTTTTTGAGTTCCACCCTGGCTTTAAGCTCAAGTAGAGAATGTTAGAGGGAAATGGATGTATTTATTTGGTGGTTCACTCTCACTTGGTGCTACATAGAAATTAGTACTAGAATCTAGATTACCAAATTATTAAGTAACTCAACTCAGAGAAAGACAAAAAATCATGCTCTTTTGGTTCCTTTGTTTTCTTTCTCTCTTTTTCTTTTTCTTTTCTTTTCTTTCTTTTTCTAAGAGCTTCAATCTCACCAGATTCACACATATGACCTGTATTTGGTGGTCTCACTTGGCATTAACACTTTAATTGAGTTCCCATAACCCTAACACTAAGTCAGAATTCCTCAGCTAGTATTCGGGCGGTCAGAAACACTGAAAAGGTAGGTTAATGGCATATTTGTTGGATTTCATTTTTATTTGGTGGTATTGCCTCAATGTAACTAAAATAAACACTAAATACTACTAACTCTTTTTCTACTTTTTCTTTTCCTATTTTCTCTTTCTTTTCTTTTTCTAATTTTTCTACTTTTTTTATATCCTTTTTCATCATTTTTTTTCTTTTGATACAAATCAATACTACCAAAACAGCACATGACATGCACGACTTTTTATTCAAGAGGCATTATTAGGGATTGGTGGTACTCAAGAGACATTGGGTGGCTTATTTGGTGGTAGTGCCTACTCATGACATCGGGAAAGATGGATAGGACGGTGTATTTCTGCTCTTGACATCAATACCCTCCTTCAACCAAGGATTCCTTCAAGAATAGTCATAACCATCCACCTTAGCCCTAGTTTTATGAAAACTCGCTCTCTACGTATTTGCCTCATATGGTGGCTCTCAAAATTTCACACAAAAATGTATATGCAGGATCTGAGAGTGAAAACTATGCCTAACCTCTGAGTATCATTACCTAATTATCTAGGATTCTAGATTCCTTGCACTAATCTTAGAGCACCAGTACACTCTACTCTCATCTCACACTATTTGGTAGATTTCTAGAAGAAGATCTACCTGACTCCCAAAACACTGTCTAGGGGTTTAGGAAAAGAAGCACTGCTTTTTCTCGACAAACTGAAGACATTCATCAGTCTTCACCGTGAATCAATTGCAAAATCTACATGTGAGTGAAAATTTGTACTGGATTCCAAATTACAGGAATCAACTAGAGTATAAGTTTCCTAATACAACTTCCTTGATAATAATTGATGCAAGAATGCAATATATATACATGCTATGTATAACCTTTCAAAAGTTGCACTTCAAAGATTTCCCTAATTCGGGTTACATTCAGCTTGGCCCTAAATTTAGAACAAGAAGGTGAGTGGATGAGTAGAAAGTGGCCGTTGTGGACGATTTTTAGCTCCAATGCGAACATTGGAGGTAGAGTCGATTGTTTTTACTTTAAGGACCCTAAAGGGAAATTAGCATGATATGTGAAGGGTTTTTCATAGGTGTTGGCAGAAAAATTTTTAGTTTACAATTACTACCCCCCCCCCCATGCCTACTTTCTTGCATGTCCTCATGCATGAATATAACGAAAAATAAATTAAGACAGGGAGTAAAAGGTTAGAAATCACCTGGAATAGTTCCTGAATTTTGACGTTCCGCTTATTCCAACACCTAAAATTAAATATGCAGAAAAATATGCCAAATAAAATATGCTATATATAAGTGTCGTGATTAATGCCTTTAGCTGGGTGTACACTCAAAAAGGATATATCAATACAGTATTGAGAATAGCGAGTAAAATTATAAGAATTTTAGTCTCATTCGACAACAGTGGACTGCAAATGCGGACCAGTTGTCCATGAATTCCAAGCCTAAATAATCGAAAAAATATTATGATGGGGCTTGAAAAAATCTGCAGCCATATGATATAGAAGAAAGATGGATAATTATGGGTGCCTGGAAGAAATGAATATGAAGGCATCTCAAAGAGGTGATGGAGAATATGGGTGGTAGGGGTATGGGTGGAGTCATGTGGAGTGAAATCATATGGGTCTTGATAATGGTGATGAATGGAAGGCATGACCCAAGTGATGTGGTTAGATCTGGAAATCAAGGTCCAATGATCAGTCTCTGTCTCTACCAGAGATGTTTGGGTATCATCTTCTTTTATCTCTTCAAAAATTTTTAATTCTAATTCCCAATTCTCACATGATTTCCCAAAATTTTTAGCTTCCTTCGATAACTCATCATATGAAATCCCCAATAATCTTTCAATCTCTTGAATATCATTTTCATAACGGGATATTTCCTTCTCACTTAGATGAAATTGGCCATTAGATTCGGTAGTGAGTCCCTCCATGAAAGTGGAATGGGCTAAATCATTGATTGAGGAGTTGTTATAGTCTTTTTGATTTTGTTGCTCCGTGTATGAGATCATTTGAATTAATTCATCAATGTCTCCATGGGTATTCTCAAATACAACAAAATCGTATTCAAGTCCCTTAATGCTTGGTTCCTCGAAATGAAATGATTGGCATTCAGGTCCTAAATCAAGATCAAGATTCTCGAATAGGATCATCAATATCATCCACCTCAAGTGTTTGATCAACAGAATCCTGCACGACCACCACCAAATCGCAAATCGGTTGTGACACACCTAACCCAAATTCAAACATTTCTAATTTTTGTTGCTCGTCCCAGATTCTATGAAGCTCTTTTCTTATATCATCATATTCTCTTGCATTGGCTTCTTTTATTTCGTAAATCATTTTGATCAATTGTGTAATCTGGGATTCATTGCAAGGGGCAGGAGTTTGAATTGGGCTAGGTCGGTCAAGATAATCAACCATGCTATCGAAGATTTGATCCTATATTGATGGTGACTTATGTGATCTAGTGGATTGTTGATTTGGGTCATGTGGTTCTACCCAGGTGTCAATTGCCATGGTTTCTTCCGAATTGCCCTCCGAATCACTTTCCGTGTCATCCAGAAAATACCTTGACTTTGTTTTCTTAGTGGTTGCATAAATATCAAAGTGAATCTTCTCATTTCCACTACTCATTTCCATACATCTTGAGTAACAGTCAATCCGTGCATTGGCCGTAACCAAGAAAGTCGACCTAGAATGATGGGTGAATTGCTTAGCTTCTCCGGTATATTCATGTCCAAGACAATAAAATCAATCGGAAAGCTAAGACCTTGCACTTTAATAATCACATCCTGAACTACCCCCTTAGGTGTTTTGATGGAGCCATCTACCATTCTAATGGTGACAGGTGTGTGCTGCAGATCTCCAAGTCTAGTGTGGTCAAAAAGGGCAGTAGGAACCAAGCTAGTGGAAGACCCTAGATCCACAAGGGCTCTATTAAAGGTGAATCCCTTGATGGCATAAGAAATGAATGGCTTTCCAAGGTCAGTCCTTTTAGGTGGTAGAGTGCCAGAAACAAATGCACTTATGTTAGCTGATAAAACCACCTCTTTAGGTGTGCAAGTCTTTTTCTTCTTTTGTGACTCTTTCTTTAAGGCCTCAGGAAAAGGTAAATAGGTCAAATCAACTTCAAAAGCCTTTTTCTTCTTTTTGTCCCTAGAGTTTGAGTTAGAGCTGGATGTGGGTTTAGTCCTATGATTTTTGGTTAAGCCCAAATTAGATCATTTGGATGGGCTCTTAGCTTTCTCTTCCTTTTAGAGGCCACAAATTTGGCCCCTGCACAATGGCATATGTGATAAATTGGAGGAGGGGTCAGAAGAATAGGTGGAGAATAGGAGTGAAAAGGAGTGTGCATCCAGGGATAAAATGATTCTTGAAGTCTCTTGATTTGATCCGCTTAGGATTTCACTTGATTTTCCAACTTAGTCAGCCTTTCTTCATTTTTCTTTTCAAAGTCCAACAAAAGGTTCATGATATCCTCAAGGGTGGTTGTGGGTTGGGTCAGACTAGATGGTTGCCCTAATGTGGATTGAGTGGAGTACTGGCCTAGCCTAGATTGATCTTGAGTCTGAGTCGGTCTCTGTGGTGCCATGAAAGATAAGGATTGTTTCTCCACTCAGGGTTATACGAATCTGGATATGAATCAGTAGGTGTATCACCTTGAGTGGGGCTGACTATAGAGGGAGTTGATTGAGAACCTGTTGTGTGGTCTTGTACTTGTGATCCATTATTCCAATTCCTTAGTGATATATCATCAAGTATAGGTGTATCAGAAATAGTGCATTCCTCAAATGATCTACCCAAATCACGGATTAGGTCCAAAGGTGACTTTTGGGTTTGTTGAGTCCAGGATGCCTCCTAATGGTAGCAAGAATCAGTAGAGTAGCTAGTGGATCCAAAATATGGGTCACTAGACCCACTAGGCTAGTTGTTCCAGGTCTCTTCTTCCTGGGAGGAGTGATAAGATTGAGATTGTGACTGGGAATGTCTAATTTGCTCCAGGAGCTTGGCACATTGATTCGTATAGTCCTTGTTATATTCCTGAAATTTAGCAACTATGGCTTTCAATTGGTCCTGATCTAGATAAGGGTCAGATCCATGAGGTTCAGGTTCTAAATAAGCTGGGGGATAAGGAATATGAGAATAATCATGTCCCAACTACTGAGGATGAGTCTTCCAACCAGGAGGAGTCAAAATCATGGTTGGGTTGGGAGATGGAGGACCCTGAGGGTCAAAAGAATGATATGAGTTCATGGATATTTGAGAAAAGACATGGATAGAGATAAGAGATAGTCTTCCTTAGGAAGACACAACCAGCTACAAGGGGCTGGTGGAATTAAGGCAAAGGCCTAGGAAGAAAGATGAGAGAGCCCCAAATCAAGCAAACAAGCTAGCCTTAAATTGTATAGCCTAATTGGATCTAAACCTGGTATCCTAAAATGGAACTGGGTTAAACCAACTCTTGAATTACTTGGCTGGCCAGAATGGTGGGATCCCCTAGGACACCCTACACGGTAGGACACCACTAGAGGTTAATGCGGTTACTGCACCAACCTTTCTTATCACCAGTTGGTCCAAATAAACAAGGCCTTGATTTTTACCCAATTAAATTTTGGTTACCAAGTAAATTTCTCTTGCCTAGGGCATGTTTGCTTAGTTTTAGGCTTAGGCTTAGAGTGCTCTTGGAATGTGACTGGGCATTTTGGGGGTGTTGCCCTTAAAATTAGATTTAGAAGTGTGAAGTGCACAAACAGAGGGTTTTCAATACAAGCTTTAATTGGTGTAGTGGCTTTTATGGTTCAAGTGCTTGTATTAATTTTTCTTTTAGGGTTTCCTTGTTTCAGTCAATTCAAACAAGGTTGTTGTAGAGCATGCAACAAGTTTTGCAAGTCCCAATTGTTATATGAATTTCCTTTAAATATGGAATGCAAATGTGCTCTACCTTAGTGTGGAAACCCTAATATCAGATAGGTCTATATGATGCTTTTGAGTCCAATAAGGTAGAAGTGGTGCGACCCAATCAAAGAAAATAATGGTCCTAATGCACCACTACTAAATGAAATAGACCTAATTGGTTGCCTAAGCTGAAATGAAGATCAATTTCAAATCAAGTGCGTGAGGGGGTAGACAACTAACCAAATTAGAGCCCCTCTCATGCAATCACACCCAAATCAGGCTCAAACAGGTTTGTTTAGGGTCTCTAAATTTAAACCCTAATGTGAAACACCTAGGGTTTATGCTTCTTCTAAAAATTAGTAGTCTGACCTTAGTTTGGCTTGAAATCACTCCCCAAATCAGTAAATAAATCAAAATAGGACAAAATTTGGTAGAGATCTTTCTTTCTTAATAAGTTTTTTAGGGAATATTTCTTTAGGATTTTTACTATTTCATGCAATTTTTCACAAATTGTTATGTTCCAGGGGGTCAAACAGACTAGATGGACCCCCTGCAAGAAGTGCAATTTGAAACAGTATCAAAGGAAATCCAAAAATTCCTGAAAATTTTTAGAAAAGACTATGTTTCAGTGGCTTTCTAACCCCATAAATTTTTAATAGATCTGATTTATGTGGAGGTCAAACATAAAGTTAAAACTTATATAAAATCAGAGTGTAGGCTATTCTGACCCCCTTCCACTGTATGAATTTTGAAAATTCAGACAGTGTGAACTTTTCCAAATAAAGGGTGGCGTTGGAAAGCTGGTTTGAAACCCTAATATGAGATCGAGTATCATGATTTTTGGTTTCCTAATTTGATGGTAATAAATTTTTTAAAATCGTTAATAATTTTTGGGCGGATTTCTAAATCTAACTTTGGTGTGTTTAAATAGTTTCCAAGTTAAAACACGCACCAAAGAATTTTTTTTTTTATAAATTCAAATCCGAAAATTTGAATTTTAATTTATATATATACTTTTTTTATTTTTTTTCTAACTTAAGAAAGCAATAAAATTAAGGATGAAGAATGATACATGTGGTATTTACCACGGGTTGATGTGTGTGCAGATCCTCATCTTGACACCCTACAATCAAAACAATAAAAAGTTAAGAAAATCCAAATCTAAACTCACATGTTGCCTTCCCGGCAACGGCGCCATTTGACAACCGTGGAAATCGTGAGTTTTAGGAAAACGTCGTAGTATAGTCGCGAAATCCCCTTGACAAAAACATTTGTAATAATGAAACTCGCGTAGATTTTATTCTTTTTAGAACTTAAGTCCCGATCGTTCGTCTCTGGGAGGCGTGAAAATGAATTGAGATTTGGATCGACTTTTCTGACCTAAATCTAACCTAACATAATATTTTTGTATTTTTGTGTTTTTGATCATTATTTTGAAACATGAAATGAAACCTAAATCTAGACATGCTAGTGACAACCTAAGTGACTACATGCATCTAAGTAGATGAGGGTGTAGGCTACTAGGGCCATTGGCCTTGGTAGTAGAAGAAATCCCTTACGCCAGAAAGTTGCTACTAGGGTCATTAGCCTTGTGTGAGGGTGTAGGCTAGACCTTGGGTATGCAAACCCATCTACACACCTACCAAAAGAGATGGCTGGCCATAAGAGGCTATGTGTGAACCTTCATGGCCATCCAAGGAGAGAAGAAGATGAGGGGGCGTGAACCCTCTGTGGATGAGAAGGTAGCACGCCCAAGAGAAGAAGAGAGGGTGGAGATCCCTTCTTTCTAGCCATCCCTGAGAAGTTGTGGAGAAGCTTCTCTATGGCTATCCATGGAGTCTTGAAGGAGGAGAAGCACCCTTTGGAGGAGAGAGTGGTGGACGACCTTGGGATTTGGAGGGTGGAAGGGAGGGTGTCACAAGTGAGAGGTAGAGAGAATGGAAAATGGGTGGAATGGAGCCAAAGAGCCAAGATTGACCAATTGGCCAGCCCTTAGGTCTTTTTATAGGCCTAACGGACGCTCTCTAGAGAATTATGGAATTCTCTAGAGAGGCATATGGTGGGAACTCATGGGAGAGGGAGAGAGAGGGTGGATGGGTGGTTTTTAGACCACATTTGGTGGATCAAAAAATTGAATGCATCTTGGTTGCTATTTTTAGCAACCAAGGAAACAACACAAGGTAGGGAGTTCTAGAGAACTCTAGCTAGGCTAATTTCGTGTAGGTGGTGTGTGTGGGTTGAAACATAGGTGGCTAGGTTGATTAGGTTAGGTTCTAGTGGGTTTAGGTCAATGTAGGTCTCAAATTAGGGTTGCAAACCCTAATTCACTAATGTAAAATGCAATTAAACTTTATACAAGTTTAATTGGGTGTGTGAAAACCTAATTGGGAGTAAAACAACTCAATTAAGTCAAGTTTAGGTCAATTGGACTCTCACTAAGTCCAACTGGGCTATGTACTGAGATCAGGGCTCAATTGGACTCATTGAATCCAATTGAATAGGCTGATGAAATTGACTATGACCTAAGTCAATTAGGTTTAGTGAGGACCAAATTAGGTCCTTAGGGAGGTCTACAGGTCATGTATTAGGGTTAGGGCACTTTAATTTAGATTACCAGGGGGTTAGAATTGGGTTTAAGGACCTAGAAATTCAAGATCAAGGCTTGAATTCCAAAATAAGAATTGGAGGACAGTATCAGACGTCTAATAAATTTGTCATATGTCTTATAGTGAAAAATCAAAAGTCCAGACTTGTGTTCTGGAGGCCCAATCAGAATCAAGAGGGATTCTGGGTTCTGTCTTGGGTATTCTACAGAAATTAGACGTCCAGCCAGATGTTTGGACGTCCTAAAAGGTGCTGAGAGTGAGTTTTAGGTTTTCTAAGGTGGGCTTTGGTTCCTAAGTGTTTGGGAGAGGGATAGGGTGGATAAGAACATGGATAGTGATATCCATGTTTGGGCTTTGAGGCTAAGGTGTCCTAATGGAGGTGGTTTTGGGTTTGGGAAGGCTGTCCTAGGGTTTCTAAGGGTAGGGATAAGGCTATCCTCCTCACTCCTCTTGTCTGAATCAGTCTTTTTCTTCCTTTATTGCTTTATTCCACTATCTCCCACATCCTGGATCACTTTATTACCTGTAAATAGCATTAAAAACCATTAACTAGTAGGATATCTTATCTTATTCTAAATAGATTGATGCAACGCATGACATGCAAGATATGAGTGCAATATCAACAATTTAAGCTAGGTTCAGACATTATTTAGGTTGATTATGACCCATGATTTCTGTCCAATCACCCATAGATGAAATTCGACTGCCAGATCTTCATCGGGCAGTGGATTGGCGAATGTGTGGCGAGCGTAAGAGGCGTTGGATCAAGGACGCGTGCGGAGATGCATGTGCACGCGCTTTAGGATTTAAAGGCGCTATCGAGCGTGCATTTAAGTCATCCGATCGTAAGGTTTGGGTTTTCAGATGAGGTGAGTGGCAAAGGAGTGGATGTCCGGGCGAGCGTGAGTGAGTGGCAGCCATGCAATCTTCATCTGAGGGAGTACAGGCTGCCACGTGGCAGCACTAGATTCAATCAGGGCTAAAAGAAGGATTTGGAAGGCTTAATCAGGGTCATTGATCTCTTGATCGATGGATCTTATTAATCCAAGGCATTTTCTTGGATTTAAGGGGCCAAATATTTTCTTTACCCTCCACTAAAGCTATAAAAAGAGGCCAAAGGGCCCCCCTTTGAAGGCACTTCTCAATTTTCTTCTTCTTCCTCCTTCAACCTTCCTTTCTTCTTCTTCCCATCTTCTCTGCATCCGTCTCTGCACCTCCATCTGAAGCATCCGTTGGGCCACCCTGATGGATTGTTACTGCTCTTCTCAACCTCTCCAAAATGCCACCATGAACTACCCGTGGTGCCCTCGTTCTGTTTGATTAGTAGTAGTTTACTTTCATGTTTTCATTCTATTACATATATCAAATCCAATCTATTTGTGATGTGAATATTATGATTGATTGTTTCTATTCTTTAGTAATCATATTGAGAACAAGTGTATGAAATCAAAAGTGCTTTCTGCCTCCCTGTGATCAACCGGGACTCATGAAGTTCTGTTAATTTATTTGCTCGAGACGTATTTCATGCTATACAACAACGTATTAATTTTCTACATGATCTACACCGTGAACAAATTGGCGTCGTTGCCAGGGAGGCAAGGCGACTTTTGATTTTATCTCTAATACAATATTTTGGTGTGCAAGAGCAATGACATGAAGCGGCAAATGAGGAAAAGCGGACGTTGCGAAAATCAAGTGCACACATTCTTATCAGAAACTCGGTCAGAAAGTCTCACTTTTAAAATTCAATATCCATGTTTCTGATGCTCCAAAAATCCTGAAATTTAGACTGGAACTATATCTTCAAATTATCTTTCCAACACCACCTTTCCCAAAAAGAAATTTCTTTTGCAGAATTTTGAAAATTTTGTGGAGTACATACTAGTTAGATTGCTTGAAAATAGAACGTTTATGAAATTTAGAAATCAATTCTGACCAACATACAAATCTGATTTACACAAGATTTGTGGGGTTTGAAAGATAATCAAATTATCTTTCAATATCATATTTTTACAAAATTTTTCGAGCATATTTGATATTGTTTCTAATAGAAAAACCAATACAAGGTCTAAATCCTAGATTTGACCCCTGGTTCGTTAAAATTTCTTCACTAATTGTTGGAAATAGTAAAAATTTTCAAAAAAATACTCTCTAAAAAATTATTGAAAAGGGAATCTTCTTGCCAAGTTTCAAATCATTTGGATTCCATCTTGCATTAGAGTATACATTTGAATTGTGGTCTTCAATTTAGAAAAGAACTTAGAAGTGCATGAGCCAATAGGACCACATATACTAACTTGGACTCTGATGAGCCCAAAAGTTAGTCGGTGAGGAGAGTCACCTTGTGGACCGCCCACCATCTAGTAAATTGAAGAAACAGGTTAAAAACTCATGAAAATACATCAAATAGCTTGCATTTGGCTTGAAACTACTGGATAGTTCCAACCTCTCTTGCAAAACCTGGGGACTAAGCTTGCGGGGTAACGTCAAACTGCCATGGCTAAGGGGTAACAGAATTGGTGGCGAAAGACAAAGGAAGAACCTTCCTCGTAGCCCCTTGTTACCAGACTGGTTGGGTTAGTTTGAGAGGCGGGAATTCCTTTCAGTCAGTCTCTCGCCAAATTTTCTTCAATAACTTGAACTTAAACGAAAAATCCGGTCATTTGATTCTAAGGACCAATTTGATTACAAAGCCCTTGCCTTGTTTTGCCACCAGTCCCTTGTAACTGGTGTAAGGTCACTAAGACCCTTCTGGTATCCTTTTGATCATCTGAATCATGGACCCATACTCTTTCTCATCTTACCATTAGCAGGGTTCTCCTCCCAACCCAACTACGATCCCAACTTTTTATGGGTGGGAGATTGCTCCTCATTGTTCCTATACACATGCACCTCAGGCCTATGACATACCCACCTCAACCTCTTGGACATCCACACAGATCTCGCAACACTTAGAGACATTCTCCATGTGGGATCGAGATCTCATCATGATGACTGATTATCTTGATCAGTCCCACCAAAGGCAAGCTTCCACATCTCACAAGAACCCTCAGATCATTGAATTGATCCAAATAGTCCAGGAAGCAAAAGTGGTCAAAAAAAGGGAATATGAAGGCTTAAGAAAAGCAATTCAGGATGAAAGACAAAGAACCGAAGACATCACTTTTAGTGGCCCTGAATTCAGAGAGAATGTACTACAGGTGGATGGTGAGCCACTCAAGGTTAATAAATCAACCGTAACCTATAACTACACTGAACCCACCCACCACCCTTCTAATTCCCAAGACCAAAACTATTATAACCCTCTACCTTCCCTAAGACCCTCATCTGAGGCCACATCCACACAGATCACCACTGGGGAGCCACCAATAGACTTGCAATTACTTCTCAGACTGCAAAAAACAACAAAGTACAAGGACATAGTTGTGAGATATCTACATCAAATCCAGATCACTATTAATCTAGGGTAGAGATAGGCATTGATTGCAACCTAAGAACCTCTGATGGAAGCCCTTAAAGAACTAGAATCTGTGGCTAGGATGAATCAATAAACTCGCACACTTCAAGATATACTCCTTTTGCAGTACCAAGTTCAGATAGCCTAGAGGATTTTAGGGAAATTGAGACGACTTTTAGGGATTCTTCGACTCACATGCCCGAAGTAGATGATGTAGGTGATTTTCAAGTGAGAGATGAGATATCAAATGGAATTAAGGGAAATGTTCTTGGCATATCTTAAATGAAATTAGTTGAGAGCCTTAGCCTAGTAAATAGTGAGGAAAGTCCCATGATCGATTGTCAATCTAAAAATCCTGAATCTTGGGAGATAGAGATGAAGGATCATGACATCCAATACTTGGTACATTCTGAGACTTGGGTATATACACTTAACGAGGCCCATGATTTGGACTTTGAAAGATCTAGAGCAAAATTATATAAAAACCTTGTGATAAGCTTAGATGATAAATATATCAAGAACATAGATTTACATGAGATACCATATATCCATGGGGTTAAATTTGAATTGTCAAAGAATCCAAGCGAAGTTGAGGAAGAATCTGATAAAAACTCCATTTCCGATTAAGAAGGAAATCTAAAAGATCTAGAGGCATTTTTGGATTTGGAGTTAGAAGAATCTATTACATCCTCTTTGCTCGTGGACATCGAAGATTTCACAGAAGCCACAGTGGACAATGAAGGAATTTAAGGCTTTATTATACTTACATTTTGATTCTGCATCCCCTAGGTAAAGTGAAGCGTTGCCCATTACATTTGTCTCACCATAACCAGAATTTCGGCAATCTGTGTGAGATTTCTAATCAACCCAAGGAGAAGAATGATTTAGGTGAGTATAGAGATGTTGAGCACAAAATCATATTTGACACACCTACTCTGCAACCACCAA
The DNA here is from genome assembly GCA_037157565.1 of Thalassia testudinum. Classification (NCBI taxonomy): domain Eukaryota; kingdom Viridiplantae; phylum Streptophyta; class Magnoliopsida; order Alismatales; family Hydrocharitaceae; genus Thalassia; species Thalassia testudinum. The sequence goes on along the minus strand of JAZHRO010000049.1, from coordinate 12,392,337 downwards.
CACCCATACCCAATCACAAAATAGTTCTTTACACTATTTCTGATTACCCCACACGGGTCCCTCCATTCCTATTTCACCACTTTCGAGACTCGTATGATTGGTTTCCCACTCCTAACCCTTCACAGTTGCCTCTTGCTCCCTATCACTCTGGCACCTGGACTTATTTCTCTTGTAGCACCTGGCTACAACCTGTTCTAGGCCTTGCGATTCTATTCTGCTGACCTTGTGGCCTTGGTATTCATGGGAAACTACTCTACATTCTTGGCTCGTTGATGACAGTGGAACACATCTTCCTGTCTATCTTTAGTTTGTCTCCTGCAATCATTGATCCATCTAACGAGTTTCGCCCAACTGGAGGCGGTAAACTCAGCATCGTAGTTAGACAGCATTTAGACTTCGCATTTAGGCATCACAATTGCACTTATACATATGTACATAGCATATGTCATTTTTGCATATTGTGTATGGCATTGCAGTGTTGGCATGAGCTGAACGACAACTCAGAAGCAGTTCCAGGAGATTTCTATCCACGTACACCCTGCTTTATTCCAATTTCTTTTATTCATGCATGAGGACATGCAAACACTTTGGCATGGGGGGATAGTCCATAAAAAATTGAAAATTTTATGCCAACAATTAGGTGATTAGATCATTTTATCAAGAGGTTTTATTGGAGAATTATTCTTTAGTAGATTCCTAGACTTAAAATCCTATATAATTTCATACTTGCATGTATATTTTTGCAATGGATTCTCTATGAAAACTGATAGACATCTCTAGTTTGTTGATAAGAAGCATCGCTTCTTCTCCTAAACCCTTGGACAGCAATCAGGGAGTCAGGTGAACTATCTTCTAGTAGATCCACCAAACCATATGTGAGGTGAGAGTTGAGAGTCTACTGGTGCTCTAAGGCTAGTATAAGGAATCTTTAATGTTGAATAATTGAATAATGACACCCGGAGATGGGCATAGTTTTCGCTCTCAGTTCTTTTGTACTAATTATGTGAGAAATTCCATATGAGAGCCACCAAATAAGGCAAAAACACAGAGAGCAGTTTCTGATAAAACTAGGACTAAGGTGGATGGTCATGACCGTCCTCTACGGAATCCTCGGCTAAAGGAGGGTACTGATGTCAAGGTTAGAAATACGTCATCCTATCCATTCCCTACCCGGTGTCGAGAGTAGGCACTACCACAAAATAAGCCACCCAAGATCTTCTTGGTCATTCCCAAAAATCCCAAATAATGCCTCACGAATAAAAGTATGTATGTCATGTTGAATTGTTGCGTTATGTTATGTTGGTAACAGCATTGTGCAAGTAGATATATATATTAAAAAAAAAAGCATACAAAAGAGATATTTGCTTGTGAAAAAAAGAAAAGTGTTATGTTAAGAAGTTTGAGTTATGTAAGTAAAAGTGTTTTGAGGCAAAAACACTTACCATCCCCACAAACCACCAAATATAGCCTTAACCTATTTTTTTCTATATTTCTGACCACCTGAATATGGGCTGAGGAGTCTGACTTGGTAATAGGGTTGTTAAAACCTAGTTAAAGTGTAATGGCATGTAAGACCACCAAATACATTTGCAAATCTGGTAAGATATGAGCTCAGGAAGAACAAAAAAAAAAGAAAGAGAGAGAGAGAGAAAGAGAGAAAAGAAAAAAATACAAAGGATTAAAGAGAGCACAGTTTTCTAGCCCTTATCTAAGTTAAGTTATTCAATAATCTAATAATCTAGACTCTGAAATACTAGTCTCCATGTAGCACCAGAAGAGAGTGAGCCACCAAATACAGATCCAGTTAACTTAGGCATTTGCTACCTAAGCCAAAAGCCGGGGCTAAAATTAGAGAATAGTTTAAATCCCCAAGAGAAGAGGTTTGCCTATCCCAACATAATTTTACTAGGGGTCAAGTACAAGCCTTAAACGTGTATCGACTCTTTTCTTGGATCCGTTGCAGAAGCTACAACATTACATATTCATGGTTATTTGGATTCTAAATTTTTGGAGGAAACAAAAAGAAATAAACCTTCAGTTAAATTCTTGATAAAATGCATATAGTCATGCACTTGCTAAGGACTAGCAAGATTTTGGCATGGGGGTACGATTGCATAGCAATCATAGGCCCTAATTCACCTAAATTAAGGTAGAACCTAGCTTAACATGGGCATTCTGCATGCATACACATCGTACTTTGCATCTTAAATGATTTATATGTTTTATACATAATAATGTGCTATTTGAGAGGTAATATTAATTGCAGATAATCCAGGGCCATAGATGATCGATCCAACCTTATGGATCTGTTTGGAATATCGACAGGAGTCCAATGCTTCAAAGAGCGCATCAATCAGACTCCCATAGCACCCTATGGAGTTTGCAGAAGAAGCAGGAGCCAAGGGGAATTGAAGAATATCCGAACCTCAGATGACAAATCCAACTGCACGGATGGATTCGGATCGATGTTCGTAGTCCAACGGTGTAGAAATCAACTTAATTCGAGGCCTACGTCATCAGATACAAGAAGAAGATGGCTAGCTATGTGGCGCCATGTGGCGCCATTGCAGCCACCCCTCACCGTGCTCCAATCTGGAAAGAAGAACCACAAGCTGTTGGATCATCATCCAACGGTCGCGATGAAGCAACGTTGCCACCTCTAGCCACCTCAACACACACAGGAGGAATTTTGACCGTTGGACTCCCATCCAATGGCCGAAAGCAGCCGCACGAGAAATGGAAAGTGCGACCATCCACGTGCATAGCATAGCAGAGAGTGCACTTAACAAATATGGCACGATGCAGGATCGAAAGACAATGTGGGAGTCGGGCACTCGCCGATGAAATTTGACCACCAGATCTTCATCGGGAGGTGGATCGGTGATCGAATGTGTTTCACATGTTTGAAATCAATGGTAAGAGTAACCCATTGTTGTTGTTGCAAAACTCGTGATCAAATAAAATTTATACCGAAACTCCAAGGGAGTCCTGAGTCGAACACAAGGAGGCGACGTTTACTTTAATTGAAAATTGTGCTTCGTTTTGTTTATTTTTGGTATTTTAGGGTTTTGTTATTTTTTGTATCTTTTTTTGAAAGAAGACAAGCAAAATAAATCATAAGAGATATGGAACAAAGATATATATATCACTCCAATGTCAATTACAATAAACTATGAAAGCATAAAAGAGAGGGAGGTAAGAAGGAATCTCCTGAAGCGATTATTCTATGAGACGATGGTGCCTGGTGGAAGCTCGGATGAAGGAGTTGAGGAGCAGGATGACGGAGGTGAGATGCAAGAGGACGTCAGGTAAAGGAAAGCTTCAGCATGGCTTCAGAATAGAGGTGAGAAGGCGGAGATAATTTGCTACTGGAATGGAGGTGGGAGGATGGCTCCAAGGTGACCTATGAATGGGGATGGGAAGCTGGAGGAGTATTTGGTGGGGCAAAGTTTCGCTACACTAATAAGCACCTTGGGAGCTTGAGAGCAAGCTCTAATAGAGCGTTGGTAGGCTTGCTAGAGCTTGGGAGTAGGAGGGAGTAGAGTAGGTAGAGATGGCTTGGAAGGAAGGGGGTGTAGGTCCTTTTATAGTGGAGAACTGGCAAAAATGGGTATGGGACCATTAGCGACATCTAGGCCGTCACTGGAAATGTCGCTGTAGGCAGCTCATGCCTGCTGGCGCGCGCAGTTGGTCTTGCACCTGCAGACAATTAGCGATGGCTATAAGTGTCACAAATGTCTGCCAGGTTGTCACTGAAGATCCACCCGCTGCTTCGCTGGTGCTATGCTGTGCGCTCTGTTTGTCACACACGTGCATTCTCACACATTGGCACTGCGTTGCGTGCATGTGTGCCTCTACGTGCGCACACGCATCCGCACTGGTTTGCGTGTGTGTGCACATGGACGGCTTGTGTTGCGCCACATGGCGCAATCTAGGCTGTCCATTTTCTTTTCATTGTAGGGGCTGCTACAGAGGTCAGATTGAGTTGATTTTTGCGTCGTTGGGCTGCGATCGTTGACCCAAATCCATCCGTGTGATCGGATTTGTCATTTAAAGCTCCAAATTATGTCACCTAGTCCCTTGGCCATTGATCTTCCTTGGATTGCATATGGTGCTACGGGACTTTGATCGAGGTGATTTTGGAGGAGTTGAACTCCAATCATTGTCTTGATTAGATCTGTATGGTCGGATCGTCAATCCGAGTCTTCGAAATAAATATCCTTCTCTCCTGACCATAAAAAGGACCTAATTAACCTAAAATATATACAACTACTCTAAATGCAGAATGATGCATGCTATGTAATATTTATAACATGAAATGCAAATCTAAGCCTAGGAACATGCATGATTAGTCATTTTAACCTAAATAGATGTGTCTATATCATACCCCTATGCCTATCTTTTGCTAGTCCCTAGCAAAATTAAACTACATGCTATGTATAAAAGCAGAATTAGGATCAAATCACTTAGGCCTAAGTTGTTTATTAACAATAGAAAATTTCAACTAAGGTCCTAAACAAACTCAACAGTACCTGGGTGTCTGGCAGAATGTAGACCGTCCAAGTCCTCGCCTTATTTGAAAAGGGAAGATACATTTTTTTTTCTTCTTTTCTAATTCTTTTGTACTTTTGGAGTTTGAGAGTTCCAGGATAACTTTTTACAGCTACCTGACCCGCCCAAGACTCGGAAAGGACTCTAAATGCTAAGCATCTTGTGAAAAAGTGATAGACTCACAAAACAACCGTTAAGACGGACTTCGGGTTTCTACGACCCTAGGTGACCGTGCTTAAAGGTTTATCTTTACAAACAGTAGCTTTCTCCCTACTTCTTTTATTTATAGGGTCAACACAAGGGTGAACCCAGTGTATATCTCCCCGGTTATTTCTACTTCCCTGCTTCTTCCCTAAGTGTTTTGGAATTATTGTGCATTTTTATGAGCTGGGCTCTGGACAACCGGCCAATGGGCTATTACCCATGACCACTTGCTAGCCATACTCATGCGGTGAAGTGTGGCTTTATTATTTTCTTTTTTTATTTTCTCTTTTTTCTATTTTTTTCTATTCTTTTTGGGTGTTTCTTTTTTTCTTCTTTTTTTTTCTAAGTAGGTAGCTTCCCTAATCTAAGATTTACCTAAAGGTAGTACAAAGAAAATGGTCTTATGGTTGGGCTCTGGAAAATCAGCCAATGGGATGTTACGCACGACAACTTGCCAGCCATACCACCCAAGTCATCCATTAGCTACCCAATTTCCATGAAAACTGTCGGAAAGTGAGTCAGTGGAAATAGCGTGTAAATGCTTGGCCTTAAAAATCCCCCCAAATTAGAGGGCCGGTTGATAAGTCGCGTACTTATCATCCCAATTTATTTACCAAATTAAAATGAATTTTAATTAGCGAGGACTCAAGACTAAGTCAACATTCGAGTGGACACCCTGGCTAATTAAGCCCGAAGACCTGAAGAGTCTAAGTATTCAGGTCCTATCGTATCATTTCCTAAAGTTAATAACTTCCAAATGCCTAAGTTCTCTTTCCTAATTTCTTTCTTTTTTTATCTTTTTCAAATTTTCAAATTTTTTTTTATTATTTTATAAGAAACTAAAAGAAATTCTATGGAGTTAATAAAATGATTTCAGGAATTGATTATCCACCTTCCTATGCCTAAATGATGCAATGTCCTCATTGTAAAATCAAAGACATGAAAAGGGCAGAGTAAACAGAATATCACCTGAATTTCGTGACAACCTGGTCAGCTCCATAGAGAGAAGAGAGTATAGACACGTGTTAAGTTTACTGCCTTCAACTAGGCATAATATACATAGAAAGAAGAAATTAAGAATTCACAGCTGCTGGTCAGAATCAAAATCAAAAGGTTGATCCTAAAACCCATCAGCAGAAGATGTCCGAAGACGTGGACTAGATTATGATGCAGACCCATGCCCCAGGGTCAAGTGGTTCTAAGGTTTTGGATGAAAATCACCTAGAACCGAAGATTTTTAAGTTCGCGGGGCCAAGCGTGCGGTTTTGCGATGTGCAACCCAAGACCAAAATGTCAGACAATGGGTAAAGATGGTTCAATAGGTTCAGATGTCCTCTTAACATTCAGCTCGGAAAAATAATCAGTTATTTCAAGCTTAGGTTGCACGTGAAAGATATCATAAGGGTCCTGGTAGAAAGTAGGTGGTTTCAGATCAACAAGAACCCTCAGATTCAAAATCAAAGTTCCCTCAAAATTAGCTTCCCAGATTTTTATTTCCAACTTCCTATCCTCCGAAATTAATGTTTCTAGGACCTCCAAATTGTTGTACACCCCATCTAAAGTACCCAAGTCCAAAAATTATGGCTCAATCAAGATTGACTTGGGTTTGGTAATCTCAAGAATATCATAATTCAGCTCTTCAGGGTGTGGTTGAACAATGGGACTACTGATTGAATCATCAAGATTCATATCCTCCAAGTTTGCCCCGACCGAATTAGAATCATCAATGGTTAGGCTATCAAATGGTTTGTCAAACTCCTCAAGCTCGTTTGTCTTAATAAAATCATTTTCCTTAACTTCAAGTGAGACGTCACTCAAAGATTCCTCACCCTCAAAATAAAAGAATTCTTGATCCTCATTTATATATGTCTCAAAATCGTGTCATTTCATGGTCCATGGAGAGATATTTTTCGTCGTTCCCTAGGTCGGGGATCTTAGGTGAATTAATCGATTCATCATCCTTAATTGTTTGCTCTAGCCCAACCTGGTCATCTGCAATCTCAGAATATGTATCCCCCCTGATAGGTGCCTGAGTAGGTTCAGACATTGGCTCTTCTGATGGGGGTTCATCTTGAGAATCAACCCAAGATTTGACTAGGGCAACCACAAATTTCATCCTCAGCCTTGACAACTTCCCAAGAAGAAACTCACCCAGGTCCCTATCCCGAACATTTTGGAACAAATCCAATAAAGAGCTATTCATCTCATCAGTCATTTTTATCATAGGCTCCAATGCTTCAATGCATGGTGTTGGCTGAGCTTCTAAAGATTGGATGGTGTTTCTCAAGTTAGCCAACACCCTATCCTGGATTTGGTTTACCTGAATCGACTGGTTCGGTTCAGGGTTGGGTGGGTTCAGGTTAAATCTAGGGGAGTCAAGATATCGAGGTTCTCGGGTCCCTCCCTGATAGTAGGTCGTCTCGGGTTGTTCAAAGAATGGTGATGACCTATTTCAATGGAATACTGGGAAGGGTAGGTGTTATAATCAGCATATCCTTCATGGTTGTAGATCTGATTAGGTTGATCATCAAAGGGTGGAGATCTATAATCTTTTTTAGCTTTAGGAAGGATAGTAATCATAGTCTTGTTGTCCAAGGTTTGACCCTGGACACTGAGGTCGGATTTGTATCCCCAATCAAAGTCATCTCGGCTCGTGGATGGGTAATTACAAGTCAAGTCAGAAGAGTAATCATCTTGGGGTAAGTGGTGGTAGGAGGGTAAGATTGGAAATGTGTGAAAGATATGGAAGGATACATTATAGAGTAGGAGGGAAATCAGAAGAGAGAAAGGAGACCTGCAATACAATCAGCCAAGCCTGTCCTTATGTGGGTAGCCTAAAGACCTACAAACTCCCAGGACCCATCTTGAGATTATAAACGATTTGGTCTACTTTAATCTGGTCAATCCAACCAGTTAGAAGGAGGGATTGGGGAATAGATTCTTCCATTGGCTTACACCTTCGGTTCCTAGTGTACCCCCCAGTCGTAGTCGTTTGATGTTACACCCCTAGCCAAACATTAGATGGACTAGCAAAAGAAGATTAATCGAAAAAATATCAGTCTAAGCCCTGAAGAGCGAATCAATCCTTAAGGCCAATGTCTACTCAGTTTTAGTTAGGCTTGGGATGATCATGCTCTTGGAATGTGATGGGCCCTTAAGATGGGTTGTGCCCTTAATGATCAGTTAAAATGTGTGTGTGTGCACAACCATGGTTTGCAAACAAGGTTATTTGTTGATGTGTCTTTTAGGGTTTAACCTTGTTTAGTAGCTTTTAGGGTTTGATTCTTAGGTTGGTTCACTCAAGGTTTAGTAAAACACTCCAAGTTTTGAAAACATAGGTGATGATATGTTCCTTAAAAATCAGAAAAATGTGGAGTGCCTGGTTCAGCCCTAAGAGTCAACCCTAAGTGGTAAGCTACTTGATGGATTGCTTTTAGATTGAGTGGTGCAGCCCAAACAGTTCAAGCAATTGGCCTATTGCACCACTTGATTAAGGTACACAGAAATGTTTGACCTATTTAGATTTCTACTCACTTATTTGTGTGTTGAGTTAAGTGTACCGAGTCCACAGATCAGATCTAGATTATGTGGTAGAATCGATGTGATTGTGCACCTTAGCATGAGAGGTTGTGGGTGTTAAGTGTGTAGCTTTTAATTAGATCCCACAAGAAAAGAGTATATATTTTTGTTGTTTTTTTTTATGTATGCTAGGGTGAGATGAGTGGAGGTGGCAAACAAGACAAACAAAGTCTATCCTAGGGTTTATGTAAACACTAAGTAGTTTGACTCTTGGTTATGATTGTGGTGAAATGAACTAGTGGGGGGGGAATGTGGGGGACACATACAAAGCACTCTACCTGCACTTTACTCCGATCTACCGCAGTTGGATCTCCATGCTAGGGTACCTGCAAGACAGTAGATCAAAGACTAGCAGGCCGGAATACAATGGGATCTTCATAAAGTGGATGATTATGGGTGTGATAATGAATTCGATTGGGAAGTCCAATGGCAAAAGGATAGTAAGGAGATTCACTTTCTCGTTATTTAGTATGAATCAGTGAAATGATGGAATCCATTAAAATGATTCAACAGGCTCTAGAAGGAATTCCCAGGGGGCCCTATGACAATTTATAAGGGTGACGCTTTGATAAGACAAAGAATTCGGAATGGAATGATTTGGAAAACAGATTCCGTAGTAAAAAACATTAGTGCTATGTACATGCAAAGAAGCATAGAAAATAATAAAGTAAATTCCGTTGCCTCCCCGGCAACAATGCCAAAATGATAGAACATGTTTAACGTTTTTAAAATCAGGGTTAAGAGTAACCCATCATCGTAGTTGCAAAACTCATGATCAAATAAAATTTATACCGAAACTCTAAGGGAGTCCTGGGTCGAACATAAGGAGGTGACGTTTACTTTAATTGAAAACCGAGCTTTGTTTTGTTTATTTTTGGTATTTTAGGGTTTTGTTATTTTTTGTACCTTTTTTTGAAAGAAGACAAGTAGAATAAATCACAAGAGATATGGAACAAAGATATATATATCACTCCAGTGTCAATTACAATAAACTATGAAAGCATAAAAGAGAGGGAGGTGAGAAGGAATCTCTCGAAGCGACTGTTCGATGAGACGACGGTGCCTGGTGGAAGCTCAGATGAAGGAGGTGAGCTACGGGACGATGGAGGTGAGATGCAGAAGGACGTCGGGTAGAGGAAAGCTTCAACATGGCTCTGGAATGGAGGTGAGAAGGAGGAGATATCTGCTACCAGAAGGGAGGTGGGAGGATGGCTCCAAGGCAACCTATGAATGGGAATGGAAGTTGGAGGAGTATTTGGTGGGGCAGGTTTCGCTACACTAATAGGCACCTTGGGAAATTGAGAGTAAGCTCTAATTGAGCATTGGTAGGCTTTTTAGAGCTTTGGAGTAGGTGGGAGTAGAGTAGGTAGAGATGGCTTGGAAGGGAGGGGGTGTAGGTCCTTTTATAGTGGAGGAGAAGGGGCAAAAATAGGCATGGGTCCTTTAGCGACATCCAGGCCGTCGCTGGAAATGTCGCTGTAGGCAGCTCATGCCAATGGCGGCATAGTTGGCCTTGCACCTGCAAACAATTAGCAACGGCTGTAAGCGTCACTAAATGTCCGCCAGGCTGTCGCTGAAGGTCTACCCGCTACTCCGCTGGCGCTGCGCTATGCGCTCTCTTTGTTCCGCGTGCGCATGCGTGCCTCCACGCATGCACGCGCACTTGCGCTGCTGTGCCCGTGCAGTGGTGCATGCGTGCACATGGGCAGCCTGGGTTGCACCACGTGGCGCAATCTGGGCCATCCATCTTCTTTTCATTGTTGGGGCTGCTACAGAGGTCGGATTGAGTTGATTTTTGCACCATTGGGCTGCGATCGATGACCCAAATCCATCTGTGGGATTGAATTTGTCATTTGAAGCTCCAAATTATGTCACCTAGTCCCTTGGCCGTTGATCTTCCTCGGACTGCATATGGTGCTACGAGACTCCGATCGAGGCAATTTCGGAGGCATTAGACTCCGATCGTTGTCTTGATCAAATCCATATGGTTGGTTGTTAATCTGAGGCTTCGAAATAAATATCCTTCTCTCCTAACCATAAAAAGGACCTAATTAACCTAAAATATATACAACTACTCTAAATGCAAAATGATGCATTCTATGCAATATTTATAAGATGAAATGCAAATCTAAGCCTAGGAACATGCATGGTTAGGCATTTTTACCTAAATAGATGTGTCTATATCAATCAACGAACGTGTGGATAATGCGAGAGATGCTGGATCAAGGATGTGCGCGATGATGCATGTGAAGATGTGCATGCGCGTGCTTTAGGATTTAAAGGCGCGATCGAGCATGTGTTTAAGCCGTTCGATCGTGAGGTTTGGGTGCTTAGATGAGGCGAACGGCGAAGGCGTGGATGTATGGGTGAGCGGCACCACGCGATCTTCATCCGAGGGCGTACAGGCTACCACGTGGTAGCACCAGATTCAATCAGGGATAAAAGGAGGATTTAGAATGCTTAATCAGGGTCATTGATCTCTCGATCAACGGATCTGATTAATCCAAGGCATTTGTTTGGATTTAAGGGGCCAAATACCTTCTTTACCCTCAACTAAAGCTATAAAAAGAGGCCAAAGGGCCCCCCTTTGAAGGTACTTCTCAATTTTCTTCTTCCTCCTTCAACCTTTTTTCTTCTTCTTCTTCCCGTCTTCTCTGCATCAGTCTCTGCACCTCCATTTGAAGCATCTGTTGGGCCACCCCAACGGATTGTTGCTGCTCTTCTCAACCTCTCCAAAAGGCCACCACGAACTACCCGTGGTGCCCTCATTCTGTTAGATTAGTAGTAGTTTACTTCCATGTTTTCATTCTATTACATATATCAAATCCAATCTCTTTGTAATGTGAATATTGTGATTGATTGTTTCTATTCTTTAGTAATCATATTGAGAACAAGTGTATGAAATCAAAAGTGCTTTCTGCCTCCCTGCGATCGATTGGGACTCACCAAGTTCCATTAATTTATTTGCTCGAGGCGTATTTCACGCTATGCTACAACGTATTGATTTTCTACGCGATCTACATAGCAAATAGGAGATCAAGAAAATCCTTTAGGTCATTGTTCGGCCTGACAGGAAAGATTGTTCCACCTGACTTCCGGAAGCCTTGTGGGTCTACAGGATCACCCATAAGACCCAACTAGGAATGTCTCCATTCAGACTCGTATACTGAAAGGCATGTCACCTCCCTGTAGAGATGGAGCATAAGGCCTACTTGGCAATACAAAAGTGCAATCTAAATCTCATGAAGGCTAGAAACCACCACCGGTTGGAAATGAGATAGATCAAGGAGCTATGCAATGATACATACGAGAACTCACTTATCCACAAAGTGCGGGTCAAAGCCTTCCATGACAGGCACATCTCATGAAAATCATTCCATCCTGGTTAGAAAGTGCTCCTCTTTGATGCCAAGCTCAAGCTCTTCCCAAGAAAGCTAAGATCAAAATGGATCGGACCATTTTTCATCTGAAGAATCTTCAGAAATGGAGCTATCAAAATTAGTGGACTCAACCATGATTCAGAACCATTTATTGTGAGCGGTTAGGGACTGAAACTACTCCTCGAACTCACCGATTGAAATCTAGCTGCAGTATCTTTTGATCTCCATTCTCCCTGAGCCACATTACACCCAGCTGATGGCATTAAACTTAATGCTTAATGGGAGGCAACCCGTCATTTTCAAAAACCTAAGACCCTTCTGTCCTATCACTGAGCTGATGTCATATTGCACTTTAGGGTTCGTCCATTAAAATAGCCGACTCCACATCTGATATTCATATCAGAGCTTAAAATCATCCACAACAGTCATCCCAACCCGTTCGCCACCTACCCAAATTTTTTCTAATGTATGATCTAAGCTGAACTCGAACCCACCAATTACAATGTGGACATTGCAAATCTTAGGCATGGAGGGGTATTAAAGTGCAAAATGCTGTGATTTCGATTCATGGAGAGGTTTCATTAAAAAAAAATGGAGAAAAGGGGAGGACAATTTTGTGAGCTAAGTTGAAAGATCTGAATTAAGGAGGAAGAAAAGGAGAAAAGAAAAAATAGAGAAAAGGAGCAAACAACAGAAAAAATGGTGTTAGTCCCTATAATTAAGTATGGAACTTACCTAAGTTCTAAGCTGGATTGGATGATGAATTAAGACCTAAAGGGATAAAACTTAGGGGATAAGTGACGGATACCAACCTTAGGCCTCTTGGGCCTATTCTAGGGTTAAACACATGTATTTGTTAAGATCTGGATTAATCCTCAAGAGGTTGAGGAAAGTACGAGGCTGATGTATTAAGTCTAAGGCTTAGGGATTATTCGGCCTCGTTGCCTACCCTTTGGTTTGTGGGACTTGGTAACCTAAGCACCCAAAAATCACACACCAACCTAGTTTAGTGTGCTTAATGAAGTATAATGCCAAAAGTGTTATGTTCTGAAAATGATTTCTCAAAGATATGGCTTAGGAGCGGCTTGAAGACAAAAGTTGATTATGAGTACCCAGCACAAAGAGATGAATGAAAAATACTCTCCTCGAAGATGCGTAATTGATGAGGTGTGGCTCATCATAGCTAAAATGCTTAAGTTAAGCTAGAAACTTAGTTAAACACTACATAATTAACAAAAGAAAAGGGTTAAGTGTGAGAATTAGCAGAAATGACCTAAAACAACGAATTAGTAATAAAAATACAAAATTAAGTCACAAATTGAGATATTCTATTCAAAAGCGTAATATGGTGATCCAAATTGCAAATTGAACACACATTTAGGTTCAAAAGATCAAATTGAAAGAGAAATCAACTTCCTAAATGTTCAATTGGTCTTAAATAAAAAACTTAGTTGCATTTGGACACCATTAAGACCTTGCATTAATGGTTTTTAACATAGGTCCTCTAAGCACAACATATTTATTCACGATTGAAACCTCCAAGGACCCCTTTGATAACTGCCAAGGACCTGTTCGAAACACTCAAGGACCACTCTGTATCAATTCTACACTAGTGGGCCTTGGTGTAACTTTTCTACCTCTTCACCTTAAAGGCCTCTTGGCAATTTTCCCAACATAACTACAGCTGGAAGTCTACTGTAGCAACTAATGAACTCGAGCCATCTCAGCTGTCACCTCCATACATGCATCATCCAACGACCGATCTTCCTCAAATCTTCGCACACCTTTGCGCATAGGATCACCCCTCGCCAAAGACCCTATTTGATGCTAGGATTTCATTTTGGACCCTTCGTGCCCCTCTCAAGCTCGCATCCACCGTTGTTGTCCTAAATGAATAAATCCACCCTCGTGGTGACTACAATCACTGATTTGGCTACTTAAGCTGCTCCAGAGCTCCTCGCGTGCACTAACCAGCTCCCTCCCCCCTGACTGGTTCATTCATCTACACCCTCAGCTTTCCACCCCCATTCTTTGCCTGTGATGACAAATTAGGTTGCTCTCCCTCCATTGATTACCTCTAGCCACTAGTTGTTGGCTCGTGGACACCTCCCTCATCAACTAAAGGGTCTTCTCCCCTTTCTTCATCTTCAGCCGCTGGTTGGTGACCTTGGACACCACCTTCGTCTGTTAGCTAGATTTACCATTTTCGTAGATTAGTTTTCCTGCTTTCTAGATTAGTTTTAGTATTAGTTACTGTAGTTTAGATTAGTTAGGAGTAGATCAGATAGCTAAATTTGTGGATATTGTGGTTTAGCTAGAGGTAGATTAGTATAGAGCTTCTCCAACCTCTAATCAATTCAGATCTGAGGGAAGTTTTACGCACCTTTGCATCACCTCATACAACTCTCTCATCGTCTCATGACCACATTCACTTCTCCTTGAAGTTTTAATCACAATTCACCCATTCATTACAGCATCAATCAGATTTGATGCTCCATAGCATCTAGATCTGATTAAGTGCTAATTTCACCTGGGGGGTCTCCCAAGCATTCCATAAATTCAGAAAGGCCCCCCAATTTGATTTGAGTTGAATCATTTTGAGCATTTAAATCAGATTCATTATTTTTGCTGATTTTAGATTTATTTCATTGAAATCAAGGTTGATCTGATTTGAATGAGCAAGTTGAGTCCTATTATGTTCCATTGAGTTGATTGGGATGTGTTTAAGCGATTTGGATTGAATTTTAATCATCGAATGTGCTTACACCCAATTTATCTTTAAGTTACTATTTTCAAATGGATTTTGAGATGCTAAAGTCAAAGTGAATCACTACATGGGTTTGAGGCTCTAGCACTAATTTGAATCTAATTTTGTCAATGAGTTGGGGTTATGAATGAAATGTCAAGGTTAAACCTGAGTTTGAAGGATTTCTCTACATTTTGGAATGAGTGATCTGATGTTGCGAAGTTTTATCATCATCTTGAGATTTCTAAGAATTTGATTCTCATATTTTCAAACTGCAATGTGATTGATGGTTTTAATGAATGGATCTACTTATATCTGATTTCTTTCAGATGGATAAATCAAATGGGACTGAGTTAATAGATAACTAGTCCAACATTGAGCTCACATTAGACTTATTTGACCTGATCATACTGCAACAACAACTTCCAGCTACTAGCTTCATGGCTGAGTAGCTGCTGAAATAGCAGCAGTAGATGAATCATTACTATAAGTTGTTTGAGCTAAGCATCAGCAACAACTAGGTTTAGTAGCAGCAACTGAAATAAGTGGCTACTCCATAGCGAAGCATTAGGTTTGGAACATGGATCGATGGGGATTTGAGCTAGAATTTTGGATCGAAATGGAGCTAACATGTATCTAGTGTAGAATAGTATATGTAAGCATTTATGTACTGTTAGTTGAGCTAAATCTGATTAGAAATTATTGTAATTCAATGTTTAAATTATGTTGACAGCAACATGTTATTGGAAAATCTATCCAAAGTTGTAAATTTGATGAAGGTCAATGTAAAATCATGTTTAAATGTTCAAAAGCAAGTTAGGTTGTGTGTTGAGTGTGAGTAAACTTTTCAACCACATTTTAAGCCTGGGGAATAAATTTTAGGCCTTACGTTTCACTTAAAACATTCTTTAAGGCCACATTTTCGGTTAACTTGTAATAAATAAAATAAACCTATCTTGAGTAAGATCAGGCATTTCTTTAGGTGTGTGCTAACCTTTAAGGTATTCTGAACCCTCGGCTTGGTAGAACATACCAGTCGACGGTTCAGTATACCTAGGAATTTAATAAAAGAAGTTAAGTTCAAAAACACCAAGAATACTCCATTTCTCTCATCTTACTCTTTGTCTCTCATCCCCTACCTCTACTATATATATAAAAACTATAAAAATCCGAAAAACCCAAAACTACCGAAGAATACCTTGTATACTATGTATATACTTGTAAATATAATTTAAACCTAAGATATATGTATATATTGTATAATATGTAACTAAAGTACATAATTAACTTATATATGTATGCTATATATTAAATTAAATATTTAGAATGATTTATTGCACATATAACTTTATTGTGTAATTATCTATTAATTTATATTAGCTAAATATATAATATCCTAGGCAATTATATAAACCTATCTATATATACATAATTGTACCTAATACTGTACATACGTATTTAGCTATATAATATGAATTGTATAATACCTATAATTTAATTTAATTGAGTAATTACACTATTTAATTAAGTTATTAAGTTAATTAAATAAATTATTAAATTAAATAAAATAAATTAGTAATTTAAGTTAAAACTGAAGTAAGCTATAACGTACACTTGTATAATATTATATTTATGTGTTTTCAACCTATTTATAATGCATTTATAGTGTATGACAGTATTTATAAAGTATTTATTTGAATAACTAACTAAAACATGTAATTAAATGTAAATAAATTAAAATAAAGTTTCTAAAATATAGTAAAAATGTGTAATAAATAATTTATTATATAAATTAACTCTGTATAAATTTAATTTGGTAATTAAGTCACTAATTTATACATTAATTAACAAAATAAGCTCTAATTTAATGTACACAAACATCCAAATTTAGCTAATTTTATTATACGTTTAAATAACTTATTTTTGTACATATATTGTACAATTAGGTAGCCCTATGGAAGGACTACGTATTCATATAATTTAATTTAAATTTAAATTAATTTATGGCCCTCCAATCGAGGCCCAAAATCCATACATTAGAACGAATCGTAGCGTTGAGTTGCGCTAATTTCGCCCGCAGTGTTTAGTGCCACATTGTGGCCGTGAAGAGGGCTGAAGCGATATAATATGATTCTGTGCTGGCGACCCCTCGGTCATCAGCATAGGGCACAAATGAATTCACTTTAGCATACAGGGCATTGGTCTCAGAGTGCATACCTGTGTGCATCTGTGGGCGTGCATGGGTGCGTGCATATGCACATAAGCGCACGAGTGTGTAGGCACATGAGCATATGTGGGCCTGATATTAGGCTTGAAATATACCAAAATACACCAAATCTAAATGAGGGTTGGCCCACTAGTAGTAGTCTAGTCCTACCTTAATGGGTGCTATGAATCCTCCGAACATGGGTTGGCCTGCCCACTTAAAATCAAAATTTTGGTCATAGTGAAAGACTTATGAAGAGAAGTAAGAGAACCTTAAATTTTCTAAGTGTTGAGAAACAAAGAAGAATGAAGAGGGGAGAAGAAGAGCAAAGGATTGAGTCGTAGGCTAAGTGTTGATAGGTGTGTGTGCGTGAGCATATATGTGTATATAAATATATAGTATATTGTAAATAGATATATGTATATATATGTATATGATTATATATCAACTGTGAACATATGTATATGTATATAATAGAGTAAAACTATGTTTGAGGTCCTAAGTATATAAATAACACAAAGCTTTAGTGATAGATATTTATGTCATTGTAAATATACTTATATGTCAGTATATATAGTTCTTTTTACCTTATGTTATATATATTTTACTAGGGCTATAGAAATGTATGTGAATGTCACTATATATATGTTATATGTTACTAAATATATTAGTATGTTAATATAATTTAGTATAGTAGATATTAATAGCTATTTTTGTACCTATACTTAGGGGCTACTTATATTAGTTGTATATAATTAACATAGTGTAGTAGTAGTCAATTTTTGATGCCTGTTTGTTATATATATAAGGTATTTTAGTGTTTTGATTCTTTTTGTAAATAATTGCCCAATTCATTCATTTCGTAAATAAAATCAATATTTTTAGACTTAGAGAGTGATGTATATTAATAACTGCCTCCCAGTGAAAGACCTAGAACTAACCAGTAATAATTGTATTTAAATAAAAATGACACAACATCAGTTTGCATTTGTGGCAAATATACTACAACAATGACATATAAAAAACTATTTTTATTGCAACTCGTGGTTGACGAACATATTTTTGGCACCGTTGCTGGGGATAAAAACTCGACAACAATGCTTTATTGTGATTGATTGATGAATGTCACATGTCATTGAATATTTTTGACGTCATTGTTGGAGAGGCAACTCTCTATACACCAAAACTTTTCTTTTATTATTTATTTATTTATATTTTTTGTTTGTTTGTAAATAACCATTCTTTTATTCATATTCTTTGTTGTATATAAATTCTTTGATTCTTTGATTGAATTTTGTATATAATTGTCTTACTAATCATTTGTTGTTTTTGCAACACTTGAGTAGGAGTAGGAGTAATGACTTCTTCCAAGTGGAGTCTTCTTCCTGGCGGATCGTTGCACCTCAGACTCAACTTCCCGGAGGAGTTTTTCCAAATGGAGCTACATTGTCCCGCTTTCATAGATTTGCTAAGTGGTAGTTTAGACATAGGAATAGTCATAGGATATTTGTGTTAGGCATAAGTTGTAAGAGCCTATTCTCACACATCGTTTGTATAACTTGGACTCTCTCTAGACTCTTTCTCTATATCTCTCTACTCTTCTCTCATCAACATGGTTTTTCCATACTTGGCTTTTCCGTATCGATTTCCTTTTGATTTATTTTTGTTTGTTGCATTTAGAAAATTCAAAAAAATTATAAAATAAATAAAAATAAAAAATATCTCATCTTTTATCTAGCAACAGATATTCTAGGCATCCATACTTAGGTTGCATTATTCCTACTAGATTTCATTTCAAGTTAAATTGCATCAATTGTAGAATTACTAGAGTCAGGTACGCATCTTCTATCCCTTCTAAGCTCCTGCCATCTCTTCATTTGACTTAAAAACTAGAAAGACCATTTTTGTTTGAAAAAGACTAGAAAGTGAGATGAGCTACATTAAATACATCTCTTAATTACTCAACTCAAATTCAAAAGGAGACATAAAATTATTTGAAACGCTGATTGAGTTTTCATTGCCATCTATTGATTGCTTATCATGTACACGTTACACGATCACATAAAATTCACAAATACACGAGTTTCTATCTCATCTCCTTGAGCAACCACAAGGCCTGGATTCACATGCCAGTCTTATCCAGATTCCGAGTAGACTTTAGAGGTCTACACCTTGCTAGGTCTTCTGTAGGACAATACAATTGTACTAAAACATTTGTTTGCATACTACTACTTTTCGCATAGCAGACCCCAAGGAAAAATTCATGTTTATCTCACTTGATTGATTTAATTGGTCTTTTGTGAGATTGATATTGGGATTTCTGACTTGTGATTGAGATTGAGTGAGATTGTTTACCCTTCATTGAGTTATGACTATTTGGAAAATTCATTTTTCAAAAACCGACTCAATGGAAGGTAGGAGATCCCAAAACCCTGAGTTAGTACCTCCCTTGGGTGCTGATGCCCAAGCTTCCACTTCTACCTCAATGCCTTCCACATCCAATCCTCTACCTCATAGGCCTCAAACTCCCATCCATCATCCCATTCATCCAGAGGATGACATTGATTTTGCATAATTTGAGGATTTCAAAGAACTTCCTCCACATCTTTGTACACATCCACCACCACCACCAGTCCATAGGTTCCAACCTCCTCCCTACCCTAACTTTACTAACCAGCCACCACCAGAGAGAGGTCCACAACCTAGTATTAAACACCTATTAGAGACACAACTGTAAATGAATACCTTAACTCAACAAGTGCAACAACTTACATAAGCTGCTAATCTTTTAGCGAACCCCCAACCTCAACCCCATCCTAGAGCTCCCCAGGCACCTCAATCTCGTAGACCTCAACTATGGGATTACTATAATCCCACAGTTGCACACCTATGCCTGTGGTATGCTATCCTGCTGGGGGTTGTGTTACTGAATTAAAGCCGAACTTTATAGCACTTATTCGTCACTTCCATTATCTTGCTTTTTACCCTTTTCAGCATCTAGAGGAGTTGAAAAATCTTGCTCAAACTTTGGGTTTGTAGGGCCATGATCAGCACACACTTTTGATGAAAATGTTCTCCTTTTCATTAAATGACAAGGCCACCTTTTGGTTCACAACAGTAGCACGGACTACACAAATAGAGACATGGGCTTCTTTAGAACATGAGTTCCTTAAGAAGTACTTTCTTGTAGGCCACACAAACATCTTGAGGCATGCCATCACCACATTTACCCAAAACTCAGGAGAATAAATGCACGAGGATTGGGAGAGATTCCATGAGCTTCTACGCAAGTGTCCCCACCATGGTGTTCCATGCTGTCAACAGGTCCAGATCTTCTATCATGGGCTTTATGATGACACAAGGAATTTTGTAGATGCCGCATGTGAAGGCAATTTCCTATGTTGGGACGAGGACTCAGCCTTTGAGCTCTTCGAAGGCATTCTCGAAAACTCTATTAATAGTGCTTCAACGAGCATGTTTGATTGAATGTCCTCACATTCCCACTCACACACGGGGGTACACGAAGCCCAATCCAGCACATGAGACTTAGAAATTATGGCTAGTCATCTAGATAAGGTAGGTTTAATCGAGAAGTAGATGAAGTATGGAAGTTCCTGTCTAAACCTTCTTCTTAGTCACCTGCACCTCGCACTTCTTCGCAGTTTCCCACAGGAAGGGAAACTATGAAACACCTATCTATGACACAACCTGCACTACCAAACTATTCATTTGCCTATCCTTCACTGGTTGGAGGAACCTTTGTTCCTCCTTACACTGACTTTCCTGCACCTTCCGGAGCTTCAGAGGAGCTCCACACCATTCACAATGACCCATATTCACAAACATACAACCCTGGATAGCGTAATCATCAAGATTTCTCATGGTTGGAAAATTCACAAAGATCTAATTTCCAACAACCTTCAACACCACCACTTCACAACTCGATCCGAGCACCACCTCCACAACAACACAGGTATCCAACACATGCCTACCAGCAACTCCAACCCAGGCCCACCCAATCCTCTCAACCTGGGCCTACACGTGATGTTCAGTTGGGGTTAATCATGAAAGCTCTTGCTGATATGCAACAGTAGAACATTGCTATGCAGTAGAGATAGGACATGGCTTTAGCTGAGATGAAAGTCCAGCTACCGCACTTGATGAAATCCTGTCAACAACGTTCACTCCCATCTCAAGTAGAACCCAATCCTAGGAATATACTTGCCAAGAGCTATGTTCAACCCAATCCTCCCCAAGGCCAAGCACATGTCATATCACATGCCATTCACAATGACATGTGCTTGATCCTTCCACACCTTACTCAGATTAGCAACCACCTCTTCTTCCCAAACCTAATTCATCTTCTTCATCTTGACTCTGCATTCATTGATTGAAGAGGTGGAGGCTGTAGATTCTGTTGGATACATTTTGTTTCTTTACTTGGACCTTGAGCCAAATAATTCTAAGTTGACTATGTTTCTGTGTACTTGGACCTTGAGCCAAGTATTTCTGATTTGATACCCATTCTTTACTTGGGCCTTCTAACAAGTATTCTGATTCTGATTTACATTGATTATGGTGTTATTCTTCACCTTTGAGATTGACAAACTTCCATACCATGATTTGTATCTTTCATTGAGTTTCTTTGAACTTGTCAATTCTCTACCCATCCTTTTGGCTCCAACATTATTGACACTTCTACTGGGATTGTGCCTTGCTGAAAGCATTAAACTTAGCAAACGTATCTTTTTTATATAGCTATTTTCACATTTCTTGTTTTCCATTTTTGTATTAGGTGTCTATCCTTGCATTTTTAGCTCCATTCATAGCCACATATGCCATGCATTTCACTACTTAACCTAGCTTTCCACTTTAATCTTGTATCGGACTTGAAATCTTCCGCACAGAGATTTTTATCTCCTTATTTTGACTTCCTTCCGCCACCAAGTCTAAGTTAGTGAAAAGCGGAGCATGCATTTGCATCCACCCTATTCATACAATGAGTACATTGCATCATTTAAGCATGCGGGGGTGTAAATGGTGAAATCATTTATTGAAATGCAATTATAGACACACCTGTAGTGTATATAGTATAGTATTATCAAAAATACCAAAAAATTGAAAAAATTTGAAAATTTTTTTTAAAAAAAGCTACAAAGTCAAAAATACAAAAAATTGACAAAACTAAAAAATTCCAAAAATACAATAAGGGACCTACTATACCAATTGTTGAGGGAGAACTCCAATATAGAAATTCTAAAGAGAGAAAGAAGCATTGAAAAGAATCTTTAGTGTTTAATTATGATCTTGTAGATGAAAACAAAAATAGAATAACTGTTTATTGACATTCAACCTTTACTGGTTAGACTTTCCAGGCCATTGTAGCTTGATTCACTTAGACTTTGGCTTAATAAACTTTGAGGTTTAACATGATAGACCAGGATCTCTCCTAACTTAGGACGTATTCTTGTACCTGAGTCACCAATATAGGATTCACTGGTTTGCTTTAGCTTAGGAGTCTTAGTAACCTTGGTTTACACTACACAATGTCGGGAAAGATCCTGTGAACTTGAAATTCAACCCTAGTGTTCATTAGGGAAGGTGGAGTTCTTACTTGTGCATGTAGGTAGAGTAATTGTCCTACTCTTTAGTCTTGCGTTTAGGAGAAGCCCTTTCCACCAAAGTACTCACCCACCAAATAAAGTATGCTTTACCAAGTAAAGTTGTCGGAGATGTACTAACATTTATTTGTGAAAAAAAAATCAGAAAAAGTCAAAAGAATTTTCAGGAAAAGACATTCTTTAGAATAAGTTAATTATGTTCTCCAAGTCATGTAAATATCCTTCCACCAAAAATATTTTCACGGTGTGTTACAAATACCCTATTTCCACCAAATATTCTTTGAGCCACAACATAATAAGAGTTGGGTTTGAGTTTTCCTCACTTTTTGAGAGTCCATCCAAAGACATGAGCTGAAGCTAGGACCAACGTGGACTTAAAAAGAAGTGAAACCCCAGGATTGAGTTTACAAGTTCACCTGGTTAGTCCTGACCTATCACTGAGCATAGCCATAGTCACTTACCTTCTGAGTTTTGTAAAACTTTCTGAGTCCTGGAAATCGCACTTAAGGTTTAAATATCAAGAGTCCTCGTTGGTCGAGAGATGGTTTATGTCAATTTAGTCTTAAGTTCTGGTCAATCTTCGTAAGCAATTAGTTCTCACAATGTCCAAATATAAACATAGTTGGTTGATTGAAAAAATTTCAGCTTAAAGATTATCTCTAAACACTTAACAATTGAAAAAGGAAAATAGACATATCAACAAACTTATCTAGTTGATGCTGAAAGCTTTGCACTTTAATGAGTTATTTGTTAAGGGACTATCAAAACCTAAGCATGGGGGTATAGATGAGGTGTGGCTCATCATAACTAAAATGACCAAGCTAAGCTAGAAACTAGGTTAAACACATATAATTAACACAAGAAAAGGGTTAAGTGTGAGAATTAGCAGAAATGGCCTAAAACAGTGAATCAGTGTTAAAAATACAAAATTAGGTTACAAATTGAGATATTCTATTTCAAAAGTGTAATATGGTGATCCAAATTGCAGATTGAACACACATTTGGGTTCAAAAGATCAAATTAAAAGAGAATCAACTTCCTAAATGTTCAATTGGGTTTCAATAAAAAACTTAATTGCATTTAGGCACCATTAAGACCTTGCATTAATAGTTTTTCATTTAGGTCCTTTAAGCACAACACATTTATTTATGATTGAAACCTCCAAGGACCCCTTTGATAACTACCAAGGACTTTTTTGAAACACTAGAGGACAACTCTGTATCAATTCTTCTTCACTAATGGGCCTTGGTGTAACTTTTCTACCCCTTCGCTTTAAGGTCCTCTTGGCAATTTTCCCAGCATAATTGTAGCTGAAGGTCTACTGTAGCAACCGAAGAACTCCAGCCATCTCAGTCATCACCTCCATACATCCATCATCCAATGGCCAATCTTCCTCAAATCTTCGCAGGCCTTTCCTCGTAGGATCACCCCTTAATAAATGCTAGTTTATCATCATTCTTATGCCATAAAATAGATCAAGCTGTTAGGTTTCTAACTCCGCAAATGGGTTTTCATGTTGCATTTAGGCATAATCTAGGTTAGGCATGCATTTCATTCTATTTTGTATTTTAACAAAAAACCAAGGAAGAAAGGAGAGGAAGAAGAAGATTGAGGAGACACTCTGTCTCCTTGGTGGCTTCAACTTCTAGTTCTTCCTTGTGTCATCACCTAACCAAGGAGGAAGGCTAGACAAGGAGGACATCTCTAGGAGGAGCAAGGAGGGTGGTCCACGCCACCCTAAGGAGGAGTTTTTGGAGTGGAAATCTTCCGCTCTAGGAGGAGCCAAGCATGCCCATCTAGGGCTTGCAAAAGGAGGGAAAGCTAGGCACTAGGTGCAAGCTTCCTTCAACCCATAGGCAACCTGAGTTGGAGCGAAAACTCTACAACACAATCATCACCTTCTTCATAAGCTTTGTTCTACATTTTCTTTGTATTTTGTTGCATGGTAGTTTAGTGTTTGATTTTTATTGGAGATTACAAGTGGGAATTCCTTTCACTTGTGAGTTCTCCAACCCTATTATAAAACAATTTCATTTAAGAAGCATTCCTCTACTATTCTTCCAAATAGCTTGTGTTGCACTTTTGTTGTGACTTGTTCTCCATTATTCCAAGCATTCTTTGCTTGGAGCGAGTTGGAGAAAAGAGGCAATTGTTGCTTTGTTTTCTTGTAATTTAAATTCCCATTTCTCTTTGCATTTGTTTTGCCCATATTCAAAAAATCCTAAAAAGTATATATTTCAAATCCCAAAAAGAAAGTTGATTTCCTAATATCAAGTGAAAATTTTATTAAAAGCATTCCTACCTCGCTTGGGATGACCTGAATACTTTCCCAAGTACTCAGATTTTACAAATTTAAAAGCGATCCAAATTGCATGTTGCAACGACCTAATTCACAATTTTTATAAATCATGCATTTTTGCGATCACTTTTTGGTGTCATTGCCGGGGAGGCACGACTTTGCTTTACCGTTATTCTTCTGCTTGATACGTTGATCTCATCCCCTTTTCTTTCTTTCTCTCATGTGTGCAGGCACTATATGAAGCTGCTAGGAATTTGGAAGCGAAAGCTTAAAGTCCCTTTTCTTCCAATGGTTTCAAGGTTAGTATATTCCTACCTCTCACATTAATTCTAAAAAATATATAAAAAAAACTAAATCAAGCTTTGAGGATAAAAAATAATTAAATTTGGTAAAGTGGTGATTCATAAAAACCATTGGTTGCTTGTTTGAATTATTTAACACCACTTTGCCGTAAGTGTTGGTGTTCTAATTTTCGGGTTCAAACTTCTATCCATATTTCAAAAATCAATTCCTAACACCACAAGAGTCCTAAAATCTTGAAAATTTGCCCTAGATTACAAATCAAGTTAGGAACATTTTTTCCAAATTTTTTAGCATTTGGAATTGTAGAGAATTTGTAAAAATTTGCGAACCATAGAGGGGTCATCTCCTTTGTTTTCATCATTTTGTTACAATCCACAAATTTTACGAATTTTTCTACGTATCCAATTTCCTTGAAATTTAGCTTTTTGGAATCTATCTAAAATTCTACATAACATAAAAAATAAAAAAAAATTTGGTTGTTGGTGGTTGTACTTAAAAGTCCAGAATACCTAAGGGTATCATTTATGGGCTTTGACACTAACACAAAGAAAATCTTAAAAAAATATCAAACAAATTCTTAAATTCACAAAAAAATATTTTCTGAAATCATTGTTTGATTTTCCTTCTAGTAGTGGTGTTTTTTGCTTTGTTTGGGCCACTACCTAATAAGAAAAGCCTGAAACAATTCATTGGTAGGTAAAATTTCTGCTTAGGATTTAATTCAATTAGGGTTTCTCTTCATTTAATCTAGTTTCACATTATAAAGGAAATCTATCTTCACCAATACAACTTGATTTCTTTGTGATTGTGGATCTCAAACTTATTTGAAAGCTTAAAAATAAAATCCTAAAAGATATTAATCTAAATCAGATCCTAAAAGCAGAAAAACAACAAAAAAATTGTGTGACAACATGAATTGACATTGGAAACACTCCTAATTTGCACACACTAAAAATTGAAATAATAGGGCATTACCCCAATCAACACCCTCCACATTTCTGTCCGCATTCAGATACCTAAGCCTAATTTAAAATACGTAGTCACTTGACTACTTAAGGACTTCATTCAATTTAGTCTTGATATCCGATATTTAAGAATTACTAAGTGTTCCTAATTTCTTTTGAAAATGCAGTGACAAACTTAGAGGGAAGTCAAACGATGGGTGTAGGTTTACACAAGCCTCTGGTGATTTTCCCAGGATGCTTGGGCCCAATCCACCTCTTTTAGTCTAGTTGAGTACTCTTAAAGAAGTAGGTTCACTTATTGATTTCTTCTTTATTGGGTTCCCAAGTCTTAGGTTTTATTAAAGAGTCAACCTTAAGACAGACTAGGCTTGGTTATTTTTTTCGCACACTTTCTCTCATTTATCTCTTCTCCTCCCCTCCCATCTTCCATTTAGTGTATGCATGGTCGACAATCCCAAAATTGGATTTGGAGGGGCAACTAATATTTCGACCCACCACACCACTCATACTTGCTTGTTTGCTACTTCTATAGAAAAAAAAAATTGGAAAATTCCCAAAATCATACAAAAAATACTAACTCATCATCTTCTAACTATCAAAATGGGAACCCCAGTTTTCAACCTAAAGTTGAAGTTCCCAAACAACAATTTGAAATGCCATAGTTTGAAGTGCCATCTCAGAAAAATTCAACGAGAAATTTTGAAAATTCTGATCCATTACTCATGGTAGTAACTTAACTCCAACAACTCTAAGCAAATAAAAAATAATTGACTAGGACCGTCACAAACCTAGCTAACAATAAGCCACCCAATGCTGAACCTACTATTCCGTTGAGGGAATTCTATGATCCCTCAAATTATGAAGAAAGACAAGGGGTGGTCATCCCTGATGGAGAATTTGAAATTTGACCCGTAGTCCTGCATCTCATTAAGAATTTTCATGGCCTTCCTCAAGAAGACCCGTTTAGCTATTTAGAGGAGCTCATAGTCCTTGCCCAAACCACGAAATCCCAAAATATTTTGGAAGACTTATGGCTAATGCAGCTATTCCCACTATCCCTTAAAGATAG
Source organism: Thalassia testudinum (assembly GCA_037157565.1). NCBI lineage: Eukaryota > Viridiplantae > Streptophyta > Magnoliopsida > Alismatales > Hydrocharitaceae > Thalassia > Thalassia testudinum. Next base: position 12,365,414 of record JAZHRO010000049.1, on the reverse strand, counting down.
GGCCGTTTATTGGTTTCGGACTGTGGGAAAGCCCATTACTACCTGAACACAACTAAAGAGTGCATTTCTAAAAAAATATTTCCCGATTGGTCGAACTAATGCTTTACATTGCGCTATAACTACCTTCCTACAAAAATCCGGTGAGCCTATACATGAAGCATGGGAAAGATTTCAGGAATTATTAAGGAGTTGCCCCCACCACAAGGTGCCACTTTGGCAAGTCATGCAAATATTCTGTGATGGTCTTGATGACCAATTGAGGTGATTTGTTGATGCCTCATGTGGGGGAAATATTTTAAATAAAGATGTCGAAAGCACCTACAAACTTTTCTACGAAATGAGTGAAAATTCTTTCAATCACTCATCCATGGACACCTTTGGCAGAAATGCCAATCCCCGTGTAAGCATCAATGAAGTAGGCACACAACAACAATCTCTCTCGGTTACACAAGATGATTTGCAACTTTTTGCATAAAGACTCGACCAGATGCAAATCAATCAAAAGAAAATGAAATAAAATTTTAACTTGCGACCACAAAACTCACTACTGACCAACCCTCACTCTCTTTTTTCTAACACCAACACTAACCCGACCCTCCTTCACCAGGAAAATTTGCAACAAATAGATGATAGCAGGTTTCAAAACCTTGATCTTGCACCTGAATTTGTTAGGACTCCTAACAATTGTTCCATATATGTTCCAGTCAACAAAAACATTTTCGCTCTCTAGGATAATTTTAGAAACAATTCCTCCAACTTCTATAATCCCACCTGGAGGAATAACCCTAATTTTTCCTAGAAAAATAACAATCAAATTCCACATTTTCAAAATCAAACAAGGAATTTTGGCCAAAACCAACCCTCGCAGGCTAATATTAATAGCCAATTAATGAAAACTCTGCAAGGAATGTAGCAGCATATGAACGACGTTACCTGTGCTATTTCTAATTTACAAAATCAAATCGCGGTAATTCCCATCAAAGGCTGATGGGAAATCTACCCTACCAACCCATCCCAAACCCTCGAAATCATGGGACTCAATTTCAAAGTGGAAATAATCAAAGTCAACAAGGTCAACAACCAATAAATCCCGTACCCCAATTTCCACCCAGTTTTCAAAACTTGCAACAAAATCAACGTTTTCCATAGCGAAATAACCACACTGCCAATGCAGTAACATTAGGTGGAAAAACTACACATAATGCGGAACCCTTACGGGAAAATAAATCGGATCAAGAGAAAATTTTTCCCATGTCCATTCACTCTCAGGATAAAGAAGATAACACAAACACAACACCTTTCCCACATGCATTAAACTCTAAGAAAAAGAAAACCAGAAAAATTGGGCCAACAGAAGAACAATTACATGAATTACTTGGCTAAGTGGAAATCAACATCCCTCTCCTAGATGCGATTGAATATGTTCTTGCCTAGGCAAAATTTTTAAAAGAAATTTGTACACCAAAAAGGCAGCCTAAAAATCTAGGAAAGGTTGTCCTTTTTGAGACAGTTAGCTCTGCTGTTCAGAGCAAGCTCCCTCACAAAAGAAAGGACCCAGGTGCTCCATTAATATCTATTGTCATTAATGACACGACTTTTGATTGCACCCTCTTAGAACTAGGTGCATCAATAAACCTTATCCCTACCATCCTTTTTGATGAATTTTAGTTCGGTGAACTCAAATTGGTGAAGGGCACCCTTCAACTTGTTGATCGATCTATTATTCACCCAAAAGAGATCTTAGAAGATGTCACTGTTCGGGTACAGAATTGTCACTTTGCTGTGGACTTTTTAGACCTCGACATTGATGTACCCAAAGCTTTAAAGAAAGCACCTATTATTCTTGGAAGACCCTTCCTCGCCACTGCTAAAGCCAATATAAATTGTGATTCCGATTTGATGTAGTCACATCTATATCACATAAGCTGTCTATTTATGCGTGTTCCTAGGAGTATAATTTAATAATGCATTATAAATATTGCATAACATATATCATCATGCATTTAGGTTAGATTGTATAAATTTTAGGTTAATATTTTCCTTTTTTGTGGTTAGGAAACAAGGCAACATTTATCGGGGCCTCAAATTTGAGATCCAACTGTACGGATCTGATCAGGGCAATGATCGGAGTTCAACGACTCTGAGATCGCCTCGATCGGACCTCCGTAGCATCAGATGTAGTTCGAGAAAGATCGGAGGTCAAGAGGCAAGGTGGTGTAAAATCTAGACTTCAAATGACAAATTCAACTACATAGATGGGTTCAGATCAACAATCGTAGCCCAACAGTGCGAAAATTAGTTCAATCCGACATCCGTGGTACCATCTACAAGTCAGAGAAGATGGATGGCCAGGATGGTGCCATGTGATGCCATCTCAGCAATCCAACACCGATCCAAACCTCCCACTCCACCTTTTCAAGTGATGATCCAATAGTTGAGAACGTGCCATGTCGCTCCTCAGGCCGACTCTTATCTACTGAAGGCTAAGGGCACACAATCTCGACAGTTCGATCGAGATCCAACTTTCATGAGCATTTGTGCCTTAATCCATAAACATGACAATGTTGCTGGTGTAGCGCATTGGTTGCGCACCTCCTTGCAAAGGCAACGACGCCGAGTCGAGACACCAAGTGCCTCAAATAGAGTGTGCACGTGAGCGCGGGCAAAATTCGCCCGTACGATGGCAATCAGACCAATAGGGTAGTGGAGGGAGAGCAACATGTCACACTAGATGAAGGTGTGTGCTTCACACGCGATCTGATGTGGCTTCTCATGGGCGTTCTGACACAGACGCTGAGGACACGGTAAGATGAAGAGGCTTGAGCACTTCTCAGCCATTCGATCTCTCAATCGAATAGCTGAGATCGTGTGCACGATGAAGAAGCGTCTCAACTGCTGAAGGCAGAGAGGCTGGGGCGTGTGCGTGCTTCAGCGACGTGGGTCTTTAGTGACATTTATATCCGACACTAAAGACCCTAGCAACTAATGTTAAAGCTTGTAAAAGGAACTTTTTTCCCCCATGACTACACCTATAAAAGGCCCTACAGCCTCCACATTTTCTATGTCTCTTCCTCTCTTCTCTCAGCCCCTCCAAAGCTCTACGAGCTTCTCCCAAACCCGTGATGCTCCATTAGAGTTAAAAATATAAATTTTCCACCTTCTCACCTGGTTCATGGAGCATCCCACGATTGTCCTCTTACCACCGTTCGGGAAGCAGATCTCACTGCAACGTTGTCCTGTTCCATCCTCCTTCCTCCGTCTTCATTCTCCCTCATCAGTATCTCACCACCACATTCAGGTGCTCCGTCAATGCAGCTCCACCAAGTAGTCGTTGAGGAGGATAACTTTTCTTCCTCTTCTTTTTTCGCTTTCTAGATTTGATTTCATGCTTTCTAGTGTAGAGTAGTTGTAATGAACATGAATCTGTGGCTATGAAATATTTGTTCATTCTCTCCCTATTTTCTCTTTATTTGTATTATTCTCTCTGTCTTCTATTAGTTATTCTTTAAGTAGATAGCTATCAAAGATTTAATTCGACTAGCTAATCTACTTCGTGACAACAAATATAAATGTCATTTTTAATCAAACATTCGTCTCACAATGTTCGACCCAGGACTCACCAGAGTTTCGATTAAATTATTTGTTTGACGGAATTTTACGCGACTACAATGATAGAGTTTTCAAAATTCAAACTTTTAGCGTAGAAATGTGTTGAACATTTTGACACTGTTGTTAGGGAGGCAATGCTCTTTGATTTCTCACGTTTTCCACCATACTGATCGTTTATCTCACTTTTCTCTTTTCTTACTATGGTTGTAGGTACTCTTCTGAGGTGAGCCAGTGCAGTTGAAGGGTCTGTAAGTGATGTAGACACAATTATTGTGGGTAAAATGCCTATTCATGCATGTCCCTAGGCTTAGCATTGTATATCATGATATAAATATTGCATAAACATCCATTGCATTGCATTTAGGATAGTTGTATATTATGTACATTAATTCCATCATTTTACATGGCCAGGAGGCAGTGCGACATCATTACAGGCTTCAGATGAAGAATCCGATCATATGAATGGATTCAGAGTGACGATCGCAGTCCGTCAATGTGAGAATCACCCCAATCAGAGCTCTATAGCACGCTCTGTAAGAAGAAGAAGACGGATGGCCCAGATGGTGCCACGTGGTGCCATCCAGGCCACTCTACCTATGCCAAGGCATCCCTAAGCTCGTTGCAAGATGAGATCCTAGCTGTTGGATCTCAATCCAATGGCTGAAATGTGAGCTCCACGGCTGAACTCCTCACCCAGCCTCAGGTAGCTCAAGGATGGCCTCATCTCGGCAATTGGATCTTCATCCAACTATTGAGATGCACGACTGCACTGCTCCCTCGACTCGACAAACTGCAACCTTGGTGCATTGGTGAAGACACGTGCTCGCAAACTACGAGCGCGAGTTCGAACCGTGGTGGGGGGGAGGCAATCTCGCGAGCACAGACATAATCGAATTACGCCCGTTGGACAAGCGCAGGCACAATCAAGCGGTAGAGGCGTCACCACGTGGCACCGTTGGATGAGCGCAGATGCTGCACGCAGTCATTGATGCTCCTCGAGAATGTGCCATCTCACGTGCGATCAAGAGGTGCGATCTCTATGCCATCTCAGCCGTTCACCTCTGAATCCAATGGTTGCGGTGCATCCAACCTCAACAACAGCTGCGAGTGTGAGTGGTGGGTGCGGGATTTGCAGCGACTGAAGAGCAGGCCTTTAGTGACACTTGCAACTGTCACTAAATGGCTTGCGTAGTGCGTGTGCCAACCAAGGCAATGAAGAGGCGCAGATCTTTTGGCGACAGCTTAAGCGGCCTTTAGGGATGCTTGTAGCTGTCGCTAAATGCCTGTGCATGAGATGCTCTTCCTCCCATCACTATATAAACACCCCTACACCCCCCATTCCTCTTCATCTCTACCTAGTCTACTCCCACCTACTCATAAGCTTTAGCAAGCCTACCAATGCTCTGTTAGAGTTTACTCTCATGCTCCCAAGTCTCCTATTAGTGTAATAATCCTACTTCCCACCAAATATTCTTCCCTCATCCCATCACCTCCATAGGTCACCTTGGAGCCATCCTCCCACCTCCATTCCGGTAGCAGATCACCTCTATCTCCTCACCTCCATTCCAGAGCCACGCTGAAGCTTTCCTCTACCCGACGTCCTCCCCCACCTCACCTCTGTCTTCCCGCTTCTCAACTCCTTCATTCGAGCTTCTGCCAGGCGCCGTTGTCTCAACGAACAACTGATTCGGGAGATTCCTTCTCACCTCTTTCTCTTTTATGCTTTCATAGATCGTTGTAATTGACATTGGAGTGATATATATCATATTTATTCCATCTCTCTTGTGAATTTATTATGCTTGTCTTCTTATTTCAAAAGCACAAAATAATAACAAAAACTAAAACACCAAAAACAAGCAAAATGAAGTGCGATTTTCAAGCTAAGTGAATGTCGCCTCCCTGTGTTCAACCCAGGACTCATCTCGAGTTTCGGTTATAAATTTTATCTGATAGATGCATTTTGCGAGCTACAACGATGGGTCCTCTGAACCCCAATTTTCACTACGTGAAACACGTCCACGATCATTTCATGATCATTTTAAAATGATCGTGGGCATGTTTCATGTAGTGAAAATTGGGGTTCGGAGGACCCATCGTTGTAGCTCACAAAATGCATCTATCAGATAAAATTTATAACCAAAACTCAAGATGAGTGTCGGGTCGAACATAGGGAGACAACGTTCACTTAACTTGAAAACCGCGCTTCATTTTGTTTGTTTTTGGTGTTTTAGTTTTTGTTATTTTTTTGTGTTTTTGAAATAAGAAGACATGCGGAATAAATTCACAAGAGAGATGGAACAAATATGATATATATATATATCACTCCAATGTCAATTACAATGATCTATGAAAGCATAAAAGAGAAAGTGGTGAGAAGGAATCTCCCAAATTGGTTGTTCAGTGAGACAACGGCACTTGGTGGAAGCTTGGACGAAGGAGTTGAGAAGTAGGACGATGGAGGTGAGATGCTGGAGGATGTTGGGTAGAGGAAAGCTTCAGTGTGGCTCCAGAATGGATGTGAGGAGACAGAAGTGATCTGCTACCAGAATGGAGATGGGAGGATGGCTCCAAGGTGACCTATGAAGGTGTGGGATGAGGGACGAATATTTGGTGGGAAGTAGGATCATTACACTAATAGGAGCCTTGGGAGCTTGAAAGTAATCTCTAACGGAGCATTGGTGGGCTTACTAGAGCATAGGAGTAGGTGGGAGTAGAGTAGGTAGAGATGAGGAATCGGGGGTGTAGGGGTGTTTATATAGTGATGGGAGGAAGAGCATCCCCCGCACAGACATTCAGCGATAGCTACAAGAGTCACTAAAGGCTGCTCAAGCTGTCGCCAAAAGATCAGCGCCTCTTCATTGCCTTGGCTTGCACATGCACTACGCAGGCCATTTAATGATAGCTGCAAGTGTTACTAAAGGTCCACTCCTCTGTCGCTGCAAATCCCATGCCCATCGCTCACGCCAGCAGCTATCGGTAAGGTTGGATGCACTGTGGCCGTTGGATTCAAAGGTGAACGGCTAAGATGGTGTGAAGATCTCACCTCTTGATTGCGCGTGAGATGGCACGTTCTCAAGGAGCATCGATGGCCACGTGCAGCATCTGCGCTCATCCAATGGTGCCACATGGTGATGCCTCCGCTGCTTGACTGCGCCCGCACTCGCAAGATTGCCTCCACCCACCGTGGTTTGAACTCACACTCGCTGTTTGCGAGCATGTGTCTTCACCAATGCACCAAGGCTGCGGTTTGTTGAGTGGAGGGAGCAGTGTAGTCGTGCATCTCAACCATTGCATGAAGATCCAACGGTTGAGATGAGGCCATCCTTGAGCTGCCTAAGGTCAGGTGAGGAGTTCAGCCGTGGAGCGCACATCTCAGCTATTACATTGAGATCCAACGGCTGGGATCTCATCTTACGGCGGGCTTGGGGATGCCTTGGCTCAGATGGGGCAGCCAAGATGGCACCACGTGGTGCCATCTGGGCTGTCCATCTTCTTCTTCTTGCGGAGGGTACTACAAAGCTCTGATCGGGGTGATTCTAGCGTTGACGGACAGTGATTGTCGCTCTGAATCCATCCGTATGGTCGGATTCTTCATCCAAAGCCCGTAAAGATGTTGCATTGCCTCCTAGCCATGTAAAATGATGGAACTAATGTACATAATATACAACTATCATAAATGCAATGCAATGGATGCTTATGCAATATTTATATCATGATATGCAATGCTAATCCTAGGAAAATGCATGAATAGGCATTTTACCCTTAATAATTGTGTCTACATCATACCCCCATGCCTATCTTTTGCTAGTCTCTAGCAAAATTAAACTACATGCTATGTATAAAAATAGAATTAGGATTTGATCGCTTTGGTCTAAGTCATTTATTAACAAGTGAAAATTTCAACTAAGGTCTTAAATAACAGAAACTCAATAGTACCTGGGTGTCTGCCAGAATACAGATCACCCAAGTCCTCACCTTATTTGAAAAGGGATGATACAATTTTTTTATTTTTCTTCTTTTCTTATTTTTTTGGATTTTTGGAGTTTGAGTGTTAGGATAACCTTTTACGGCTACCCGACTCGCCTAAGACTCGAAAAGGACTCTAAGTGCTAAGCATCTAGTGAAAAGTGTGAAAGACTCACTAGGCGGCCATTAAAATGGACTTCAGGTTTCTACGACCCTAGCTGACATTACCTAAAGGTTTATCTTTTTGATTGGTAGCTTTCTCCCTACTTTTATTTATGGGGTCAACACAAGGGCGAACCCAGTGTATATCTCCCCAGTTTATTCTACTTCCCTGATTCTTCCCTACGTGTTTTGGGAATTATTGTGTATTTTTGTGAGCTGGGCTCTGGACAACCAGCCAATGGGCTGTTACCTACGACCACTTGCCAGCTATACTCGTGCGGTGAAGTGTGGCTTAATTATTTTCTTTTTTTTTCTCCTTTTTCTATTTTTTACTTTTCTTTTTTGGTGTTTCTTTTTTTCTCATTTTTTCAAGTAGGTGGCTTCCCTGATCTAAGATTTACCTAAAGGCAGTACAAAGAAAATGGTCTAGTGGTTGGGCTCTGGACAACTGGCCGATGTGCTATTACCACAAACAACTTGCCAGCCATACCACCCTAGATAGTTCATTAGCGACCCAATTTTCGAAGGAACCGTCGATAAGTGAGTCAATGCAAAAAGTGTGTAGATGCTTAGGCTTAAAGTCCCCCAAAATCAGAGGGCAGGTTGATAAGTTGTATATTTATCATCCCAAATTATTTGTCGAATTAAAATAAGATTGACTTAGCGAGGACTTGAGACTAAGTCAACATTCGAGTGGACACCCGGGCTAACTAAGCCCGAAGATCGAAAGAGTCTAAGTGTTTAGGTCCTATCGTATCATTTGCTAAAGTTAATAACTTTCAAATGCTTAAGTTCTCTTTTCCTAATTTCTTCTTTTTTTTTCTTTTTAAAATTTCCAAATTTTTTTTATAGCTAAAAGAAATTCTAAGGAGTTAACAAAATGATTTTAGGATTAAATATCCACCCCCCATGCCTAAATGATGCAATGTCCTCATTGTACAAATAAAGACATGAAAAGGTGGAGTAAATAGACTATCACCTGAATATCATGAGAAATCCGGTCAGCTTCGCAGGGAACGTGAGATATAAACACATGCTAAATTTAATGCCTTCAACTAGGCATACTATACATGCAAGGAAGAAATTAAGAATTCATAAGTGCGGGTCAGAATCAAAATCAAAAGAATAATCCTCAGATCCACCAGCAGAAGATGTCCACAGGCGTGGACCAGATTGAGCTGCAGACCCATGTACCGAGGTCGGGTGGTTCTCAGGTTCTGGATGGAAATCATCCAGAGTCGAAGGTTGTTGAGCTTGTGGGGCCAGGCCTGCGGTTTTGTGGTGTGCATCCCAAGACCAAAGTGTCGGACAATGGGTAAAGATGGTTCAATAGGTTTGGATATCCTCTTAAAGTTCAGCTTAGAAAGATAATAAGTTATTTCGAGCTTGGGTTGCACGTGAAAGATATCATAAGGGTCTTGGTAGAAAGTAGGTGATTTCAGGTCAATAGGAACCCTTAAATCCAAACTCATAATTCCCTCAGAAGTAGCTTCCCAGATTTTTATTTCCCACTTCCTATCCTCCAACATCATGTGTTTGGGCTCTGGGACCTCAAGCATATCATTCACCCCATATGATTTACCCAAGTCCAGGAATCGTGGCTGAATCAAGATTGGCTTGGGCACAATGATCTCAAAAGTAAGCTCTTCGGGGTGCGGATGAGGAATGGGGTCACTGATTGAATCATCAAGATTCGAATCCTCCAAGTTAACCCCAACCAAATCAAATTCCTCTATGATCGGGCTGTCAAATGGTTCATCAGATTCCTTATGCCCGTTTGTCTCACTAAATCATTTTTTTTATACTCAAGTGAGATGATGAGAGCCTCATCATGAGCCATAACTAGCTCATTTTGACCCAATAAAGAAGATAAAAGCTCCTACATAACCTAGAAGAAGGCCTAACTGAAGGAACAAGTGCTATAAGAAGAAAACATGAAATAAAGGTTAAAACTGTAATTTTACCACTGCAGTACATAAACAGGATTTCTCAGAAGCAAAACATAGGTCAAATGGTCCAAATAAGATAAAAAGTAGGTTGAGTTAATCAGAAAAGGGTTTATGTGCAATCTAAGAACTAAATGACACTTGGTAACCCTAAAACAGACCCGCTTAAATTAACAAGGTTCCGGTTAGAATAAAAATCAAGTAAACCCTCTAAAAATCATAGAAAAACATCCTCTAGGGTTTAGAACACTTAATTTGGCCTTTTGAACCTAGTTTAACCTAGATTAGGGTCCTAGCTCTTCAATTAACCTAATTTAGGTTTTTACACAAAATGTCCAGTCAAACGAGGTCAAACCTGAAATCCAACTTCGCCATTGGATTCCTTAGGTCCAAATTAGGTTTATACCAAAATTTGGACCTAAGGGGAGGTCATCTTGACCTACTTTGCAATTTCGTACACCCAAATCATAAATAGGTCCCTATCTTTTGAATATCCTTGCAAAGAGCCCCCCAAGTTCTTCGCCCCCTTTGCAATCCGGTCCTGCCGCCATTGTTAGGGCAGAACCGAGTTCCGGCGAGGTTCAGAGAGGGATTGCTCTCTAATCCCTCAGAGATTCCCTCCCAGAAATGGAAGGGGGATTCTCTGAGGAATTCCCTTCCATATAAAGCCAATTACAATCGCTGGTGTGAACCCAATCTCTCGTGCGAACGCACGAGAGATTTGGGTATCCACCTTCCTTCCAACTCCGGCAAGCCGGCAGACCTAATTGCGCGCTCTCCACGCGCTGATAGGAGCGGCCAGCACCTATAAAACACCCCCCAGACCCTGCCGCAGGACCCGAGCTTGATTTTGACGGAGATCCCTTCCAAATTCCTCTCTCTCCCATCTCCGGCCAAACGACCCACAAGCTCCGGCGACCTCCTCCCCTCCTTCTCGTCGCTCTGCTGCCATACCAGCAGCAGAGTCCTCTCCGCCGCTTCCTCCCGCGTCACGCTGTACCCCGCGTGCGCGCTTCTGACCTCATCTTCGTCGCTGCTTCCTCCCTCAGGGTCTTTCTTCCCCGACGACAGCAGTTACGAGCCGTCCTCTCCGCCACCTCCCTTCCTTCCAGACAACCCTAGATACGTTCTCCATCCTCTCCTCTCTCTTTTCCCCCAACTATTTTACTTGATTACCCCTCGACAGTACCTAACTGCCTCCATCTTCCTCGCCTCCGACCGCACTCCGGCGAGCCGCCCACACCACTCCGCCACTCCACACGACTTGCCAACCACCTCGTGAGCTTCGCCTCACCACCAGGAACCCATTCCACCCCATCACTGCCACTCCAGACCTCCACAAGCACCCCCCGACCAACCCACCATCTCCGGCCACAGGTTGACCTAGGCACACATGCTTAGGCCAACCGGCAACCTGCAGCATCACCCACCGCCTTCGCCGTGCTACGGCGAAGGTTTCTAGCTATTCTGATTGGGCCAATAGGCCGTTCTACTGGATGTCAGGTGTACGCCCCAGCCGCCATTAACAGCCGAAGCAGCAGGGAGCTTGGAGCAGCAGCAGGCGTCAGGCTTCCCAGGCGGCAGGTGCAGCAGACTCTCGCAAGTGTCACGAAGCAACCGAGGCCAGGTAGTAGCGCAGAGGAGTCAACAGCTTGGGTAATCGAGCGACGAAACTCTGCGGGCATGCGTGAAGGCGAGACCAGATAGTCCCACATCGTGGGATTGCAACACTCAGGTACCATATAAGTTGTTTTTGCGTTTTCGTCTTAGTGCCTCCGTAAGCACAGGGGTGAGGTCCCTCACTGACTCCACACCTGCCTCGTCCGCGGCTTGACCACGCGGATCTGGCAGATTCGACCCGACCTAAACCTACGCACTCCTCGCGCATCACACCACCTGCAAGTGCGCCTGGTCCCGGGTATGTTCCGACCCGATTATGGCTGTGGCTCTGGGAGAGCGTCCCTGAGTGAATTGCTTGAGAGAGAGAGACGCATGGGTAGAGGGAGAAAGGATAGGTTTTGCTCTGTGTAGGCACAGGCTGAACGTTGAGGAAGAAAGACTTGGTCGCGAGAAGGAAAAGAAAGAAGGAAGAAGGAAAGGCAGGAAGAATAGAGAGACCAAAGAAGAAAGAAAGAAGCCTTCGCAGGAGAAGAAGGAGCAAGGCAGAGAAGAAGAAGAAAGAAAGAAGCCTTCGCAGGAGAAGAAGAAAGAGAAGAAAAGAAAGCAAACACAGTAACAGAAAAAGAAGAAACAGAGAAGACTGCAGAGGAAGAAGAATTATCAAGAAGAAAAGGGAACATACTTTTAAGACGTCTGATCACAAGATCAGACGTCCAATTTTATTTCTTTTTGTCCTAACTACTTTTAATCGCATACATTCATAGTTGAATTGATATTTTGAGTAAATTAGAGTGTTCAATTACATTTTGACTGGTAGTAAATTCCATTTGCTCCCTGTGATCGACCTCGAATACTCCGATTTTCAAGTAATAAAATTCTTTATATTTGTTTAAACGTTTTGTCGGTTGTACTACAACATGATATACTTTAAACCCCCACAAAACGTTGACAACATGAGACTTCACCTAAAGATTCTTCACCCTCAGAGTCAAAGAATTGATGATCCTCATTTATATATGTCTCAAAATCGTAAATCATTTCATGATCCAAGGAGACATAATTTTCTTCGTTTCCTGACTTAGGGATCTCGGGTGAATCAATAGGTTCATCCTCAAATGGTTGCTCTAGACCAATCTGGTCATCTCCAATCTCTGAATATGTATCCCCCCTGATAGGCGCCTGAGCAGGTTCAGACATTGGCCTCCTAAAGAGGGTTCATCTTGAGAATCATCCCAAGATTTGACTAGTACAACCACAAATTTCATCCTCAACCTCGACAACTTCCCAAGAAGAAACTCACCCAGGTCCCTATCCCTAATGCTTTGGAGCAAATCAAATAAAGAGCTATTCATCTCATTAATCATTTTTATCATAGGCTCCAATGCTTTAGTGCATGGTGTTGGCTGAGCTTGTAAAGATTGTATGGTGTTCCTCAAGTTAGCCAACACCCTATCTTGGATCTGGTTCACATGAACCGAATGGTTTGGTTCAGGTTTGGGTGGGTTTGAGTTAAATCTAGGGGAGTCAAGATATCGAGGTTCTCGGGTTCCTCCCTGATAGTAGGTAGTCTCGAGTTGTTCAAAGAATGGTGATGACCTGTATTTAGCATAATTCTTGGGAGGGTAAGTGTTATAATCAACATATCCTTCTTGATTGTAGATCCGGTTGGGTTGATCATCAAAGGGTGGAGATCTATAATCTATGTAGCTCTGGGAAGGATAGTAATCATAGTCTTGCTGTCTAGGATTAGACCCTGGACACTGAGGTCTGGATTCATATCCCTAATCAAATGTATCCCAGCTAGTGGATGGGCAATTACAAGTCAAGTCAAGATAGTAATCATCTTGAGGATAAGTGGTGGTAGGAAGATAGGATGTGAAATGAGTGTAAGATGTGGAAGGATACATTGTGGAGTAGGAGGGAGAAAAGAAGAGAGAAAGGTGCCCTGCAGTACAATCAACCAAACCTATCCTTATGTGGGTAGCCTTAAGACTTATAGACTCCCAGGACCCGTTTTGAGATTATAAACGATTTGGTCTACTTTTGTCCGATCAATCCAACCAATTAGGAGGGACTAGGGAGAAGGTTCTTCCTTTGGCTTACACCTCCGGTTCCTAGTGTACCTCCCATTCGCGGTTGTTTGATGCTAATCCCCTAGCTAGACATCAGATGGACCAGCAGAAGTTGATTAATTGAAAGAAATCTCAGTCTGAGCCCCAAAGAGCGAATCATTCCTTTAGGCCAATGTCTACTTAGTTTAATTAGGCTTGGGATGATCGTGCTCTTGGAATGTGATGAGCCCTTTAGATGGGTTGCGCCCTTAATGATTGATTCAAATGTGTGTGTGTGCACAACCATGGTTTACAAACAAAGTTATTTGATGAGTAAGTATACCCCATCTCCCACCCATTAGTTTTCATTCCATCACCAAATAACACAAAGCCTAATTAACCTAGGAGCTCTCATAAACCCTAGGCTTAGTTTGGTTGTTTGGTTGTCACCTCCACCCGCCTCACCCTTCGCATATAAAAACATCTAAAAAAATCCCACAAAGGTACACAACCTTTTTTGATTCTTCATACTCAATCGGTAGCCTGATCTTTGGAATCGGTACACCCATCAACACATAACTGGGTAGAAATCATATTAGGTAATCACTTGTGTGCCTAATTCAGTGGTGCATCAGACCAATGGTTTGAATTGTTTGGGCCACACCACTTCATCTAAAAATAACTCATTAAATAGCTGCCTCTTAGGATTCAATTTTTAGGGATTAACCAGGCACTCCACATTCTTTTCAAATTTTAAAGGAAGTTATCTTCACCTGTGCTTTCAAAACCTGGTGTGCCAACAGAACTTGATTGAATACACCTAAAGTTGAATCCTGAAAGCTACTAAGCAAGATTTAAATCCTAAAATCATCGCATCCAAAAATAATCTTGCTTGAAAACCATTGGTTGTGCACACACACACATTAAAACTAATCTTTAAGGACACAACCCAGATAAAGGGCCCATCACATTCCAAAACACATTCAAACCTAACCTTAATTAAAATAGAGTAGACATTGGCCTTAAGGATTGACTCGCTCTTCGGTGCCCAGATCAAGATTATTTTCAATTAATCTAGTTCTACCGTTCAATCTGATGTCTAGCTAGGGAAGTAGAGTCAAACGATAGTGGTTGGGGGGTATCAAAAGAACCTAAGGCGAAAGCCAAGGGAAGAACCTTCTCCCCAGCCCCTCCCACTAACTAGTTGGATTAATCAGAAAGAAATAGATCAAATCATTCTTTTCATCTCAAGACGGGTTCTGGGAGTTTGTAGATCTTTAGGCTACCCTACCTAAGGACAAGTTTGATTGTTTGTATTGTAGGGCACCTTTCTTCTTCCCATTTTGTCATGGATCCTTCCACATCTTAGACACATTTCCACTCCTACCCTCCTACTACTACCTATTCCCTAGATGATTATTATCCCAACCAGACTTATTCTCACCCATTTATTGGTTGGGATAATCCTAATTGGGGATACAGTTCTGGACCTCCGTGTTCAAGGTCTAACACTGAACACCATGATTGTGATTTTTATCCTCCTCCAAGCTATAATGATTATAGATCTCCACCCGTTGATGATCAATTTAACCTGATCTGCAATCAAGAAGGATATCCTGATTACAACTCTTACCCTCCCCCAGATTACACTATATATGGGTCACCACCTGTTACGACTCGGTTCCCGAATCCCTACAGGACTTGAGACTGGCTCGACTCAACTAATCCCAAGACCCAGTCATCCAACAAGAAACAACCACAAAGCAGGAAAATAAACCACATTCACTATGCGAGGTAACTAGCAGTAAAAAGTACAAGCAGTAAAGGAAGTAAAAGCTGCTAAACAGTACATGCCACCACAACAACAGGAAGGTAGAAACAAAAGTATAGTAATAGAATGGTAAACAAAGTTTGAACTCAATAACAAAAGAAGTACTACAACAGTAGGAACTACTACTGGGCTCGACTGGGCCCAGCACCCTCTGCAGCCGGTGACTCGGGCTGTTCAACTCTTAGACCTGTAAAGGGTTATAAGTAAAACGAAGTCAGTGAACGCTGAGTAGAGTGGTAACCAAACTAACTAAAGCAGTAAAAGCTAATGGGTAAATATATCTTTTCCCATTTATTTTATTTTACAAGCCATTCCTTTTCACCCATTGGTTTACCTTCAGATCTCTTTCTTGATATCGCATGTTCCTCGTGGAAACGATCTCGATTGCTGTCTTTTTTGAAGAGTAGAAGGCACACATGATGCTCTCCTGGCCGGGAGAGTCCCCCATGGTGATCCTTGATATAGACACATCTATTTAGGTTAAAATGCCTATTCATGCATGTTCCTAAGCTTATATTTGCATTTCATGTTATAAATATTACACACCATGCATCATTGTGCATTTAGAGTAGTTGTATATATTTTGGGTTAATTAGGTTCTTTTCATGGTCAGGAGAGGAGAGGATTTATTTCAGGGCCTCGGATGGACGATCAGACCAAACGGATCTGATTAATACGACGATCGGAGTATAACGCCTCTGAAATCGTCCAGATCGGAGTCCCGTAGCATTACATGAAGCCCGAGGAAGATCAATGGCCAGGGGGCAATGCGACATCCATACAGGTTTCGGATGGAAAATCCGACTGAACGGATGGATCCGAAGCGACGATCGCAATCCAGCATCGCGGGAATCATCCCGATCTGAGCACCGTGGCACCCTCTACAAAAGAAAGAAGAATGAATGGCCCAGGTGGCGCCATGTGGTGCCAACCAGGCCGCCCAACGCTGACTAGTAGCAACAGCGCACGTGCACAGTTGCAGCCACGCGCAGCAGTAGCGTAGCTAATGCCATGCGTGCACGCAAGGCACAGGGAGCAAGGGCGCGCGATGCATGCCAGTGGGTGGGTGCCAGCGGGGCGGGCGCGGATCTTCAGCGATGCACCTTTAGTGATGCTTGCAGTTGTCACTAATGGTCAGCGCATGCCAGCTAGTGGATTTGAAGGATAGATCTTCAGCGACAGCTGCAGCGACGTTTATGGACGTCAGTAATGACCCAGAAGCGAATTTGTTTTTCCTCCACTATAAAAGGACCTACCCACCACCATTCCAAACCATCTCTTCCTTTCTTCCTCTCACCACCTCCAAGGCTCTAGAGAGAGCTTGTCCCAAGCCTGGGATGCTCCTCTAGAGTAGAAAATCAAATAGTTTTCCGTCCTCTCACCCCCTTCGTGGAGCATCCTGTGGCTGTCCTCTCATTGCCTTTCGAGAAGAAGATCCTCGCCGTGACGTTGTCCTACCCCATCCTCTGTCCTCTAGCTCCATCCTCCTTCATCCCGCTCCTCACCACCTTCCTCCAGGTGACGTCAGAGCGAGTCGTCCTCTGAGCAACCGTCGAGGGGGATTTCTCTCACCTCATTCTATCTTTTTATGCTTTCATAGTGTAGATTTTTCCTACTTTCGTAGTGTAACAAACAATTCTTGATGAATAGATGATTGTTTCTTTCTCTCTCTCCCTCTCTCTTTTTTATATTTGCAAGTAGATTAGCTAAATAAGCATTTGTGGATCTGATCTCTTGCTTCCTAAAAATGCCAAAAAAATTAAAAAATATAAAAATGATCAAAAACAAATAAAATCGAAGTGCGGTTTTCAATTAAAGTAAACGTTGCCTCCCTGTGTTTGACCCGGGATTCCCTTAGAGTTTTGGTATAAATTTTATCTGATTGACATGTTTTGCAACTACGACGACGGGTTACTTGTAACCCCGATTTCTAACACGTGAAACGTGCCTGACCATTTTGGTGCCGTTGCCGGGGAGGCAACGGAATTTACTTTATTGTTTATTGCGTTTCTTTGCATTTACATAGCACTAACCCTACTTGTCTTTGATCTACTATCTTGCAGGTACCCTAGCATGGATATCCAACTGCGGTAGACTAGAGTAAAGTGCGGGTAGAGTGTTTTGTAAGTGTCCCCCACACCACCCCCACCTTAGTTTTCATTCCATAACCTAATAACTCAAACTCAAATCAACTTAGGTGCTTTTTATAAACCCTAGGATAGATTTGGTTGTTTGTTTGCCACCTCCACTCACCTCGCCATCCACATAAAAATAAATAAAAAAAAAGTGTTATCTGATTGTGGGATTTTCTGAAAGAGACACACCCTAACACCCACAACTCTCGACTTAAGGCGCACCAATCACTTTGCTTCTACCACTTAACCAGGATCTAACCTATGGACCCGGTACACTTCAACTAAATACACATAAGTGAGTAGAAATCTGAATAGGTTAAGCATTCTTGTGTACCTTAACTAAGTGGTGCAATAGGCTAATTGGTTGAGCTGTTTAGGCCGCACCACTCAATCTAAAACTGATTCATTAAGTAGCTTGCCACTTAGGGTTGATTTTTAGGACTAAACCAGGCACTCCACATTTTATTTCTGATTCTTAATGGAATATATCTACACCAGTGCTTTCAAAACTTGGAGTGTTCTACTGATCCTCGATTGAATATACTTAGAGATTAAACCCTAAAAGCTACTAAACAAGGTTGAACCCTAAAAGACACATCATCAAATAACCTTGTTTGAAAACCCTGGTTGTGCACGCACACACATTTTAACTAATCATTACAGGCACAACCCATCTAAAGGGCCCATCACATTCCAAGAGCACGATCATCCCAAGCCTAACTAAAACTGAGTAGACGTTGGCCTTAAGGATTGATTCGCACTTTGGGGCTCAGACTGAGATTTTTTTTCTATTAATCTACTTTTGCTGGTCCATCTGATGTCTAGCTAGGGGAGTAGCGTCAAACGACCACGGCTGGGGGGTACATTAGGAACTGGAGGAGCAAGCCAAAGGAAGAACTTTCTCCCCAGTCCCTCCTTCTAACTGGTTGGATTGACCGGATAAAAGTTTTATAATCTCAAGACAGGTCTTGGGAGTCTGTAAGTCTTTAGGCTACCCACATAAGGACAAGCTTGGTTGATTGTATTGCAGGACTTCTTTCTCTCTTTTGTTTTCCCCTCCTATTCTACCATGTATCCTTCCACACCTTTCACACATTTCCAATCCTACTCTCCTACCACCACTTATCCCCAAGATGATTACTATTCCGACTTGACTTGTAATTACCCATCCACTAGCCCGGATGACTTTGATTGGGGATATGAATACGGACCTCAGTGTCTAGGGCTTAACCCTGGACAACAAGACTATGATTACTATCCTTCCTAGAGCTACAAAGATTATAGATCTCCACCCTTTGATGATCAACCTAATCAGATCTACAACCATGAAGGATAAGCTGATTATAATACCTACCCTCCCCAGTATTCCATTGAAAATAGGTCATCACTATTCTTTGAACAACCCAAGATGACCTACTATCAAGGAGGGACCCGAGAACCTCAATATCTTGACTCCCCTAGATTTAACCTGAACCCACCCTACCCTAAACCGAACCAGTCGGTTCAGGTGAACCAGATCTAGGATAGGGTGTTGGCTAACTTGAGGAACACCATCCAATTTTTAGAAGCTCAGCCAACACCATGCACTGAAGCATTGGAGCCTATGATCAAAATGATTGATGAACTTAATAGTTCTTTGTTTGATTTGCTCCAAAATGTTAGGGATAGGGACCTGGGTGAGTTTCTTCTTAGGAAATTATCGAGGTTGAGGATGAAATTTGTGGTTGCTCTAGTCAAATCTTGGGATGATTCTCAAGATGAACCCCCTTCAGGAGAGCCAATGTCTAAATCCGCTCAGGCACCTATCGGGGGGGATACATTTTCTGAGATTGGAGATGACCAGGTTGGGCTAGAGCAACCCTTTGATGATGAACCAAGTTTCTCACCCGAGATCCTCGAGCTAGGGAGCAAGGAAAAATATGTCTCTTTGAACTAGGAAATGACAATCGATTTTGAGACATAAATGAGGATCATGGATTCTTTGATTCTGAGGGTGAAGAATCTCCTAGTGAAGTCTCACTTGAGCGTAAGGAAGATGATTTTAGTGAGACAAACAAGCTTGAGGAATCTGATGAACCGTTTGATAGCCCAATTATTGAAGATTTGGATTCGGTTGGGGCTAACTTGGAGGATTCGAATCCTCATTTACTAGAAGATTCAATCAATAGCCCCATTCCTCAACTACACCCCAAAGGGATTGATTTTGATTTGGAAATCATTATACCCAACTCAATCTTGAGTCAGCCATGATTTTTGGACTTGGGAGTATCTTATGGGGTGAATGATATGCTAGAGGTCCCGAAACCTGAGCACCTAATGTTGGAGGATAGAATTGTTGAAATAAAAATTTGGGAGGCTAATTCTGTGGGAAGTTTGATTTTGGATCTAAGGGTACCTATTGACCTAAAACCACCTACTTTCTACCAGGACCCTTACGATATCTTTCACGTGCAACCCAAGCTCGAAATAACTGATTACTTTTCTGAGCTAGATGTTAAGTGGACAACTACACCTATTGAACCATCTTTACCCACTGTCCGACACTTTGGTCTTGGGTTGCACACCCTAAAACTGCAAGCCTGGCCATGCAAGCTTAACAACCTTCGATTCTGGGTGATTTTCATCGAGAACCTGAGAACCACTCGACCCTGGGGCATGAGTCTGCACCATAATCTTGTCCACGTCTGTGGAAATCTTCTGCTGGCGGGTTTCAGGATCAATATTTTGATTTTGATTCTAAACCACACTTGTGAATTCTCAATCTCTTCTTTGTATGTATGCTATGCCTAGCTGAAGGCATTAAACTTAGCACGTGTGTATACACTCTCCTCTCTGTGGAGCTGACCGGATTTTCATGACACTCAGGTGATATTCTGTTTACTCTGCCCTTTTCATGTCTTTGTTTTTACAATGAGGACATTGCATCATTTAGGCATGGGGGTGGATAATCAATTCCTGAAATCATTATGTTAACTCCGTAGAATTTCTTTTAGTGTCTTATAGAAAAAGAAGAAAGAAAAAAAAAATGAAAATTCAAAAAGATAAAAAAAAGAAGAAATTAGGAAAAGAGAAATAAGGCATTTGGAAGTTATTAGCTTTAGGAAATAATACGATAGGACTTGAATACTTAGACTCTTCAGGTCTTCGGGCTTAATTAGCCCAGGTGTCCACTCGAATGTGGACTTAGTCTCGAGTCCTCGCCAATTAAAATTCATTTTAATTTGGTAAATAAATTGTGATGATAAGTATATGACTTATCAACCCGCCCTCTGATTTTGGTGGATTTTAAGGCTAAGCATCTACACACTATTCGCATTGACTCACTTTCTGACGATTTTTACGGAAATTGGGTAGCTAATGGACCAACTTGGGTGGTATGGCTGGCAAGTTGTCGGTGGTAATAGCTCGTCGGTCGGTTGTCCAGAGCCCAGCCACAAGACCATTTTCGTTGTACTGCCTTTAGGTAAATTTTAGATCAGGGAAGCCACCTACTTAGAAGAAAGAGAGAAAAAAAAAGAAACACCGAAAAAAAAGAAAAGAAAAAATAGAAAAAGGAGAAAATAAAAAAAGAAAATAATAAAGCGACACTTCACTGCACGAGTATGGCTGGCAAGTGGTCGTGGGTAACAGCCCATTGGCCGGTTGTCTAGAGCCCAGCTCAGAAAAATGCACAATAATTCCCAAAACATGTAGGGAAGAAGCGAGGAAGTAGAATAAACCAGGGAGATATACATTGGATTCACCCTTGTGTTGACCCCATAAATAGAAGAAGTAGGGAGAAAGCTACCGATCGTAAAGATAAACCTTTAGGCAAGGTCACCTAGGGTCGTAGAAACCCGAAGTTCGTCTTAATGATCGTTTTGTGAGTCTATCACTTTTTCACAAAGATGCTTAGTACTTAGAGTCCTTTTCGAGTCTTGGGTAGGTCGGGTAGCCGTAAAAAGTTATCCCGGAACTGTCAAACTCCAAAAGTACAAAAAAATTAGAAAAGAAGAAAAAAAAAATGTATCTCCCCTTTTCAAATAAGGCGAGGACTTCAGCGGTTCGCATTCTGGCAGACTCTCGAGTACTGTTGAGTCTTCGTAATTTAGGACCTTAGTTGAAATTTTCTATTGTTAGTAAATGACTTAGGCCTAAGCGATCTAATCCTAATTTTGATCATATACATAGCATGTAGTTTAATTTTGCTAGGGACTAGCAAAAGATAGGCATGGGGGTATGATATAGACACATCTATTTAGGTTAAAATGCCTATTCATGCATGTTCCTAGGCTTAGATTTGCATTTCATGTTATAAACATTGCATACCATGCATCATTGTGCATTTAGAGTAGTTGTATATATTTTGGGTTAATTAGGTTCTTTTTATGTTCAGGAGAGAAGAGGATTTATTTCAGGGCCTCCGATAGATGATCAAACCATACAGATCTGATTAATACAACGATCGAAGTCTAACGCCTCTGAAATCGTCCAGATCGGAGTCCCGTAGCATCACATGAAGCCCGTGGAAGATCAACGGCTAGGGGGGCAATGCGACATCCATATGGGTTTTGAATGGAAAATCTGACCATACGGATGGATCCGAAGTGATGATTGCAGTTCGGCATCGTGGGAATCACCTCAATCTGAGCACCGTGGCACCCTTTACAAAAGAAAGAAGAATGGAGGGCCCAGGTGGCGCCATGTGACACCATCCAGGCCGCCCAACGCCGGCCAGCAGCAGCAGTGCACGTGCACCGCCGCAGCCGTGCGTAGTGCACCACTTGCAGCAACAGTGCAACGCATGCCGTGAGCATGCGCAAGGGGCAAGGAGCAAGGGTGTACGATGCACGCTAGTGGAGCACGCTAGCGAGCTGGTGCCAGTGGGGCGGACGCGGATCTTCAACGACACACCTTTAGTGATGCTTGCAGCTGTCACTAATGGTTAGCACACGCCAGCAAGTGGATTTGAATGGTGGATCTTCAGCGATAGCTGCAGCGACATTTATGGACGTCAGTAATGACCCAGAAGCGAATTTGTTCATCCTCAACTATAAAAGGACCTACCCACCACCATTCCAAACCATCTCTTCCTTTCTTCCTCTCACCACCTCCAAGGCTCTAGAGAGAGCTTGTCCCAAGCCTGGGATGCTCCTCTAGAGTAGAAAATCAAATAGTTTTCCATCCTCTTACCCCCTTTATGGAGAATCCCGTGGCCGTCCTCTCACCACCCTTCGGGAAGAAGATCCTCGTCGCGACGTCTTCCTGCCCCGTCCTCTGTCCTCCGGCTCTGTCCTCCGGCTTTGTCCTCCTTCATCTCGCTCCTAGCCACCTTCCTCCAGGCGATGTCAGAGCAAGTCATCCTCCGAGCAACCGTCGAGGGAGATTTCTCTCACCTCATTCTATCTCTTTATGCTTTCATAGTGTAGAGTTTTCCTTCTTTCATAGTGTTACAAAAAATTCTTGATGAATAGATGATAGTTTCTCTCTCTTTCTCTCTCTCTCTCTCTCTCTTCCTCTCTTTTTTATATTTGCAAGTAGATTAGCTAGATAGGCATTTGTTGATCTGATCTCTTGCTTCCTAAAAATACCAAAAAAATTAGAAAAGATAAAAATGACCAAAAACAAATAAAATCGAAGTGCGGTTTTCAATTAAAGTAAACGTCGCCTCCCTGTGTTCGACCCGGGACTCCCTTGGAGTTTTAGTATAAATTTTATCCGATCGACATGTTTTGCAACTATGACGATGGGTTACTTGTAACCCTAATTTATAACACACGAAATGCGTGTGACCAATCCTACACCCAGTCAACCACCCCGAGGTCACTGACGGACGTAGCGGTGACTAGCACAGGTAGCTACCCTGCATTGGCACGTGGTCAGTCGTTTCCGCTAGCGGGTACGGCCAAAGTACAACACAGAACAATATAGGGCCTTGCCCTCTCAGTAACAGGGGTCTCGCCCTTAAGAACCAAATAGGGGTCTCACCCCTCCACAGTCTGCGCACCCTCGTCTGACTACCCCGGTTTGCCCAGTGGGCCTAACAAGTCGATGTAGGGTGGCTAGCTAAACCCCTGGCCCCGAGGGTGGCTAGCTCCCTCCCTACACTAGCAGCTCTCCCTAGTACAGTGTACACGAGGGATAATAAAGTCGGTGTATAGTGGCTAATCCTAACCCTGGGTCCTGACCCAAGGGCGGCTAGCTCCGCTCTACACTAAATAGGGGACAGTCGCTCTCCTTGGTACCACGTACTCAAGGGCTAGCACACTTCCCACTCACATTTCCAGGTCTTTACATTCATCCACAAGAACTCTACTCCTAATTCCCCGTAGGGTTCATGCTCATATTCACCATGTTGTTCCATACCAGGTTTCATCATTCACATTTCCATTCTCGTATTATACACACGCAGCTCGTATTTCCACAATTAACATATGCAACAAGTGATATCACAGGTAACTATTTAACTAGAACAGGCATTTCATATTCCAACAGGCAGCTCGTATTTATTAATAGATAATTATTCACAATTTTACTCATTTATTTATGACTGCAATCTCAAGCATGCATACAAACAGTGCAACAGTTTCTCGTCCTGGGATTTATGCCACATCTTAGGTTTTTAGTTATCTAATTTCACATATACATCCAAGTTTTATAATTAAAACAAGGGGGAAACCACTCTACCAGACAATCTGGGAGTACTGGGGGCTCAAACGGTAGACTCACGTGCCTCTGCAAGCCCCGAACATGCAACAAATTGAAGTCCTATACCAAGGAACATACCATAATGGAACATTTAGAGTAGTATATCAGGATTTCTAACATGTAGAGGAACTCACAAAGAAACATAGATATCTCGTTTGCATAAAACGAACCCCAAACAGACCCTAAACGTGCAAAAATAGGATTGCAAAACCAAATCAGACGTCTGGCACAAGGTCCAGACGTCTTAAAAGTCACCAGGGTCTCACCTCAAGTTCCTGTGTCGACCTCAGACATCTAGGACCCCTACTTGACCGTCTGGACTCAGTTCTAGACGTCCGACCTCTCCTCCAACCGTCTGGGAGTGCTTCTGATCATCTGGTAAGCTGTCTAGACATCCGAAACACGTGGGAGGGCATGCCGTGCACCTTCCCAAAGCTGCCCCTGTGCACGACAAACAAATCTCCCCCTTTTAGCTAAACAGATCGGCTCTGAGGTGTGGCCTACATGGCGGTAACTGCAAGAAGAATGTACCTTTGAGAAACCTTGCTTTCAGATGTCCAGTGTTGTCACCAGACGTCCAACCCGTCGTCTGGACGGCACTCCAGATGTCTGATACTGGGAAAATCCCAATACCAAAGTGAGATCTTACTCCTCCCACGATGCGTAGCCACGGCTCCTCCCCCTCGTCTGCAGCTCCGGCTGCAGTAGGAGGTCGGGGACGGCACCCCCGACGCACTCCTTCTCCTGCATGTGCCACTCCAGCCATGTGCCCTCCGACGAGCTCCCACGAACTCGTGAGCTCAACCTCCTCCTCCTCTCTTCACACCACTCTTCATCGCTCCTCACTCTCGCTCCCTCTCTCTCGCTTGTCCCTCTCACTGCAGTGGAGAGGAAGGTAGGTGGTGGTGGTGAAGTGGAGAAGAGAGGAAAGGGGTGAGGGCTCTTATATAGAGAGCTGCTAGGGTTCAGTGATGGGGAGAGAAGAAGAAGAGAGAGAAGAAAGCTGTCTGCGCGTAGCCAGTGCACAGACCCAACCTTGTGTATAGATTTTTCAATTTCTAGACATCTGGGAAGGAGTCCAAACGCCTGACCAGATGTCTGACTGATAGTCTAGACATCATAAAAGGCTCAGAATAGAACGAGTCTTTACATCATAACAAACTTAAAGGATGTTTCATCTGCGAAACTTGAGCTAGATAGGGTGCGGAAAAGGAAATATAAACGTATAACAAACTTAAAGAGGACTAAAGTCAATCCGAAAAGACATACCCTCAAAAGGCTTCGGGTATCGCTCTCTCATCATCGCCTCAGGCTCCTAGGTAGCCACCTCGTACCGCTGGCTCCTCCACAAGACCTTCACCAGGGGTACCTGCTTCCATCTCAAACTCTGGATGGCTCTGTCTAATATCTGTACTGGTCTCTCGGGGTAGGTCAGGTCGTCACCCATCTCGACACTCTCGTGGCTCAGAACGTGACTGAGATCGACGATGTACTTCCTGAGGTTGGACACGTGGAACACATCGTGCACACCAGAAAGCTGGGGAGGAAGGGTAAGCAAGTAAGCAATGGGTCCTACCCGCTCCAGGACCTCAAAGGGCCCCACAAACCTCGGTGCAATCTTCCCTTTAACCCCAAAATGCTGTAGGCCCTTCATGGGCGAAATACGAAGAAAGACATGATCCCCAACCTCGAACTACACCTCTCTGCATTTTTGATCAACATAACTCTTCTGTCTACTCCTGACAGTGCGAAGTCGTCAGTGAATCTGCTCTATCACCTCCTGACTCTGCCGGATCAGCCTGGGGCCAACCTCCCACTTGGTCCCCACGTCAACCCAACTCAAAGGTGCAGTACACCTCCATTTGTATAGAGCCTCGTAAGGTGCCATGCCAATGCTTGAGTGATAAGTATTATTATATGCAAACTCTACCAGGGGTAAGTGCTCCTCCCAAGAGCCCCTCCAGTCTAGTACACAGGCGTGCAAAAGGTCCTCAAGTGTCTTTATAGTGTGCTCTGACTGTCCATCTGTCTGGGGGTGGTATGTCGTACTGAACCTCAACCGTATCCCCAAAGCCTGCTAAAACTCAGCCCAAAACTGGGAAGTAAAATGAGTATCGCAGTCGGATACAATCTCACGTGGAACTATGTGCAAACATACCACATCACGAATGTACCTCTCTGCCAACTACGCTGGTCCCAAAGTGACTTAGATCGGCTGGAAATGTGCCGTCTTTGTCAACCTGTCCACTATCACCCATATTGCACCGTGTCCTCGCTGGGTAATGGGTAAGCATACCACCAAGTCCATGGTGAAGCTCTCCCACTTCCACTCTGGCACAAGAAGTGGCTGCAATGGCCCTGCAGGCCTCTGATGCTCGGCCTTCACCTGCTGGCATACTAAACACTGCTGCACGAACTCACATACATCTTGCTTCATCCCTCTCCACAGAAAGTCACGTCTCAGATCATGATACATCTTTGTGTTCCTGGGATGTATGGTAAACCTGGACCCGTGTGCCTCAGTCAGGAGCTCCCTCAACAACTCCTCATCCCTTAGAACGCACGAACGTCCCCTCATGCGCAGCACCTCGTTTGTAAAAGAGAAGTCTCCTGGGTCCCTTAGGCCCGCTTGGCACCACATTGGCCTTCCCCGAATTGTAGGAGATGCTACAGTCATAGTCCTTTAGGAGCTCTAACCAATGTCTTTGTCTCATGTTAAGCTCCTTCTGATCAAACAAGTACCTGAGGCTCTTATGATCCGTGAAAATCTCAAAGGTCTCGCCGTAAAGGTAGTGCCTCCATGTCTTCAGCGTGAAGACAACAGCTTCCAGCTCTAAGTCATGGGTAGGGTAGCTATGCTCATGGTGCTCCAGTTGTCGCGAAGCGTAAGCGACAACGTGACCCCACTACATGAGCACACCCCTAATCCCTGCACCGAAGCATCCGTGTAGGCCACAAAACCACCACTGCTATCTAGGATGGTAAGCACAGGAGCTGAAGTCAATCTCTCCTTCAACTCCTGAAAACGCGCCTCACAAGCATCTGTCCAAGCAAAGGGCACGTCCTTCTAGGTCAACTGAGCCATAGGACATGCAATCTATGAGAAACCCCTGATAAACCGTTGGTAGTAACCTTCCAGTCTCAAGAAGCTGTGTATCTCTGTCACTGTACGTGGCCTCTCCCACTTGAGTACTGCCTCAACCTCGGTTGGATCCATAGCCAAGCCATCCCCTGAAATCACATGGCCCAAGAAAGTCACCTGTCTCAACCAAAAGTCGCACTTGCTGTATTTGGCATACAGCCTACGTCATCTCAAAGTGTCCAGAATCATCCGCAAGTGTTGTTCGTGATGTGCCTGATCCCACGAGTAAACGAGCACATCATCAATAAATACCATCACAAACTAATCCAGATATGGTCTGAACACCCTGTTCATCAAATCCATGAAGGCAGCAGGGGCGTTGGTCAGCCCAAACGACATGACCAAAAACTCGTAGTGTCCGTATCGGGTGCGAAAAGCTGTCTTGGAGACGTTGGTCTCCCTGATCCTCAACTGGTGGTAGCCTGATCTCAGATCTATCTTGGAGAATACCATGGCACCTCGCAACTGGTCAAACAGATCATCAATCCTCGATAGTGGATACTTGTTCTTGATGGTAACCCTATTCAGCTGTCTGTAGTCAACAAAAAGGCGTAGGGTACCATCCTTCTTCTTCACAAATAACATAGGGGCTCCCCACGGGGATGCACTGGCCTCACAAAGCCCTTCTCCAGCAAGTCCTGTAGTTGTGACTTGAGCTCTCGCAGCTCAAGTGGTGCCATCTGGTATGGTGCAGTAGAAATGGGGCTGGTCCCCGGTACCAGTGAGATCTCAAACTCCATCTCACGCTCAGGCAGTAGTCCTGGTAGCTCCTCTAGAAACATGTTGGGGTACTCTCTGACCACTGTAATGCTCTGAAAGTTAACCATGGGGCTAGGCTCTGCCACCCCACAGGCTAGAAAGCCCTCACACCCTTGGCCCAAAAGTCTCGCTACCCGAAGTGCAGAAATGCACTTGAAACCTCCATCCACCGGCTGTCCGTGAAACTCAAATGAAGGCATCTCCGGTATGGAGAAGATGATCTTTCTCCCGAAATAGTCCACCAAGGTGTTGTAAGCAGACAACCAATCCATCCCCAGAATCACACCAAAATCCTCCATCAGTATCACGATCAGGTCAGTGGCGAGGCTGTATCCCCTAATATTGACCTCACAGTCTATGTAGACCTCCTCAGCTACAAACAGCTGACCACCTGGACCTCTGATCACAAACGTATCCTCTAAAAACACACAGTCTTGTCCTAATGACAAGCGTGGAAATCGTAATATAGTTGCAAAAACCACTCGTCAAAGATATTTGTGATAATGAAACTCGCGTAGATTTTTATTCTTTTTAGAACTTGAGTCCCAGTCATTCGTCTCTAGGAGGCATGAAAAGAAGTCGAGATTTGGATCGGCCTAAGCTAACCTAAATCTAACCTAAGCTACTATTTTTGTCTTTTAGTGTTTTTGATTTTTTTTCATTTTGAAAAGCGAATTGAAACCTGGATCTAGATAAACTAGCAAAAACATAAGTGACTATGTGCATATAAACTAGGCCATGGTGTCCGTGCATGGTGTGATCAAACCTAAGTACCATATAGGCAAGCAAACATGAGGACAATCAATCATAGAAACATCATGAAATTATTTATGCATAAAAGATTATCACATATAATCTACACTAGAAAGCAAATAAATAGAGGAAAATCCCTCATGCCAAAAAGTTGCCGCTAGGGCCATCGGCCTTGTGTAAGGGTGTAGGCTAGACCTTGGGTATGCAAACCCATCTACACGCCTACCAAAAGAGATGGCCGACCGCAAGAGGCTATGGGTGAGTCTTCATGGTCATCCAAGAAGAGAAGAAGATGGGGGCAAGTGCACCCAAGTGGAGAGAGGGGGGTGTTGCACCCTTTCTCTACCAATGGCCGTCCATGAAGCCTTGGAGAGAAGCTTCTCTAGCTAGCCGTCCATGGAGCCTTGGAGGAGGATGAGGAGGACGGCCTTATTGTTTTGGAGGGTGGAAGCAAGTTTAGAGTGGAGAGTATGGATGGGAGAGTGTATGGAGATGGTTTAATTTCGTGGCTCTCTCTTTGCCCTTATGGAAGGCTCAATTTGGTTGCCACTTTTGGTGGCTCCAAAAATAGCCAATGCCACATTTTTTGGATCTACGTTTGACACAAGATTTTAGGGTTTCCAAGAGAGTGTGCATGGGTTTGGTGGGAGTAAAATGGGAAGG
Source organism: Thalassia testudinum (assembly GCA_037157565.1). Classification (NCBI taxonomy): domain Eukaryota; kingdom Viridiplantae; phylum Streptophyta; class Magnoliopsida; order Alismatales; family Hydrocharitaceae; genus Thalassia; species Thalassia testudinum. The sequence goes on along the minus strand of JAZHRO010000049.1, from coordinate 12,336,090 downwards.
TGTGCACGTGTGTGTGGGTGTGTATTTTTCGTAGTGCTAGGTTGTGGGTTTTGGTAGGATTAGGTGCTAAATAGGTTGGGTCAATCTAGGTTAAGTGGGTGTGGACCTAATTAGGCTTAGGAAAGTCTAATTAGATGTGTTCATGTGATTAGGCTAGGGTAACCCTAATAGGTATGAGTTAATTAGATCCTGGGTGGATCTAATTGGGCTCGGGTGCACCCAATCAACTGTAGATGCACTCAATTAGGTATGGGATGGTTCAATTGGGTTAGGGATAGGACAAGTAGGGCTATGGATAGTGGACTAGGCTTAGGAGGTCTCTACTTAGGTTTCCTAGGGTGTCCAATGGGGTTCTCAGGTCAAAATAGGCAAGCTAGGGCTTCCAACACCAAAATCAGGAACCAGACAACAGTATCAGATATCTAGAATAGTGGTTAGACTTCTTATGTTACAAAATTGGACGTCTGGACATTAAATTAGATGTCCACTTCTGTGTCAGTATGAGTTTTGCCTTCCTGGATTGTTATTCTGAAGAAATCAGACGTCCAGACAGATGTATGGACGTCTTAAAAGGTGCTGGAGAGTGGGTTTTAGGTTTTCTAAGGTGGATTTTGGTTCTTAAGTGTTTGGGAGAGGGATAGGGTGGATAAGAACATGGATAGTGCTATCCATGTTTTGGTTTTGAGGCTAAGGTACCCTAATGGAGGTTGTTTTGGGTTTGGGAAGGCTGTCCTAGGGTTTCTAAGGGTAGGGATAAGGCTATCCTCCTCACTCCTCTTATCTGAATCAATCTTCTTCTTCCTTTTTTTCTTTATTCCACTATCTCCATCCTGGATCACTTTATTATCTGCAAAATGGCAATAAAAATCATTAACTAGCAAGATATCTCATCTTATTCTAAATAGACTGATGCAATGCATGATATGCAAGATATGAGTGCAATATCCAAAATTTAAGCTAGGTTCAAACATTATTTAGGTTGATTAGGACCCATGATTGCATGCAATCATACCCCCATGCCTAAACTTTGCTAGTCCCTAGCAAATGCAAGACTAAATTATTCACATAAGGGTACCTAAGGGATTGATTATTTTATCAAGTGTATGCTTAGAGATTTTTCTCCTTTCTATTTTCATTCTTTATTCTAGAAATCCAGACAAATGCGAAAGTGCAGCTACGTAGCTTTTGTAACGGATTCGAGTGAAAAACCTGATTCACCTCTAAAGCCTGTACTTGAACCCTAGTAAAAATTCTAGCGGGATAGGCGGACTTCTTCCCTCGGGGTATTCAAGATATTCTATGAATTCCACCTTGGCTTTAAGCTTAGGTAGAGAATCTTAGAGGGAAAAGATTATATATTTGGTGGCTCACTCTCGACTGGTGCTACATAGAGACTAGTACTACAGAATCTAGATTCCCAGATTACTAAGTAACTCAACTCAGAGAAAGATGAGAAAAACTATGCTCTCTTTTGATTCCTTTGTATTCATTCTCTCTTACTCTTTTTTTTTTTCTTTGAGCTCACATCCTTACCAGATTCACACACAATCTATATTTGGTGGTCTCACTGGGCATTAACACTTTAATTGAGTTTCCATAACCCTAACACTAAGTCGGAATTCCTCAACCAGCATTCGGGCGGTCAGAAACACAAGAAAGGTGGGTTAAGGCCATATTTGGTGGACTCAAATTTATTTGGTGGTAGTGCCTCAATGTAAATGAAATAAACACTAAATATTCATAAACTCTTTCTACTTTTTTCTTCTCCTCTTTTTTTTTTCCTTCTTTGTTTCTTTTTCTTTCTTTCTTTTTTTCTTTTTTTTTTATATACTTTTTCTAAATCAACACAATCTAGCAACACATTCATGAATTTTATTGAAGAGGCATTATTAGGGATTGGTGGTACTCAAGAGACATTGGGTGACTTATTTGGTGGAAGTGCCTACTCACGACACCGGGAGAGATGGATAGGATGATATATTTCTAACTTTGGCATCAATACCCTCCTTCAGCTGAGGATTCCGTAAAGAATGGTCGTAACCATCCACCTTAGCCTTAGTTTTATGAGAACTCGCTCTTCACGTATTTGCCTTATTTGGTGGCTCTCAAAATTTCACACAAAATGTATACGAAGGAATCTAGAGCGAGAACTATGTCTACTCTCTGAGTGTCATCACCTAATTATCTAGGACTCCGGATTCCTGGCACTAATATTAGAGCACCAGTACACTCTACTCTCATCTCACACTATTTGGTGGATTTTTGGAAGAAAATCTACCTGACTCCCAAAACACTGTTTGGGGGTTCAGGAAAAGAAGCATTGCTTCTTCTCGACAAACTAAAGACGTTTATCAGCCTTCACCGTGAATCCATTGCAAATTCTACATGTGTGTGAAAAGTTGTACTGGATTTCAGATTACAGGAATCAACTGGAGGATAAAGTCCCTAATGCATTTTCTTAATAAAATAATCTCATTCTTGAATGCAGTATGTATATATGCTATAAACAAGTGACCTCTTATATTTGTACTTCATAAAATTTTTCCTTTCGGGTTACATTTAGCTTGACCCTAAATTTAGAACAAGAGGTGAGCAGGTGAGTCAGAATGGCTATTGCGGACGATTTCTAGCTCCAATGCGAGCATTGGAGGTGGAGTCGGTTGTTCTTTTATTTAGGGTCCTAAAGTACATTTTACATGCAGCTCCGAGGTTTTCCTAAATGTTGGCATAAAAATTTTTAGTTTTGTTGTATCTACCCCCAATGCCTAAGTTCTTGCATGTCCTCATGCATGAATATAAAAGAAAATAAATACAATAGGGAGAGAACGGGTAGAAATCACCTGTAATTGCTCTTGAATATCTTTTTCATAAGGGGATATTTCCTTCTCACTTAGATGAAATTGGTCATTAGATTTAGTAGTGAGTCCCTCCATGAAAGTGGAATGGGTTGAATCATTGATTGAGGAGTTGTTACAGTCCTTTTATTTTTGTTGCTCCGTGTATGAGATCATTTGAATTAATTCACCAATGTCTCCATGGGTATTCTCAAATACAACAAAATCATATTCAGGTCCATTAATACTTGGTTCCTCAAAATGAAATGATTGGTACTCAAGCCCTAAATCAAGATCAAGATTCTCGAATAAATCTCCATTCTCAACTTCAATAAGATTATCAATATCATACACCTCGGGTGTTTGCTCAACAGAATCCTGCATGACCACCATCGAATCACAAATCGGTTGTGACACACTTGACCCAAATTCAAACATTTTTTATTTTTGTTGCTCGTCCCGGATTTTATGAAGCTCTTTCTTTATATCATCATATTCTCTTGCACTATCTTCTTTTATTTCATGAATCATTTTGATCAATTGAGTAATCTGGGATTCATTGCAATGGTCTAGGGTTTGAATTAGGCTAGGTCGATCAAGATAGTCAACCATACTATCAATGATTTGATCTGGTATTGAGGGTGACTTATGTGATCTAGTGGATTATTGATTCGGGTCATGTGGTTCTACCCAAGTGTCAATTGCCATAGTTTCTTCTGAATTACCCTTCGACTCACTTTCCATGTCATCCAGAAAATACCCTGACTTTGTTTTCTTAGCGGTTGCATAAATATCAAAGTGAATCTTCTCATTACCACTACTCATCTCCATACATCTTGAGTAACAGTCAATTCGTGCATTGGCTGTAGCCAAGAAAGGTCAACCCAGAATGATGGGTGAATTACTTGGCTTTTCCGGTATATCCATGTCCAAAACAATAAAATCGACTGGAAAGCTAAGACCTTGCACTTTAATAATCACATCCTGAACTACCCCCTTAGGTGTTTTGATGGAGCCATTTGCCATTCTAATGGTGACAGGTGTGTGGTGCAGATCTCCAAGTCTGGTGCGGTCAAAAAGGGCAATAGGAATCAAGCTAATGGAAGACCCTAGATCCACAAGGGCTTTGTTGAAGGTGAATCCCTTTATGGCACAAGATATGAAGGGTTTTCCAAGTTTAGTCATTTTGGGTGGTAGAGTACCAGAAACAAATGCACTTATGTTAGCTGATAAAACCACCTCTGTAGGTGTGCAAGTCTTCTTCTTCTTTTGTGACTCTTTCTTTAAGGCCTCAGGAAAGGGTAAATAGGTCAAATCAACTTTAGAAGCCCTTTTCTTCTTTTTGTCCCTTGAGTCTGAGTCAGAGCTGGATGTGGGTTTGGTCTTATGATTTTTGGTTCAGCCCAAATCAGGTCATTTGGGTGGGCTCCTAGCTTTTCTCTTCCTTTTAGCAGTCATAGATTTGGCCCCTGCACAGTAGCATGTATGATAGATGGGAGGAGGGGTCGAAAGAATAGGTGGAGAATAGGAGTGAAAAGGCATTTGCATCTGGGGATAAAGTGATTCTTGAAGTCTCTTGATTTAATCCCCTTGAGATTTCACTTGATTTTCCAAATTAGTCAACCTTTCTTCATTTTTCTTGTCAAAGTCAAACAAAATGTTCATTATATCTTCAAGGGTGGTTGTGGGTTGGGCTAGACTAGATGGTTGCCCTAAAGTGGTTTGAGTGGAATATTGGGCTGGCCTAGATTGATGTTTAGTCTGAGTCGGTCTCTGTGGTGGCCATGAAAGATCAGGATTGTTTCTCCACTCTGGGTTATACGAATCTGGATATGAATCAATGGGTGTATCGCCCTAAGTGGGGCAGGCTATAGAGGGAGTTGATTGAGAACCTGATGTGTGGTCCTATACTTGTGATCCATTATTCCAATTCCTTAGTGATATCTCAAGTACAGGTGTATCAGAAACGGTGCATTCCTCAAATGATCTACCCAAATCACGGATTAGGTCCAAAGGTGCCTTTTGGGTTGGCTGAGTCCAGGATGCCTCCCCATGGTAGCAAGAATCAGTAGAGTAGCTAGTGGATCCAAAATATGAGTCACTAGACCCACTAGGCTGGTTGTTCCAAGCGTCTTGTCCTTGGGAGGAGTGATAAGATTGAGATTGTGCCTGGGATTGTCTAATTTGCTCCAGGAGCTTGGCACATTGATCTATATAGTCCTTGTTATATTCCCGAAATTCAGCAACTATGGCTTTCAATTGGTTCTGATCTAGATAAGGGTCTGATCCATGAGGTTTAGGTTCTAAATAAGCTGGGGGATAAGGATAATCATATCCCAGCTAGTTCGGATGAGTCTCCCAACCAGGAGGAGTCAAAATCACGGTTGGGTTGGGAGATGGAGGACCCTGAGGGTCAAAAGAATGATATGGTTTCATGGATATTTGAGAAAAGATGCGGATAGAGATAAGAGATAGTCTTCCTCAGGAAGACTAAACCAGCTACAAGGGGCTGGTGGAATTAAGGCAAAGGCCTAGGAAGAAAGATGAGAGAGCCCCAAATCAAGCAAACAAGCTAGATTTAAATTGTGTACCCTAATTAGATCTAAACCTGGTATCTTGAGATGGAACTAGGTTGAACCAACCCTTGAATTACTTGGTTGGCCAGATTGGTGGGACCCCCTAGGACACTCCGCACGGCAGGACACCACTAAAGGTTAACGCGGTTACCGCACTGACCTTTCTTGTCACCAGTTGGTCCAAATAGACAAGGCCTTGGTTTTTACCCAATCAAATTTCAGTTACCAAGTAATTTAGTCCTTCCTAGGGCACGTCTACTTAGTTTTAGGCTTGGTCTTAGAGTGCTCTTGGAATGTGATTGGGCGATTGGGGGTGTTGCCCTTAAAATTGGATTTAGAGTGTGAAGTGCACAAACAAAGGATTTTCAATACAAGCTTTAATTGGTGTAGTGGATTTTATGGTTCAAGTGCTTGTATTAATTTTTTTTCTTTTAGGGTTTCCTTGTTTAGGTCAATTCAAACAAGGTTGTAATGAAGCATGCAACAGGTTTTGCAAATCCAAATTGTTATATGAATTTCCTTTAACTATGGCATGCAAATGATCTCTACCCTAGTGTGGAAACCCTAATATCAGATAGGTCTATATGATGCTTTTAAGTCCAATAAGGTACAAGTGGTGTGACCTAGTCAAGGAAAACAATGGTCCTAATGCACCACTACTAAGTGAAATAGACCTAATTGGTTGCCTAAGTTGAAATGAAGATCAATTTCAATTCAAGTGGGTGAGGGGAAGACAACCAATCACAGCAACTCCCTTCTCATGCAATCACACCCAAATCAGGCTCAAACAGGTTTGTTTTGGGTCTCTAAATTTAAACCCTAATGTGAATTACCTAGGATTTATGCTTCTTCGAACAATCAGCAGTCAAACCTTAGTCTGAATTGAAATCACCCCCCAAATCAGTACATAAATCAAATAAGATGAAATTTGGTAGACATTTTCTTCTTTTAGTAAGTTTTTTAGGGAATAATTTTTAAAGATTTTTACGGCTTCGTGCAATTTTTCAAGATTTTCTTAGTGTCAGAAGGTCAAATAGGCCAGATAGACCCCCTACGAGTAATTCAGTTTGAAACAGTACAAAAAGATATCCAAAAATTCTTGAAAATTTATAAAAAAAAATATGTTTTGGTGGATTTCCAAACCCACAAATTTCAAAGAGATCTGATTTGTGTAGAGGTCAGAACTAACGTTTAAAGTTATATAAAATCAGAGTACAGAGTGTTCTGACCCCCTTCCACTGTACGAATTTTTAAAATTCATACAGTGCAAATTTTTCAGAATAAAAGGTGGTACTTGAAAGCTGGTTTGAAAACCTAATATTAGACCGAATCCCAAGATTTTTGGACTCCTAATTTGACGGCAATAAATTTTTTAATTTGTCAATATTTGCTGATTGGATTTCCAAATCTGATTTTTGGTGTGTTTAAAATAGTTTCCAAGTTAAAACACATACCAAAGAATTTTTTTTTTTTATTTTTTATTTTTTAAAAATTCAAATCCGAAAATTTGAATTTGAATTTATATATAAATATATATTTTGTTTTTTGTTTTTTTCTAACCTAAGAAAGCAACAAATAGAGGATGAAGAATATACCTGCAGTCTTCACCACGGGTAGATGTGTGTGTCGATCCTCATTTTGACACCCCTACAATCAAAATAATAAAATGTTAAACAATCCAAATCTAAGCTCATGTGTTGCCTGCCTAGAAACGGTGCCATTTGACGAGCGTGGAAATTGCGTATTTTGAAATCATTGGAAATCGTAGTATAGTCGCAAAAACCACTCATCAAAGATATTTGTGATAACAAAACTTGCGTAGATTTTTATTCCTTTTAGAACTTGAGTCCCAGTCATTCGTCTCTAGGAGGCATGAAAATAAGTCGAGATTTGGATCGGCCTAAGCTAACCTAAATCTAACCTAAGCTACATTTTTGTCTTTTAGTGTTTTTGATTTTTTTTCATTTTGAAAAGCGAATTGAAACCTGGATCTAGATAAACTAGCAAAAACCTAAGTGACTATGTGCATATAAATGAGGCCATGGTGTCCGTGCATGGTGTGATCAAACCTAAGTACCATATAGGCTAGCAAACATGAGGACAATCAATCATAGAAACATCATGAAATTATTTATGCATAAAAGATTATTACATATAATCTACACTAGAAAGCAAATAAATAGAGGAAAATCCCTCATGCCAAAAAGTTGCCGCTAGGGCCATCGGCCTTGTGTAAGGGTGTAGGCTAGACCTTGGGTATGCAAACCCATCTACACGCCTACCAAAAGAGATGGCCGACCGCAAGAGGCTATGGGTGAGCCTTCATGGTCATCCAAGAAGAGAAGAAGATGGGGGCAAGTGCACCCAAGTGGAGAGAGGGGGGTGTTGCACCCTTTCTCTACCAATGGCCGTCCATGAAGCTTTGGAGAGAAGCTTCTCTAGCTAGCCGTCCATGGAGCCTTGGAGGAGGATGAGGAGGACGGCCTTATTGTTTTGGAGGGTGGAAGCAAGTTTAGAGTGGAGAGTATGGATGGGAGAGTGTATGGAGATGGTTCAATTTCGTGGCTCTCTCTTTGCCCTTATGGAAGGCTCAATTTGGTTGCCACTTTTGGTGGCTCCAAAAATAGCCAATGCCACATTTTTTGGATCTACGTTTGACACAAGATTTTAGGGTTTCCAAGAGAGTGTGCATGGGTTTGGTGGGAGTAAAATGGGAAGGTGTGCACGTGTGTGTGGGTGTGTATTTTTCGTAGTGCTAGGTTGTGGGTTTTGGTAGGATTAGGTGCTAAATAGGTTGGGTCAATCTAGGTTAAGTGGGTGTGGACCTAATTAGGCTTAGGAAAGTCTAATTAGATGTGTTCATGTGATTAGGCTAGGGTAACCCTAATAGGTATGAGTTAATTAGATCTTGGGTGTATCTAATTGGGCTCGGGTGCACCCAATCAACTGTAGATGCACTCAATTAGGTATGGGATGGTTCAATTGGGTTAGGGATAGGACAAGTAGGGCTATGGATAGTGGACTAGGCTTAGGAGGTCTCTACTTAGGTTTCCTAGGGTGTCCAGTGGGGTTCTCAGGTCAAAATAGGCAAGCTAGGGCTTCCAACACCAAAATCAGGAACCAGACAACAGTATCAGATATCCAGAATAGTGGTCAGACGTCTTATGTTACAAAATTGGATGTCTGGACATTAAATTAGATGTCTAATTCTGTGTCAGTATGAGTTTTGCCTTCCTGGATTTTTATTCTGAAGAAATCAGACGTCCAAACAGATGTATGGACGTCTTAAAAGGTGCTGGAGAGTGGGTTTTAGGTTTTCTAAGGTGGATTTTGGTTCTTAAGTGTTTGGGAGAGGGATAGGGTGGATAAGAACATGGATAGTGCTATCCATGCTTTGGTTTTGAGGCTAAGGTGCCCTAATGGAGGTTGTTTTGGATTTAGGAAGGTTGTCCTAGGGTTTCTAAGGGTAGGGATAAGGCTATCCTCCTCACTCCTCTTATCTGAATCAATCTTCTTCCTTTATTGCTTTATTCCACTATCTCCATCCTGGATCACTTTATTATCTGCAAATAGCAATAAAAACCATTAACTAGCAAGATATCTCATCTTATTCTAAATAGACTGATGCAATGCATGATATGCAAGATATGAGTGCAATATCAAAAATTTAAGCTAGGTTCAGACATTATTTAGGTTGATTAGGACCCATGATTGCTGTGCAAGCACCCAAACTGACAGAAAAACTCACAGTGACAAAAGAGTGAGTGGTGCCAGAATAAAAAAGTACGTAAACTATTTTGCCGAAAACTGTAACCGTACTTGCCACCATTGAACCTAATGCCCTGGCATCTTTGTGTGTCTGGGCGTTGATACACCACTCAGCTCTCTGTGCAGAAGAAGCAGCCACACTTTGCGTAGGGTGAGTAGCCACTGGCCGGTACCCTCCCCATGACTACTGTCCTCCCCCACATGCTTGGGAACCACAACCACCTGCTCTGCCTCCAGCACTCGGTGAGGGGAGCATCTGCTATGCTCCAGCCCTAGACGGGCAGTCCCTCCTAATGTGACCCAGCTGGCCACACTGGTAGCAGAGGGGGACTCGACTCCCTCCCTTGGTAGGTCCCTGCTAACGGCTGGGCGGGGGTCCAGTGCTGACAGCTGTCCCCTGTCGAGGGCCCCCAAAGGCCACTGATGACCCCGCAAAATGAGACGGCTCTCCCATGAGTGCCGCGTGCCTTCTCTCTTGTTGGCCCTGTGAGTACTCTGGCTAGCAAGGCCTCTTCCGTCCACTGTTGGTGTCTTGTGTGGCCGGGTTGGTCTCCTCGTACGTCATAGCTGCCTCCACCACTCTCGAGAAGGTGGGTAGCTTCAGAGGCTTGACATACCCCCGAATGGCAGGCCAGAGCCTCTTAGTGAACCTCCACTGGCACTCCTCCTAGATACGGCTATTGCAACAAAACGTGACAACCTCAGGAAGCACGTGTAATACGCGCTAACAATCATCGTCCCTTGGCAGAGAGTGTGGAACTCCCGCCTCCTCTAGTCCTACCAAGTTTGCGGGAAGTACTGCTCGTAGAAGAGGGTCACGAACTGGTCCTATGTCGGCTCTCCCCTCTCCTGGCCTCTGACTGCCCTCCACCACCTGTGTGCCGCACTCTCCAGCTGGAACGTGGCAAAGGCCATGAGGCACTTCGCAGGGGGGTGAAGGGTGTCAAACACCTTCTTAATCTACTCTAGCCAGTCCTCTGCCTCAAATGGGTCCTCATCTCCCTTGAAGGAGGGGGGCTTCAACTTTCGGAACTATCCGAATAGCTCGTAGTGTAGCTACAATGGGCGAACTGGCATGCCTCTAGGTAGGGAGGGCTCATGCTTAGAAGTGTCAGAGTGCGGTGGGGGTAGTGGAGGACCACCCCCTCCCCCTCGTCTAGCACTGCATTGGTCTCTCGGCCCCACAGAGGACTCCCCCTCCACGTCCCCAGGGAGAGGCGCCTGTGGAGGCGGGTGGAGCTCCTCTCGTACTATGTCTCGAATCAGCTGAGCGAGGTCCTGGGTCTGAATGGCCGAGAGAAGTGGTGAGTCAACTGGCACCTCGGGCTCAGCACGTCCGCCCCTCCAACCACATCCACAGCCACGTCCACGGCCCGCCTCAAGAACTCCATGGCGAGGCATCTCCTGCAAGGAGATGCGGAAGACAGAACAAAAAGAAGTCAACTCTAACGGACTTCAGTGAAAGAAACTCAGAATAGATGTCAAGCGGTATGTTGTGGTGGTTACTCTAGTTACATGCACGTGAATTGGTTATTCTCAGGCTAGTTGGTTCATTTCTCGGGACAACCTTGCTCTGATACCATCTTGTTACGACCTGGTTCCTTAATCCCTACAGGACCCGAGATCGGCTTGACTCGACTAATCCCAAGACCCAGTCATCCAACAAGAAACAACCACAAAGTAGGAAAATAAACCGCATTCACTATGCGAGGTAACTAACAGTAAAAAGTACAAGCAGTAAAGGAAGTAAAAGCTGCTAAACAATACATGCCACCACAACAACAGGAAGGTAGAAACAAAAGTACAGTAACAGAATAGTAAACAAAGTCTGAACTCACTAACAAAAAGAAGTACTACAATAGTAAGAACTACTGCTAGGCTCAACTGGGCCCAGCACCCTCTACAGCCGGTGACTCGGGCTGCTCGACTCCTGGACCTGTAAAGGGTTATGAGTAAAATGGAGTCAACGAACGCTGAGTAGAGTGGTAACCAAACTAACTAAAGCAGTAAAAGCTAGTAGGTAAATTTATCTTTTCCCATTTATTTTATTTTACAAGTCATTCCTTTTCACCCATTGGTTTACTTTCAGATCTCTTTCTTGATCTCGCATGTTTCGCGTGGAAACGATCCTGATTGCAATCTTTCCGAAGAGTAGAAGGCACACGTGATGCTCTCCTGGCTGGGAGAGTCCCCTGTGGTGATCCTACACCCAGTCAACCACCCCGAGGTCACTGACAGACGTAGCGGTGACTACGGCATGCACGATAAGTGCATGGGTAGTTACCCCGCATTAGCATGCTGTCAGTCGTTTCCACTAGCTAGTACGCCCAAAGTACAGCACAGAACAGTATAGGACCTAGCCCTCTCAGTAATAGGGGTCTCGCCCCTAAGAACCAAACAGGGGTCTTGCCCCTCCACAGTCTACGCACCCTCGTCTGACTACCCTAGTTTGCCCAGCGGGCCTAACAAGTCGGTGTATGGTGGCTAGCTGAACCCTAGGCCCCGTGGGGTGGCTAGCTCCCTCCCTACACTAGTAGCTCTCCCCGGTACAGTGTACACGTGGGCCAACAAAGTCGGTGTAGAGTGGCCAATCCTAACCCCAGGTCTCGACCCAAGGGTGGCTAGCTCTGCTCTACACTAAACAGGGGATAGTCACTCACCTTGGTACCACGTACTCAAGGGCAGCACACTTCCCACTCACATTTCCAGGTCTTTCTATTAATCCACAGGAGCTCTACTCCTAATTCTCCGTAGGGTTCATGCTCATATTCACCATGTTGTTCCATACCAGGTTTCATCATTCACATTTCCATTCTTGTATTATACACATGCAGCTCGTATTTCCACAATTAACATATGCAACAAATGATATCACAGGTAACTGCTTAACTAGGACAAACATTTCATATTCTAGCAGGCAACTCGTATTTATTAATAGATAATTGTTTACAATTTTACTCTTTCATTTGACATGCAATCTCAAGCACGCATACAAATAGTGCAATAGTTTCTCATCCTAGGATTTATGCCACATCCTAGGTTTCTAGTTATCTAATTTCACATATACATTCAAGTTTTATAATTAAAACAGGTGGGAAACCATTATACCAAATAATCCAGGAGTACTGGGGGCTCGAATGGTAGACTCACGTGCCTCTGCAAGCCCCGAACACGCAATAGATCGAAGTCCTATACCAAGGAACATACCACAATGGAACATTTAGAACAGTATATCAGGATTTCTAACATGTAGAGGAAATCACAAGGAAACCATAGATATCTCATTTGCGTAAAACGGACCCCAAACGGACCCTAAATGGGTCAAAAATAGGACTGCAGAACCAAATCAGACATCTGGCACAAGGTCCAGACATCTTAAAAGTCACCAGGGTCTCACCTCAAGTTCCTACATCGACCTCAGACGTCCAGGACCCCTACTTGATCATCTAGACTCAGCTCCAGAAGTCTGACCTCTCCTTCAGTCATCTGGGAGTGCTTCCAGTCGTCTAGTAAGCTGTCCAGACATCCGAAATGCATGGGAAGGCGTGCCGCATGCCTTCCCAAAGTTGTCCCTACACGCGACCTACAAATCTCCCCCTTTTAGCCAAACAGATCGACTCTACGATGCGGCCAGCATGGCCGTAACCGCAAGAAGACATACCTTCACGAAACCTTGCTTTCAGATGTCCAGTGTCGTCACCAGATGTCCAACCCGTCATCTGGATGACACTCCAGACGTGTGATACTGGGAAAATCCCAGTACCAGAGCGAGCTCCTGCTCCTCTCGCCGCTCGCAGCTGTGGCTCCTTCACCTCGTCTACAGCTCTAGCTGTAGCAGGAGGTCGCGGACAGCTCCCCCAACACACTCCTCCCACACGCGCCGCTCCGGCCATGCGCCCTCCGGCGAGCTCCCATGAACTCGTGAGCTCAACCTCCTCCTCTCTTCACGCCACTCCTCCTCCTCGCTCCTTGCTCTCGCTCCCTCTCTCTCGCTCGTCCCTCTCACTGTAGTGGAGAGGAAGAAAGGTGGTGGTGGAGTGGAGAAGAAAGGAAGGGAGGTGAGGGCTCTTATATAGAGAGCAGCTAGGGTTCGGTGAGGGGGAGAGAAGAAGAAGAGAGAAGAAAGCTGTCTGTGCGCAGCCAGCATGCAGACCCAACCTTGCGTACAGATTTTTCAATTTCTAGACGTTTGGGAAGGTGTCCAGACATCTGACTGACAGTCCAGACGTCTTAAAAGGCTCATAACAGAACGGGTCTTTACACCACCCCTTTATGAACAATCCAAAATGACCTATTATCAGTGAGGGTATCAAGAACCTTAATTTGTTGACTCCCCTGGACTGAAACCAAACCCACCCAACCCTAAACCAAACCATTTGGTTCAGGTGAACTATGTCCAAGATAAGGTGTTGGCTAACTTAAGGAATACCATATAACATTTAGAAGCTCAACCAACACCTTGCATTGAAGAATTAGGGCCTCTAATTCAAATGATTGATGATAGCAAATATTTGTTGGATTGGCTCCAAGATGTTAAGGATAAGGACCCAGGTGAGTTTTTACTTGGGAAGTTGTCAAAATTGAGGATGAGATTTGTAATTGCTCTAGTCCAATCTTAGGACGATTCCCAAGATGAACCCCCTTTAGGAGAGCCAATGTCAGAATTTGCTCAAGTACCTATAGGGGGGACACGTTTTACAAAATTGGGGATGACCAGGTTGGACTAGAGCAACCAATTGAGGATGAATTGATTACTTCACCCGAGATCCATGAGCCAGGATACGAAGAAAAGTATGTCTCCATGCACTAGGAAATGGTCAATGAATTTGAGACATTAATGTGGATCCAAAATTCTTCGATTCTAAAGGTGAAGAATCTTTATGTGAAGTCTCACCTTAGTATGTGAAAAATGATTTTAGTGAGACGACTGGGCCTAAGGAATCTAATGAATCACTAAATAGCATAGTAATTGAGGAAATTGATTCTCAATCACACCCCATTGAGCATACTGACGATTTTGATTTTGAGGTCACTAGACCCAACTCAATTCTAATTCAACCATAAATCTTAGACTTGGAAATTTTAGATGGAGTGATTAACATGCAGGTCCCAGAATTTGAAATCCTGATTGTCGAGGAGAGGAATTTGGAAATGAAGATATGGGAAGCCAATTTCGAGGGAAGCAGAAGTCTGAATCTAAGGGTTCCTTATAGCTAAAACCACTAACCTTTTACCAGGACCCTTATGACATTTTCTACTTCGAGGATGTCCAACCCAAGAAAAAATTCATTGATTATCTTTTTTATTTTACTATTATCCGACTTTTTGTACTTAGGTTGCATCCTCACAAATCGCAGGCCCGGCCCAGCTTGCATACTAACTTCAAGTTTTGGTAATTTTTATCCAGAACCTTAGATACACTAGACCCTAGGGCATGGGTTTGCACCATAATCTGGTCCACATTTGTGGACATTTACTGGTAGGACCTAAGGTGAATCTTTTTATCCTAATTTTGACCTACACCTGCGAATTCTTTATTTCTTTTGTATTTGTATAGTGTGCCTAGCTGAAGGCAATAAATTTAGCATGTATTTAGTCTCTTTCCATCTCAGAGTTGACCTATAATAATGAAATTTAGGTGCTTTCTACTATACTCCACTCTGTTTCATTTTTTTTTAATACAATGAGGACATTGCATTAGATAGTCATGGGGGGGTGGATATCATTATTTGAATCATCTTGTTAGCTTCGTAGATTCTTTTTATTTTTATTTTTGAAAAAAAAAATTGAATTAGGAATAGAGAGTTTGGGCATTAGAATTTTTCAACTTTAAGGAATGACACGTTAGGACTTGAACACTTAGATTCTTCAGGACCTTAAGCTTAATCAGTGTTGAATGGGGAAATTCAACACAAAAAGGTTTGAGTTTTGAAAACCCATCGTTGTAGCATGATTTGAGAGGAAAAATCGTTAACAAATAATTTTACCAAAACTCAAAAGGAATTCTAGGTCGAACACAGGGAGGCGAACGTTTAATTAAAAATCGTGTTTGTTTTATTATCATGAAGCAGATTAGCTGGTCGAATTAAATCTAAACTAGCTATCTACTTAAAGAATAATTAATAGAAGAGAGAGAGAATAATACAAATAAAGATAAAATAGAGGGAGAATGAACAAGAATTTCATAACCACAATATCATGTCTATTACAACTAACCACTATAGTAGAAAGCAGGAAATCAACACTAGAACACAATAAATCTACTTTAGAAAGTAGTAAAGTTAAGGTGAAGAGAAGTTATCCTCCTCGACGGCTACTTGGAGGACGAGCTGCATTGACGAAGTGCTCGGATGAAGGTGGTGAGATGTGGGACGAAGGAGAATGACAACGGACGATAGAGAATGGGTAGGGTGACGTCATAGCGGGATCCGCTTCTCGAATGGCAGTGAGAGGACCACTACGGAATGCTCCACAAACGGGATGAGGTGGAAAAATTATATTTTTAACTCTAGACGAGATCTCGGGTTTGGGACAAGATCTTAGAGCTTTGGATGGGGTGAGAGAAGAGAGGAAGGGATGAAGAATTTGAGTGGTAGGGGTCTCCTTTTATAGTTGTAGGGATTGAGGGCAATTTGATTGTTTTATGCTTTAAAAAATTAACTCAGGGTCTTTAGTGACGGATTTAAGCGTCACTAAAGCCCCTGGACATGGGCCTAGGTAGAGCACATGCCGTGCCTCCTCCTCTCCCCACACACTCGTCGCATATGCATGATCGTGCACTCACAGCCTTCTGATCACGAGATCGGATGGCTTAGAAGCCATCGCACTCATGCCTTCATCGCGTCTCATCGTGCGCCTACGTGTGATCAGGCATTCAAACGTGCATTCGATCGTGTGTACATGATGAGGTGCCCAGATTACGCCACGTCATTGCTTCATCCACCATATGCATCGCATCCAATGGGCGAATTTCTCCTGCACCCGCTTGTGGTCAATTTGAGCGCTTGAAGAGGCTCGAACCCGCACCTCCACCTTTGCGTAGTGCCTTTTCCCAATGCACTACATCCGCATTTGAAGAGCGTGCATGTTTTAATGCACATGTGATAATGGCCGTTGGATGGTGATCAAATGGCCCAGATCTAATCACACGGTTGAGGAGAGAGAGGGAGTGGGTGCCTTTGGCTGGTGTGGGTGGCTGAGATGGCGCCACGTGGTGCCATCTTGGCCATCCATCTTTTGTGTCTTGTCGATGGTGCCACGGATGTTGGATTGGATCGATTTTTGTGCTGTTGGGCTACGATAGTTGATCTGAACCCATTCGTGCAGTTGGACTTGCCATCTTATGTACGGATTTACAACATCTTGGCCCCTTGACCTCTAATCTTTCTCGGACTACATCTGATGCTATGGAAGTTCGATAGGGGCAATCTTGGAGTCGTTGAACTCCAATCGTCACCCTGATCAGATTTGTATGGTTGGATCTTCAATCCGAGGCCCCAATTAAATGTCACCCTGTCACCTGACCATAAAAAGAGACATTAACCTAAATTTTATACAATGCAACCTAAATGCAAGATGATGCATGTTATGCAATATTTATACTATATGATGCAATTATACATCTAAGAACATGGAAAAATAGACGGTTTATGTGATATAAACGTGTTTACATCAATCAACCCGGGTGTCCACTAAAATGTGGATTTGTTTATCGAGTCCTTACCATTTTGAATTCATTTTAAATTGGTTAAATAAGTTGGGATGATAAGTATACAACTTATCAACCCACCCTTTGCAACCCACCCTCTGATTTGAGGGGACTTTAAATCCTAAGTATCTACACACTCTTTGCACTGACTCACTTTTTGACGATTTTAACATAAATTAGGTAGCTAATGAACCTTCTAGGGTGGTATGGCTGGCAAGTTGTTGGTGGTAACAGCTCATCAGCTGGTTCTTTAGAGCCCAATCACATGACCATTCTCTTCCTGCAACCTTTAGGTCAATCTTAGATCGGGGAAGCCACCTACTTAGGAGAAAAAAAAAGGAAAAATATCAAGAAAGAAAAGAAAAAGAAATATAAATGAAGAAAAGAAGAAAGAAATAAGTCACACTTCACCGCATGAGTATGGCTGGCAAGTTGTCAGTGGTAACAACTCATCAGCTATTGTCTAGAACCTAGTTCACAAAAATGTATGCTTAATTCCAAACACTTAGGAAGAAGTAGAGAAGTAGAATAAGTATGATGAGAACCTCATCATAAACCTTAACTAGCATAATCTAACCCTGATATGTGAGAGAAAGCTCCTACATGACCTAAAGAAAGACTTAACTCAGAGAATTCTGAGTTTAAGAATAAAATAAATCATAAGGGGTAAAACTACAATTTCACCAATGCAGTTTGCAAACAGGGTAATTAAGGGTCCAAACACAGGTCAAATAAGCTTAACAATGAGAGAAGTAGGTTGACCTGATCTGAAAAGGGTTATAGAAACTTCTAGGAATTAAATGACATTCTATAACCCTAAAGCAGACCCACTTCAATTCACGAGGTCTGAGGTAGGATAAAAATCAACTAAACCCTTTAAAATTCATAGAAAAATATTCTCTAGGGTTTAGAACCTTCAATTTGGCCTCAGAAACCTATTTTAACCTAAAAAGAGAACCATGCCCAATTAATAACTTAATTTAGGTTTTTACGCAAATTGGTCTGTCAAACATAGTCCAACCTAGAATTAAAATTCACCATTAAAATCCTTAGGTTCAAATTAGACTTGTATGAAAACTTGAGCCTAAGAAGAGACCTCCTTGACTGACTTTACAATTTGGTCCTCCTTATTTACATTTTGACCCTTATCTTTTGAAACCCTTGCATTTAGGCTCCCAGCTTTTCATCGTTCTTTGCAGAACGGTCCTCCCTGCAACTTCTGTGCAGCACCGTACTCCGGCGACCTTGCGTGGAGCATGGCGCCGCGCAGAGCAGGGTTACCGTCCTCTAGAATAGAAGCAGGGTTCCCTGCGATGTCCTCTACCGTAGGGACCCACCCACGATCTCTGCCGACCACCATGCCTTCCGTGCGAACGTGCGAAAGGCATGGGTGTCATCTCCGACCTTACTTTGGCGAGGCTGGCCCCTCTGCACCTCGCCCCTCTCTGCGCGCCAAGCCCTTTATAAGGACCAGCAGACCCTGCCGTCTCCTTCAAGCTTTTCTTTGGCGGAGAAACACCCCCTCTTCATCCCTTCCTCCTCCGTCAGAGGGCCTGAAGCTTCTGGCGAACTCCTCCTCTTCCTCCTCGTCGCTCTGCTGCCCTACCTGCAGCAGGGTTTGCCCTACTCCATCATCCGCGCCAGGCTGTACCTGCTGGTGCCCTCCGCCTGCTTCCTCATCACCGAAACGCTCCTCCAAGGCATCTTCGTCTCCAACTCCAGTAGATACGAGCCAGCTGCTCTGCCCTCCCCCTTCGTCAAGTAATTAGGTAGATAGCTTCCTCTCTCCTTCCCTTGTATTTTCCCCCTTTTAAACTGCCCTTTCGACCACCTAACCACCACTGTCCATACCACCTTCTCCACCTCCGATCACCCCCTTCGACAAGACCATCTCATGACCAAAGACACTCTCACACCTCGCCGACCAGCCCAGAAGCTCCCTCACACTCCACTCCACCGATCCCCCCTCTCCATGCACTGCCAAGCGCCACTCGACCACCCCCCGAACAAACCCACCTTTCCGGCAGCAGTCTGACCTAGGTCAGCCTCTCCACGCACTCCCGCACCCCGCCGACCACCGCACAAGCTTCGCCTCACTCCGACGAAGATTCCTACGTATTCTAACTAGGCCAAGAGGTCGTGGCTGTGATTTCAGGTTTACGCCCCTCGCCGCCATTGTCGACGAGCTCCAGCAGCTTCACCTACAACTGCAGGCACTCTCCAACCCAGGTGCGTGTCCCAGGTCCCGCAGGCAGGAGTTGCGAAGACACCCAGTCCCGCAGCTGGGGCGAAGGCCTCACGGGCTGCCTCAATTGCCGGCTGATCGCTCGCCTGCGAAGGCCAATTTGGGAGGTGGGACTTTAGTCCCACCTCGGAAGTGCGTGGCCAAGCACCCGCACTTAAATTGAAAAAGTGCCTAAGGCTTATCGCCTTCGAACACAGGGGTCAGGTCCCTCTCCCACACGCGGCGCACCACACGCTCGCTGGCCCTCGCCCGCACTCACACCCCACTGGTCTAGGCAAGATCTGCTTACCCAAATCGTGCACTCCTCGCCCACCACCGCACACCGGTGGGCCTAGTCCCGGGTGCGATACCCGCACCCGATTACCCGGCTCTGGGAGAGCGGTCCTAAGAGAGAAATCTGAGAAAGAGAGAGACGCAGGGAAGGGTAGGGGTAGGTTTTTCTCTGACCCTTGTGTGAGCATGCAAGAAGAAGAAGGCAGAAAGGAAAAGAAGAAGGAAGGAAGGAGAGAAACAGAAGAAGAAGAAAAGAAGAAGGAAGGCACTATAGCAAAGCCACAAATAAGTTGTCTGAGCACAGCATCAGATGTCAGAATCACCACAGCTGCAGAAGGCAGAGAAGAGCAGAAGAAAGATGAAGAAGATCACCATAGCTGCCGGCTAAAGAAAGGAAGGAAAAGAAGAAAGAAGAAGGCAAGAAGAAAAGAAGAAAAAGAAGGAAGAAGACATTGCCGCCAGAAAAGAAAAGAAGAACAGAAGAAGAAGGCAGAAGAAGAAGAAAGCAAGGAAGAAGAAAGAACAAAGAACAAAGAAAGAAAGAAGAAGAGAAGAAGAGAAACGGCCAAGGAAGAAGAAGAAGAAGAAAAGAGAAAGAGAAGAAGAAGAAGCCAAGATCTCTCTCTCTCTCTCTCTTTTATTTTTGTAACATAATAGAGATCTTATTTAGTCTTCCAGAAACATAGTTGCTCCCTGAGTTCGACCTCGGGAAAACCTTGTTCCGAGTAAAAAAATTTGTAATAGTAATCTGGTAACTGTTTTGTCTTATACTATAACGACTGTACTTAAACTATAATAACGTAAAGACAAAACACAGAATAGCTCTAGCCTTACCAGTGTTACCATTTTGGCACCATTTCCAGGGAGAAACGGCTATTCTAGAAGCTATAAAATCTCTATTTGTGAGTTTCTAATAATCTCTTCTCTCTTTTGTGTGCAGGTACAGGAAAATCAAGAAGTAGCCACACAACAACCACTTCAAGAACAGGTAATTTCTATCCTCTCTCTATTAACCCCTAAATCCTAAAGAGGAAGAAAAAGAAAAGAATAAACAATATAGGTATAACCTATCTTTCATACCTAGTAACAGCTGCATGTTTTCAAAACATTTTTCCTGCACACACTATTAAGGGTATTTAAGGGCTAACACCTTCTTGGCTGAGCCCTAATTACCCAACAAGGAGTTAACTGGACCAAGTAGAGCCAACATATGAATTAACACTAGGGTTTTAGAGGCACACTCCTTAATCAAGAATTGAGAAATCCCAAAAGAAGTGTGCCTAAGCCACTGTTTGAAAATACCTAT
Organism: Thalassia testudinum; assembly: GCA_037157565.1. Classification (NCBI taxonomy): domain Eukaryota; kingdom Viridiplantae; phylum Streptophyta; class Magnoliopsida; order Alismatales; family Hydrocharitaceae; genus Thalassia; species Thalassia testudinum. The sequence continues at coordinate 12,315,380 of JAZHRO010000049.1, read as the reverse complement.
TCAGAAAAACCCTAAGCAATAGGCCCTCTGAAAACACTTGAACCCTAAAAGACATGACCTAATAAGTTCTCAAAGGAATTAATAGGTGAAGTTGACCCCTTGGGTCAACCAACCTTCAACTCAGGTCACTTTTTGCACTCAAAAAGCCTAAAGTTCAAGTGAAAATCTAAGCACCCTGATCTTAAAATAAAAGTGGTAGACTTAAGAGGTCAAGATCCCCATTCTGGTCTACCTGGAATCTCAGTGACAAGAGAAGTCGTGTGGGGGAAACCCTGTAACCCGTGGGGACGCTCTACCGTGTAGGGGTCTTCGCAGGACTCACCCTCTCTGGCTGCCCAGGTAATTCTCAGGTGGATGATCTTTTGATCAAGGGGTCCATCTGCCCCGAACCTCTATAGTCACCCAACATTTTGGGTGTCTTGATTGGGTCCAGCACCTGCTAAACTCATCTCTTCCAATAGTGTATGTTTGGTAGGAGGTCCTTGAAACCTCCTTTAGAACTTCACTCCCCTCGAGGTCGAGCCTCAGTGCCCTTGTTTAAGAAAACAACACTTCACATCGACCTCTCCTCTGACTCTGAACCCTACTCACCTTCTTCTTCCACAATGGCTCAGCCAGTTGAGGAAGAGAATAATCTGGAGCACCAGCTCCAGCGACTCTATGACCTCTTTCAGAACTTTGTGCACCCACCGCAGTGTCCTATGATGCGGGACCATTACAATCCTGCTGCGGTGGCCATTGAGCCTCGAGTCAGAATCCCAACTGGAGGACCTGATTCTGAATTAAAGCCCAATATGATTCATGCCATACCTAAATTTCACGGGCTTAATTCTGAAGACCCCTTCCAGCACATCAAACAGTTAAAGCATCTAGCCCAAACTTTTGGGTCAGATGAACAAAATCGGGACATTCTCCTCATGAAGATGTTCTCCTTCTCCCTTATGGACAAGGCCGCTCATTGGTACCAAACTCAGACCCGACAGATCAACAATTGGGAAGAACTCCAGTCTGAGTTCTTGAAGAAGTTCTTTCCCGTTGGTCAGACCAATGCCTTGCGCCATCAGATTACCCACTTCACCTAGCAACCGGGAGAACCTCTCCATGAGGCATGGGATCGCTTTCAGGATCTCATGAGAAAGTGCCCCCACCACCGAGTTCCTAAATGCGAACAAGTCCAGTCTTTTCACCAGGGACTCCGTGAGGACATTAGGCTTTTCGTTAATGCATCTTGTGAAGGGAATATCATGGGTCAACATGAGGACACCATGTGGGAGATTCTCAAAAACATGTGCGAGAACTCCATCAACAATGACTTCATGGGATTATTTGACAGGACGAATACTCGCGCATCGACGAACCTTAGGGGAGCACACGAGACGCAGGGCCTGTCCGCATCAGTCGACCTGGAATTGATGGGCAATCGATTGGACAAGTTCTCTATCATCGAGAAGACGGTGGACGAGCTGACTCAGCACTTGCAGTGAGCCACCTCTATGCATAGTTCCTTCGCACAGCTTCCTTCCTCACAGGAGATTGTGCAAAACATTCTCCACCAACCTTCTCCTCGGATGGATCCATATCCACCCCCGTCTGATTCTCGGATCGGAGGGTCCTCCGATCCTTTCTATACTAGCCTGGGGAATTCCACTTCCCTATTCTTTGATTCTTTGGAGGTTCCCTAGACTTGTGAGGACCTCAACGCCATCCAGAATGATCCATTCTCCAACACCTACAATCTTGGATGGCGAAACCATCCCAACTTCCAGTGGGTGGGAAATTCCCAAACTCAGAGACCACCCTTTCAGCCCCGTACACAACCACCTCGTCCTTACCAGCCGCCTCAGCCTGTTGAACGCATATGAATGGCTATGCTAACGTGTTCGATTTTGGAAAACCTGTCGTTGTAGCTTGAAAGCGAAGAATTCGAGTTCAACAAATAAAATTTATACCGAAATGAAAATTCTGGGTCGAACACAGGGAGGCGGACGTTTGATTTAAAAACTACGCGTTTCTTTTTATTTGTCACAAAGTAATTCGATTTAAAACTATCTAATTATTTACAATAAATAGAAGAGAGAGAGAGGGTAAGAGAGAGAGAGAGAATAGTACACATAGAAATCAAAATGAGATGGAGAATAAACAGAGAATTTATCATTAGGGGAATTTGTTCATTACAACTAGAAAGCATAAAATAATTACACTAGAAAGCGAAAAATTTACTCTAGAAAGCATTAAAAGAATGGAGGAAGAAATGTCCTCCTCGACGGTCGCTTGGAGGACGAACAAAACTACACTAGAAAGCAATAAATCTATACTAGAAAGCAGTAAAAAGAATAGGGAGAGAGAAATCCTCCTCGACGGTTGCTTGGAGGACGAGCCAGACGGGACGACACCTGGATGAAGGGGAACGAAGCAGGTCGAAGGAGGACAAAGCAGAAGAATGGGAACGGAGCAGCACGCCGTCGTTGTTGCGGGATCCACTTCTGAAGGGGGATGAAAATTTGGATTTTATCTCGTGAGAAGCATCCCGAGTGTGGGATAAGCTTCTCTTGAGCTTTGGAGGGGTAGAGAAGAGAAGGAAGGGATCAGAATTTCGTATGGAGGGGGTCTCCATTTATAGTTGCAAGGAGTGGGGGCAAAATGGACATTACAACTTCAAAATAATAAATAAGGGGTATTTAGTGACGGATAAATCCGTCACTAAAGCCTCCTTCATGGGCGTCGTGGCTGGCTCGTGCGCGCCTGCTCGCCTGCTCGCACGTGCAACGCCTGCGCACGTCTGCTGAGCCTCAGCCATTCGATCGAGAGATCGGACGGCTTAAGTCACGCCTTCACCCGCTGTGCTACGCACCCTCCCGCGCGTACGATGCTACGTGACACCACGCGTTCAATCGTGCGTGAATGCTATCGGGCATGTGCAGCCGTCCGATCAAGATCCAATGCCCAGCCGCGCTCAATCACCCGTGCCTTCCAGACCTTTGCTGCGGCTCGAACCCGTGCCCACCGCTCGCGTAAGCGGGCTCGACCGCTACGCTACGGGGCACGGATGGACGCTTTTAGGCGCGGCTGACCACAGTTGTTGGATCAAGATCCAACGGCGGAGAGCGAGCGGGTGCGAGGCCTTCGTAGAATGTAAGCAGCAGTTTGGGAGGCCGAGATGGCGCCACATGGCGCCATTTTGGTCATCCATCTTCTGGAAGTTGTAGATGGTGGAATGGATGTCGGATTGACTCGATTTTTGTGTCGTTGGGCTGCGATCGTCGATCCGAATTCATCGATGCAATCGGATTTGTCATCTGAAGTGTGGATTTACACCATCCTGGCCCTTGATCTTCTAGGGTTCCCTGGTCATTATCTAATACTACGGATGCCTGATTAGAGCGATCTTGGAATCGTCGAACTCCAATCGTCGCCCTGATCACATCCATACGGTTGGATCTTTGATCCGAGGCCCCGATAAAATGTTTGCCCTGTCCAAGCACATAAAAGGAGACAATTAACCTCCATTTTATTCAAACTACTCTAAATGCAAGATGATGCATGTTATGCAATATTTATATCATTAAATGCAATCCTATGCTTAAGAACATGCATAAATAGACATCTTAAGTAGTGTAAATGTGTTTACATCATACCCCGATGCCTATCTTTTGCTAGTCCCTAGCAAAAACTATATGCTATTTATAAAAGAATAAGTTTGTTTTATTTGGACCTGAGTTATTTTCAATCATTAAGAAATTGTCTACTTAGGAACTGAACTTTCAAAGACACAACAGTGCCCGAGTATCAGCCAAAATGCAGACTGCCTCAAGCCTCGCCTTATTCAAGGAAAATTTCTTTTTCTCTTTTTACTCTTTTCTATTTTTTTTTTGAATTTTCAAATTTTAGGGTTTAAGAGTGGCTTTCTACCGCCATTCAACTCACCCAAGATTTGATGAGAACTCTAAGTTTTAAGCATCTTATTGTGATTGTGATAGACTCGTTGACCGGTAATTAAAACGGACTTCAGATTTCTACACCTCTAGGTGACCTCAAAAAGACTTCTGCCTAAAGGTGTATCTTTACAACCGGTAGCTTTCTCCCTACTTTTATTTTTTTACGGGGTCAACACAAAGGTGAATCCAGTTTATATCTCCCTGGTTTATTCTACTTCTCCGCTTCTTCCTAAGTGTTTTGGAATTTTTAGTATATTTACTGAGCTGGGTTCTGGACAACCGGTCGATGAGCTATTACCACCGACAACTTCCTAGCCATACTCGTGCGGCAAAGTGTGGCTTATTTCCTTTTGTTCTTTTCTCCTTTTCTTTTTTGATTTTTTTTTTAAGTAGGTGGCTTCCCTGGTCTAAGATTTACCTAAGGGCAGGAGAAAGAGAAAGGTCCAGTGACTGGGCTCTAGACAACCTACCTATGGGCTATTACCCACGATAACTTACCAGTCATATCACCCTAGAAGGTTCATCAGCTACCCAATTTCCATTAAAATCGCCTAACAATGAGTCAGTGCAAAGATAGTGTGTAGATGCTTAAGACTCAAAATTCCCTCAAATCAGAGGACGGGTTGATAAGTCGTGTACTTAACACCCAAACTTATTTATTCCATTTACGATAGAATTAAGATGGTGAGGACTCGAAAGACAAATCCACATTTTAGTGGATACACGGGCAGATTAAGTCCAAAGACCTGAAGGGTCTTTGTGTTCAAATCATAATGTAGTATTTCCTAAGATTGAAAATTTTCTTAAACCTAAATTCTCTTTCCTAATTCTGAAATTTTTTTTTATATAAAAGAAAATAAAACAAATCTACGGAGCTAACGAATGAATTCAGAGATAAATATCCACCCCCCCATGCCTATCTAATGCAATGTCCTCATTGTATTAAAAAGACATAAAATAGAGTGGAAAAGCATAGAAAGCACCTGAATTGCGTGAATGTCAAGTCCGCTCCGAGATGAAAACGAAAAAGAACTGTATATGTGCTGAGTTTAGTGCCTTCAGGTAGGCACACTATACAAAGAAAAGAAATGAAGAATTCAGAAGTGCAGGTCAGAATCAGAATGAACAGAAGAATCCTCTGACTTATTAGCAAAGGTCCACAGATGTGGACCAGATTGTGGTGCAGACCTACACCCCATAATCGAGAATATCTTAGGTTCTGGATAAAAATTACCCAAAACCTAAAATCAGAATGCAAGCGGGGTCGGGCCTACGATTTATGAGGATGCAACCCAAGACCAAAAAGTCGGGTTACAGAGAATTGAAGCTCAAAAGGATAATCGTTGAATGTGTGCTTGGGTTTGACATCCTCGAAACAAATGTCGTAAGGGTTCTGATTTGATGGTTTCAGCTTAAAAGGAACCCTTCGACTCAATCTTCCATTTCCTCCAAAATTAACTTCCCAAATTAGAACTTCCCAGCTCCTAGCCTCCTCATTCCGAATGTTAAATTCCGAGACCTCTTGCATGTTAATCACCCCGTCTGAAATCTCCAAGTCTAAATGATGTGGCAGAATCAGAATTGACTTGGGTCTAATTATCTCAGAAACAGAATTATCGATAAGCTCAACGGGGTGTAACTGATAATCAGGGCATTGAATTGATTCATCCAAAAAATGTAATCCTGGATCTGTAATGTGTGCCCTAAGATCAGTTTCCTCAGTTATTGGGCTATCAAATGATCTATCAGATTCCTCAGGCCCAATCATCTCACAAAAATCGTGTTCAGAAAACTCACGTGAGACTTCGCAACTTGAATCTTCACCATCAAAGAAATTTGGATCCGTATCAATGTATGTCCCAAAATCATTTGTTACTTTCTATTCCAAGGAGACATACGTTTCCTCGTAACTCGACTCAGGGATCTTAGGTGAAGAAATCAGATCATCCTTAATTGGTTGCTTTAATTCAATTTGGTCAACCTCGTAACATGTGTCCCCCCAACAGGTGCCTTAGCAGGTTCTGTCATTGGCTTTCCTGAAGAGGGTTCGTCCTGGGAATCATCCCAAGATTGAATCAAAGCAACCACGAATCTCATCCTCAATTTCACTAATTTCCCAAGTAGAAACTCACTCGGGTTCTTATCCTTAACGTCTTGGAGCCAATCCAACAAAGATTTATTCAAATCATCAATCATTTCAATCACGGGCTCCAATCTCTCAATGCAAGGTATTGGCTGAACTTCTAAAGATTGAATGATATTCCTCAAGTTAGCCAGAACCTTATCTTGAACCTGGTTAACCTGAACCAAATGAGTTGGTTCAGGGTTGGGCAGGTTTGGGCTCAATGCAGGGGAATTAACGAATTGAGATTCGTTATACCCTTCCTGATAATAGGTCATTTCAGATTGTTGAAACGATGGTGATGACCTAAAGGCAGTGAAATCAGAGGATGGGTAAGGATCGGTGTATCCTTCTTGATTGTAGATCGCATTAGGTTGTTCATGAAAGGAAGACGATCTATAATCGATGTAGCTCTAAGAAGGATAGAAATCAGAATCAAAGTGTTCAGGGTTAGACCCTAAACACGGGGGTCTGGAATTGTATCCCCAATCCGAATTATCCCAACTAACTGATGGTTGATTATAGTACGAGTTGGGATAATCGTCATGTTGAGGATAATTCACAACAGGAGGGAAAGAGTGGGAATGCGTGAAATATGTGGAAGGATTCATGAGACATGGGAGGAAGAAAGGCACCCTGCAATACAAACAATCAAACCTATCCTTAAATGGGTTAGCCTACAGACCCACAGACTCCCAAAACCTATCTTGAGATAAAGAAACAATTTGATCTACTTCTGTCTGTTCAATCCAACCAGTTAGAAGGAGGGACTGGGGAGAAGGTTCTTCCTTCGGCTTGCGCCTCCGGTTCCTAGTGTACCCCCCAGCTGCGATCGTTTGACTCTGCTCCCCTAGCTAGACATCAGATTGAATAGTAGAAATAGACTAATCGAAAATAATCTCGTTCTGGATTCTGAAGAGCGAGTCCAATCCTTAAGGCCAACGTCTACTCTGTTTTATTTAGGGCTAGGTTTGAATGTGCTTAGTAATGTGATGGGCCCTTTAAATGGGTTGTGCCCTTAATGATTGATTGATTTGTATGTGCGTGCACAACCAGTAGTTTTCAAGCAAGATTATTTTTGATGTGGTGAATTTTAAGGTTCAAATATTGCTTACTAGCTTTTAGGATTCAACTTTAGGTATTTTCAAACAAGTTTCATTGGCACACCAGGTTTTGAAAGCACGGGTGAAAATGTTTTCCTTTGAAGCTTAAAAAGAATGTGGAGTGCCTGGTAAATCCCTAAAAATTAAACCTAATTAGCAGCTACTTGATGAGTTGATTTTATTTGAAGTGGTGCAGCCCAATCAACTTGAACAATTGGCCTGATGCACCACTTAATTAGGCACACAAAGATGGTTAACCTAGAATGATTTCTACTCTTTTATGTGTTGCTTTATGTGTACCGGTTCCACAGATCAGAACCCGGTTGAGTAGAAACAAATCAATTCGGTTAAGTGCCTTTGATGTGGGTGTACGTTGTGTGTTTGTTGAAAATTGCCCCACAAAATTATCTTTCTGTTTTTTGTTTTATGAATGAGGGTGGAATGAATGTGAGTGGAAATCCAAACAACCAAACTATTCCTAGGATTTATGCAAACACCTAAGTTAATTGGAATTTGGATTCAATGTGGCGAATGAAATCTATGGAGGGGGAAAGAATGGGGGATAACTTACAAAACCTTCCACAGCACTTTACTCCAATCTACCGCTTTTGCTCGTCTCAAAAGAGTACCTGCAATTACAATAAGAAAGGAGAAAAGTGAGGTAAATGATTTGTAAGTTACAAAACGCGAAGAGAAATCAAAGATCGTCGCCTCCCCAACAACGGCGACAAAATGTTGAACGCATACGAATGGCTACGCTAACGTGTTCGATTTTGGAAAACCTGTCGTTATAGCTTGAAAGCGAGGAATTCGTGTTCAACAAATAAAATTTATACTGAAATGAAAATTCCGGGTCGAACACAGGAAGGCGGACGTTTGATTTAAAAACTACGTGTTTCTTTTTATTTGTCACAAAGTAATTTGATTTAAAACTATCTAATTTTTACAATAAATAGAAGAGAGAGAGAGAGAGAATAGTACACATAGAAATCAAAATGAGATGTAGCATAAACAGAGAATTTATCATTAGGGGGATTTGCTCATTACAACTAGAAAGCATAAAATAATTGCACTAGAAAGTGATAAATTTACTCTAGAAAGCATTAAAAGAATGAAGGGAGAAATGTCCTCCTTGATGGTCGCTTGGAGGACGAACAAAACTACACTAGAAAGCAGTAAAAAGAATAGGGAGAGATAAATCCTCCTCGACGGTTGCTTGGAGGACGAGCCGGACGGGACGACACCTGGACGAAGGGGAACGAAGCAGGACGAAGGAGGACAAAGCAGAAGAATGGGAACGGAGCAGCACACTGTTGTCGTCACGGGATCCACTTCCAAAGGGGGACGAAAATTTGGACTTTATCTCGCGAGAAGCATCCTAGGTGTGGGACAAGCTTCTCTTGAGCTTTGGAGGGGTAGAGAAGAGAAGGAAGGGATCAGAATTTCGTATGGAGGGGGTCTCCTCTTATAGTTGCAAGGAGTGGGGGCAAAATGGACATTACAACTTCAAAATAATAAATAAGGGGTCTTTAGTGACGGATAAATCCGTCACTAAAGCCTCCTTCGTGGGCGTCGTGGGCGACTCGCGCGCGCCTGCTCGCCTGCACGCGCGCGCAACGCCTACGCACGTCTGCTGAGCCTCAGTCGTCCGATCGCGAGATCGGACGGCTTAAGTCACGCCTTCACCCGCTGCGCTACGCGCCCTCCCGCGCGTACGATGCTGCATGACGCCGCGCATTCAATCGCACGTGAACACTATCGGGAGCGCGCGGACGTCCGATCAAAGATCCAATGCCTGCCTGCGCTCAATCGCTCGCACCTTCCAGCCCTCTGCTGCAGCTCGAACCCGCGCCCGCCGCTCGCGTAAGCGCGCTCGACCACTGCGCTACGGGGCGCAGATGGTCGAGCGGATGCTTTTAGGCGCGGCTGACCACAGCCGTTGGATCAATATCCAACGGCGGAGAGCGAGCGGGTACGGGGCCTTCGTAGAATGTAAGCGGCAGTTTGGGAGGTCGAGATGGCGCCACATGGCGCCATTTTGGTCGTCCATCTTCTGGAAGTTGTAGATGGTGGAATGGATGTTGGATTGACTCGATTTTTGTGTCGTTGGGCTGCGATCGTCGATCCGAATTCATCCATGCGATCGGATTTGTCATCTGAAGTGTGGATTTACACCATCCTGGCCCTTAATCTTCTAGGGTTCCCTGGTCATTATCTAATACTACGGATGCCTGATTAGAGCGATCTTGGAATCGTCGAACTCCAATCGTCGCCATGATCACATCCATATGGTTGGATCTTTGATCCGAGGCTCCGATAAAATGTTTGCCCTGTCCAAGCACATAAAAGGAGACAATTAACCTCCATTTTATTCAAACTACTCTAAATGCAAGATGATGCATGTTATGCAATATTTATATCATTAAATGTAATCCTATGCTTAAGAACATGCATAAATAGACATCTTAAGTACTGTAAATGTGTTTACATCACTACCCAACCCTCCTTATCCATCAGGGCCAAACCAGGACCAAATGTGCCTCATCCTTCAGACTCTGGCTGACATTCAAAGAATGAATGCGGCTATTCAGAAACAACACATGGACGAACTTACAGAGGTTCGAAATCAATTGGCCCAATTGGCAAATTCTCACCATCCAAGCACACTTCCGTCCCAACCTCTTCCTAACCCTAATAACGTGCCGACCCTGCGGCGCGTTGTGAACCCAAACCTGGGCCAAGCAGACATGATTTATCAGGCCCCCTCTGTTCCTTCACCCGACGGGATGGAGGCTTCCACTTCTTATGCGGGCTATCAGCAGCAACCCATCCTATCCAACCCTAACCAAAACTAGGCAGGACTAAATTCTGCAACAACCCGTAGTGGTAAGGAGACCCAAGATCCACCCTATCCAAACCACTCCAAGCCTAGTAGTGATCCCAACCCTAAGACAGTAATCCAGGACGTTCCCATCCCCATCCCAGATCAAAGACCTGGACCTATCCTAGAAGAACCAACTAAGGTTCCATTTCCCAAGGCCTTGACCAAGGGAAAGAAGAAAACAAAATCCGTGGCACCTGAGGAGGACCTGGTCATACTCTTTGAGCAGGTCCAAATAAACATCCCCTTGATGGATGCAATTCGCCACGTACCGGCTTATGCACGATTCTTAAAAAATGTGTGTACACCTCAGCGTAAGCCGCGAACCAAGAGTAGGAGTCTAATTGTACTATCAGAGCAAGCCAGCTCTGTAATCCTAAGTAGACTCCCACCAAAGGCAAAAGATCCTGGTACTCCATTTAGAAATTCACTCTCGTCAAGGCCAAGCCTTGATGCCCTTGTTTGTGTAGCAACACCACCACATAAATCTTTCATCTGATTCAGAACCAAGTTCTCCTTCTTCTCCCATCATGGCACAGCCCATTGAAGAGGAGAACAACCTTGAACACCAACTTCAACGTCTGAATGATCTCTTTCAAAACTTTGTAAACCCACCGCAACGACCTATGATGTGAGATCACTATAATCCCGCTGCGGTGGCGATCGAACCTCGAGTACGAATCCCGATTGGAGGTCCTGATTCTGAACTGAAGCCCAATATGATTCATGCCATACCAAAGTTTCATGGGCTTAACTCTGAGGATCCATTCCAACACATTAAACAACTCAAGCATTTGGTCTAGACCTTCGGGTTAGATCTACAAAATCGGGATATCCTACTCATGAAAATGTTTTTTTTCTCTCTCTTGGACAAGGCCGCCCATTGGTATCAAACTCAGACCCGTCCGATCAACACATGGGAGGAACTTCTTTCCGAATTTTTGAAAAAATTCTTCCCCGTTGGTCGGACGAATGCCTTGTGCAACCAGATCACTCATTTCACTCAACAACCGGGAGAACCTCTTCACGAGCATGGGATCGATTCTTAGATCTCATGAGAAAGTGCCCCCATCACAAAGTTCCTAAGTGGGAACAAGTCCAGTCTTTTTACCAGGGACTCCGTGAAGACATTCGTTTATTCGTTAATGCAACGTGCGGAGGAAACATCATGGGTCAACATGAGGACACGGTGTGGGAGATTCTCGAAAACATGTGCGAGAACTCCATAAATAATGACTCCATGGGCTTATTCGACAGGACGAATGCCCGCGCATCGACGAATCTGAGAGGGGCACATGAGATGCAGGACCTGTCCACTTGCGTCGACTTAGAACTGATGGCCAGTCGGTTGGACAAGGTTTCTATCATAGAAAAGAAGGTGGACGAGCTAACCCGGCATTTGCAGCAAGCTACCTCTGCGCAAAACTCTTTTGCATGACCACCTCTGGTAAGGGAAACTGTGCAAAACATCTACCACCAATCTGCCAAGGGGATGGACCCATATCCACCCCTGTCTGCCTCTTGGACTGGAGTGACCTTCGATCCATTCTACTTGAGTTGGGGGAACTCTGAACCCTCGTATTCTGACTTTCCTGAGGTTCCTCAGAACTGCGAGGACCTCAACGCCATCTAGAATGACCCATTCTCCAATACCTACAACCCTGGATGGCGAAATCATCCTAACTTTCAGTGGACGGGAAATTCTCAGACTCAAAGACCACCATATCAACCCCATCCACAAGCCCCTCGGCCCAATCCCACCTACCAATCCGAGCCAAACCAGGATCAACTGACTCTTATCCTTCAAGCACTGGCTGACATTCAAAAGATGAATGCGGCAATGCAAAAGCAACACAAGGATGAGATCACAGAGGTTCGCAACCAACTGGCCCAGATGGCAAATTCCTACCAACCTGGCACCCTTCCTTTGCAACCTCTGCCCAACCCAAATAACGTGCCAACCCAGAGGCACGTTATGAATCCAAATTTAGGCCATGCACATTTGATTTATCAAGCACCTGCTGCTCCATCACCAGACAAGATGGAAGCTTCGACATCTTATGTGGGATTTCAGCAGCAGCCACCCCTCTTACCAAACCCAAACCAAAATCAGGCCGGATTAAACTCTGTAACAACACGTAGTGGTAAAACAACCCAAGCATTATCCGACCCACTCCAAGTCTGGTAATAGCCAAGACCATAGGATAGTTATCCAAGATACCACTGTCCCAGATCAAGAACCTGGACCTATTCTAGAGGAACCAACTAGGATCCCATTTCCTGAGGCCTTGACCAAAGGAAAAAGGATAACCAAACCCGTGGCCCCCGAGGAGGATCTGGTCAAGCTCTTTGAATAGGTCCAGATAAACATCTCCTTGATGGATGCAATTCGCCACGTACCGGCTTATGCAAGATTCTTGAAAGACGTATGTACACCTAAACGTAAGTCGCGAACCAAGGATGGGAATCCGATCGTACTGTTAGAGCAAGCCATCTCTGTTATCTTGACTAAACTCCCACCCAAGGCTAAAGACCTAGGAACTCCCCCGATTTCTTGTAAAATTGGTGAAACCCAATTTGATAGAGCCTTACTAGATCTAGGTGCCTCCATAAATTTAATACCTACATCCCTCCTTGACCACCTTGAAGAATCTGAACTTAAACCAACTAAGGTGACATTGCAGTTAGCCGATCGATCCATCAAGTCACCTAAAGGAATACTCAAGGATGTCATTGTTAGGGTACGGGATTTCTACTTCCCGGTGGACTTCATAGTACTAGACATGGATGCACCTAAGAACCCAAGGGACACACCAATCATATTAGGGAGACCCTTTTTGGCCACTGCTAGGGCCAACATAAACTACGAAGAGGGCCAGATAGAATTAAAATTTGGGAATCAAACCCTGAAGATTGACATGTTTAAGGCCCAACAAGGGATTAATTGCAGGGTTATAGAGCAAATATGTGATATCAGAGCCGTGGTTGAAGAATTGCATACAGAGGACAACCTGATTATCCCTGGTCAACCACTAGAAAATCAAAACCCACCAACAGAGGAGTGCAAACATGATCTAGACACACCTATGACTCCGATCCTTGTTCCTGATACAGACCCCGAACCACCTGCTGCTGCTGACAATCCTGTCATGGAACTCAAGCCCCTTCCCAAGCATCTGAAGTACGTCTTTTTGGATTCCAATCAGACGTTTCTTGTGATTATCAACTCTCGACTCACACCTGACCAGGAACTCCGATTGATTACTGTTCTCTAGCAACATCGTAGAGCCATTGGATGGACTCTCGATGATTTGACTGGCATAAGCCCTTCATACTGCACACATCGAGTCTACACAGAAGAAGGCGCACAACCTTCAAGAGAAATGCAAAGACGCTTAAACCCTAACCTACAGGAGGTCATGAAAAAGGAGATCATAAAGTGGTTAGATGCAGGGATCATCTATCCGATCTCCGACAGTCATTGGGTGAGTCCAATACAGGTGGTGCCTAAAAAGGCAGGACTTACCATCATTACGACTGAAATCAGAGAAGTCATTCCTACCCAAATAGCTAACTCGTGGAGAGTCTGCATTGATTACAGAAGACTCAATTCCTCCACGAAGAAGGATCATTTCCCACTACTGTTTATTGATCAGATCCTCGAGAAACTAGTGGGAAATAGGTTTTTCTGCTTTCTTGACGGGCACTCCGGTTACAACCAGGTGGCAATCCATCTAGAGGACCAAGAAAAGACCACACTCACCTGCCCCATCAGAACGTACGCATTTCGAAGGATGCCTTTCGGTCTCTGCAATGCACCTGCAACTTTTCAGTGGTGCATGCTTGCCATATTCTTAGATATGGTAGGTGACTATCTGGAAGTCTTCATGGATGACTTTTCAATTTTTAGAGCATCATTTGACGATTGCCTCCAACACTTGGTCCAAATACTCAGGCGGTGCATCGATGTGAATTTGGTTCTTTCCTGGGAAAAGAGCCATTTCATGGTGCCTGAGGGAATTGTCCTGGGACATTTAATCTTGAAGAAAGGCATCCAAGTGGATCGAGCTAAGGTTAACCTAATTTCCAAGCTCCCTATGCCAAGCTCGATTAAGGACATCCGATCTTTTTTGGGGCACATTGGTTTTTACCGTCGATTTATCCCTGATTTTTCAAAAATTGCGTGCCCCCTGACCACTCTTCTCTCCAAGGATGTGCCTTTCAAAATTTCCAAGGAATGCACTCAAGCATTTGAGATCCTACGTGACCGAGTCACCCAAGCCTCGATCCTACAGTCCCCTGATTGGTCTCAACCCTTTGAGATCATGTGCGATGCATCTGACTTCACTGTAGGAGCGATTTTGGGGCAGAAAATTGACAGGAAACCTGTGGTCATTTACTATGCCAGCAAAACACTGGATGAGGCTCAGCGTAACTATACGGTTACTGAGAAAGAGCTTCTAGCTGTAGTATTTGCCCTAGAAAAATTCAGATCATACCTTCTGGGTTCCCATGTTATCATATATTCGGATCACACAGCTGTGAGGCATCTCCTTGCAAAGAAGGACGCGAAACCTCGATTAATCCGATGGATCTTGCTATTGCAAGAGTTTGACCTTGAGATTCGTGACAAAGCGGAAAGCAAAATGTGGTAGCTGATCACTTGTCCCGCCTTCCTTCTGAAATAATTGACCCTTCCGGACCCATCACAGAACATTTTCCTGATGAGCACCTCCTGACTATCAGTACAGGTCTTCCATGGTTCGCAGATATAGTAAATTACCTGGCATCACATCAGATTCCGTCCGATTGGCCAAAGGGCAAGAAGGACAAATTGCATTCCGATGCCAAGTATTACCTATGGGAAGACCCGTATCTATTCCGCATTGGTACTGATCAGATAATTCGACGGTGTGTCACGGAAGTAGAAATCAAAGACAAACTCTCATTTTGCCATGACCAGGCATGCGGTGGACATTTCTCAGGACATAAAATCGCATCAAAAGTCCTCCAGTGTGGCTTTTACTGGCCCACAATTTCAAGGATGCATACGATCACTGTAAGGCATGTTCTCGTTGCCAGACTTTGGGCAACATGAGCCATCGAGACATGATGCCTCTACAGCCGATCTTGGTATGCGAAATTTTTGATATTTGGGGGATTGATTTTATGAGACCCTTCCCGATCTCGGATGGCTTCGAATACATCTTACTCGTAGTTGACTACGTGTCCAAGTGGATAGAAGCCATTCCGACCCGAACCAACAATCATAAAGTTTTTATCAAATTCATTCATCAAAACATTTTCTCAAGGTTTGGGATTCCACGAGTAATAATTTCTGACGGAGGGACCCATTTCACAAACGCTCAGTTCAAGTCACTGATGACCAAATACGGGGTGTCACACCGAATTTCTACTCCTTACCACCCCCAAACTAATGGTCTAGCTGAGCTATCAAACCGAGAGATCAAGAAAATCCTTCAGGTTACTGTTCGACCTGATAGAAAAGATTGGTCTTCTCGGCTTCCGGAAGCATTGTGGGCCTATAAGACCGCCCATAAGACCCAATTAGGAATGTCTCCCTTCAAACTAGTGTATGGGAAGGCATGTCATCTCCCCGTCGAATTAGAGCATAAATCCTATTGGGTAGTACGGAATTGTAATCTAGATCTTTCTAAGGCTGGAACCCACAGAAGACTTCAAATAAGCGAGATCGATGAATTATGCCACGATGCGTATGAGAACTCACAAATTTACAAAGAACGGGTTAAAGCTTTTCACGACAAACACATTTCTAGGAAGATCTTTCATCCTTGTCAAAAGGTTTTACTCTTTGATGCCCGACTCAAATTATTCCCAGGAAAGCTACGATCTAAGTGGGTCAGATCCTACCTAGTCCGATAAATCTTTGGAAATGAAGCCATTGAAATCAGCCCACTCAGCCATGATTCCGAACCCTTTGTTGTGAACGGTCAAAGACTCAAACCATTCATTGACATGACTGATACAAATTTGGCTGAGTCATCCTTTACCCTCCATTCCCCTTGAGCTCATTGCACCCAGCCGATGGCCTAAAACTCAGCGCTTAACGGGAGGCAACCCGTCATTCTTTGAAAAACCCAAAACTTTTTATGACATTTCTACGCAGAATTCATATTGCACTTTAGGGTTCATCCATTAGAACAACCGACTTCACCTCAGGTAACCCTACCCGAGATTAGAAATCGTTCGCAACAAGTCACTTCGACCCGTTCACTCACCACACACCTGTCCTAATGCATGAACTAAGCTGAAATTGAACCCACCTAATTTACAATGGGGACATTGCAAATCTTAGGCATGGGGGGGTATGAAAGTGCAAAATGTCAGGAAAATTCACATCAAGAAAGGGTTTCAATTAAAAAAAAAAAAAAAGAGACTTGAAGGAGGGGAGAAACAATTCAGGGTCATACAAAATGAGAGGAGGAAAAGAGTAAAATGCCAAAAAAGGAGCACAAAATGAAAAAGAAAAAAATAGTCATTAATAAAAGATTAAGGGATTAATTGAAGTTCTAGACCAAATCAAGAAAAGAGAAAAAGTGCTAAGGTGACATAACAAGAGATTAGCGGGAATGCTGATTTTAGGCCTCTTGGGCTAGATTCTTTAGCTTAAAAATTCACGTATCCACTAAATTCTGGATAATCCTCAAGAGGTTGGGGAAAATGCGAAGCTTAAGTATTAGGTCTAAGGCTTAGGAAGTATTCGGCCTCATTAACGGACCTTCGGTTTGCAGGATTCGGTAACCTAAGCACCCCAAATTCACACACAGTCTGGTTTAGTGCACATAAATATCCAAATCACGCAAAAGTGTTTAATGTTATGAAAAAGTCACCTAGATTAGGAGCGGTCGATCAACACAAGTTGATTTGAATGAGTTCCCGACGCGGAGAGGTGGGAAATTCCCCTCGAAGATGCGTAACAACATATCATCTCCTCGATGCTTCTCTTAGGATATTTAAATATCCTACTGGGGGCATGTAAGCACTCTGCTGGTTCAGATACCATGGGAGGCATTATCATGAAATGTTGATTGCCAGGGTCTGAATTTAACCACATAATGCCATGGGCGGGATTATCTCGAAATCTCGAAAGCCAGGGTTCTGGGGGTTGCCATGGGTGGGATTATCTCAAAATCTCGATAGCCAGGGACCCTTGAGGATCGATGATGGGGACGAGGAATCCGATACAGATCGTGTTGAGAAGCTAATCCGAAGCTAGAAATAAAAAGAAAAGAGAGAGAAAAGCTATCCAAACAAATAAATCTTCTATCTCTCTCTTACAAAAATGCACTGCAAACTGAACCTAGGGTAAAAATTTCTCAAGCACAGGTGCTTTAACCGCGGAGTCCAACAAACCTTAGGTTAGTTTCTGTGGGCCTTAAAAACCTTTGTGGAGGACTGAGGCTAAAGCGGGTTAGGTCCGGATTTTGGTTGGTACTTGAGTACCTCTAGGCCTATTATTGGCATTCTAACCTAATCACAAAAGAAAAAGAGAAGCACTTATCATAATTGTTGACAAACACTCAGGGTCTAGAATGGAAGTTAAAACCTTGAAATTTTGCTAAGGGACTAGCAAAAGCTAGGCATGGGGGTATGATGAGAGCCTCATCATGAGCCATAACTAGCTCATTTTGACCTAATAAAGAGAATAAAAGCTCCTACATGACTTAGAAGAGGGCTTAATTGGAGGAATAAGTGTTTTGAGAAGAAAACATGAAATAAAGGTTAAAACTGCAATTTTACCATTGCAATACATAAACGGAATTTCTCAGAGACAGAGCATAGGTCAAATGGTCTAAATGAGATAAAAAGTGGGTTGAATCAATCAGAAATGAGTTCATGTGCAATCTAGGAATTAAATGACATTTGGTAACCCTAAAATAGACCCGCTTAATTCAACAAGGTTTCTATTAGGCTAAAAATCAAGTAAACCCTCTAACAATCATGGAAAAATATCCCCTATGTTTTATAACATTCAAATTGGCCTTTGGAACCTAGTTTGACCTAGATTAGGGTCCTAACTCATTAATTGACCTAATTTGGGTTTTTATACAAAATGTCCAGTCAAACATGGTCAAACCTAAAATCCAACTTCACCATTGGATTCCTTAGGTCCAAATTAGGTTTTTACCAAAATTTGGACCTAAGGGGAGGTCATCTTGACCTACTTTGCAATTTAGTACACCCAATCACATTTTGGTCCCTATCTTTTGAAAACCATCACAATAACCCCCATATCTTTCTCGCCAATCTTACAATCAAGTCCTTCCACCATTATTGGGGAAGAATCTTCTCCGGCGAGGTTGACAGGGGGATACGCTCAAATCCCTCAGAGATCTCCCAGAATTGGAAGGGAGATTCTCTGAGGAGTCCCCTTCCATCTAAGCCCAATCTTGATCTCTGATTCCTTTCCAAACTCTCGTGCGAACGCACGAGAGATTTGGATCCCAACCACCTTACTTCTCCGGTGAGACAACGGTGGCCAAAAGCTTGCCCTCCACACACCAGAAAGCTTGGCCAGCACCTATAAAAAGACCTCCGACCCTCTGTGAGATCTCTCAGTCTTGTCTGGGCAGTAGAATCCTCCAAATTTCTTCTCTCCTCTCTCCGGCCAAGAAACCCGCAAGCTCCGGTGATTACCTCTCCTCATTATCATCTCTCTGCTGCCATACCAGCAGCAAAGTTTACTTCGTCTCATCTTCCCACGTCGCGCCGCACCAAGCGCAGGTTTCCCTGACCTCCTCCTCATCGCCGTTATCTCCCTCAAGGTTATCTTCTCCGACGACGGCAACAACGAGCCATCTGACTCCGCTGCCCCCTTTCTCTCCCAACAGTCCAGCTAAGTTCCCTATCTTCCCCTCTTTCATTTCCTCACTTTATTTCATTCAATCGACCCTCAACCGTTCCTATCCACTGCCACCTTCCTCATCTCCGGCCACCCTTCGGCGAGATGCTCCCGTCGCTCTGCAGCCCCACACGTCTCGCAGACCATCACATAACCTCTACCTCATCTCACTGAGCACCCTCCACTCATCCATAGCCCCGCCACACCACCACAATAACCCCCCGAACACACCCACCCGTCCAGCCACAAAGTGACTTAGTCACTCACGCCTAGGCCGCCCCACGGCCTGCCACATAGCTCATCACCTTCGCCGTGACACGGCGAAGGTCCCCTGGTGATCTGATTAGGCCGCGAGGCCATTTTCATGTCTGATAGACTCCACGCTCCGGCTGTCATTGATGACGACTCGACGAAGCTCTACACTAGCTCCAGGCCTCAGGACTTCAGGGCTCCAGGTGCTGCGAATTTGGGAAGGTCGTGCGAAGGGAGCTGACCGAACAAGTGAAGCCAACAGAGCCTGCAGTTGAGGAATTGAAGCGCTGTCTGCTACGGGTGCGCGAAGGAAAGTAGTGGGCTTTAGTCCCACATCGGTAAGCCACGACGCACCGACACCCTTTACATTGTTTTTGTCACATCTGTTCATCACCTCTAGTTATACTGGGGGTGAGGTCCCTCACCTATCTCACTGCGCCTCGTTCATGGTTTCACCTCACGGATCTTGCACGACCCGACCCTATCCTGAGCACACCTCACGCACCACCCTCACGCCGGTGCGCCTGGTCACAGGCGCACGATCTGACCCGTTAACCCGTCTCTGAGAGAGTGTGCTGAGAATGGTTTACACAGAGAGAAAGAGAGGCGCGGATAGAGGGTTAGGTTTTGCTGTGCGTAGTGTGTGCAGGACACAGGGACTTAGCTGCTACAAGAAAGAAGGAAGCTCTGCAGCCAAGAAAGAAAGTCAAGAGAGGCAAGGCAGAGAAGAAGAAATGCTAAGGGGAAACAGAAGAAAGAAGGAAGGAGGCTCTGAAAGAAAGGCAAGGAAGAAGAGAGGCAAGGCAAAGAAGAAGAACAGAACCAAGGAAGGCAGAGAAGAAGAAGCAAGGCCAAGGAGAACAGAACTGAAGAAGAGAAGGGGTAGACGAAGACTCAAGAAGGCAAAGGACAAGAAAAGAAAGAAGAAAGCCAGACCTTGGTCACAGGAAGAAAAGAAATAAACAGAAGGAGAAAGGGAAGAGAAGAGAAGGAGCTTTATTTTAAGACATCTGGTGTTGTATCCGACATCCATTTTTGTTCCCTTTGAGCAATTTCGTTTTACAACACTCTTATTGAACTAGTCATTTATTTAAAAAGTTGTGTTCTCAAGTTTTGAAAGTACTTAGATTTCTCCCTGTGTTCGACCTTGGATACTCCGATTTTCGAGTTATAAAATCTTTATTTGTTTTCGCGGAAAGTTCGTCTATATTACAACGCATTAATTGTTAAAACACGATCTAGCCGCGTCAACAGAAAACATGCTGATTTTGGGAACACGTTGCCTACAGCAGCTGTTTGGACTTGGTTAAGGGAAGTGAGCTGGCCCTCGTGTTTGTATTACCGAGGAGAGCTACTATCCCTTTTGAGTAGAGGGGAGCTTGCCTCCCCTTGGGTTGAGACCTGGGGTGGGTTTGGCCACTCTACATCAACTCCTGCATGGCCCTCATGTATGTGGTACCGAGGTGAGCTACTTAGTGTAGGGAGAAAGCTAGCCGCCCCATGGGGCCCGGGGTTAGGACTTGCCACCCTACACCGACTCTTGTTAGCTAGTTGGGCAAATTGGGATAGTCAGATGATCGTATGCGAACTATAAGGGGCAAGACCCCTATTTCTAATGGGCGGGACCTCGGTTCTGAGAGGGCAAGGCCCTGTGTTGTTTCATGTTGTACGTTTGGGGCATACCTGTTAGCGGAAACGACTGACTGCATGCTAGTGCAGGGTGGCTACCCGTGTGCCTATCATGCGTGCCGTAGTCACCGCTACGTCGCTACTGTGACCTCAGGGTAGTAGACCAGGTGTAGGATTACTACAGGGAACTCTTCCAGCGGAAAGAGTGCCACGTATACATCTTGCATCATGGGAAAATTGCAAGGAAGATCATTCCCTTAGGGAACAAGAAGGTTGAGAAATGTTATGGAACCTGTTTAAAATACTCGGATTAGAAAGACGGTAACTGGGAAAGTATGATAATAAACAACCTTTTAAATTCATGTTTAGTTAGCTGGTTGTTACATTATATGCTTTTAATCACCACTCTATTCAACATTAGTTGACCATAGAATTTATAACCTTATTCAGGTTAGGGATTTGTGCAGCCAGAGCCACTGGTTACTGAGGTCATTGGGTCCAGTCAAGCCCAGCTGTAGTTTTCTACCATTTCTTTTATAGAGTTTTGTTAGTAGTGAGTACCTATAGCTCATTGTTGTATTTCTGTTATATCTGTACTAGTTTATGTTGTGATGGCTATGCTTGTATTCATACTTTCTACTGTATAATGTGAGTCACTTGTGGTTTGCTATTTTCCTTCCTTAATTTTTAGTCGTATATTTTTCTACTTGGTTACGTTACTCGTGTGGTTGTGGAATGATTATGGCATTTGGTTCTTTCTCGTTGGATGTCTAGGTCTTGGGGTTCATCGAGGTAGCCATTCTCTTGTCCTATAGGGAACCGGGAGTGAGTTGCGAAAAGCTGGTATCAGAGCAAGGTCGTCCCAAGAAATGAACATGATGGTCAGGAAGTAACCACACTTGTACATGTAGCTAATATAGCCATCACAACATATTTTCTTGATTGTTGCTTCCAAGTCTTACTTCTCTCTAATCATGTGTCCCTAACAGCTCGATCCTTGTCTTTGGATCTCCGTGTAGGTGATGCCTCGTCAGGGAGCCCTTGAGGCAGGCCGCGAACGTGGTCATGGCAATAGGCGAGGTCATAGGGGAAAATGTGCCAGACCCGAGGCACCAGTCGACCCACCCCTCCTTCCAGGCATCCAGGCCCAGGATCTCGCCCGACTGATCCAGGATATAGTACGGGATGAGCTCCAGCAGCCTTCTTCTCAACCACATCTCCCTAGAGATATGGAAGGGGAGTCATCCGTGAGGCAGGTGAGCTGCCACGACACTAGAGGGGCTGGAGGGGGAGGGGGTAATCCTCCACCACCCCCACCTCCTTCAGACACTTTGGGGCACGAGTCCTCCTTGCTTGGAGCTTTTCGACCAGTTCTGGAAGCTGAAGCCCCCCTCCTTCAATGGGTATGAGAGCCCGTCTGAGGTAGAGGACTGGCTGGAGAAGATGGAGAAGATCTTCGACACACTCCATCCTCCTGCAGAGTGCCATGTGGCCTTCACCACGTACCAGCTAGAGAGTACAGCCCACAGGTGGTGGAGAGTGGTAAGAGGATAGGAGGAGGGAGAGCCAGTGTGGGACCGATTTGTGGCACTCTTCTGTGAGCAGTACTTCCCACAGACCTGGCAGGATCAGAGGAGGCGAGAGTTCCACACTCTCTGCCAAGGGGTAATGACAGTTAGCACGTAACGTATGCATTTCCTGGAGCTATCACGCTTTGCCCCGATAGCTGTGTCTACCAAGCGGGAGTGCCTATGAAGGTTCACTGAGGGCCTCCACCTTGCCATTCAGGGGTATGTGAAGCCCCTGAAGCTACCTACCTTCCCCCGTGTTGTTGAGGCAGCCATGACTTACCAGGAGACCAACCCATCCATGAGAGATATAGACAGGGGAGGACAGAAGAGGCCCTACCAGCAGGAGCAGGGCCACCGGGAGAGGAGGCACCCAGCACCTTCGGTGGAGTCGTCCTGTCTTGTGGGTCCACCAGGGACCTTTAGGGGCCCCAGACAGGGATCAGCCGACTACAGTAGACCCTCACCTAGCTACCAGCAGGGACAACAGATAGAGGGACTAGGAGGTCGTGTCCCTCTCTGCTACCAGTGTGGTCAGTAGGGCCACATACGGAGGGACTATCCATCCAGGACCCGAGCACAGCAGATGCTCCCAGGATTGAGCACTGGAGGCTGATTTGGCAGTGGCGGTTACTAGGCCTGAGAAGGAGGACAGCAGTCACGAGGAGGGTACCGGCCAGCTGCTTCTCGCCCAGCCCAGAGCGGGGCTACTTCTTCTACACCAAGGGCTGAGAGGCATATTAGCACCATGACTCATGGAGATGCTAGAGCTTCAGGCTATGTAGTGGCAAGTATGCTAGAGCTTCTTTTCTGGCAAGCTCATTTATGTACTTTTCGATTCTGGTGCCACGCACTCGTTCATCTCTACGAGCTTTGCCATCAGATTGGGATTGGGAAGCGTGATATTAGAGGATCCATTCCTGATTAGAGGCCCAGGTGGACAGGTATTTGTTGTCGAGGAGGCTTTTCCTATTTGTGAGGTCGCTATAGGGGGACACAGTCTTCCGACTGACCTGATCGTGATCCCAATGGAGGATTTCGGTGTGATCCTAGGGATGAACTAGCTGGCTGCTTATCATGCCCTAGTAGACTGCTTTGGGAGAAAGATCGTCTTCTCCATACCAGAGTTTCCTCCTTTCGAGTTCCACGGCCAACTGGTAGACGGGGGATTCAGGTGCATCTCCATGCTTCGAGCAGCGAAGCTACTGGGCCAGGGGTACGAGGGCTTCCTCGCTTGTGCCATAGCAGAGCCTAGACACGTGACTGACTTACAGAGTATTCAAGTAGTCCGTGAGTACCCCGACATTTTCCCATAGGAGTTGCCAAGATTGCCACCTGAGCGTGAGATCAAGTTTGAGATCTCACTGGTACTGGGGATCGGCCCCATCTCTACTACACCATACCGAATGGCCTTGCTTGACCTATTAGAGAAGGGTTTTGTGAGGCCTAGTGCATCCCCATGGGGAGCCCCTGTCCTATTTGTGAAGAAGAAGGATGGTACCCTTCGGCTATGCGTAGACTACAGACAGTTGAACCGGGTCACTGTCAAGAATAAGTACTCGCTGCCTCGCATCGATGATCTCTTCGATTAGCTGAGAGATGCCATAGTATTTTCCAATATAGATCTGAGGTCGGGCTACCATCAGTTGAGGATTAGGGAGACCAACGTCTCCAAGATAGCTTTCCGCATGCAGTATGGTTAATATGAGTTCCTGGTCATGGTGTTTGGGATAACCAACGCCCCCGTCGCCTTTATGGACCTGATGAACTGTGTCTTCCGGCCGTACCAAACTCAGAAGCGATTCATGAAATGATGAGAGAGCTATATGCGTTGAAATGGAAATGGAAAAACACCTCTCTGATCTGAATTGATCAGAGTGGGTGGAGTGGATCTACACTAATCTACTCCTAACCTAAACTAACAATCATCAGATCAGTGCATGCTATCATTTAATTCTACTCCTACTGATCTAACACTAAATTTAGCTAGAAAGCAATAAATCTATGCTAAGAAAGCATGTAGAAACCTAACTAATCAGAGGAAGGGGACTCTCCTGGATCCAAAGCCAGTGGCTAAGGAGGAAGAAATGGGAGAAGACCTCTAGCGAATGAAGATGACTCTCATGGGCAAGCAGCCGGGCGCTAAAGGTGATGAAATTGGGAGGAAAGTGGCCTCTGTCACCGATCACCGAGGAAAGAGGGAGCTACTAGAGGGGTAGACGAAGGGATCACTCAGGTGGAGGGAGTGATAGCATGCGCATGCTTAAGACGGGGTGCTTAAGTAGAGCAATCAGTGATTCCCCTCACTGCAAGGGTGAAATTAAGTTATTAGGGTATTCATAGCCAAGATGAGAGGAGAGGAGCACGTAAGCATTCAAATCAGATCCTAGTCGCTAGACGGGATCTGGGGGAGGTGGTGAACACATGCGTCGATTCGTGCGAAGGTTCGATTGCAAGGTGGCCATCAGATTGAGGACTATGAGGTGAATGACCAAGATGAGCCCTATTCTTGCGATGAACAATGATCAGAAGAGCTGTAGGCGTCTCAAGAGTTCTATTGATGAATTTGTAGGAAATGCCCCTTAGTGAAGGGGTAGAAGAATTACAAGAAGGCCCATTAGTGATAAGAATGCCTACAGAGCAATCCTTGGAGGCTTTCAAATAGGCCCCTGCGGGTTACAAATACGCCCTTGGAAGGTTTTCTATGCGTGAAATGTGATATGTAAAGGGCCTAAATGTGAAACTCTAATTGTAAGGTCCTAATGATGTCCAAATGCAACCAATTTTTTATTGAAGCTCAATTGAACATATTAGAAGTTAATTTCACTTTTGATTTGGAGTTTTGAGCTTATTTGTGTGTTCAATTTGTAATTGGATCACCATTTTGTATTTAATAATAGAATATCTCAATAATTCACCTAACTTTGCATTTTTAGCATAAAATTGATGTTTTAGGTCTTTTTCTCTATTTCCCACACTGAACCATTTTATGTGTTAATTTGATAGTGTTTAACTTAGTTTCTAGCTTAACTTGGGCATTTTAGCTATGATGAGTCACAACTCATCAGAATGTTGAAAGAACAATATTCTAAAATCCAAATTAATTCCCAAATCAATCAAGATTGGTTTAACTTAGTCTGTAGTTTTCATGCTTGTTGAGATAGTAAAACATGCTTTTGATTTGATTAAGTTGTAGTATAGACGCGAAATCTGATGTAGACAAAAATATTTGTAACAAGACTAGGTGAGTCTCAGTCGATCTCAGGGAGGCGTGTTTTCACGAATTTGATTCTGATTTTTTTCTCTCTCTACTTGATTAGAATCATAGTCCGATGTTTAAGGAATGACTATAGGATTCACCGGTTGCATTGCTTACTCGTAGAACATGCGCATGAGTCAAAAATACGACAAACGTGAATGTATGAGTTTTTGTGTGCACTACTTCAACTACATGATAGCGACCAATGGAAAATTCATTTATCGTTAAATCATTGATATCTTCAAGAATTGACATTTTATTCGCATAAAAGAAAGACTATGATGCAAATGATATTAGCAGAATTTTTATTGTAATGAATCAAGTCATGTACAATCGGATCTAAAGGAATGCTTGTACAAGGAAAGTAAAAACAATGAAATCTAATCTAACAGAAGAGAGATGCACGCATGGAACCCATGGAGAGAGTTTATGCATGCACTCTAGAGAGAGATATTACTACATTACTAAGCAGGATAAAATGCAAGAAAATGAAGCAGAAGAATGATTATCACTATGGGAAAGCTGTTGAATGCTTTTACCGTGTTTTAGAAAATAGATATGTTGTAGTATAGGTAATAAAAACATAACAACACTTAAATTTGTAATTGCTCAAAAAACCATGAGTTTCAATGTCGTTCGCAGGGAGCAATTATAACAATTCAATCAACCAATCACAACAATAAAAAATAATGATGTATGCAATTAATATCTAATCACAAATATCTCCTCAAAATAGTTTAGTACGGAATTGTGACCCTCCAACAATCATTTAAGAGCATTTATCATTTGAATCTAACAAATTTTGACTAGTTAGGACTCATGGTGGTATCACTATCATACCCCCATGCCTAGCTTTTGCTAGTCCCTAGCAAAATCCTATGGACCAAACTAGATCTCTAAGCTGGATTTTAATCGTCAAGATGCCTTACTGAACCGCGTCTCTAGAATTAGTTCAAAATACCAATAATACGCCACGAGGTACTCAAGTACCAGTCAAGATCCAAACCTAACCAGCCTCAACCTTGGGTGTATCGCGAAGGTTTCTAAGGCCTGCAAAAACTACGTAGAGGTTCGTTGACTCTAGCGGTTAAAGCACCCATGCGTATACGTAGTAAGTCCAAGTTCAGTTTGCTAGTGAATTTTTTATAAGAGAGATAGAGAGGGCTATTTATTTTGAGAGTTTTCTCTCTTTTCTTTTTATATTCCCCTAAATCCAACATTAAATTGGCTCTAAACATGATCTGTATCGGATTCATCATCCCCACCATCAATCCTTGAAGGGTCCCTGGATTTTAATGCTTCGAGATAGCACCACCCATGGCAACCCCCATAACTCTAGCTTTTGACACTTTGAGACAGTGCTGCCCATGGCATTCCGTAGCTAAATTTAGGCCCCGACAATCGACATTTCAGGATAATCTTGCCCATGGTACCTGAACCAGCACAAGGTGCTTACATGCCCTCGGTAGGATATTTAGATATCCTAGAAGATAAGCACCGAGGAGACGATATGTTATTACTAATCGTCGACAACCGAGTTACACTAAAAACATTCTTTTAAGTGTTGTCATTGTAGTGTAGGTGTCACAAATGCAAACCGATGTCGTGTCATTTTTATTTAATTATAATTTTCCCAGGTTAGTTTCCAGGTCATTCACTAGGAGGCATTTACTGATATACATCACTCTCTAAGTCCAAAAATGTTCCTTTATTCTGAAAATATTGATTTTATTTATGAAATGAATGAAAGAATTAATCAATTAATGAATTGGGAAATTATTTACAGAAGGAATCAAAATGCTAAAATGCCTTATATATACAACAAACAAGCATAAAAAATTGACTATTACTACACTATTTTAATTATATACAACTAATATAAGTAGTACCTAAGTATAAGCACAAAAATAGCTATTAATATGTACTATACTAGATTATATTAACATACTAATATCTTTAGTAACATATAATATATATACAGTGACATTCAGATACGTTATTATTGCCTTAGTAAAATATTTACATAACATAAGGTAAAAAGAACTATATATACTGACATTATGTATATTTACAGTGACAAATATTTGTCACTAAAGCTATGTGCTATTTATATACTTAGGAGCTCAAACATAGTCTTACTCTACTATATGCATATACATATCTGCACAGTTGATATATAATCGTATACATGTGTATACATATATCTATTTACAGTATACTATATATATATATACACATATATACTCACACACATACAGCTATCAACACTTAGCCTGTGACTCAATCCTTTGCTCTTCTTCTGCCCTCTTCATTTTTTTTTCTTTCTCAACACTTAGAAAATTTAAGGTCGTCTTTCTTCTCCTCAGACGTCTTTCACTATGACAAAAATTTTGATTTTAAGTAGGCAGGCCGATCCATGTTCAAAGGATACACAACACCCATTAGGGTGGGACTAGACTATTACTTGTGGGCCAACCCTTGTTTAGATTAGGTGTATTTTGGTATATTTCAGGTCCAATATCAGTCCCACATGCTCTCACATGCCCACACACCTACGTGCTCACGCACACATGCACGCACCCACGCACGCCCGCAGGTGCATGCCGGCACACGCCTCAGGACCAATGGCCAGTATGCTCAAGTGAATTCATTTGTGCCCTACACTAATGACCGAGGGGTTGCCAACACAGAAGTGTCTTATATTGCTTCAGCTTTCTTCACAGCCACGATGTGGCACTGATGAGAGCCTCATCATGAGCCATAACTAGCCCATTTTGACCCAATAAAGAAGATAAAAGCTCCTACATAACCTAGAAGAAGGCTTAACTGAAGGAACAAGTGCTCTGAGAAGAAAACATGAAATAAAGGTTAAAACTGTAATTTTACCATTGCAGTACATAAACGGGATTTCTCAGAGGCAAAACATAGGTCAAATGGTCTAAATGAGATAAAAAGTGGGTTGAGTCAATCAGAAATGGGTTCATGTGCAATCTAGGAAGTAAATGACATGTGGTAACCCTAAAACAGACCCGCTTAATTCAACAAGGTTCTGGTCAGGATAAAAATCAATTAAACCCTCTAAAAATCATGGAAAAATTTCCCCTAGGGTTTAGAACACTTAAGTTGGCCTTTGGAACCCAGTTTGACCTAGATTAGGGTCCTAGTTCATCAATTAACCTAATTTGGGTTTTTACGCAAAATATCCAGTCAAACGAAGTCAAACCTAAAATCCAACTTCACCATTGGATTCCTTAGGTCAAAATTAGGTTTGTACCAAAATTTGGACCTAAGGGGAGGTCATCTTGACCTACTTTACAATTTAGTACACCCAAATCACAATTTGGTCCCTATCTTTTGAAAAGCATAATAGAACGCCCCCTAACTTCCTCGACACCTTTGCAATCAGGTCCTGCCGCCATTATTAGGGCAGAATCCTGCTCCGGCGAGGATTTGAGAGGGAATCCTCTCTGATTCCTCAGAGATCCCCTCCCAAAAATGGAAGGGAGATTCTCTGAGGAATTCCCTTCCATCTGAGGCCAATTTTGATCCCTGGTGTGAACCCAATCTCTCGTGCGAACGCACAAGGGATTTGGGTATCTAAACTCTTTCCATCTTCGGTGACTGACCTCAGACGATGGCGTGCCTTCCACGCCTTGAACGACTGGCCCAGTACCTATATAAGAACCCACACCTCCGGCCGCTCATCTTCAGCTTGATTTGGCCAAGTTTCCACCTCCAATTCATCTCCTCCTGCCCGGCCAAAATTCCCAGCAAGCTCCGGCGAGCCCCCCTCCCCTCCCTCTTCGCTCTGCCACAAAACCAGTAGTAGAGTTATCTTCCTGACTCTCCTTCGCGTCGCGCAGCACCCGCGCACGCCGCCTCAGCCCCGTCGTCGCCGCCGTTCTCCCCCACTGGGTAGCATCTTCTCCGGCGACAGCAAGTACTGCTATTCGCCTCTCCGTCCCCCTTCATCCCTGTAGTTAGGCCAAATACCTTCTCCACATTCCCCTCTCTCTTTTTCCCTTGCTATTTTATCTACTTACCCCCCGACAGTGCCTGAACACCTCCATCTTCCTCGCCTCCGACCGACCTCCGGCGAGCTGCCCACACCACTCCGCCCCTCCACACGGCTCGCCACCCATCTCGTGAGCTCTGCCTCACCACCAGGAACACATTCCACCCCTCCACTACCACTCCAGACCTCCACAATAACCCCCCGACCAACCCCACAACTCCGGCCATAGGTTGACCTAGGCACACACGCCTAGGCCGACCTGCGGCCTGCAGCACCGTCCACCGCCTTCGTCGTGCTACGGCGAAGGTCTCTAGCTGGTTGAATTGGGCCGAGAGGCTCATTTTGTGTCTGACAGTGTTGATGCTCCTGCCGCCATGGACGACACTTGAAGAAGCTCCGTAGCAGCTCCAGGCGCCAGGGATCCCAGGCTGCAGGTGCTGCGTAGTCGTGCAAGTGTCGTGAAGTGCCCTGGTCCAGCAAGGAGCACAAGCAGAACCAGCAGCTGTGGGGATGGCACGCGAGTCTGCGGGCGCGCGCGAAATCAGGGCAGAATCTTTAGTCCCACATCGTGGAGAGACGAGGCGCCGCTGCGACATAAATTGAATTTGTGATATCACCTTAACGCCTCCATAAGCACAGGGGTGAGGTCCCTCACTTGCCCCCCCACGCACGCCTCGTCCGCGGCTTGACCATGCGGATCTGGCGGGATCCGACCGACCCAATCCTTGTGCACTCCTCGCGCATCACACCACCTGCAGGTGCACCTGGTCTCGGGTACGATCCAACCCGAATATTCGTGTGGCTCTGGGAGAGCATCCCTGAGTGAACTGTTGAGAGAGAGAGACGCGCGGGTAGAGGGAAATGGGTAGGTTTTGCTCCTGTGCAGGCAGACTGAGCGTGGAGAGACTTAGCCGCAAGGAGAAGAGAAGAAGCAGAAGAAGAGACTGAGCGAAGGAGAGACCAAGGCAGATCAGAAGAAGAGGAAAGAAGCCTTCGTAGGAGAAGGAAGAGCAAGGCAGGAGCAAGCCAGAGAATGAAAGAAAGGTCAAGTGAAGACAGCAAAGATTAGAAGAAGGAGAAAGAAGGAAGGCAAGGCAGGAGAAGAAACAAGAGAAAAGATACAAAGGCAGGAAGAAGAAGCCTTCGCAAGCAAAGAAGGAAGAGAAGATCAGAAGAAGAAAAAGGGGAAAATACTTTTAAGACGTCTGATCACCAGATCAGACGTCCAATTTCATATTTTTTTGTCATAATTACTTTTAATGGCATACATTCATATTTGAATTAACATTTTGAGTAAATTAGAGTGTTCAATTTCATTTTGATTAGTAGTAAATTCCATTTGCTCCCTGTGTTCGACCTTGGATACTCCGATTTTCGAGTAATAAAATTCTCTTTTTATTTGAACGCTTTGTCGGCTATACTACAACGTGATATACTTTAAACCCGCACAAAAGCGTGACAACAGGCACTAAACACTGCAGGCGAAATCAGTGCAACTCACTACTATGATTCGTTCCAATGCATGGATTTTGGCCCTCTATTCGAGGGCCATAAATTATTTTAAATTAAAATTAAATTATATGAATACATAGTCCTTACATAGGGCTACCTAATTGTACAATTTATTTACAAAAATAAGTTATTTAAGTGTATAATAAAATTAGCTAAAGTTTTTTTGAAAGGATAAAAATTAGCTAAAGTTGGTTGTTTGTGCACATTAAATTAGAGGTTAATTTGTTAATTAACGTATAAATTAGTGACTTAATTACCAAATTGACCTTATACAAAGTTAATTTATATAAT
The DNA here is from genome assembly GCA_037157565.1 of Thalassia testudinum. Lineage (NCBI taxonomy): Eukaryota > Viridiplantae > Streptophyta > Magnoliopsida > Alismatales > Hydrocharitaceae > Thalassia > Thalassia testudinum. Next base: position 12,283,929 of record JAZHRO010000049.1, on the reverse strand, counting down.
ATATTATTTATTACACATTTTTATTCTATTTTAGAAACTTTATTTTAATTTATTTACATTTAATTACACATTTTAGTTTGTTATTGACATAAATACTTTATAAATATTATAATACACTATAAATGTAGTATAAATAGGTTGAAACACTTAATATAATATTATACAAGTGTACATTATAGTTTACTTTAATTTTAACTTAAATTACTAATTTATTTTATTTTAATTTAATAATTTACTTAATTAACTTAATAACTTAGTTACATTCTGTAATTACTTAATTAAATTAAATTATAGGTATTATAGAATTTATATTATATAGCTAAATACGTATGTACAATATTAGGTACAATTATGTACATATAGATAGGTTTATATAATTATTTAGGATATTATACACTTCGCTAATATAAATTAATAGACAATTATACAATAAAGTTATATATACAATAAACCATTCTAAATATTTAATTTAATATATAGAATACATATATAGGTTAGTTATGTACTTTAGTTACATATTATACAATACATACTTATATCTTAGGTTTAAATTATATTTGCAAGTATATACATAGTATACAAGGTATTTTTGGGTCTTTTTGAGGTTTTTTTGATTTTTATAGTTTATATATATAGTAGAGGTAGGGGATGAGAGAGAAAGAGTGAGATGAGAGAAATGGGGTATTTTTGGTGTTTTTGAACTTAAGTTCTTTTACTAAATTCTAAGGTATACTAAACCGTCGGCTGGTATGTTCTACCAAGCTAGTGGTTCAGAATACATTAAAACTTGGCACACACCTAAAGAATTACTTGATCTTACTCAAGACAATTTTTTTTTATTTTATTATGATTTTTTCATGTATTTTATTTATTTACAAGTTAACCCAAAATGTTGCCATAAAGAATGTCTTAAGTGAAACCTAAGGCCTAAAATTGATTCCAAGGGCTTAAAATGTGGTTCAAAAGTTTACTCACGTTAAGCACAAAACCTCACATGTTTTTGAACATTTAAACATGATTTTACATTGACTTTCATCAAATTTACAACTTTGGACATATTTTCCAATAACATGTTGCTAACAACCGAATTTAAACATTGAATTTCAATAATTTCTAATCAGATTTAGCTCAACTAACAATACATGAATGCTTACATATACTATTCTACACTAGATATATGTCAGCTACATTTCCATCAAAATTTCTAGCTTAAATCCCCATCGATCCATGTTGCAAACATGATGCTCTACTATAGAGCTGCCATTGATTTCAATTGCTGCTACTGAACCCTACTACTGCTGTTGCTTAGCTCAGACGACTTAAAGTAATGATGCATCTACTACTGCTATTTTAGCAGCTTCTCTGCCATGAAGCCAGTAGCTGGAAGTTACTTCTATAGTATGATCAGATCAAATAAGTTTGATCTAAGCTCAATGTTGTTATGGTTATCTATTAACTCAGTCCCATTTGATTTATCCATCTTAAAAGAATCAGATCTAAGTGGATCCATTCATTAAAATCATGAGTCACATTGCACTTTGAAAATATGAGAATCAAATTCTTAGAAATCTTAAGATGAAGATAAAACTTTGCAACATCAGATCACTCATTCCAAACTATAGAGAAATCCTTTAAACTCAGGTTTAACCTTAAAATGTCATTCATAACCCAACTCATTGACAAAATCAGATTCAAATCAATGCTAGAGCCTCAAACCCATGTGGTGATTCTCCTTTGCTTTAGCATCTCAAAATCCATTTGAAAATAGTACCCCAAAGATAAATTGGGTGTAAGCACATTCGATGATTAAAATCCAATCCAAATCACTTAAACCCATCTCAATCAACTTAATGGAACATAATAGGACTCAACTTGCTCATTCAAATCAGATCAACCTTGATTTAAATCAAATAAATCTCAAATCAGCAAAAATAATGAATTTGATGTAAATGCTCAAATTGATTCAACTCAAATCAGATTGGGGGGTCGTTGTGAATTTATCAAATGTTTGGGAGACCCCCCAGGTGAAATTAGCACTTAATCAGATCTAGATGCTATGGAGCATCAGATCTTATTGATGTTGTAATGAATGGGTGAATTGTGATTAAAACTTTGAGGAGAAGTGAATGTGGTCATGAGACGACGAGAGAGCTATATGAGTTCATGCGAAGGTGCATAAAACTTCTCTCTGATCTGAATTGATCAAAGAGGTTGGAGTGGCTCTATACTAATCTACCTCTAACTAAACCACAATATCCACAAATTCAGCTATCTGATCTACTCCTAACTAATCTAAACTACACTAACTAGTATTAAAACTAATCAAGTAGGAAAAGTAATCTAAGAAAGTGGTAAATCTAGCTAATAGATGAAGGTCGTGTCCAAGGTCACCAGCCTGCTATCGATGATGAAGAAAGGGGAGAAGACCCTTTAACTGACGAGGGAGGTGTCCAAGAGCCAACAACCAACGGCTAGAGGCGATCAATGGAGGAAGAGCAACCTGCTCTGTCACAATAGGCAAAGAATGGGGGTGGAAAGTTGAGGGAGTAGATGAATGAAACCACTCAGGGAGGAGGGAGCTGGTTAGTGCGCATGACGAGCTCTGGAGCAGCTTACGTAGCCAAATTTGTGATTGTAGTCACCGCGAGGGTGGATTTAGTCATTTAGGGAAACAACGGTGGATGCGAGCTTGAGAGGGGAATGAAGGGTCTAAAATGAAATCCCACTGTCAGATGGGATCAAAGACGAGGGGTGATTGAGAAAATGCGTGATCTATAAAAATTGTGAATTAGGTCGTTGTAATAAGCAATTTGGATCGCTTTTAAATTTATAAAATTTAAGTACTTGGGAAAGTATTCGGGTCATCCCAAGGGAGGTAGGAATGCTTTTAACAAAATTTTCACTTGATATTAGGAAATCAACTTTCTTTTTGCGATTTTGAAATATATACTTTTTATGATTTTTTGAATACGAGAAAAACAAATGCGGAGAGAAATGGGAATTTGAATTACGAGAAAATAAAGCAACAAGTGCCTTGTTTCTCCAACTCACTCCAAGTATGGAATGCTTCGAATAATGGAGAACAAGTCACAACAAAAGAGCAACACAAGCTATTTAGAAGAATAGTAGAGGAATGCTTCTTAAATGAAATTGTTTTACAACAGGGTTGGAGAACTCACAAGTGAGGAATTCCCACTTGTAATCTCCAAAAAAAATCAAACACTAAACTACCATCCAACAAAATACAAAGAAAATATAGAAGAAAGCTTATGAAGAAGGTGGTGATGATGTTGCAGAGTTTTCGCTCCAACTCAGGTTGCCCATGGGTTGAAGGAAGCTTGCTCCTGGTGCCTGGATTTCCCTCCTTTTGGCAAGCCCTAGATGGGCATGCCTGGCTCCTCCTAGAGTGGAAGATTTCCACTCCAAAAACTTCTCCTTAGGGTGGCGTGGACCACCCTCCTTGCTCCTCCTAGAGATGTCCTCCTTACTTGGCCTTCCTCCTTGGTTAGGTGATGACACAAGGAAGAAGAAGAAGAAGTTGAAGCCACCAAGGAGATAGAGTGTCTCCTTGATCTTCTTCTTCCTCTCCTTTCTTCCTTGGTCTTTGGTAATTATGGATCTAGGTGGAAAATAATAGTAACCAAAGATCGTTGAAATGGGTGGTTAATGGCCCCTTTTTATAGAATGGAAGGGGGGGTAGGTATGGTTGAAGGTGGATGACTAGGATGGCTTATAGAGGGTGGTTATGGGATCCTATGGCTAGGGTTGGTGGAGCCAATAGTGAAGAGGCCTCTAAGAGTTGGTGCAACCCTAGGTGGAGACTAGGGTTAAGGGGTTGTGTGGTGTGTTGTAGGGTTAGGATGGGGTTATATGGTGAGCTGAGGAAGAGCTATCTGGGGTTGCACTGGTACTGAATTTGCTGAAGAGGTCTTCATGAGGACTCAGCTACTCAGTTTAGCTAGCTAGTTCTTCTACTAGTAGCTAAGCTTTGGTAGTTGAGCTAAGTTGAGCTGTTTCAACCTAACTGAAGCTAGGTTGAGCTGGAATTGCTTCTGATGAGAACTCCCACGCTATCTTAGCTACTAACTAGCTAAGTAGTAGCTAAGCTGGAGGGAATTCAGCTGTTGTGAGCTAAGTGGAGCTAGGTAGAGTTGGACCTAAGCTGAAGTAGATACATGTCAACAAAGTTGAGCTAGCTAGAGCTCCCAGTTAACTGATTGGAGTTAGGATGAGCTAGACTCAACCAAGTTGAGCTAAATCTAAGCTGAGTTGTAGAGAGTTGAGCTAAGTTGAGTTACTTTTAGCTACCATCCAGCTAAGATGAGCTGAATGGAGCTTAGGGGAGTTAAACATAAATCATGTGGGCTGATAACTAGTGGAGATGAGCTGGATCCAGCTAAGGTTCAGTTGAAATGCTCTTCTTCTTCACTTCCTTCTTGAGTGCTAGGGTTTTAAGGGTTTGAACATTTGCTTATCCTTAACACTCAAGTAAACATGTTAAAACACAAAAAAGGATGCAATGCATGCTTAATCTAGATTATGCCTAAATGCAACTTGAAAACCCATTTGTGGAGTTAAAAACCTAAGAGCTAGATCTATTTTAGGGCATAAGAATGATGATAAAATAGTGTTTATCATACCCCCATGCTTATCTTTTGCTACTCTCTTAGCAAAACTTAATTTTTTTCAAAATGGATTTTTGGGAAAGACTGATTTTTTTGGACTTTTGAGAAAAAGGAGATTGCAGGACTTTGGTTGATTAAAAATATGAAACATGTGGGATTTGTTAAAGATAAACATTGGGATTCGTCTTTGGTTCCAAAAATCTGATGAATCAGGATCAATGTATCCTTTACAAATTGACAAGTTGACTCCTTGTCAATTCAAATGACCCGAAATTATTTTGCTGTTAGGATTTCTTTGGCTCTTGAATCCGATTCGCAACTTGCATAATATTTTAAAACCCTGTGCCAGTTCTTGTGAATGCCAACATTTATAAGGTCCTATCTTTCTTTGATTTTTTTTTTCTCCCCCATGCTTATTTTAAACTTAATCCTACAACAGATGTGTCAGGATCATCATTCCCATTACCAAACCTCAAAAGGGTTCTGGCGCCAGCTATTCGAGATAGTGCTGCCCAAGACACCACCCAGGAGCTCACAACCCCAGAACACAATGCGCTGTAAAGGGGTGCTCCAAGCAAACTCAAGCTCTTGCTCTGACGCTATGGGTAGAGCACTGTCCAAGACACTTGAGTTGCAAAATTGCACCTTAATGCTCTATCTAAAGATATGAAATATAGATATAGAGAAGCATCAAGGTGGTAACATATTGACATCACATCCTCAAAGGAGGCTTTTTTTCTCCTTCTTGGCGTGGAAACTCAAACCAATGATCTACAGATTTTACTGAGACTAAACAAGGGGCTTTTCTAATTTTTCTAATTTATTTTAAGTGTTGGCTGTGTGTGAAATTTGACACAAGAATTTTGCAAGGGATGCAAGTTTTTGAGTCGAAAAATAAGCCAAATAGTTTCCAAGTTGCAAGTGAAGATCAAGTCACTTGAATCATTGCGAGTTCAGGTGGAATATAGACAAGGATACTTGATCTAGTCTAAAAGTAGACCTAGAACTTCTTATAATAAGATCCACATCTTAATCCCTAGTTTGTTAAAGATTAAATCCCATTGTGCCTTGGAATGATTTGTCAACCTTAGTCCTGATTTCAAAGATTTCTCAAAAAGTTTTCAACATTTTTATTTTTTTGGATATGCATGTAGAAAATGAAACAAAACTCTTGAATGTTTTTAGGTTTTGAAAATCCTGATTTGATTGTCAAAAATTAAAAACACCCCCCATGCTTAAGATTTGGCATGTCCGTAGGCAATAGGAAGGGAAAAAAGATTACCTTGGTAAGAGCAGTCAAAATCAGGATAGGCAAAACCTCCAAAGAAAAGAAAAATAAAAAGCAGGAACAATGATGGGTTACCTCCCATCCAGTGCTATCTTTTATGCCATTCAGCCAGGCGTGAAGTCACTAATTATCGGGTATGTCGTGGAGGTCTCGAGAATCAAATTTCGCGTTAAGGTTGTTATCAAGATAGGACTTAAGTCATTGGCCGTTGACTTTGAAAGTATTGTTGTCTTTTGGATCCAAAATTTCAACGGCACCGTGGGGATAAGTTTGAACTATGATATAAGGACTGGTCCATTTATATTTGAGCTTACAAAGAAATAAATGTAACCTCGCATCAAGAACCCACATGCGTTGTTTAGGTTCAAAAGATTTCTGAACGAAAAATTTATCATGAAATTTCTTGATTCGGTCTTTGTAAAGGCATGCATTTTCAAAGGCCATGTTGTGAAGTTCTTCAAGTTCAGTTAATTGTAATTTCCTGTGTTTACCGGTCGCGTCCAAATTGTAATTGAATTCTTTTATCGCCTAATAAGCCATATCTTTCAGTTCAACCAGGAGGTGACATGCTTTGCCAAAAATGAGGCGAAAAGGTAACATGCCAATGGGGGTTTTGAAAGTCATACAGTAAGTCCATAATGCATCGTCAAGTTTTAGCAATCAATCTTTTTGGTCAGGAGTTACCATCTTTTGTAAAATATTTTTGATCTCCCGGTTGGAGACTTCAACTTGGCCATTAGTTTGAGGGTGATATGGTGTTGAGATTTTATGATTCACACCATATTTAGCGAGAAGTTGATGGAACTAGGAATGTGTAAAATGTGAGCCTGTGTCACTAATAATGGCCTTAGGAACACCGAAACATGAAAAAATGTTTTTCTTGATGAAATCCACGATGACCCGATGGTCATTAGTGCATGTGGGTACCTCTTCGATCCATTTTGAAACATAGTCAACAACGACTAAAATGTATTGGTACCCAAAAGAAGTGATAAACAGTCCCATGAAATCGATGCCCCACACATCAAAAATTTCAACTTCAAAAATCAGGTTGAGGGGCATCATATCCCTAGAGTTCATGTTGCCGATGCTTTGGCAACGCACACAGGATCGAGAAAATTCATGAGCATCTTTGTGTATGCTAGGCTAATAAAATCCTGCATTTAACACCTTGGTCGCCATTTTCTTCCCCGAAAAATGTTTGTCGCAAGTGATTGAGTGACAGTGGTTCAAAATATCATGTGTTTTTGAATCAGGAACACACCTTCGAATGACTTGGTTGGCACAGATGCGGAATAGGTTGGGGTCCTCCCAAAAGTAATATTTAATCTCAGCAAAGAACTTATCCTTCTTGTGTTTAGGCCAATCAGAAGGGAATTGTGCAGTGGCAAGATAATTTGCCTAATCACCATACCAAGGGAGGGATTTTAATGTTAGGAGCATTTCGTTAGGAAAAATAGTTGTTTGAGTCAATACATCACCAGTCTCAAGTCTAGAAAGGTGATCAGGCACAACATTTTGTGAACCCACTTTATCTTTGATCTCCAAATCAAATTCTTGTAATAATAATATCCATCGAATTAGGTGGGGTTTCACATCTTTCTTGTTAAGTAAATATTTCAAGGTCGAACGATCTGTGTAAATGGTGATGTGTGACCCTAATAGATATGAACGAAATTTTTCGAGGGCAAAAACGATCGTAAGAAGTTTTTCGGTGACAATATAATTCCGTTGTGTCTCATCAAGTGTTTTACTAACATAATAAATTACAACGAGTTTCTTGTTGATTCGTTGCCCTAGGATGGCTCCTACTATAAAATCTGAGGCATCTGTCATAAGCTCAAAAGGATGAAACTAGTCAGGGGCTTGCAGAATGGGTGCCTCAATAATCACTTGTTTTAAAATATTAAAACTCTCCAAGCAATCTTTATCAAAGTGAAAAGGTTGGTCTTTAGTCAAAAGCTGGCTGAAAGGTAGGGAAATTCTGGAGAAACCTTTAATGAATCGTTGGTAGAATCACACATGCCCCAAAAAGGGTCTTATTTGTTTCACTGAACTGGGTAGGGGAAGTTTGGAGATTGTATCAACTTTAGCTTTATCTACCGATATTCCTTTTCCAGAAATAACATGGCCCAAGACAATGCCTTCCTAAACATGAAATGGCTCTACTCCCAACTAAGAACCAGGTTAACCTCAATGCATTTTTGGAGAGTTCTTTCTAAATTCCAAAGACAGTGATCAAAAGAATCTCCAAAAATGGAAAAATCATCCATAAAGACCTCCAGGAAATCACTTAGCAAATCGAAGAAGATTGATAAAATGCACCATTGAAAAGTCGTCGGTGCATTACACAATCCAAAAGGCATTCTTTGAAAAGCACAGGTTCCGAAGGAGCAGGTGAAAGTGGTCTTTTCCTGGTCCTCAGGGTGGGTTGTGACTTGATTGTAACTAGAATATCCATCAAGAAAATAATAATATTCTTGCCTAGCCAGCCGCTTCAAAATTTGATCAATAAAGGGGAGAGGAAAATGATCTTTCTTTGTGGCAGTATTTAATTTTCTATAATCAATATAGACACGCCAAGAAGTGGCAGTCCAAGTGGGAATTTCTTCACCCTTATCACTGGTAATAATAGTGAGGACAGCTTTCTTGGGTACAACTTGTGTAGGGCTGACCCACTGGCTGTCAAAGATAGGGTAAATAAGTCCCACAAAGTTCCATTTAATTATTTCCCATTTTACAACCTCCTGCATATTAGGGCTTAGGCAACGTTAAGGTTAGTGGGAGGGTTTAGAGTCGTCCTCAAGATAAATGCGGTAAGTGCAATAGGATGCTTCTATGCTTTTCAAATCATTTAAAGTCCAACTGATTTCTTTTTGATATCTGTTAAGAACTTAGAGTAGTTTTCTCTTGTAACCCTGGAAGTTGTGCATTAATAATATAAGGGTTTTTGTATGGTTTGGGTCCAAAAACACATATTTTAAGGAATCTGGCAATGGTTTCAGATCTAATTGCAAGCCAGGTTCTTGAATGGGGTTAAAGGTTAGCGTGAAATTAGGTGTGGTGGGTGAAGGTGGGTTGGACGATTTCTGCAACTCAGGCGAAGAATTCATCATAAAACATGTATCCATAGAAAGCATTTCCTCAAAAAGATTTGAGGTTTTAGAATCTGAGCCATCAAAGAAATCCAGCTCATGGAATCTTCTGGATGCCTTAAAAATATCTACGGTGAGTGTCTCACCACCGTAAGTGATGCCCATTTGATCGTGTTGAATGCGATTTCTACGCTAAAAGTTTGAGTTTTGAAAACTCTATCATTGTAGTTGCGTAAAAATCCATCAAACAAATAATTTAACCGAAACTCTGGTGAGTCTCGGGTCGAACACGGGGAGGTGAACATTTGATTAAAAATCATGTTTATATTTATTGTCACGAAGTAGATTAGCTAGTCGAATTAAATCTATGCTAGCTATCTACTTAAAAAATAATTAATAGAAGACAGAGAGAGAATAATAAAGATAAAGAGAAAATAGGGAGAGAATGAACAAATATTGCATAGCCACAGATTCAGGTTCATTACAACTACTCGCTACACTAGAAAGCAGGAAATCTAATCTAGAAAGTGATAAAGAGAAGATGGAGAGAAATTATCCTCCTTGACGGCTGCTTGGAGGACGAGCCGCATTGACGGAGTGCCTAAATGAGGATGGTGAGATGTTGGAGGAGGGAGAACAAAGACGAAGGAAGGAGGACAGAGCAGGGTGACGTCATAGTGGGATCCGCTTCTTGAATGATGGTAAGAGGACAACTGTGGGATGCTCCACGAACGGGGTGAGAAGGTGGAAAAATTGCATTTTTAACTTTAATGGAGCATCCCCTGGTTTGGGACAAGCTCGTAGAGCTTTGGATGGGTTAAGAGAAGAGAGGAAGAGATGAAGAAAATGTGGAGGGAGTAGGGCCTTTTATAGGTGTAGTCATGGGGGCAAAAAGGTCTTTTTACAAGCTTTAAGATTAATTGCTAGGGTCTTTAGTGACGGATATAAACGTCACTAAAGACCCACATCGTTGAAGCACACACGCACCCCCACCTCTCTACCTTCAGCAGTTGAGATGCTTCATCGTGCACACGATCTCAATCGTTCGATCGAGAGAATGGACGGCTAAGAAGCACTCAAGTCTCTTCATCTTAACGTGTACTTAGCATCTGCATTAAATTTCGTGTGAGAAGTCGCGCCAGATCGCGTGTGAAGCACGCACCTTCATCCAGTGTGCCACGTCGCACTTCCTTGATCACCCAATTGCCATTGCACGGGCAAATTTTGCCTGCGCCCATGCGCACGCTTAATTTGAGGTGCTTGGTGTCTCGACCTAGTGCCGCTACCTTCACGAGGAGGTGCACAACCATTGCGCTACGCCCACGACTTTGTCACGTTTATGGATTAAGGCATAAATGCTCACGGCTATTGGATCTCGATCCAATGGTCTAGATCGAGTGCCCTTAGCCTTCAGTAGGTGAGAGTCAACCTGAGGAGCGACGTGGTGCATTCTCAGCCATTGGGTCATCGCTTGAAGAGGTGGAGTGGGAGGTTTAGGCCGGTGTTGGGCAGTTGAGATGGTGCTACGTGGCACCATCCTAGCCATCCATCTTCTCTAACTTGTAGATGGTGCCATGGATGTCGGATTGAATCGATTTTCACACTGTTGGGCTGTAATCGTTGATCAGAACCCATCCGTGCAGCTGGATTTATCATTTGAAGTTCAGATTTTACACCACCTTGCCTCTTAACCTATGATCTTTCTCATAATACATATGATGCTACGAAGGTCCGATCGGGACGATCTTGGAGTCGTTGAACTCTAATCGTCACCCTGATAATATCCGTATGGTTGAATCTCAAATTCGAGGCCCCGATAATTGTTGGCCCATTCCCTGATCATAAAAAGGAAAAAAATTAACCTAAAATTTATACAATCTAACCTAAATGCATGATGATGCATGTTATGCAATATTTACAATGCATGATGCAATTATACGCCTAAGAACACGCATAAATAGATAGTTTATGTGACATAGATGTGTCTACATCACACCCCCATGCCTATCTTTTGCTAATCCCTACAAAAATACATGCTATTTATAAAAGAATTAGGATCAGATTTCTTGGGCAACAATTATTTTTCAACATTAGGAAATTTCTACTAAGAACCTGAACTACAGAGACACAATGGTGCCTGGGTGTCTACGAAAATGCAAACTGCCCAATCCCTCACCTTATTCAAAAGTAAAAGCATCTTTTTCTTTTTGTTCTTTTTCTTTTTTTTTTTGGATTTTTGAGTTTAAGGTTTTGTGGTAGCTTTCTACAGCTACCCAACCTACCCAAGTCTCAAAGAGAACTCTAAGTACTAAGCATCCTTTTGTGTAAATGTGATAGACTCACTAATCGGTAGTCAGAACTGACTTCAAGTTTCTACGCCCCGTGGTGACCTTGAAAGGAATTTTGCTTAAAGGTGTATCTATATGACCAGCAGCTTTCTCCCTACTTTTTATTTTTATGGGGTCAATACAAGGGTGAACCTAGTATATATCTCCCCTACTGGTAACGCTGGTAAGGCTAGAGCTGTTCTGTGTTTCGTCTTTACGTTATTATAGTTTAAGTACAATCGTTATAGTATAAGAGAAAATAGTTACCAAATTACTATTACAAATTTTTTTTACTCGGAACAAGGTTTTCCCGAGGTCGAACTCAAGGAGCAACTATGTTTCTAGAAGACTAAATAAGATCTCTATTATGTTACAAAAATAAAAGAGAGAGAGAGAGATCTCTTGGCTTCTTCTTCTTCTCTTTCTCTTTTCTTCTTCTTCTTCTTCTTCCTTGGTCGTTTCTCTTCTTCTCTTCTTTCTTTCTTTGTTCTTTGTTCTTTCTTCTTCCTTGCTTTCTTCTTCTTCTGCCTTCTTCTTCTATTCTTCTTTTCTTTTCTTTTCTGGCGGCAATGTCTTCTTCCTTCTTTTTCTTCTTCTTTTCTTATTGCCTTCTTCTTTCTTCTTTTCCTTCCTTTCTTTAGCCGGCAGTTGTAGTGATCTTCTTCTTTCTTCTTCTTCTCTTCTCTGCCTTCTGCAGCTGTGGTGATTCCGACGTCTGATGCCGTGCTCAGACGACTTATCTGTGGCTTTGCTATAGTGCCTTCCTTCTTCTTTTCTTCTTCTATTTCTCTCCTTCCTTCTTCTTTTCCTTTCTGCCTTCTTCTTCCTGCATGCTCACACAAGGGTCAGAGCAAAACCTACCCCTACCTTTCCCTGCGTCTCTCCCTTTCTCAGATTTCTCTCTTAGGACCGCTCTCCCAGAGCCGGGTAATCGGGTGCGAGTATCGCGCCTGGGACCAGCCCACCAACGTGCGGTAGTGGGCGAGGAGTGCACAATTTGGGTAAGCGGATCCTGCCTAGACCCGCGGGGCGTGAGCGCAGGCGAGGGCCAGCGAGCGCATGGTGCATCGCGTGTGGGAGAGGGACCTGACCCCTGTGTTCAAAGGTGATAAGCCTTAGGCACTTTTTCAATTTAAGTGTGGGCGCTTGGCCACTCACTTCCGAGGTGGGACTAAAGTCCCACCTCCCAAATTGGCGTCCGCAGGCGAGCGATCAACCGGCAATTGAGGCAGCCCATGAGGCCTTCGCCCCAGCTGCAGGCCTGGGTGTCTTCGTAACTCCTGCCCGCGCGACCTGGGACGTGCACCTGGGCTGGAGGGTGCCTACAGCTACAGGTGACGCTGCTGCAGCTCGTCGACAATGGCGGCGAGGGGTGAGAACCTGAAATCACAACCACGGCCTCTCGGCCTAGTCAGAATACGTAGGAAGCTTCGCCGGAGTGAGGCGAAGCTTGTGCGGTGGTCGATGCGGTGCGGGAGTGCGTGGAGAGGTTGACCTAGGTCAGACTGTGGCAGGAAAGGTGGGTTTATTCGGGGGGTGGTCGGGTGGCACTTGGCAGTGCATGGAGCATGGGGATCGGTGGAGTGGAGTGTGAGGGAGCTTCTGGGCTGGTCGGTGAGGTGTGAGAGTGTCTGCGGTCGTGAGATGGTCTCGCCGGAGGGGGTAATCGGAGGTGGAGAAGGTGGTCTCGACAGTGGCGGTTGGGTGGTCGAAAGGGCAGTTTAAAAGGGGGAAAATACAAGGGAAGGAGAGAGGAAGCTATCTACCTAATTACTCGACGAAGGGGGAGGGTAGAGCAGCCAGCTCATATCTGCCGGAGCTGGAGACGAAGATGCCCTGGGGGAGGGTTTTGGCGACGAGGAAGCAGGCAGAGGGCGCCAGCAGGTACAGCCTGTCACGGACGATGGAGCAGGGTAAACCCTGCTGTAGGTAGGGCAGCAGAGTGACGAGGAGGAAGAGGAGGAGTTTGCCGGAAGCTTCGGGCCCTCTGACGGAGGAGGAAGGGATGAAGAGGGGGTGTTTCTCCGCCAAAGAAAAGCTTGAAGGAGCCGGTAGGGTCCGCCGATCCTTATAAAGGGCATGGCGCGCAGAGAGGGGTGAGGTGCGGAGGGGTCAGCCTCGCCGAAGTAAGGCCATGGTGGTCGGTAGAGATCGTGGGCGGGTCCCTGCGACAGAGGACGTCGCAGGGAACCCCGCTTTTGTTCTAGAGGACGGTAACCCTGCTCTGCGCAGCGCCATGCTCCGTGCAAGGTCGCTGGAGTATGGCACTGCATAGAAGTTGTAGGGAGGACCGTTCTGCAGAGAATGATGAAAAGTTTGGAGCCTAAATACAAGGGTTTCAAAAGATAAGGGTCAAAAAGTAAATAAAGAGGATCAAATTGCAAAGTCAGTCAAGGAGGCTCTTCTTAGGCTCAAGCTTTCATACCAGACTAATTTGAACCTAACAATTTTAATGGTGAATTTTAATTCTAGGTTGGACCATGTTTGACCAGCCAATTTGCATAAAAACCCAAATTAAGTTATTAATTGGGCATGGTTCTCTTTTTAGGTCAAAATAGGTTTCTAAGGCAGAATTGAAGGTTATAAACCCTAGAGAATATTTTTATATGAATTTTAAAGGGTTTATTTGATTTTTATCCTACCTCAAACCTCGTGAATTGAAGTGGGTTTGCTTTAGGGTTATAGAATGTCATTTAATTCCTAGAAGTTGCTATAACCCTTTTCAGATCAGATCAACCTTCTTCTCTCATTGTTAAGCTTGTTTGACCTGTGTTTGGACCCTTAATTACCCTGTTTGCAAACTGCATTGGTGAAATTGCAGTTTTACCCCTTATGATTTATTTTATTCTTAAACTCAGAGTTCTCTAAGTTAAGCCTTTCTTTGGGTCATGTAGGAGCTTTTTCTCACATATCAGGGTTAGATTGTGCTAGTTAGGGTTTATGATGAGGTTCTCATCATACTCCCATGCCTAGCTTTTGCTAGTCCCTTAGCAAAATTTTAAGGTTTCAACCCTTGTTCTAGACTATGAAGTTCTTAATGATTTTAGATAAGTGCTTTTTTCATTTGAAACCTAGATTAGGTCAGAATGCCAACTATAGGCCGAAAAGGTACTCTAGTATCAACCAAGATCTAGATCTGTCTAGCCTCAGCCTCAGTCCTTAACAAAGGTTTTTAAGGCCTACAAGAACTAACCTAAGGTTTATTAGACTTTGTAGTTAAAGCACCCATGCTTGAGATAATTTTAGCCCTGGCTCAGTTCGCAGTGCATTTTGTAAGAAAGAGAGATAGAAGATTTATATGTTTGGAGAGTTTTCTCTCTCTTTTTCTTTTTAATTTTAGCTGAGGATTGGCTTTTTAATAAGGTCTGTATCAGATTCCTTGTCCCTATCATCAATCCTCAAGGGTTCCTGGTAGTCAATGCTTCGAGATAGCACCGCCCATGGTAAACCCCAGAACCCTGGCTGTTGAGATTTCGAGATAATTCCATCCATGGTGCTCAGTGGCCGAATTCAAACCCTGGCAATTGACATTTTGAGATAATGCCATTCATGGAATCTGAACTAGCAGAGTGCTTACATGCCCCCAGTAGGATATGTAAATATCCTAAGAGACAAGCACCGAGGAGATGATATTTTGTTACGCATCTTCGAGGGGAATTTCCCACCTCTCTACGCTGGGAACTCGTCCAAATCAACTTGTGTTGATCGGTCGCTCCTACTCTAGGTGTCATTTACAGAATTTTTGCAATGCTTCTGCGTGATTTTGATTTTTATGCTTACTGAACCAGGCTATGTGTGAAGTTAGGGTGCTTAAGTTACTGAGTCCCATAAACCAAAAGTTAGTTAACGAGGCCAAATACTCCCTAAGTCTTGGACCTAATACTTAAGCTTTTCATTTTCCTCAACCTCTTGAGGAATGTCTATATCTTAATAGGTACTAAGAGTCTATCCGAGAATGCCTAAAGTTCGCGTTCTTACTAATCTCGCTGTACACTTTTCCATTTCTTTTCTTGAATGAGGTCTAGAACTTAGGTTAATTCCTTAATTTCTTACTAATGACTATCACTTTTCTTTCATTTTGTGCTCCTTCTTTTCATTTTGTTTCTTTTTCTTCTCCTCCTCCTTTGTAGAGTCCTCAACATTTTCTTTCCTCCTCTCATTTTATTATTCTTTTTCAAAATTTTTTTTTAAAATTTTTATGGTGTTTTTGGCATATGTGAATTTTTTTGTTTAAAACCTTTTCTTACAAGTTTTTGCACTTTCATACCCCCCCATGCCTAAGATTTGCAATGTCCTCATTGTAACTTAGAGGGTTTTTATTCAACTTAGTTCATACATTAGGACAAATGTTTTGATGAGTGAATGGGTTGGGGCGATTATTGCGGATGATTTCTAATCTCAGGTGCAAGCACCTAATGTGGAGTCGGCTGTCCTAAAGGGTGAATCTTAAGTGCACAAAGGTGTTAGAAAAGGTTTCAGGTTTTCAAAGAAAATGACGGGCTGCCTCCTGTTAAGCGTTGAGTTTTACACCATCGGCTGGGCACAATATGCTCAGGGAGAATGGAGGATAAATGATGATTCAGCCAAATCAGTAGAGGTTACATCAATGAATGATTTGAGTCTCTGACCGTTCACGATGAAAGGTTCGGAATCATGGCTGAGTGGACTGATTTCGATGGCTCCATTTCCAAAAACCTGTCGGACCAAGTATGGTCCGACCCACTTAGATCGCAACTTCCCAGGGAAAAGTTTGAGTCGGGCAACGAAGAGTAGGACCTTCTGACCAGGATGAAAGATCTTTCTAGAGATGTGCTTGTCATGGAAGGCTTTAACCTGCTCCTTGTAGAATCACGAGTTCTCGTACACATTAGGACATAGTTCATCGATCTCGCTGATTTGAAGCTTTCTGTGGGTTCCATCCTTAGAAAGATCTAGATTACAATTTTGTACTGCCCAATAGGCTTTGTGCTCCAGTTCGACAGGAAGGTGACACGCCTTCCCGTACACCAGTCTAAAGGGAGACATGCCTAATTGGGTTTTGTTGGCGGTCCTATAGGCCCACAAGGCTTCCGAAAGTCGGGACGAGCAGTCTTTCCTGTCAAGCTGAACAGTGACCTGCAGGATTTTCTTGATCTCCCGATTTGACAGCTCAGCTAGACCATTAGTCTGGGGGTGATAAGGAGTAGAGATTCGGTGAGACACCCCGTATTTGGTCATCAGTGACCTGAACTGAGTATTTGTGAAATGGGTCCCCCCGTCTGAGATGATAGCACGAGGAATCCCGAACCGTGAGAAGATATTGTGATGAATGAATTTGAGAACGATTTTGTGATCACAGGTTCGGGTCGATATGGCTTCAATCCATTTGGACATGTAGTCCACAGCCAGTAGAATGTATTCGAAACCATCCAAAACAGGAAAGGGGGCCATAAAATCAATCCCCCAAACATCAAAGATTTCGCATACGAGAATCGGCTGCAAAGGCATCATGTTGCGATGGCACATGTTGCCCAAAGTTTGGCAACGAATGCATGCCTTGCAGTGATTGTATGCATCCTTGAACAGAGTGAGCCAATAAAAGCCACACTGGAGGATTTTCGATTCGGTTTTGTGCCCAGAGAAATGGCCACTGCATGCCTGGTCATGGCAGAATGAGAGAATATCATTGACTTCATCTTCCGGGACACATCTCCGGATGATTTGGTTGGCACCTATGCTGAAGAGGTACGGATCTTCCCAAATGTAATACTTGGCATCAGAGCGCAATTTGTCTTTCTTGGCCTTCGGCCAATCAGACAGGATCTGATGAGATGCCAAGTAGTTTACTATATCAGCAAACCATGGAAGTTTAGTACCAATAGTCAGCAGGTGCTCATCAGGGAAATGCTCCGTGATGGGTCCGGAAGGGTTGATGATCTTAGAAGGAAGGCGGGACAAATGGTCAGCTACCACATTTTGTCTTCCTATCTTGTCGCGAATCTCGAGGTCGAATTCTTGAAACAGCAAGATCCATCAGATTAGTCGGGGCTTCGCGTCTTTCTTGGCAAGGAGATGCCTCACAGCTGTGTGATCCGAGTAGATGATGACGTGGGAACCCAGGAGATAAGATCGAAATTTTTCAAGGGCAAATACTACGGCTAGCAGCTCTTTCTCCGTAACTGTATAGTTACGCTGAGCCTCGTCAAGTGTTTTGCTAGCGTAGTAGATGACCTCGGGTTTCCCGTCAACTTTCTGCCCCAGAACTGCTCCTACAACGAAATTAGACGCATCGCACATGATCTCAAAGGGTTGAGACCAGTCAGGGGATTGTAGGATTGGGGCCTGAGTGACTCGGTCACGAAGGTTCTCAAAGGCTTGAGTGCATTCCTTGGAGATTTTAAAGGGTACATCCTTAGAGAGAAGAGTCGTTAGGGGGCGCGCGATTTTTGAAAAGTCGGGAATGAAATGACGGTAAAAATCGATGTGCCCCAGAAAAGAACGGATGTCCCTGATCGAGCTAGGCATAGGAAGGCGAGAGATTAGATCAACCTTGGCTCGATCCACCTGGATGCCTTTCTCAGAAATCAGATGTCCTAGGACGATCCCCTCAGGCACCATAAAATGGCTCTTTTCCCAGGAAAGAACCAAATTAACATCGTTGCAATGCCTGAGTATATGAACCAAGTGCTGGAGGCAATCATCAAATGATGCCCCGAAAACTGAAAAGTCATCCATGAAGACTTCCAGATAATCACCTACCACATCAGAGAATATGGCAAGCATGCACTGCTGAAAAGTCACGGGTGCATTGCAGAGACCGAACGGCATCCTTCGGAATGCGTAAGTTCTGAAGGGGCAGGTGAACGTGGTCTTCTCTTGGTCCTCAGGATGAATAGCTACTTGGTTATAACCGGAGTACCCGTCAACAAAGCAGAAGAATCAATTTCCCACTAATTTCTCAAGAATCTGATCAATGAAAGGTAGTGGGAAATGATCCTTCTTCGTGGAGGAATTGAGTCGTCGGTAATCTATGCAGACTCTCCACGAGTTGGCTAATTAGGTAGGTATGACTTCTCTAGTTTCAGTTGTAATGGTGGTGAGCCCTGCCTTTTTAGGCACAACCTGAATTGGGCTCACCCAATGACTGTCGGAGATCGGGTAGATGATCCCTGCATCTAACCACTTGATGATCTCCTTTTTGACGACCTCCTACAGATTGGGGTTTAAACGTCTCTGCATTTCACAAGAAGGTTGTGCGCCCTCTTCTGAATAAATATGATGTGTGCAATAAGAGGGGCTTATTCCAGTCAAGTCATCGAGAGTCCAACCAATGGCTCTGCGATGTTGCTGGAGAACAGTAATCAGACGGGATTCCTGATCAGGAGTGAGCTTGGAATTTATAATCACAAGAAGGGTCTGATTAGAACCCAAAAAGGTGTATTTCAAATGATCGAGAAGGGGTTTCAGTTCAAGGACAGGGTTATCAGCAGCAGCAGGTGGTTCAGGGTAAATGTGAGGTTCAAGGGGAGGAGTTATGGGTCTGTCCAAATCTGGATTTGACTCCTCTAATTGCGGTTCAAGATCTTTCTGTGGTTGATGAGGTATAATCAGGTCATTCTCAAAATGCGTTTATCAACCAAAGCCCTGAAATCACAAATCTGTTCGATGACACCACAATTGATTCCTTGTTAGGCCTTAAAGATATCAATTTTGAGGGTTTGATTTCCAAATTTGAGCTCTATTTGGCCCTCCTCGCAGCTGATGTTGGCTCTAGCAGTAGCCAAGAAAGGTCTCCCTAAAATGATCGGTGTATCCCTAGGGTTCTCAGGTGCATCCATGTCCAAGACTATAAAGTCTATAGGGAAATAAAAATCCCGCACTCTTACAATAACATCCTCGAGAATCCCTTTAGGTGACTTTATAGATCGATCTGCTAATTATAGTGTCACCTTAGTTGGTTTTAGGTTAGATTCTTCTAGGTGTTTAAGTAAGGATGTGGGTATCATATTTATGGAAGCACCGAAGTCTAGCAATGCTTTGTCGAATAGGATGGTCTTAAGGACCTCCTACCAAACATGCACCGAAGGATGTGATGAGATTAGAAGGTGCTGGACCCAATCGAGACACCCAAAAATTGTTGGGTGACTATAGAGGTTCAGGGCGGATGATACCCCTTAGTTAGGAAGGTCGTCCACTTGAGAAGTACCTGGGTAGCCAGAGAGGGAGAGTCCCGCAAAGACCCCTACACGGTAGAGCATCCCCACGAGTTACAAGGTTTCCCCCACCCGACCTCTCTTGTCACTGTGGTTCCAGGTAGACCAGAATGGGGACCTTGACCTCTTAAGTCTACCTTTTTTACTTTAAGATCAAGGAGCTTAAGGTTCCACTTGAACTTTTAGGTCTTTTGAGTGAAAAAGTGACCAAATTTTAAGGTTGGTTGACCCAAGGGATCAACTTCACCTCTTGTTCCTTTGAGAGCTTTTGGGTCCTTTCTTTTAAGGTTCAAATGGATTTAAAAGCCTGATTTGCTTAAGGTTCCTCTTGTATAGATCTTTTCAAACAAGGTTTAGGCACACCTCTTTTTTGAAAAACTTTTTTTTCTTTGTTTAAGAGAAGATGTGTCTCTAAAAACCCTATCTTTTCAATCCTTAAGTTGGCTCTAGTTGGTCCAATTTAGTTGCCTCAAAATTTTGTATCTAGGGCTCAATCAAGAAAGTTTTAGCCCTAGTTACCTTAGTTGGATGAGCAGTTAAAAATGTGTTGAAATGAAAATCAAGCAACTTTGATGAATTACTAAGTATGAAATAGGTAACCCTAAGTTGATTCTTCTTTTGTTCCTTTTCAGACTTTGAGGGAGTTAAGAGAGAGGGCTAATGAAAATTACCTATTCCTTGGAGTGTCTGTTGTGCAGCTTCTCTTCTTTTCTCTGCTTTCCCTGAGACAAACACAATAAAAGAGAGGAATTAGGTCAATATTGGATCAAAAGTTGTGATCAAAAGCTCTAGAAGTGCCCGTTGCTCCCCAGCAACGGCGCCAAAATGTTGACGTGGCTAGATCGTGTTTTAACAATTAATGCGTTGTAATATAGACGAACTTTCCACGAAAACAAATAAAGATTTTATAACTCGAAAATCGGAGTATCCGAGGTCGAACATAGGGAGCAATCTAAGTACTTTCAAAACTTGAGAACACAACTTTTTAAATAAATGACTAGTTCAATAAGAGTGCTATAAAAAGAAATTGCTCAAAGGGAACAAAAATGGATGTCTGATACAATATCAAATGTCTTAAAATAAAGCTCCTTCTCTTCTCTTCCCTTTCTGCTTGTGTTTATTTCTTTTCTTCCTGTGACCAAGGTCTGGCTTTCTTCTTTCTTTTCTTGTCCTTTGCCTTCTTTAGTCTTCGTCTGCCCCTTGTCTTCTTCAGTTCTGTTCTCCTTGGCCTGGATTCTTCTTCTCTGCCTTCCTTGGTTCTGTTCTTCTTCTCTGCCTTGCCTCTCTTCTTCCTTGCCTTTCTTTTTGAGCCTCCTTCCTTCTTTCTTCTGTTTCCCCTTGGCGTTTCTTCTTCTCTACCTTGCCTCTCTTGCCTTTCTTTCTTGGCTGCAGAGCTTCCTTCTTTCTTGCAGTGGCTAAGTCCCTGTGTCCTGCACACACTACACACAGCAAAACCTAACCCTCTACCCGCGCCTCTCTTTCTCTCTGTGTAAACCACTCTCAGCACGCTCTCTCAGAGACGGGTTAACTGGTCGGATCGCGCGCCCGTGACCAGGCGCACCGGCGTGAGGGTGGTGCGTGAGGTGTACTCAAGACAGGGTCGGGTCGGGTCGCACAAGATCCATGAGGTGAAACCACGGACGAGGCACAGTGAGATAGGTGAGGGACCTCACCCCAAGTATAACTGGAGGTAATGAACAGACGTGACAAAAACAATATAAAGGGTGTCGGTGTGTCATGGCTTACCGATGTGGGACTAAAGCCCACTGCTTTCCTTCGCGCACCCACAGCAGACAGCGCCTTCAATTCCTCAACTACAAGCTCTATTGGCTTCACTTGTTGGGTTAGCTCCCTTCGCACGACCTTCCCAAATTCGCAGCACCTGGAGCCCTGAAGTCTTGTGGCCTGGAGCGAGTGTAGAGCTTCGTCGAGTCGTTGTCAATGGTAGTCGGAGCATGGAGTCTGTCAGACACGAAAATGGCCTCGCGGCTTAATCAGATCACCGGGGGACCTTCACCGTGTCATGGCGAAGGTGATGAGCTATGTGGCAGGCCGCGGGGCGACCTAGGCATGAGTGCCTAGGTCTCTCTGTGGCCAGATGGGTGGGTGTGTTCGGGGGGTTGTTGTGGTGGTGTGGCGAGGCTGTGGATGAGTGGAGGGTGCTCAGTGAGATGAGGCAGAGGTTATGTGATGGTCAGCGAGATGTGTGGGGCTGTGGAGCGACGGGAGCGTCTTGCTGGAGGGTGGCCGGAGATGAGGAAGGTAGCGGTGAACAGAAACGGTCGAAGGTCGATTGAGTGAAATAAAGCAAGGAAATGAAAGAGGGGAATATGGGGAACTTATCTGGACTGTTGGGAGAGAAAGGGGGTAGCAGAGTCAGACGGCTCGTTGTTTCCATCGTCGGAGAAGGTAACCCTGAGGGAGATAACGGCAATGAGGAGGAGGTCGGGGAAACGTGCGCTTGGTGCGGTGCGACACAGGAAGATGAGGCGAAGTAGACTCTACTGCTGGTATGGTAGCAAAGCGACAAGAAGGAGGAGAGGTAATCGCCAGAGCTTGCGGGTTTCTTGGCCGGAGAGAGGAGAGAAGAAATTTGGAGGATTCTACCACCCAGACAAGACTGAGAGATCTCGCAGAGGGTCGGAGGTCTTTTTATAGGTGCTAGTCGAGCTTTCTGGTGCGTGGAGGGCAAGCTTTTGGCCACCATTGTCTTGCCGGAGAAGGAAGGTGGTTGGGATCCAAATCTCTCGTGCGTTCGCACGAGAGTTGGGAAAAGAATCAGAGATCAAGATTGGGCTTAGATGGAAGGGGATTCCTCAGAGAATCTCTCTTCCAATTCTGGGAGATCTCTGAGGGATTTGAGCGTATCCCCCCTGTCAACCTCGCCGGAGAAGATTCATCCCCAATAATTGCAGAAGGACTTGATTGTAAGATTGGCGAGAAAGATAGGGGGGTTATCGTGATGGTTTTCAAAAGATAGGGACCAAAATGTGATTAGGTGTTCTAAATTGCAAAGTAGGTCAAGATGACCTCCCCTTAGGTCCAAATTTTGGTACAAACCTAATTTGGACCTAAGGAATCAAATGGTGAAGTTGGATTTTAGGTTTCACCATGTTTGACTAGACATCTTGCGTAAAAACCCAAATTAGGTCAATTGATGAGCTAGGACCCTAATCTTGGTCAAACTAGGTTCCAAAGGCCAATTTGAATATTCTAAACCCTAGGGGATATTTTTCCATGATTTTTAGAGGGTTTAATTGATTTTTATCCTGACCAAAACCTTGTTGAATTAAGCGGGTCTGTTTTAGGGTTACCAAATGTCATTTAATTCCTAGATTGCACATGAACCCATTTCTGATTTATTCAACCCACTTTTTATCTCATTCAGACCATTTGACCTATGCTCTATCTCTGATAAATTTCATTTATGTACTGCAATGGTAAAATTACAGTTTTAACCTTTATTTCATGTTTTCTTCTCAGAACACTTATTCCTCCAATTAAGCCCTCTTCTAAGTTATGTTGGAGATTTTATTCTCTTTATTAGGTCAAAATGAGCTAGCTATGGCTCATGATGAGGCTCTCATCATTTTCCGTACTACAGTATCCTGGTTTCTTTCTAACTTCCCCATAGGGTTCGTGGACTTTCTTATTCCCATATCTGGTTCATTATACGAAAAATAGGCAACTCAAATTCTACCATCAATTACTTAGTAGGCATAATGTTGTTCATTTACAGGCAGCTCTTGGTTTATTTCTTTCCAAGAGATAACTTGATCATTCACTAAACATATATTCATTTCTTCCAGCCCTAGTTTTCATTTCATAATCCTAGGGTTCGATTTCATAACTGCATGCATTTAACTCTTCAGTCTTAGGTTTCAGCTCAAGACCTAGTTTCAGTTAATTCTACGCATGCACTTTAATTATTAATTCCAAAATTTATGTAAAACCACTCTACAAGGATAACCGGGAAATGTGGGGGCATAGTCAACAGAGCTTGCAATCCCCGCAAGTTCTGTGCACACCACGAACGAATGGCCTACTACATTGACCCATATTTCAAGATGAGCTCAGAACTGTATAGACATTGTATTACTACATAAAGAAACTTGAACGGAAACCAAGGACATTTCGTTTGCGGAAAATCGACTCTGTTTGGGCCCTAAACAGGCCCAAAAACACTAATCCTGACTAAAATCTGATGTCTTAAATGAACTCGCAGGCATACCTTGCTCGGGGTGCCTTCGTTTAGACGTCTAGAACTTCTTGTCGATGTCTGAGGGTGTCTTTAGACATCTGGAGATGCTTCCGTATGTCTAAAATCACCTCGATCCTCACACCGACGCACCTCCCAACCTTTGACACATGCACGTGAAGTCAGAATTTAGCAGGGAGAGAAATAATTGAAAAGAGATGCTCTATCAGACGTCTGCCATTACCTATGGATGTCCAACCTAATGTCTGGAGGTCACTCTGGACGTATGATTCTACGGAAAAAATGATTCCGCAGAATCATTTTTGACCCTTTTCTCTCCGTAGGTAAAGTTGCAACAGCGGCAGCACTTCCTCGTCGCAGCGTTCCACCCTCGAACTCACTCCCAGGCTGTCCTATCTCCTCTTCTCTTTGCTCTCTCCCTTGCTCCCGCTCAACTGCAATGATGTGCGAACGAAACGAAGGAGCGGGGGTTTATATGGGTGGAGGAGGCATGGGAGATGGCATGGGGGAGCGGCATGGTGTGAGGTGGGGAGGGCTGTGGGGATGGCATGGCGTGCGGGAGGGGTGAGGGGGAGATGCACCATAGGGGGATGGTGGGGATGGGAAAATTACGGGGATACCCCTATAATTTCCTTTCCCCCTTAAAAAAATCCCAAAACAAAACTTAAGGAGTTTAAAACTACACAAAAACCCCTACAAATCCTGAAAATGCTAAACGACCCTAGGAAAGGGTCATTTCATCAAGCGAGACCTAACACCTACAACGTTGGTGCGACTAGTCCTTTTGATAAACCATAAGAGCACCATCACCTCTTGTCCCTCCATGCCTTGATGTGGAGGTCCCTTTATCACCCGAGGTTCTACCACAAAATGCGTGCTTTGTGATGCCCTCATCAGCGAGATAATGGTAGGAGCAGCCGATCACGATGCTATAAGATGAATGGTGAGTTCCTTATCACTTACCTCGTGTATGTAGAAAGTCTTGGTTTTAAACTCATCGAGGTTTTTGGTGTATGGTCATTGTGTGAATGATGTTGAGAAGTTTAAATTTCGCACATTGGTTGTGAATGATCTTTGTGTTATTTGGAGATTGGTAACACCCTTTGATGGCGCTCTAGTAGAGTGTCCTCCTCAACAGGTTTTTTTCAAGCAAGGGGAGGTTCAAATTTCTAGCCTCTCATTGCACCTCAGATCCACGGTAGTGGTCCAACAAGTTGTGGCTGATTTTTCATCATTGAAGTGGGTTCGTTATTGGCTTTCATGAAGAAGATAGACGTAAGGTGATTGTTGATGTTGATCTCTGACATGGAGGTCCTTTTCCAGAGAAGGTAATACTCCTACGTGGGGGGAGTTCTTGGTTTCTCCATCTGCTTGTGCGTGTGTCATAGCTTGTGCTGGTTATGGAGGAAGCAATTGTTAGCCACAACATGGGTGCAACTATGAATTAGTGGAAGGTCGTCCATCGTGGGAAGAACCACAAGAAAAGAAGGAGGTTGATGAAGCCTCACAGGGAGTTAGTTAGGACTTAATGAAGGGTGTTTCCAATTCTACACAAAATGATGCCCTCTAGATGGCAATGAGGACGTTAACAGGGCTCTTGTGTTGTGTACTTTGATTTCAACATGCAATGTGGTGGACCCAATGAACGAGCTCGTGGGGTCGGGAAATCAGGAGAGGGTTGAGTTTGCTTTTTTCCACAACCACATCAGGGGAGAAGGGACCCAAGAATGACATGGGTTTTAGGTCAAAGGGAAGGTCTCTGTCATCCGCCAAGGGTGGCTACAATCTTAAAAGATTGGGTCTTTGAAAACCCATAAGCTTGAGATTGACCATGTTGCTCAGCTTCTCAAGGTGGAGTGCACAACATTGATGAAAAAGGGACTGAGATGTCGACCTCATGAGGGTGCTCTTATGGAACACGCATGGGTTACAAGATAAGAGGAGGTGTGTGTCGCTTCCCAATACTTAAAGGAATGAAGGGTTGATTGCGCCCTTCTCTAAGAGACACACATCAATCAAGATGGAACTCATTTATGGCAGCCACTAGTTTCTGATTAGATCTCTGACATTAGGTGTATTCATGCAAATGGCCATGCTGGAGGCCTTTGTGTGTGGTTGAGGCTAAATGTCTTATCATTGGTCAATGTTCAAGTGGGTAATTTTGTGATGATAACCAAATTTAGTAAAATTTTAGATGGGGAATGCATTCTTATTTCATGAATATATGGTCCGTGTTCGTTGGCATTGAGACAGAATTTATGGGGAGAGTTGCGTCAAGCTGCGAGTTTGGTGGAAGATGGCAATTAGGTATTGGCAGGTGATTTCAATGTACTTTATCTGTAGATGATAGGCCAAATGGTAGGGTGGATTCTTTGACTCTTAGGTTCTAAATTGTTGTTGAATTGGAGCTCATAGATTTACCAACTTCGTGGGCATCATATACATGGAGAAATGGTAGTAGGCAGATGTCACATATTGATCAATTCATGTGCAATGTTGACTGCATGAGCTCCTTCCAAATGATGTTGTTTTGAACTATTACAACCCGATTCCCTAATCCCTACAGGACACAAGACCGGCCCGACTCGACTGATCCCAAGACCTAGTCGTCCAACAAGAAATAACCAAAAAAAGTAGGAAAGTAAACCATATTCACTATGCTAAGCAACTAACAGTAAAAAGGTACAGCAGTAAAGAAGTAAAAGCTGCTACAGTACATATCATCCCCATAACAGTAGAAAGTAACAAGGTATAGGAACATAAAAGTACAAAAATATAAAGGTACAGAAGTCTAAACTCACTACTGCGAAAGAAGTGCAACAAAAGAAGCTACTGCTGCTGGGCTCTACTGGGCCCAGCACCCTATGCAACCTGAGACGGGTTGCTCAACACCTGGACCTGAAAAGGGTTATGAGTACAAAGTCAACAAACGTTGAGTAGAGTGGCAACCAACTAACTAAAGCAATAAAAGTGGACAAGTAGCTGTTGTTTTCCAATTACTTTAACTAATTATTCTTTTTCACCACTTGGTTTATTATCAAACTCTTTCTTGATCTCGAATGTTCCTCATGGGAACGATCTTGATTGCAGTCTTTTCCGAAGAGTAGAAGTTGCACGTGGTGCTCTCCTGGCCAGGAGAGTCCCTCGTGGTGGTCCAACACCCAGTCAACCACCCCAAGGTCATGGACAAACATAACGGTGACTACGGCACGTGCGATAAACGCACGAGTAGTTACCCCACACTGGCACAAGGTTAGTCATTTCCGTTAGCTGGTGTGCCCAAGTACAACACGGAATAGTATAGGGCCTAGCCCTCTCAGTAACAGGGGTCTAGCCCCTAAGAACCAAACAGGGGTCTCGCTCCTCCACAGTCTGTGCACCCTCGCCTGACTACCCTGGTTTTCCAGTGGGCCTAACAAGTCAGTGTAGGGTGACTAGCTAAACCCCGAGCCCCGTGGGGTCGCTAGCTCTCTCCCTACACTAGTAGCTCTCTTCGGTACAGTGTACGCGAGGGCGAAGAAGTCGGTGCTGAGTGGCTAATCCAAACCCCGGGTTCCAACCCAAGGGCCACTAGCTCCGCTCTACACTAAATAGGGGACAGTCACTCTTCTTGGTACTACATACTCAAGGGCCAGCACACTTCCCCACTCACATTTCTAGATCCATTCCATTTATTTCCAGGAGCTCTACTCCTAACTCTCCATAGGGTTCATTCTCATATTTCTCATACCATTCCATACTAGGTTCCATCATTCACTTTTCCATTCCCAGGTTATATGCATGCAGCTCATGTTTCTATCATTCACATTTCCATTCTCAGGTTATATGCATGCAGCTCATGTTTCTATCATTCACATTTCCATTCTCAAGTTATACACATGCAGCTCGTATTCTAGCATTTAACGTATACAACAAGTAAGGTTACATGCAACTATTTTACTAGCACAGTTAATTCATATTTCATAGGCAGCTCTTGTTCATTAACAAGTAGTTGTTTTCTATCTACTCATCCAAGACTACAAGTCAACCACGTATACAGACATTTCAAGTGTTTCTCGTCCTAGGATTCATGCCATATCCTTTTTTCTAACCATTCATTCCACACATGCATTTAGGTTTGTATTTAAATTAGGGGAAGCCACTCTACCAGTCAACCTAGGAGTATTGGGGAATCGAACGGCAGGCTCACATGCCTCAGCAAGCCCCGAAACCGCAACGAAACGAAGTCCTATCACAAGGAATAATCATAAGGGAACATTTAGAATAGCATAGAAATCCATCTAACAAATAGAGGAACTCGCAAAGAAAACACCAGTATCCTATTTGCGTCAAACAGACCTCAACCGGACCCTAAACAGGTCAAGAATAGTGCTGCTGACTCAAATCAGACGTCTGGAACAACTTCTAGACATCTTAAAAGTGTCCAGAAATGCACCTCAATGCTCTGCGTCCACCCCAGATGTCCAGGAACTCTTTTGGACCATCTGGACCTAGCTCCAGCAGTTCGACCTCCTCTCCGGATGTCTGGAAGTGGTTCTAGCCATCTGGTAAGCCACCTAGATGTCTGAAATGCATGGGAGGGCGTGTCCCGTGCCTTCCCGAAGCAAACCCTACACGTAATCCACCAAATCTTCTCAAAAAGGCTACGCAAAGAATTGCTGCGGAGCAGCCCGCATGGCCGTATCCGCAAAGGGAACGTACCTTCGCTGATATCTCTCTTTAGATGTCTGGAACTGCCTCCAGACGTCCGTATTGTCGTCTGGATGTCACTACACACATTTGATTCTGGGAAAAACCCAGAACCAGCACTTGCTCCCACTCGCTCCCGCCGCGGGCAACCATGGCTCGACTCCTCGCCTGCAGCTCCAGTTGCAGTAGGGTCGGGGATGACTTCCCTGATGCACTCCTCCCACATGCACCGCTCCGGTGGTGCGCCCTTCGGTGAGCTCCCATACAAGCTTGCAAGCTCAACTCCTCTCCTTCTCACGTCGCTCCTCCTCATCGCCGCTCTCGCGCTCACTTGCTCATGCTGGCTCTCTCGCTGGAGTGGAGAAGAAGAGAGGAAGGTGGCTGGTGTGGGGGGAATGAGAGAGGGGGAAGGGGTTTATAAGGAGGGTGGGTTAGGTTTTGCTGGAGGAGGGGAGAGAGAAGGGAAGGAAAACGAGACGGTACTGTCTGCACGTAGCCCGTGCGCAAACATGAGCTCATGCCCAAAAATTTTGATTTCCAGACATCTGGGAAGGTGTCTAGACGTCTGATCGACAGTGTAGACGTCTTAAAAGGCCCATGGTAGAATGGGTCTTAACATCATAACAAGCTTAAAGGAAGATTCATCCCTGAAACTTGAGCTAGCTAGGGTATGGAAAAAAAACCATATGCACATAACAAACTTAAAGAGGACCGAAGCCAGTCCGAAAAGATGTACCCTCAGAAAGCTCCGGGTATTGCTCTCGCATTACCGCCTCAGGCTCCCAGGTAGCCTCCTCGTACCTCTGGCTCCTCCACAAAACCTTCACCAGGGGTACCTGCTTTCATCTCAAACTCCAGACGGCTCTGTCTAATATCTACACTGGTCGCTTGGGGTAAGTCAGATCGTCACCCACCTCGACACACTCATGGCTGAGAACGTGATTGGGATCAATGACGTACTTTCTGAGGTTGGACATGTGGAACACATCATGCACACCAAAAAGCTGGGGAGGAAGGGCAAGCTTGTAAGAAATGGGTCCTACTCACTCTTGGACGTCAAAGGGCCCCACAAACCTCGACGCGAGCTTCCCTTTCACCCCAAAATGATGCATGCCCTTCATGGGCAAAACATGAAGAAAGACGTGATCCCCAACCTCGAACTACACCTCTCTACACTTTCGATCGGCATAACTCTTCTGTCTACTCCTGATAGTGCGATGTTGTCTGTGAATCTACTCTATCACCTCCTGACTCTACCGGATCAGCCTGGGGTCAACCTCCCACTTAGTCCCCACCTCAACCCAACTCATGGACGCAGTACATCTCCGTCCGTATAGAGCCTCGTAGGGTGCCATGCTGATACTCGAGTGGTAGCTGTGATTATATGCAAACTCTACCAAGGGTAAGTGCTCCTCCCAAGAACCCCTCCAGTCCAGTTCACGAGCACTTAAAAGGTCCTCAAGTGTCTGTATCGTGTGCTCTGACTGTCCGTCCATCTGGGGGTGGTATGCTGTACTAAACCTCAACCGTGACCCCAAGGCCTGCTGAAACTCAACCCAAAGCTGGGATGTAAAATGGGTATCCCGGTCGGATACAATCTCATGCGAAACTCCGTGTAGACGTACCACATCACGGATATATCTCTCTGCCAACTGCGCTATTCCCAAGGTGACTCTGATCAGCAAGAAACATGCCGTCTCCATTAATCTGTCTACAATCACCCAGACTGCGTCATGTCATCACTGGGTAACAGGCAAGCCCACCACCAAGTCCATGGTGATGCTCTCCCACTTCCACTCTGGCACGAGAAGTGGCTGCAATGGTCCTATAAGCCTCTGATGCTCGGCCTTCACCTGCTGGCACACTAAACACTACTGCTCGAACTCACCTACATCTCGCTTCATCCCCCTCCACCAAAAGTCATGTCTCAGATCATGATACATCTTCGTGTTCCCAGGATGTATGGTGAACCTGGACCTGTGTGCCTCAGTCAGGAGCTCTCTCAACAACTCCTCATCTCTGGGAACGCACAAACATCCCCTCATACGTAGCACCTCATCTGTAAAGGAGAAGTCTCCAGGGTCCCCTGACAATACTCTATCTCACAACGACTGCAGGTATGTGTCTGTCATCTGTTCTGTAGTGATGCGGTCTATCAGCTCTGGCCTCATCTATCGTGTTACTGTCACTGACCCGCAATGACCCTATAACTCTAGGGGTAGCCAACTAGCCAACTCCTCCATGAGTCTCCAACTCTGTGCCTATAAACTAGACAAGTGGGTGGGCGCCTTCCGGCTCGAGGCGTCAGCCACCACGTTGGCCTTCCCCGGATGGTAGGAGATGCTGCAGTCATAGTCCTTCAGGAGCTCTAACCAACGTCTCTGTCTCATGTTAAGCTTCTTTTGATCAAACAAGTACCTGAGGCTCTTATGATTTGTGAATATCTCAAACGTCTAACCGTACAGGTAGTGCGTCCATGTCTTCAATGCGAAGACAACAGTTGCCATCTCTAACTCATGGGTAGGGTAGCAATGCTCATGGGGCTTTAGTTGCTGCGAAGCATAAGCAACAACGTGACCCCCCTGCATGAGCACACCCCCTAACCCCTGCAACGAAGTGTCTATGTAAACAACAAAACCGCCACTGCTGTCTAGAATGGTAAGCACCAGAGCCGAAGTCAGCCTCTCCTTCAACTCCTGAAAACATGCCTCACAAGTATCTGTCCAAGCAAAGGGCACGTCCTTCATGGTCAACTGAGTCATAGGACGCGCAATCTGCGAGAAACCCCTGATAAACCGTCAGTAGTAGCCTGCCAGTCCTAAGGAACTGCAGATCTTTGTCACTGTACGTGGTCACTCCCACCTGAGCACTGTCTCTACCTTGTCTGGATCCACAGCCAAGCCATCCCCTGAAATCACATGACCTAAGAAGGTCACCTGCCTCAACCAAAACTCATACTTGCTGTATTTGGCATATAGCCTACGTCGTCTCAACGTGTCCAAAACCATCCGCAAGTGCTGTTCGTGATGTGCTTGATCTCGTGAGTAAATGAGCACATCATCAATAAACACCACCACAAACTGATCCAGGCAAGGTCTGAACACCTGGTTCATCAAATCCATGAAGGCAGCGGGGGTGTTGGTTAGCTCAAACGGCATGACCAAAAACTCGTAGTGTCCGCACCTGGTGTGGAAAGCTGTCTTGGAGACGTTGGTCTCCTTGATCCTCAACTAGTGGTAGCCAGATCTCAAATCTATCTTGGAGAAAATCGTGGCACCTTGCAACTAGTCAAACAAATCATCGATCCTCGACAGCGGATACCTATTCTTGATGGTGACCCTATTCAGCTGTCTGTAGTCCACATAAAGGCACAGGGTACCATCCTTCTTCTTCACAAATAACACCGGGGCTCCCCACGGAGATGCACTGGGCCTCACAAAGCCCTTCTCCAAGAAGTCCTGCAACTAGTACTTGAGCTCTCGCAGCTCAAGTGGTGCCATCCTGTAAGGTGCTGTAGAAATGGGGCTGCTCCCTGGTACTAGTGAGATCTCAAACTCGATCTCACGCTCAGGCGGTAGTCTTGGCAGTTCCTTTGGAAACACGTCAGGGTACTCTCTGACCACCGGGATGCTCTAAAAGTCCGCCACGGCACTGGGCTCTGCCACTACACAAGCCAGAAAGCCCTCACACCCCTGACCCAAAAGTCTCGTCGCCCAAAGTGTAGAAATGCACCTGAAGCCTCCATCCACTGGCTGTCCGTGAAACTCAAAAGAAGGCATCTCGGGTATGGAGAAGATAATCTTTCTCTCAAAACAGTCCACTAGAGCGTGGTAAGTGGACAGCCAATCTATCCCCAGAATCATGCCAATATCCTCCATCGGTATCACAATCAGGTCAGCAGGGAGGCTGTGTCCCCCAACACTGACCTCACAATCTGTGTAGACCTCCTCAGCTACAAACAACTGACCACCCAGACCTCTGATCACAAATGGATCCTCTAACAACCCACAGTCCTGTCCCAAACTGATAGCAAAACTAGCAGCAACAAACGAGTGCATGGCGCCGGAATCGAAAAGTACGTAAACTAATCTGCTGGAAACTGTACCCATACCTGCCACCACTGAACCTGATGCTCTGTCATCTCTATGTGTCAGGGCATCGATAAGCCCCTCAGCTCTCGATGCGGAAGAAGCAGCCACACTCTGCGTCAGACGGGTAGCCGCTGGCCGGTACCCTCCCTGCGACTACTGTCCTCCCCCACGCACCTGGGAACCACGGCCTCCAGTGCTCAGTGCGGGGAGCATCTGCTGTGCTCCAGCCTTAGATGGGAAGTCCCTCCTGATGTGGCCCGGCTGACCACACTGGTAGCAGAGGGGAACTCAACTCCCACCCTCGGTAGGTCCCTGCTGACGGCTGGGCGGGGGTCCAATGCTGGCAGCTGGTCCCTGTTGGGGGCTCCCAAAGGCCACTGATGGCCTCGCAAAGCATGACAGCTCTCCTGTAAGTGCCACGTGCCTCCTCTCTCGTCGACCCTATGAGTAGTCTGGCTGGTATTGCCTCTTCCGTCTGCTGTCAGTGTCACATGCGGTCAGGTTGGTCTCCTCATATGTCATAGCTACCTCCACCACTCTCGAGAATGTGGGCAGCTTCAAGAGTTTGGCATACCCCTGAATGGAAGGTCGTAGCCCCTCAATGAACCTCCACAAGCACTCCTCCTCAGTAGCCATAGCTATCGCAGTGAAATGAGACAGCTCCAGAAAACGCGTACGATACTTGCTGACAGCCATCTTTCCTTGGCGGAGAGTGTGAAACTCCCGCCTCCTCTAATCCTGCCACGTCTATGGGAAGTACTACTCGCAGAAGAGGGTCACAAACTGGTCCCACGTCGGCTCTGCCCTCTCCTGACCTTTGACCTCCCTCCACCACCTGTGTGCCGTGCTCTCCAGTTGGTATGTGGCAAAGGCCACATGACACTCCGCAGTGGGACGAAGGGTGTCAAACACCTTCTCGATCTACTCTAACCAGTCCTTCGCCTCAGTTGGGTTCTCATTCCCCTTGAAGGAGGGGGGCTTCACTTTTGGAACTGTCTGAAAAGCTCGTAATGTCGCTGTAGTGGGGAAATGGGCACGCTCCAGGCAGGAAGGGCTCGTGCTCGGAAGTGTCAGAGTGCGGTGGGGGTGGTGGAGGACCATCCCCTCCCCCACGTCCATCGCTACGTCAGTCTCGTGGTTCCACAGAGGACTCCCCCTCCATGTCCCCAGGGAGAGGTGCCCATGGAGGCGGGTGGAGCTCCTCTCGTACTATCTCGGATATCAGCTGGGCGAGGTGCTGGGCCTGAACACCCGGAAGAAGTGGCTGGTCCACTGAAACGTTGGGCTCAGCATGCTCGCCCCTCCGAACCTTGTCCACGGCCGCGTCCGCAGCCTGCCTCAAGGACTCCATGTCGAGGCATCTCCTGCAAGGAGACGCAAACAATAGAACCAAAAAGACATCAACTCTAACGAACCTTCAGCAAAAGATCCTTAGAACAGATGTCAAAAGATACGTTGTGGTGGTTACTCTAGTTACATGCACGTGAATTGGTTATTCTCAAGCTAGTTGGTTCATTTCTCGGGACGACCTTGATCTAATACCATCTTGTTACAACCCGATTCCCGAATCCCTACAGGACACAAGACAGGCCCAACTCGACTGATCCCAAGACCCAGTTGTCCAACAAGAAATAACCAAAAAAAGCAGGAAAGTAAACCACATTCACTATGCTAAGCAACTAACAGTAAAATGGTACAGCAGTAAAGAAGTAAAAGCAACTACAGTACATATCACCACCACAACGGTAGAAAGTAACAAGGTACAGGAACATAAAAGTACAGAAATGTAAAGGTACAGAAGTCTGAACTCACTACTACAAAAGAAGTACAACAAAAGAAGCTACTACTACTGGGCTCTACTTGGCCCAGCACCCTTTGTAGCCTGAGACTCGGGCTGCTCAACACCAGGACTTGAAAAGGGGTTGAGTACAAAGTTAGCTAACGCTGAGTAGAGTGGCAACCAACTAACTAAAGCAGTAAAAGGTGGACAGGTAGCTGTTGTTTTCCTATTACTTTCTTGAACTAATTATTCCTTTTCACCACTTGGTTTATTATCAGATCTCTTTCTTGATCTCGAATGTTCCTCATGGGAATGATCTTGATTGTAGTCTTTTCCAAAGAGTAGAAGTCACACGTGGTGCTCTCCTAGCCTGGAGAGTCCCCCGTGGTGGTCCTATACCCAGTCAACCACCCCAAAGTCACGAACAGACGTAACGGTGACTACGGCACGTGTGATAAACGCACGGGTAGCTACCCCGCATTGGCACGCAATCAGTCGATTTTGTTAGCAGGTGTGCCCAAGTATAGCACGGAACAGTATAGGGCCTAGCCCTCTCAATAATAGGGGTCTACCCCTAAGAACCAAATAAGGGTCCCACCCCTCCACAGTCCGTGCACCCTCTCCTGACTACCCTGGTTTGCCCAGTGGGCGTAACAAGTAGGTGTAGGGTGACTAGTTGAGCCCCAGGCCCCATGGGGTGGCTAGCTCTCTCCCTACACTAGTACCTCTCCCCAGTACAGTTTACGTGAGGGCCAAGAAGTCGATGTAGAGTAGCCAATCCTAACCCCAGGTCCCAACCCAAGGGCAGCTAGCTCCACTCTACACTAAACAGGGGACAGTCACTCTCCTTGGTACTACGTACTCAAGGGCTAGCACACTTCCCCACTCACATTTCCAGATCCATTCCATTTATTTCCAGGAGCTCTACTCCTAACTCCCCTTAGGGTTCATGCTCATATTTCTCATACCATTCCATACTAGGTTACATCATTCACTTTTCCATTCCCAGGTTATATGCATGCAGCTCATGTTTCTATCATTCACATTTCCATTCTCAGGTTATATGCTTGCAGCTCGTGTTTCTATCATTCACATTTCCATTCTCAAGTTATACACATGCAACTCGTATTCTAGCATTTAACGTATACAGTAGGTAAGGTTACATGCAACTATTTTACTAGCATAGTTAATTCATATTTCACAAGCAGCTCTTGTTCATTAATAGGCAGTTGTTTTCTATCTACTCATTCAAGACTGCAAGTCAACCATGCATACAGACATTTCAAGTGTTTCCCGTCCTAGGATTCATGCCATATCCTAGTTTTTAATCATTCATTCCACACATGCATTCAGGTTTATATTTAAATTAGGGGAAGCCACTCTACCAGTCAACCCAGGAGTATTGGGGGCTCGAACGGCAGGCTCGCATGCCTCAGCAAGCCCCAAACCTGCAATAGAATGAAGTCCTATCACAAGGAATAATCACAAGGGAACATCTAGAACAGTATAGAAAGCCTTCTAACAAATAAAGGAACATGCAAAGAAAACACCGATATCCTATTTGCGTCAAATGGACCTTAAACGGATCCTAAACGAATCAAAAATAGTGCTGCTGACTCAAATCAGACATCTAGAACAACTTCTAAACGTCTTAAAAGTGTCCAGAAATGCACCTCAATGCTCTACGTCTACCCCAAATGTCGAGGAACTCTTCTGGATCGTCTGGACCCAGCTCCAGCTGTCCGATCTCCTATCTGGACATCTGGAAGTGCCTCCAGCCGTCTGGTAAGCCACCTAGATGTCTAAAATGTGTGGGAGGGCGTGTCCTGCACCTTCTCAAAGTAAACCCTACACGTAATCCACCAAATCTTCTCAAAAAGGCTACACGAAGAGTAGCAATGAGCGGCCTGCATGGCCGTATCCGCAAAGGGAATGTACCTTCGTTGATATCTCTCTTCAGACGACTGGAACCACCTTTAGACGTCCGCACCATCGTTTGGACGTCACTCCAGACGTCTGATTCTGGGAAAAACCCAGAACCAGCACCTGCTCCCACTCGCTCCCGCTATGCACGACTGTGGCTCGACTCCTCGCCTGCAGTTCTGGCTGCAGTAGGGTCGGGGATGACTTCCCTGACACACTCGTCCTCCCGCACGCACCGCTCCGGCGATGCGCCCTCCGGTGAGCTCCCACACTAGCTTGCAAGCTCAACTCCTCTCCTTCTCACGCAACTCCTCCTCGTCGCAGCTCTCGCTCTCACTTGCTCATGCTGGCTCTCTCGCTGGAGTGGAGAAGAAGAGAGGAAGGTGGTTGGTGTGGGGAGAACAAGAGAAGGGGAAGGGGTTTATATGGAGGGCGGGTTAGGGTTTGCTGGAGGAGGGGAGAGTGAACAAGGGAAGGAAAACGAGTGGGTACTATCTGCGTGTAGCCCGCTCGTAGATGCGAGCTCATACCCAAAAATTTGATTTCCAGATGTCTGGGAAGGTGTCCAGACGTCTGATCGATAGTCCAGACGTCTTAAAAGGCTCATGGCAGAACGGGTCTTAACATGAACTCTTGGACAACCTTTTTCTAACCACATGCCTATTTTATGGGATAGTGGTGAAGGTGGGTCCTATGGCTCCTATTTCAATTTTTGGAGATCTTAGTTGACTGAGCCAAGCTTCTGTGAGATGGTTTCCACATGTTGGACGGCCAAGGAAGTTGATGGGTTTGCCATGCATGTGTTGTTTGTCAAACTTAGGGATTTACAGTTGCTGTTATTGGAGTACAGAAAGAAATTGAGTGTTCTTAAATCGCAGAAAAGAATGGATGCTATTAAGGGGTTAAGAGTTTGGATGAGAAAGAAGAAACCCAATCATTGAGCGAGGAGGTAAAACAAAGAAAGAAAGATCTCCAGGTTGTCATTGCTAAAGAGGATAGCAAGATAGAAATTGATTGGAGGGAGAAATCTAGGTAGCTGTGGTTAAGGGAAGGAGATTCTAATACGAAATCTTTTTGTAGCGACCAGTGTGAGATGAAGATTTAATTTAATTTCATCCTTAAAAGTGGGTGATACGAAAATTACCCCTCCTCAGGGAATTTGTTCAGTTGCCATTTCCAGAATGTTACAAGGGCTAGTCAACATGGAGGTTGGTGCCTCTCTTCTGACATGAATAGGATTAGTGAGGCTGAGGCTTCCAATTTTGTAAGGTCGATTGAGGAGCAAGAAGTGGAGTTTGCTTTAAAGGGGTTGAAGGTGGAAGGATCCCCTAGGATAGATGGTTTTTATGTGTTCCTTTATATAGAATTCTGGTCAGTTGTCAAAGGGGATGTTATGTGGGTCTTTGATGAATTTCAGAAGGCAACTATGGTCTTAAAAAATTAAATAGGTCACTTTTTTTTGTTGCCAAAGAAGCAAGGAGCTCATACCTTAAGTGATTTTCAGCCTATCTCTCTTTCTAACTCCATTTATTTGTTGATTGGGAAAATCCTTGCAAATAGATTAAGAGAGGTGTTGGGGAATCTAATCAGTCCTATTCAGTCCACTTTTTTAAAAGGCCAGTCTCTACAAGAGTCTTTTATTTTACCACGGGAGATGGTTTCTAGATGGAAAAGGAGGAAGAAAAAAGGCTTCATGTGGAAGGTAGATTTTTCTAAAGCCTATGACTCTGTGTCATGGCCTTATTTATGGGAGATATTTCATTGGAGAGTCTTTCCAGAGGCCTGGGAGAAGATACTGAAGCGGTGTATTACTACCTCATCTTTTTCTCCTCTTATTAATGGGAGCCCATAGGAATGTGGATTCAACCCTAGAAGGGGGTGCATCAGGGGTGTCCTGTTGCACCATTTATTTTTCTGCTTGTAATAGACACATTGGCATACTTCTCTTTTAGAGCGTGTTCCAGGGAATTAATGCATGGGCACACTTTATCATCTCAGAAGGCGCTGACCCCTATACTACAATATGCAAATGATAGTTTTTTTATTGAAGGGGGTTGTAGAGAGGTGGAGTGTGTGAAATACATTGTTGATATTTTTGGAGAGTTCTCAAGGAGTTAATGGATCTAAATCGTCTCTTAGTTGCTTTAGATTGGCACACAACATTAGAAGGGATCTATTTGAGATTTTGCAAACTCTTGTTTGGAGTCTGCCTATAAGACATCTGGGCCTGTCGCTTTTGGGCAAAAAAATGGCGTGTAGATTGGATCGGTCTTTTTGAGAAGATCATTGCTCGTCTAGCTAGTTGGTGTAGCAGATTCTTCTCAAAGAGTGGTAGACTTGTCCTTCTCAACTATGTTATTTCTGCAATTCCAATCTTTCTCTCCATGTTCCAGCCAACTAGGATTGCCTTGAAGAAAATGGATGTCATTCGAAGAAGATTTTTTTGGAAAGGACCTGCACATGAGGGGCATTTTTTACAAACTGTCAGATGGAGTCATATCTGTAAACCAAAGAAAAAAGGTGTTTTGGAAGTTAGATCCCTTAGAGAGTTTGGTGACTCCTTGTTACTAAGGTTGGGGGTCATTATTAGTAAAGGTGATTTTGGGTTGTGGCAAGATCTAATCAGGGACTCCTACAATTCTAATGACTCCCCAACCAATGTGATTAAAACTGTCAATGCATCTCCTTTTTGGTCTTATGTCTCTAAACCAATGGTGGAAAGATGGGATTCTTTTGTACTAGCTATTAGTGATAGGTCAGATTTCAGTTTCTGAAATGACAATTGGATGGGATTGGGTTCTTTGAGTACCCTTTTTCCACATTCTTATGTGGCAACACATGATAAGAATGTTAAGGTGGCTGACTGTTGGAGTCTTAATGAAGATAGTTGGATTCTTCCTAGATTGCGCTACAGTAAAGGGCGCGGTCTACGATAGTTGTAAACCGTTGCCATTGACCATCGCGATATGTGTTGCCGCTATTTTGAATTTGCAATAGTTTAATTCCAGTATCATTGCCTTTTCATCGTGCGCGAGTGTGAAGGAATCCAAGAAATGGCGACGATTATTAAATTGTTGTTGTTGCCAACTCTTATGGCACGAGAGTGAAATGTGCACCAAAATTTTCCACACTTTCAGCGACGGTTATTTTTGAAACTATCATCAATGCTAATTGGTGATGGTTTATCAAACCGTTGCAAATGTTATATAGTTGTCCTGGAATAAGATGTTATACCGTGCATGGGAAATTAATGCACAGGGTATGTGACATTTCGCGATGGTTTTAGAAATAACCATAGCTAAAATTGTGTAATTTTTTTTAAAATAAATTGATTTTTTTAGTTCAATAATTAATAATATAGAAGAAATAGAACACTGTAAATAAAATATTCTATCATGAAAAATTATAGTCAAAATAATTTATATATATATATAAAAGATGTTCAAATATTACAACAAAAAGGGATAAAATATGGAAACATAAATACTATGCTATGGCACCTATGCCTCCAGCCCCAGATCCATCGCCATCATCATCGTCATCACCCCTTGGTATGTAGAACGATGAATGATCAGGTCTAGATCCTCGAAGATAATACAAGACCTCCTCCCACTGCTTGTTGTGTCGCTTCAATAATACTTCTTACCACTCCATTCTACGAGTGGTGGCTTGCAACTTTGAGGTGACCTCATCCAATCTCTTCGCTCACTCCACATCTTGATGCTCTAATGTCGTAATTTTTTGGTTGAGACTGATGACATGGGTAGACGAGTAGGATCCTTTCCTACCATACTAGGAGGAGATCGTCACACTTGTCCTACCGCTACAAACAAGGCCTTCGAGCTTTGGAGGCATCACGATCCTGAAGGCCTCCTCTGGTGTCAAAGGAGTTTGCAGAACCATCTCGAAGTTCTCATCAGCGACCTTAGCAGGATGGACTGAGTCCATCATACAACCCTGCAAATATATATTTGTAATTATTTTATATCTGTTATGAAATTAATGTAACTAAGTATAATTACTTACATGTCTCTCCTGGTATGCTTGTTGTATCTATGCATGGGGATCATTGAGTGTTTCTTTACTATAAGTCTACTCATAAACTCCCACTCGATCTAGCTCAACACCCTCATGCGCCTCTACTTGAAAATGAAGTAAAATTTTCAACTTCTCTTAATGTAACTAAATTTCTTTATTTAAATATATAATATTGATTTAAAATACTTACATGTTTGTCTTTTACTCATTCGACCCAAGCAGGGGGTCTAGGGAGGAGCTTGGGCCCTGTTCGCCTTGTTCTTCCCGATTTGCTCCTGTAAGAAATACAGTTGTTATTACTAAAAGATTATGTAATTAGTTGTTATAAAATAAAATTAATAATCAAATTCAAAACTATTTATTTACCTCAATCATTGGATATCTCCAATGCTCAGAACACTCCCCACAAATGTTAGGCACAATCACCGGATGCACATTTCTCAGTGCCTCCTCATACAACCTATTGTTATAAAAATGAAATAGTTATAAAAATTATTAATAGAAATCGTAGATTTCATATAAATAATTAAATAAATTATCAATTTATTAATCTACATGAATTTCTTACCGTACTCTTCTCCTCTCTCCATCCACGATGTATCCTGGCTGAAAGCTACTAGATAGCCTTGGGCAAATTGGGATTGTCACCCCAATCAAGTGTGCCCTATATTCAATAATATATAAATCAATTATAATAGATATAAATTTCAAAGAATGATTTTCAAATTTATACCTACAACTCGTGAATAATGGATGCCTTCAATTCCTTGGCGACCTCTAATGTGCACACATCTAGTTAGCTTAAAATGTCTATTTATCAATGTTTCTAGGGTTAGAAGCATCATGCATTATAAATATTGCATAACATGCATCATCATGCATTTAGATTAATTTGTACAAATTGTATAGCAATTCATCTCTTATTATGGCCAGGGGACAGGGTGACAACATTTCTAGGCCTCGTATTGAAGACCCAACTGTAAGGATCTGATTAGGGTGACGATCGGAGTCTAACACCTCCAAGA
This sequence comes from Thalassia testudinum, assembly GCA_037157565.1. Lineage (NCBI taxonomy): Eukaryota > Viridiplantae > Streptophyta > Magnoliopsida > Alismatales > Hydrocharitaceae > Thalassia > Thalassia testudinum. The sequence goes on along the minus strand of JAZHRO010000049.1, from coordinate 12,242,637 downwards.
TCGCCCCGATCAAACTTCCATAGCATCAGATTGAGTCCAAGGAAGATCAAAGGTCAAGGGACAAGGTAGTGCAAATCTGAGCCTTAAATGAAGAATCCGACTCCATGGATGGGTTTCGATTGACGATCGCAGCCTAATAGTGCAAGAATCAGTCGAATCCGATATCCGTGGCACCACCTACAAGCATTTGAGGATGAATGGTCCAAATGAAGCCACATGGCACCATTTGAGCCACCAAGGCCACCCGCCCAATCACTACAGCTCCTCCAACGTGCACTATGGGCTATTGGATCACCATCCAACAATCCTAGGCATGCCACATCGCCCCTTCATCTGCACTTCATCTCCAACTCATGATCTGGGCCGTTAAATCTTCATCCAATGGCCACGAGGAACAAGCACGAGAGTTGTCTCCACAACAATCCATGGAGATAGCATAGCAGATAAGATCTTCACACGCAATGCAAAGGTCTAGTTCAATTTGCACTCCACAGAATTAATTCATTGAAGAGGTGGGCACGTCAAATTTGGTTGTCAGATGCGTATTAAGCAGCGATGGAGGCCACTATGTGACATAATGGGAGCGACGCGATGTGCACGGGTGATCAAACGCGCCATCAAGCGCATGATCACATTAGTAGGGGCGTGATCTGAATGTTGAGGCACGTGTTGATCCTGGCCATTCAATTGAGATCAGATGGCTCACGCTCCACACGCGTCAACAGTCACATTCTCCTTTAGTAACACTTACATGTGTCACTAAAGGTTGTGTATTAATATTAAGGCCTTGGTAAAAGACTCTTTTGCCCCAATTTCTACACCTATAAAAGGCCTACCCCTCCTACACATTTCACCATCCCTTTCTTCTCTTCTTACCTGTCCTAAGAGCTAAGAACAAAGTTTTAAAGCTTGCTCTAGTGCTCCTAAGCTATGGTAAGCTCCACTAGAGTTAAAAAACAAAATTTTCCACTTCTCACCCCCTTCGTGGAGCTCTCGCCAGCTATCCTCTCTCCCCCGTTTTCTAGATCCGCCTTCCTTCCTTTAGTCATCAATCGTCCGGCTCATCCTCCAAGCATTCGTCGAGGAGGATAATTTCTCATCCCCTATCTTTTTACCTTTTTCTGGTGTAGATTTTTAGCTTTATAGTTATAGCAAGTAGTTGAAATAGATATTATTATCTTAGTTACAAAAGTGATTTTCTCTCTCTTATTTATATTGCAAGTAGGTTAACATTGTGAATGATTTCTTTATAAAAAAAATTATAAAAAAATATAAACACAGATTTTAAATTAAATGTTTACCTCCCTGTGTTCGACCTAGGAATTACTAGAGTTTCAATTAAATTTATTTGATGGCAGATTTTTACGCAACTACAACAATGGGTTCTTAACTCAATCTTTTATGCGTTAAAATCTAGCTAATCATTTTGGTGCTATTGTCGAGGAGGCAATTCTCTTTGATTTCTCATGTTTTCCACCTTATCTTTTACCTCACTTCTCTCCTTTTTTATTATGATTGTAGGTACTCTCTCAAGGTGGGCAAAAGTGGTAGATTGGAGTAAAGTGCAGTTCAAGGGTTTGTAAGTATACCCCACCTCCCACCCACTAGTTTTCATTCCACCACGTAATAAGACAAAAGTAAATCAACCTAGGCGCTCTTATAAACCCTAAGGTAGATTGTATTGTTTGTTTGTCACCTCCACCCACCTCATCCTCGTATATTTATAGAAAAAAAAATAAATGTGGGATTAACTGAAATTTACATACCATACACACCCAAGGCACCTCACTTTGATCAGATTTAATCACTTAATTGGGAATCTAACTTGAGGACCTGGCACACCTACATGACTTATACAAATAAGTGATTTGAAACAAATTGGGCTAAAATTGTTTGGGTGCCTTAATCAAGTGGTGCAAGAGTACAATTCATTGAGTTGTTTGGGCCGCACCACTTAAGATAAAAGTGATTTATCAGTAGCTTTCCCCATAGGATTCAATTTTTAGGGCTGAATCAAGCACACCACATTATTTTTTATTTGTAAAGGAATATATCTTCACTTGTTCGTTCAAAACTTGGTGTGCCTCACAAACCTTATCTGAATATACCTGAAATTTGAATCCTAAAAGCTACTAAGCAAGATTCAAACCCTAAAATTCATTGCATACAAAAATAATCTTGCTTGAAAATCATTGGTTGTGCACACACACACATCAAAATTGATCTTTAAGGGAACAACCTATTTAAAGGGCCTATCACATTTCAGATCACAATCAAACCTATGCCTAATTAAAATAGAGTAGACATTGGCCTTAAGGATTTGACCACTCTTCGGGACCTAGATCGAGATTATTTATGATTAATCTGCTTCTATCGATCCATCTGATGTCTAGCTATGGGAGTAGTGTCAAACCATCGCAGTTGGGGGGTATCAAAGGAACCTGAGGTGAAAGCAAAGAGAACCCTCTCCCCAATTTCTCCCTCAACTGGTTGGTGAGCTAAGTTACTTGACCTAAGCTAGCTACTCCAGCTAGCTAGGTAATCTCCAGGAAGACCAGATCTAGCTCACCTCAGCTCAGAATAGAAGAAAGCCAGCTCATATTAGCTTGGTTGCTAGCACTAGTGGTTTGTAGTATAGTGGTAAGTATTCCCATCTATCACGTGGGCAATCTGGGTTCGATCCTCAACAATGGCGCCAAAAAGTGATATCGAAAATACGCAGTTTGTTAATTGATGCGAATAGTGTCATTGTACCGGTAAAACCAATCAACTCTTAATTTTATAATTCCTAGATAGTGGAGTATCTAGGGTCGTCCAAATAGGTCAAATTGTTAGTCAAAAAGATGGTTATCTCTCTCACCTCTCAAATCAATAGATATATTTTTTTATTTTTTCATTTTGTTATTTTTAGGGTTTTCAGAATAATCAGGTATTCAAAAGCGAAGATTGCGCTAAGATTAAGCCCATCACTAAACCTAAGTGACAAAAAGAAGTCTTCTCTTCTAAGCTCACCCTAGGCAAGTGTGCCTAGGGTGATTAAAAGAGAAGAGTGCACTCTACAAGTACCAGAAAAAACATACTACTAGAAAATAAGAAATTAAAGGCAATTGGCAACTTTGTATTACTAGCAAGTAGAGTACAAGTAGAGGAATGGTTCTTAACTAGAAAATAATAAACCACTAGCTAATACAAAGATAAAATAAAGATAGAAGAAGGGGGGATCCTCTAGTTGAAGTCTGGATAGCCCTTGCTTTAAGTACAGTTGCCTTGCACTTGAAAAGAGTTCTCCTAGGGTTATTCTTCAAGTAGTCCTCCTCCAAGCTATCCTTCAAGGTGGGCATCAACCACCTTGCTCCTCTTCTTGCCTAGCCATACCTTCAAGTGTGAAGACCTCATCCTTGGCGTGACACAAGGGAGAGGAAGATAGAGAGAAGGCACCAAGGGGGCAAGTGGTTGCCCCCTTGATCTTCTTCTCTTCTTCTTCTTCCTTGGCATGTGATGTAGGTGGCTATGGGTGGAATTAAACTAATGGAGAAGATGATTATGTGGTGGTGGTTAAGGGGGATATTAATAGGAAGGGAGGGGAGGTGGTTGGCGTGGATAAAATGGATGGGTAGGATGGGTTTTGGAGTTGGTTAACCAGTGCAAGGAAGGGGATCATTTGGTGCCAACCCAATGGATGCAAAGGGGGGTAGTTAACCCCCATGGTGCCCTTTGAATTGGTGCCAAAAATGGCTTCTAGAAGGGGGCTTGGTTGGCGCCATATGATGTAGCATGTAGATAGGTTTTGGGGTTAGGTATAGGGTTGAGATGGGAGAGATTTTGGCACTAAGATGGGGAGGGTGGTTAGGTGTTTTTGGTGCCAAAATCAAGGTGACTCTTGGTGGTGGTGGTGGGTTGAACAGTGGTGAGTTAGGTTGCACCATAGTGGATTAGGAATAGGGAGGTTAAGTGGACTACGTTTAGGGTTATTTGATGGGGCATAGGTTAGGTGGGTTAGGTTTTGGTGGCATGGAGGTGGACTTAGCTAAGCTAAGCTAGAAAGGCTAGCTTAGCTAGCAGGTGAATGGAATAGGAGGTAGAGGGAGATAGGGTTTTGGAGGAGAAGAGCTGCAGGGAGCTGCACTAAAGTTGTTGTTTGCTGAAGGGAGCTGAAGTGGAGCTCAGTAGCAAGCTTAGCAAGCTAGTTCTTTGTTAGTAGCTAAGCCAAGCTAATCTGAGATGGCTTTCTTCTAATCTAAGCTTTGGTGAGCTAGGTTTGGTCTTCCTGAAGATTACCTTGCGAGATGGAGTGCTAGCTTAGGTCAAGTAGTTGAGCTGAGTTGAGCCTCTGAGAGCTACACTTGTGCTAACTTGAGCTGGTTGATGACTTCTTCATCTGACTAAGTCTAGCTAGTTGATGGCAGTAGCTAGTCCTAATCAAGTTGAGCTTCTAGTGAACAATTCTGAGCTGGAGGAGCTAGAATGTAGTTGGGATCAATTGTCTTAAGCTAGTTTGAACTGTCATCCAGCTGAGCTGAGCGGAATGGAGTTGAAGTGAACTAGCTTGAGCTACCATTCAACTGAGATGAGCTGAATGGAGCTAAGGATGAATTGGTCCAACTAGAATGAGCTAGGATCCAATTGGGATGAGCTAGATCTAGTTAAGATCTAGCTGATAGGTGCTTCTCCTTCATCTTCTGCCTACCTGGGTGCCAAGGTTTGCAGGATCTGACTTTCTACTTATCCTTGACACTCAGATAAACACATCAAAAATACAAATAAAATGCAACGCATGCCTAACCTAGGTGAATGCCTAAATGCAGCCCAAAAACCCATTTGCGGAGTAATAACTTTAAGAGCTAGATCTGTTTTAAGGTATAAGAATGATGATAAACTGGCGTTTATCACACCCCTATGCTTATCTTGTGCAAGTCTCTTAGCAAAACTATTTTCACAAAATGGATTTTTGGGAAGGACTAATTATTTTTTACTTTTGAGGAGGAGATCATGGGACTTTGGTTGATTACAAATAGTAAAGGCACATGATTTGTTAAGGATAAAATATCGGGATTTGTCTTTAGATTCAAAAAGTTAGATGAATTGGGATCAATTTATCCTTCAAAATTCACAAGTTAACTCCTTTTTAATTCAAATGCCCTGAAATTATTTTGTAGTTAGGGTTTCCTTGGCTCCTCAATCCAAATCGCAACTTGCATAATCCTTTAAAACTTTATTTCGGTGCTTTGTGAATGCCAACATTTATATGGTCATGTTTTTTAGATTTGTTTTTGTTTGTCTTCCCCATGCTTACTCCTGGCTTAATCCTACAACGGATGTGTTGGGATCATTATTTCCATTTTAATCCTTGAGGGGGCTTTAGCACCAACACTTCGAGATAATACTGCCCAAGACACCACCCGGGAGCTCACAACCCCAAAACACAATGCGGTGTAAAGGGGCACTCCAAGAGAACTCAAGCTCTTGCTCTGACACTATGGGTAGAGCATCGTCCAAGACGCTTGAGTTGGTAAGATCGTCCAAGAGAACTCAAGCTCTTGCTCTAAATGCACCATAATGCTCCATCTAAAGATATGTAATATAGATATAGAGCAACATGGAGGTGGTAACATGTTGAAATCTTATCCACAAAGGAGGCATTTTCTTCCTCGGCGGTAGGAACTCAAACCAATCATCTAGTTCGGATTTCATTAAGACTAAACAAAGAGACTTTTTAATTTTTCTAATTTTTTTTTAGGTGTTGGTTGTGTGTGAAATTTGACACAAGAATTTTTACAAGAGTCGGAAGTTTTTGGGTTGGAAACTAAGCCAAGTAATTTCCGGGTTACAAAAAGAGATCAAGTCACCTGAATCATCATGAGTTCAGGTGGAATTTAGAGAAAGATACTTGATCAAGTATAAAAGTAAACCCAGAAATATTAAAAATTGGATCCGCATTCTAGTTCTTAATTTGTTAAAGATTAAATCTCATTCTACCTTAAAATGAATTTCTTGACCTTAGTCTCGATTTTCAAATTTTTCCTCAGAGTTTATGATTTTTCTATAATGAAGATGCATGCAAAAGAAAATTGAACATTTTTATGTTTTTACATTCTGAAAATTTTGAATCAATCGAAAAAATTTAAAAACACCCCCATGCTTACAATATGCATTGTCCTCTTGCATTAGGAGGGAAAAGAGATCACCTTAGTGATAAGTGGTCAGATTCAGGGTGGGCAAAACCTGGGAAAAGAAAGATAAAAGGAAAGTACTAAAAATGATGAGTTACCTCCCATCCAGTGCTATCTTTTACACCATTCAGCCGGGGGTGAAGTGATGCATAGAAGACAGACAATCATGTAAGTAATTGGACATGTGAATGCCCCCATGAAAAATGTCTTCCTGTAGATCCCCTAAAAGATTGGTAAAAATATAGGGATCAAAATGAGATGGAAAAATGGAAGAATGACCCTAATAAATGCCAGTTTATCATCATTCTTATGCCCTAAAATCGATCTAGCTCTTAGGGTTTTAACTTTCCAAATGGATTTTTGGGCTACATTTAGGCATTCACCTAGGTTAGGCATGCATTGCATTTTATTGGTATTTTGATGTGGTTTTCTGAGTGTCAAGGTTAGATAGAATGTTAGATCCCACATACCTTGGCACTTAGGAAGGCAGAAGATGAAGAAGAAGCTCAGATTAGTTGGATTCTAGCTAGATCTAGCTCATCCCAACTGAATCCTAGCTCCTTCTAGTTGGATCAACTCATCCATAGCTCCATTTAGCTCATCTCAGCTGAATGATAGCATAATGGTAGCTCTAGCGAGTTCACCTCAGCTCCATTCAGCTCACCTGAGCTGGATGGCAGCTTAAACTACCTCAAGACAGTTGATTCCAGCTCCTCCAGCTCAGAGTAGTTCACTAGAAGCTCAACCTGATTAGGGCTAGCTACTGCCGTCAACTAGCTAAACCTAGTCAGCTAAAAATGACCACAACCAACTCAGGCCAACTTAAGTCCAGCTCTTGAAGACTTAACTCAGCTCAACTCGGTTGAGCTGAGCTATTTGACCTAAGCTAGCTACTCCAGCTAGCTAAGTAATCTCTAGGAAGACCAGACCTAACTCACCTTAGCTCATATCAGCAGAAGCCAGCTCATCTTAGTTTGGCTTACCAGGTAGCAAAGAACTAGTAAGCTAAGCCAGCTAAGGTAGGTCCTTGCAATTCTCCTCAGCAGCCACCAGCTCCAGTGCAGCTCAAGGTTGCTCCCTCCAGCTCCTCACCTCCAAAACCCTAGCTCCCTCTACCTCTCTACCCTGCTCCCTTCTAGCTAAGCTGGCTAAGCTAGATTAGCTTAGCTAAGTTCACCACCATGGCACCAAAAACCTAACCATAATTCACCCAACTTAACTTCACCAAATAACCCTACTTAGCTCCACCTAAGCTACTCCTACTCCTACCTATTTTTGGTGCCAACCCTATACACCCCTTGGCCACTCAACCACCACCAAGAGGCACCTACAATTAGTGCCAAAATCACCCTAACCAACCCTCCCTTTTTGGTGCCAAAACACCCCTACATCCTAACCCTACACATAGCTCCATAACCCATCCTAACCCTTCACCTAACCCCCCTTCTAGAACCCCTCTTGGTGGTGCCAAACCAAGGCAACTTTCAAGGTTGGCGCCACCCCTTAGCCACCATAACTACCCCCTAGCAACCTTTAGGATGGAGCCAACTAGCCTACACCCTAGGATCCCTATAACCACTCATAACCACCCTTAAAATCAATCCTAGCCCTACACCTATTCCACGCCAACTATCCCCCCATCCACTCCTACAAAAACACATCCTAACCACCACCATAAGATTATCTCCCTTCCATTAGATTAGTTCCACCAAAGCCATTACCATTCACACCAAGGAAGAAGAAGAAGAGAAGAAGATCAAGGGGGCAACCTACTCACCCCCTTGGTGGCTTCCTCCTCTCCTTTGTGCCATGCCAAGGAGGAGATCTTCTACATAGAGGGGACGGCCAGGCAGAGGAGGAACCTTGAAGGTGGCTGACACCCACCTTGAGGAGAAAGCTTGGAGGAGGGCTACATCAAGAAGAAGCCAAAGAGAACCCTTTTCAAGTGAGAGGTAATTGCACTCAGAGTAAGGGCCATCCGGACTTCAAATAGAGGATTCCCCCTTCTTCTTTATCTCTATTATCATGTATTAGCTAGTTTATAGGTTTTCGTCGAGTTTAAAGAAATGTGTTGTAGTACAGTTGACAAATAGCTAGTCAACAAATAAAATTTATAAACTCAGAATCTACAATGGAGTTCAAGGTCGAACACAGGAAGCAAATATGGAATTCACAACATTAATCGCATTTAGAATCAATGAGCATAATTAATTGAGCATTCAAATAGATATTTAATGAATAATAACCTACTCAAAATTGGTATTAAATCATAAGCATGAGTATTTCAATAGTTTACAATGATAAAAAGAAGTCAAGACAAAATAATGGAGATTTGAATCACCAATTATTATCCCTAATTAATCATGCATATTAGATCTCAACTATATCAAATAAATGAACAATAACTTGAATGCTATAGTGCCTAGACGAAAATTTCCCAAATTAGATAGCTTAAAGTGTAAGCCACAGCACAAGCACAAGGCTCTTAAGCCTTTCTCTTCTTCTTCTTCTTTCCTTCAATGCCTTCTCTTTCTTCTCAAAACTTCTTTTCTCTCCTTCACAAAGGCATGACCTTCTCTTCAGAGAGCCTTCTCCTTCACAAGCACAAGGGAGCCAAATCCTTCAGCGACTAGGTGTTGCACAGGGCATAGCTACAGCAAGAAAAACCCTCCCCTGCTCTCTCACAATTTCCTTCTTCTCTCTCACTGACCCAGCATAACCAGATCCACATGCTCAGGTAAACGGGTCTCGAATAGTGTCCAGGGTCACCGGCGTGGTCGGTGACCGAGGAGTGGCATAGGTCGAGTAATCACATGTGAAGGGGGTAGTGAGGGACCCAACCTCTCAGTGTCTTGGGCAGTAAGCTCAAGTCACAAAATCAATTTATGCACACTCACGTGCCCTTCACTCCATGAGGTGGGACTATCTTAGCCCCCTCCCTCGCACAGCAACAGTAGAGGAGATGCCTTCAATTACAGGTGAAGTCGAAGCCGTGGCCTCCAATTGATGATCTGGGATGATGCCTAGAAGGTGTCCATGTGACCTGGTAGAGGATTTGGTGAAGAACACAGCTGAAGCTTGAAGAACAAAGCCAGAGATGATGGAGACGGTGGCGGAGAATGGTGAAGACTTGAAATACAAAGAATGGCCTCTTGGCCACGTTAAAAGCACTCAGGAGAATCGCCAAAGCACGGAGAAGGTGGTGGTGGCAGTTTTGTGGCGTTTGGTGGAGTGTGAGGATCTGAAGAGGTTCGAGGAGGAGCGCGGAGATGGGAGAGTTCTATGGGTCTCGTGAGTGAGAGAAAGGTGTAATAACGATGGGGGTTTGGTTTACAGAAGTGAGGCGGATGTTGTGAAGGTGTTGGAGAGGCATTTGGTGTGGTGGAGCATTAGGGAAGCCTCGCCAGAGGTGCGGCCGAACGTGGAGGAGATGGAGGGCGAACGGTGGCATCGTGGGTTGAATTGAGGGATAAAGAGAGGGAAAAGGAAGTAAAGGGAGAGGGGAACCTAACTAACCTAACCTAACCGAATGAAAGGAGAGGAAGGCACCGGTTATGGTATGGTCAACGCCAGAGAAGGAAGAACCTCTTGTGGGGGAGAACAACAAGGAAGACGAAGGAAGGAGATGCCTGCTGGTATTGTAAGATGCGGATGAACTTGAGGAAGGAAAATTGGCCAACGAAGAGGGTGGGTGAAGAAGCTCACCGAAGCTTGTATAGAGTTTTGCTGGAGAGAGGAGAAGGTGGAATCCGGTCCAAAACCAAGCTAAGGAGGTGAGGTTTGCAATCAGGATTTTTTTATAGGGCATTAGACAAGCTTCCAAGCTTGGAAATAAGCTTGAAAGCTTGAAAATCAGGGGAGGTGAACTTGGCAATTTCCAAGAGTTCTCATGAACTCTGGGCCAAGATTCGGACATCAAGATTGGGTTCAGATTAAAGGGAATCTCTTGGCAAGTCTCCCTTCCAATTTTTGAAAGGTTTGGGTGTGAAATCAGGGAGAAATCCTAGATGGAAACTTGGTGCTTGATGAGTTCACACGGAAATGGCGATGGGGGCCTCTTGGTGAAGGTGACGATAAATGTAGGGGGCTAAATGCAATAGATTTCTAAAGCTGAGGGGGTATTTCAGAGAAAAAGATTCAGACTGGAACAAAATGCAAACTAGGTCAAGATGATCTCTAATTGGGCCCAAATTTTCGTACAAACCTAATTTTGACCCAAAGAATCTGATGGTGAAGTTAGATTTTGATTTTGACTATGTTTGACTTGGTAATTTACATAGAAACCCAAATTAAGGCAACTTTTTATCTGAGAATATTTTAAGTAAAAATGGGTTTCAATGGTCAAATCAAGGATACCAAACCTTATGAAATATTTTTCTATGAATTTTTGAAGTTTTAGGTGAATTTTATCCTAACTAGTACCTCTGTCATTAGAGCGGGTCTGAAATTACGATTTCAGGTGCTGTTTTGACTCTTAATGTGCACGAAAATCCGTTTCTATCTGTATGGATCCTCATATTAGTCATTAATGAACATTTGACCTTAGTTTAACCCTTGGAAAACCCCATGATTATTATAAATTCATGATCTTCTGTTAAAATTGTAGTTTTAACCCTGATTTAATGCACTCTTCTTAAAAGGATATTCAATGAATTATGACTCTCTGGTGGTTATGTAGGAGCATTTGTTAATTAATTCTGACTAATTAAAGCTAGTTATGACTATTGATGATGTTATCATCATACCCCCATGATGATAACATCATCATCAGCCATATCAAGCTTTAATTAGTCATATTCCATTGATAAATGCTCCTACATAATCGTCAAAAGACTGTAATTCACTGTATATCCATTCTAAGAGATAAACTTGAAAATAGGGGTACAACTGCAGTTTTAATAGAACATCCTCAGTGTGTAACAATCACAAGATTTCCCAGGGGTTAATTAAAGGTCAAATGATCATAAATGCCTAATAAATGGGTTCATGCAAACAAAAAATGGGTTTTTACACGTTTTGAGAATTAAATGACATCTGAAATCCTAAAAATAGACCTGCTTAATTAACTGAGGTTTCGATCATGATAAAATTCACCCAAACCTTCTAAAAATAATATAAAAATATTCTCTAAGGTTTGTACCTTTGATTTGACCATTGGAACCCATTTTGACCTAAAATAGTCTCTGTTGGATAGTTATCTTAATTTAGATTTCTGTGCAAATTACAGAATCAAATTTGGTCAAAATCTTAATCCGACTTCACCATCAAATTCCTTGGGTCCAAATTAGGTTTATAACAAAATTTAGGCCCAATCAGAGATCATCTTGACCTAGTTTGCATTTTCATCTAGTCTGAGTCTTTTCTCTCACACACGTGCCCCTAACTTTTGAAATCCTTGCAAATAACCCCCTAACTTCGTTGTCTTCTTCACATGCAGGTCCCTACCACCATGGCTATGTGAACCCACCAAGAGCCGATCTTCAATCAGGGTTTTCTCCCTTATTTCATGGAGAAACTTCCAAAATTGAAAGGGAGACTCCTGAGGAGATCCCTTTCCATCTAAGATCTTCCATGATCTTCCTAAATCGTCTAAGAGTTCATGCAAACTCTTGGAAATCCTAAACCTATTTCCTAATTTGTGAAGCTTTCAAGCTTGTTTCCAAGCTTGAAGCTTGACCCTATGGCTTATAAAAGGACCCCCAATGCATGCCTTACTTCCTTAGCAAGGTTTGGGGCCAAAAACCTCTTCCTAACCCTACCTCCAACCCCTCTCCAACCAAGCTCTAGTGGCCTTCTTCCCTGTCTTCCTAGGGGCAACCAAGCAGCCAAATTAGCATGCCCATCCACTTCCTTGTTTTCCTCCATGCCTTGCGAGTCAAAGCGAGAGTTTTCCTCCTCGTTCTTCGTCACCGTCCCTCTCAGGAGATCTTCACCTTCCACGGTGCTGTCCTGCCAATGTCGGTGCCAATCCTACCCCCTTCCACCTTTAGAGTAGGTTAGTTAGGTTTATTTAGATCCTTAGGTTAATTCCCCATACTCAAAACCCAAAAACATCCCCTGACGCCGCCATTCACCATCATCTCTAATAGGATCTAAGGATAGGAAATATGGCTATGCACACAAAAACAAAATTAGGAATAATAAGAAAATTATGCACAATCAATTCAAACCACAAAGGACACAAAATGTATAGTGGTTCCCCTCCCTTAGGTACTCCACTACCTAAGCCTCCCAGCTTAGGGTTTTTAACCCGATTCCCTCAATCCCGAGGAAATCAATTTACTAAACGAGGTAATTAACGAGTTACGTCAACCCAAGTACAAGAGACGGATTTGTACAATCCAATGAGCAACAAGCTCAATTACAAATAAAGAACTAGTGTAAGATAAAAGAAATCTTACAACAAAAGAACCTAAGCCTCTCAACAATAATATATAAAAGATGATACCAATTTGAGAACCTAGGAAGAATGTTAATCGCTTCGTAGATGCGTGAGTGAAACACGTCGTTGAACTTGCAAAAGTACTGAGAGAGTGGATGGCAAGCTTCTTCTTTCTCTCTTGTGAATATGGTGGGAATTTGAAATTCTAGCTCTAGGATTTTCTCTTCTCTTTCTTGTGTCTCTAGTTTGCAAACAAAGAGTCCTAAGATCATTTTATAGAGTTTAGGACCTCAGGGATTCGTCTACTAGACATTGGGATTTAATTCCCAATGTTCATATTGTTGGAATTAATATTTCTGTCATTATGTTTTGAGCCAACGGCTAGTTGGTACCAGTACTAGCTATTCACTGCCACCAATGCCTGAGTCCCAGTACCGGTACTCATCATGGGTACTGGTACTTGTGACTCCCAGGTTTGAGATTACATGGGCACAGTAACCTACCAGTACCAGTACTCATCATGGGTACTGGTACTTGTAAGGTTCAGGCTAGAATTAAGGCTTTAACCTGTGGCCAACATGTATCGGTACTTATGGTTAGTACTAGTACTTGTTCACAATTTAAGACAAATTCTCAAACCTGTGCCTTGCAAATACCAATGCTGATGAACAGTACCAGTACTTCCTTACAAGTACCTGTTTAAAGTGTTTTAATCAATTATGCACTTTGAAAATGAATGCCATATAAATCCTAATTTATCTCTAATTGATTTTTACAATCTAAATTAAATTCCTTTCTTAAGAGGCAACAATCTATGAAAACCTAAACTAAAAAAATCAAAGGGTCGAAGATGATCTTCTTCTTCTCGATCCTTCCTTGTCATCTTGCCTTCTCCATATCATGATCTTCTTCTTCTCACCATCATGCCTCCATCAGTTCCTGTTTTCCTTGATCTTCACCTAAATCTGAAAAGAACTCAATTGCAAACATTAATTCATAATAATTTTGTTAACACCAAAACAACATGTGAAACAAGGTTTCAACAATCTCTTCCATCTCCGACCGCACCTCCGCACGATACACAATCCAACCCCCTCACCACCTACTCCACAACCTTCGCTACAACACCATGAACAAAACCCCTCATTCCACTCTCTCCACCATCCAAGCACGCCCCCGAACAACCCACTGCCGCACGTCCTACCATGACTACGTCGAGCAACCATACACCCTCTCATGGCACGCCATCACCACCCACACATTCGCCATGGTCCGGCGATACTCCTGAATGCTTTTCAGGTTTCTCCCTTTGCCTCCATTAACGAATGAGCTCCAAGCAAGTTTGAAGCCATGTTCTCGTGGTTCAAGCTCCAGATGCAACCTACAGGCTGTGCAAAATAGCCCCAGGACCACTTCAAGGTGGTCAATTGAAGCCCTTGCCCTTAGCAGCTATGCCAATCAGAGGAATCTCCTTGCTACAGACGCACACAAAGAAGGGACGTGGTTTAGTCCCACATTGGAAAGTGAAGAGGCATTGGCTGCGCATAAATTGAATTTGTCATCTGGCCATATCGCCTCAATACACCGGGGTGAGGTCCCACTTACCCTTCACATACTCGACCCGCTTAACCTAAGCCTTCACTCCTTGGCTGTGATTCACGCCCACAGCCCTGGACCTAGGTACGCAACTTGATTACCTGATTAAATCGGTATCTAAGAGAGGAGAATGGAAAGAAAGAGAGAGTAGGGGAGGGGTGGGTTTTGCTTCTGAAGGATTTGAGCGACACTTAGTCGCTGTGAGCAGAAGGCAGAAGCTAAGAAGAAGAAGAGGCCAAGGAAAGAAAAGAAGAAGGAGAAGACCTGAAAGAGGAGGTGAAGTAAGGCAGAAGAGAAGAGAGTCATGCCTGAAGAAGAAGATCAGAAGAGAAGAGCATTGTAGCAGGCGACAGTTAAGTCGTTTGATACACCTACTAGATATCTGATTTGGGTTTAATGCTGGTACTATTGGAACATTTAAGTACCTATGTTGCACGGTTGAAACTACTGTAGCATCATTTGAATAATTAATATATGTGCTTAGACCAATAATTGATTATCTAAATCACTATTATTTTATCTTAGTAATCTTTTTGGTCTTGAAATACATTGAGCTTCATTGAATACTTAATGACATTAATATTCATTGAAATATCTTTATGATTGAAATATCTTTATGGTGCTTCATTTATTGTGCTCATTTATATTTTAATTGAGATTAGCATGTGAATTCCTACTTGCTCCCTATGTTCGACCTCAAACTTCATTTCTAAGATTTTCAAGTTTATAAATTTATTTGTTGGAGCACATCTGTCTTATACTACGATGCATATCTTAAATAATGACAAATTTGCTTCAACACCCCATGCCTAACTTTTGCTAGTCCCTTAGCAAAATCTTATGAAAAGAACTAGAGCTGTAAACCATGCATTGAAGTTCAAATGCCTGATTCTTATTACTTTTTAGAAATTAGGTCAAAATGCTAATAGTAGGCCTAGAAGTACTCAAGTATCAATCAAGATCCAGACCTGACCAGCTTCAACCTAAGTCTGCCGTGAAGGTTTCTAAGACCTGCAAAAACTACCCAGAGGTTTGTTGACCCCAGCGGTTAAAGCACCCGTGCTTAGAATGTAGCATGTCTAGGTTCAGTTTGCCAGTGCATTTCTTTTCTAAGAAAGAGTGATAGAAGTAGATTTTTCATTTGGAGAGTTTTCTCTCTTTTCTTTTCTACTTTTTCCCTAAATCTAACCTCAAATTGGCCCTAAACACGATCTATATCGGATTCCTTGTCCCTACCATCAATCCTCGAAGGGTCTTTGGCATTCGATGCTTCGGGATAGCATCGCCCATGGCAACCCCCAGAACCCTGGCTTTTGACAATTTGAGATAGTGCCATCCATGACATTCTGTAGCTAAATTCAAGCTTTGGCAATTGACATTTCGGGATAATCCTACTCGTGGCACCTGAACCAACATAAGGTGCTTACATGCCCTCGGTAGGATATTTAGATATCCTAAGAGACAACCACCAAGGAGACGATATGTTATTACGCATCTTTGAGGGGAATTTCCCACCTCTCTGCACTGAGAACTCATCCAATCAACTTGTGTTGTCGAACCACTCCTAAGCTTAGATCTTCGAGATGGTTTTTTAGAATAGAACACTTTTGGCAGATTTTTCTTTATTTAAGCTTACTAAACCAGACTAAGTGTGTGATTTTGGGTGCTTAGGTTACCAAGTCCAGCAAACCAAAGTGCAGCAACGGGGTAAAATAAACCCTAAGCCGTAGATCTAATACATCAGCCTCGTACTTTCCTCAACCTCTTGAGGACTAATCTGAAGCTCAATGGATACATGAATGTTTAAGCCCTAAAACAAGCTTAAGAGGCCTAAGATCAACACTAAGGACTTAATTTTTCTTTTCTTTTTGATTAAGTCTAGAACTTCAGTAATCTCCATAATCAAGTGCTAATGACTATCAATTTTTGTTCATGAGTGTTGCTCCTCTTTGACATTTGAATTCTCCTCTCTTTTCCTCCTAAAGATAGATTGGCATTTGAGTTCACAAAATTCCTCCCCTTTCTCCAATTTTTTTTCTTTTTCAATTTTTTTCCAATTTTTAAATATGTATTTTTGCGAGAAACCTTCAGAGAATTGAATTTCCATCTGTTTGCACTTTAACACCACCCATGCCTAAGTTTTGCAATATCCTCATTGTAAATAGGAAAGTATGAAATCAGTGTGGTTCAAGGATTAGAATAGGATCAAAGGGTGGGTGAATAGGTCGGGATGACTATTGCGGACAATTTCAAGCTCTGGTACAAGTACCAAAGGTGGAGTCGGCTGTTCTAAAGTTGGGCTCAAAGGTGCAATAGGAGTGTAGCTCAAAAGATGATCTGAAGGGTCTTGGGTTTTTGGAATGACAGGTTGTCTCTCGTTAAGCACTAAATTCAATGCCTTCAGGTGAGCAAAAGGTGATCAAGGAGAAGGGGTGTTCAAATCAGAGAATTGTTGTAGAACAAGGACCTTGATCAATAGCCTGGTTGGTCCAACCAGGTGCTTGTTCAGATCGATAGGCTGATGATACAGCCCAAACCCGATCAATCTAGTGGGTTGATAGATGTGAATCAAAAGATGTGGAGCCTACCAGATATTTTGAGGCTCAAATGGATGTGGAAATGAGAATCCAGGGTTTGGCTGAGTCAGTTCAGCCTGGTTAGAATAGGGATCCTCAAAAGAAAATGGATCTGAAAAGGATGTAGGAACCCTATAGATAGGATCAGAAAGGGATAAGAAGTGGTTATTAGTCTGATCAGTGTCTGAAACCTAATCAAAGGATGGAGGAGAATCATATGCAACAGGATCAGAGAAAGGTGAATCAAAGTAGAAGTTGATTCCAGTGGCGGGTCAAGGTTGAGATTGGATTTTGGAATGCTCTGTGTGTGGATCAGAAAATGTGGCTTCTATGAGATCTGTGTGTGTTGAGGGCTCCTCTAGAAAAGATTCAAAGGTAGGTTCATCTAGAGGGTCCTCATGATGCTTGTCAAGATCAAAAGTAAATGCCTAGAGAGTGCTTATAGGATCATGGCAATCTGAGTCAATAAAAGATTCGAATTCTAAATTGCAGACACTCTCAGCACTTACTGTTTTTGATTCCTGCAGATCATAAAAGAATGATTCCATCTCAATGGAACTTGATTTTGAATCAATGATCTCGGGATCCGGAATCTCAGAGTTAGAGTCAAAGAACGGGTCATGGATGCTGAGGTCGAAAATTGATTTGTAATCATCAGGAAATAAAGGTTCTTCAAAATTAGAGTAAGATTCAAAATCATCAGAGAATTTATGAAGATCAGTTTCTGAACCTGATTCCAGATCAGAATTTCCACCATAGAATAAATCAAGATGTGTAGAATCAGTAACTTAACTTGGATCTAACCTAATTTCAAATTCTGAGCTCAAAGAGGTGTCCTTATTAGGCATGGGCTCAGGTTCTTAGTTCTTATGGGAGACCCAATCGAGTCCTATCTCTTCCAACCCCTCGATTTCTGTATCATAAATTGGTTTGACTTCCGAGAAATCAATCTATATCTCTGAGGTGGTTGAAAAGGTGTAATCATCAAATATAGGCCCACAATCATGGTCTACATTCAAAATCTGATTCTCACGACATTAGACCTCTTTATCATCCCAAATAGGCTCGAATTTAGATTCTAGGTCAAATGTAGTTGTTGGGTCACTAGAATCTTGACTAGGTTCTATAGGGATGTCAAGATCATTCTTGAGAATCACCTTATCAAGATAAGGAGCGGAATTTACATTCTCGAGAGGTTCTGACTCAATCTCATCTTCACAGGTGTCGAGGAAATCTAGGCTTGATGGACTAGCTTCATGATTTTCTAAGGTTGGTTCAAAATTGAGAACACCTGCAATCGGATCCTCTCAACGCATCTCAAGATCAAGTGTATCAATCTGCACATAATTTTAATTAGATTCCATCTAGGTTGGGGGTCCACAACAACCTTGATTTTCAAACTCAGGATTTGGGAAATCATATTGATCCTCAATGTTGCTCCAAGGTTTTTCATCAATTTCGGAGGGGATGTATGGGTATTTTTTATTGATAGCTTTATACACCATATTCAGTAATTTTCCACGTTCCTCCATGAGACCTTGGTGTTTTTCCAAAAAGTGGGGGATTTAACCAACATTGCAAATACTCATTTCTACGTAATTTCTTCAATTTAATATATTCTAATAAGAAATCATTTTGGGTTGAACCATGTGTCATTTGTGTCAATATCATTTGAACATGGTTCATAGTGAATTTTGTTGTTTCTGGAACATTAACTGAAATTGGATTTGAGGTTCTCTCATAATCTTCATAATGTTTAAGGGCATCCTCAATCATTCTACCTTTCATGGACCTTCAGGATTCAGGTTTCCTAATTGGTCTTCCTAAATTGCCAGGTTGCATTTTCAAATTAGGTGGTGGATCAGGATGTAGGATAAAACTTTGGTTCAGATTGAAGTAATTAGATCATATCAGAAATCCCATAGAAGATCTAATGAGGCCTCTTAGGTTAAAAACCTAATGACGTTCCTGTGCATGTGCTCTAGAGAAAGGATGAGGGATTGGATGTGATTTGGACTTAATCAAGGCACCCAAAGATTTTCGGATGGCTAAGGCTATTTCGAGGCAGTTGATACCTCTAAATCAGTAATTCGCACACCCAAAAATTACCTAGGTAGCCAGGAAGGGAGAGCCTCGAAAAGACCCCTACACGGTAGAGCGTCCCCATGGGTTATAGTGTTTCCCCCACCCGACCTTCCTTGTCACAGTGGTTCCAAGTAGACCAGTATGTGCAAATTGAGATTTTAAGTCTACCAATTTTATTCCTAATTTGTGCCTTGGATTTCACCTAGTTAGAAGTTAATTTAGTTTGTGACCTAATTTGGAGGTTGATTGGCCTACATAGTAGACCAACTTCACCTGACATACCCTAAAAGATGTAGAATAAAATTTAAGTCAAGATCGAAAGATCATCCTAAATTGATTCTCAGGTTATTAGGTCCACAATTTTAGAATTCAAGTGAGATTTAGAGCCTGATTTTAGGGTTCTTCTTATTAGATTTTTTCAAGCAAGGGTTTGGGTGGCACACAAATGCGGGAGGGTGAATCTCCTTTAATTCAAGCAAGTGTGAACTAACACATCAAAACCCTAGAGTAGAAACCCCAATTGGCTCTATTTCAAGTACAATTTGATCTCAAAATGCTCACCTTGGACTCAAAGAAGAAGTGAGTAGTACAAGATGATTAGAAATTAAATGTAAATCCCTAGTAGGTACAAGCAATTTGGATGGGGATCTCTAAAACAAAATCATCTCAACTTCAATCAGATATTGATTTTCAATTCGTAAATCCGGAAACTTGCCTTTTGAATGAACATTACTATGAAAATAAGGCAGGTGATTCCTAATTGATTTGCTTCATTTTTCTCTCTTCAAAGATTAGGAGATTGATTATGGAAGAAGAGAGTTACTTGACCCTAGAGTAGTTGACTTGCGCGGAAGATTTTTTCGTGATGTACCTCGCAAAATCACAATCAAACAAACAGGGCAAGTTAATGCTCAGACAACAATAAAGAAAGATAAGACTAATGTGTAAATTACGTGTTGCCTCGCATAGTAGCAGCAGCAGTAGCAGAGGAGATGCCTTCAATTGTTGGTGAAGTCGAAGAATTGGTCTCCAATTGATGACCTGGGATGATGCCTAGAAGGTGTCTGCGTGACTTGGGAGAGGATTTGGTGAAGAACACAGTTGAAGCTTGAAGAACAAGGCCAGAGATGATGGTGGCAGCGGTGGAGCACGACAAAGACCTGAAATACAAAGAATGGCCTCTCAACGTTAAAAGTCCTCAGAAGAATCGCCAATGCATGGAGAAGGTGGTGATGGTGGTTTCGTGGCGTTTGGTGGAATGTGACGATCTGCGGAAGTCGGAGGAGGAGCGTGGAGATGGGCGAGTTCGATGGGTCATGTGAGTGAGTGAAAGGCATAATAAGGATGGGGGTTTGGTTCGTGGAGGTGAGGTGGAGGTTGTGAAGGTGTTGGCTAGGCGTTTGGTGTGGTGCAGCATCGAGGAAGCCTCGTCGGAGGTGCAGCCAGACGTGGAGAAGATGGAGGGCAAACGGCAACGTCGTGGGTTGAATTGAGGGATAAAGAGAGGGAAAAGGAAGTAGAGGGAGAGGGGAGCCTAACTAACCTAACCTAACCAAATGAAAGGGGAAGAAGGCGCCAGTTATGGTATGGTTGGCATCGGAGAAGGAAGAACCTCTGGTGGGGGAGAACGGTGAGGAAGATGGAGGAAGGAAATGCCTGTTGGTATTGCAAGGTGTGGACAAACTTGAGGAGGGAGAATCCACCGACTTTGGTCAATGGCGGTTGACTAAGAGGGTGGTTAGAGAAGCTCACCGGAGCTTGCGGAGAGTTCGGCCAGAGAGAGGAGAAGAAGGTGGAATCTGGTCCAAAACCAAGCTAAGGAGGTGAGGTTTTCAATTAGGGTCTTTTTATAGGGCATTAGACTAGCTTCCAAGCTTGGAATCAAGATAGAAAGCTCAAAAATTAGGGGAATTTCCAAGAGTTCGCATGAACTCTGGGGCAAGATTCGGCACCAAGCTTGGGTTCAGATTGAAGGGACTGTCTTGAAAAGTCTCCCTTCTAATTTTGGAAGGGTTTGGGTGTGAAATCAGGGAGAAATCCCAGATGAAAACTCGGTGCTTGATGGGTTCACACGGAAATAGCAGTAGGGGCCTCTTGGTGAAGGTGATGATAAACATAGGGGCTAAATGCAATAGATTTCAAAAGCTGAGAGGCTATTTGAGAGAAAAAGAGTCAAACTATACCAAAATGCAAACTAGGTCAAGATGATTTTTGATTGTTCCCAAATTTTGGTGCAAACATAATTTTAATCCAAGGAATCTAATAGTGAAGTTGGATTTTAGCTTTCACCAAGTTTAACTGGGTAATTTATGTAGAAACCTAAATTAAGGCAACTTTCTATCTGAGACTTTATTTTAAGTTAAAATAGGTTCCAATGGTCAATCAAGGAACCAAACCCTATGGAATATTTTTCTATGAATTTTAGAAGGTTCAAGTGAATTTTATTTTGACCAAAACCTCTATTATTTATGTAGGTCTGAAATTAGGGTTTCGGGTGCTGTTGTGACTCTTGAAGTGTGCGAAAACCCATTTCTATCACTTCAAGAGTCAAAATAGTACCCAAAACCTTAATTTCAGACCCGCATAAATAACAGAGGTTCCAAGCTTGAAGTGTGCAAAAACCTATTTCTATCATTCAACACACATAGTTCTTAAGGATTCGAATACAGGGAGAGATGGCAACTAGGGTTTGGGAGGGTGGCGATGGCCAGAAGGTGTGGAGGTCTAAGAGATGGTGCAAGAGAGAGAGAAGGGAGGAGGCAAGGGCAACCAACCAGGCAACGTACAGGGTTGGAAACTTCTAGAGGAGGGGGAGAGGAGGGAATGCTGAAATAGTGTGTTTCTGAGGCAGAAGAAGAGGGCATATGGTGGCGGTGTGCAGCAATCCAACTTTATGCCTGGCGTGTGGGGGTTGGGGCCATAGGGAGGACTCAAGCTGAAGGGTGGGGAATATGGACCAGAAGGGAGTGAAGCAACAATGGAGCCATGGAGTGATGGGGAAGACACCCCCACCACCGCCGGTGAGTTTGGGATATGATGTCGAAATCCCTTAGTCTGACACTAGGCAACGAAGATTGCGATAAGGAGCACCCTCATTGGAGAAATACTGACCGGAGCTTATTCGCATGAGAACATCCATAGTATGGTAATATCTCTAACTTCGTCTTCCAAAGGGAGGAAGGTAGCATATTTGGGTGGGTGTTGTTGAACGTTTTGCGAATCGCTACGCTTACGTGTTTGGTTTTGGAAAACCTGTCGTTGTAGTTCGAAAGTGAAGAATTCATGTTCAATAAATAAAATTTATACCGAAAAGAATTTCGGGTCGAACATAGGGAGGCTACGTTGATCTATATTCGCAATTATATATCTTTTTTTAGGATTTTTTTGATAAGCAAGGCGATATAATTACAATGGAGCTATCAGACTAAAAGAAAGAGAGAGAGAGAGAAAGAGAGAGAGAGAGAAAGAGAACATGCATTCAATATTCCAATTGTTTATATAATCAAACTAAATAGAAGTTACACTAGAAAGAGGAAAATCAATTACACTATAAAGTAGGAAAATTCTACACTAGAAAAGCTGTAAATAAGAATGGGAGAGAGAAGTTATCCTCCTCGACGATTGCTTGGAGGACGAGCCGGACGGGATGATGCCTGGATGAAGGAGAATGAAGCAGGACGAAGGAGGATGAAGCAGAAGAACGGGAATGGAGCAGCACGCCATCGTCGTCGCGGGATCCACTTCCGAAGGGGAACGAAAATTGGACTTTATCTCGCGAGAAGCATCCCGGGTGTGGGACAAGCTTCTCTTGAGCTTTGGAGGGGTAGAGAGGAGAAAGAAGGGATGAGAATTTCGTATGGAGGGAGTCTCCTTTTATAGTTGCAAGGAGTGGGGGCAAAATGGACATTACAACTTCAAAATAATAAAAGAGGGGTCTTTAGTGACGGATAAATCCGTCACTAAAGCCCTCAACGTGGGCGTCGTGGGCGGCTCGTGCGGGCCTCCTCGCCTACTCGCGCGCTCAACGGCTTGTGCACGTTCGTCGATTTTCAGCTGTCCGATCGTGAGATCGGACGGCTTAAGATGCGTCTCCGCTCGCTACGTTGTGCGCCAGCCCGCGTGCGATCGCGTGTCCGCGCCGCACGTTCAATTGTGCGTGGACGCTATCAGGCGCGCGCGGCCGTCCGATCTCCATCTAACGCTCCACCCGTGCCCAATCGCCCGCACCTTCTAGCCCCTCGCCGTGGCTCGATCCTGCGCCTGCCACTCGCGAAAGCGCGCTCGACCACTGCGCTATGGGGCGCGGATGGTCGAGCGGATGCTTTTAAGCGCGAGCGACCACAGCCATTGGATTAAGATCCAACGGTGGAGAGAGATCGGGCGTGGGGCCTTCACAAGATGCAAGTGGCCGTTTGGGCGGCTGAGATGGCTCCACGTGGTGGTATCTTGGCCGTCCATCTTCTGGAAGTTGTAGATGGTGCCACGGATGTCGGATTGACTCGATTTTTGTGTCGTTGGGCTACGATTGTCGATCCGAATTCATCCGTGCGGTCGGATTTATCATTTGAAGTGTGTATTTACACCATCCTGGCCCTTGATCTTCTAGGGTTCCCGGGTCACTATCTGATGCTACGGATGCCTAATTAGGGCAATCTTGGAGTCGTTGAACTCCAATCGTCATCCTGATCACATCCATACGGTTGCATCTTTGATCCGAGGTCCCTATAAAATGTTTGCCCTATCCAAGCACATAAAAGGAGACAATTGACCACCATTTTATTCAAACTACTCTAAATGCATGATGATGCATGTTATGCAATATTTATATCATGAAATGCAATCCTATGCTTAAGAACATGCATAAATAGACATTTTAAGTAGTGTAAATGTGTTTACATCATACCCCCATGCCTATCTTTTGCTAGTCCTTAGCAAAAACTATATGCTATTTATAAAAGAATTAGGTTGGATTATTTGGACTTGAGTTATTTCTCAATCATTAAGAAATTGTCTACTTAGGAACTGAACTCTCAAAGACACAACAGTGCTCGAGTATCAGCAAAAATGCAGACCGCCTCAAGCCCTCGCCTTATTAAAAGAAAATTTTCTTTTTCTCTTTTTCTCTTTTCTAATTTTTTTGGATTTTCAAATTTTCGGGTTTAAGAGTGGCTTTCTATGGCCATTCAACTCACCCAAAATTTGATGAGAACCCTAAGCTTTAAGCATCTTATTGTGATTGTGATAGACTCGTTGACCGGCAATTAAAATGGATTTCGGATTTCTACGCTTCTAAGTGACCTAACAAGAATTCTGCCTAAAAGTGTATCTTTACAACCGATAGCTTTCTCCCTACTTTTACTATTATTATTATTATTTTTTTTATGTGGTCAACGCAAGGGTGAATCCAGTGTATATCTCCCCGGTTTATTCTACTTCTCCGCTTCTTCCTAAGTGTCTTGGGAATTTTTAGTGCATTTTTTGAGCTGGGTTCTGGACAACCGGTCGATGAGCTGTTACCACCGACAACTTGCCAGCCATACTCGTGCGGTGAAGTGTGGCTTATTTCTTTTTGTTCTTTTCTCCTTTTCTTTTTGAATTTTTTTTCTTTTTTTTAAGTAGGTGGCTTCCCTGGTCTAAGATTTACCTAAAGGCAGCAAACAGAGAAAGGTCCAGTGACTGGGCTCTGGACAACCTACCTATGGGCTGTTACCCACGATAACTTGCCAGCCATATCACCCTAGAAGGTTCATTAGCTACCCAATTTCCGTTAGAATCGCCAAACGAGTCAGTGCAAAGAAAGTGTGTAGATGCTTAAAACTCAAAATTCCCTCAAATCAGAGGGCGGGTTGATAAGTCGTGTACTTATCACCCAAACTTATTTATTCCAATTATAATAAAAATAAGATGGCGAGGACTCAAAAACAAATCCACATTTTAGTGGATACACAGGCTAATTAAGTCCAAAGACATGAGGGGTCTTTGTGTTCAGATCCTAATGTAAAATTTCCTAGGATTGAAAAGTCCTAATGTCCAACTAATCCTTCCTAATTTTTTTTTTTTAAATAAGAAGAGAGACAATTTATATGGATTTCACAAAGCTGACCAAATAATTCAAGAATGAATCCACCCCCCCATGCCTAGCTGATGCAATGTCCTCATTGAAAAAGAGACATGAAAGAAAGGGTAGAATATGAAAGATGTCACCTGGATGTGAAGCTCGTATCAGCCTTGTGTCATATGTACAACTGCTGAGTTTAATGCCATCAGCTAGGCGAAGTCCAGCCAAAGAAGTCACAGAATGGCTAGAGCAATAGAGTCTGAGATGGGTTCTGGAAGATTACGGTCAACAACAGGCTTCAAACATTGACCGTTGACTTTAAAGGTGTTACCCGTCTTTGGGTCAGAAATCTGAACGGCACCATTAGGAAAAATCTGATCAATTATGAATGGCCATTCCATTTAGATCTAAGTTTACCAGGAAAGAGCTTAAGTTTAGAATCAAATAACCAGACCTTCTGGTTTGGCTCAAAGCTCTTGCGGGAAATCAATTGATCATGTAGAGCTTTGGTCCGAGCCTTGTAGATCTTGGCATTCTCATAAGCATCATTTCTAAGCTCCTCCAACTCAGATAGTTGGAGTTTCCTGTCTTTCCAGCTATATTAAGATCTAAATTGCGTTGTTTGATTGCCTAGATGCCCTGTGTTCAATCTCTACAGGTAGATGGTGTAATTTCCCTACTTGGAGGGGTGAGATCAGTGTGACGTAAAAAATGTGCAAATGAAATATAAAGCAATCTCACAAAAATCAATCGCACAAGTACACAAGTAATTTTAGGTGGAAACCCAAACCGGGTGAAAACCACCACCTAACCCTCTCGAGTTAGGATTTTCCGATCAACCTAGTTGATCAAATCCACTAAACGAATCACTTTAAAACGAGGGTGATTCAACCTCAGTACAACCACGCTACAAGTACGAGGGTAGCGTTCCTCAACCCCTTCTCTCCACGAGAAGCCTTTTGTCCCACGAAGGAGACGGGAATTCGCAAAGCGAATACCCAACCAAAAGACAAAGGTAAAATAAACAACAAACCTATAGAGCCAACAAAGTAATAAACCTAAGCTTCTATAGGATTTAGGAAACTCCCCTTTGCAAGGAGTGTGTCGACGATGACACGGTGCGTGAGCCACGCGACGGCGTAATGTCGCTCTCGTAGACAACGACGGGAGAGCGGGTGCGCGAAGGGAATGATGCTCTCAAGATGTAGAACTTGAGCTTGGAGAGCAAGAGCTAGCTAGGACACAAGAGAGTGGAAAGTGTAATACAAATTGTTTCTTGTGTATCTTGGTCTCTCTAGGTGTGTATCTTGTGTATAAAGGCTCCCCTCTATTTATAGAGGCCTTAGGAAGGCTTTGGAAGGCTTAAGAAAGGTTCTATAGCCGTTGGGAACAAAGCCCAAGTGAAACAGCCTGAAATCAGGAACAATCATTGTTCTGACAGGCTTATCAGACGTCTAATTCTAGCATCAGACGTCTGGAAGTTCACTATAAGACGTCTGATTCAAAGTTCAGACGTCTGATTTTGGGCGGGTCTCTCCCTGACTTGGATCAGATCTAAACAGGGTTTTTACACAAGTCCATCAGACGACATACAGGACATCTGGCACTATGTCTGGACGTCTGGAAACCTACTTTTACTGTGGGAATTGATTTCCAAATGTTGCAACGGCTAGAAAATCTCTGAGAAGAGATTTTGGGTCAGCCGAGGCAAAACGGTCATTTATCAGACGTCTGGAAAGGCCTAAGGATGTCTGATAAGGCTCTAACGGTCATAATCTTGAGTGCCTGCTAAGCTAGCCAACGGTCCACTATCTGGACGTCTGGCAAGTCCATCAGACGTCTCCTAAGACGTCTGGTATAATGTCTGGACGTCTGATTTCATCAGACAGAACTAGCTATCCCAGCCTAACAGATATCAGACGTCTGAAACAACAGTCAGACGTCTTAAAATACTTTATGAGACGTCTGATTTGGGACTTAGACGTCTGGAAGTGCTGTTTGAACCCTATATTGGTTTTCTAAGTATTCTACAGAAAACCTAAGTATCCTAGGGTTGTGCCGATGTTCCTAGGACTACTGTTAGGGTTCTTTGAGGCTCTTTAACATGAAATATCTAAGGAAATAAAGAGCAACAAAAGAAACGAAAAATACAACAAGTACAAAAGAAAGAAATCTATCCTATTCTTCATTTCCTTCCAACTTCAATCTGTCGCTCCACGCGAACCTCCTCTGTTTTCCGTCAAGCTCCTCCAATCCGTCCTGGATGCGCGCTCGAACTCCGTCTAAACACATCCACATTTGCAATTGACCTGAAATCTAGGACTCAAATTGCAAATGTTAAATAACACGTGTTTTGTTATCATCAAAACAAATGATCGTGGTGCTCTAGCACCAACAATCTCCCCCTTTTTGATGATGACAAAACCATAAATAATAATACATAAAAATCCTCCCCCTTTTTGACATTACCAAAAAGGTTTGATTGGTTTAAAATTCCTATAACTCCCCCTTAAAACATGCTCTTCTATGAGTTTCTTTTGACAAAGGTAATGTCCTCCCCCTTTTTGTAACAATGAGATAGCTATTATTTTTCTCCCCCTTTCTAAAGGAAATTTAGCTACCTTATATCTCCCCCTTAAAAATTGACAATTAGCTCATTAATTTTTAACTCCCCCTATCTAAATGCTTATAAAAAGATAGGGTTAAAAATTTTACCTCACCTACCATGGCCAATAAAATGGCCCGAATGGTGGTGGTGGATGCCACATCGGATGGGGCTCCCATCCGTAGCTTGGAGGCCCAGGCATTGGCGCCGGTCTCCAATCTGGTGGTCGACGTGCGGCGGGTCCGTCGTTTGTTCGCCGTCTCGTCGGTCTTCTTGTTCTCCTCCTTGGTCTACTCCTTGGTTCCCCTAACTTGAGTTGACCAGCCTTGAGTTTGTAGGTCCAGTCCTTTGTGTTGTAATTATCCCTGAATCCTACAAAACAAGATTCTAATTCTTTCTTCGGTATCCAAGTGGGCTTGGATCCGGATCTGTTAGCGGGTCTCCTTGATGGAGATCCTTTCTCAACCTTAGGGCTATAAAAATTATCTACTTTATTGATTAATTTGTTGGAGTTTTCCCTAAGACATGCAATTTCTTTTTCTATAATACTCATCTTAGTCTTTAAATTAGAGATTTCTAACTTTAGACTATCATTTTCCTCAATCAATTTATTATTTTCATGGATGAGGTCTTGATTTTCTAATAATAGGTTATCAATTCTAGGACTAGCTTCTATGTCCTTAAGTTGTTTTTCTAACCTATCATTTTCATTTTTAAGAAAACTAAGGTTCTTTTTAATACTTTTGTTTTCTATTTTAAGTGATTTACTAATCTCAAATAGTTTATTAAAAGCTTCTTGTAAATCGAAATTTACCTCGTTGTCGCTGTCGTCGCTTCCGCTTTCGCTGTCGCTGTTGCTTCCTCTGGCCATGAAACCAAAGCAAGCGGTTTCCTCCTTTGCGTGATCTTCTTCCGAGCTTGTCTCCTCATGAGTGCCTTCCAACCTCCTCCATATTTCGTGGGCGGTGGTGCACTCTTGGATTCGTTCGAATTCCTTCGGACTCAATGCGCAATGCAAGGCATTCATTGCCTTTGCGTTGAGGTTGAGATTCCGAACCTGATCTTCTGAGTAACCTTTTGCGGGTTTCTTGGGAATAAAAAATGCGGATTCGCACTTTTCCCACACCCGGAAGTCGTAGGCCTGCAACCACAGAGTCATACGATTTTTCCAATAAACGAAATCTATACCTGCAAAGTATGGTGGTCACGAGGTATCGTGTCCTTCGGTGCACACGAATACTTTTCCCTCCATATCTGGATCCTCGCCGGTTTGTAACGCCGATTTTACGAGACCTGCTCTGATACCAAATGTAATTTCCCTACTTGGAGGGGTGAGATCAGTGTGACGTAAAAAAATGCGTAAATGAAATATAAAGCAATCTCAAGAAGACAATCACACAATGTACACAAAAAGTTTTTAGGTGGAAACCCAAACCGGGTGAAAACCACCACCTAACCCTCTCGAGTTAGGATTTTCCGATCAACCTAGTTGATCAAATCCACTAAACGAATCACTTTAAAACGAGGGTGATTCAACCTCAGTACAACCACGCTACAAGTACGAGGGTAGCGTTCCTCAACCCCTTCTCTCCACGAGAAGGATTTTGTCCCACGAAGGAGACGGGAATTCGCAAAGCGAATACCCAACCAAAAGACAAAGGTAAAATAAACAACAAACCTATAGAGCCAACAAAGTAATAAACCTAAGCTTCTATAGGATTTAGGAAACTCCCCTTTGCAAGGAGTGTGTCGACGATGACACGGTGCGTGAGCCACGCGACGGCGCAATGTCGCTCTCGTAGACAACGGCGGGAGAGCGGGTGCGCGAAGGGAATGATGCTCTCAAGATGTAGAACTTGAGCTTGGAGAGCAAGAGCTAGCTAGGACACAAGAGACTGGAAAGTGTAATACAAATTGTTTCTTGTGTATCTTGGTCTCTCTAGGTGTGTATCTTGTGTATAAAGGCTCCCCTCTATTTATAGAGGCCTTAGGAAGGCTTTGGAAGGCTTAAGAAATGTTCTATAGCCGTTGGGAACAAAGCCCAAGTGAAATAGCCCGAAATCAGGAACAATCATTGTTCTGACAGGCTTATCAGACGTCTAATTCTAGCATCAGACGTCTGGAAGTTCACTATAAGACGTCTGATTTTGGGCAGGTCTCTCCCTGACTTGGATCAGATCTAAACAGGGTTTTTACGCAAGTCCATCAGACGACATACAGGACGTCTGGCACTATGTCTGGACATCTGGAAACCTACTTTTACTGTGGGAATTGATTTCCATACGTTGCAACGGCTAGAAAATCTCTGAGAAGAGATTTTGGGTCAGCCGAGGCAAAATGGTCATTTATCAGACGTCTGGAAAGGCCTAAGGACGTCTGATAAGGCTCTAACGGTCATAATCTTGAGTGCCTGCTAAGCTAGCCAACGGTCCACTATCTGGACGTCTGGCAAGTCCATCAGACGTCTCCTAAGACGTCTGGTATAATGTCTGGACGTCTGATTTCATCAGACAGAACTAGCTATCCCAGCCTAACAGATATCAGACGTCTGAAACAACAGTCAGACGTCTTAAAATACTTTATCAGATGTCTGATTTGGGAATTAGACGTCTGGAAGTGCTGTTTGAACCCTATATTGGTTTTCTAAGTATTCTACAGAAAACCTAAGTATCCTAGGGTTGTGCCAGTGTTCCTCGGACTACTGTTAGGGTTCTTTGAGGCTCTTTAACATGAAATATCTAAGGAAATAAAGAGCAACAAAAGAAACGAAAAATACAAGTACAAAAGAAGGAAATCTATCCTATTCTTCATTTCCTTCCAACTTCAATCTGTCGCTCCACGCGAACCTCCTCTGTTTCCCGTCAAGCTCCTCCAATCCGTCCTGGATGCGAGCTCGAACTCCGTCTAAACACGTCCACATTTGCAATTGACCTGAAATCTAGGACTCAAATTGCAAATGTTAAATAACACGTGTTTTGTTATCATCAAAACAAATGATCGTGGTGCTCTAGCACCAACAGATGGCATGCCTTTCCATACACTAAACGGAATGGAGACATGCTGATGGGCGTTTTACACGCCGTACGGTAGGCCTAAAGAGCGTCCTCAAGCTTTTGAGTCCAATCCTTGCAATCTGGCCTAACTGTTTTTTGCAGAATGTTCTTGATCTCTCGATTGGAGATCTCGGCTTGTCTATTCGTTTGGGGATGGTAAGGTGTGGAAATTCGATGGTTAACCCGGTATTTGGCCAATAAATTTCGGAATTGGGCATTAGTAAAATGAGTGCCACCATCACTGATGATAGCCCTCGGAATCCCGAACCTACTGAAGATATTTTTTTTGATAAAATTGATGACCACCTTGTGGTCATTGGTTCGGGTGGGAATTGCCTCAATCCATTTGGACACATAATCAACAGCAACAAGAATGTACTAATGTCCAAATGAAGGGATAATGGGTCCCATGAAATCGATGCCCCAAATATCGAAAATTTCTACAGGAAGAATAGGGTTTAGGGGCATCATGTCTCTCTTAGTTATGTTCCTGAGTGACTGACATCGAGAACATGACCTTGCGAAGTGTTCATATGCTTTTGTGGGGTTTTAAATAATGTCACGTTGTAATATAGCTGACAAAATGTTCAAACAAATATAGAGAATTTTATTACTCGAAAAACTAGAGTATCCGAGGTCGAACACAGGGAGCAATCTTAGTACTTTTAAAACCAAAGAATACAACTTTTAAATGAAAACAATTAATTCAAAGAGAGAGAGAGTTATAAAAAGAATTGCTAAAAGAAAACAGAATTGGACGTCTGATTTCTTTATCAGACATCTTAAAAGTAGCCTTCTTTCTCTCTTCTGCCTTCTTCTTCTTCGTTGGCTCTTCTTCTTTTCTTCTGATCCACAGGTCTTTTTCTTCCTTTAACTTCTTTCTCTTCTCTTCCCTTTCCTGCGAAGACTTCTTTTTTCATGCCTTTGTTTCCCTTCTGTCTTCTTTCTTTTTGTCTTTTCTGTAGTCCTTCCTTCTCTCAGATCTCTGCCTTGCTCAACTTCCTTTCTTCAGAGTTCCTTCTTCTTCTACTCCTGCTCTTCTATTTCTTCAGTTCTTCTTTTTACTTTCCTTCGCCTCTTCCTTCTCTTCTTTTCCCTTGCTGCAGCGGCTAAGTGTTCGCTTCTTCCTCTCTTCCTTCTTTCCTACGCACACCATAGCCAATGCAAAACCTACCCCCTTCCCTCTACCCAAACGTCTCTCTATTTCTCTGCAATTTGCTCAAGGATGCTCTCCCAGAGCCATACGGGTAATCGGGTCAGATTTTGCACCTGGGACCAGGTGCACCAGCAGGTGGGTGATTCGCGAGGAGTGCTCAGGTTAGGGTTGGGTTGGATCCCGCCAGATCCACGAGGTCAAACCGCGGACGAGGCAGGCGTGGGTCGGGTGAGGGACCTCACCCCTATGCATTCAGAGGCAATAAACAGATAACACAAAAACACTTTGAACCATACCTGTGCGTTGCGTGTCACCGATGTGGGACTATCTGGCCTGCCCCAATTTCGCGCGCGCCTGCAGAGCATTCTTCATGCAATTGCCAAGGCTGGGAGCTTCGCAGTGCTCCTTGCTGCCCCTGATCACTTCGCAACACTCGCGCGAGTCTGCTGCGCCTGGAGCCTGGAATACCTGACGCCTGGAGCTGCTGCAAAGCTGCTTCGACCGTCAATGGCGGCAGGAGCTGAAACCTGTCAAACACAAGCATGGCCTATTGGCCTAATCAGACCAGCTGGCCACCTTCGTCGTGGAAAGGCGAAGATGGTGCACGGTGCTACAGGTCGCAGGACGGCCTAGGCATGCGTGCCTAGGTCAACCTGTGGCCGAAGGTGTGGGGTTGTTCGGGGGGCTACTGCGGAGGTGTGGAGTGGCAGTGGAGGGGCGGAAAGTGTTCCTTGTGGTGAGGCGGAGCTTACGAGATGGTTGGCGAGCCGTGTGGAGGGGCAGAGTGGTGGGAGCGGCTCGCCGAAGGTCGGTCGGAGGCGAGGAAGATGGAGGTGGTCAAGCAATGTCGAGGGGCAATTCAATGAAATAACAGGGGGAAAAGAGAGAGGGGAAGATGGAGAACGGATCTGGAGTGATCTGGAAGGAAGGGAGGCAACGGAGTGGATGGCGCATAACTGCCGTCGTCGGGGAAGAAGAACCCTAAGGGAGGGAGCGGCGACGAGGATGAGGTCAGGGGCACGTGCGCTTGGTATGGTGCAACGCTAGAGGAAGAGCCGAAGTTGACTCTACTGCTGGTATGGCAGCAGAGCGACGAGAAGGAGGGGAGGAGGTCGCCGGAGCTTGTGGGTTACTTGGCCGGAGATGGGAGAGAGGAAAACTTGGGGGAATCTCCGTCAAAACAAGGCTGAAGATCTGCGGCCGGGTCTGAAGATCCTTTTATAGGTGTTGGCCGAACCTTCTAGTGCGTGGAGGGCGCGCAATCACCTCCGTCGGCTCACCAGAGAAGGAAAGAAGGTGGATACCCAAATCCCTCGTGCGTTCGCACGAGAGATTGGGTTCACACCAGAGATCGTGATTGGCTTTAGATGGAAGGGAATTCCTCAGAGAATCTCCCTTCCATTTCTGGGAGGGAATCTCTGAGGAATCAGAGAGTAATCCCTCTCTAAACCTCGCCGGAGATCGGTTCTGCCCAAACAATGGCAGCAGGACCTGATTGCAAAGGTGGCGAGGACCTTAGGGGGCTCTCTGCAATGATTTTCAAAAGATAGGGGCCAAATTATGATTTGGGTGTACTAAATTTCAAAGTAGGTCAAGATGACCTCCACTTAGGTCCAAATTTTGGTATGAACCTAATTTTGATGACCTCCACTTAGGTCCAAATTTTGGTATGAACCTAATTTTGACCTAAGGAATCCAATGGTGAAGTTAGATTTTAGGTTTGACCTCGTTTGACTGGACATTTTTCGTAAAAACCCAAATTAGGTTAATTGAAGAGCTAGGACACTAATCTAGGTCAAACTAGGTTCCAAAGGCCACATTAAGTGTTATAAACCCTAAGGAGTATTTTTCCATGATTTTTAGAGGGTTTACTTGATTTTTATCCTGACCGAAACCTTGTTAATTTAAGCGGGTCTGTTTTAAGGTTACCAAATGTCATTTAATTCCTAGATTACACATAAACCCATTCCTGATTGACTCAACCCACTTTTTATCTCATTTAGACCATTTGACCCATGTTTTGCCTCTGAGAAATCCCATTTATGCACTGCAATGGTAAAATTGCAGTTTTAACCTTTTAATTCATGTTTTCTTCTCAGAGCACTTATTCCTTTATTTAGGCCTTCTTCTAGGTTATGTAGGAGCTTTTATCTTCTTTATTGGGTCAAAATGAGCTAGTTATGGCTCATTATGTGGCTCTCATCATACCCCCATGCCTAGCTTTTGCTAGCCCCTTAGCAAAATTTCAAGGTTTTACTTCCGTTCTAGACCCAGAGTGTCTGTCAACAATCATGATAAGTGCTTCTCCTTTTCTTTTGTGATTAGGTAGGACTGCCGACAATAGGCCTGGAGGTACTCAAGTACCAACCAAAATCTGGACCTGACCCGCTTTAGCCTCAGTCCTCCGTAAAGGTTTCTACGGCCCACAAAAACTAACCTAGGGTTTGTTGGACTCCGCGGTTAAAGCACCCGTGCTTGAGACATTTTTAGCCTAAGTTCAGTTTGCAGTGCGTTTTTGTAAGAGAGAGATAGAAGATTTATTTGTTTGGAGAGCTTTTCTCTCTCTTTTCTTTTTATTTCTAGCTTCGGATTAGCTTCTCAACACGGTCTGTATCGGATTCCTCGTCCCCATCATCAATCCTCAAGGGTCCCTGGCTTTCGAGATTTTGAGATAATCCCACCCATGGCAACCCTCAGAACCTTGGCTTTCGAGATTTTGAGATAATCCCACCCATGGCGTTCCGTGGCCGAATTCAGACCCTGGCGATCGACATTTCGTGATAATGCCGCCCATGGTATCTGAACCAACAAAGTGCTTACATGCCCCTAGTAGGATATTTAAATATCCTAAGAGACAAGCACCGAGGAGACGATATGTTGTTACGCATCTTCGAAGGGAATTTCCCACCTCTCCGCGCCGGGAACTCGTCCAAATCAATTTGTGTTGATTGGCCGCTCCTAGTCTAGGTGACTTTTTCAGAACATTAAACGCTTTTGCATGATTTTGATATTTATGCGCACTGAACCAGACTGTGTGTGAATTTGGGGTGCTTAGGTTACCGAATCCCGCAATCCGGAGATCAGTTAACGAGGTCGAATACTTCCTAAGCCTTAGACCTAATACTTAAGCTTCACATTTTCCCTAACCTCTTGAGGATTATCCAGATTTTAATGGATACATGAATTTTTAAGCTAACAAATCTAGCCCAAGAGGCCTAAGACCAGCGTTCCCGCTAATCTCTTGTTATGTCTTAGCACTTTTTTCTTTTTCTTGCTTTGGTCTAGAACTTCAGTTATCCCCTTATTCCTTTACTAATGACTATTTCTTTTCATTTTCCTTTTGTGCTCCTTTTTGTCATTTTTCTTTCTTTTCCTCCTCTCATTTGTATGACCCTGAATTGTTCCTCCCCTCCATCAAGTCTTTTTTTTCTTTTTTATGAAACCCTTTCTTGATATGAATTTTCCTAACATTTTGCACTTTCATACCCCCCATGCCTAAGATTTGCAATGTCCCCATTGTAAATTAGGTGGGTTCGATTTCATCTTAGTTCATGCATTAGGACAAGTGTGTGGTGAGTGAATGGGTTGAAGTGACTTGTTGCGAACGATTTCTAATCTCGGGTAGGGATACCTAAGGTGAAGTTGGCTATTCTAATGGATGAGCCCTAAAGTGCAATATGAATTCCGCATAGAGATGTCAGAAAAGGTTTCGGGTTTTTCAAAGAATGACGGGTTGCCTCCCGTTAAGTGCTGAGTTTTACGCCATCGACTGGGTGCAATGAGCTCAAGAGGAATGGAGGGTAAAGGATGACTCAGCCAAATCTATATCGGTCACCTCAATGAACGGCTTGAGTCTCTGACCGTTCACGACAAAGAGTTCAGAATCGTGGCTGAGTGGGCTGATTTCAATGGCTCCATTTCCGAAGATTTGTCGGACTAGGTAGGGTTCGACCCACTTGGATCTTAGCTTTCCTGGGAATAATTTGAGTCGGGCATCAAAGAGTAAAACTTTCTGACCAGGATGAAAGATCTTTCTAGAAATGTGTTTGTCGTGAAAAGCTTTAACCCGTTCTTTATAAATTCGCGAGTTCTCATACGCATCGTAGCGTAATTCATCGATCTCGCTCATTTGAAGTCTTCTGTGGGTTCCAGCCTTAGAAAGATCTAGATTACAAGTCCGTACTGCCCAATAGGCTTTATGCTCCAACTCGACGGGGAGGTGACATGCCTTCCCGTACACTAGTCTGAAGGGAGACATTCCTAATTGGGTCTTGTGGGCGGTCCTATAGGCCCACAATGCTTCCGGAAGCTGAGAAGACCAATCTTTTCTATCAGGTCGAACAGTAACCTGAAGGATCTTCTTGATCTCTCGGTTAGATAGCTCAGCTAGACCATTTGTTTAGGGGTGGTAAGGAGTAGAGATTCGGTGTGACACCCCATATTTGGTCATCAGTGACCTGAACTGAGCGTTTGTAAAATGGGTCCCTACGTCGGAAATTACAGCACGTGGAATCCCGAACCTTGAGAAAATGTTTTGATGAAGGAATTTTATAACGACTTTATGATTGTTGGTTTAGGTCGGAATGGCTTCTATCCACTTGGAAACATAGTCAACTGCGAGTAGGATGTATTCGAAGCCATCCGAGATCGGGAAGGGTCCCATGAAATCAATCCCCCAAATATCAAAAATTTCTCATACCAAGATCGACTGTAGAGGCATCATGTCTCTATGGCTCATGTTGCCCAGAGTCTGGCAACGGGAACATGCCTTACAGTGATCGTATGCATCCTTGAAAATTGTGGGCCAGTAAAAGCCACACTGGAGGACTTTTGATGCAGTTTTATGTCCTGAGAAATGTCCACCGCATGCCTGGTCATGGTAGAATGAGAGTATGTCTTTGATTTCCACTACCGCGACGCATCGTAGAATTATCTGATTAGCACCAATGCGGAATAAATACGGGTCTTCCCATAGGTAATACTTGGCATCGGAACGCAATTTGTCCTTTTTGGCCTTCGGCCAATCGGGCGAAATCTGATGTGATGCCAGGTAATTAACTATATCAGCAAACCATGGAAGACTTGTACTGATAGTCAGGAGGTGCTCATTAGGAAAATGTTCTGTAATAGGTCCGGAAGGGTCAATTATTTCAGAAGGGAGGCGGGACAAGTGATCAGCGACCACATTCTGCTTTCCCGCCTTGTTGCAAATCTCGAGGTTAAATTCTTGCAACAGCAAGATCCATTGGATTAATCGAGGTTTCACGTCCTTCTTTGCAACGAGATGCCTCACAGCTATGTGATCCGAGTATATGATAACACGGGAACCCAGAAGGTATGATCTGAATTTTTGTAGGGCAAATACTACGGCCAGCAGCTCTTTCTCAATAACTGTATAGTTACGCTGAGCCTCATCCAGTGTTTTGCTGGCGTAGTAAATGACCACAGGTTTCCCATCAATTTTCTGCCCCAAAACCACTCCTACAGCGAAGTCAGATGCATCGCACATGATCTCAAAGGGTTGAGACCAATCAGGGGACTGTAGGATCGCGGCTTGGGTGACTCGGTCACGTAGGATCTCAAATGCTTGAGTGCATTCCTTGGAAATTTCGAAAGGCACATCCTTTGAGAGAAGATTGGTTAGGGGGCGCGCGATTTTGGAGAAATCAGGGATAAATCGACGGTAGAAACTGACGTGCCCCAAAAAAGATCGGATGCCCTTAATTGAGCAAGGCATAGGGAGCTTGGAAATCAGGTTAACCTTAGCTCGATCTACTTGAATGCCTTTCTCTGAGATTAAATGTCCCAGGACAATTCCCTTAGGCACCATGAAATGGCTCTTTTCCCAGGAAAGAACCAAATTCACATCAATGCACCGCCTGAGTATTTGGACCAAGTGTTGGAGGCAATCGTCAAATGATTCTCCAAAAATTGAAAATTCATCCATGAAGACTTCCAGATAATCACCTACCATATCTGAGAATATGGCAAGCATGCACCGCTGAAAAGTTGCAGGCGCATTGCAGAGACCGAATGGCATCCTTCGAAACGCGTACGTCCTGAAGGGGCAGGTGAATGTGGTCTTTTCTTGGTCCTCTGGATGGATTGCCACCTGGTTGTAACCGGAGTACCCGTCAAGAAAGCAGAAGAACCTATTTCCCACTAGTTTTTCGGGGATCTGATCAATAAACGATAGTGGGAAATGATCCTTCTTCGTGGAGGAATTGAGTCTTCTGTAATCAATGCAAACTCTCCACGAGTTAGCTATTCGGGTAGGAATGACTTCTCCGGCTTCAGTCGTGATAATGGTAAGTCTTGCCTTTTTAGGCACCACTTGTATTGGACTCACCCAACGAATGTCGGAGATCGGGTAGAAGATCCCTGCATCTAACCACTTTATGATATCCTTTTTCACGACCACCTGTAGGTTAGGGTTTAGGCATCTTTGCATTTCTCTTAAAGGTCGTGCACCTTCTTCTATGTAGATTCGATGTGTGCAGCATGAAGGGCTTATGCTAGTCAAATCATCGAGAGTCCATCCAATGGCTCTACGATGTTGCTGGAGAACAGAAATCAAACGGAGTTCCTGGTCAGGTGTGAGTAGAGAGTTGATAATCACAGGAAACGTCTGATTTGAGTCCAAAAACACGTACTTCAGATGTTCGGGAAGGGGCTTGAGTTCCATGATAGGATTTTCAGCAGCAGCGGGTGGTTCGGGGTTTGTATCAGGAGCAATGGTAGGAGTCATAGGTGTGTCTAGATCATGTTCGCACTCCTCTGTTAGCAGGTTTTGATTCTCTAGTGGTTGATCAGGGATAATCAGGTTGTCCTCTATATGCAATTCATCAACCACGGCTCTGACATCACATATTTCCTCCATAACCCCACAATTAATCCCTTGTTGGGCCTTAAAAATGTCAATCTTCAGGTTTTGGTTCCCAAATTTTAATTCTATCTGGCCCTCTTCGCAGTTTATGTTGGCCCTAGCAATGGCCAAAAAGGGTCTCCCTAATATGATTGGTGTGTCCCTTGGGTTCTTAGGTGCATCCATGTCTAGTACTATGAAGTCCACCGGGAAATAGAAATCTCGTACCCTAATAATGACATCCTCGAGTATTCCTCTAGGTGACTTGATGGATCGATCGGCTAACTACAATATCACCTCAGTGGGTTTAAGTTCAGATTCTTCAAGCTGGTCAAGGAGGGATGTAGGTATTAAATTTATGGAGGCACCTAGGTCTAGTAAGGCTCTATCAAATTGGGTTTCACCAATTTTACAGGAAATCAATGGAGTTCCTAGGTCTTTAGCCTTGGGTGGGGGTTTGCTCAAGATGACAGAGCTGGTTTGCTCTGACAGTACGATTGGATTCCCATCCTTGGTTCGCAGCTTACGTTTAGGTGTACATATGTCTTTCAAGAATCTTGCGTAAGCCGGTATGCGGCGAATTGCATCCATCAATGGGATGTTTATCTGGACCTGTTCAAAGAGCTTGATCAGATCCTCCTCGGGAGCCACGGGTTTAGTTATCCTTTTTCCTTTGGTCAAGGCCTCAGGAAATGAGATCCTAGTTGGTTCCTCTAGGATAGGTCCAGGTTCTTGATCTGGGACAATGGTATCTTGGATAACTATTCTAGGGTCTTGGATATTATCAGGCTTGGAGTGGTTCGAATAATGTGGGTCTTGGGTTGTTTTACCACTACGTGTTGCTACAGAGTTTAATCCAGCCTGATTCTGGTTTGGGTTTGGTAGGAAGGGTGGCTGCTGCTGAAATCCCGCATAAGATGTTGAAGCTTCCATCCCGTCTGGCAATGGAGCAGTAGGGGCCTGATAAATCACATGTGTTTGGCCTGAATTTCGATTCATAACGCGCTTCCGGGTTAGCACGTTATTTGGGTTGGGCAGAGGTTGCGAGAGAAGGGTACTAGGTTGGCAGGAATTTGCCATCTGGGCCAGTTGTTGCAAACCTCTGTGATCTCGTCCTTGTGCTGTTTTTGCATTGCCGCATTCATCTTTTGAATGTCAGCCAGTGCTTGAAGGATAAGAGTCATTTGATCCTGGTTTTGCCCGGATTAGTAGGTGGGTTGGGACGAGGCTGAGGCGGTTGATATGGACGAGGGGCTTGTGGACGGGGTTGATATGGTGGTCTTTGAGAATTTCCCGCCCACTGAAAGTTAGGATGATTTCGCCATCCAGGGTTGTAGGTATTGGAGAATGGGTCATTCTGGATGGCGTTGAGGTCCTCGCAGTTCTGAGGAACCTCAGGAAAGTCAGAATACGAGGGTTCAGAGTTCCCCCAACTCGAGTAGAATGGATCGGAGGTCACTCCGGTCTGAGAGGTAGATGGGGGTGGATATGGGTCCATCCCCTTGGCAGATTGGTGATAGATGTTTTGCACAGTTTCCCTTGCCATAGGAGGTCGTGCAAAAGAGTTTTGCGTAGAGGTGGCTTGCTGTAAATGTCGAGTTAGCTCGTCCACCTTCTTTTCTATGATAGAAACCTTGTCCAACCGACTGGCCATCAGTTCCAAGTTGACAGAATTGGACAGGTCCTGCATATCATGTGTCCCTCTCAGATTCGTCGATACGTGGGCATTCGTCCTGTCGAATAAGCCCATGGAGTCATTATTTATGGAGTTCTCGCACATGTTTTCGAGAATCTCCCACACCGTGTCCTTGTGTTGACCCATGATGTTTCCTCCGCATGTTGCATTGACGAATAAACGAATGTCTTCATGGAGTCCCTGGTAAAAAGACTGGACTTGTTCCCACTTAGGAACTCCGTGATGGGGGCACTTTCGCATGAGATCTAGGAATCGATCCCAAGCTTTGTGAAGAGGTTCTCCTGGTTGTTGAGTGAAATGAGTGATCTGGTGGCACAAGGCATTCGTCCGGCCAATGGGGAAGAATTTTTTCAAAAATTTGGACTGCAGTTCCTCCCATGTGTTGATCGGACGGGTCTGAGTTTGATACCAGTGTGCGGCCTTGTCCATGAGGGAGAACAAAAACATTTTCATGAGTAGGATATCCCAGTTTTGTACATCTGACCCAAAGGTCTGGGCCAGATGCTTGAGTTGTTTAATGTGTTGGAATGGGTCCTCAGAGTTAAGCCCGTGAAACTTTGGTATGGCATGAATCATATTGGGCTTTAGTTCAGAATCAGGTCCTCCAATCGGGATTCGTACTCGAGGTTCGATCACCACCGCAGTGGGATTATAGTGATCTCACATCATAGGTCGCTGCGGTGGGTTTACAAAGTTCTGAAAGAGATCATTAAGGCGTTGAAGTTGGTGTTCAAGGTTATTCTCCTCTTCAATGGGTTGTGCCAAGATGGGAGAAGATGGAGAATCAGGATCTGAATCAGATGAGAGATTTATGTAGTGGGGTTGCTGCACAAACAAGGGCGTCGAGGCTTGGCCTCGACGAGAGTGAATTTCTAAAGGAGGTCTTAAGGGTGGCCTTAAGGACCTCCTACCGAACATGCACCGAAGGATGTGATGAGATTTAGAAGGTGTTGGACCCAATCAAGACACCCAAAAATTGTTGGGTGACTATAGAGGTTCGGGGCGGATGGACCCCTTAGTCAGAAAGGTCGTCCACTTGAGAAATACCTGGGCAGCCAGAGAGGGAGAGTCCTACAAAGACCCCTACACGATAGAGCGTCCGCACGAGTTACAGGGTTTCCCCCACCCGACCTCTCTTGTCACTGCGGTTCCAGGTAGACCAGAATGGGGACCTTGACCTCTTAAGTCTACTTTTTTTACTTTAAGATCAAGGTGCTTAATGTTCCACTTGAACTTTTAGGTATTTTTAGTGAAAAAGTAACCTGATTTTAAGGTTGGTTGACCCAAGGGATCAACTTCACCATTTGTTCCTTTAAGAGCTTTTAGGTCCTTTTCTTTTTAAGGTTCAAATGGATTAAAAGCCTGATTTGCTTAGGGTTCTTCTTGTGTAGATCTTTTCAATCAAGGTTTAGGCACACCTATTTTTGGAAAAATTTATTTCTTTGTTTAAGATAAGGTGTGTCTC
This sequence comes from Thalassia testudinum, assembly GCA_037157565.1. Lineage (NCBI taxonomy): Eukaryota > Viridiplantae > Streptophyta > Magnoliopsida > Alismatales > Hydrocharitaceae > Thalassia > Thalassia testudinum. The sequence continues at coordinate 12,200,930 of JAZHRO010000049.1, read as the reverse complement.
TAAAAACCCTAGCTTTTTAATCCTTAAATTGGCTCTAGTGGGTCTAATTTAGTTGCCTCAGAATTTAGTACCTAGGGCTCAATCAAGAAAGTTTTAGCCCTAGTTACCTTAGTTGGATGAGCAGATACAAATGTGTTGAAATGAAAACAGGCAACTTGATGAGTTACTAAATATGAAATAGGTAGCCCAAAGTTGATTGTTCTTTCTTTTTTTTTCTTTCAGATTTTGAGAGAGTTAAAAGGGAGGGCGTATGGAAATTACCTATTCCTTGGAGTGTCTGTTGTACAGCTGCTCTTCTTTCCTTTTTGCTTTCCCTGTTTTGAGCACAACAAAAGAGAGGAGTTAGGTCAAATATTGGATCAAAAAGTTGTAATCAAAAGCTTTAAAAGTGCCCGTTGCTCCCCGGCAACGGCGCCAAAATGTTCGTACGCTTTTGTGGGGTTTTAAATAATGTCATGTTGTAATATAGCCGACAAAAAGTTCAAACAAATATAGAGAATTTTATTACTCGAAAAACTAAAGTATCCGAGGTCGAACACAGGGAGCAATCTCAGTACTTTTAAAACCAAAGAATACAACTTTTAAATGAAAACAATTGATTCAAAGAGAGAGAGAGTTATAAAAAGAATTGCTAAAAGAAAACAGAATTGGACATCTGATTTCTTTATCAGACGTCTTAAAAGTAGTCTTCTTTCTCTCTTCTGCCTTCTTCTTCTTCGTTGGCTCTTCTTCTTTTCTTCTGATCCACAGGTCTTTTTCTTCCTTGAACTTCTTTCTCTTCTCTTCCCTTTCCTGCGAAGACTTCTTCTTCCTGCCTTTGTTTCCCTTCTGTCTTCTTCTTTCTTTTTGTCTTTTCTGCAGTCCTTCCTTCTCTCAGATCTCTACCTTGCTCAGCTTCCTTTCTTCAGAGTTCCTTCTTCTGCTCCTGCTCTTCTATTTCTTCAGTTCCTCTTTTTGCTTTCCTTTGCCTCTTCCTTCTCTTCTTTTCCCTTGCTGCAGCGGCGAAGTGTTCGCTTCTTCCACTCTTCCTTCTTTCTTGCGCACACCACAGCCAATGCAAAACCTACCCCCTTCCCTCTACCCAAGCATCTCTCTCTTTCTCTGCAATTCGCTCAAGGACGCTCTCCCAGAGCCACACGGGTAATCGGGTCGGATTTCGCACCCAGGACCAGGTGCACCGGCAGGTGGGTGATGTGCGAGGAGTGCTCTGGTTAGGGTCGGGTCAGATCCCGCCAAATCCGCGAGGTGAAACCGCGGACGAGGCAGGCGTGGGTCAGGTGAGGGACCTCACCCCTGTGCGTTCGGAGGCGATAAACAGATAACACAAAAACACTTTAAACCATACCTATGCGTTGCGTGTCACCGATGTGGGACTATCTGGCCTGCCCCAAATTCGCACACACCTGTAGAGCGTTCTTCATGCAATTGCCAAGGCTGGGAGAGCACTCCTTGCTGGCCCTGATCGCTTCGCAACACTAGCGCGAGTCTGCTGCGCCTGGAGCCTGGAAGACCTGATGCCTGGAGCTGCTGCGAAGCTGCTTCGACCGTCAATGGCGGCAGGAGCTGAAACCTGTCAAACACAAGCAAGGCCTATTGGCCTAATCAGACCAGCTGGGCACCTTTGCCGTGGCACAGCAATGCACGGTGCTGCAGGCCGCAGGACGGCCTAAGAGTGCGTGCCTAGGTCAACCTGTGGCCGAAGGTGTGGGGTTGTTCGGGGGACTACTGCAGAGGTGTGGAGTGGCAGTGGAGGGGCGGAAAGTGTTCCTTGTGGTGAGGCGGAGCTTACGAGATGGTTGGCGAGCCGTGTGGAGGGGCGGAGTGGTGGGAGCGGCTCGCCGGAGGTCGGTTGGAGGCGAGGAAGATGGAGGTGGTCAGGCAATGTCGAGGGGCAATTCAATGAAATAACAGGGGGAAAAGAGAAAGGAGAAGATGGAGAACGTATCTGGAGTGATCTGGAAGGAAGGGAGGCAGCGGAGTGGACGGCGCGTAACTACCGTCGTCGGGGAAGAAGAACCCTGAGGGAGGGAGCAGCGACGAGGACGAGGTCAGGGGCACGCGCGCTTGGTGTGGCGCAACGTGGGAGGAAGAGGCGAAGTTCACTCTGCTGCTGGTATGGCAGCAGAGCGACGAGAAGGTGGGGAGGAGGTCGCTGGAGCTTGCGGGTTACTTGGCCGGAGATGGGAGAGTGGAAAACTTGGGGGAATCTCCGTCAAAACAAGGCTGAAGATCTGCGACCGGGTCTGAAGATCCTTTTATAGGTGTTGGCCGAACCTTCTAGTGCGTGGAGGGAACGCAATCACCTCCGCCGGTTCACCGGAGAAGGAAAGAAGGTGGATACCCAAATCCCTCCTGCGTTCGCACAAGAGATTGGGTTCACACCAGAGATCGTGATTGGCTTTAGATGGAAGGGAATTCCTTAGAGAATCTCCCTTCCATTTCTGGGAGGGAATCTCTGAGGAATCAGAGAGTAATCCCTCTCTAAACCTCGCCGGAGATCGGTTCTACCCTAACAATGGCAGCAGGACCTGATTGCAAAGGTGGCGAGGAACTTAGGGGGCTCTCTGCAATGATTTTCAAAAGATAGGGGCCAAAATGCGATTTGGGTGTACTAAATTGCAAAGTAGGTCAAGATGACCTCTACTTAGGTCCAAATTTTGGTATAAACCTAATTTTGACCTAAGGAATCTAATGGTGAAGTTGGATTTTAGGTTTGACCTCGTTTGACTGGACATTTTGCGTAAAAACCCAAATTAGGTTAATTGAAGAGCTAGGACACTAATCTAGGTCAAACTGGGTTCCAAAGGCCACATTAAGTGTTCTAAATCCTAAGGAGTATTTTTCCATGATTTTTAGAGGGTTTAATTTAATTGATTTTTATCCTGACCGGAACCTTGTTAATTTAAGCGGGTCTGTTTTAGGGTTACCAAATGTCATTTAATTCCTAGATTGCACATAAACCCATTCCTGATTGACTCAACCCACTTTTTATCTCATTTAGACCATTTGACCTATGTTTTTCCTCTGAGAAATCCCATTTATGCACTGCAATGGTAAAATTACAGTTTTAACCTTTTAATTCATGTTTTCTTCTCAGAGCACTTATTCCTTTATTTAGGCCTTCTTCTAGGTTATGTAGGAGCTTTTATCTTCTTTATTGGGTTAAAATGAGCTAGTTATAGCTCATGATGAGGCTCTCATCAAGAAGTCGTAGGCATCCTTGAATAAAGACGGCTAATAGAAGCTAGGTTGCAAGATTTTTGCAGCTGTCTTTCTCCCGGAGAAATGTCCACCACACCTAGATGCATGGCAGAACTCGAGTATACTGTTGAATTCATTCTCCGGTATGCATCGGCGAATAATCTGATCAGAGCCGATGCGATACAGTTCAGGGTCCTCCCAAAAGTAGTATTTGACCTCAGATTTGAGTCTATCCCATTGTTGCTTGGTCCAATCCTGGGGGATTTGACCAACGACCAAATAGTTAACAATGTCAGCAAACCATGGGGTGTGGACACCTAAAACTATAAGAATGGTTTCATCCGGAAAAGTGTCAGCAATCGGAATGTCCGGACAAGAAGAATCACCTAAGAGTCTCGACAAATGATCCGCTACCACATTTTGTACCCCGGCTTTATCCTTGATTTCAAGATCAAATTCTTGAAGAAGAAGAATCCAACGAATAAGCCGGGGTTTAGCATCCTTTTTAGCCAAGAGATGTCTCAAGGCCGAGTGGTCGGTATAAACAATAACATGAGACCCCAAGAGATAAGCCCTGAATTTTTCTAACGCAAATACTACAGCTAGTAATTCCTTTTCAGTAACAGTGTAATTCCTCTGGGCTTCATCCAAAGTTTTACTAGCATAGTAAATGACAGAGGGCTTTCGGTCAATTTTCTGACCCAGGACAGCCCCGACCGCATAATCAGAAGCGTCGGTCATGATCTCAAATGGGGCTGTCCAAATTGGTGGTTGCAAAATTGGAGCATAGGTGACTGCCATTTTCAGAAAATCAAATGCCTTTCGGCATGATTTGTCAAAAACAAACTGCATTTCTTTGGTAAGAAGATTGCTCAAAGGATGAGCAAACTTCGAGAAATCCTTGATGAATCTTCGATAAAATCCCACATGGCCAAGAAATGATCTGATTTGTTTAACAGATGTGGGAGGAGGAAGTTTAGCGATAGCATCAACCTTAGCTTTGTCCACTTCAATTTCCCGTTCAGAGATTACATGACCCAAAACGATGCCCCCTTGGGTCATGAAATGACTCTTTTCCCTGCTAAGGACCAGTCGTATCTTGATACATCACTTAAGAATCATTTCTAAATTAGCCAAATAAGAGTCAAATGATTCTCCAAAAATAGAGAAATCATCCATGAAGACTTCCATAAATTCTCCCGCCATGTCAAAAAATATGGCTAGCATACACCTTTGAAAAGTCGCAGGTGCATTGCATAACCCAAAAGGCATCATAAGAAAAGCAAAGGTTCCATAGGGACAGATGAAAGTAGTTTTTTCCTGATCCTTGGGATGGATAGGAACTTGGTTGTATCCCGAGTAACCATCAAGAAAACAGAAGTACTTCTGCCCAGCTAATTTTTGCAAGATTTGATCAATGAAGGGCAGGGGAAAATGATCCTTTTTAGTGGCTGTGTTCAACTTCCTGTAATCAATACAAACTCTCCAAGAGGAAGCTGAACGAGTTGTGACAGATTCTCCTCTCTCATTAGTCACAACAGTAATCCCGGCTTTCTTTGGAACAATCTGAACGGGACTTACCCAGGGACTGTTAGAGATTAGATAAATAATTCCTACATCGAGCCACTTGATGATTTCCTTTTTGACCACTTCTCACATATTTGGATTCAATCTCCTCTGCATCTGGCGAGAAGGGTGGGATCCATCTTCCAAAAATATTCTATGATTACAGTAAGATGGTTCGATCCCCCTGAGGTCATGAATGGTCCAACCAATTGCCTCCTTATGTTCCTTTAGGACCTTAATCAATTTAATCTCTTGCTCCTTTGTCAATTTAGCACTAATAATCACAGGGAGCATATTCTGTGGTCCTAAAAATTGATATTTTAAATTCTCAGGCAATGGTTTCAATTCAAGCTGGGGTGGGGTAATGATTGATGGTAAGGTAGATGCTGAAGATTCAACAAGAGGAAGAGGTTTTGAGTGAACAAAATCAGCAACCTCTTCTGAAGATATCAGGTCAGAGGGTTGCGGGTCAAATTCATCAACCAAAGAGGAACTTTCAATTGAAGAAACTGTCAAACAAGTTTCAATATTAACATTATCCTCATCAAGTTCCTCAATAAATCCATAATCCTCAAATTTGTTGATCGCCTTAAAAGTATCCAATTTCATTCATTGGTCCACAAAGGTGATTTCCATGCTACCTCTTTCACAATTAATGTTGGCCTTTGCGATAGCCAGGAACGGACGCCCTAGAATGATGGGCGTGTTCCTCAGATTATCTGGTACATCCATGTCAAGGACAAGGAAATCTACAGGAAAATAGAAATCCTTGACCTTAACTATAACATCTCAATAACGCCTCGCGGGTTTGTGACCGAACGGTCTGCTAACTGTAGCGTTACTGAAGTTGGCCGAAGTTCACCTAACCCAAACTTCTCATAAAGAGAAGTTGGAATTAGGTTGATGGATGCACCGAGATCCAAAAGTGCTCTATCAAATGTGTAATGTCCGATAGCGCAAGAAATCAAAGGAGCACCAGGATCTCTCTTTTTCTGAGGGAGGTAGTGCAGGATAACAGAACTAGCCTGCTCGGAGAGTACCACCTTCCTCGGAACAGATTCTCTCGACTTACGATTTTGTGTACATAATTCCTTTAAAAATCTTGCGTAAGCCGGTATGTGCTTGATAGCATCAAGGAGCGGGATATTGATCTCAAGATTCTTAAATAAATTCAGAAGCTCCTCATTACTATCAACAGACTTCTTCTTCTTTGCTTTGGCTAAGGCTTCTGGAAAAGGAACATGAGTCAGATCTTTGGAATCAGGTTCCTGAGACTTGATTTCTCCTCTAGAATTCTCCTCTCTCTCCTCAGATTCTTCAGGATTCAAATGATCATAATAGTGTGGTTGTGGCTCCTGAGTCTTCTTACCACTTCTCAAAGTGACAGAATTTGCAGAAGCGTAAGAATTTGGGTCTTGGGGAGGGTTAGGAAAGATTGGAGGGGCTTGATTGACCATGAATTGTTGATTAGCAGAAGAAGAAGATGAGGAACCCTGCTCAACCACCTGAGCATGTGCATGTGGGTCACTCTGATTTTCGTACCCTTGGGCTTGATTGCCTGAATTTATAATGTTTCGCGGGTTGGGTACGGGTTGGGATGGTAGAGATCTGGGTTGACAAGAGTTAGCAATGAGCCCGGATTGCAAGTTGTCCAGCGAGTTTTTCATTTGCTGCATGAGCTAGAGCATAGATCCTTGTATCTCTACCATTTGACGATTCAAATCAGCTTGCCCTGCGGGTTGACGGGCATTCCAAGCTGGCTGATTGACCTGATTCGGAGGCAACTAAGTATATACTTGACCCTAACCCATTGGTCGTTGCGGAGCATAGTTGCTGGGTCAGAATTGGGTCTGTTGCCCCGAATTTTTCCAAGAGAAGTTAGGGTGGTTTCTCCAACTTGGATTATAGGCATTCGAGTAGGGGTTTGATCTAACATTCTCTTGTACAGCATAGACATCCTCATAGGATGAGGATGGAGAGAAAGAAAGGGAAGGATCAGAAAAACTGGGATCAAAGGCCCCAGTTGGGAACCCATGGGGTTCCGAAAAATGCTGACTCATAGGTTGAGTCGTATCGAGTTGATTCACGAACTCCCGTCCAGAAGGAGCTCGTGAGGAATGGAATCCTGAATTTTGGGATTGAGTGGATTGAGAGTTGTTCATAGAATTGCCAGCCATCCACTCTTCCATTCTTTTAGCAACCAAGTCCACCTTATCAAGTTTATTACAAATCAATTCCATATCAAATGAATGAGAGTCATGGACTTCATTGACATTTGATCTAGGTTGCTGGGACCAGTTAAAAGTATCCATGGAGGCATGATTAATTGAATTCTCACTCATTTCCTCAAATAAATCATGTGCACTATCTGCATCTTTATTGAGGAAATTGCCTCCGCAAGAAGCATCCACATGGTTTCTGAGTTGCTCATTCAACCCATGATAGAAGATCTGCATGAGTAGCCATTTCGGCACCCCGTGGTGTGGACACCTCCGCAATAAGTCCTGGAATCACTCCCAAGCCACATGAAACTGCTCCCCTGGCCGCTGGGTAAAGGTAGTGATTGCCCGTCTCAAAGCATTGGTACGACCGACTGGGAAGAATTTCTTCAGAAAGGCCAATTTCAACTCATTCCAAGTTGTAATTGGTCTTCCTATTGTCCTATACCAATGCGCGATTTTATCCCTAAGAGAGTGGGGGAAGAGCCTCATGATCATTTGCTCCTCGTTAACGTTTCGAGCCTTGGTGGTCTGGACCAAAGTGGTCAAATCTTCCAAGTGCTGAAATGGATCTTCGGAGCCAAGCCCATGATAATGTTTAATCAGGCTTAACACCTGGGGCTTGATTTCTACATCACCGGCTGGAATCTGGATGCCGGGACGTTCCCCGTAATTTGAAGGATCATAAAAATCCTTCAAGGGTTGAGCGCCCTGCATTCTCTGGAACCGTTCCTGTATTCTCTGCATTTGTTTCAGCTGCCTTCGAAATTCTTTCTGTGGATTTTCAAGCAGAGGAGGCTGTTGTTCGGCCATGGGATCAAATTGACCAAAATCTAACTTGCGCCTCCTAGAATGTTCTAACGGTCCTTCCAATCGGGGATTCAATGACCGTCTTCCCAGCATAAACTAGGAGAAGGTCGGAAGGACTGGGGATAGGGACCCTGCAGCACAACAAAACAAAGCTGTCCTTAAGTGGGGTAGCCTAAGGATCTACTGACTCCCAAAACCAGCCTTAAGACTGTAAGTGATTTACTCTACTTACGTCTGTTTAATCCAACCATTTAAAAGGAGGGACTGGGGAGAAGGTTCTTCCTTTGGCTTTCGCCTCTGGTTCCTAGTGTACCCTCCAGCCGCGGTCGTTTGACGCTACTCCCCTAGCTAGACATCAGATTAATCAGTATAAGTAGGTTAATCAAAAATAATCTCAGACTAGGCCCTGAAGAGCGAATCAAACCTTAAGGCCAACGTCTACTCAATTTTATTAAGGCCTGGGATTGTGGTGCTTATGGAATGTGATGGGCCCTTACAATGGGTTGTGCACTTAATGATTGATTGAGATTTGTGTAAGTGCATGCACAACTAGGGTTTTCAAGCAAAATTATTGATAATGTGTGAATTTTAGTGTTCAAATCTTGCTTAAGTAGCTTTTAGGGTTTCAAATTAGGTGAATTGCAATCAAGTTTCTAGGCAAACCAAGTTGTAAAACACGGGTGAAGATTGTTTTCCTTTAAAATCAAAAAGAAAGTGGAGTGCCTGGAATATACCTAGATTGAAAACCCTAAGGAGGAGCTACTTGATGAGTTGGTTTTAAATAAAGTGGTGCGGCCAAAACAACTCAAACAATTGGCCACAAATGCACCACTAAGTTAGGCACTCAAAAATGGTTAACCTAGAGTAATTTCTACTCTATTATATGTTGCTTTGTGTGTACCGGTTCCACATATCAGAACCTGGTTGAGTAGAAAACAAATCAAGTTGATCAAGTGCCTTGAATGTGGGTGTGTGTTGTGTGTTTGTTGAAAATTACCCCACAAGATTATCTTTTTGTTATTTTTTTATGAATGAGGGTGGAATGAATGTGAGTGAAAATCCAAACAACCAAACTATTCCTAGGATTTATGCAAACACCTAGGTTAATTGGGATTTGGATTTAATGTGGCGAATGAAATCTATGGAGGGGGAAAGAATGGGGGAGCACTTACAGTTGTCTTCAACTGCACTTTACTCCAGTCTACCCCTTGTTGATTCCTTGATGGAGGTATCTGCAAAACAATAGACACAAGAGAAAGCTAGTTAGAAAACAAATAAAGTGCAAGAAATGCGAAGGAAAGATCGAAAATCGTTGCCTCCCTGGCAACGGCGCCAAAATGTTGAACGTTTTGCGAATCGCTATGCTTACGTGTTTGGTTTTGGAAAACCTGTCATTGTAGTTCGAAAGCGAAGAATTCAGGTTCAACAAATAAAATTTATACTGAAAAGAATTCCGGGTCGAACACAGGGAGGCTACGTTGATCTATATTCGCAATTATATTTTTCTTTTAGGATTTTTTTGATAAGCAAGGCGATATAATTACAATGGAGCTATCAGACTAAAAGAAAGAGAGAGAGAGAGAGAAAGAGAGAGAGAGAGAAAGAGAACATGCATTCAATATTCCAATTGTTTATATAATCAAACTAAATAAAAGTTACACTAGAAAGCGGAAAATCAATTACACTATAAAGCAGGAAAATTCTACACTAGAAAAGTTGTAAATAAGAATGGGAGAGAGAAGCTATCCTCCTCGACGATTACTTGGAGGATGAGCCAGACGGGACGATGCCCGGAAGAAGGAGAATGAAGCCGGATGAAGGAGGACGAAGCAGAAGAACGGGAACGGAGCAGCACGCCGTCGTCGTCGCTGGATCCACTTCCGAAGGGGAACGAAAATTGGACTTTATCTCGCGAGAAGCATCCCGGGTGTGGGACAAGATTCTCTTGAGCTTTGGAGGGGTAGAGAGGAGAAAGAAGGGATGAGAATTTCGTATGGAGGGGGTCTCCTTTTATAGTTGCAAGGAGTGGGGGCAAAATGGACATTACAACTTCAAAATAATAAAAGAGGGGTCTTTAGTGACGGATAAATCCGTCACTAAAGCCCTCAACATGGGCGTCGTGGGCGGCTCGCGCGCGCCTCCTCGCCTGCTCGAGCGCTCAACGGCTTGCGCACGTTCGTCGATTTTCAGCCATCCGATCGTGAGATCGGACGGCTTAAGATGCGTCTCCGCCCGCTGCGTTACGCACCCGCCCGCGTGAGATCGCGCGTCCGCGCCACGCGTTCAATTGCGCGTGGATGCTATCGGGCACGCACGGCAGTCCGATCTCCATCTGACGCTCCACCCACGCCCAATCACCTGCACCTTCCAGCCCCTCGCCGCGGCTCGATCCCGCGCCTGCCGCTTGCGAAAGAACGCTCGACCACTGCGCTATGGGGCGCGGATGGTCGAGCGGACACTTTTAAGCGTGAGCGACCACAGCCGTTGGATTAAGATCCAACGGCGGAGAGCGATCGGGCGCGGGGCCTTCACAAGATGCAAGCGGTCGTTTGGGTGGCTGAGATGGCGCCACATGGTGCTATCTTGGCCGTCCATCTTCTGGAAGTTGTAGATGGTGCCACGGATGTTGGATTGACTTGATTTTTGTGTCGTTGGGCTGCAATCGTCGATCCGAATTCATCTGTGTGGTCAGATTTATCATCTGAGGTGCGGATTTACACCATCCTGGCCCTTGATCTTCTAGGGTTCCCGGGTCACTATCTGATGCTACAGATGCCTGATTAGGGCAATCTTGGAGTCGTTGAACTCCAATCGTCGCCCTGATCACATCCATACGGTTGGATCTTTGATCCGAGGCTCCGATAAAATGTTTGCCCTGTCCAAGCACATAAAAGGAGACAATTAACCTCCATTTTATTCAAACTACTCTAAATGCAAGATGATGCATGTTATGCAATATTTATATCATGAAATGAAATCCTATGCTTAAGAACATGCATAAATAGACATTTTAAGTAGTGTAAATGTGTTTACATCAAGTGTCAATTTGTACTATTCAGCCTTGGCATGCTAGATGTGGAAGGACTTCATTTTAGCACAAGCGCTTTTGATGGGATGACTATTCTATGGCGGCTGGTATCGCCGTTTAGCGGTGCATTACAGGATCGTCCTTCCCAGAGAGCGGAGAATAGGCAGGGCATCATGGAAATATGGGGTATCCCACTCCATCTTAAGACCAGAGGAGTGGTGGCTGAGCGCTGGCAGGGTTCGCTACCTTGATAGAGAATGCTAGGGTCAGCCTCTATGAGGGTGATGGGAGGTTGATTAAGGTGGAGGTGTCGATCCTAAGGGGGGGTCCAATCCCGGATAAGATTATCCTAAGAAGTGGAGGGAGTTCATGGCTTCTCAGATTGAAGCTTTCAGTGGTGAAGGACAACAAGCATCAGCAGGGGTCCTTCGATGTGCAAGAGGAAGTGACTATTGCACCGAGCATTGATAATAAAGGTAGAACCATATAGCCTGGCTGACCAAAGGCTAAGAAGAGGAAGGAAATACATTTGTCAGATGTGCTGGAGGAAGATTTCACTGAGATGGATCACACAATAGCGGACGAAGCCATGGTCCAGGATGCGGGGGTGGGAAGGGAGTTGGTGGTTAGTAGTAATGGTTGACAAGGGCAGGAGTCTGAACAAAAGTCAGCAGCACAAAAATCTGAGCAATTCTCCTCCATGAAGTCAGGGAGAGTGGGATATGTCATGGGAGATTTGTCCAAAGGAAAATTGGTGTGATCACCTTACAAATTAAGGAGAAGAACTGTTGGTGTTGGACAGAAAACCACTAAAGAAAAGGTGGCGGCCATCCTGAAAGTTGAGAAGAGGGCTATGGGAAAGCTGGGGAATCCCTATACTAGGGGATGAAAATCATCATGTGGAATGTGCGTGGGCTGCGTGACGGGGTTCGAAGAGCATCCTTGGCTCGGTATCTTCGTGAGTGGGAAGTTGATTGTGCACTATTGCAAGAAATGCATATAGAAGGAGGAAGGGATTCCCTTTGGCAGTCACTTCTTCAAGGTGGCTAGGCTGACGTCAGGGTAGTGGATGGGTAGGGTAGGGTAGGAGGTTTGGCAATATGGTGGAAAACCTCTAGGCTGGTTCTAAAAGATGTTTGGAAGGGACAATTCTAGGTGTCTTGCAAATTCCAATTGATGGGGGATGATCAAGATCTGATTATATCTTGTATCTATGGCCCTTGCATTGATAGTTTGAGGAATGATCTCTGGAATGAGCTATAGTAAATGGCAGACAAGACTGAAGGGGTGCCTTGGCTTGTGGGCAGAGATTTCAACTATGTGGTGTCTGAGAATGATAGAGGGACTAGAAGGATGGACCGAGCCTCCCTTGGCTTCCAACTGGTGATCTCTGAGCTGGGTTTGAATGAATACCCATCAGCAGGGGTTAAATTTACCTGGAGGAGTGGTAACGGGCAGGTTTTAAAGCTGGACAGAATCTTTGGCAGTGTAGAGCTGATGGAGAGATTTTAGCTTTCCTCTGTGATTGGAATGGCTAGGCCATTCTCAAACCATACCCCACTGTTGTGGGATAGTGGGGAGGGATCTCCCACCAATATGTACTTTAAGTTCAAGAAATTTTGGCTTAAGGAGGAGGGTTTAGAGGCATGATAAGCTACTGGTGGGCTCAGAAGCAGATTCAAGGGTTGGCCACCTGTAGGTTGGTGAGAAAATTGAGGGACTTGAGGTCTATGTTGAAGGAGCATAGGCAGATCATTGATGTAATGAGAAGTCAAAGAAGAATTGAAGGTCTTGCAAGCCTACACATACTGGATGAAAAAGAAGATGCTGGACGGCTGAATGAGGCTGAGATGGAGCAGAGAAAGCATTGGGAAGAGGTGATCCATGTTGAGGACTTGGCGAGATAGGTGAACTGGAGAGAAAAATCCCAGCAGCTGTGGTTAAAAGAGGGTGATGTGAACACGAAGTATTTTTACATGGTTGTAAGTGCTAGATGGAGGGTGAATCTCATATCCTCACTGAAGAAGGATGACCTCATTCTAACCTCTGATGATGATATTCTGAGGGAAGTTATACGATACTTTAGGGAGACCACCAGGGTAGCAAAGATGGATGGCTGGAGATTGGTAGCATCAAGCTTTTCTCAGGTGAGAGATCAGGCTGCTAACAAACTGACAAATAACATAATAGAGCAGGAGGTGATAGAGGCTATGAATGGGTTGAATGCAGAAGGGTAGCCAGGACAAGAAAGATTTCATGTTTTTTTCTACAAGGCGATTTGGCAAGAGTCAGAGGGGACGTGATGGAAGTCATCAAAGAATTCCAAAGCGGTAACTCAGGGGTGGAAAGATTAAACAAGTCATATTTATTTTTGTTTCCAAAGAGATATGGGGCTGAGAGTTTGTTAGAGTTTAGACCAATCGCCCTTTCAAACTCGATATATCTGATCATTAGCAAAGTGTTGGCTAACCGTTTGAAGGGAGTTCTATCAAACTTGATTAGTCTAGTACAGTCGGCATTCCTCCCCAATAGATCGCTACAAGAATCTTTCATTGTAGCACAGAAGATGGTGGTAGGGTGGAGCAGGAGGAGTAAAGCATACATGTTGAAGGTGGATTTCAGCATAGCCTATGACTCAGTTGCATGGTCCTACGTATGGGAGATCTTTAGAAGGAGAGGATTTCCTGCACTTTGGGTTCAGTGGATGAAAAGGTGTATTGTGACATCATCCTTTTCAACTTTAGTTAATGGAAGGCCATGTGGGGTGTGGATACAACCACAATGTGGAGTGAGACAAGGGTTCCCCTTGGCCCCATTAATTTTTAATTTAGCTGTGGACACGTTGGCTCAATTCTCGTATAGGTTGGCCAATGCAGGTTTGGTGAAGGGCTACTCTATGTCAAACTCTAGGGTGTTGGTGCCTATTCTACAGTACACTGACGACACGGTTTTCTTTGTGAAAGGGGCGAGAGAAAAGGCAAAGATCTTATATATGATGGTCAGCATTTTCGGGGAGATTTCGGGCCTTAGATTAAATGGTGTGAAGTCTTCCTTAGTTTGTTTTGGTATGGTTGCCTAGGAAAGGGAAGTAATTGCTTCCATCCTACACATGCTCGAGACCACTTTGCCTATAAGATACTTGGGTCTGCCCCTAAGAAGTGGGAAGCTGAAGAAGAGTGATTGGGCCATTTTATTTAAGAAAATTTCAGCTAAGTTAGAGAATTGGAGCAGCAAATTTCTGTCCAAGGGGGGAAGACTAATTCTTCTCAATTCGGTCATCACCTCTATCCCCATCTTTTTTTCTATGTGTAGATCCCTGAAGGTAGTTTGGAAGAGGCTGGATATGATGAGGAAATGATTTTTCTGGAAAGGCGTGAAGGCAAAAGGAAGATTCATGCACCCGGTTAAGTGGCAAAAGCTTTGTAGACCTCGATCACAAGGATTGCTTGGGATGCTCTCCCTCAAAGAGTTCAACGACGCATTGTTACTAAAATGGGCAGTGAAAATGTCCACAAATGGGGGAAATTATGGTTGCAACTAATTAAGGATGATCATGGTTCTTCGATTGTGCAACTTTGGTCCGCTCCACCCCAGCATCCCTCTCCATTCTAGCAGTCAGTCTGGAAAGTGATACATGACAATTGGGCTGAATTTGCTCCAGTTCTGGGAGATGGCAGGAGCTTCAGGTTCTGGATAGACAGGTGGTCGAGTCTAGGCAGCCTGAGCAAGTCCTTCTCAAGGGCATATGTAGCAACTGCAAACAACAGGCTCACCATCAGTGAATACTGGGATGACAACAGTGGCTGATGGAGCATAGTAGGTGCTGGAGTGCTTGAGGGAGGGCACACGCAGGCCAAACAGGAGCGCTTGTTGATTGAACTTGAGGCATTCCAACCGGTGGGAGGGATGGATTGTTTCAGATGGAAACGTGGTCTATGCACCCCAGCCAAGGCATACAAGAGTATGATGGCTTGCTCAAACACTGATTAGTCGAGGGAGGATAGGAAATGTGCCAAAATTTGGTCCTCGAAGATTCTGTTGAAGACAAAGATCTTCTTATGGCTATGTAGGTGCAATGGCCTGGTGACTGGTGAAATGAGATCTAGAAGGATGGGTGCTCCCACTCAAAATTTCCCCTTGTATGACCTCCCATCAGATAGTAGTATACATTTATTCTCCTCCTACCTTTTGACGGATCAAATTTGGAGGAAAGTGTGTGGTGAAGCTCTTCCCACATGGGAAGACTTATGGAGAAGACTTTTGATGAAAGGAGAGTGGCAAGTGAAGATGGTTGGAGTAATGTGGTGTGTGTGGCATGCTTGGAATGAGCGTTTGTTTAGAGGGAGTTCTACAAATCTTGGGAACATGCTTAGGGAGTGTTGGGGTTTTGTAAAGGAGTGGAGTGATTCAATGTAATTCTTTTAAAGAGTTTTGAATAAAATGTTCCCGGTCTGCTATCTTCATCGATATCATTCCTCTTTCTTTTTAAAAAAAAAAACCTGTTTCTATCTGTATGGATCCTCTTATTAGTTATTAATGAACATTTGACCTTAGTTTAACCCCTGGAAAATCCCATGATTATTCTACATTAATGTTCTATTAAAATTGCAGTTTTAACCCTGATTTAATGCACTCTTCTCAGAAAGAATATTCAGTGAATTATGACTCTCCGGTGGTTATGTTAGAGCATTTGTCAATTGATTTTGACTAATTAAAGCTAGTTATGGCTGATAATGACGTTATCATTAGTTTCCAAAATCATAAAAACAACAAAAATCAAATTCACAAAAAGACAAGTGCAGATTTGAGAAGCGAGAGAGAGAATCAATTCTTGTGATTAACAATGTCCTCATTGGATGACCGTAAATATTCACCCTATCTAGGCTTTATAAATTTAAGAGTTGATCGATTTTACGCATACAACATTATTTCGCAATATTAACAATTCGCGTAAAATCCGTATTACTTTTTGGCACCATTGCCGAGGAGGCACAGCTTAGTCACACATTTAATCTCTCTCTTGCTTTATTAGGTCTTCAAAAAATTTTGCTTCTTTTGATTCAGGGTGTAAATCAGGAGTGGGAGAGGGATTCAGATTCGCTTGGAGCAAAAAACTTCAAGTAAACTTGTCTTCTTGCATACTTCAGGTTAGCACCCTCGACCATCTCTTTCATCATCATCACAATCTCTTCAAAATCTTTAAATTATCAAAAAAATAAAAAACAATAAAAATTAAGGGTGGTGGAACCATAAAATTCATTGTGTTTCTTGTGTTCTCTATTTTTCCACCACATTTGCCTTATCAGTATCTGATTTTTGAAAATCCAGACTTTTGTCTTGACCTTAAAAATCAAGTTCGGGCACTTATGAGCTTCCTAAAATCACTAAATTTCACCTAGCGAAGTCCCTTTGAGTCTAGAACCTTGAGTTCAATTTTCAAGTAATTTGGCTAAATAGAAAAAATTAAAAAATTCACAGACTGAATAGGTCAGACCTTTTTTCCTTACTATTTTCTTACTGTCCGTGAATTTTATAAATTTTTATACTCATCAAATTTCAGTAAACTTTATATTTCTAGAAACCTTGAGAAATTATCTACATCATATAAAATTCTCAAAAAAATTTTGAGGTCATTTGAGGTTTCTACAGAATCAATTTCCCGAATCTATCAATTCTGACTCTTGACACTAGTAAGAAGAAAAATTCTAAAAAAATATCAAACAATTTCATAAAATCGCAAAAAATCATTTTTGGATTCCTTGTTTGATTTTCTATAAGGTGGTGGTATTATTTTTCTTGTTTGGACCACCACCTAAAAAGATTTTGAGAAGTGATTCATTTTTAGTAGCTACATACATAGGATTTCCACATTAGGGTTTTAATTTCTCTCTTAGTCACTTCAACTCTAAGGAATTGAACTCCACCAACAACAACTTGATTGGTATTATTTGTGGAACTTCAAAACCTTATTTGAAATATTAACCTAAAACAAGAGAGAATCCTAAAAGACATTAATTCTTGATTAAAACCCTAAAACACTTCAACAAAAAAATCCTTGTTTGCAAAAACCTCCTTTGATTTGGCTTGGGCACCACTTCCTACCCAATTCACACACACATAAAAAAAAAGAAATAATCGGATATTATCCCAATCAATGCCCATCACATTCATTATGCACTTTAAGCTCTTAGAGCTAACTAAAAATTTTGTAGCAATTTGACCCCTAAGGTTTCATCAAACTTAGGCTTATTATCTAGGTTTTAAGATTTCTTTAGTTAATATCAATTCCTTCATCTATATCTGGTGCCAGGCTGAGGGTTGTGTCAAACAACCAGGCTCAGGTTTATACAAGGCCCAAGTGATTTTCCTGGGACATGCTTGGGCCCAACCCTCCCCTTATGCAGCCTAGCAAAAGGAACGAGTATTCACTACTGATTTCTTATTGCTTGGGTAGGCCAAGTCTTAGGTTATTTTAAGGAGTCAACCTTAAGGTTAGGTCTAGAATTTTGTTTGTTTGATTGCACACTTCTCATATCTTCCTCCTCTCCTCCCTATTGTTTCGTTTGTATGCACAGGCAGTGGTCCCAAAATCCACACTTGGAAGGACCACTTGATTTTGCCACCTACACAAAAAGACCTTTTTTCCTGCATTCTTCCTCTCACCTACATTCTCAAGAAATGGAAAACCAACAAAATAGGTCCACTAACCCATCCACATCCACATCTCAACCCACCAATAACCCACAATCTTACCCACATGCTGACTTCACCATCCCCCATTTACCTGCCCTAGAGCTACCTATTCCTGAGATGCCACAACAACAACAACAAGCCTCCCTACCTAATCTCTTCTCCATGATGGCTGAGTAGCTGGCTCAACTACAAGCTAATCAACAACAGTTGACTAGGACTATAACAAACCTAACCAACCAAGGGCAAAACCTACCACCCCATCAGCAGCCTGTCATTCCTCTTAAGGATTTTTACGATCCTTCCAATTATGAGGACAGACTAGGGGTGGTAATTCTAGAAGGGGACTTTGAGATCAAATCGGCAGTTTTGAACCTACTTAAGCACTTCCATGGCCTTCGTAGGGAAGACCCGTTCAGCCACCTTGAGGAGCTTACTCTCCTCGCACAAACAACCCATTCTCGTAATGTGAGAGAAGATCTTTGGCTGATGTGGCTATTCCCATTATCTCTCAAGGATAAGGCCACTTATTGGTTCAGAACCATCGGCAGACCTATTACCACATGGCCTTAGCTCAAAAGTGCTTTCCTAAAGAAATTCTTTCCCATAAGTCATACTAATTCCATGCGAAGATCTATTATGACCTTTCAACATAAATCTGGCAGGACTCTTCATGATGCTTGGAAATAGTTTCAAGATCTTTTAAGAAGTTGTCCACACCATAAGATTCCCTTATGGCACCTCGAGCAGATCTTCTATCATGGATTAGAAGATCAACTTTGACATTTCATTGGTGCCTCGTGTGGAGGCAACTTCTTAAATAAGGATGTCGAAAGTGCCTATGATTTATTTGAGGAAATGAGTGAAACTCCTTTAATCATGCATCCATGGACACCTTTGGCAGAACTTCAAACCCGTAGTTCGGTGTTCATGAGATAGGTACTCAATCTATTCCCATATCCCAAGACGATCTCCAAATGATTGCCTAAGGACTCGACCAGATGCAATTAAATCAAAAGAAAATGGAGGAAAGATTGACCACATCAACCCAAGCTCCACAAGCTCTGCATCTAACCCCACCTAACATCCTTAAGAGAGAAAATCTGCATAATCTAAATACTACCCCTGCTGAGTGTAATCAATATTCCGAGGCTTTTTATTGTTTACCGGGGTCATACACATATCCAAATCCCAACCCCACTGAAAATATCACCGCCCTCTAGGAGCAATTTAAAAATTCCTCTAATCAGAGGAATTACCTGACTTACTCCTAGACCAATCATGTTCTTTTCCAAAAACAAAACCCATTTGGAAGGTATGGCTCAAATCAAACTTTCTATCAACCTAGGCCATCCCAAGAAGACATCAATGCCCTGATCATGAAAACCCTGCAGGAAATGCAAAGCAAAATGTCAGAAGTAACCCATGTTATTAACAATCTCCATAATCAAGTTGGGGTTACTTCGACCTAGAAACTTGTAGGACATTTACCATACCTGCCCATACCCAACCCTATCACTCAAAGGAACCAATATGCAGGCGGATATCAAAATCAAAACCACACTAATCAGCCTCCCACTAACTCGATACCTTAGCACCAACCTAGTTTCTATCAAGAACAGGCCCCCCAACCTCCTCCCAGGAATAACCCAATTGTACATGCAATTACATTGAGGAGTAGGAAAACCACCATTGATCCTAAGCCTTCACAGCAACCTGATGACACTCCCATCATCCCTATGCAAATTGACTCTCATTCCCCTACTTAGGAAGAAGACACACAAAAACCACAAGATTCAAATCCCATTCCTTTCCCTCAAGCACTGCACTCCAATCCTTCAAAGAAAAAGAAATCTAAGCCCACTCATCAAGATCTTATGGACTTATTTGGGCAAGTCGAGATTCACGTCCCCCTTCTAGATGCCATAAAGTACATCCTTACCTATCTAAATTTTTGAAAGAAATATGTACTCCAAAGGGGTGGGCCAAGAATCTAAGACGAGTGGTCCTTTCCGAGACAGTAAGCTTAGTTGTATAAAGTAAGCTGCCTCTAAAGAAAAAGGACCCGGGTGCACCACTCATTTTAGTTGTCATCGATGACACCACCTTTGATCGTGCCCTTCTCGACTTAGGTGCCTTTATAAATCTCACCCCCACGGTCTTAAAACCTATTGAGGTTCAATTACAATTGGCAACTGATCTACCATTAAGCTGTGGGGAATTGTCGAGGATATTATTGTCAAAATCAAGAATTGTTTATATTCAGTTGATTTTCTGGTCCTTGACATAGAGGTATCTGAGGCACTCAAAAATGCCCCTATTATCCTTGGAAGACCTTTTCTGGCTAGCGCAAAAGCTAATATCAACTGTCATTCCGGAAAAATGGATATAACTTGCAGTGACCAGATTATCTCTTTAGATATTTTCAAAGCTTCCAAGAGGTCCCTTGATCATGAATTTTTTGAGGACTGTGATGACGAACTGGAAGCAGATTTTATGATCCATTCCTACTCTGCTTACCACGTAATTAATTAGGGTTTGACCTTCATTCTTCAAATCTTCCTAATTTTCCACCAGACACACCCACCATCCCTCACATTGACTTCTCCCCCACTCCCTTTCCTTTGGACCTACTACCAAACCAACCTGAGTATGGCATTTATCATGAATTAAAACCATGGCCAGACTCAGGTCATTCTTCCATTTTTCCATTTCATTTTGATCATTATATTTTTACCAATCAAATTTTAGGGGATACAGAGGAAGACCTTTTTCATGAGGGCATTCATGTGTCCAATTTTCTATATGACTGTCCATCTTCCGTGCATCGCTTCACGCCTGGCTAAATGGCATAAAAGATAACACTGGATCGGAGGTAACCCATCATTTTTACTGCTTTCCTTTTATCTTTATTTTTTCAAGTTTTTCCTATCCTGAACCTAACCGCTTTTTACTAAGGTGATCTCTTTTCCCTCCTAATGCATGAGGACATGGCATATCATAAGCATGGAGGGTGTTTCTAAATTTTGTCGATCAATTCAGGATTTTCAAAACCTAAAAATATTTAATTTTTATTTTGCATGCATCTTCATAATAGAAATATCATAAAACCTTTTAAGGAAAATTTTGAAAATCGCGACTAAGTTTGAAGAATCATTTCAAGGTACAATGTGATTTATTATTTAACAAACTAGGGACTAGAATGCAAATCCAATTTTTTAGAATTTCTAGGTCTATTCTTAGACTAGATCAAGTATCTTTCTCTAAATTCCGCCTAAACTCGTATTGATTTAGGTGACTTGATCTCCTTTTGTGACTTGGAAATTAGTTGGCTTAGCTTCCGACCCAAAAACTTGCGTCTCTTATGAAATTCTTGTGTCGAAATTCACACACAAAGCCAACACCTAAAAAATAATTTTAAAAAAAAATTTAAAAGCCCCTTATTTACTCTTAGTGAAATCTGAGGCAGATGATTGGTTTGAGTTCCCACCCCTAGGAAGGAGGACAATGCCTCCTTTGAGGATGCAATGTCAACATGTTACCACCTTGGCGTTGCTCTATATCTATATTCCATATCTTTAGATGGAACATTAAGGTGCATTTTGCAGCTCAAGTGTCTTGGACTATATTCTACCCATAGCGTCGGAGCAAGAGCTTGAGTTCTCTTGGAGCTCCCTTTTACACTGCAATGTGTTTTGGGGTTGTGAGCACCGGGGTGGTGTCTTGGATAGTACTATCTCGAAGTGTAGGCACCAGAGCCCCCTCAAGGATTGGTAACGGGAATGATGATCCTGACACATCTATTGTAGGATTAAGCTAGGAGTAAGCATGGGGGAGATAAAAAGAAAAAGACTTTTAAAAATACAACCTTATAAATGTTGGCATTCACAAAGCACCAACACAAGGTTTTAAAGGATTATGCAAGTTGAGATTCAAGTTCAAGTGCCAAGGAAATCTTAACAACAAAATAATTTTGGGTCATTTGAATTAATAAGGAGTTAACCTGTGAATTTTTGAATGATACATTAATCTCGATTCATCTAACTTTTGGATCCAAAGACAAATCCTGTTGTTTTATCTTTAACAAATCCCGTGCCTTTCATGTTGTCAATCAACCTAGGTTCCATGATCTTCTCCTCAAAAGTAAAACAAAAGTAGTCTTTCCCGAAAATCCATTTTCTGAAAATAGTTTTGCTAAGAGACTAGCAAAAGATAAGCATGGGGGTACTTGATGGCATCTAGGAGGGTGATGCGTATCTCAACCTGCCTAAACAAGTCCATAAGATCTTGGTGAGAGGGCTCAGATTTCTTTTTCTTTGAAGGATTGGAGTGTAGTGCTTGAGGGAAAAGAATGGGATTTGAATCTTGAGATTTTTAGGTGTCATTTTTTTCCGAAGTCGGAAGGTGATAGTCAACTTGCATAGGGAGGATGTGGGTATCATCATGTTGCTATGAAGGCCTAGGATCAGTGGTGGTTTTCCCACTCCTCAATGTAACTACATGTGTAGTAGGATTCTTACTTGGAGGAGGTTGGAGGGCTTGTTGTTGTGGAAAACCTGATGGTTGCTGAGGTATAGAGTTAATAGGAGGCTAGTTATGGTGGTTTTGAGTTTGATTTCCACCTTGATAATGGTTCCTTTGATTATTAGGGTTGGGCATGGGTTGGGAAGGTAAATGTCTTGCAGGTCTCTGAGTCGGAGTAACCCCATGTTGTTCACTCTGAAATGGGTTTTAAAATCATCGCGTTGTAGTATAGGTCGAATCAGTGCGAAAAACAAATACAATTTATTACTCAAATTTGAAGTCTGAGGCTGAACACAGGGAGCAATATGGAAATATAATTCTCAAGATCGCAATCAAAGATGTAAGAATTAGCAATCAATAAAGATATATAAATGAAATCTAATATTAATAATGCAAAAAGAAGAGAGAGTAAAATGGTTATTTGAATCACCAAATTACCCTACGATGTTTAGCAAGATACTCAAAGTAACAGATTAGATAAGCCAAGCACAACCAATAAACCAAGGTATCAGATATCAGACGATAGATTTAGGCTCAGACGTGTTAACAGAGGCAAAGGCCTCTTCTTCTTTCTTCTTTAAGCCTCAAGGAAGAGATTCTCTCTTCTCTTCCTTCTCTTCTTTCTCTTCTTCTCCCCTTAGCTTGTAGCATAGGACTTAGCACACTAAAAGAGGCAAAGGCCTCTTCAGATCTCTCAAGAGTGAAGAGGAGGGCGGCAGAGAAAACCCCCCCTCTCCTCTCCCTTTCCTTTCTTCCTTTCTTGGACCAAGCAAACTTGACCAAACCCAGGTATCTGAATAATCGGATCAAACCCAGACCTGCAAGGCATAAGTGTGGGTGAGGGCGTGCGTGGGCACGTGAGAGGGGACTTCACCCCGTGCTTACTGAGGCAATGAGGCTATAGCACAAAATCAATTTATCTTCATGCGGCACTTCGTCAGGTTCCGAGGTGGGACTAAAGTCCCACCCTTCTTCACATGACCGCAGGCAGTGAAGATGGGGACCCTAGTCAATGCAACTGCAGGCGCTAATGACCCCAGTCAAGGACTAGGAAGGGTCCTTAGACCACTCCACATGAACTGGGGCAGAAATCTGGAGTGGAGGAGGTTGGAGGACTAAAGGTGTAGTCGGTGCAGCCAGGGTGGTGGCAGAGCTCCGGTGGAAGACTTGTAAGCACGAGAACGGCCTTACAGCCACATCAAATATGCTTAGGAGGATTGCCTGAGGATGGCGAACGTGACGGTGGTCTTTGTGGTGCGTGGAAGTGAGTGAAGTGGTCAGACGACCTCAAGATGATAGTGCAGTGAGCGAGGACTTCGACAGGTGATTAAGGTGAGAGATAGGTGGATTTAGGTTAGGGCTTTAGTCGGTGGAGTTATGGTGAAGCTGATGGGGGTGGTAGCAATGAGTTTTGAGTAGTGTGGCAGTGTGTAGGCATCGCCAGAGCATCGCTGGAGGCGGAGAAGATGATGGTGCTGAGGGAGAAGCAGTGGTCGTGTGTGTGTTGCGAGGGTGGAAAAATAGTGTAGAGAGGGAAAGGGAGAGATAGAGGGACTTAAGGATGTGATTGAGTGGCGGAGGGCTCCAGAGTTGGTCGACTGAAGCCGGAGAAGGAAGTAGAGACAGCGAGGCAGCGACAACAAATCAGATGGAGGAATGCCCTCCCTTTCACTAGGGAGGGTTGCAACGAAGAAAGGAAGAACTTAGGCCATCCAATTTGATGGTTGGACAGCTGGAGGAGGGGGATCCAAGGAGGTCACCGGTACAGAGTTTTTTGGTGGCCGGAGAGGGTAGATTAGGGTGATTTGGCTCCCAAGAACTTGCTAGCTAATTGTGCAAAGCCACAGGGGTCCTTTTATAAGGGTCTAGAGGGCGAGAAGAGCTTGGAAGCCAAGCTTCCAAGCTTGGAATGTTTGCTAGAGATGGGGATCCGAATCTTTCAAAGGTTCACATGACAATTTGGGCAAGATTTAGAGCCCAAGATGTGGCTCAAATGGTAGGCAACTTTGTTAGGAATCTTAGTATCTATTTTGGGACTGATTGATTGAGAATCGAGCGAGAAATCCTTGCTCGATCTCAATGGTGAAGCTCAAAGTTGCCTTTAATCACACCAAGGACCTATCTGCAAAGGTGTTGATGAAGTTAGGGACTGATATGTAATTTATTCAAAAGTTAGGGGCATACATATGGGAGAAAAGAGTCAGATAGGATCAAATTGCAAACTAGGTCAAGATGGTCTTAGATTGGGCCCAAATTTTGGTACAAGCCTAATTTGGACCCAAGGAATCCAATGGTGAAGTTATATTTAGGTTTTGACCGAGTTTGACTGGGTAATTCATGCAAAAACCCAAATTATGGAAAATGTCTATCTAACTCTGTTTTGTGTCAAGATGGATTTTGATGGTCAAATTGAAGGTACCAAACCCTAGAGAATATATTTCTATGAAGCTTAGAGGGTTTAGATGAATTTTATCTTGACCAAAACCTCAGTTAATTAAGAAAGTCTGTTTTCAGGGTTTCAGAAGTTATTTAATTCTCAAAACACGTGAAAATCATTTTCTATCTATTCTAACCCACTTGTTGGATATTTAAGGTCATTTGAGCCTTAATTAACCCCTGAGAAAAACTCATGGTTGTACTGCATTCAAGATATGGTGGTAAAATTTTAATTTTAACCCTATTTTCTTGTCTTTCTCTGGGAATGATTATGCAATGAATTACAGTCCTCTGGCGATTATGTAGGAGCATTTAATGACTTAATCAGATCCAATTGAGCTAGTTATGGCTCATGATGGTGTTCCCATCATGCCCCCATGCCTAGCTTTTGCTAGTCCCTTGGCAAAATCTTATGGAATTAACTTAAGTTTAGATCATGCCTTTTTATACTCAGATTTCTACTGGGTGCTTTCTTTCGTAGATTAGATCAGAATGCCGATAGTAGGCCTAGAGGTACTCAAGTACCAACCAAGACCCAAACCTAACTAGCTCTAGCCTTAGTCTGCCGCGAAGGTTTCTAAGGCCCACAAGAACTAACCTAAGGTTCGTTGAACTCTGTGGTTAAAGCACCCGTGCTTGTAACATGTTTAGTCCCGGTTCAGTTTGCAGCGCATTTTTGTAAAAGAGAGACATAAGATTTTTTTATTTTTGGAGAGTTTTCTCTCCCTTTTCTTTCTTTATTTCTAGCTTCGGATTGGCTTTACAGCACAGTCTGTATCAAATTCCTAGTTCCCACCATCAATCCTCGTAGGGTCCCTGGCATTCGATGCTTCGAGATAACACCGTCCATGGAAACCCCTAGAACCCTAGCTTTCAAGATTTCCAAATAATCCCACCCATGGCGTTCTGTAGCTAAATTCAAGCCCTAGCAATTGACATTTCGGGATAATCCCACCCATGGCACCTAAACTAGCACGAGGTGCTTACGTGCCCCCAGTAGGATATTTAGATATCCTAGGAGACAAGCACTGAGGAGACGGTATGTTATTGCACATCTTTGAAGGGAATTTTCCGCTTCTCCATGTCGGGAACTCTTCCAAATCAACTTGTGTTGATCAGCCGCTCCTAATCTAGGTAGCCTTTTCATAACAGAATTAACACACTTGCATGATTTTGATAATTAAGCGCACTGAACCAGACTGTGTATGCATTGGGGTGCTAAGGTTACCGAGTCACGCAAACCAAATGTCACTTAACGAGGCTAAATAATCCCTAAGACTTAGACCTAATACTTAAGCTTCACATTTCCCCAACCTCTTGAGGACTATCTAGATCTTAATGGATACTTGAATTTTTAAGCCTAAACTAAGCCTAAGAGGCCTAAGATCAGCATTCATAGTAATCTCTTTTGTTTCTTAGCACTTTTATTTCTTTTATTTCTTTCTTTTGATTTGGTCTAGAACTTAAATAAATCCCATAATCTTTTACTAATGACTATCCCCTTTTTTTCAAATTGTTGCTCCTTTTTGATATTTCAAAGTCACCTCCCGTCTTTTCCTTCTCAAGAATGATATGTAATTCAATTCACTAAAAATTTCCTCCATTTCCATTTTTTGTTCTTTTTTCAATTTTTTTTTTGGTTTTTTGGAATATATATATATATATTTGTGAGAATCCTTCCAAACTGTGAATTTTTGTATGTTTGCACTTTACCACCCCCATGCCTAAGTTTTGCAATGTCCTCATTATAAGCAAAGGGTATGAAACAGTTTGGGGTTCAGGCATTAGAACAGGATTATCGGGTAGGTAAACAGGCTGGGAATGATTGTTGCGGACGATTTCAAGCTCTGGTATGAGTACCAGAGGTGGGATCACTTGTTCTAAGACTGAACTCAGAGTGCAATAGACATGAGGTACGAAAAAAGGATAATCAGAAGGATCTTCGATTTTCTGGAATGACTGGTTGCCTCTTGTTAAGCACTAAATTTAAAGCCTTCAGTCGAGCGAAAAATGGTATGGAGGAGGAATGGTCAAATCAGATGAGTTTTGTAAAACAACCACCTTGATCAATAGCCTAGTTGGTCCAACGAGGTGTTTGTTCAGATCAACAGGCTAATGATGCAGCCCAAACCCAATCAATCTAGCAGGTTGATAGATGTAGATCAAGAGATGCGAAACCCACCATATGCTGTGGAGCTCAAAAGGATCTGGAAGTGTATAGCTAGGGTCAGAGTAGGGATCCTTAAATGAAAATGAATCATTGGAGGATGTAGGAACCCTACTAGAGTGATCAGAGAAGGATGGGGCATGATTTGTAGTCTGATTGATGTTTGAAACCCGATAAAGATGTCAAGGAGAATCATCCGCAATCGGCTCATTGAGAGGAGAATCAGAGTAGAAATTGAGTCCGGTAGCGGGCCAGGGTTGAAAATGGGTTTGGGAAGGTTCTACGTGTGTAGAAGAGGTGGCATCAATAAGAATTATGTGTGAGGGCTCCTCTAGAAAGAATTCAAAGGTGGGTTCATTTAGAGTGTCCTCATAGTAGCCATCAAACTCAAAGGTAAATGCCTCAAGATTGTTTATAGGATGAAAGAAATTTAAGTCAAGAAAAGATTTGAACTTTGGGTTATAGACACTCTCGGTAATTTCTATTTCTGATTCCTAAGTATCAAAAAGAAATGATTTGATCTCAATGGAACCTGATTTTGAATCAATGATCTCGGGATTAGGGACCTCAGAGTTAGAGTCGAAGAATAGGTCGTGGATGTTGAGGTTGTAAATTGGCTCGTAGTCATCAGGAAACAACGATTCTCCGAAGTCAGAGTATGATTCGAAATCATCGGAGAATTTGTGAGAATTATGTTCTAAATTTGATTCAGGAACAGAGGTTCCATCACAGAATGAGTCGAGATATGGAGAAGCAGCAACCTGACTTGGATCTAATCTGGTTTCAGATTCCAAACTCTCAAAGATGTCCCTATTAGGTTTGGGCTCGGGTTCTTGGCTTATAGGGAAGACCCAATCAAAACCCAACTCTTCCAACTCCTCGATTTCTATATCATAAATTGGTGTGACTTCTGAAAAATCAATCTGTATCACTGAGGAGGTTGGAGAGGTGTACTCATCACATATAGGCCTAGGATCATAGCCTGGCTTTGAAATCTGATTTGTATTGCACAGGGCCTCATAATCATCCCAATAAGGCTCAAATCCTGATTCTGGGTTAAGGGTGTGGGTTGGATCACTAGAATCTCGGTGGGGCTCTACAGGGATGTCAGAATTGCTCTTGAGAGTCACCTTATCAGAATAAGGGACGGAATTTACACTCTCGAGAGGTTCTGATTTAATCTCATTATCATAGGTGTCTAGGAGATCTGAGCTTAGTGAACCAGTCTTCTATATCTCTAAGGCTAGCTCGCAGTCATGATCTCCTGTAATCGGAGCTTCCCAACCCATCTCGAGTTCAGGCATATCATATTCTATCTGGGTTAGGAATCCACAACAACCTTGCGTCTTGAACCCGGGATTTGGGAAATCAGATTGATCCTCAGTATTATTCCAAGATGTTTAACTAAATGCTTGGGGAATGTATGGGTATTTTTTACCAATAATTTGTTTCAACAATTGTATCATTTCTTCCCATTTTTTAAGATCATCTTGGTGTCTTTCCCAAAGTAGAGGATTTGTCATACATTGGAGATACTCAAAGTTATGTAATTTTTCTAGCTCGATGTATCCTGTTATGAGAATATCCCAAGTTGATCCATTTGCTACTTGTGTCAATATTAATTGGGCACAATCTATGATGAAGGTTATTGTTACTAGCACATTAATCTGAATGTCGTCATCTAACCTTGAGGTTGTGTCATCAATTTCATAGAATCTAAGGGCATTCTCAATCATTTTATCTCTCATAGACATTCAAGATTCAGGTTTCTTAGGTGTTTCTCCTAAACTGCCAGGATGCATTTTTCAAAATCAGGTGGTGAAATTAGGATTTAGAATCAAACTCAGGTTCAGACTAAAGTGATTTGATATGAAAAGAGTTCCCTAAAATGATCTATGTATGTGCTCTAAATAGAAGGGATGAGGGACTGGATGTGAAATTGACTCAATGAAGGAACCCAAAGATGTTTGGATGACTGTAGAGGTTCAGGGCGGATGATATTCCCAGATCAGAAAGTCATCCACCTGAGAATTACCTGGGCAGATAGGAAGGGAGAGTCCCGCGAAGACCCCTACACGGTAGAGCACCCCCACAGGTTACAAGGTTTCCCCAACCTGACCATCCTTGTCACTGACGGTCCAGGTAGACCAGAATGGATAACTTGACATCTTAAGTCTACTAATTTTATGTCATAATTTATGCCTTTGATTTACTTGAATTAGTAGTTGATTTGACTTGTGACCAAATTTGGAGGTTGGTTGGCCTACAACGTAGACCAACTTCACCTGACTTGTCTTAAAGATGGCAGAATGAAATCAGGGTCAGGACCCAGAAATCACCACAATTGACTCTCAAGTTATTAGGTCCAAGGGTTTTGGAGTTCTAGTGAATTTAGAGCCTAATTTTAGGGTTTTTCTTATTAAATCTTTTCAATCAAGGGTTTGGGTAGCACACAAATGCGGGAGGGTAACTTTTAATTCAGGTAAAACATGTCTACTAGCACTTCAAACCCTAATGTCAAACCCTAACTAGCCCTATTTTGCATCCAATTTATTCTTAAAGATGTTCTTCTTGGATTTCAGACAAGAAGTGTGTAGTCCAAGAAGATTTAAATTAAGCGCAATCCCTAATAGGTATAGGAGCTAAAGGTAGGGAATCTTTAGAATCACTTAAACTTCAATTGGATCTAAAAAAAAATTCACAAGTTAGAAAACTTGCCTTAAATGATGATTACTATGAAAAATAAAGCAGGTGATTCCTAATTGATTATTTCCTTTTTATCTTCCCAAGATTAGGAGGTTGATTAGGGAAGAATAGAGATGTTACCTACCCTGGAGTGGTTGATTTGTGCTGAAGATCTCCCGTGAAGTACCTCGCAAAATCACAAGAAAGCAAATAGGACAAGTTAGTGCTCAAATATAATCAAATAATGTAGAGAATAGTGGTGAATTGCTCGTTGCTCTCCGGCAACGTCACGAAAATGTTGTCCGCTCTGAAACGGGTTTTAAAATTGTCATGTTGCAGTATAAGTCGAATCAGTGTGAACAACAAATACAATTTATTACTTGAATTTGAAGTCCACGGTCGAACACAGGGAGCAATATGGCAATATAATTCTCAAGATCGCAATCAAAGATGTAAGAATTGGCAATCAATAAAGATATATAAATGAAATCCAATGCAATAATGCAAAAAGAAGAGAGAGTAAAATGGTGATTTGAATCACAAAATTACCTTACAATGTTTAGCAAACTACTCAAAGTAACATATCAGATAAGCCAACCACAACCAATAGAGCTAAGGTATCAGATATCAGACGACAAATTTAGGCTCATACGCCGTAACAGAGGCAAAGGCCTCTTCTTCTTTCTTCTTTAAGCCTCAGGGAAAGGGTTCTCTCTTCCCTTCCTTCTCTTCTTCTTTCTCTTCTTCTTCTTCCCTTAGCTTGTAGCATAGGACTTAATACGCCAGCAGAGGCAAAGGCCTCTTCAGATCTCTTAAGAGTCAAGAGGAGGGTGGCAGAGTAAAACCCCCCCTCTCCTCTCCTTTTCCTTTCTTCCTCTCTTGGACCAAGCAAACCAGACCAGACCTGGGTATCCAGGTAATCGGACCAAGCCTAGACCCGCGGGGTGTGAGCGTGGGCGAGGGCGTGCGTTGACACGTGCGAGGGGACCTCGAGTAGTGTGGGGGTGGTAGCGTTGGCACCTAAAAATTGGATCAAGATAATGGGGGTGGTAGCGGCGAGCTTCGAGTAGTGTGGCGGTGTGTACGTGTCATCGGAGCATCGCTAGAGGCGGAGAAGATGACGGCGTTGTGGGAGAATCAGTGGTCGTGCGTGTGTTGCGAGGATGGAAAAATAGTGTAGAAAGGGAAAGGTAGAGATAGAGGGATGAAATGCTTGGTTCAACCGGGTTTTATTGTTATAACGTTGTAGTATAGCCAGTTATTACCAACATTTCAAATATATAAATTTTTTTACTCGGAAAATAAAAGAGTTCCCGAGGTCGAACTCAGGGAGCAAGTTGTATTCTAGAGATATACATGTTTCTTTTACAAAAAATAAAGAAAGAGAGAGGGAAAGAATTTGTTGTTCTCTTTGTTTTCTCCTCGTGATGTTCTTCTTTGTTCTGCAGAGGTGATGCTCCTCTTTCTTTCTTCAGATCTCCTTCTTCTTCTTCCTTGGTTTCTGTCTTGGCCTCTCTTCTTCTTTTTCTGCAGTCTCTTCTGTGAAGGTTTCTTCTTCCTTGGCTCTGCTGTACTTCTTCTCTGCAGCCTTTCCTCTTCTTCTGCCTTGCTCAGCCTCTTCTTTAGAGTTTCTTCTTGTTTCTCCTCCCTGCGGCTAAGTGTCAGCTTCTTCTTTTCTTTTTCAGCCAGGGACGTCACCCCTCCTTTCTTCTTTTCCCTTCAGGCCGTCGTCTGATTTCCAAATCAGACGACTTAAACTACCTGTTGCTACAGTCAGCTTCCTTCTTCTTCCGCGGGTCTTCTTCTTCGCCTGTGCCTGCACACTTCAGAGTTTTTCGTCAGAGGCAAAACCTACTCTACCCTCCCCCCCCCGCGTCTCTCTCTCTCTCTGAAACCACTCTTGGGAAAGCTCTCCCAGAGCTGCTGGGTAACCGGGTCGGGTCAGGCCCGGGTCCAGGCCCACCGGCGTGCGTGGTGGGCGAGGAGTGCAGGTCAGTCTTAAGTCGGGTCGGGTCGGGTCAGGTCCACGGGGCATGAGCGCGGACGAGACCGGGTAACCGGGCGGGTGAAGGGGACCTCACCCCGTGTGCTGAGGCAGTAAGCCTCCAGCACTTTTTCATCTTATATCGCTGCGCCTCTTCAGGCTTTTCCGAGGTGGGACTAAATGTCCCACCTCAATTGCACGCCCGCAGCGGGGAAATCAGCGGGAGATTGCGGCGTCACGCGAAGCCTTCTGCCTTAGCTGCGAGCCTGGTGTTTTGTCGAAACGCCTCGCAAGGCCTGGGAGTTGAATCTGGGCGTGGCGTTGAGCATGGCGCGCCTGTAGCTGCAGGCGGAAGCAGTTCCTCCTGCACGGCAATGGCGGCGGAGGTCGGGTGGCCTGTTCACAAGAAAACGGCCTCCCGGCCTAATCAGAAAGTGCCAGGAGCTTCGCCAAGGTGCGGCGAAGCTCGTGTGGGTGGTGGCGAGGCGCGGGGCGGCGTGCAAGGGTTGCCCTAGGTCGGACTGTGGGTCGGAGGATGGGTTTGTTGGGGGAAGCGTTACGGAGGTGTGGAGTGGCAGTGAGGGGGTGGGGGGTGCTCAGTGTGATGAGGCGGAGGTTCGGTGAGGGTCGGCGAGGTGTGTGAGGCTGTGGAGCAATGGGAGCATCTCGCCGGAGGGTGGCCGGAGACGAAGGGGGTGACGATGGTCAGGGTCGGTCAAGGGCTTAATTGAATAAATTGAAAGCTGGGAAAGAAAGAGGAGAAGAAGGGGAGTAGCTCTAGCTTACTTGCAGGGACGAAGGGGGAGGAACAGGGCGACAGTCGTATCGACTGTCGCCGGAGAAGACGATGCTCAGGGAAAGGGGCGGCGGCGAGCAGAGAGCCGGAGAGGCGCCAGCTGGGTGCGGCGTGGCGCGAGAAGAGCAGGGGAGGAAGTCTCTGCTGCTGGTATTGCGGCAGAGCGAAGAGGTGGAGGGGGAGGAAACTGCCGGAGCTGGTGAGCGTCTGCCGGAGGGAGAAGAGAGGAAAGTTGAGGATTTTCTCCGTCAGATCCAGGCTGCCCCGGTCGGTGGAGCAACGGGGGGTATTTATAGGGATCAAACAGGGAGGAAGGCGGAGGGAGACGACGTGTCTCCCTCGCCGAAGGATGGCCGGAAACAAGAACCCATACCGTCCGTGCGTTCGCACGGCCGGTATGGTGGGTTACAACGACCAGGGGGGTGTCCCTGCGACGGCTGACGACGCAGGGTACCCCCGGTTTACTTGCCAGGTCCCCCACCTCACCCTGCGCGGCGCCATGCTCCGCGCAAGGTCGCCGGAGCATGGTGCTGGCAGGTTTTGCAGGGGGGACCTGATCGCAAAGAATGAAGGAGAGTTAGGGGCCAAAATGCGAGGGTTCAAAAGTTGAGGGCCAAAGAGTAAATATATGAGGACCAAAGTGTAAAGTCGGGCAAGGAGGTTTCTTCTTAGGCTCAAGTTTTTATACATGACGAATTAGGACCTAAGGAATCTGATGGTGAATTTCATTTCTATATTAAACCTTGTTTGTCCGGTCAATTTACGCAAAAACCCAAATTAAGTTATTAATTGGGCATGGTTCTCAATGTAGGTCAAAATGGGTTCTGAAGGCCAAATTGAAGGTTCTAAACCTTAGAGATTATTTTTCTATGAATTTTAGAGGGTTTATTCTATTTTTACTTTGCCTCGAACCTTGTGAATTGAAGTGGGTTATTTTAGGGTTACAGATTATCATTTAGTTTCTTGGAATTGCTGTAGCCCTCGCTAGATCATTTCATCCCACTTTTATTCTTATTAAGCTGCTTTGACCTATGTTTGGGCCCTGAATTATCTTGTATGCAGATTATACTGGTAAAATTGCATTTTTACCCCTTATGACTTGTTTTCTTCTTAAACTCAGAATTCTCTGAGTTAAGCCTTTCCTTGAGATATGTAGGAGCTTTTATCCTTTGTATTAGGTCAAAATGAGCTAGTTATGGCTCATGATGAGGTTCTCATCAAGGGACTTAAGGATGCTGTTGAGAGGCAAAGGGCTCCAGTGTTGGTTGACTGGAGCTTGAGAAGGAAGTAGAGATGGCAAGGTGACGACGACTAATCTGATCAAGGAATGCCCTCCTTTTGGCTGGGGAGGGTCGCGACAAAGAGAGGAAGAATTTAGGCTGTCCAATTTGATGGTTGGACGGCCGGAGAAGGGGGATCCAAGGAGGTTGCCGGAGCAGAGTTTTTTGGTGGTCGGAGAGAGTAGATTAGGGTGATTTGGCTCCCAAAAACATGCTAGCTAAATGTGCAAGGCCACGAGGGTCCTTTTATAAGGGTCTAGAGGGCGAGAAGAGCTTGGAAGCCAAGCTTCAAAGCTTGGAATCTTCATCGGATATGGGGACCCAAATCTTTCAAAGGTTTGCATGACAATTTGGGCAAGACTTAGAGACCAAGATGTGGCTCAAATGGATGGAAACTTCGTCAAGAATCTTAGTATCTATTTTGGGACTGATTGATTGAGAATCGAGCGAGAAATCCTCGCTCGATCTCAATGGTGAAGCTCAAAGTTGCCCTTAATGGTGCCAGGGACCTATCTACAAAGGTGATGACGAAGTTAGGGACTGATATGTAATTTATTCAAAAGTTAGGGGCATACTTGTGAGAGAAAAGAGTCAGGTAG
The DNA here is from genome assembly GCA_037157565.1 of Thalassia testudinum. Lineage (NCBI taxonomy): Eukaryota > Viridiplantae > Streptophyta > Magnoliopsida > Alismatales > Hydrocharitaceae > Thalassia > Thalassia testudinum. Next base: position 12,166,945 of record JAZHRO010000049.1, on the reverse strand, counting down.
GACCAAATTGCAAACTAGGTTAAGATGATCTCAGATTTGGCCTAAATTTTGGTACAAACCAAATTTGGACCCAAAAAATCCAATGGTGAAGTTAGATTTAGGTTTTGACCAATTTTGACTAGGTAATTTATGCAAAAACTCAAATTAGGACAAATGTCTGTTTGACTCTGTTTGGGTTAAGATGGGTTCTAATGGTTAAATTGAAGGTACCAAACCCTAGAGAATATATTTTTATAAATTTTAGAGGGTTTAGGTAAATTTTATCCTAACAAGAACCTCAGTTAATTAAGCAGGTTTGTTTTTAGGGTTTCAAAAGTCATTTAATTCTCAAAACACGTAAAAATCCTTTTCTGTCTGTTCTAACCCACTTGTTGGATATTTAAGAACATTTGTCCCTTAATTAACCCCTGAGAAAAACCTGTGGTTGTACTGCATTCAGGATATGATGGTAAAATTACAATTTTGACCTTATATTCTTATCTTTCTCTCAGAATGATTATCCAATGAATTACAATCCTCTAGCAATTTTGTAGGAGCATTTAATGACTTAATTAGATCAAATTGAGCTAGTTATGGATCATGATGGTGTTCCCATCACCCCAATCTGATTATGCAGATTTGTAATAGCACAGGCTACTATCGACATTTTTCTTTGCATTCCCTGCAGGGTTTCCATAATCTGGGCATTGATGCCTTCTTGAGATAGCCCAGGTTGTTAAAAATTCTGATTTAACCTATACCTTCCAAACAAGTTTTGTTTCTGATAGGGAACCAAATTGGTACAGGAGTGAGTTGAGTAATTCCTCTAAATTGTGTTGGAAGAATTTTTAAATTGCTCTAGGGGGTGGAAATATTTTCAGTGGGACTGGGATTTGGATATGTGTATGTCCTTGGTGAACTATAAAAGGACTCAGAATATTGATTATACTCAATAGGGGCAGTATTTAGATTATGAAATTTTTTTTTCTTTAGGATGTTAGGCGAGGATAGATGTGGTGCCTATGGATCCAGGGTAGATGTGGCAAGTCTTTCCTCCATTTTCTTCTGATTTAATTGCATTTGGTCGAGTCGGTGAGTCATCATCTGGAGATCATCTTAGGTAACTATTGGAAATCGTAGAGCACATTTTGAAATGAAAATGCGTCGTAGTATAATGCGCAATACGATCAAACAAAAAAAATATTTTCTAAAGATAACGAGACTTTGAGTCCCGGTCATTTGTCTTTGGGAGGCATTTGTTTTACTTTTGAATTCGATCTTTTAATGCTCTACTTTATTTAAAGTCACACGTCGATTTCCAATCTTCGGATTAAAATTTCACCACTTCTATTATGAACCATGATTACGTGCACATGTGTTAAATAGATCACAAAGGTGAAAGTATGAGTTTCTGTGCACACAATTCTAGTGAGGTGGTGGCTATTTATAGAAAATGCATCTATGGTTAGGTTTTCTATATTTTTCGGAAATGACATGCTTGTTGCGAAATAGATAAGTGAAAACAGGCAACTTGAATCATGCAGGAAAGATGGCAATCAATAAGCTCATAGCGATTTCAAAACATAGAGATATATATATAAAAATGCATCTTTCATTCATTCATTTGGAGAAGTGTTTGCAACATGGACAATAGAGGAAAGCTTGTATAGGAATGCTTAAAAAAATGTAAATCTAGCTACCAGAAAATGATCGCATACAAGAATCTACGGGGAGATTTTGCATGCATCATTAGGGGAGAATAAGGACTACACTACTAAGCAGTAAATGAAAGCAGTAAAACTATGAAGAGCTTAAACTACTAATCTAGATCTAGCAGAAAAGAAGGGCATTCGGAGGTGGTCTCCAATGGCCTTTGAGTGGCTGAGAGAAGAAGGAGGGGCAGCCAATGGAGCTTAGGTCGACCCTTGGAGAGAGGTTGGAGGTGTGATCCAGCATCCTGGAATGGTGTCCTTCATGGTGGTGCTTTGCTCATGGAGATGGAGTGGAGATGGTAGTCTCTAGCCTAAGTGGAGGTGGATGGAGCCAAGCATGTATGGCCAAAAGTGGATGGGTGCAAATGGCCACCCCTTAGGACTTTCTATAGACCTAAGGGAGTCTCTCTAGAGAAGTGTGGAACTCTCTAGAGAGAGCTCCAAGAGTGGCCATCCAAGTGAGATAGAAGTGGTTTCTTAGATCCACCATTTGTGGATCTAAGAATTGAATGCCTCTTGGTTGCTAAATTTGGCAACCAAGATTTGGCGCCACTTCAAGAGAGTTCTAGAGAACTCTAGAGGAGTGTGTGTGTGAATGGGTGTGTGTGTGTGTGGTCATGCCCTATGTGTCTAAGAGGTCTAGGTTAGGTCCTAAGAGGTTTGGGTAGGTGTATGCCTTGAATTAGGGTTGCAAACCCTAATTGCTAAGGGGAAATTGCAATTAAAGTTAACCTAAGTTTAATTGAATGAGTGTGGACCTAATTGAGAGTGGAATAACTCAATTAGGTTGGGCTTAGGTCAATTGGACTCTCACTAAGTCCAATTGGACTTATGTGAGTTGAGATCTGAGCTCAATTGATCTCAATGAGTCCAATTGGCTTAGGTGATGGTAATTGACTTTGATCTAAGTTAATTATGTTTGGTGAGGACCTAATTAGGTCCTTAGGTAGGCATAGAGGTGATGTACTAGGGTTAGGACACCTTAATTTAGGTTCCTATGGGGTTGGGATTAGGTCTAGGGAGCTAGAGATCCAAGATCAAGGCTTGAATCTCAAAACAGGGATTGGAGACCAGTTCCAGATGTCCAAAAAATGATCAAACGACTTATACTCAAAAATTAGAAGTCCAGACTTCAGTTCTGGATGTCCAATCTGAGTCAAGGTGAAATCTAGATTCTGTTTTGGGTATTCTGCAGAAATTGGACGTCTGACAAAATGTCTGGATGTCCAATAACACTGCAGAGGTGGGTTTGAGGTGTGCAGGAGATGGCTAAGGGTTCTGGACGTCCTATAACTTATCTGGACGTCCAGATAAGGGTTGGAAGTAGGGTTTTAGGGCTTCCTAGGGTGCTGTGACTTAATCTAAGGGTGGCTAAGGCTTGGGGGAAGTCTCTAGGCTATCCTAGGGCGAGGATGGACCTAAGCTCTTCACATTTTACTGCTTTATTCCTACTTAATAGAATAGCAAACCTTAACTCCCTTACATTATTATTCCTACATCTAATCTAAGTCTTTTGCTTTAGTCCTGTTGCAACACCCATTATTCCTGATCTAGCTTCAGATCCAGCTTCGGATCTAGCTCAAGATCTAGCTTCAGATCCAGCTTCTAATCAGCTTATTGCCTGCAATTGACATATGCACTTAATCAGCACATTATAACATTATTTTATGCATAGCTAAAGTAAAGCAGTAAAGATGTAGATAATGCTTATGCATGCATGAATAGCCCTAACTTATGCTAAGTCCTAGCCTAATTTAGGTCAATTAAGACCTATGATTGCTGTGCAATCAGTAACGGGGACAGATTGAGTGCCTATCTCATGAACATCGAACTACGACTTTTAGTTCTACCAAAGGTGTTCATGGACACATGATTAAATAAGTTTTCACTCATTTCTTGAAATAATTCATAGGCACTTTTGGCATCCTTATTTAAGAAGTTACCGCCATGCAAGGCATCGACAAAATGTCGAAGTTGATCTTCTAATACATGGTAGAAGATATGCACAAGCAGTTGATTGCACAGCAATCATATGACCTAATCTACCTGAATTAAGTTAGAATTTAGCTTAACTTAGGAACAATGCATGCATGAGCATTAATAGTGGTTAGTGGAACCAAAGCTAGGTCTTTTGTTTATTTTAGTGTCTATTACAGTAATGTCGTTGTGGTACAGATAAAATAGCTACGGTTTGTCGTCATTGCCACCATTACAATTTTACTCAGAAATAGTTTTCCTGAGGTCAAACTCAGGGAGCTACTAGAATTCTAGAAGTACAATGCTTTTATTACAAAAATAAGAGAGAGAGAGAGAGAGATAGATTTTGTTTCTTGGCTTTTTCTTCTTCTCTTCTTTCTCTCTTTGCTTGTCTTCTTCTTCTCTTCTTTTTCTTCTTTCTTTCTTCTTCACAGTTCTTGATCTTCTTTAGTTCTTCTTCTCTTCTTTGTCTTCTTTCTTTCTTCTTCTTTCTTCCTTATTCTCTTTTCTTTCAGCTGCGGCACCTTTTCTTTCCTTTTTCTTCTTCTTTGCTTTGTCTGCAGAGCTCCATCCGTTGTCTGATTTCTCAGTCAGACAGCTTAAGTGGTGTCTGCTATAGTGCTTCCTTTGTGCTTCTCCTTCTTTTTCCTACGGTCTTCTTCTTCCTTCTTCTTCTTTGCTTTGTATTCTTCCTGCGGCCAAGTGTGACCTTCTTCTTCTTCTTCTTTGGCCTTCTCCTTCTCCTTCTTCTTCTTCTTCCGCACCCTGTCCCTGCACAAAGAGAAAAACCTACCCTATCCCTCTACCCGCACGTCTCTCTCTCTCTCTGCAAATCACTCACAAGACGCTCTCCCAGAGCCGCGGGTAATCGGGTCAGGTTTCGTGCCCGTGACCAGGCGCACCGGTGTGTGGGTGATGTGCGAGGTGTGCTCAGATAAGGTCGGGTCGGGTCCGCCGGATCCGTGTGGTGAGCTCGCGGACCAGGCAAGTGAGTGGGTGCGGGACCTCACCCCAATGCTTTCAGAGGCATTAAGCAGAATTCACAAAAACAATATAAACCATGTGTCTTCTTCGTCGCTTACCGATGTGGGACTAAAACCCACCGTTCTCCTGAGCGCCCGCAGCAGACCACAGATTCGCTTCCTCAGCTGCAGGCTCTATTCGCGTCGATTGCTGGGTTAGCTGCCTTCGCACTACCCTCCCGACCTCGCAGCACCTGGAGCCCTGGAATTCTGAAGCCTGGAGCGCGTGTGGAGCTGCTTCAATGCAGTGTCAATGGCGACCGGGCGTCGAAAACTGCCAGATAGGAAAAGGGCCTCTCGGTCTAATCAGATCAGCGGGGGACCTTCGCCATGGCGCGGCGAAGGTGGTGCGAGGTTCAGCAGGTCGTGGGGCGGCGGAGCGATGGGAGCGTCTCGCCGGAGGGTGGCCGGAGACGAAGAAGGTGACGGTGGACAGGAGCGGTCGAGGGTTTAATCGAATGAAAGATAGTAAGGAAAAGAAAGAGGGGGAGATGGGGAATAGTTCTGACCTAGTTACAGGGACGAAGGGATCGGAGAAGGGCGGCAGTCGTATCGACTTTCGCCGGAGAAGAAGATACCCAGAGAGAGGGCGGCGGCGAGGAAGGGAGCGGGAGGGCGCACGCTGGGTACGACGCGACGCGGGAAGAGCGGGCGAAGGTGGCTCTGTTGCTGGTATTGCAGCAGAGCGACGAGACGGAGGAGGAGGAGCTGCTGGAGCTGGTGGGTTTCTGCCGGAGTGGGAAGAGAGGAAAAATGGGGGTTTCTCCATCAGAACCGAGCTGCTCTGGTTGGCTGGCGACGGCGGTCCTTATAAAGGCGAAGGCGGAGGAGTGGGTGCAGGGAGGCGACATGCCTCCCTCGCTGGAGAATGGTCGGAGTTGCAACCCATACCTTCCGCGCATTCGCATGGAAGGTGTGGGCGATGGCAGAGGTCATGGCGGTGTCCCTGCAACAGCAGACGTCGCAGGGAACACCCGGTTCAACTGGCAGAGGGCCTCCCTCAGCCTGCGCGGCACCATGCTCCGCGCAAAGTCGCCGGAGCATGGCGCTGCTCAGAGATTTGCAGGGGGGACCTAAGTGCAAAGAACGACGAAGAACGTAGGGGCAAAAATGCAAGGATTTTGAAAGTTGAGGGTCAAAAAGTAATAGATGAGGACCAAAATGCAAAGTCGGTTAAGAAGGTTTCTTCTTAGGCTCAAGTTTTTATGCATGACTAAATGGGACATAAGGATTCTAATGGTGAATTTTATCTCTAGATCAGACCTTGTTTGACCGGCCAATTTACGTAAAACCCAAATTAAATCATTAATTGGGCATGGTTCTCAATGTAGGTCAAAATGGGTTCCCAAGGCCAAATTGAAGGTTCTAAACCCTAAAGATTATTTTTCTATGAATTCTAGAGGGTTTAGTAGATTTTTACTTTGCCTCGAACCTCGTGAATTGGAGTGGATTTGTTTTAGGGTTACAGAATGTCATTTAATTCCTTAGATTTACTATAACCCTTGTTGGATCAAATCATCCCACTTTCCTTCTTATTAGGTTAGTTTAACCTATGTTTGGACCCTGAGTTACCCTGTTTACTGATTGTGTTGGTGAAATTACATTTTTACCCCTTATGACCTATTTTCTTCACAAACTCAGAATTCTCTGAGTCAAGCCTTTCTATGAGTTATGTAGGAGCTTTTTTCTCTCGCATATCTAGGTTTGATTATGCTAGTTAGGGTTCATGATGAGGTTCTCATCATACCCCATGCCTAGCTTTTGCTAGTCCCTTAGCAAAAACTTAAGGTTTTAACCTTTGTTCTAGACCATGATGTTTTTAATAACTTCAGATAAGTGCTTTTTCATTTGAACTTAGATTAGGTTAGAATGCTGACCATAGGCCTAAAAGGTACTCTAGTACTAATCAAGATCCAGATCTGTCTAGCCTCAGCCTCAGTTTTTGGCAAAGGTTTTTAAGGCCCACAAGAACTAACCTAAGGTTTATTGGACTTTGTGGTTAAAGCACCCGTGCTTGAAATGATTTTAGCCCTAGCTCAGTTCGTAGTGCATTTTGTAAGAGAGAGATAAAAAATTTTTCTGTTTGGAGAGTTGTCTCTCTCTTTTTCTTTTTAATTCTAGCTTAGGATTAGCTTTCAAACATGGTCTGTATCAGATTCCTTACTCCCATCATCAATCCTCAAGGGTTCCTGAAAATCGATGCTTTGAGATAGCACCGCACATGGTAACCCCCAGAACCCTGGCTATTGAGATTTCAAGATAATCCCATCTATGGTATTCCGTGGCCAAATCTAGACCCTGGCAATTGACACTTCGTGATAATGCCAACCATGGAATCTGAACCAGCAGAGTGCTTACATGCCCTCAGTAGGATATGTAAATATCCTAAGAGACAAGCACCGAGGAGATGATATTTTGTTACGCATCTTCTAGGGGATTTCCCACCTCTCCGCGCTGGGAACTCATCCAAATCAACTTGTGTTGATCGGCCGCTCCTACTCTAGGTGTACTTTTTCAGAATTTTGTGACGCTTCTGCATGATTTTGATTTTTACGCTTACTGAACCAGGCTGTGTGTGAGGTTAGGGTGCTTAGGTTACTGAGTCCCATAAACCAAAAGTTAGTTAATGAGGTCAAATACTCCCTAAGCCTTGGACCTAATACTTAAGCTTTTCATTTTCCTCAACCTCTTGAGGAATGTCTAGATCTTAATGGGTACTAAGAGTCTATCCAAGAATGCCTAAAGTTTGCATTCTTACTAATCTCACCATGCACTTTTCATTTCTTTTCTTGAATAAGGTCTCGAACTTAGGTCAATCCCTTAGTTTCTTACTAATGACTATCACTCTTTTCTTTCATTTTTGTGCTCCTTTTTCATTTTGTTTCTTTTCTTTCTCCCACAAAATTTCCTTTCTCTTATTCTCTAATTCTTTTTCGAAATTTTTTTTTTAATTTTTTTTAATTTTTATGGTGTTTTTAGCATATGTGAATTTTTTTGAAACCTTTTCTTACAAGTTTTGCACTTTTATTCCCCCCCCCCATGCCTAAGATTTGCAATGTCCTCATTGTGACTTAGGGGGTTTTTATTACTTAGTTCATTCCTTAAGACAGGTGTTTTGATGAGTGAATGGGTCGGGATGAATTTTGCAGACGATTTCTAATCTCAGATGCAAGCATCTGAGGTGGAGTTGGCTGTCTATAAGGGAGAACCTTAAGTGCACAAAGGTGTGAAAAAAGGGTTTAGATTTTCAGGAAAATGACGGGCTGCCTCCCGTTAAGCGCTGAGTTTTATGCCATCGGCTGGGCGCAATAAGCTCAAGGGGAATGGAGGATATAAGATGATTCAGCCGACTCAGTAGAAGTCACATCAATGAACGGCTTGAGTCTCTGACCGTTCACGATGAAAGGTTCGGAATCGTCGCTGAGCGGACTGATTTCGATGGCTCCATTTCCAAAAACCTGTCGGACTAAATATGGTTCGACCCACTTGGATCGCAACTTTCCCGGGGAAAGTTTGAGTCGGGCATCAAAGAGTAGGACCTTCTGACCAGGATAAAAGATCTTTCTTGAGATATGCTTGTCAAGGAAGGCTTTAACCAGTTCCTTGTAGATTCACGAGTTCTCATACGCGTCTAGGCGTAATTCATCGATCTCGCTGATTTGAAGTTTTCTGTGGGTTCCAGCCTTCGAAAGATCTAAATTACAGTTTCGTACTACCCAATAGGCTTTATGCTCCAGTTCTACGGGAAGGTGACATGCCTTCCCATACACCAGTCTAAAGGGAGACATGCCTAATTGGGTTTTGTGGGCGGTCCTATAGGCCCACAATGCTTCCAGAAGTCGGGACGACCAGTCCTTCCTGTCAGGCCGAACAGTGACCTGCAGGATTTTCTTGATCTCCAAATTTGATAGCTTAGCTAGACCATTAGTTTGGGGGTGGTAAGGAGTAGAGATTCGGTGAGACACCCCTTATTTGGTCATCAGTGACCTAAACTGAGCGTTTGTGAAATGGGTCCCCCCGTCAGAGATTATAGCACGAGGAATCCCGAACCTTGAGAAAATGTTTTGATGAATGAATTTGAGAATGATTTTGTGATCATAGGTTCGGGTCGGTATGGCTTCGATCCATTTGGACACGTAGTCCACAGCAAGCAGAATGTATTCGAAACCATCCGAAGCAGGAAAGGGCCCATAAAATCAATCCCCCAAACATCAAAGATTTCGCATACGAGAATCAGCTACAAAGGCATCATGTCGCGACGGCTCATGTTGCCCAAAGTCTGGCAACGACTGCATGCCTTGCAGTGACTGTATGCGTCTTTAAACAGTGTGGGCCAGTAAAAGCCACACTGGGGGACTTTTGATGCGGTTTTATGCCCAGAGAAATGGCCACCGCATGCCTGGTCATGGCAGAAAGAGAGAATATTGTTGATTTCCTCCTCCCAGACACATCTCCGGATGACTTGATCAGCACCTATGCAGAAAAGGTACGGGTCTTCCCAGATGTAATACTTGGCATCAGAACGTAATTTGTCTTTCTTGGCCTTCGGCCAATCAGACGGGATCTAATGAGATGCCAGGTAGTTTACTATATCAGCAGACCATGGAAGTCTAGTACCGATAGTCAGTAGGTGTTCATCAGGAAAATGTTCCGTGATGGGTTCGGAAGGGTTGATAATCTCAGAAGGAAGACGGGACAGATGGTCAGCTACCACATTCTGCCTTCCCGCCTTGTTGCAAATCTCAAGATCGAACTCTTGCAACAGCAAGATCCAACGAATTAGTCGGGGCTTCGCGTCCTTCTTGGCAAGGAGATGCCTTACAACCGTGTGATCCGAGTAGATGATGACATGGGAACCCAGGAGATATGATCAGAATTTTTCAAGGGAAAATACTACGGCTAGTAGCTCTTTCTCCATAACCGTATAGTTACGCTGAGCCTCGTCAAGTGTCTTGCTAGCGTAGTAGATGACCACGGATTTCCCGTCAGCTTTCTGCCCCAGGACCGCTCCTACAACGAAATCAGACACATCGCACATGATCTCAAAGGGTTGAGACCAGTTAGGGGATTGTAGGATAGGTGCCTGGGTGACTCGGTCACGAAGGTTTTCAAAGGCTTGTGTGCATTCCTTGGAGATTTCAAAAGGTGCATCCTTAGAGAGAAGAGAAGTCAAGGGGCACGCGATTATCGAGAAATCAGGAATGAAACGACGGTAAAAATCGATGTGCCCCAGAAAGGAACGGATGTCCCTGATCGAGCTAGGCATAGGAAGGTGAGAGATTAGATCAACCTTAGCTCGATCCACTTGGATGCCTTTTTTCGAAATTAAATGTCCCAGGACAATTCCCTCAGGCACCATGAAATGGCTCTTTTCCCAGGAAAGAACCAAATTCACATCGATGCACCACCTGAGTATCTGGACCAAGTGTTGGAGGCAATCGTCAAATGATGCTCCAAAAACTGAAAAGTCATCCATGAAGACTTCCAGATAGTCACCTACCATATCTGAGAATATGGCAAGCATGCACCGCAGAAAAGTAGTGGGTGCATTGCAAAGACCGAAAAGCATCCTTCGGAAAGCGTATGTTCCGAAGGGGCAGGTGAACGTGGTCTTTTCTTGGTCCTCAGGATGGATTTCCACCTGGTTGTAACCGGAGTACCCGTCAAGAAAGTAGAAGAACCTATTTCCCGCTAATTTCTCAAGAATCTGATCAATGAAAGGTAGTGGGAAATGATCCTTCTTCGTGGAAGAATTGAGTTGGCGGTAATCTATACAGACTCTCCACGAGTTGGCTAATCGGGTAGGAATGACTTCTCCAGTTTCAGTCGTTATAGTGGTGAGTCCTGCCTTTTTAGGCACGACCTGAATTGGGCTCACCCAACGACTATCGGAGATCAGGTAGATGATTCCGGCATCTAACCACTTGATGATCTCCTTTTTCACGACCTCCTGTAGATTGGGGTTCAAACGTCTCTGCATTTCACGAGAAGGTCGTGCGCCCTCTTCTGAATAGATATGATGAGTACAATAAGAGGGACTTATTCCAGTCAAATCATCGAGAGTCCACTCGATGGCTCTGCGATGTTGCTGGAGGACAGTAATCAGATGGGATTCCTGTTCGGGATTGAGGTTGGAATTGATAATCACAAGAAGGGTCTGATTAGAACCCAAAAAGATGTATTTCAAGTGAGCAGGAAGGGGCTTTAGCTCGAGGATGGGGTTATCAGTAGCGGCGGGTGGTTCAGAATAGACGTGAGGTTCAAGGGTAAGAGTTACTGGGTTGTCCAAATCTGGATTCGACTCCTTTGTTTGCGGGTCAAGATCTTTCTGCGGTTGATGAGGTATAATCAGGTCATTTTGGAAGTGTGTTTCATCAACCAAAGCCCTAATGTCACAAATCTGTTCGATGACACCGCAATTGATTCCTTGTTGGGCCTTAAATATATCAATTTTCAGGGTTTGATTCCCAAATTTGAGCTCTATTTGACCCTCTTCACAGCTAATGTTGGCTCTAGCAGTAGCCAAGAAAGGTCTCCCTAAAATGATTGGTGTATCCCTAGGGTCTTCAGGTGTGTCCATGTCTAAGACTATAAAGTCTACAGGAAAGTAGAAATCTCACACCCTCACAATAACATCCTCGAGAATCCATTTTGGTGACTTTATAGATCGATCTGCTAATTGTAATGTCACCACAGTGGGTTTTAGCTCAGATTCTTCGAGATGGTCAAGTAAGGATGTGGGTATCAGATTTATGGAAGCACCCAAGTCTAGCAAGGCTTTATCAAATTGGGTATCACCTATCTTGCAGGAAATTAGGGGAGTACCAGGATCTTTAGCCTTGGGTGGGAGTCTGCTTAGGATTACAGAGCTGGCTTGCTCTAACAGAACAATTGGACTCCCACTCTTGGTTCGCGGCTTACGCTGGGGTGTACACACATTCTTTAAAAATCGTGCGTAAGTCGGTACGTAGCAGATTGCATCCATCAAGGGGATGTTTATGTGGACCTGCTCAAAGAGCTTGACCAGGTCCTCCTTAGGTGCCACGGGCTTGGTAGTCCTCTTTCCCTTGGTCAAGGCCTCGGGAAACGGAACCTTGGTTGGTTCTTCTAGGATAGGTCCAAGTTTTGGATCTGGGATAGGGATAGGAACATCCTGGATTACCATCCTAGGCTTGGGATCACTACCGGGCTTGGAGTGGTTTGGATGAGGTGGATCTTGGGTTTCCTTACCACTACGGGTTGTTACAGAATTAAGTCCTGCCTGGTTTTGGTTGGGATTGGGTAAGATGAGTTGCTGCTGGTAGCCTATAAAAGAAGTGGAGGCCTCCATCCCGTCGGGTGAAGGAACAGAGGGGGCCTGATAAATCATATGGGCTTGGCCCGGGTTTGGGTTCATAATGCGCCGCTGGGTTGGCACGTTATTCGAGTTAGGAAGAGGTTGGGAAGGAAGAGTGCCTGGCTGGCGAGAATTTGCCAGCTGGGCCAGTTGATTTCGTACCTCTGTAAGCTCGTCCTTGTGTTATTTTTGGATAGCTGCATTCGTTCTCTGAATGTCAGCCAAAGTTTGAAGGATAAAGGACATTTGATCTTAATTTGGCCCTGATGGATAAGTAGGGTTGGGCCGAGGCTGAGGCGGCTAGTATGGGTGAGAGGGTTGTGGGCGGGGTTGAAAGGGTAGTCTTTGGGTTTGAGAATTTCCCGCTCACTGAAAGTTGGGATTGTTTCGCCATCCAGGGTTATAGGTGTTGGAGAATGGGTCATTCTAGATGGCGTTGAGGTCCTCGCAGGTTTGAGGAACCTCCAGAGAGTCAGAGAAAGGGGGAATGGAATTCCCCGAGCTGGCATAGAAAGGATCGGATGGACCTCCAAACCGAGAATTAGATGATGGATATGGATCCATCCCAAGAGAAGATCGATGGAGAATGTTTTGCACAGTCTCCCGTGTGGAAGGAGGCTGTGCGAAGGAGCTATGCGCAGAGGTGGCTTGCTGCAGGTGCTGAGTCAGCTCATCCACCTTCTTTTCAATGATTGAGAACTTGTCCAATCGACTGGCCATTAATTCCAGGTCGACTGATGCGGACAGGCCTTGCGTCTCATGTGCTCCCCTAAGATTCATCGATGCGCAGGTATTCGTCCTGTCGAATAATCCCACGGAGTCATTGTTGATGGAGTTCTCGCACATGTTTTCGAGAATCACCCACACGGTGTCCTCATGTTGACCCATGATATTCCCTCCACAGGTTGCATTGACAAAAAGACGGATGTCCTCACGGAGTCCCTGGTAAAAAGATTGGACCTGTTCTCATTTAGGAACTCCGTGATAGGGGCACTTTCTCATGAGATCCTGAAAGCAATCCCATGCCTCATGGAGAGGTTCCCCTGTTTGCTGAGTGAAGTGAGTAATCTGATGGCGCAAGCCGTTGGTCCGACCAACGGGAAAGAACTTTTTCAAAAAATCGGACTGAAGTTCTTCCCAAGTGTTGATCAGCCGGGTTTGAGTTTGATACCAATGAGCGGCCTTGTCCATAAGAGAAAAGGAGAACATCTTCATGAGAAGAATATCCCGATTTTGCACATCTGACCCAAAAGTTTGGGCTAGATGCTTTAGCTGTTTGATGTGCTGAAAGGGATCTTCGGAATTAAGCCCATGGAATTTAGGTATAGCATGAATCATATTGGGCTTCAATTCGGAATCAGGTCCTCCAATTGGGATTTTGACTCAAGGCTCAATGGCCACTGCAACAGGATTATAATGATCCCTCATCATAGGATGCTGTGGTGGGTGCACAAAGTTTTGGAAGAGGTCATTGAGTCGCTGGAGCTGATGCACTAGATTGTTTTCTTCCTCAACTGGCTGAGCCATGATGGGGGAAGAAGAAGAGCTTGGTTCAAAATCAGATGAGAGAATGATGGGGTAGGGCTGCTGTGCAAACACGGGCGTCGAGGCTTGGCCTTGACGAGAGTGAATTCCTAAAGGAGATCTTAAGGGTGGTCTTAAGGATCTCCTACCGTTCATGCACTATTGGAATAGATGAGTTTAGAAGGTGCTGGACCCAACAAGACACCCAAAAATTGTTGGGTGACTACAGAGGTGCGGGGCAGATGGACCCCTTGATCAAAAAGATCGTCCACCTGAGAATTACCTGGGCAGCCAGAGAGGGTGAGTCCCGCGAAGACCCCTACACGGTAGAGCATCCCCACGGGTTACAGGGTTTCCCCCACCCGACCTCTCTTGTCACTGCGGTTCCAGGTAGACCAGAATGGGGATCTTGACCTCTTAAGTCTACCTCTTTTACTTTAAGATCAAGGTGCTTAAGGTTTCACTTGAACTCTTAGGTATTTTTGTGAACAAGGTGGCCTAATTTGAAGGTTGGTTGACCCAAAGGGTCAACTTCACCTAGGGATTCCTTTGAGAATTTAGGCCTTGTTTCTTTTTTAGGGTTCAAGTGTTTAGAGAGCCAATTATTTACGATTTTTCTTAATAGGTATTTTCAACCAATGGCTTAGGCACACCTCTTTTTAGGAAGATCTTTTCTTTGTTAATAGAAGGTGTGTCTCTAAAAACCCTAGATTTTTAATCCTTGGATTGGCTCTAGTTGGTCCATTTAAGTTGCCTCAAAATTTTGGTATCTAGGGCTCAATCAAGAAGGTTTTAGCCCTGGTAACCTTAGTTGGATGGATAGTTAAGCATGAGTTGAAATGAAAATTAGGCAACTCTGATGAATTACTGTGTATGATGCAGGTAGCCCTAAGTTGATTTTTCTTTTTGTTCCTTTTTAGATTTTAAGGGAGTTAAGAAAAGGGCTAATGAGGGTTACCTGGTTGTTGGAGTGTTTGTTGTGCGGCTGCTCTTCTCATTCTTTTACCTGCACACAAGAGAGAGAAAAAGATTAGCAATCTCATAAAAGAAATTCAAAGCTTCCAGAATAGCCGTAGCTTCCCGGCAACGGCGCCAAAATAATAATGGTTAGTGGAACCGAAGCTAGGTCTTTTGTTTCTTTTAGTGTCTATTACAGTAATGTCGTTGTGGTACAGATAAAATAGCTAAGGTTTGTCGTCATTGCCACCATTACAATTTTACTCAGAAATATTTTTCCCGAGGTCGAACTCAGGGAGCTACTAGAATTCTAGAAGTACAATGCTTTTATTACAAAAATAAGAGAGAGAGAGAGAGAGAGAGATAGATTTTGTTTCTTGGCTTTTTCTTCTTCTCTTCTTTCTCTCTTTGCTTGTCTTCTTCTTCTCTTCTTTTTCTTCTTTCTTTCTTCTTCACAGTTCTTGATCTTCTTTAGTTCTTCTTCTTCTCTTCTTTATCTTCTTACTTCTTCTTTCTTCCTTGTTCTCTTTTCTTTCAGCTGCGGCACCTTTTCTTTTCTTTTTCTTCTTCTTTGCTTTGTCTACAAAGCTCCATCCGTCGTCTGATTTCTCAGTCAGACGGCTTAATTGGTGTCTGCTACAGTGCTTACTTTGTGCTTCTCCTTCTTCCTGCGGTCTTCCTCTTCCTTCTTCTTCTTTGCTTTGTCTTCTTCCTGCGGCCAAGTGTGACCTTCTTCTTCTTCTTCTTTGGCCATCTCCTTCTCCTTCTTCTTCCGCACCCTGTCCCTGCACAAAGAGCAAAACCTACCCTATCCCTCTACCCGCATGTCTCTCTCTCTCTCTGCAAATCACTCATAGGATGCTCTCCCAGAGTCGCGGGTAATCGAGTCAGGTTTCGTGCCCGTGACCAGGCGCACCGTGTGTGGGTGATGCGCGAGGTGTGCTCAGATAAGGTCGGGTCGGGTCCGCCGGATCCGCGTTGTGAGCTCGCGGACCGGGCAGGTGAGTGGGTGTGGGACCTCACCCCAGTGCTTTCAGAGGCGTTAAGCAGAATTCACAAAAACAATATAAACCGTGTGTCTTCTTTGTCGCTTACCGATGGGGGACTAAAACCCACTGTTCCCCTTCGCGCGCCCGCAGCAGACCGCAAATTCGCTTCCTCAGCTGCAGGGTCTATTCGCGTCGATTACTGGGTTAGCTACCTTCGCACTACCCTCCCGACCTCACAGCACCTGGAGCCCTGGGGTTCTGAAGCCTGGAGCGTGCGTGGAGCTGCGTCAATGTAGTGTCAATGGCGGCCGGGCGTCGAAAACTGCCAGACAGGAAAAGGGCCTCTCGGCCTAATCAGATCAGCGGGGGACCTTCGCCGTGGCACAGCGAAGGTGGTACGAGGTTCAGCAGGTCGTGGGGTGGCAGAGCGATGGGAGCGTCTCGCCGGAGGGTGGCCGGAGATGAAGAAGGTGACGGTGGACAGGAGCGGTCCAGGGTTTAATCGAATGAAAGACAGTGAGGAAAAGAAAAAGGGGGAGATGGGGAATAGTTCTAACCTAGTTACAGGGACGAAGGGACCGGAGCAGGGCGGCAGTCGTATCGACTGTCGCCGGAGAAGAAGATACCCAGAGAGAGGGCGGTGGCGAGGAAGGGAGCGGGAGGGCACGCGCTGGGTACGGCGCGACGCGGGAAGAGCGGGCGAAGGTGGCTCTGCTGCTGGTATTGCAGCAGAGCGACGAGACGGAAGGAGGAGGAGCGGCCGGAGCTGGTGGGTTTCTACTGGAGTGAGAAGAGAGATAAAATGGGGGTTTTTCTGTCAGGATTGAGTTGCTCCCGTTGGCTGGCGACAGTGGTCCTTATAAAGGCGAAGGCGGAGGGGTGGGCGCAGGGAGGTGACGTGCCTCCCTCGCCGGAGAATGGTCAGAGTTGCAACCCATACCTTCTGCGCGTTCGCACGAAAGGTGTGGGCGATGGCAGAGGTCATGGAGGTGTCTCTGCGATAGCAGACGTCGCAGGGAACACCCGGTTCAACTGGTAGAGGGCCTCCTCACCCTGTGCGGCGCCATGCTCCGCGCAAAGTCGCCGGAGCATGGCGCTGCTCAGAGATTTGCAGGGGGACCTAAGTGCAAAGAACGACGAAGAACCTAGGGGCAAAAATGCGAGGGTTTCGAAAGTTGAGGGTCAAAAAGTAATAGATGAGGACCAAAATGCAAAGTCGGTCAAGAAGGTTTCTTCTTAGGCTCAAGTTTTTATGCATGACTAAATGGGACCTAAGGATTCTAATGGTTAATTTTATTTCTAGATCAGACCTTTTTTGACCAGCCAATTTACGTAAAAACCCAAATTAAATCATTAATTGGGCATGGTTCTCAATGTAGGTCAAAATAGGTTCCCAAGGCCGAATTGAAGGTTCTAAACCCTAGAGATTATTTTTCTATGAATTTTGGAGGGTTTAGTCAATTTTTTCTTTGCCTCGAACCTTGTGAATTGGAGTGAATTTGTTTTAGGGTTACAGAATGTCATTTAATTCCTTGGAGTTGCTGTAGCCCTTGTTGGATTAAATCTTCCCACTTTCCTTCTTATTAGGTTAGTTTGACCTATGTTTGGATCCTGAGTTACCTTGTTTACTGATTGTGTTGGTGAAATTGCATTTTTACACCTTATGGCCTGTTTCTTCACAAACTCAGAATTCTCTAAGTCAAGCCTTTCAATTAGTTTTGTAGGAGCTTTTTTTTCTCGCATATCTAGGTTATATTGTGCTAGTTAGGGTTCATGATGAGCTTCTCATCAAGCATCATAAGTTGCATCATAGTTGATTTGTTAGCTTTATAGATAATAATGCTATTTTATGCTCTAAGAGAGATGCTATATTAATTGCAGATGATTTGAGGTCGTAGATGATAAATCAGAGTGTATAGATCTGATTAGGACGACAATGGGAGTCCAACGCTTCCGGAATCGTCTTGATTAGACTTCCATAGCATCACATTCGGCCTGTAGAAGATCAAAGGCCAAGGAGCAAGATAGCACAAATCCAAATGTCAGATGTCAAATCTGACTGCATAGATGGATCCGGATCAACGATTGCAATCCAACGATGTAAAAGTCAACTCAATCGGCGCCCTGTAGCACCTACTACAATGGCAAAAAGATGGACGATCAGGATGGTGCCACGTGGTGCCCCAACCACTGAAGGATAAAACGTGGGTCATTGGATCATCATCCAACACCAACAATGAGGCCACATCTCCCTCTCCACGCATCATCAGAAGAAGAATTCATCTCAGCCCTTGGATCTTCATCCAACGACTGAGAACGGTTGCGCATGAAATCAAAACACGACACAAGAGGCGGTGCAGTGCATTGGTTAATGCCTCAACACAAGAGCACAAGGTGCATGTTCAATTCACATTGGGTAGAGATTGAAGAGGCAATGCGCTAGCGTGAAATAGAGCTATCAGATGAGATCGAAGGGTGGGGATGCGGCTATGAGGTGCAACAAGGCTCGACCAATGTGGCGGTGTAATGCACGCATAATCAAATGCCCAACCAGATGCCCCACCATACGCGGAGTGGACGCTCGGAGAAGAGGAGACACTGTGATGATTTTAAGTCATTTGATCGAAAGCACGCGTGAGAGTAGTGGAGCGGATCAGAGCGAGAGGCCCAGCGACTGCCACGTGTCGCAATAAGGTGAAGCGCGTGTATTGTAGGTGTGTGGGAGGTTGTTTTTAAGTGTTATCTTATCCGTTGCTCTCCCGATTGACGGATCTGATCGCACTTAAGGTGTTGCATAGATTTGGGGGCCTAAATACCTACTTTTCCCCTCATTTTAGCTATAAAATATGCCCAAAGCCCACCATTGAGAGGCAACTCCTACTAGACACATCTCTAGCTTCTCTCTCTGCAGCATCTCTCTGGTCTTCTTCCCAGTGCTCTGGATCTGATGTGCTTCCATACTTCACACAAGCATCCCTCAAGCAGTGCTGCTCTTCATCTATTTCTCTCTCACTACTCTTTAGTTTATTTGTTTAGATTCCTAGTTCAGAACTCTTTGCAAGTATCAGTAAAAAAGTTGACTCTCTATGAATATCTTGTCTCTATTTCTATGCTTGCATTAGGTTAGATTAGTTAGTACGAAAGGCTTCGAAAATCTCATTTTTCCTCCCTGTAATGACTCAGAACTCACGATTTCTTATTTATAAATTTATTTGTTTCGACGTGATTCGCAACTACAATGATATAAATCCTTTTACACGTTTCGCAATGAACAAATTGGTGTTGTTGTCGGGGAGAGAATGGAGTTATTCTTGTGGCTTTTCTCCTTAGTGCATATTTGAGATTTCTAACCTTCTTTATTTCCATTGATTTTGTGTGTACAAGAAGCATAAAAATTCAAGAAGAAACGCAACAATGGAAAAATTGTAGGATTTCAATTTCAGGTAAGTACTCGTATCTTTGATTTGGTTAGATTTCCTTTCAAAAAAAAATCCAAAAAAAGATTTAATGCTTTGCTTGCTCCTTATGTTACTATTTGCTTTCAAAAAAAAAAAAAGCTCTTGGTGTGTATTATCTTTTGAAAAATAATGAAACCACCTCCAACATTTTCAGGCTGAAACAAGCTTTATTTTGAAAATTCAATTCCTGAAATTTTACATTTCCAAAAAGTCTGAAATTTCTATTGGACGTGGGTATTGAAGTTAGGAACAACATATTCAAAATTTTGTGCCATTCTGATTTATACAGAAATTTTAAAAATTCATGAACTAAATTAGTATCAAATCTGTTGTTGCTCTTGATTTTTGCCAGACTTCAAAAAATCACAGGATTATTATACAACTTTGATTTATTTGAAACATGATACGTTGATTCTTGTGATAATATAGAATCTCAAAAAATTCTGAAAATAATATTTGGTGCATGTTTGATTACACGAAATATTATATCACTAACTGGGGGTCAAAACAGACTATAGAACCCCCAGTACACTTTGAATCTGAAAAAAATAGAAAACATGCATTAAAAATTCTTGAAAAAATATTTTCTGAGTACCTTGTTGGTGGTGCAATAGGACCGATTGATTGCATTGATTGGGTTGCACTACCCTTCTTGCTTTGGGCTTAAATCTAATCATTTAGCACTATCTGCTCTTTGGGTTTCACATTAAGGTAGAGCACACTTATATTTTCATACTTAAAGGAATTTATAAAATAATTAGGTCTTGCAAAACCTCTTATGTGCCTCATCAAAATCATTGTTTGAAAATATTTAACTAGGTAAACCCTAAAATTCACTGATACAAGCACTTGAACCTTAAAAGCAACTACATCAACTAAGTTTGTGTTGTGAACCCCTTGATTGAGCACTTAACTATTGAAATCAATTTTAAGGGAAACACCCCCTAATGCCCATCATATTCCAAAAGCACTTCAAGCCTAACCCTAAAATTGAGTACACATGCCCTAGGTAGGACTAATCAACTTGGTAACTTGAAGTTAAATTGGGCTAATGTCAAGACCTTGTCTACTTGGACCCATTGGTGACAAGAAAGGTCGGTGAAGTAACCGCGTTAACCCTTAGTGGTGTCCCACCATGCGGGGCATTTTAGGGGGTCCCACCCTTCTGGCTAGTCAAGTAATTTAAGGGTTGATCTAACCTAGTCGCATGTTGGGGAACAAAGATTAGGTCTAATTAGGGTTTACACTATAAGGATTTGCTTGATTACTTGTACTGTGAGGTTGGGTATTCTCTCATCTGTCTTCTCTCTCTCATCTATTAACTTTCTTCTGGTACATGGACGCTCTTATTTGGTACCACATTTAGAGAGTAATCTAAGGAGAAGACCTAATTTTTCTATTTCTGAATCCTTTCCTAAGGATAATCACCATAAGGAAGAAATGATTGAGGAGGAGAACTTGGACCCATACTCTTTTTCTCCTCACTATTCCTCTTTTTCTCCCTATCCCAACCCTTCCCTTACTCCAACTTCTTTAGGATGGGAGAACCTTCCTCAACACCTGAGACTTGATTCCCTTGCCTACGCCTCATATTCCTTGAGTATAACTAGACCTACCTCATCCTTACGAAATCACATAGGAATCTTTGAATATCAAGGATCTCTACAATCTCAAGAGACACTCTTAATATAAGACCAGCACCTAATCAGCATGACCAACTATCATAACAGGTTCAACCAGACTCATCTCTCCCTTGGTCAGGGATATGCCTCAGAGTCCCAATACCTAAGATATCAATCCTATCCCCGAAATCACTTTGGAGATTATCCCAATTTCACCCAACCAACTCCACCTTCTTATTAGGATAACCCTACACCACCCAACCAAGGATATGATTCTTACCCTAGGTATTCAAATCCTGATGATGACAGATATTCTGATTTGATTGAGGTTAGAAATCCTAAAATTTACTATCCTCTACCCACTTAAACCCCTAACCTTGGCAATGATCTTGAGATTACCCAACTACTCCAAGTAGGCTAGGAGATGAGAGAAGCTAATAAAAGAAATACGGATAACTTGACAAAAGAGCTCAATAAAATCTAGGAAGCACAACATCATAGACCTAGTTTGAGTGTTCCACAAGTTGGTGGTAACCTACTCAGGGATGAGGATCCAACCTTAAGAATGACATTTTATCCAATCCCAACCTCTACATACACTGAGCCCACCCACCAACCCTGTAATTATCCAGAATAGATCATACCCAGGCCTACATCTGAACTAATAGATAATTCTGATATCCCAAAGATTGACTTTGAGGAGGAAGACTTACTCAAGGATCTAAATCTTGATTCAAAACCTAAATTACAATCATTTATGTTAAAAGACTCACAATTGGACCATGAGGATGATTCAGATTTGGAACAAGATTACAAAGAGCCCCATCAAGAAGATATAAGGATTGAGAATGGTGACACTCCTAGTCAGGCATGTTGGATGGTTCTGATATGATTTTGGCTGAGGATTACCATGATCAGAAGTGCTTAGATGATTCGATTATGAAATACGGATTCGACAACACTAATCATTCCGAGATATTTCATATAGAGCCAAATCTGCTTTCACTTCTACATCAGCTAATTCTCACCCTTCTCTTCCCATCCACCAGAGTCCTGAGGAAAACCCTAACTCTTATCCCCAAAATCTCAAGATTGAACAAAACAGACAATCTCCCTATGAAAATGAAAGAGATTGCAGAATTATTGGGGATGACCTATGATGATTTACCTAAGGAAGCAAAGAATTTATCTGAATCATGGAATTTTGAGGAACTTGATTTAATTGATGAGAAACTGGAAGATATCCCCTCCAAAGATGTAGTTTAAGGCAGAGCCAATTGGGATCAAATTTATAATCCTGCTAATCATAAAGGATGGCTCAATTCTAACACTCAGAAATTCACAAAAGCCACAGAACTTAAATTGAAAGAATTTGAGGAATTGATTAATCTAGATTTTGATCTTACACCCCTTGGGGAAATGATTCTAGGGAATAGTGAATTTTCGCCCCTTGCATTTGAGGATTTGCATCATGAATTAAGACAAAATTTAGGTGACTCGTATGAGATTTTTTATCACCCTAGGGATGAGCTTGAGGATTCTAATTTGGATATTCAACATGATTTAAGTGAATTTGGAACTATTGAGATGGACCACTGGATTTTATTTGACTCACCTACTCTACATCCATCCATACCTAATTTGACTTACAAAGTGGTTCCTTATACCATTTCAGACTACACCACCTGGGTTCCTCCTTTCATTTCCCAACACTTTCAGTACCAGCATGATTTATTCCCCACTAACCACTCTTTATCTACCTCATCTGCCTTACTTATGCACCACTTCTTTGGGTTGCTACTATCTACTTTCCACTATGACACTTGCACTTATTTTTCTCTCTTTTGTAGCACCTGCCTGCAAATAATCCAAGCCTGCTTATTTTATTTTTCTAACCTTTTGGGCTTGGTATTTACCATCAGCTAATCCACATATATGGATCACTTATTCTTAGGCCACATGACCATATCTTCATATTAATCCCAACTCAAGCCACTATTTTGATCATCATTTATTTTTGGGGTTTTGGTCCAGCAAATGACATTAAACTTAACACTGGCTGGGTGGCAACCTAGTATTCTGTACAAGTATCTTTTCTATCCAAGCTGACCTAGATTAACAAGTTCAGTCAGGTGATATCCCTTCCCCTCATTTATTACATTTTGAATTCTCTACATACATTTCAATGAGGGCATTGTAATGAACAGGCATGGCAGGTGGATATTGCATGTCTTAGGTCAAGAAAAAAAAATTTGCATTCACACATAAAGAATTTTTATCAAGAAGGTTTTATTAGGGATTTATTCTTAAGTTGATTCCTGAATTTAGAATTCAGTACAATTTCACACTTGCACATAGAATTTACATTGGATCCTCTGTGAAGATTGATAGACATCTTTACTTTGCTGAGAAAAAGCACTGCTTCTTCTCCTAAACCCTTGGACAGTAATTAGGGAGTCTAGCAAGCCATCTTCTAGTAGATCCACCAAACAAGTGCAAGGTAAGAGTAGAGTCTACTGGTGCTCTAAGTCTAGTATAAGGAATCTTAGTTTCTGGGTAATTGGATAATGATACTCGGAGTTAGATATAGTTTCATTCTTGGTTCCTGCCTATAAATTCTTTGTGTAAATTTTTGGAGAGCCACCAAATAAGGAAAATATTTAGAGAGCTGGTTCTAATAAAACTAGGACTAACGTGGATGATTACAATTGTCCTTTATGAAATTCTCGACTGAAAGAGGGTATTAATGACAAAGTCGGAAATATGCTATCTCATCCATTCCTTTCTCGATGCCAAAAATAGGCACTGCCACCAAATAAACCACCCGATATCCTCTTGAACATCTCCAATCCCGAATAATGCCTCAAGAATAAAAATGTGCATGGGTGCTGCATTACGTTATGTTGGTAGATATAAATAAATATATATATAAGAAGGAAAAGAAAGAAGAAATATATAAATAAAAAAGAGAGTGTGTTAATTGCATTATGTTTATTTCATGTCAAGCACGTCGAGGCAACAGCACTCATTCGCTTCACAATCCACCAAATACAGCCTTGACCTACTTTTCTACATTTCTGACTGCCTAAACACTAGCTGAGGATTACTAGCCTAGTCATAGGTTCATCAAAACTTAATCAAAGTGTTAATGCCATAAGAGGCCACCAAACATATTTACAAATCTGGTGAGATTGTGAGCTCGAAAATAAAAAGAAAAGAAAAGAGAAGAAAAAGAGAAATAAAGAAAAGAAAGAGAGAGAATGAGGACAAAGGAACTAAAGAGAGCACAGTTTCTCAGCCTCTCTTTGAGTTGATTTATTTAATAAGTCTGGAAATCTAGGTTCTATAGTATTAGTCTATGTGTAGCACCAGAAGAGTACGAGCCACTAAATACAAACCCACTTGACTCGGACATCTTCTACGTAAGCCAAAAGCTAGAGCTAAAATTACAGATTATTTTATAACCCCAAGGGAAGAAGTTTGCCTATCCCAATAGAATTTTACTAAGGGTCAAGTATTAGCTTTAGATGTGGATTGACTTTCACTTGTATCCATTGCATAGGCTACAGCACTACACTTTCACAACTATTTGGATTTCTAAAATTTTGGATGAAAATAAAAGAAATAAATCTCTAGTCAAACCCTTGATAAAAATTAGTCATTTAGGACCACTTTGCATTTAGTCTTGCATTTACTAGGGACTAGCAAGATTCAGGCATAGGGGTGTGATTGCACAGTAATCATAGGATCTAATCTACCTGAATTAAGTTAGATTTTAGCTTAAGTTAGGAACAATGCATGCATGAGCATCATAAGTTGCATCATAGTTGATTTGTTTTCTTTATAGATAATAATGCTATTTTATGCTATTAAAGAGAGGCTATATTAATTGCAAATGATTTGGGGTCACAGATGATAAATCAGACCGTACGGATTTGATCAAAATGACGACAGTAATCCAATGTTTCCAGAATTGTCTTATTCAGACTTCCATAGCATCACATTCAACCCGTAGAAGATCATAGGTCTAGGAGTAAGCTAGTACAAATCCAAACCTCAGATGTCAAATCTGACTGCACAGATAGATCCAGATCAACGATCGTAGTCCAACAACGCAAAAGTCAACTCAATCATAGCCCTGTAGCACCTACTACAAAGGCAGGAAGATGGACGATCAAGATGGTGCCACGTGGCACCACGCCAACAGCCCACTGCCACACGCCAACCACTGAAGGATAAAATATGGGTCGTTGGATCATCATCAATGGTCATAATGAGGCCACATCACCCCTCTCCACACGTCATCAGAAGAAGAATCCATCTCAGCCGTTGGATCTTCATCCAATGGTTGAGAGAGGCTGCACATGAAATCAAAATGCCACACAAGAGGCAGTATAGTGGGTTGGTTAACGCCTCATCGTAAGAGCGCGAGGCACACATTCGATTCACGCTAGGCATAAGATTGAAGAGGTGGTGAGCTCACGTGAAAATAGAGCTGTCAGATGAGATTGAAGGGGTGGATGCAGTCGCGTGGCGCAATGAGGCTAGACCAATGTGGTGGTGTGATGCATGCGCAATCAAACGCCCAACCAGATGCCTCGCCATACGTAGAGCAGATGCTCGAAGAAGAGGCAGTGCTGCGATGATTTTAAGCCGTCCGATTGAAAGTTCAGATGGTTGAGATTGAAAGCATGCGCGAACATGAGGAAGGACACAAGAGGAGCGCCATGGATTAGATCGAGCAGCCCAGCAGCTGCCACGTGTCACTATCTGGTGAAGCGCACGTGTTGTAGGCATGGGGAAGGTTGTTTTTAGGCACGATCTGATCCATTGATCTCCCAATTGGCGAATCTATTCACACCTAAGTGTTGCACGGTTTTGGGGGCCTAAATACCTGCTCTACCCCTCATTTTAGCTACAAAAAGAGCCCTAGAGCCTACCTTTGAGAGGCAACTTTTACTAGAGACATCTCTGGCTTCTCTCTCTGCAGCATCTCTCTAGTCTTCTTCTCGATGCTCTAGATTTGAAGTGCTAC
This sequence comes from Thalassia testudinum, assembly GCA_037157565.1. Taxonomy (NCBI): domain Eukaryota; kingdom Viridiplantae; phylum Streptophyta; class Magnoliopsida; order Alismatales; family Hydrocharitaceae; genus Thalassia; species Thalassia testudinum. Next base: position 12,141,334 of record JAZHRO010000049.1, on the reverse strand, counting down.
CGTAGTTCACACAAGCATCCCTCATGCAATGCCACTTTTCATCTATTTCTCTTTCTCTCTACTCTTTAGTTTATCTGTTTAGATTTCTAGTTTAGAATTCTTTGCAAGTATCAGTAAAAATGTTGACTCTCTATAAATATCTTGTCTTTATTTCTATGCTTGCATTAGGTTAGATTAGATAGTATGAAAGGCTTTGAAAATCTCATTTTGCCTCCCTACGAATGACTCACAATTTCTGATTTATAAATTTATTTGTTTCGACATGATTTGTAACTATAGTGATATAAATCTTTTACACGTTTCGTAACGAACAGCTGCCATAAGGGAACCTCGTGGTGGTGGCAACTTCTTAGAAGATCTTGGAACCATTCCCAAGCATCATGTAGAGTCTCGCCAGATTTTTCTTGAAAGGTCGTAATAGATCTTCGCAAGGAATTAGTAGGACCTATGAGGAAAAATTTTTTTAGGAAAGCACTTTTCAGTTGAGGCCATGTGGTAATGGGTCTGCCGATAGTTCTGGACCAATAAGCAGCCTTATCCTCGAGGGATAATGGGAATAGCTGCATCAGCTAAAGATCTTTTCACACATTGCCAGAACGGGTTGTTTGTGCGAGGAGAGTACTCTCCTCATGGTGGCTAAATGGGTCTTCCCTAGGAAGGCCATGGAAGTGCTTAAGCAAGTTTCGAATGACCGATTTGATTTTTAAGTTCCCTTCTGGAATTACCACCCTTGGTCTATCCTCATAATTCAAAGGATCATAAAAATCCTTAAGAGGAACGATAAGCTACTAACAAGGTGGCAGGTTTTGCCCTTGGTTGGCTAGGTTTATTACAGTCCTAGTACTCTGTTGTTAATTAGCTTGTAGTTGAGCTAGTTGCTCAACCATCATGGAGAAGGGATTAGGTGGGAGGGCTTGATTTTGTTGTTGTGGCATCTCAGCACTAGGTAGCTCCAAGTTGGGTAAATGAGGGAGGTGCAAGTCAAAGATGGAGGGGTTAGTTTGTGGGTTTTGGGTGGAAGGGTCAGAAGCAGGATTAGAGGTGGATGTGAATGGGTTAGTGGAACTATTTTGTTGGTTTTCCATTTTCTTAGAATGCAAGTGAGAGGAAGAATGAGGAAAACGAGATCTTTTTATGCAGGGCGCAAAATCAAGTGGTCCCTCCAAGTGTGGAGTTTGGGATCGCTGCTTGTGCATACAACGAAAGAAATGTGGAGGAGAGGGGGAAAGATGAGAAGTGTACAATCAAGCAACAAAATTCTAAGACTAATCTTAAGGTTGACTCCATAGAAACCTAAGACTTGGGAACCTAGAAAAGTAAGGAACCACTAACTGAACCCCCTTCCCAAAATCAATCTGGCTAGACTAGGGAGGTGGCTTAGGCCCAAGCAAGTCTTAGGAAAATCACCAGGGGCTTGTGTAAGCCCGTACTTATCGTTTGACTTCCCTTTTAGTCTGACACCACGTTTAATTACGGGATTGGGACAATTAGGGGTAACTTAAATTTCAGACATCAAGTCTAAGATGAAATGAAGTTCTTAGTGGTCAAATGACTACCAATTTTAATTAAAGCTTAGGAACTTAACTACACAAGGAATGTGATGGGCATTAATTGGGGTAACGCTCGATTATTTCTTCTTCCGGTGTGCGTACAAATTGGGTGGGAGGTTGTGCTCAATCTAAATCAAAAAGGTTTGCAAACAATGATTTTTGTTGTTGAAGTGTCTAAGGGTTTTGATAAAGATTTAATATCTTTTAAAATTCTCTCTTGTTAAATGTTCAAACAAGGTTTTGATGTTCCAAAAAATAATAACAAACAAGTTGTTGTTGGTGGAAGTCAATTCCTTTAAAATTGATGTATCTAAGAGAGAATAAAAAACCCTAAAGTTTGGAAATCCTAGTTATGCAACTCTTAAAAATGAATCTCTTTTTGAAATCCTTTTAGGTGGCGGTCCAAACAAGGCAAGCAACACCACCACCTCGTATAAAATCAAATAAGGAATCCAAAATTATTTTTTTGTGATTTTAAAAAATTGTTTGATATTTTTTGGAATTTTTCTTCTTACTGGCATAAAGAGTTACAATTTATAGCTTTGGGGAATTGATTCCGCAGAAACCTCAAATGGCCTCAAAAATTTTTTTGAATCTTATATAATGTAGATAATTTCTCAAGGTTTCCAGAAATATAATTTTATTCAAATCTGATGGGTAGAAAAATTTATAAAATTCACAGATAGTAAGAAAATAGTAAGGGAACAAGGTGTGATCCCAGGTCAGTCCATGAATTTTTTAATTTTTTATTTTTGGACAAATTACTTGAAAATTGGACCCAAGGTTGCAGACGCAAAGAGACTTCCCTGGATGAAATTTGGTGATTTTAGAAAGCTTGTAGGTGCCCAAACCTGATTTCTAAAAATCAAGACAGTAGTTTGGATTTTCAAAAATCAGACACTAATAAGGCAAAGGCTATGGAAAAATGGAGCAAACATGTAACACAATGAATTTTAGGGTTCCACCACCCTTAATTTTTCTTGTTTTTGATTTTTTTGATAATTTAAATATTTTTAAAGATATTTTGATGATGATGAAAGAGATGGCCGAGGGTACTAACCTAAGGTAAGCGAGAAGACAAGTTCTCTTCAAGTTTTCAGCTCTATGCAAATCTGAATCCCACTCCCGCTACTGATTCTCACCATGGATCAAAACAAACAAAATTTCATGAACACCTAATAAAGTAAGAGGGAGAATAAATGTGTGACTAAGCCATGCCTCCCTAGCAACGACACCAAAAAGTAATGTAAAAAATACACGATTTTGTAAAAGGCACGTTTTGTCGTTGAGACACGTATCTTTGCAATCAACTTTTAAAATTTGTAATACCTAGATAGTGGAGTATCTAGGGTCATCTAAGGAGGTCAAATTTCTAGTCACAAAGATTGTTCTCTCTCTTGCCTCTCAAATGAAAACATGTGTTTTTGTGATTTTTGGTTTTGTTGTTTTTATGATTTTCAAAATAATCTAGTATTGGAAAGTGAAGATTACTCTAAAGACTATGCCTATCACTAAACCTAAGTGACAAGAAGAAAGTCCTTTTCCCCTAAGCTCACCCTAGGCAAGTGCACCTAGGGTAATTAGAAGAAGAAGGTATGGTGTGCTCTACAACTACAAGAAAAACACACTACTAGAAAATAAGAAATTGGAAGGCAAATTGAAGACTTTGTATTAGTAGCAAGAGAGTACAAGTAGAGGAATGCTTCTTAACAAGAAAACAGTAAACTACTAGCTAATACAAAAATAAAATAAAGATAGAAGAAGGGGGGATCCTTTAGTTGAAGTTTGGATAGCCCTTGGTCCAAGTACAGTTGCCCCGCACTTGGAAAGAGTTCTCCTTGGCTTCTTCTTCAAGTAGTCCTCCTCCAAGCTGTCCTCCAAGGTGGGTGTCAACCACCTTGCTCCTCCTCTTTCCTGGCCATCCCCTCTAGGTGAAGAACTCCTCCTCCTTGGCATGGCACAAGTGAGAGGAAGATGGAGAAAGAAGGCACCAAGGGGGCAAGTGGTTGCCTCCTTTATCTTCTTCTTCTCCTTGGCCGTAGGTTTAGGTGGCTATGGGGACTAAAACTAAGGGAGAAGATGATTATGTAGTGGTGGTTAAGGGGGGCATTAATAGGAAGGGAGGGGTGGTGGTTGGCATGGATAAAAGGGATGGCTAGGATGGGTTTTCGAGTTGGTTAAGTGATCCAAAAGAGGGGATCATTTGGCACCAACCCAATGGATGCAAAGGGGCATAATTAACTCCTATGGTGCCCTTTGAATTGGGGCAGAAAATGGCTTCTTGAAGGGGGCTTGGTTGGTGCCATATGAAGAAGGGTGTAGATAGGTTTTGGGCTTAGGTGTAGGGTTGAGATAGGAGGGATTTGGGTGCCAAGATGGGGAGGGTGGTTAGGTGCTTTTGGTGACAAAATCAAGGTGACTCTTGGTGGTGGTGGTGGGTTGAAAGGTGGTGAGTTAGGTGGCACCAAAGTGGATTAGGAATAGGGAGCTTAAGTGGACTAGGCTTAGGGTTATTTGGTTGGGCTTAGGTTAGGTGGGTTAGGGTTAGGTTTTGGTGCCATGGTGGTGGACTTAGCTAAGATAAGATAGCTAGGCAAGCTTAGCTAGTAGGTGAATGAAATAGGAGACAGAGGGAGCTAGGGTTTTGGAGGAGAAGAGCTGGAGGGAGCTGCACTGAAGATGATGTTTGCTGAAGGGAGTTGAAGTGGAGCTCAGTAGCTAGCCTAGCTAGCTAGTTCTTTGCTAGAAGCTAAGCCATGCTAATCTGAGCTGGCTTTCTTCTAATATGAGCTAAGCTAAGCTGGGTTTGGTCTTCTTGGAAATTACCTAGCTAGATGGAGTAGCTAGCTTAGGTCAAGTAACTTACCTCAACTAAGTTGAGCTGAGTCGAGCCTCCAAGAGTTGGACTTGAGCTGACACGAGCTGGTTGATGACTTCTTCAGCTGACTAGGTCTAGCTAGTTGATGGCAGAAGCTAGTCCTAATTAGGTTGAGCTTCTAGTGAACTGTTGTGAGCTGGAGGAGCTGGAATGGAGCTGGGATCAACTGTCTTGAACTAGTTTGAGCTGCCATCCAACTGAGGTGAGCTGAATGGAGCTGAGGTGAACTAGCTTGAGTTACCATTCAGCTGAGATGAGCTGAATGTAGCTAAGGATGAGTTAATCCAGCTAGAATGAGCTGGATCCAGCTAAGATCCAACTGATAGGTGCCTCTCCTTCATCTTCTACCTTCCTGAGTGCCAAGGTTTGCAGGATCTGACTTTCTGGCTATCCTTGACACTTAGATAAACACATAAAAAATACAAATAAAATGCAATGCATGCCTAACCAAGGTGAATGCCTAAACGCAGCTCGAAAACCCATTTGCGGAGTAAAAACCCTAAGAGCTAGATCTATTTTAGGGTATAAGAATGATGATAAACTGGTGTTTATCAGGTGGATTGACCGGATAGGACTAGACTAAATCATTTATAATCTTAAGATGGGTTCTAAGAGTTTATAGATCTTTAGTTTACCTTACCTAAGGATAGGTGTTGAACGTTTACGAACCTACGCTAACGTGTTCGGTTTTGGAAAACCTGTCGTTGTAGTTCGAAAGCGAAGAATTCATGTTCAACAAATAAAATTTTTACCGAAATTAAAATTTCGGGTCGAATACAGGGAGGCAGACGTTTGATTTAAAAACTACGCCTTTCTTTTTATTTGTTACAGAATAATTCAATTTAGAACTATCTAATTATTTACAATAAATAGAAGAGAGAGAGAGTATGAGAGAAAAAGAATATTACACATAGAAATCAAAATGAGATGTAGAATAAACAAGGAATTTTTGCATTGAAGAGATTGTTCATTACAACTAGCAAGCATAAAACAATTACTCTAGAAAGCGATAAATTTACTCTAGAAAGCATTAAAAGAATGGAGGGAGAAATGTCCTCCTCGACGGTCGCTTGGAGGACGAGTAGATTAATCTAGAAAGCAGTAAATCTATACTAGAAAGCGGTAAAAGGAATAGGGAGAGAGAAATCCTCCTCGACAGTTGCTTGGAGGATGAGCCGGACGGGACGACGCCTAGACGAAGGAGGACGAAGCAGAAGAACGGGAACGAAGTAGCACGCCGTCGTCGTCGCGGGATCCACTTCCGAAGGGGAACAAAAATTGGACTTTATCTCGCGAGAGGCATCCCGGGTGTGGGACAAGCTTCTCTTGAGCTTTGGAGGGGTAGAGAGGAGAAAGAAGGGATGAGAATTTTGTATGTAGGGGGTCTCCTTTTATAGTTGCAAGGAGTGGGGGCAAAATGGACATTACAACTTCAAAACAATAAATAAGGGGTCTTTAGTGACGGATAAATCCGTCACTAAATCCCCAACGTGGCCATAGCGGCCGGCTCGCGCGCGCCTGCTCGCCTGCTCGCGCACTCAACGGCCACGCACGTTCGCCGCTTTTAAGCCGTCCGATCGCGACATCGGACGGCTTAAATCGCGTCCGCGCCCGCTGAGTAGCGCGCCCCCCGCGCGTCTGATTATGCGTTCGATTGCGCATCGAATTACGCATCGACGCTATCGGGCGTACGCGGCCGTCCGATCTTCATCTGACTATCCACGCGCCTCAATCGATCATGCCCTCCAGCGCTTCGCCGCGGATCGAACCCGCGCCCCGCACTCGCGATAGCGCGCTCAACCGCTGCACTGTGGGGCGCGGATGTTCGAGCGCACGTTTTAAAATGCGAGCGCCCACAGCCGTTGGATTAAGATCCAATGGCAGAGAGAGATCGGGCGTGGAGCCTTCACAAGATGAAGCGGCCGTTTGGGCGGCTGGGATGGCGCCACGTGGTGCTATCTTGGCCGTCCATCTTCTGGAAGTTGTAGATGGTGCCACGGATGTCGGATTGACTCGATTTATGTGTCGTTGGGCTGCGATCGTTGATCCGAATTCATCCGTGCTGTCGGATTTATCATCTAAAGTGTGGATTTACACCACCCTGGCCCTTGATCTTCTAGGGTTCCCAGGTCACTATCTGATGCTACGGATGCCTGATTAGGGCGATCTTGGAGTCGTTGAACTCCAATCGTCGCCCTGATCACATCCATACGGTTGGATCTTTGATCCGAGGCCCCGATAAAATATTTGTCCTGTCCAAGCACATAAAAGGAGACAATTAACCTCCATTTTATTCAAACTATTCTAAATGCAAGATGATGCGTGTAATGCAATATTTATATCATGAAATGCAATCCTATGCTTAAGAACATGCATAAATAGACATCTTAAGTAGTGTAAATGTGTTTACATCATACCCCCATGCCTATCTTTTGCTAGTCCCTAGCAAAAACTATATGCTATTTATAAAAGAATTAGGTTAGATTATTTGGACTTGAGTTATTTTTCAATCATTAAGAAATTGTCTACTTAGGAACTGAACCTTCAAAGACACAACAGTGCCCGGGTATCAGCCAAAATGCAGACCGCTTCAAGCCCTCGCCTTATTAAAAGAAAATTTTCTTTTTCTTTTTACTCTTTTCTAATTTTTTTTTGGATTTTCAAATTTTAGGGTTTAAGAGTGGCTTTCTACGGCCATTCAACTCACCCAAGATTTGATGAGAACCCTAAGCTTTAAGCATCTTATTGTGATTTGTGATAGATTCGTTGACCGGCAATTAGGACGGACTTCAGATTTCTACGCCTCTAGGTGACCTCAAAAAGAATTCTGCCTAAAGGTGTATCTTTACAATCAGTAGCTTTCTCCCTACTTTTATTTTTTTACGGGGTCAACACAATGGTGAAACCAGTGTATATCTCCCCAATTTATTCTACTTCTCCGCTTCTTCCTAAATGTTTTGGGAATTTTTAGTGCGTTGTTTGAGCTGGGTTCTGGACAACCGGTCGATGAGCTGTTACCACCGACAACTTGCGAACCATACTCGTGCAGGGAAGTGTGGCTTATTTCTTTTTATTCTTTTATCCTTTTCTTTTTGATTTTTTTTTTTTTAAATAGGTGGCTTCCCTGGTCTAAGATTTACCTAAGGGCAGGAAAAAGAGAAAGGTCCAGTGACTGGGCTCTGGACAACATACCTATGGGCTGTTACCCACGATAACTTGCCAGCCATATCACCCTAGAAGGTTCATTAGCTATCCAATTTCCGTAAAAATCGCCGAACAACGAGTCAGTGCAAAGAAAGTGTGTAGATGCTTAAGACTCGAAATTCCCCCAAATCAGAGGGCGGGTTGATAAGTCGTGTACTTATCACCCAAACTTATTTATTCCAATTACGAAAGAATTAAGATGGAGAGGACTCGAAAGACAAATCCACATTTTAGTGGATACACAGGCTGATTAAGTCCAAAGACCTGAAGGATCTTTGTGTTCAAATTATAATGTAGTATTTCCTACGATTGAAATTTTTCTTAAACCCAAATTCTCTTTCCTAATTTTGATTTTTTTTTTTATAAAAGAAAATAAACAAATCTACGGAGCTAACGAATGAATTCAGAGATGAATATCCACCCCCCATGCCTATCTAATGCAATGTCCTCATTGTATTAGAAAGACATAAAACAAAGTGGAAAAGCGTAGAAAACACCTGAATTGCGTGAATATCAGGTCCGCTCCAAGATGAAAACGAAAAAGAACTGTATAAGTGCTGAGTTTAGTGCCTTCAGCTAGGCACACTATACAATGAAAAGAAATGAAGAATTCACATGTGCAAGTCAGAATTAGAATGAACAGAAGAATCCTCTGACCTGTCAGCAGAGGTCCACAGATGTGGACCAGATTGTGGTGCAGACCCACACCCCATAATCGAGAATATCTTAGGTTCTGGATAAAAATTACCCAAAACCTAAAATCAGAATGTAAGCGGGATCGGGCTTGCGATTTCTGAGGATGCAACCCAAGACCGAAAAGTCGGGTTACTGAGAATTGAAGCTCAAAAGGATAATCGTTGAATGTGTGCTTGGGTTGAACATCCTCGAAACAAATGTCGTAAGGGTTCTGATTTGATGGTTTCAACTTAAAAGGAACCCTTCGACTCAATCTTCCATTTCCTCCAGAATTAACTTCCCAAATCAAAACTTCCCAGCTCCTATCCTCCTCATTTAGCATATCAAATTCCAGGACCTCTTGTATATTCATCACCCCGTCTGAAATCTCCAAGTCTAAATGATGTGGCAGAATCAAAATTGACTTGGGTCTAATTATCTCAGAATTAGAATCATCAATAAGCTTAACAAGGTGTAACTGATAATCAGGGCATTGAATTGATTCCTCCAGAAAATGTGATTCTGGATCCGTAATGTGTGCCCTAATAAGATCAGTGTTCTCAGTTATTGGGGTATCAATTGATCTATCAAATTCCTCAGGCGCAATCGTCTCACAGAAATCATGTTCAGAAGACTCGCATGAGACTTCGCAACTTGAATCTTCACCATCAGGATCCGTATCAATGTATGTCCCAAAATCATTTGTCACTTTGTGTTCCAAGGAGACATATGTTTCCTCGTAACCAGGCTTAGGGACCTCAGGCGAAGAAATCAAATCATCCTTAATTGGTTGTTTTAATTCAATCTGGTCAGCCTCGTAACACGTGTCCCCCCTAACAGGTGCCTGAGCGGGTTCTGTCATTGGCTTTCCTGAAGAGAGTTCATCCTGGGAATTATTCCAAGATTGAATCAAAGCAACTACGAATCTCATCCTCAATTTCGCTAATTTCCCAAGTAGAAACTCACCCGGGTTCTTATCATTAACATCCTGGAGCCAATCCAACAATGACTTGTTTAAATCATCAATCATTTCAATCAGGGGCTCCAATCTCTCAATGCAAGGTATTGGCTGAACTTCTAAAGATTGAATGATATTCCTTAAGTTAGCCAGAACCTTATCTTGAACCTGATTAACCTGAACCAAATGAGTTGGTTCAGGGTTGGGCGGGTTTGACATCAATGCAGAGGAATTAACGAATTGAGATTCGTTATACCCTTCCTGATGATAGGTCATTTTAGATTGTTGAAAAGATGGTGATGACCTAAAGGTAGTGAAATCAGAGGATGGGTAAGGATCGGTGTATCCTTCTTGATTGTAGATCGTATTAGGTTGTGCATGAAAGGAAGACGATCTATGATCGATGTAGCTCTAAGAAGGATAGAAATCAGAATCAAAGTGTTCAGGGTTAGACCCTAAACACGAGGGTCCGGAATTGTATCCCCAATCCGAATTATCCCAACTAACTGATGGTTGATTACAATACGAGTTGGGACAATCGTCATGTTGAGGATAATTTACATCAGGAGGGAAAGAGCGGGAATGCGTGAAATATGTGGAAGGATTCATGATACACGGGAGGAAGAAAGGTGCCCTGCAATACAAACAATCAAACCTGTCCTTAAATGGGTTAGCCTACAGACCTACAGACTCAAAACCTGTCTTGAGATAAAGGAACGATTTGATCTACTTCCGTCTATTCAATCCAACCAGTTAGAAGGAGGGACTGGGGAGAAGGTTCTTCCTTCGGTTTGCGCCGCCGGTTCCTAGTGTACTTCCCAGCCGCGATCGTCTGACTCTGCTCCCCTAGCTAGACATCAGATTGAACAGTAGAAACAGACTAATAAAAAATAATCGCGTTCTGAGTTCTGAAGAGCGAGTCCAATCCTTAAGGCCAACGTATACTCTGTTTTATTTAGGGCTAGGTTTGAATGTGCTTTGGAATGTGATGGGCCCATTAAATGGGTTGTGCCCTTAATAATTGATTGATTCGTGTGTGAGTGCACAACCAGTGGTTTTCAAGCAAGATTGTTTTTGATGTGGTGAATTTTAAGATTCAAATCTTGCTTAGTAGCTTTTAAGATTCAACTTTAGGTATTTTCAATCAAGTTTCATTGGCACACCAGGTTTTGCAAGCATAGGTGAAGATGTTTTCCTTTAAGGTTTAAAAAGAATGTGGAGTGCCTGGTAAATTCCTAACAGTTGAACCTAATTGGCAGCTACTTGATGAGTTGATTTTATTTGAAGTGGTGCGGCCCAAACAACTCAAACAACTGGCTACAAATGCACCACTAAGTTAGGCACACAAAGATGGTTAACCTAGAATGATTTCTACTCTTTTATGTGTTGCTTTATGTGTACCGGTCCCACAGATCAGAACCCGGTTGAGTAGAAACAAATCAATTCGGTTAAGTGCCTTTAAATGTGGGTGTACATTGTGTATTTGTTGAAAATTGCCCCACAAAATTATCTTTTTATTTTTTTATATAAATGAAGGTGGAATGAATGTGAGTGGAAATCCAAACAACCAAACTATTCCTAGTATTTATGCAAACACCTAGGTTAATTGGAATTTGGATTCAATGTGGCGAATGAAATCTATGGAGGGGGAAAGAATGGGGGATAACTTACAAAACCTTCCACAGCACTTTACTCCAATCTACCGCTTTTGCTTGCCTCAAAAGAGTACCTGCACTTACAATAAGAAAGGAGAAAAGTGAGGTAAATGATTTGTAAGTTACAAAACGAGAAGAGAAATCAAAGATCGTTGCCTCCCCGGCAACGGCACCAAAATGTTGAACGTTTACGAACCTACGCTAACGTGTTCAGTTTTGGAAAACCTGTCGTTGTAGTTCGAAAGCGAAGAATTCGCGTTCAACAAATAAAATTTTTACCAAAATTAAAATTCCGGGTCGAACACAGGAAGGCGGACGTTTGATTTAAAAACTATGCGTTTCTTTTTATTTGTTACAGAATAATTCAATTTAGAACTATCTAATTATTTACAATAAATAGAAGAGAGAGAGAGTAAGATAGAAAAAGAATATTACACAGAAATCAAAATGAGATGTAGAATAAACAGGGAATTTTTGCATTGAAGAGATTGTTCATTATAACTAGAAAGCATAAAACAATTACTCTGGAAAGCGATAAATTTACTTTAGAAAGAATTAAAAGAATGGAGGGAGAAATGTCCTCCTCGACGGTCGCTTGGAGGACGAGTAGATTAATCTAGAAAGTAGTAAATCTATACTAGAAAGCGCTAAAAAGAATAGGGAGAGAGAAATCCTCCTCGATGGTTGCTTGGAGGACGAGCCGGATGGGACGACGCCTGGACGAAGGAGAATGAAGCAGGACGAAGGAGGACGAAGTAGAAGAACGGGAACGAAGCAGCACGCCGTCGTCGTCGCGGGATCCACTTTCTAAGGGGAACGAAAATTGGACTTTATCTCGCGAGAAGCATCTCGGGTGTGGGACAAGCTTCTCTTGAGCTTTGGAGGGGTAGAGAGGAGAAAGAAGGGATGAGAATTTCGTATGGAGGGGGTGTCCTTTTATAGTTGCAAGGAGTGGGGGCAAAATGGACATTACAACTTCAAAACAATAAATAAGGGGTCTTTAGTGATGGATAAATCTGTCATTAAAGCCCCAACGTGGGCGTAGTGGCCAACTCGTGCGCGCCTCCTCGCCTGCTCGCGCGCTCAACGGCCACGCATGTTCGCCGCTTTTCAGCCATCCGATCGCAAGATCGGACAGCTTAAATCACGTCCGCGCCCGCTGCATAGCGCGCCCCCCGCGTGTCTGATTGCGCGTTCGATTGCGCGTCCAATCGCGCGTCAACGCTATCAGGCGCGCGCGGCCGTCCGATCTTCATCTGACGCTCCACGTGCCTCAATCGATCGCGCCCTCCAGCGCTTCGCCGCGAATCGAACCCGCACCCCACGCTCACGATAGCGCGCTCGACCGCTGCGCTGTGGGGCGCGGATGGTGAGTGCACGTTTTAAAATGCGAGCACCCACAGGCGTTGGATTAAGATCCAACGGCAGAGAGAGATCAGGTGCGGAGCCTTCACAAGATGAAGCGGTTGTTTGGCCGGTTGGGATGGTGCCACGTGGTGCTATCTTGGCCGTCCATCTTCTGGAAGTTGTAGATGGTGCCACGGATGTCGGATTGACTTGATTTTTGTGTCGTTGGGCTACGATCGTCGATCCGAATTCATCCGTGCAATCGGATTTATCAACTGAAGTGCGGATTTACACCACCCTGGTCCTTGATCTTCTAGGGTTCCCGGGTCACTATCTGATGCTACGGATGCCTGATTAGGGCGATCTTGGAGTCGTTGAACTCCAATCGTCGCCCTGATCACATCCATACGGTTGGATCTTTGATCCGAGGCCCCGATAAAATATTTGCCTTGTCCAAGCACATAAAAGGAGACAATTAACCTCCATTTTATTCAAACTATTCTAAATGCAAGATGATGCATGTAATGCAATATTTATATCATGAAATGCAATCCTATGCTTAAGAACATGCAGAAATAGACATCTTAAGTAGTGTAAATGTGTTTACATCAATAGGTTTGATTGTTTATACTACAGGGCACCTTTCTTCTCTTTTTCCTCTCCTTTTGCCATGGACCCTTCCATATCCTACTCATATTTCCACTCCCACCCTCCTATCACCACTTATCTTCAATATGATTACTATTCCGACCCGACCTACGACCACTCATCTAGTAGTCGAGGTAACTTTGATTGGAGGAATAATTTCAAACCTCAGTGTTCAGGGTCTAACCCTAGACATCATGATTGTGATTTATATCCTTCTTCGAGCTATACTAATTATAGATCTCTACCCTTTGATGATCAATCAAACCCAATCTATAATCATGAAGGATATTATGATTACAACTCTTACCCTCCCTAGGATTACATTGCATACAGCTCACCACCCCACTTTGAACAATATGAAATGATCTACTATCAGGGAGACCCTTGATTAGCCCATATTTGTGGGCTATTTAAGTATTTAATTGTCTAGACATTAAGTTAATTTTAACATTTAGAGAGCATACATTAGGATGTAAATAAATTAATTCATGTTTTTAGCTTAAGCGCATAATTCATGTGTGGCATCCATATCTAAATGCATTTAGAATTAACCTAGAATTGCATGCATTTGATTAGTTAATTAATTAGGTTCATTACATATATTATTTTAATTAACATAGAAGTTAAGGAGTTATGTATAAATATTCCTAATTATTTTATTATTATTCTTCTTCTCCTTCTGCAGGTAACTACTCTTACTCCTGCACATTCACTCTTCGCCACCTACCTGCACTCAAGACCCCCATTCATGGAGGAGTGGGAGATATGGATCTGGTCGGGCAGCTGCAACTACAAGGGAGAGGAGAAGGCAGCTATGCTCGGGGAGACGTCGCCCCACTCCACCACCATGCACTCCACTCCGCCATCGTGGTCTCCATGGCCGAACTCCGCCACATCGTGGGCCAGCGAGGTGACAGCTTGCTGCACCAAGCCAGTGGATTTGTCCCAAACACCATGCGTGAGCCTCCATGGCTCCACTTCACCGTGTGCGTGGCCACACTAGCCACGCGACCATTATCTTCTTCCTTTCACCATGCCTTCCAGACACATTTGATTACGCCCGCAGGCCACCACCCCTTTCCTCACTGTGCAGAGAACCTAGTTTCTCATCCGCTCCTCACCACTGGCCTCAACTGCGGCAATGCGACTCCATCACAGTGGGTGTGTAGTGTGACAGCCCACATCGCCAATTAGAGTCCCTACATCACCGTGCTTCTTCTTCATCACCACCGCACCCACTAGCACCATCCTCACGCACGTCCATCACCAAGCGCAGGCACCTCCCTCCAGCACCCTCTACGCATTTCACCTTCTGCAGTAACGCCATCTGCGTGCCCCTACCCCTCATAGCAGCAACAGCACAACCCTCGCAGCCACCAGCCCTCGCCTCCAACAGCGCACGTAGAGCGTGCGCTACTCTAGCTGCTCCGCTCGCGCATAGCGCGCGTACTCCAGCACCCTTCAGTAGCTCCATTCCAATGCACAAGAGTAGCAATGACAGCCATTGTCGTCGCTACTTCTCTCCTCCATCTGGCCGACTCAGGCCATCTCGCGATGTGCCACCGCCACCGCCACGAAGGCCTCGCTCCGGCCAACCTTTTCTCAGAGTAGCTCCTCTAATGAGCCTCTCTCTCGTGCGCGAGAAGGAGAGAGTTATAATCCCCTATTTTTGTGTGAATTTCTATTTATGGAAATTGCCATTGTCAACATTCATTTTTTGATTTCTTTGATTAATTAAATTATGGTGAATTTATGGCTTTATGCTTATTCTTCTAGAGAATTGTTAAGCCTTATTGATTCATCTCTATATGCATTACATTTAATTTTGAATTACATTTTAGTATGCATGCAAGTGAAAAGTACATGGCATACCCTTACACATGGATAATTTTCTTACGTGAAAATTACATCAACAACCCTTGACTTCTCCATAAATTTAAGGTTTACATTCAGACCTACATAGTCATTATTTGATTTGATGAATATTTCAGCGAACTTAATTTCTACCTAATTGCGAGTTTAGATTGGTCATTGCCTCCTTGTGGACACAACCCGCTCTCCTATAAGTGGTTTAATTTTAATTTTAATTGTTTTGATTAGTCATTTTTCCACCACTTAGAAATACAACAATAAATCTTCTTAATCATCATTTTCGAAAGCAAAAAATTGACTTTTCAAATGACACCGTTGCCGGGGAGGCAACAAGCCTGTTAGACTCGCATTTATTTAATTATTTGTTCACATTTTATTGAGGCATATTTCAATTCGATTTTCTGTTTGGTGCGAGGTACGCGTATTTGGAGACATCTTGTCGTGCCAGCCTCAAAGATAAAGCGATCCTTGACATTGTCAATGGAGTTACAACACTAGGAGAAGGATTATCACACCCACCTCAGCAACACCTTGGTGGACCTTGTTTCTACCGCTGGAGGAGATATCCGGAGGACCACATCTTCATCTCATCCATTTAGTTGTAGATAGATTTTATTTTTCTTTCTTCTCTTTATTTTAGTACATTCAATTGGAAAACCCTTGTTCTGGGGTATAGTTGAGGGGTTTGTTCCCCGATTATATTTTAGGCCCATGTTAGGTAAATTTTGGGAGCCTGTTCCCTTTTTCTTTAGATCTAGGTTTTCTTTTGTGAATTGATTTTATTTTATTTTATTGTGCATACAAAAAAAAAATATGAGCTGCCTGCCCCTAGGTCATATCATTTAGGATTGAATGAGCAGCATCTAGATCTAATTTCTTGTCTTGTATATTGTATGAAGAATGCTAGAATCAAGTGTGCACTTCTAACTTTGCATTTCTACCTATCATGCAAATGCATTTGGATTAATTTCAAGACCACCTAATTTGTATTGAATAGATCTAACAAGTGGTCACATATTTTCTAGAAAAAGGACTTTATGTTAAGGAGGGACATTTAAAAACTAAAGACTTGATTTTCAAACTTGGCGTGCGATTCAAAATTCAAACTCAAAATTTTTATGGTGTATGCATGCTTATATCTCTTGCACCACAGCACGCTTTTAGACACTCCTTAGGTTTGGAACCGATAGGACTAGAGCCTCCTATTACTAGGGTCTAAAGTGACCCAAACTTTAGTTCAGGGGTGAAGTTGCCTCCAAACCTTGCGGATTGAGGGTAGTTAAGAAGCACCGTGAAAGCAACACTTCAAAGTAAGTGTTTAACCCTACTTGCATCCTTCTTTGCCATGTTTGGTGGTGACTAAACTTTTTGGGCTTTAGGGAGGATCACCTAAGTCCCAATTAGGTCTTCTTAGGTGTATCGTAGGTCGATAAGTAGGTGCATAATTGTTTTGATAACTTGATTTGTCACCTACAAGTGGACTTAAAATCTCAAAAGCCTAACTGATTAAAGACCTAAAAAGTCCTCTGATTTGTGTTTTCTTGGGGAATCTGATTGTGGTGTGAGTTAGAATGGACCACGTTGACTTTCATCCTTTCACATCTTGCCCACACCCTTAAACCCACTCTGCAATCTTTGATCCCATACACCGAGATGGTCCATCCTTTGATGGACATAATGATAATCATTGGGATCCTTTTTACTCCTATTATAGGAGTATTGGCATGGTCAAGCCCCAAATCAGTGAGCAGAACCTAGGAGTGGGATTTGCCTTGCCCAATATCCCACACACCAAACAAATACCCAACCCACTCTCCCTGAATGATTATAATGGTTGGACAGAAACTCCTAGGTACTATAAGCCTAAGCCTAACTTCTCTCCTGATATAAATGATGACCTCTCCTCTTTGAAGATGGAAATACAGAAAATGCAAGACGAAATGATTGAATTATTAGGAGAATCTTCGAGAACAGGCCAACAAGAAAAGGACAAAATTAGCCACCATATCTACCCCATTGAGGATGAAGTGCACCCCTCTATGCTTGATGCATCTCTCGTGGGAGAGCCACACTTTAAGTTGGAGGTAAATTTTGGGGATTATGTAAGGGAGAATAGCTACTTTTCGAGGATCGATTTTGAAACCTCCCCGTTAGATGACACTTTCTTGAGAGATCCACGCCTTAAGTGGGAGGAAGATACATATGGAAGTAGCTATGCATTGGATGAAGAAAGGTGGCAACCTGAGGAAGATGATGATAAGGTTGAGTATCCACCTGAATTATATTGGAGTCAAAAGAAGGGAATGATGGTACCATTGGAAGACCTCGACCCAAATGATAGTATTTTTGTGACGTTTGATGAAGTGGGTCGAAGTCAAGTTGTTAATCCTGCCCTCCCTTTTGATCACGAGATGGAATTCAAGCCTACAGGGAACCTAACCCTGAAGAAATTAACCTATCTGAGGAGTCCGATGTTACTAGTGTAAGCCATTTACCCCAGATAGGGTACCCTAGGGGATCTGCTGAGATTTTAGATGATTCAAAACCTTGGGTATATGATGAATCGTATGATGGGGAGAAGGATAAATTATATGAGGAACCTACATTCAAGATTTGGAGTGACACTACGGGTGATTATGTCTTATTTGAAGAGTTAACCCCTGAGGATGTCAAAAGTTTGACGAAATTAGGTTTCTTTAGTACACCCATCGATGATATTTCTCCTCATGCTGAAATAATGGAAAATTTGGAAGCAACTTCTAAGATTTATGTGGATTCACATATAGACTCCAGGGAGGATTTGAGTAAAGAACAAGAACCTGAGGATGACATTGATAGGATAATCCCTAGATCTGTTGCTTCCAACCTGCCTTCATTTGATTCGAAGTCACCCTCTGATTCGCTTATGTCTGAAGGCAAAATTTTGACTCCTGATGAAGTGCAGGAAGATACTTGTGATAGTGCAAGCAATGCTAGGGATGCAATTGAGGAATTTGAAAGATTGTTAGGGATGGACACCGAGATGGTTAAACCCAACCTAGATCTTATGGCCATCTTGCAACCTCAAAACTTGGACACCCTAGACGATCCTTGGCTTAGAGATATGCTCACTTTTATTCTAATCGAGGGGCTTAATAAACCAATATCTCTTATAATGGAGTACCAGGTATGGATTGATGCTTTCTATGGTCAGTCCATCACCCTGGGTGTTTATCTCTGCACCATTCCTTCCCCATTACTTTTAGAGGATCCTTGTCATCCTCCCCCTACCCCTTTGGAGGTTGTTATGCCAATTTATCCTTTAGAACCTCCTCTGGTGACCTGGGAAGATTTCATTCCCATCTTAGTTGGGTGAGCATTTGCTATCGGGATTCATCATCAGCTCGCCAACATCCTAGGTTGTTTTTTAGGCTAGCATTACTTTTCTCATTTTTAGGGCCTACTTCTGCGATCCTTGAACCTGATTTGCAGGTTTTTTGGTTACTCGGCTGCTAGCAAAATAACGGTAGCCCATCTCTAACCCAGGTAATATACTTCTATGCAATGGGGACATTGCAGATTTTAGGCATGAGGGTACTTAGGGATATACATAGCATTTATACATAGTGCATTCATGCATTTAATTGAAGCATTTTGCATTGCATACATTTGCATTGAAGAAAAAAAAAAAAAAACATTTTGCATTATTGAGCTTAGCTGGCTGGGTCATGCATTCTTAAGCAGACTAGAACTTTTAGGTTAGACTAAGTTGATTCTAGGTGTCGAACATTAGAAGCTAAGTGAACTACTAGCTTTAGACCTTTAGGGTCCTTGTGGACTTAAAAACTTAAGTAGGAGTTAAGTTGTGGACCATTCCTCAAGAGGTTGAGGAAGGAAGGCTAGGGATTGAGTTAAAGGCTAGGTAGTACCTGGAGTCTTGTTCTACCTTTTGGTTTACGGGTCCTCGTAACCTAAGCATCCATATTTCACACACACTTGGTCTTGTGTAAATAGTGATCACCCTAATTCATTTCTTAAAGAAAATTTGGTTCTCTTAGCTTTGACATAGAAGAAGCTTGAAAGCACAATTTGATTGGAAGAGTTCCTAACGTAGGAGAGGTGGAGTGCATACTCACCTTGATGATGTGATGATAACATGTCACCTCCTCAGCGCTTGTCTCTTAGGATATCCATCCTATTGAGGGCATGTAAGCGCATTGTGAGGTTTAGGTACTATGGGCGGCCCTATCTCAAAGTGTTGATTGCCACAGGCCTGAATTCGCTTAAGAAATCCATCGGCAATACTATCTCGAAGTGTCGATTGCCAAGAGTTCTTGGGGTCGCTATGGGCGGCGCTATCTCGAAGCATCGAAAGGCAAGCACCCATCGAGGTTTGGTGATGGGAACAATGAATCCGACACAGACCATGTTGATAGCTGATCCAAGGTTAGACTTAGTGGAAGCAAACAAAAATATATATTACAAAATATATATATACTCTCTAGGTTGGCAATCATACCAACCTCAAATAACTCAGACCAATGCACATGCATGGATGCTTTAAATCTCTGGGAAAAATAAACCCTAGGGTAGAGTAAGAAATCAGGGAAACTTGTGCCTGCAACTCGTCTTTAGCTGAACTAGTCTGTAACTTAGCAACTATTTGGGAACCTTAGGTTTAAAGTCAAAATTTAACATGTTTCTAAAGGAAGACCGATTGGGTTGGCTAGTCTACCTGGAGTGCTAGGTTATTGCTTGGATTTGCTAGGGACTAGCAAAAACTAGGCATGGGGGTATTTGATTAGCCCATATTTGTGGGCTATTTAAGTATTTAAGTGTCTAGACCTTAAGTTAATTTTAACATTTAGAGAGCATACATTAGGATGTAAATAAATTAATTCATATTTTTAGCTTAGGCGCATAATTCATGTGTGGCATCCATATCTAAATGCATTTAGAATTAACCTAGAATTGCATGCATTTGATTAGTTAATTAATTTGGTGCATTACATATATTATTTTAATTAGCATAAAAGTTAAAGAGTTATGTATAAATAATTCTAATTATTTTATTATTCTTCTTCTTCTCCTTCTGCAGGTAACCGCTCCTACTCCTACTCATTCACTCTTCGCCAGTTGCCTGCACTCAAGACCCCCATTCAAGGAGGAGCGGGAGAGATGGATCTGGTTGGGCAGCTGCGACTACAAGGGAGAGGAGGAGGCAGCTGTGCTCGGGGAGATGTCACCCTACTCCACCACTGTGTGCTCCACTCCACCACCATGGTCTCCACGACCGAACTCCACCACATCGTGGGCCGGCGAGGTGACAGCTCGCCGAGCCAAGCTAGTGGATTCGTGCTAAACATCGTGCGTGAACCTCCACAGGTCCACTTCACCGTGAGCGTGGCCACACAGGCGGCACGACCATTATCTTCTTCCTTTCACCGTGCCTTCCAGACACATCTGATCACGCCCGCAGGCCACCACCCCTTTCCTCACTGTGCAGAGAACCTAGTTTCTCATCCGCTCCTCACCACCGGCCTCAACTGCAGCAGCGCAACTCCACCACCGTGGGAGTGTGGTGTGATAGCCCACACTGCCAATTAGAGTCCCTACATCACTGTGCTTCTTCTTCATCACTACCGCACCTACCAGCACCATCCCCACGCACATCCATCACCAAGCGCAAGGCACCTCCCTCCAGCACCCTCGATGCGTTTCACCTTCTGTAGCAATGCCATCCTCATGCACTTGCCCCTCACAGTAGCCTGCCCTCCACCGTAGCGGTGCGTGCCCAACAGCAGCTCAGCGCATGCCCTCCTGCACCTCCGCCCGCATGCAGAGCTCACCCCACTTCCAGCCCGCGTGCACCTCCCTTGCTGCACCTCTACTAGCAGCACCTGCCGCGCACCTTCCAGCAGCAGCAACAGCGTGCCCCTCGCAGCCACCGGCCCTGGCTTCCAGCAGCATGCATAGAGCGTGCGCTACTCCAGCCACTCCGCTCATGCACAGCGTGCGTACTCCAGTGCCCTTCAGCAGCTCCATTCCCGCGCACAAGAGCAGCAGCGACAACCACCACCGCCACCGCTTCTCACCTCCGTCCAGCTGGCTCAAGCCATCTCGCGATGCACCGCCGCCATCGCCACGAAGGCCTCGCTCCGACCGACCTTTTCTCAAAGTAGCTCCTCGAATGAGCCTCTCTCCCGTGCATTAGGAGGAGAGAGGTATAATCCCCTGTTTCTGTGTGAATTTCTATTTACAGAAATTACCATTGTCAACATTCATTTTTTTTATTTCTTTGATTAATTAAATTGTGGTGAATTTATGGCTTTATGCTTATTCTTCTAGAGAATTGTTAAGCCTTATTGATTCATCTCTATATGCATTACATTTAATTTTGAATTACATTTTAGTATGCATGCAAGTGAAAAGTACATGGCATACCCTTGCACATGGATAATTTTCTTACATGAAAATTACGTCAACAACCCTTCACTTCTCCATAAATTTAAGGTTTACATTCAAAGCTACATAGGTATTGTTTGATTAGACGAATATTTCAGCGAACTTGGTTTCTACCTAATTGTGAGTTTAAATAGGTCATTGCCTCCTTGTGGACACGACCTGCTCTCCTGTAAGTGGTTTAATTTTAATTCTAATTGTTTTGATTAGTCATTTTTCCACCACTTAGAAATACAACGATAAATCTTCTTAATCATCATTTTTGAAAGTGAAAAATCGGCTTATCAACCCTCAACAACCTCAATTCCTTGACTCCCCTAGATTTAACCCAAACCCACCCAACCTTGAATCAAACCATTTGGTTCAGGTGAATTAGGTCCAAGATAGGGTCTTAGATAACTTAAGAAATACCATTAAATCTTTAAAAGCTCAATCAACACCTTGCACTGAAGAATTGGAGGCTTTAATTTAAATGATTGACGATCTTGACAAGTATTTATTGGATTGGCTCCAAGATGTTAAGGATAAGAACTTAGGTGAGTTTTTACTTGGGAAATTGTCAAGGTTGAGGATGAAATTTGTGATTACTCTAGTCCAATCTTGGGATGATTCTTAAGACGAACCGCCTTCAGGAGAGCCAATGTTAGAACATGCTCAGGCATCTATGAGGGGGACACATTTTATGAGACTTGGGATGACCATATTGGTCTAGAGCAACAAATTGTGAATACGTTGATTCTTTCACCTAAAATCCTTATGGCAGGTACAAGGAAAAATATGTCTCTTAAGACATATATTAATGCGGATACAGAATTCTTTGATTCTGAGGGTGAAGACTACTTATGCGAAGTCTCACTTGAGTTTGAGGAGAATGATTTTAGTGAGATGAATGGGCTTGAAGAATTTGATGAATCATTTGATCGCCCTATAATTGAGGAAATTGATCCTGTTGGGGCAAGATTGGAGGATGCAAATCCTAGTTTCATGGATGATTCAATCAATAGCCCCATTCCTCAATCACACCCTAAAGAGCTAAATGATGATGTTTTTGAAATCATTATACCGAAGTCAATCATGATTAAGCCAAAATTGTTACAGTTGGATATTGTATATGGGGTCTGTAATATCCTAGAGGTTCCAAAAATCTTGATTGTGGAGGATAGAAATCTAGAAATGAAGATCTATGAAGCCAATTCAGGGGAAAACAGAATTCTTGATCTAAGGGTTCTGATAAGTCCACATTAATAGACCATTATTTGGCCTAAGTACTTTTTAGTTATCTATTCTTAGTTTCTAATTGATTAGGAGTTAAATGGTAATTCATCTTAGTCTACGTATAATTTTATGTGCCAATTTTACATTTAGTAACATATGGTATGATAACCTATTTCATGGATGTAGGCTAGTTACATGAAGGCATCATTCAGACATCCATTTTTCTTCTATAAGAGGTCTTGAGCTCAGATGGGACGTTTGAGAACCTCTATCGTGGACTCACTACTGTCTACACTTTTTAAGACGTCCAGAACTTGGTCTAGATGTCTGATACGTTACTGGCAGACTTATCCATGCATTCCAACCACTCACGATCTTCGCCAAGTGGTTGGAGAGGCTTTCAGCCGAAGAAAACAAATAAGAGGAGCTTTTCAAAAGGGAAGAGGATTGTCTTCTTCATCATCCTCTCCACCACCGGCACCGTGGCCGGGGGCTTGCACTGTGGCTAGAGCATGCACTGTGGATTGAAGCTAACTTCTTCGTCGCCACCTATGACCCGATGGTGCTCGATGATAGAGAGCACCACCAACACCACCAGCTGTCTCCCATAGCCTCTCCTACAACACCTTCTCCACCTAAAAATCTCCCTCGTAATAACCTACATCCACTACTGTGGACACAGAGGGCACTGTAGACCCAACCTACACCATGGCATAGGCGTGCTCCATCTCCACTCATCCTCCCTTTCGCTGGTCGCATGGTGACAGCATGCAACCACAACATAACCACCCCACCACAGCCACAACTGATCACCATCTTCCTCTCCCACGCCAACACCACCACTTTCCCTCTCCACGCAAGCTGCAGTCATCCACCGCCGCCCCTTCCTCTTCTTCTTCCTCTTCTTCAACCTACCTCCTTTGTTATGCAAGAAGAACCCAAACTCGCAGCCACCTTCTCACCTCACACAGCCACTATGAGCAGACAATCTCACCACCAACATCCCCATTCTTCTCATCTCATGCCCACGGCCTCTGCACGACCACCAGCCACCATCAATGACCTCCTCGCACACCACCTGCCATCACCATCACCGGCGTTCTTCTCCACCTCTGCCTGTGCCCCCTACGCCATCGTGTAGCCCTCATCCCAGTCGATCTCCTCCGAGCTCCATCCAACCGGTAGCCCTTCATCCCGCACATGAGGAAGAGAGAGGAAGAACCCTCTGTTTCTTATCGCAATACTATTTACGGGGTTTGCCATTGCCAAAGGACTATTCATTTATTTAATGACTTAATATATTGAAATGAATTTGCATGGGCATCCCTCTTCTTAATCTGAATTACATGTGGTTGAGTTCTCATGAATGTTTTAGAGCATGACATATTGATCATAGTGAGCAAGCTGTATTTTATTGGAGATTAATATTTACGGTGATTGCCATTACCAAGATCGTTATTTAACATAATATTATTTTTTGGTGATTTTGCATATAAACACCTACATTCTTGATCAATTGTTTAGGATGAGAATTTATGTGGGAAATGAGTTGCATTAATTAATATGCGCACTCGTTGAGATTCTCAAATAAACGAGGCACCACTTACTAGTTTAATAGGCTAATTCCTCCCTATGGAGACGACCTAACTATTTTTGTGTTTAGATTTTGAATTATTAAAATGTTTTGATAGTCAATTTTTCACCACAAAAGCATTACAACAACCCAACATTTTATGTTAAAATTTTCAACGAAAGCGACAATCGACTCATCAAATGGCATCGTTGACAAGGAGGAAACATGCTTATTAATTTTTTTGGGGAATTTATATTACTTTTATGCTATTTCTGAAGCCTTTCTGAATTACTAATAATGGTTCTCTTTGTGTGCCAAAATGAACAAATGAATGCGACAGGCGTGCACGACGGAGGTGATTTTTTTGGTGGACCTTGACGCCACCTGAAGGACAACAATAGATGCCTGTGGGCCTTGATCCCTTGCACATGAAGGCATATGGAGGAACAATCAAGAGAACTGCTTCCCTGATTTCATTTTTTATCTTCATTAGATCTTAGTTTAGATTTAGACTTTTAGATTCTAATTATTGGTTTTGTTGCCCTTGTAGCCTAGGGCTTATTTTCGGGGTTTATCCCCCAAGTTTTTGGTTGACCCTTTGTTCTGAGGGCATTTTTGGGAGTGTGTTCCCATTTTATTTAGATTATAGGTTTATTTGAACTATTTGAAGTGCATGTTAGTTAGTTAGCTAGTTAAATTAGATTAAGTTTGCTTTCTTATTATTAAAAAAAAATCTTGAGCTGAATTAGTTAGTCCCTAGCAGAAGATTTTTGCCAAAGAGGTGACATTGAAGAGTTTCTTCTTAAATTGCTTCTTAAGTCTAGAATCCAGTACGTTTACTTCACTTGCACATATACTAGGTAATGGATCTTTTAAAAAAACCAATAAACATTTTTAGTTTGCTAAACCCTTGGACAATTAGTAGGGAGTCAGGAAAACTATCTTCTATTCGATCCACCTTATATTTATGAGGAGAAAGTGGAGTGACTACTGGTGCACTAAGTCTAGTGTAAGGACTTTTAAGCTCTGGATAATTAGATGATGATACCTCAGAGCTAGACATAGTTTCCGCTCTCTGTTCCTACATGCGAACATTGGGTGTGAATTCCTGAGAGTCACCAAATGAGGCAGATACACAGAGATTGAGTTTTAATAAAACTATGACTATGGTGGATGGTTAGACCATCCTTCATAGATTCCTTAGCTGAAGGAGGGTAGTAGTATCAAAGATCAGAAATACGCTTGTCCTATCCATTCCTTCCCGGTTCTAAGAGTAGTCACCTCCACCAAATAAGCCACACAATATCTTCTTGAACATTATCATCCCTAATAATGCCTCATGAATAAAAGTTTGCGTCGTGTTGTGTTGATAGTATCTTATAAAAAAAAATGAGAGAGAAGAAGGAAAAGAGAAATATATATATACAAAAAAAGGAAAAAAAATAGAAAAAAATAGAAAAAAAGGGTTAGAGTTTATAGCCATGTCTTCATGTCAATTGCATCATGTGTTGATGTCATCTAAGCAACAAAAACATCCATTGCGATCCACCAAATATGACCCATACCTACTTTTCAGTATTTCTGATCGTCCGACTACTGGCTGAGGATTTCTAACTTGGTTATAAGGTTATTAGGCTCTAATTAAAATGTGAATGCCATGTGATGCCACCAAACATTGAGTATATTTACAGAATCTGGTGAAATGTATGATCTCAGAGGAGAAAGAAAGAAAAAGAATGAGCGTAAAGGAACATTAAGAGAGCACAATTTTTAGCCCCTCTCTAGGTTGACTCGTTTGATAGTCTAGAGATTTAGAGTTTGCAGAACTAGACTACATGTAGCACCAGATGAGTGTAAGCCACCAAATATGAATCCATTTGACTCAGTATCTCTTACCTAAGACAAAAAGCCAAGGTCAAATTATAAATTATTTCCTACTTTATCCTCTAGAGAAGAAGTTGCCTATCCTGATAGAATTTTACCTCGGGTAAAGCACGAACTCTAAATGTTGGTTGGCTTTTCACTTGGATCCATTACCTAGGTTACTATCACTTCACATTTGTTTGGAGCTCTATATTTTTGGAATAAGAAAAGAAGAAATCTTTTGTTACTCCCATGATAGCATCATACACCTTGCATTCATTTTTCATTTTTGTTCAAGGCTAGCAAAACTTAAGTATGGGGGCATTTGATAAGTCTACTTTAGTAGACCATTATTTGGCTTAAGCGCTCTTTAATTATTTGTCCTTAGTTTCTAATTTATTAAGAGTTAAATGGTAATTCATCTTAGTCTGCGTATAATTTTATGCACCAATGTTACATTTAATAACATATGATATGATAACCTATTTTGTGGATGCAGGCTAGTTACACGAAGGCACCATTCAGACGTTCATTTTTCTTCTATAAGAGGTCCTGAGCTCAGATCGGACGTCTAAGAACCTCCATCGTGGACTCACTGCTGCCTACACTTTTTAAGATGTCCAGAACTTGGTCTAGACATCTAATACATTACCACCAGACTTATCTGTGCATTCCAACCACTTGCGATCTTCGCCGAGTGGTTGGAAAGGCTTTCAGCTGAAGAAAACAAATAAGAGGAGCTTTTAAAAGGGGAGGAGGATCATCTTCTTCATCATCCTCTCCACCACCAGCACTGTGGCACCGTGGTTGAGGGCTTGCACTATGGCCAGAGCGTACACTCTGGATTGAAGCTAACTTCTTTGTCATTTCCTATGCCCCGGTGGTGCTCGATGACAGAGAGCACCACCATCACCATCGGTTGCCAACCATAGCCTCTCCTCCTACACCTTCTCCACCCAAAAATCTCCCTCGTAATAACCCACATCCACCACTGTGGACACAGAAGGAACCGTGGACCCAACCTGCACTAAGGCATAGGCATGCTCCATCTCCGCTCATCCTCCCTTTCACTAGTCATTCAATGATAGCATGCGGCCACAACATCACCACCCCACCATAGCCATAACCACACACCCTCTTCCTCCCCCACGCCAACACCACCACCTTCCCTCTCCACGCAAACCGCAGCCATCCACCACCGCCCCTGCCTCTTCTTCTTCTTCCTCTTCTTCAACCCACCTCCCTTATTACGCAAGAAGAACCCAAACTTGCAGCCACCTTCTCACCTCACATAACCACTACGAGCAACCAATCTCACCACCAACATCATCGTTCTTCTCATGTCACGGCCACGGCCTCTACACGATCGCCAATTGCCCTCGACGACCTCCTCACACACCACCTGCCATTATCGTCATCAACGTTCTCCTCCACCTCCGGTTGTCATCGCTGGCCACCTCCATCTGCGCCCCCTATACCATCACGTAGCCCTTGTCCCAACCGATCTCTTCCGAGCTCCATCCGGCCGGCGGCCCTTTGGATCAGATCATCCCACTTTCCTTCTTATTAGGTTAGTTTGACCTATGTTTGGACCCTGAGTTACCTTGTTTGCAGATTGTGTTGGTGAAATTGCATTTTTACCCCTTATGACTTATTTTCTTCTTAAACTCAGAATTCTCTGAGTCAAGCCTTTCTTTGAGTTATGTAGGAGCTTTTTCTCGCATATATAGGTTAGATTGTGCTAGTTAGGGTTCATGATGCGGTTCTCATCACCCTTCATCCTACATGCGAGGAAGAGAGAGAGGAAGAATCCTCTGTTTCTCATCTCAATACTATTTACGGGGTTTTCCATTGCCAAAAGACTATCATTTATTTAATGATTTAATATATTGAAGTGAATTTGCATGGGCATCCCCTTTTTAATCTGAATTACATGTGGTTGTGTTCTCATGAATGATTTAGAGCACGACATATTGATCATAGTGAATAAGCTATATTTTATTGGAGATTAATATTTACAGTGATTTCCATTGCCAAGATCACTATTTAACATAATATTATTTTGTGGTGATTTTGCATATAAACACCTACATTCTTGATCAATTGCTTAGAATGAGAATTTATGTGGGAAATGAATTGCATTAATTTATATGCTCACCGATTGAGATTCTTGAATAAACGAGGCACCACTCACTAGTTTAATAGACTAATTCCTCCTTGTGGAGACGACCTAACTATTTTTGTGGTTAGATTTTGAATTATTAAAATGTTTTGATAGTCGATTTTTCACCACAAAAACATTACAACAACCCGACATTTTATGTTAAAATTTTCAACGATAGCGACAATCGACTCGTTAGGTTCCTTTGTGTTTGAAACCATTAACCTTTTAGCAGGACCCTTATGATATTTGTAATTCTGAGGATATGGAACCCAAGTACAAATTCAATGATTATCTTTTTTATCTTGATTTTTCTATTGACCGACTTCTTGGACTTGGGTTGCATCCTCATAAGCTGTAGGCTTAGCCCTGCAAACAAAATGATCTTCAATTCTGGGTAATTTTTATCCAGAACCTTAGATACACTCGACCCTGGGGCATGGGTCTACACCACAATCTAGTCCACATCTATGGCCACATCCTTACAGGTCTTGGGATCAATCTTTTTCTTTTGATCCTGACCTAGATTTATGAATTCTTTAATTCATCTTTATTTGTATAGTGTGCCTAGCTGAAGGCAATAAACTTAGCACTTATACATTCTGCTTTCATCTCAGAGTTGACTGGTTAGTGACGGAATTTAGTTGTTTTATTCTCTATTCCACTCTGTTTCATGTCTTTTTAATACAATGAGGATATTACATTAAATAGGCATGGGGGTGGATACTTATTTCTAATTTATTTTGTTAGCTTCGCAGATTCCTTTTATTTATTTTCTTTTTATATATATAAAATAAAATTTAAAAAAATTGAATAAGGAAAAGAGAACTTAGGCATTAGGAGTTTTTCGACTTTACGGAATGATACGATAGGACCTGAACACTTAGACCCTTCAGGTCTTCGAGCTTAATCAGCCTGGGTGTTCACTATAATGTGGACTTGATTCTCAAGTCCTCACCATTCGAAAATTCATTTCTAACTGGTTATATAAATTAGGGTGATAAGTACACGACTTATCAACCCGCCCTCTGATTTAAGGGAACTTTAAGTCTAAAGCATCTGCACACTATTTGCACTAACTCACTTTTCAATAGTTTTAATGGAAATTAAGTATCTAATGAACTTTCTAGGGTAGTATGGCTGACGAGTTGTCGTGGGTAATAGCCCATTGGTCGGTTGTCCAGAGCCCAACTACATGACCATTCTCCTTCTGCTGCCTTTAGGTAAATCTTAGATCATGGAAGCCACCTACTCAGAAGAAGAAAAAAAAAGAAATATATATAAGAAATATAAAATAGAAAAGGAGGAAAAAAAAGCCACACTTCATCACACGAGTATGGCTGGCAAGTTGGCGTGGGTTTGACGCCCCATTGGCTGGTTGTCCAGAACCAAGCTCACGAAATACACATTTAATTCCAAACACTTTGGAAGAAGCGGGGAAGTAGAATAAGTCGAGGAAACATACACTAGGTTCGCCCTTGTGTTGATCCCATAAAATTAAACATAGGGAGAAAACTACCGGTCGGACAGATACACCTATAGGTAGAATTTCTTTTCAAGGTCACCTAGGGGAGTAGAAGCATGAAGTCCATTTTAATTGGTGATCAATGAGTGTAACACATTTTCACAATAAGATGCTTAGCACTTAGAGTCTTTACAAATCTTTGGTAGGTTGGGTAGTCGTAGAAAGCTATCTCAAAACTCTAAACTCAAAAATCAAAAAAATTAGGAAAGAAGAGAAAAGAAAAAAACGTATTTGCTTTTGAATAAGGTGAAGGCTTGTGCAATTTGCATTTTGGTAGACACCTGGGCACTATTGATCAGTCTTTGTAGTTCAGGTCTTTAGTAGAAATTTCATAGTGTTGAGAAATAACTATTTCCTAAGAAATTTGATCCTAATTCTTTTATAAATAGCATATAATTTTACTAGGGACTGGCAAAAGATAGGCAAGGGGGTGTGATGTGCACACATCTAATTCACTTAAAATGTCTATTTATGCATATTCTTAGGGTCATAGAAGAATCATGCATTACAAATATTGCATAACATGCATTATAAATGCTGCATAACAAGCATCATCATGAATTTAGATTAATTTGCACAAATTATATAGTAATTTGCCTCTTATTGTGGCCAGGGGATAGGACGACAACATTTCAAGGCCTCAGATTGAAGTTCCAACTGTATGGATCTGATCAAGGTGACAATCGGAGTCCAATACCTCTAAGATTGCCTCGATCAGACTTTCATAACATCAAATGAAGTTTGAGAAATATCAGAGGTCAAGGGGCAAGGTGGTGAAAATCCAAACCTCAAATGAAGAATTCGACTGCACAGATGGGTTCAGATTGACAATTGCAGCCCAACAGCGTGAGAATCGATCCAATCCGACATCCGTGGCACCACCTATAAGCATTTGAAGATGAACGGTCTAGATGAAGCAACGTGGCACCATCTGAGCCATCCAAGGCCGCATGCCCAATCTCTACAGCTCCTCCAATGTGCATTGTGGACCATTGGATTGCCATTCAATGGTCCTAGGCGTGCCACGTCACCCATTCATCTCCACATGTTCATTTCCAATGCATGATCTGGGTCGTTGGTTCTTCATCCAACGACCATGAGGTGCGAGCACGAGAGCAGTCTCTGAAAGAATCTATGGAGATAGCATAGCGGATAAGATCTTCACATGCAACATAAAGGTGCAGGTAAGATCTACACTCTACGTAATTAATTTGCTGAAGAGGTAGGTGCATCAAATTCGACCGTTGGATGTGTATCGAGCGGCAATGGAGGCCGCTACGTGGTGCAATGGGAGCGGCACGATGTGCACGTGTAATCAAATGTGCCATCATACGTGCGATCCAATGTGCAAGGGCGTTATCTGAACTTTGAGGCACGTGTTGATCCTGGCCATTCAACTAAGAACAGATGGCTCACACTCCACGTGCATCAATGGTCACGTTCGCCTTTAGTAACGCTTATATGCATCACTAAAGGTTGTGTATTAATATTAAGGCCTTGGAAAGGACTCTTTTGCCCCCATTTCTACACCTATGAAAGGTTTATCCCTCCTACACATTTCACCATCCCTTCCTTCTCTTCTCACCTCTCCTAAGAGCTAAGAATAAAGTTCTAAAGCTTGCCTTAGTGCTCCCAAGCTATAGGAAGTTTCGTTAGAGTTAAAAGATAAAATTTTCCACTTCTCACCCCCTTCATGGAGCTCTTGCAAGCCATCCTCTCTCTCCCATTCCGGAAGCGGATCCCGTGACGATGATGCTCTACGTCATCCCCGATTCTTCTAGATTTGCCCTCCTTCCTCTGTCTCCACTTCCTTCCTCTAGGCTTCGATCGTCCAGCTCATCCTCTAAGAATTCGTCGAGCATGATATTTTCTCATCCCCTATCTTTTTACTACTTTCTAGTGTTGATTTTTAGCTTTATAGTTGTAGCAAGTAGTTACAATAGACATTATTATCTTAGTTATAAAAGTGATTTTCTCTCTCTATCTCTCTCTTTCTCTCTCTTGTTTATATTGCAAGTAGATTAGCATTGTAAATGATTTCTTTATAAAAAAAATTACAAAAAAATATAAACGTAGATTTTAAATCAAGTGTGCACCTCCTTATGTTCGACTTGAGACTCACTAGAGTTTTGGTTAAATTTATTTGATAGTAGATTTTTTACGCAACTACAACGACAGGTTCTTAACTCAATCTTTTACGTGTTAAAATCTAGCTAATCATGCTCCTCCAATTGAAGTAGGATAATGGCATGGTTGCCTTAACAATCGTGGCCAATCGACTAGTAAACCTAGGGTAGTTCTTCGCTTCCCTAGTGTTCGTGCATAAAATCAAGTTTTTGAATAATTCTGTCGTAGTATAGCACGAAAATACGTTGAAATAAATAAATATAATGACATGGTGAGTCACAGTCGAACTCAAAGAGGTAGAAAATGACTTGATTTTAACACTGATTTAGAACTAACTATAACTAAATACTAATTAGAATAGATATAGAGCAAATCAAGCAATTATATGATCACGAGTTGCAAATAGAACTAGAACTAGAACATGCACTACCAAAACTAGAATTGAAAATAACTAAGCTACTAGAATAAGGGCACCAAGGTTGGTCCTTGGTGGCCTTTGGAGAG
Organism: Thalassia testudinum; assembly: GCA_037157565.1. Taxonomy (NCBI): domain Eukaryota; kingdom Viridiplantae; phylum Streptophyta; class Magnoliopsida; order Alismatales; family Hydrocharitaceae; genus Thalassia; species Thalassia testudinum. The sequence goes on along the minus strand of JAZHRO010000049.1, from coordinate 12,109,138 downwards.
GTTGAGGAGAGCAGCAACGGTGCACCAAGGTGGTCTTGATGTATGCCTCAGAGTAAGAGGGAGCTAGAGAAGCTTGGAGGTGTCTAAAGAGGGAGATGGAGGAGAAGATGACTTCATAGGGTCCTTTTTATAGCCAAACTAAGGGGCAAAGCTGGTATTTGGCCCTCTAAATTGTGCATCAACCTTGGATAAACCAGATCCGTCGATCGGGAGATGAACGACTCTAATTTCTCCTCAAAATAGCCTTCAAAATGCCTAATAAGCACGCACTTGACCAAATGTCGACACGTGGTAGCTGCTGAGCCTTTAGATCCTGATCGTGCAGCTATGCTCACTCGCGCTCCACCACCTTTGCTGAAATCCCGCTCATGCATGCTCGTTTAAATCTAGCTAGTCGATCTTTCGATCGGATGGCTTAAAAGCATTCCTACGACTACCTTTGAATTGTGCGTGCAATGGTGCATGGAGACACGTGTTCATCTGCGCATTATACCACACTGCCTCATCCTACGCTCCTCCAACCACCGCGCAGCCGCCAATTGCATTGTGCCTTGCAGCTTCTTCAATTTTGCGCTCTACATGAGTCAAACAGTCGTCGCCTCTTCAATTTCAAGCATGCTAACCACTGCATTACGGGCATTGATGATCACACAATTGGTTTTCTGCTCAGCTACCCTCAGCCATTGGATGAAGATCCAACAGCTATGAGTGAGTCCTCCTTGATGAAGGTGTGGACGACGTCGTGCTCTTATGGTCATTGGATGAAAATCCAACGACCCACAAGGTGTGTGGGACTCCTTCAGTAGGTGGGGGCAGCGATCTTGGGTAGCTATGATAGCACCACGTGGTTCCATCATAGCCATTCATCTTCTTTGCTTTGTAGATGGTGCTGTAGAGCTCTGATCGAGTTGATTTTTGCATCGTTAGACTACAATCGTTGATTTGGATCCATCCATGTGGTTGGATTTGGCATCTGAGATTTGTATTTTCATCACCTTGCTTCTTGGCCTTTACTCTTCCGCGGACTGCATAAGATGCTATAGGAGTCCGATCAAGATGATCTCGGAAGCATTGGATTGCTATTGTTGTTCTGAATAGATCCATTCGGTCGGATTCATCATCCACGACCTCGAATTACCAACAATTATTATTACCTCTCAATTAGAACATAATATAGCACATTGTTTACAAAGCTAACAAATCAACTATGATGCAAAATAAGATGCTTATGCATGCATTATTCCTATGTTAAGCTAGGATCTAACTTAATCTAGGTAGATTAGGACTTATGACTGCTATGCAATCATACCCCCATGCCTAAATCTTACTAGTCCCTAGTAAATGCAAGACTAAATGCATTCTATCAAGAGTTTGACTAGAGATCTATTTCTTTGTTTTCATCCAAAAATTTAGAAATCTAAATAATCGTGAAAGTGTAGTGTTGTAGCCTATGCAACAAATCCAAGCAAAAGTTGATCCTTATCTAAAGCTCATACTTGACTCTTAGTAAAACTCTATTGTGATAGGCAAACTTCTTCTCTCGAGGATATAAAATAACCTCTAATTTTAGCCCCAACTTTTGGCTTAGGTAGAAGATGTCTGAGTCAAGTGGGCTTGTATTTGGTGGCTCACACTCCTCTGGTGTTGCATAGAGACTAGTATTATAGAAAAAAGTCTAGATTTCTAGACTATCAAATAAATCAACTTAGAGAGAGGCGGAAAAACTGTGCTCTCTTAAGTTCCTTGTAGTCATCCTCTCTCTCTCTCTTTTCTTCTCTATTTCTTCTTTTTTTTCGTTTCTCTTTTTTTTTTTATTTTACATATCACCAAATTTGTAAATATGTTTGGTGGTCTCTAATGGCATTACACTTTAATTAAGTTCTGATAACCCTATAACTAAGTCAGAAATCCTCAACCAGTATTCGGGCAGTCAGAAATACAGGAAAACAAGATCATTTGGTGGATCATGAGGGTAGTGGGTATTATTGCCTTGATGTGCTTATCATAAAATGAAATAAACGCAACTCAACATTTTTCTTTTCTTTTCTTCTTTCTTTTTTTTCCAAACTCTTTTATTTTCTATACTTTTTCTTCTCTTTTTTACCGCATATATATCTACCAACATAACGTAATGCAACATGACATACACACTTTTATTCACGAGGCATTATTCGGGATTGGTGATGTTCAAGAGGAAATTGGGTGGCTTATTTAGTGGAAGTGTCTATTCTTAGCACCAGGAAAGGAATGGATGGGATAGCATATTTCGAATCTTATAATTAACACCCTCCTTCAATCGAGGATTCCATAAAGGACAGTCGTAACCATCCACCTTGGTCCTAGTTTTATTAGAACCCTCTCTCTGTGTATTTGCCTTATTTGGTGGCTCTCACAAAGATTCACACAAAGAATTTGTATGCAGGAACTGAGAGCGAAAACTAAGCCTAACTCCAAGTATCACTATCCAATTATCCATAAATTAAGATTCCTAGCACTAGACTTAGAGCACCAGTAAACTCTCTACTCTCACCTCACAATTGTTTGGTGGATCCACTAGAAGATGATTTGCCTGACTCCTTAATTACCGTCCAAAGATTTAGGAAAAGAAGCAATGCTTGTTCTCGATAAACTAAAGATGTCTATCGGTCTTCACAGAGGATCCATTGCAAATTCTATGTACAAGTGTGAAATTGTACTGGATTCCAAATCTAGGAATCACCTCACCTAAAGAGTAAATCCCTAATAAAACCTCTTGATAGAAAGATGTATTTCCTAAGGTGTTGGTAGAAAATATTTCAGTTTATATGTACTACCCCCCCATGCCTAAGTTCTTGCATGTCCTCATGTATGAATAAGAGAAAATGAATTAAGACAGGAGTAAGTGGATAGAAATCACTTGGAATTGCTCCTGATTCATCATTTAGCATATGCCAACACTACAATGTTGATCATAATATGCAGAATAACATGCCAAAATGGAATATGCTACGTATAGAGGATATCTATATATGTATAAGTGCTGAGTCTAAATGTTATGCCTAAATGTTGAGTTTAACACCTCCAGTTGAGTGAAACTCCATCAGATGGATCAATGATTGCAGGAGACAGAGTCAAGATGGTAAGCACTTGGAGTTCCATCATCATCAATGGGCCAAAAATGTAGAGCAGTTGCCCATGAATACTAAGCCCACAAGGTCGGCAAAATAAATTGTCAAGGCTTGGAATTGGTTGTAGCCAGGTGCTACAAGAGGAATAAATCTAGGTGCCAGGGTGATAGGTAGCAAGTGGCAGCCTTGAAGAATGGTGTATGAGTAATGCAGATGAGGTGGATAAGGAGTCGGGAATGGGAAACAAATCATATGGGTCCTGAAAATGGTGGAAAATGAAAGGAGGGACCCGAGTTGTGTAATCTGAAATGGTATAAGGAACCATTTCATGAGTGGATCTGGGTGTGCGTGGTTGCGAAGTAGGTGTGTCGAATAAGATTTGGTATTTCATCCCAATAGTTCTAGATTCACCCAAATCATTCTCATCCCTGGGTTGATTAGAAAACTCATACCCAAATTCTATTCATGGTGGGAATCCTCAAATATAGTGGGCGACAATTCATTATCCCCAAGGTATGGAAAGTCAGAATCTAGATGCAATAAAGCCTCAAATTCTTTCATTTTCCATTCTGTGGCTTCTGTGAAATCCTCAATATCGAAATCCAAAAGCGAAGATGTGAAAAAAGTTGTAATAAATTCATCCGATTCCAAATCCAAAAATGCCTCAAGGTTTTTATATTTTCCTCACAATCAAAAATGGGGTTTTTATCAGATTCTTCCTCAACTTCGATTGGATTCTTTGACAATTCAAATTTAACCCCATGGATGTATGATATCTCATGTAAATCTATGTTCTTAATGCATTTATCATCTGAGCTTGTCATAGGGATTTTATGCAATTCCACTCCAAATATTTCAAAATCCAAATCATGTGCCTCATCAATTGATTTACTTGAATCAAGCATATCAACCTAGGTCTCTGAATGTATCGAATCTTACATGTCATGATCCTCCATCTCTATCTCCCAAGATTCAGGATCTTTAGATTGAGAATCAATCTTGGGACTTTCCTCATCACTTTCTAGGATGAGGCTCTCAAATGATTCCATTTCAGATGTACCAAGAACTTTTCCCCTAACTCCATCAGATATCTCATCTTTCACTTTAAAATCACCTATTGAGACATCAACATCATCTACTTTGGGTGTGTGACTCGAAGAATCCCTAAAAGTAGTCTCAAGTTCCTTAAAATCCTTTAGACTAGTCTAAACTTGGTACTGTAAAAGAAGTATGTCTTGAAGTGTGTGAGTTTGTTGATTCATCCTAGCCAAGGATTCTAGTTCTTTAAGGGCTTCCATTAGAGATTCTTCAGTTGCAATCAAAGTCTGTCTTTGCCCCAGATTAGTGGTGATCTAGATTTGATGTAGATATCTCACAAATGTGTCCTTGTACATTGCTACCATTTGGTACAATCTAAGAAGTAGTTGCGAGTCCATTGGCGGCTCCCTAGTGGTGATCTGTGTGGATGTGGCCTTAGATGTGAAAGATGTGAATCTCGAAGCAGATGGAGGGTTATAATAGATTTGGTCTGGAAAATCATAGGGGTGGTGGGTGGGTTCGGTGTAGTCATAGGTTGCGGTTGAATTCTCAACCTTGAGTAGCTCACCACCAACTTGTGGCACATTCCCATTGGATTCAAGGTCCGTAGAGGTGATGTCTTGAGTTCTCTGTCTCTCATCATGAATTACTTTTTTCAAGTCCTCAGATTCCCTTTTTCTGACCTCCTTTGCTTCCTAGACTATTTGGATTAGTTTGGTGATCTGGGAGTTCTTGTGAGGGGTAGGAGCTTGCCTTTGGTGGGACCAGTCAAGATAATCAGTCATCATGATGAGATCCCGATCCCGCATGTGGAGTGTCTCTAAGGGTTGTGATGTTCCTTGATAATGAGAGATCTATGTGGATCTCGAAGAGGGTGAGGTGGGTATATCCTAGGCTCGAGGAGAATGCTTATAGGAATTGTAATCAGTGTAATGACGAGTAGTCTCCCACCCATAAGAAGTTGGGATCATAGTTGGGTTGGGAGGAGAACCCTGATGGTGGTAAGATGAGAAAGAATAGGAGTCCATGATCAGGATGGTTAGAAGACACCAGAAGGGTCTTAGCGACCTAACACCAGTTACAAGGGACTAGTGGCAAAATAAGGCAAAGGCCTTGCAATCAAATTAGCCGTATAATTAGATGACCAAATTTTTTCTTCAGGTTTAAATTGTTGAAGAAAATTTGTCAAGAAACCGACTAAAAATCATCCCCGCCTCTTAAGCTAACCCGACAAGTCTATTTACGAGGGGACTAAGAGGATGGTTCTTCCTTTAGCTTTTGCCTTAGGTTCCTTTGTACCTCTTAGATGTGGTCATTTGAGACTATCCTACAGGGTTGGAAACCAGGCTTGCCTAAAGAGGTTGAAATCATCTAGTAGTTACAAGACAAATGCAGGTTATTAAGATATTTTTTACAATTCTTTTAACGTATTCTTCAGTTTGAGTGTGTGGTGAGTGGTACACAAGGTGACTCGACTCACCGACTAACCACTGGACTCGCTTGGGCCCAGGTTAATCCAATGTGGTCCTAAGGCTCACACACTTTTAAGTTTTTGAAGCAGCAAACCACCAATCAAAGAAATACTCTCCCAGATAAAATTGGAATCCAAATAATTTGAAAATTGGTAAGAAGATTCCTTTTTCAATAATCTTTTCAGAGAATATTTTTTAGAATTTTTACTATCTTAAATACATTCATATGAATTTTTAACTAATAGGGGGTCAAATTTGAGATTTTGACCTCGTGTTGATTTTTCTTTTTGAAACAGTAACAAATGTGATCTAAAAATTTGGAAAAAATATATGAATGAAATCTAACTTGATTATCTTTCAAACCCAACATTTTTGGTCAATCAAATTCATGTGTTGTTCATAATTGATTTTTGAAGTTGAGAAAAATTTAGATTAAAATCTATCTAACTCTTGTGCACTCCATGAATTTTTCAAAAATCCAAAAATTGAATTTTTTCTTGGGAATGTTGGTATTGACAAGATATTTTGAAAGTCTAGTTCCTACCCAAATTTCAAAAGTTTTAGACCACCAAAAACATGGAAAATGAATTTTCAAGTTCGTATTCAGTGACCGGTCGAGTTTCTAAAAATAGTGGTAGCAATTTTTTTTTTCAATCCTAATTTTTCTTTTTAAAGCAAAGCAAATCCTAACTACCTAACAAATCCAATCCGAATTTTTTTCTTTTTTAAATAACTCCTATGCTAATCAAGCCCAAATCTAAAATCTTATTGAGATAATCTTGTGCACCTGATTGTCTTCACCTGCACTTGATGCATGCACGGATCCTCATTTCACACCTACACATGAAAGAGAAATACACTAAACCAAATATTAAATCAAGAATCAGTGTGCCTCCCCAGCAACGTCGCCAATTTGTTCATGCATAAAATCACATTTTTGAATAATTCTGTCATAGTATAGCACGAAAATACGTTGAAACAAATAAATATAATGAGATGGTGAGTCCAGGTTGAACTTAGGGAGGTAGAGAATGACTTGATTTTAACACTGATTTAGAACTAACTATAACTAAATACTAATCACATTAGATATAGAGCAAATCAGGCAATTGTTTGATCATGAGTTGCAAATAGAACTAGAACTAGAACATGCACTACTAAAACTAGAATTAAAAATAACTATCTAAGCTACTAGAACAAGGGCACCAAGGGTGGTCCTTGGTGGCCTTTGGAGAGGTTGAGGAGAGTATCAGTGGTGTACCAAGGTGGTCTTGATGTATGCTTTAGAGGAAGAGGGAGCCGAAGAAGCTTGGAGGTGTCTGAAGGGGGAGATGGAGGAGAAGATGCCTTCATATGGGGGCTCTAGGGTCCTTTTTATAGCCAAACTGAGGGGCAAAGTAGGTATTTGGCCCTCCAAACCGTGCATCATCCTTGGATTAACCAGATCCGTCCATCAGAAGATAAACGGCTCTAATTTTGCCTCAAAATAGCCTTCATAACACCTGATACACTCACACTTCGCCAGATATCGACATATGGCAACCACTAAGCCTTCAGATCCTGATCGTGCAGCTGTGCTTGCTCGCACTCCACTGCCTTTGTTAAAATCCCACTCACGCACATTCATTTAAATCCAACCATCTGATCTTTCAATCGAATAGCTTAAAAGTGTGCCTGCGACCTCCTTTGAATTGTCCGTGCAACGAAGCGTGGAGACGCACGTTCATCTGCGTGTTACACTGCACCACCTCATCCAATGCTCCTTCGTGCACCACACAACTGCTTGATCATCATCGTGAGGTCCAATTGCATAGCACCTCACTGCTTTTTCGATTTTGAGCTCTACATGAGTTGAACGGTCGCCGCCTCTTCAATTTCAAGTGCACTAACCACTACGCTATGGGCGTGGATGGTCACACGCTTGGTTTTTTGCTCAGCTACCCTTAGTCATTGGATGGAGATCTAACAGCTATGAGTGAGTCCTACCTGATGAAGGCATGGACGATGTGGCACTCTTGTGGCTGTTGGATGACGACCCAATGACCCACAAGGTGCATGGGACTCCTTCAGTGGATAGGGGCAGTGATCTTAGGCAGCAGTGATGGTGCCACATGGCGCCATCGTGACCATCCATCTTCTTTACTTTGTAGATGGTACTATAGAGCTTTGATCGAGTTGATTTTTGCGCCGTTGGACTGCGAATGTTGATTCCGATCCATCTGTGTGATCGAATTTGGCATCTGAGGTTCGAATTTTCATCACCTTGCTTCTTGGCCTTTGCTCTTCCGTGGACTACATAAGATGCTACGAGAGTTCGATCATGACGATCTTGGAAGCATTGGACACCCATCGTCATTCTGAATGGATCCGTTTGGTTGGATTCATCATTCGCAACCCCGAATTACATGCAATTATTATTACCTCTCAATTAGAACATAATATAGCATTATTATTTACAAAGCTGACAAATCGACTATGATGCAAAATAAGATGCTTATGCATGCATTACTCCTAGGTTAAGCTTGGATCTAACTTAATTCAGGTAGATTAGGACCTATGATTGCTGCGCAATCACCCAATTGGAGTAATTGTGACCATAATCATAGTGTCCTCAGGTAGCTTGTCGAGATCTGCATTTCGTGTTGTACCTCGCATGTTTTTCTTAGCTAAGCTGATTAAACAATATATTGTAAAAAATAAAATAAGAATTGAAATAAAATACAATTTTAAAAAAATTTTCTTATAAATTAATTTTACTACCACTGGTGCCTGCCTAAGTAGCAGGCTGCTACGACATGCCAACCTCAGTATTTGGCTGTTGGAAGGGCTGCTCTACCTCCTCAGCCTCGCACTCACCCCCTCCTGTCCGATGTACTCCTCGGGCTGGGTCTCATATTGAGGATTCACCCTAACAAAATCGGTATGTGTGTCTGATGGTTGATGAGTAACTCATCATGGCTCATAATTCATCAATATTAGCTAGTTTTCCTAGTTGAATTACTAATGAATAATATTATAATAGGGTTAATTATATAATTAAGGAAAAAATAGTAAGGACCTTATTTATATGATAAAATAACTAAATTAAGGTTTAATAAACATCTATTAATGTTTAATTAATAATTAGGACTCAAACTTAATCATTTAGCTACGTATAAAGTATTAAATATAATTTATACTATTTATATGAGCTAAGTTATTAATTAACTTAATAATGTTAATCACGTAAATAAATATAGCTAAAAGGAACAAAATTGTAATTTCATGTCATTAATATATTATTTACTATATTTATAATAATATATAAAAAGTTAAAAAATAAATAATTTAAAATAAGCTTCAAAAGTCCCTGTTTGCATTTTAGTCCTTAGGTTTCATGTCAGTTGAGTCCTTTTTATCACATACAGGTCCTTCACATTTGCATCCAAGACTTAGATATTTCCTTCTTTCTTCTCATCAGAACCAATGGCCGGCGTTCATTCTTGTTCTTCTCAGATGTCGGTAGCATTGGAAGGTTAAACTTCTTTTCCGTGCACAGCAAGATTCCTTACAACAAACTCTCTACATTCAATAGCTTGGATGTCATGCACGTGCTCTCAGGACCCCTAGAAGCTTCGCCATCGTCGAAGAAGGCGATGATGCTTTTTGATGTACCTAGACATCTTTCCGGCTAGATACATCCAACCTACCCTCCATCGAACCCTATAAATACCCATGGAGACCTTTAATCAGAGGTTAGCAACTCCCTACCCCTCTTCCCACACTAAGTTGCCCATAGGCTATTCAATCATACTCTGAAAACCTTCTTCCTCAATCTTCCAGTCTTCTATGAGTAAGGTGACCACTCCTCAATCTTCCTCTTCCTCCAACGTGCGCGGTTACAACACCATTACTCTCTCTCTCTACTCTACATTCTCTCCTTCGTCAGACTTCTATCCTCAACTTCTAATTTCCTCCATCTGGCGAAGCATCACCGACGTCTCCTTCCCCCATTCATCCAGGTAATAGTACCTTAGGCTTTACTTTTTAGTTTAGAATAGGTTAGTGTAGTTAGTTAGGATGCTTAGTTTAGCTAAATACCTGTTTGTTCCTTCTCATCCTCACATCCGGTGAGCGAAATCAGGCCTCGCTGGACTTTGATTCACCCATTTCACTTCACGATCACATTCTCTGCCTTTCCATGATGTCATTCCACTTCCTTATTCGCCTAATTAATCATCTATTCGCTTAGTGATGTAAACACATTTACACTACTTAAAATGTCTATTTATGCATGTTCTTAAGCATAGGATTGCATTTCATGATATAAATATTGCATAACATGCATCATCTTGCATTTAGAGTAGTTTGAATAAAATGGAGGTTAATTGTCTCCTTTTATGTGCTTGGACAGGGCAAACATTTTGTCGGGACCTCGGATCAAAGATCCAATCGTATGGATGTGATCAGGGCGACGATTGGAGTTCAACGACTCCAAGATCGCCCTTATCAGGCATCCGTAGCATCAGATAGTGACCAGGGAACCCTAGAAGATCAAGGGCCAGGATGGTGAAAATCCACACTTCAGATGATAAATCCGACCGCACGGATGAATTCGGATCGACGATCGCAGCCCAACGACACAAAAATCGAGTCAATCCGACATCCGTGGCACCATTTACAACTTCCAGAAGATTGACGGCCAAGATAGCGCCATGTGGTGCCATCTCAACCGCCCAAGCGGCCAGTTCATCTTGTGAAGGCCCCATGCCCGATCGCTCTCCGCCGTTGGATCTTAATCCAATGGCTGTGGGCCGTCGCTTTTAAAAGCGTCCGCTTGACCATCCGTGCCCCAAGCGTAGTGGTCGAGCGCGCTATAGCGAGCACCGGGCGCGAGTTCGAGCCGTGGCGAGGAGCGGCAGGCGCGGGCGATTGGGCGCGGGTGGAGCGTCAAATGGAGATCGGACGGCCGTGTGCGCCCGATAGCGTCGACGCGTGATTGGACGCGCAATCGGACGCGCGGGCCGGCGCGCGATGCAGCGAAAGAAGGCACGGACGTGCATGGACGTTGATGAGCGGGCAACTGAGGAGGCACGCGTGGGCGCGGAAGCTACGCCCATGCTGGGGCTTTAGTGACGGATTTATCCATCACTAAAGACCCCTCTTTTATTATTTTGAAGTTGTAATGTCCATTTTGCCCCCACTCCTTGCAACTATAAAAGGAGACCCCCTCCATATGAAATTCCCATCCCTTCTTTCTCCTCTCTACCCCTCCAAATCTCAAGAGAAGCTTGTCCCACACCCAGGATGCTTCGCGTGAGATAAAGTCCAATTTTTGTTCCCCTTCGGAAGTGGATCCCGCGACGACGACGGCGTGCTGCTTCGTTTCCGTTCTTCCGCTTCGTCCTCCTTCGTCCTGCTTCGTTCTCCTTCGTCCAAGCGTCATCCCGTCCGGCTCGTCCTCCAAGCAACCGTCGAGGAGGATTTCTCTCTCCCTATTCTTTTTACTGCTTTCTAGTATAGATTTACTGCTTTCTGATAACACCACACAAGGAGGTAGTAATTAGGTTGAATATGGCCCATCTTTAGAGTAAAAGGCACAACATAAGTAGAATAGGAGCATTGCATGCATCAAGTGCCAAGATTGCTTATAAACTGTATTAATGGCCATTTGTGTAAAGCATTTGTCAAAGCAAGCCTCAAATGAGCAATCGGACCGCACGGATGGATTCAAAACGACGAACGGAGTCCAACAGACTCAAGATTGGCCAAATCCGACATCCAGAGCTCCCACAATGGGCCTAAGAAATTCTAACCGTTGATCTGGAGATCAACGGCCCAGAGAGCACCACGTCGCCCCGCCACCACCGCTCGCACACCCTCAAGCTAGCCAAAGACAAATCTCGGCCGTTGATCTTCGATCGAATGGCTGAGATCCGTGCGCACGGCCGCGGTCGCCGCGACAAAGCGCGGGCGTGGCGCAACGGTTAGCGCGCCGCCCGCTGTCGCCGCAACGTGCGTTCCAGCCATGATGAGCGGGATTTGAAGGCAGGCGAAGGGCGCGGAAAAATTGGCCCGCCCGATCAGCAGAGGGCGGCCACGATCTCGCCACGCGACGTGACCGCAGCGCACGAGCGCCCACGCGCGCGTGCACGCTGGGGGAAAACGCGCGTGCACACGCACGCCCAAGGCGCGATCTTAGCACGGGCGTAGAAGGCTCTCAGCTGTCCGATCTTCGATCGGACGGCTCTCATTCAGCGGCCACAGATCGCGCGAAGAGGAAGACCGGGGCGGGCAGCTGACCGGCGGCGAGAGGGCTACACCGATGCTTTTGGAAGCGATTTTAGCGACGCTCTGGATGTCGCTAAAGCCCCTTCTTCTTTTAGGAAGCCCTTAACTCTATTTACACCCCCTTCTACCACCATTCAAGGCATACTCTCCCACTTGCAACTACTCCACTCCTCTCCTAGCTAGTTTTAGGCACTCTTGTAATCGTCGGAGACGACGAGCCACCGACGGAGCCTCCTCCACCACCGTGGCTACCTCGTCGCTCTCCACTCTCTCTCTACCTCTCTCTCTCTCTCTCTTTTAAGCTTTCATTTACTCTTGTTAAAGCATGTATTTAATGTTGTAAGCTATGAACTATGAATGCATGTTTAATGAAATTATTTTCCGTTCAATCGCCATTTTAATTTCTGTTCAAAGTGCATGATCAAAACCAAGAGCTTTCTAACCCTAAACTCTCTCTCTATCTCTCGCTTTTCAAAATCGTCTCTTTCGCAAGCAAAACTCCACCTTTTTCGTGACAACAACTGGTAAACAAAATTCGATTTCCACGCCTCCCTGAGACCGACACTCGGACTCACCTCCGTTTACTTCTTTTAAAATCGACGTATCAAGTGCGACTATAACGACACCTCTTAACACATATGCACTACGGCACGTCAGTTTTTGGCGCCGTTGCCGGGGAGGCAACGGATTTGTTTTATCACCTCCATTCCACATCGTCTAATGCCCTATTTTCCTTTTTACTTGATGGTTGCAGGAATTCGGCGCATGGATGGCGAAGCGAAGCATCCGACGGTAGCAAGGGAGTAGGTGCCTCGAGGACAGATAGTGAGTAAATTGTCTCTCATTGTTTGCTTGCGTGAAAAAGCTAAAAAAAATTGTAAAAACTGCAAAAAAATTGGCGTGGTGTATGATTACTTGACCCACGTCCTTAACACATCACCCCACAAAAAAATATAAACTCTAACATTCTAAACAAATTCTTGGAGTGTTCTTTTCTTTCTTGAGTGGTGTTTGCGAAGCCACCATGAGTTGACCTGGGCCGCACCACTCAACCCTAAAACTGACTCATCTAATAGAAGCCGCATGATCATTAGGATGAGTACACTAGGGTTTTTAGAGCCTCTACAAAATAAAAAGGAAATCTACTTTCATCGAATTGTGTGCAGAACTTGACGTGCCCACTGAAACTTGGTTGAAAACATTAAGACACGTCAACCCTAAAAAGCACTAAAGTAAGGATGAAATACTAGAAGACACCACACCTTAAAAATCCTTGCTTGAAAACCATGTTTTGCTAGAAGCACACACTTTGAAAGTGGAAAATTAAGAGGCACCACCCCAATCAACGCCTCATCACATCACCCTAAGCACAAGCACTATCCTAACCCTTTAAAACTGAGTAGACGTGCCCTAGGCAGGACTGAGTTAAGTCTCAAAAGGTGAGGTTTTGTTTGCTAGGCACTTAGCTTTCATTCCCTTGGTAGAATCTGGTGACTAGGTTGTGGGGCAGTGTCAAATGACCGCGGTTGTGGGGTATATGGAACCGGAGGCGCAAGCCAAAGGAAGAACCTTCCCTGCAATCCCCTCGTAATCAACCTGGCCAGATTAACCTCGGGAAGGGGAGTCCAGTGCTTACAGACTTAATCAACCTTTGTGAGATTTCTAGGTCTCCTAAGGAATGCACCATAAGGACTAGGCTTGTTTGCTTGATTGAGGACACAACTCTCTCGCATCTATTCTTCCCACATCCCTCCATTTCTTCCAAACCATGGATTTCAATGCCTATCCATCTTACCCAAACTACCCCCAACAGGATTTGTATGCTAACCCAAGTGGACCCTACCCACAGCCTACTTGGGTTAACCAACCACCAAGTTAGGGGTACAACCTTGAATATCCCTCTTGGCCCAACTATGACCAAACCGTACCAACCTCTTATTGGAATACAACCAACATAGCCACCCAAGGGTATGATTCAAATCATGGGGCTCCATGTCTCGATTGTCCTCACGATGCCTCCTCATTTAGGTCTGACCCGCTCTACTGTGATAGGACCTACACTTTAGGAGAACACCAAGAACCCTACCCATATCAGGATAATAACCAAGAAAGGTCATCTGAATTCAACAACCTTGCCTACTTGACCTTTGGATTAGGAGTTCTAGACAAATGGAAATTAGAAAATGATCAGAAATCTAGGCAAGACCAGGATTATCAACCTTTGATTTAGTCCCCTGATGAAGAATCTGACTGGGAGGAGGACTTAGAACCTCAACTATTCTGGAGTAGGACCAAACAGAGAATGGTTCCTCTTGAAGAACTAGACCCTGAACATGATAGAATAGAGGACCCACCCAAGAACCTAAACACCAATATGGATTCTGATCCACAACCTCAACCATACTCTCTTAACCTGGATTTCAAGGAGGAAATCCAAAGGACACCAAATGACACCATGTCAATTCTTGATAACCTCCAGTTAGAACTACACAGACAGAATCAAGAATTGGTTAAAAGGCAACATGCCATGTTGGAGTTATTCCAACAATTGGGGGAAGAAGGCCAAAGAAAGCTGTTGCACACAACGCCATTCATGGAATTCATAAAGCAAGGACCTACCATGATCAATTGGACTACACCCAGTCATCCTGATTTGGTTTAGTCCACCATTGAGACCCCTCAGGAGTTGGACAGCTCAGTGGATAAGGACAATAAGGATTCCTTGGAACACAATTTGGGGAGCATTGAGAACAAACATCAGGAGGAAACTGAGAAGGTGAGGGGAGAGGCCTTGGAATCTGAATCTAATCGGCCCAAGACAAGTAATCCGGTGGGAGTAGCAGCCAACGTCGGAGATGGAGAATGGAGTTACAATTTCAAAGAAATTGATTATGAATCGGTTAGAATCCCCATCACAAATTTGGAGGAGGGCCGAGAGAAAGAATATGATCTAGAGGATGAAATTGACCCTACCTCTAATGTAATCCCAAACAGTGAATTTGATACAGAGGAGGTTGAAGAAAATATTCTTGAGATCAAGGGCTTGGAGGAAATGAGCAATGAAACCATAGTTGCGGGAGAGCTGGATTCGTCTTTGGAGAGAGGCCTCATGCTTGGTTGTAGGGCTCAGTATGAAACTCTGGACTTTGTTACCTGCCCTACCAGAATAAGAATCCCGCAACCCGAATGCACTGGAATTGATACACTTTCGATGGATTACAATTTTATGGGGACACAAGCTGAATATAAAACCTACATCTTTAGTGTCTAGCGTGTCATAATTGGGGTGCGTTCATCCACAACAACTTGTTTGCATGCCCACAAACTAAGAGAGGTTCTGACATGGGCATGCATGATACAGAATTCCCGCCCCTTAGGAATGGGACTCCACCACAACCTTATTCGCATCTGTGGACTTCTGATTTTGGGTCTGATTAATTTTGAACATATCTCCTTGACCCAAACCATTCCTATTTGTGCACCGCCCAGCTGGAGGCGTTAAACTCAGCTCTACCTGGGAGGCTACCCAGCGGATTCAGACTGATCTGGTAGTTTACGTCACTCAGGTACTATCTTTTTGAACCCTGCTGCATCCATGAATCTGCCAATGAGGACATTGTCCAACTTAAGCATGGGGGGGTGATAAATTGCATAATCCTGAGTTCAATTAATCAGTCTGAATAAATAGTTAAAAAAGAAAAATGAATTTAGGAAGAAAACTTAGGCATTAGAAACTTGTCAATAGTAGGAAATAATACAAAAAGAACTTAAACACTTAGACTTTTCAGGCCTTCAGGCTTAATCAGCCCTGGTGTCCGTTAAAATATGGATTTAGCAGCGAATCCTTGCAACTTTAAGCTATTCTAATCCACCTACTAAATAAGGTAATAAGTATATGACCTATCAACTCACCCTCTAACTCAGGAAAACTTTGAGTCTAAGCATCTGCACACATTTTTGCGCAGACTCACTTCTCGGAGATTTTGACAGAAATTGGGTAGCTAATGAACTCTCTAGGGTGGTATGGCTAGCAAGTTGTCGTGGGTAACAGCCCATTGGCAGGTTGTCCAGAACCCAGCCACAGGCCATTTCTTTTTCGCTGCCTCTAGGTACATTTGAGATCAAGGAAGCCAACTACGAAAAAAAAAAGGGAAAGAAGAATGAAAGAAAATAAACCACACTTCACCTTACAAGTATGGCTGGCAAGTGATCGTGGGTAACAGCCCATTGGTCGGTTGTCCAAAGCCCAGCTTAATAATTGCACAAAAAAGACCAAAACACCTAAGGAAGAAGCGGGGAAGTAGTATAAGCCGGGGAGATATACATTGGAAAATCCTTGTGTTGACCCCAAGTAAAACAAACGTAGGGAGAAAGCTACTAATCGAACAAATACACCTTCAGGCAAAAATATTTTCTTTTTCGATCACCTAGAGGCATAGAAACTCGAAGTTTGTCTCAATTACCGTTAAGTGAGTCTATCACAACATTCACACCAAGATGCTTAGCACTTAGGGTTTTGACCGAGTTTTGGGTGGGTTGGGTAGCCGTAAAAAGTTACTAACCCACACTGAATTTCGAAAAAAAAAAATTCTAAGAAAATATACATATGTATACATATGTACATTAAAGCAAGGATTCGGGCGATTCGTATTTTGGCAGACACTCGGGCGCTGCTTAGTCTTTGTAGATTAAGATCTTCGTATATTTCCTCTTATTGACAAGTAACGAAGAGCCTAAGCAATTACTTCTTGAATTCCCCAAGGAAATAAAGGCTAGAATAAACCTTGCTAGGGACTAGCAAGGAGTAAGCATGGGGGTATGATAACACCACACAAGGAGGTAGTAATTAGGTTGAATACGGCCCATCTTTAGAATAAAAGGCACAACATAAGTAGAATAGGAGCATTGCATGCATCAAGTGCCAAGATTGCTTATAAACTGTATTAATGGCCATTTGTGTAAAGAATTTGTCAAAGCAAGCCTAAGATGAGCAATCGAACCGCACAGATGGATTCAGAACGATGAACGGAGTCCAACGGACTCAAGATCAACCAAATCCGACATCCAGAGCTCCCACAATGGGCCCAAGAAATTATGACCGTTGATCTGGAGATCAATGGCCCAAATAGCACCACGTCGCCCCGCCCCCACCGCTCGCACACCCTCAAGCTGGCCAAAGACGAATCTCGGCCGTTAATCTTCGATCGAACGGCCGAGATCCGTACGCACGGCTGCGGTCGCCGCGACAAAGAGCGGGTGTGGCGCAACGGTTAGCGCGCACGCCCGCGGTAGCCGCGACGCGCGTTCGAGCCGCGAGGAGCGGGATTTGAAGGCAGGCGGAGGGCGCGGAAAAATTGGGCCGCCCGATCAGCAGCGGGAGGCCACGATCTCGCCATCGGCGCGACCGCAGCGCACGAGCGCCCACGCGCACGTGCACGCTGGGTGGAAACGCGCACGCACACGCATGCCCAAGGCGCGATCTTAGCGCGAGCGCAGAAGGCTCTCAGCCATCCAATCTTCGATCGGACGGCTCTTGTTCAGCGTCCACGGATCGCGCGAAGAGGAAGATCGGGGCGGACGGCTAACCGGCGGCGAGAGGGCTACAACGACGCTTTTGGAAGTGGTTTTAGCGACGCTCTAGATGTCGCTAAATCCCCTTCTTCTTTTAGGAAGCCCTTAACTCTATTTAAACCCCTTCTACCACCATTCAAGGCATACTCTCCCACTTGCAACTACTCCACTCCTCTCCTAGCTAGTTTTAGGCACACTTGTAATTGCCGGAGACGACAAGCCACCGACGGAGCCTCCTCCACCGCCGTGGCTGCCTTGTCGCTCTCCACTCTCTCTCTACCTCTCTCTCTCTCTTTTAAGCTTTCATTTACTCTTGTTAAAGCATGTATTTAATGTTGTAAGCTATGAACTATGAATGTATGTTTAATGAAATTATTTTCCGTTCAATCGCCATTTTAATTTCTGTTCAAAGTGCATGATCAAAACCAAGAGCTTTCTAACCCTAAACTCTCTCTCTCTATCTCTCGCTTTTCAAAATCGTCTCTTTCGCAAGCAAAACTCCGCCTTTTTCGTGACAACAAGTGGTAAACAAAATCCGATTTCCATGCCTCCCTGAGACCGACACTCGGACTCACCTCCGTTTACTTCTTTTAAACCGACGTATCAAGTGCGACTATAACGACACCTCTTAGCACATACGCACTACGACACGTCACTTTCTAGATTAATCTACTCGTCCTCCAAGCGACCGTCGAGGAGGACATTTCTCCCTCCATTCTTTTAACGCTTTCTAGAGTAAATTTATCGCTTTCTAGAGTAATTGTTTTATGCTTTCTAGTGTAATGAACAATCTCTTCAATGAAAAATTCCTTGTTTATTCTACATCTCATTTTGATTTCTATCTGTAATATTCTCTGTCTCTCTTACTCTCTCTCTCTTCTATTTATTGTAAATAATTAGATAGTTTTAAATTGAATTATTCTGTGACAAATAAAAAGAAACGCGTAGCTTTTAAATCAAACGTCCGTCTCCCTATGTTCGACCCGGAATTTTAATTTCGGTATAAATTTTATTTGTTGAGCACGAATTCTTCGCTTTCGAACTACAACGACAGGTTTTCCAAAAGTAAACACATTAGCATAGATTCGTCACGTTCAACATTTTGGCGCCGTTGCCGGGGAGGCGACGCTCTTTGATTTCTCTTCGCGTTTTGTAACTTACAAATCATTTACCTCACTTTTCTCCTTTCTTATTGTAATTGCAGGTACTCTTTTGAGACGAGCAAAAGCTGTAGATTGGAGTAAAGTGCTATGGAAGGTTTTGTAACTTATCCCCTATTCTTTCCCCCTCCATAGATTTCATTCGCCACATTGAATCCAAATTCCAATTAACCTAGGTGTTTGCATAAATCCTAGGAATAGTTTGGTTGTTTGGATTCTCACTCACATTCATTCCACCTTCATTTATATAAAAAAATAAAAATAAATAAAAAGATAATTCTGTGGGGCAATTTTCAACAAACACACAACGTACACCCACATTCAAAGGCACTTAACCAAATTGATATGTTTCTACTCAACCAGGTTCTGATCTGTGGAACCGGTACACATAATGCAACACATAAAAGAGTAGAAATCATTCTAAGTTAACCATCTTTGTGTGCCTAACTTAGTGGTGCATATGTGGCCAGTTGTTTGAGTTGTTTGGGCCGCACCACTTCAATTAAAATCAACTCATCAAGTAGCTGTCAATTAGGTTCAACTCTTAGGGATTTACTAGGCATTCCACATTCTTTTTAAGCTTTAAAGGAAAACATCTTCACCCGTGCTTGTAAAACTTGGTGTGCCAATGAAACTTGTTTGAAAATACCTAAAGTTAAACCCTAAAAGCTACTCAGCAAGATTTGAACCTTAAAATTCA
This sequence comes from Thalassia testudinum, assembly GCA_037157565.1. Taxonomy (NCBI): domain Eukaryota; kingdom Viridiplantae; phylum Streptophyta; class Magnoliopsida; order Alismatales; family Hydrocharitaceae; genus Thalassia; species Thalassia testudinum. Next base: position 12,089,820 of record JAZHRO010000049.1, on the reverse strand, counting down.
CCACATCAAAAATAATCTTTCTTGAAAACCATTGGTTGTGCACGCACACACAAATTAATCAATTATTAAGGGCACAACCCATTTAAAAGGCCCATCACATTCCAAAGCATATTCAAACCTAGCCTTAAATAAAATAGAGTAGATGTTGGCCTTAAGGATTGAACTCACTCTTCAGAACTCAGAACGAGATTATTTTCGATTAGTCTGTTTCTACTGTTCAATCTGATGTCTAGCTAGGGGAGCAAAGTCAAACGATCGCAGCTGGGGGGTACACTAGGAACCGGAGGCGCAAGCCGAAGGAAGAACCTTCTCCCCAGTCCCTCCTTCTAACTGGTTGGATTGAACAGACAGAAGTAGATCAAATCGTTCCTATATCTCAAGATGAGTTTTGGGAGTCTGTAGGTCTGTAGGCTAACCTATTTAAGGATAGGTTTGATTGTTTGTATTGCAGGGTACCTTTCTTCCTCCTGTGTCTCATGAATCCTTCCACATATTTCACGCATTCCCGCTCTTTCCCTCCTGTTGTGAATTATCCTCAACATGACGATTATCCCAACTCATATTGTAATCAACCATCAGTCAGTTGGGATAATTCGGATTGGGGATACAATTCCGAACCCCCGTGTTTAGGGTCTAACCCTAAACACTTTGATTCTGATTTCTACCCTTCTCGGAGCTACATCGATTATAGATCGTCTTCCTTTTATGCACAACCTAATACGATCTACAATCAAGAAGGATACACCGATCCTTACCCATCCTCTGATTTCACTGCCTTTAGGTCATCACCATCTTTTCAACAATTTGAAATGACCTATTATCAGGAAGGGTATAACGAATCTCAATTCGTTAATTCCTCTGCATTGATGTCAAACCCGCCCAACCCTGAACCAACTCATTTGGTTCAGGTTAATCAGGTTCAGGATAAGGTTCTGGCTAACTTGAGGAATATCATTCAATCTTTAGAAGTTCAGCCAATACCTTGCATTGAGAGATTGGAGCCCCTGATTGAAATGATTGATGATTTAAACAAGTCTTTGTTGGATTGGCTCCAGGATGTTAAGGATAAGAACCCGGGTGATTTTCTACTTGGGAAATTAGCGAAATTGAGGATGAGATTCGTGGTTGCTTTGATTCAATCTTGGAATAATTCCTAGGATGAACCCTCTTCAGGAAAGCCAATGACAGAACCTGCTCAGGCACCTGTTGGGGGGACACGTGTTACGAGGCTGACCAGATTGAATTAAAGTAATCAATTAAGGATGATCTGATTTCTTCACCTGAGATCCCTGAGCTGGGTTACGAGGAAACGTATGTCTCTGGGGAACACAAAGTGACTACTGATTTTGGGACATACATTGATACGGATCTTGATGGTGAAGATTCAAGTTGTGAAGTCTCACGCGAGTTTTCTGAACACGATTTCTGTGAGATGATTGGGCCTGAGGAATCTGATAGATCATTTGATAGCCCAATAACTGAGGAAACTGATCTTATTAGGGCACACATTACGGATCCAGAATCGCATTTTCTGGAGGAATCAATTCAATGCCCTGATTATCAGTTACACCCTGTTGAGCTTATTGATGATTCTAATTCTGAGATAATTAGACCCAAGTCAATTTTGATTCTACCACATCATTTAGACTTGGAGATTTCAGATGGGGTGATGAATATACAAGAGGTCCTGGAATTTGATATGCTAAATGAGGAGGATAGGAGCTGGGAAGTTTTGATTTGGGAAGTTAATTCTGGAGGAAATGGAAGATTGAGTCGAAGGGTTCCTTTTAAGCTGAAACCATCAAATCAGAACCCTTACGACATTTGTTTCGAGGATGTTCAACTCAAGCACACATTCAACAATTATCTTTTTGAGCTTCAATTCTCTGTAACCCGACTTTTTGGTCTTGGGTTGCATCCTCATAAATTGCAAGCCCGACCCCGCTTGCATTCTGATTTTAGGTTTTGGGTAATTTTTATCCAGAACCTAAGATATTCTTGATTATGGGGTGTGGGTCTGCACCACAATCTAGTCCACATCTGTGGACCTCTGCTGACAGGTCAGAGAATTCTTCTATTTTTTCTAATTCTGACCTGCACTTGCGAATTCTTCATTTCTTTTCTTTGTATAGTGTGCCTAGCTGAAGGCACTAAACTCAGCACATATACAGTTCTTTTTAATTTTTCTTCTCAGAGTGGACCTAACATTCACGCAATTCAGGTGCTTTCTTCGCTTTTCCACTCTATTTTATGTCTTTTTAATACAATGAGGGCATTGCATTAGATAGGCATGGGGGGTGGATATTTATCTCTGAATTCATTTGTCAGCTCTGTAGATTTGTTTTATTTTGATTAAAAAAAAAAGTCAAAATTAGGAAAGAGAATTTGGGTTTAAGAAAATTTTCAATCTTAGGAAAAACTACATTAAGATCTGAACACAAAGACCCTTCAGGTCTTTGAACTTAATTAGCCCGTGTATCCACTAAAATGTGGATTTGTTTTTCGAGTTCTCGCCAACTTGAATTTTATTTTAACTGAAGTAAATAAGTTTGGGTGATAAGTACATGACTTATCAACCTGCCCTCTGATTTGAGGGAATTTTGAGTCTTAAGCATCTACACACCTTTTTTTTTGCACTGACTGGTTGTTCGGCGATTTTAACGAAAATTGGGTAGCTAATGAACCTTCTAGGGTGATATGGCTAGCAAGTTATCGTGGGTAACAGCCCATAGGTAGGTTGCCCAGAGCCCAGTCACTGGACCTTTCTCTTTTTCCTACCTTTAGGTAAATCTTAGACCAGCGAAGCCACCTATTTAAAAAAAAAAAATCAAAAAGAAAAGGAGAAAAGAACAAAAGAAATAAGCCACACTTCGCCGCACGAGTATGGCTGGCAAGTTGTCGGTGGTAACAGCTCATCAACCGGTTGTCTAGAACCTAGTTCAGAAAATGCACTAAAAATTCCCAAAACACTTATGAAGAAGCGGAGAAGTAGAATAAATGGGGAGATATACACTGGATTCACCCTTGTGTTGACCCCGTAAAAAATAAAAGTAGGGAGAAAGCTACCAGTTGTAAAGATACACCTTTGGGTAGAAGTCTTTTTGAGGTCACTTAGAGGCATAGAAATCCGAAGTCCGTTCTAACTGTCGGTCAATGAGTCTATCACAATCACAATAAGATGCTTAAAGCTTAGGGTTCTCATCAAATTTTAGGTGAGTTGAATGGCCGTAGAAAGCCACTCTTAAACCCGAAAATTTGAAAATCAAAAAAATTAGAAAAGAGAAAAAGAGAAAAAGAAAATTTTCTTTTAATAAGGCGAGGGCTTGAGGCGGTCTACATTTTGGCTGATACCCGGGCACTGTTGTGTCTTTGAAAGTTCAGTTCCTAAGTAGACAATTTCTTAATGATTGAAAAATAACTCAAGTCCAAATAATCTCACCTAATTCTTTTATAAATAGCATATAGTTTTTGCTAGGGACTAGCAAAAGATAGGCATGAGGTTATGATGTAAACACATTTACACTACTTAAAATGTCTATTTATGCATGTTCTTAAGCATAGGATTGCATTTCATGACATAAATATTGCATAACATGCATCATCTTGCATTTAGAGTAGTTTGAATAAAATGGAGGTTAATTGTCTCCTTTTATGTGCTTGGACAGGGCAAACATTTTGTCGGGACCTCGGATCAAAGATCCAACCATATGGATGTGATCAGGGCGACGATTGGAGTTCAACGACTCCAAGATCGCCCTAATCAGGCATCCGTAGCATCAGATAGTGACCGGGGAACCCTAGAAGACAAGGGCCAGGATGGTGAAAATCTACACTTCAGATGATAAATCCGACCATACGGATGAATTCGGATCGACGATCGCAGCCCAACGACACAAAAATTGAGTCAATCCGACATCCGTGGCACCATCTACAACTTTCAGAAGATGGATGGCCAAGATGGCGCCACGTGGTGTCATCTCAGCCGCCCAAGCAGCCGCTTCATCTTGTGAAGGCCCCGCGCCCAATCGCTCTCCGCCGTTGGATCTTAATCCAACGACTGTGGGCGCTCGCTTTTAAAAGGGTCCGCTTGACCATCCGCGCCCCATATCGCAGTGGTCGAGCGCGTTATAGCGAGCGCCGGGCGCGGGTTCGAGCCATGGCGAGGAGCGGCAGGAGCGAGCGATTGGGCGCGGGTGGAGCGTCAGATGGAGATCGGACGGTCGCGTGTGCCAGATAGCATCGACGCGCGATTGGACCCGCAATCGGATGCGCAATCAGACGCGCGGGCGGACGTGCGATGCCGCGAGAGAAGGCGCGACTTAAGCCGTCCGATCTCGCGATCGGACGGCTGAGGATCGCTGGACGTGCGTGGACGTTGATGAGCGGGCAGTCGAGGAGGCGCGCGTGGGCGCGAAAGCTACGCCCACGCTGGGGCTTTAGTGACGGATTTATTCGTCACTAAAGACCCCTCTTTTATTATTTTGAAGTTGTAATGTCCATTTTGCCCCCACTCCTTGCAACTATAAAAGGAGACCCCCTACATACGAAATTCTCATCCCTTCTTTCTCCTCTCTGCCCCTCCAAAGCACAGCAAAAGCTTGTCCTACACCCCGGATGCTTCTCGCAAGTTAAAGTCCAATTTTCGTTCCCCTTCGGAAGTGGATCCCGCGACGACGACGGCGTGCTACTTCATTCCCGTTCTTCTGCTTCGTCCTCCTTCGTCCTGCTTCGTTCTCCTTCGTCCAAGCGTCGTCCCGTCCGGCTCGTCCTCCAAGCAACGTCGAGGAGGATTTCTCTCTCCTTATTCTTTTTACTGTTTTCTTGTATAGATTTACTGCTTTCTAGATTAATCTACTCGTCCTCCAAGCGACCGTCGAGGAGGACATTTCTCCCTCCATTCTTTTAATGCTTTCTAGAGTAAATTTATCGCTTTCTAGAGTAATTGTTTTATGCTTTCTAGTGTAATGAACAATCTCTTCAATGAAAAATTCCTTGTTTATTCTACATCTCATTTTGATTTCTCTGTGTAATATTCTCTTTCTCTCTTACTCTCTCTCTCTTCTAATTATTGTAAATAATTAGATAGTTTTAAATTGAATTATTCTGACAAATAAAAAGAAACGCGTAGTTTTTAAATCAAACGTCCGCCTCCCTATGTTCGACCCGAAATTTTAATTTCGGTATAAATTTTATTTGTTGAACACGAATTCTTCGCTTTCGAACTACAACGACAGGTTTTCCAAAACTAAACACGTTAGCGTAGATTCTTCACGTTCAACACTTAGTTCATAGTCACCTTCACTTGAGAGCTTTGTTGTCCATGACGAAGCCTCAGAGAAGTTTGCAACTTCAATTAGGGCCTTTTGACACTCTTCTACACCATCAGGGCCCCGTTCCACTCTTCAATTTTACCTAGCATCACCTACATGCAAAATGCCTAATCTTCCACTCAACCTCCAACGTATGTTGTCCATGGCAGAGGTTAGAGGAGTTCCTTCACCTAAATTAGCTACACATTTACCTTCACAATCCTAAGTTGATCAATTCCCCTCACTCAATTGAGTGAGATGTTGAATCTTGAGTTCTACCGAACTCAAGATGTGAATTCTGAGGATTTCGAGTCCCAATCTATTAACGGTGGTTTATTATGGAAATTAATGTGTTCTTGATGATCCTGAGATCATCATGAGTCTTTTGATATATTTCTTAATGATTTTAATAGGAATTTGTAATTAGTTAATCTACTTCCAGCCTTCACCAGAGTTCACCAGAGCTCTGATGATTTCATTTATGAGATACATATCCCTTTAAGTGCTGATGATTTCATTTATGATTTCATTTATGATGATTAACATTCAGATCCCTTTAAGAAGCTCTAGATCATTCTCTTTCATTCTTCTAATAAATTCCCACTTTTATATTTTGTGTTTCAATGATTGTATCCATCAGTTGATCAATTCCTTCCCCAGCTCCAGTAGAGCTAAGGAGAACTCTCTAGGTAGTTATAGATAGGGATAATAGGTCAGGAAAATTTAGTAGAGTTTAGAGACTCTAAGTATGTCCTTAGATTAGTCTTAAAACTTCCAAAGTATACTAACAGACAAAGCATCTTTAGATCTTAGGTAGAAGAGTCCGAAATCAGGTCTTGATTAGTCAAAAGATGATTTTGAGGTGTTGAACAAGTTTCTAAGGTTCATTAGAATTTATCTAAAGAATTATTTTGATCTGAGAAGCCTTGCGTCAAGAAGTCAACTCTTAGGCTGTGACAATCAACCCAGAGGTGTTCTTGAGGTTTCAAACATTGAAACTTGGCTTTAATGGTTAATTTGAACTCTTAGGATCAATGCGAGTATATTGGAACTAATTTGAGTGAGTTTTATTGAGGTTACAATATTTTTAATTCTCTTCATAGTTTGAGTACCTTCTTAGCTTCAATAGAGTTCAATGACCTTTAGGCGAGATTTGAAGCCAATTTTAGTCCAGATCAATTTGTTTTGAGCCCCTAGAATGATCTAAAACTGTTGTAGAGGCTTTAATCTAACTATCAGGCTATTTGAATCCTATTTCACTTGTTCTAATCCTTCGAGCTGAAGCTCTGAAGTTCTGGAGCTTCCCTAAGTTTCCTAGATCCTCCATTCCCTTTCCAATCTAAGCGGAATGCATTTAGGCACATTGTGAGACCAATAGGAACGAGTGAGAGAGAGAGATCTAGTGGTAGGCACTTGAGGAGTGGCAACAGTGCAACATTGGTGTCAGGCCTTTTCTAGAGCATGATTTAGGGGACTAACTAAGTTCCTCTGATCAAATTGGTTAATGCAATCAAGAGTGGAAATAAAGGGTTCTTAATCAAGTTCTTGCTTGATTTGGATATGTGAGCTGCAAGGAATCAAGTGTTGAAATCAAACAACACGCTGAAGAAGAAAGAGGACAAACATAGTCCCACATTGAGAGTTGAAGAACACTTGCTGCCATATGAATTGAACTGCCTCATATGCTGATCAATCGACAAGCGCCAGGCACAAAGAAATGATCATGTGTGTGTGTGTGCCTATGCGTAGGCTAAAACACAACCCTACTTGGTACCCTCCGAGAGCCAAGTGAAAGGTTTAGATAGGTGACACGTGGCCTAGTAATGGTACCGATCTGACCCATCTAGGTCATTGATCCTGTGACTGGCCACGTGGCCCCATCTAACCTTTTGAACTAAGAAGTTAAAGTTTGAAAAAACTAGCTAAGTGTTGGCTTTGGCTCTCTATCTTGGTGCTGAGAAAAGATAAGTGTGAAGGCTAAGATAAGTGAAATTAAAGAGGGCACGAAGCCTAAATGTTAAATCTGAATGTGCCTAAGTCTTAAATGATGCTGAATGTTAATTGTTCTTATAAAATAACATTTTCATTTATTTCCTTTTGTAATTCAATGCAATATCATTTCTTTTTGCTTATGGAATGATTGCCTTGCTTTTATTGTGTATTTCTATGCAATTATTCATGCGGTTAACATATTTTACTTAATTAAATAGGAGATTAAGTAGCTAATTAAGTAATTAGTTAATTTTATAACTTTTTAGTATAGTAACTTATACTATAGTAAATCTATATCATATTAAGTTTAGTATAATCTAAGTAGTATAATATAAGTAATAATCTAAGTACTAAGTAATTATAAGTAATTAATATAGTAATTAAGTATTAAACCTTAGCTTAATTAAGTAACCTGGTATCTATTAAATAAGTAGTTAGTGATTATAACTTAAGTATATATGTAACTTAGAAGTAACTTAAGTAGTAATAGTTATTTTAGTTTATTAAGTTATGTTATCTAGTTAATTATAGTAACTAAGTTTTATATAGTAATTATGTATATAAACTAAGTACATATTAGTTAGTTAATTTTATTGATTAGAAATAAAGAGGGATTTAAAATAATTGGTGAACGATATGATTAATTTAGCCTCACAGTGAATGGCCTAGACTTAACTTGTAAAAATTTATAAAATGTGTGATTACCTTGCTCCCTATACTATAGCTTAACAATGACTAATTAACTATGTAAGGTAGTTGTACATCATATTTTTGGTGTCGTTGCTAGGGAGGCAACTCAAATAAATTATATTCACCATTATCATTTAAATTATTCTTATTTTTGTATTACTCATTTCTAACTTATTGTTTTCCTTGTCTTCTTTCAGGTATTTGTCTGATAGGTACCTACATGGGAAGAAGATGGGTTTTTCTCTTTGTATATCCCAATGTTTTTTCTGTATATACTCTATGAGATGCTTTCATCCGTAGTCTCTAGGTAGTTTGCTTGTTGCCTTTGTTAAAGATATAAAAAATACCAAAAAGACATCTTCTATTTGACTAGCAGTTGTATCATTAGGCATACACTCTTAGGAGTGCATTATCCTACTAGATATCTATTTCGGGATTATCTTTTGCGGAGACAGAGTACACATTCCCACGGAGATCCATGTCTTTGACTTAAGCAAGACCATGTTCTTGTTTGAAAATACTAAAAAGCGAAACACATTTTGTTATCATCTTTTCATTTGAAGACATTATACAAAAGAGGAATTTTATAGAACTCGTGTCATATATCTGTTTTGCAAACTTGTGTTAACGTATTCTATTGCATGCTATTGTACACATAGCTCAATAACTAGAGTTACATGAGTCTATTCTTCTACCTCTCCTCCTTTCACCTCTTAGGGCTTTGGTAGAAGATCAACAAGTCTGTCTCACTATTAGAGCCTCGGGGAGCCAATAGTGAGCGGTCTCGATCCTAGACCTTAGACCTTCGAGCCTTAAGGATATGCACTATGTAGACACATAGGATGTGCATTTATACTTATACCGTATCCATTTGTGTCTGCATATTTTACACGTATTGTAAGTCTTCTTTTCTCTGGAAAAGAAGAAACCTGCTTTGTTTTGCTGTTTTCAGGTTTCGCTTGTCATTATTTCTCACAGTAGCATGAGTGTGCCTTTGCACATTTTTTTCTATTTATGTACGAGGGGAAATCACTGAGACTGCTCCTTGTCCCTCCATCAACGGGTTTACCTGAACCTACTACTCCTGTGCAACACTCTATCCCCTCTACTACTACTTCTACTTCTTCTGTGTTTGATCCCATGGTAGATCAACAACAGAATCCCGAGAGTCTGGCAAGAGGATTGATTGCACAACCATAGGACTAATTAACCTAAATTATGTTAGAATCTAGTTTAACTTGTGAATAATGCATGCTTAAATTGCATATCATGCATTGCATTTCTTTATTTAGCTGCATATTTTATAATACCATTTTCCATGCTAATTAGGGTTTATTCTTGTTTGTAGGCCATGAGTAGTTTAAAAGTTGTTCTGGATGGAATAAAGCTAGATAGGAGCGAAGGCTGTGGTAGAGGTGGAGCTGGATTATGTAAATAAAGAATAAAGACACTAGCTGAAGAAAGAAAGAAAGAAAGAACAAAGGACTATCTTTCTAAAGCAAGAATAGAAGAAAAGAATGAGAAGAACTCGGATAACCCTATTGTCAAAACTCTAGGATAACCCTTTTCCAGTACCTAGCCACCCTATCCCTAGCACTTTCCTACTATCCATAACCCTAGTCTACGTATCCTATACCCAATCCCCAACTTAGATACCTAAATAGGTCCATGCCATACCTAATGGACTCAGTCTAAGTCAATTGGGCTAGTCACCAGTCAATTAGGTCCATGGGATCTAATTGGACTAACCCTAAGTTGATTGGACTCAATTGAGTCTAATAATGCCTAACCTAAACCCATTTAACCTAGCCACATCGAATTAGGTGTAGTACAACCTAATTGGGTTTAACCAACTCTGATTAGGTTTAGTTGGAACCTAATTAGGTCAATCTAATTAGACCTAACTCGAATCCAATTAGGTGCACTTACACCTAATTGGGTTGAACCCTCTCTAGATTAGGACACCCTAGACCCAATTAGGGTCACATACAAATCACCTAAACCCATTTAGATTAGAGCCTAACGTAACATAGGTTGAACCAACCCAAACCCACTTAGATCCACAACTTAGGTTCACAAAACCCACGCACGCACAAATACAAACACAAAACCCATGCACACCTTGCTTACACATTAAGGTAGAGGTTCTATCCTCTCTAGCCGCCTAACCTAAAAGATTTTATTTTTTTTGAAACAGAAAGGAGAGCTATCGTCCTGCGATAGCAGTCTGGAGCAGTATATCATGTGCAAAGCAAGGGAGATTACAAAAAGGATCCCTAAGAGTGTATGAGGGACCAGCACTCTCTTACAATATTCTCATAACATACCGGCCTCTCCTGAAAAAGTCTCTCATTCCTTGCCTTCCCGACACACCAAAAAGTAGCAGCCATGTGGACATGTGGTTTCCCTCTCACCTCAAACCCATGCCAAATAGAATCCCACTCTGGTAATGGCTCCCAACAAATTTTTCTCCAGATGACATCAGTGACAAGGCAAAAAGAGAAGAGGTGATTTACATTATCAGTGCTCATCTCACATAAAAAACACACATGATGATCAGTACCCAATCTTCTGTGGCGTAGATCACTTGTGATTAACCCATCTCTCCTACACAGCCAAAGGAAAATTTGTACCTTGAGAGGAATTTTTAACAACCATATCTTCTTATCAATGGAATCATGTCTCCATCCCTCTTCAAAATTTAACATTCTGTTATATCCAGATTGGACACTATAGATCCCATCCCATAGATATCTGTCCTCCATTCCAGGCCTAGGTCTGAAGCTTTCAAGGTCTGATAAAAGCCTTCTCTTCTCTTCCCATAATCGAATAGCTATTCTGCTACTGTTGGACTCCACATCATCCAGATTCCACCTATTGCTGTTGCAGGACCAGATCTTGCTGACTGTAGCATCCTTGTCAGCTGCTGGAGCAAAAGCTCTCAGATAGGGCTCCTTCAAGACCCCCATTTCAGACCATTCCTCCTTCCAGAATCTGAAAGACCTACCATCTCCAAGTGATGGTTGCAACAGATGGAAGTGATCAGCGAAAGCCTTAGTTACAGATTTCCAGAAAGGTGATGGACAGTTGGGCTGAAGTCTGGAAAACCTGCTGTTGGAAGCTCCATATCTATCTCTGATCAAAGTAGACCACAGTTTCAGATCACCTTGCAGCAGCTTAACAGCCCATTTGAGCAGCAAGGACTTGATCCCAAGACCACCCAGCTCCTTAGGATAGCAGATTTGATCCCATTTGAGAGGCTACAAGAAGCTACCCTTATGTCTAGCTCCCTTCCAAAAGAATCTCTTCCTCACCACATCCAATCTTTTCCAAATGGATCTTGGTGCTTTGAAAATGGAGAAGTAGAAGATAGGGATGGAGGTGATCACCGAATTGAGCAAGATAAGCCTTCCACCTCTGGATAAGAATCTGCTATGCTAACCATCAAGTTTCATAGAGACCTTGTCAAAAAGGCAATTCCAATCACCTCTCTTCAACCTGGAAAATCTCAAAGGTAGCCCAAGATATCTGATAGGAAGACTGATGCGAGGAGTCATCAGGATGGCTGCTAAGGCATCTTGATCCTCCTCAGATAAACCAAAGCAGACCAAACCAGACTTGTCCCTATTCAACCTCAGTCCCGAAAGCTCACCAAAGATATCAACCAAATGATGCAGAGCCAACGCTCCATCCATGGATCCTTCAACAAAAAGGACAGTATCATCTGCATACTGAAGAATGGGAGCCAGACTGTTCCTACAAGATAGTGAATATCCTCTAACAAGAGCCGCTTCAGAAAGCTTACAAGCAAACCAAGCTAAACTGTCAACTGCCAAATTAAAGATCAAAGGGGCCAGGGGGCATCCTTGCCTAATGCCACATTGAGGCTGGATCCATGCACCACAGGGTTTCCCATTTATTACAGGGGTAAAGGAGGCAGTGGTAATACATCTCTTAACCCAAGCTATCCAAGTAGGGGGAAAGCCCCTTCTTTTAAGCATATCCCATAAATAAGGACAACTGATTGAATCATAAGCCTTACGAAAGTCAACCTTCCACATGAAGGCCTTGCATCTTCTCTTATGCCAGCCACAAACCATCTCTTGGGCCAAGATAAAGGATTCTTGCAGGGATCTACCCGGGAGGAAAGTAGACTAAGCAGGATGGATCAAGTCTTGCAATACAGGCCTCAACCTATTTGCCAGGACCTTGCCAATCACCAAATACAAGGAGTTAGAAAGATCTTATCCCTTGATCTTTCTTATGAAAAGATCAGGAGGATAAGATCTTTTGGCAACAAATATCACCTTAGGAACTTATCCTAAGGTGGTCGTCCAACACACCTAGCCTCTCTATAAAAGACCATGGTCGACCCCTTTGGAAGGGCATCTTCTACCATTGTCTCTTCTTCCATCACCTTCTTCCTCCATAGCCATCCACCCTCCATAGCTCCACCTCCATAGCCGTCCACCACCTTTTTAGGTGGCCGACCACCTTCTTCCTCCCACCACCTTCCAAGGCAACCAAGGGAGACTCCTTGGTGCATTACTTCTAGTAGTCTAGATGTAGAACAATCTTCTCATTAGTTTTTTTCTATTTAAGTTCTAGTTCTAGTACTTCTTTTAGTTATTTTAGTTGTCATTTAATTGATTAGCAAGTTGTTTTTTAAGCTTTCTTCTACTAGTCAATTGTTCATATCCTTATTTGATGAATGAAAGATTGATTCTATTTTCTCATTGTGATTTCTATTAATAGTTCTAGATGTTCTTTATTTTCAAAAAAAATCAAAATCACAAAAAAGTTTAAAAAAATATATAAATGGTTGCTCTCGCTTGCATTAACGAATCAATTCTTGATCAAAACACCCTCGACATTACACACATAATCCGTGAATTTCAAGATGAGTGTTATTCTTATACATTTTACATTTATTTGTGCTACACTATGGTTGTGCGTTTTGAAAGAGTGACAGGAGAATTTGCCTTGCAAGAGATTTTCCATCATCTTTAGATTTAGATTTTAGGTTTGTTAATTTAGGTTTTCACTTAGATCTAGGTTAGTTTCGCAACCACGAAAAAGACATAAATCAAAAATCACTTTCGCATCACCTCCCAGAGATCGATCGGAACTCACCTGGAGTTTCTTTATACATATTTTGTTTAGGTTGGTTTCACAACTAAACTATGACTATAAACTCATTGAAATCGCATTTTTCAACCCTAACAAGGATGTGCCACCTTTTGATATTCATGGGGCACTCCTAAACCAGAACATACAGATGCTCAAGCAGAACCATCTCAATCTGCTGAAGGCTACTCTTCAAAATCTCTAGGCTCGTTGACCTAAGGTGGGTCTTGGTTATTGACCATGTCCTCCACTCAGGCCTTTGCTTAGAGATTACTACAATCTTTCTATTGGAATGCGAAATCACGAATTTGATTTGAAATGTGTTGTAGTATAGTCTTGATTCTGATTCAACAAAAATACTTCTTTTTAACAAGACGTGAGTCCCGGTCGATCTTAGGGAGGCGTATTTTTCGAATCGATTCTGATTTTTCTACTCGCCATTATTATTTCCTAATGAAGAGAAACAAAATTAAAATAAAGGTTCATAAATAACTAGCTGTTTCTAGATACATGAAAAGAACTAGAAATAGAGAGACAAAGGTAGAGAGATAAGAGCAGAGATGAGGGCACTGATGGTGCTCCAGCAAGGAGTGCTTCGAAAGCCTTGGATTGCTTCAAGAAGGGCAATAGAATCGGCCCCTTTGGTGGTAAGGGGGCGATGAGGAGATTGGATGGAGAAGAGCTCTTTGGAGTAGAATGGCGATGGAGATGCTCAGTGGTGAAATTATGATGGAAATGGGGGGTCTTGGGACCTTTTTATAGCCAAAATGAGGGGCAAAATGGGTCTTTTAGGGCTCCTAACCGTGCCACCAAGCTAGATCAAACAAGAGCCATCTAATCATAGATCAAGGGCTCAAATCGCGTGGAAATCACGCCCAGATCATACCTCCAACATGCGCTACCATTTGATACTACGATGTGGTGTGTCCCTAGTCATCTGATTACCATCACACGACCGCTCATGTGTCAAAGTCGCCTGCCTCGCGTGCTCTCGAACAGGCGCTTCATCCTAGCCATTGGATCTGACGATCAACAGCTAGGATCACATCAATTGCACACTACTCACAAGTTGAAGACTCGCACCTGTGTGTAATGGTGTGTCATCACGTGCGTGCAATGAACTGCCCATCCACTGTGCCACATGGTGCTTTGCCTACCACACGATCTTAATCCGATGCTCCAATTTCACCTGTTGAGCGCTGAGCTTAATTGCGCTCCCCTTCGTGCATCTCAAACTGGCTCCAACCGCTCGCCTTAAAGCTCTCAACTAACACACTACACCTGCATTTGTGTTGTGTTCTTGAATTTGTGCTTGCATGTTCTCAGCCATTGGATGACGATCCAACGCCTGAGATGAGGCCTCATCTTGTTGAAGCATTGGGAGGCTGACAACATGGTACCTCTATGAGCATCGGATGACGATCCAATGGTCCACAGAGCACGTGGAATTTTTTTTAGAGGTTGAGGGCACAGTGGAGGGCCATTGGGATGGTGCCACGTGGCACCATTGTGATCATCCGTCTTCCCACCTTTGTAGATGGTGCTACAAGGCTCCAATTGAAGTGATTTTTGCATCGTTGGACTATGTTCGTTGCTTTGAGCCCATCCATATAGTTGGATTTATCATCTGCTGCCCTAAATCATCTGCAATTATTATTATCTATCAATTAGCTTATAAAAATGGCATTATTCTTTACATGGCTAAATGAATTAATTATGATGCAACTATGCAACTCATGAATGCATTATTCCTAAGTTAAGTTAGGATCTGACTTAGTTTAGGTTGATTAGGTCCCATGATTGCTGTGTAATCACCTTCCAATGCCCAAGTAGAGCTATGTGTTAGGATTCCCGTAGGGGAAAATGACCCTGAGCTTAAGCCTAACATCATTAATCTTATTCCCTACTTTCACAGAAATAGTTTCGAGGATCCATGCCAACATATTGAGGATCTTAGGAATCTATCTTAGACTTTGTGTCCACAAAATCAGAGCCAGGCAATCCTACTTATGAAGATGTTCTCCTTTAGCCTTAAGGATAAGGCTGCCTATTTGTATCGAACTATTGCACGACCTATCACAACTTGGGCCGAACTCGAATATGCTTCCTAAAGAAATTCTTTCCTATAGCTCACACTAATGCCCTTAGGCGAGCAATCATGACTTTCTTGCAGAATTAAGGAGAACCAATTCATGAAGTGTGGGAGCGCTTTCATGAATTTCAAAGGAAATGCCCATATCATGACATCCCTCGTTGGCAACTAATGCACATCTTTTACCATGGAATGTAAGCGAGTGTTCGCATTCTAGTTGATGCCTCTTATGGAGGAAATTTCTTGAATCACGACGAAGAATCTGCCCTAGAACTTTTCGAGGGAATGGCAGAAAACTCGATCAACAACGCCTCCACATCGTAATTCATGAGAAGGAACCTGCATCAGAACTCACATCACAAGGGTATTCACAAAGTTGAGATCCAATCCAGTTCACAAGATCTTGAGATTATTGCAGAGAAACTAGATAAGGTCGATATTGTAGCTAAACACTTAGACAAGCTCAGAAACATGATCAAAAATCTTAGACCTCTACTTGCTACAAATCCCACGCCTCGTATTATTTCATAAATTCCTGTGGGAAGGGAGTTTGTGTATAATCTGGATTTGTGAGATCTATCTTCCTTGGGTTATCTCCCAACTCCTGCACCAACCCAAGGAGGGACCTTTGTCCTATCTTTTCCTTTTCTTTCCCACTTCCTTCTTACCCTGTAGTAAAAAACACGTTGTATCCTAATGATTTGCATGCCACCCAGGGGTACAACTTGAGATCAAATGCGTACTCCAACACCTACAACCCCGAATGGAGAAACCATCCCAACTTCTCCTGGTTTAATCATTCACAAAGACCTACTTATTCGAATTAGACCTATCCAAGCCCGCTAACGTTGCCATTTCATCAACCGCAAGCGAGGCCCACCTAGTAGAGTATGCAGAGCTACTCGGGGCCGAATAGAGACTCACAGCTTGATTAGATTTTGCGACCTATGAATGAGAGACAGCGATAGAATGCTAAAGCTCTCGCTGAAGTCCAAAGGCAATGGGCCGTAGAATTGGCTAATCTCAGGGACCAAATCATGCAGCTAAGTCTCATCAGCCATGGGTCCTTCCATCTTAGCCAATTGCAAACCCTAGGAACCTTCCTAACCTTAGGATTAACCCAGGAGGTCATAATCCAAATTAGGGTCAGGCTCATTTCATACATGAGGCCCCTCTGAATCAAAACCCACCCTCTACACCTCCCAAATATGAGTTTTTGAACCAACATCAACAACAATCCTTAATGACTCAACCTCTACTTCCAAATCAATCTATCATCTTCTTTGCATGCAGGTATAACTCTGTTACAACCTGTCAAGGGACTTCTACTAGGGACCCTATAGATCCACATGTACATCCTTCGGACCCTAGTTCGACCAAAACATCTTGTATACCTACATTCGTTAGAGTTGATTCACCTGATCCCGCTAATATTCCCATTACTTGTCCTGATCAGCTTTGCACTTCTGTAGGACAGGAAAACCAAGTCCCTTTTCCTGAAGCCTTAAACAAAATATCTAGGAAACAAAAGAAACATGTTACCATTGATGAGGATTTAATTAAGGTTTTCGAATAGGTACACATAAACATCCCACTCCTAGATGCTATTAAGTACATTTCAACTTATGCAAGATTTCTAAAGGACTTGTGTACTCCAAAGTGTAAGCTAAAGAAAAGAAGGCACTATGGTACTCTCTGATAAAATTAGCTCAATCATTTCGAGTACTCTTCCTTTAAAGAACAAAGAAGACCCAGGATCTCCATTGATTTCCTGTGTAATTGGAGACCAATGCTTTGATAGAGCCCTCTTAGACTTAGGAGCATCTATAAACCTTATTCATACTTCTCTTGTATAGTACTTTGACGTGGAAAATCTTAAACCCACTGACGTGACTTTATAGTTAGCTAATAGATCAATTAAGTCACCAAGAGGAGTTTTGGAAGATATTATAGTGAGAGTTTAGGACTTTTACTTTCTGGTGGATTTTATGTGCTAGATATGGAAGTACGCAAATAGATTAAGGACACCCTAATCATCTTAGGGAGACCCCAAGTACTCGGATTTGGTTTTTTACTTCATACCACAAATCTAGCATACCACTAGGATTATTTAACAACTCCCATATAAAATGAAGCACTGATGAGTTGTGACTCATCATAGCTAAAATGCCCAAGTTAAGTTGGAAACTAGGTTAAACACTATCAAATTAACACATGAGAATGAGTCGGGGGAAACATGAGAGGCGAGAAAGATGAGGGGAGAGGAGAGATCGACCATGGTGAGGGATGGTCAACTTGGCGGTCGAGGGCAGGGCGGAGGAGAGAGCAAAGAGGGGAAACCCTAAGGGGTAGCGATCGGATGGATGAGGATCGAAAAGAGAGGGAGATGGGAAAAAGGATTAACAGACAAGTTGTCTGTTATCACTGCCGAAGGAGAGGCCATTTAGTGGTGATCTGCAGATCCCCTCTTGTCTGCTTGGCTTGTGGTGGTCACGGGCATAAGAGAGACGCCTACACAAGGTGGAGAAGGGGACCCGATAAGTCATCGACATGACGCCCTAAGCCGACGCATAACTTTTGGGCCACCACCACTGCTAAACAACTATAAGGGTTTTACCATTGACATTGATGTTCCAGTGTCTGAGGATACAAAGATCTCCGAACTTATGCTCAGAGGTGCTCTGGTAGGGGAGGTGATGGCCAAAAATCCGTCAACAGACCACATCAAAGGTTTGGTAAAATCCCTTTCTCTCTCTGTTGAAGATTGGAAGATTTCTACCCTATCACCAACGAGATTTGTTCTGTTTGGTTTGGGTATGATGGATGTGGAGCGACTTTGATTTAAATCATCCATTTTTGAAAACCTAACGGTGATCTGGCAACTTATTTTGCCTTTTGATGGGGCCTTATTAGATAGGCTGCCTCAAAGGGTTGATGTCCAAGAAGGGAATCTAGAAATCAATGGTCTGCCTTTGCAACTCAGATCGCGAAGTGTGGTAGCTTCTGCCCTGGCTGGATATGCGACTGTTGCTGAGGAGGCGGAGGTTGGTTTGAGGGAAGGGGATGGTAGAACAGTTCATGTTAAAGTGGATATTCTCAAAGGGGGAGCATTGCTGGAGAAGATCATACTCAGATGTGGTGGGAGCTCATGGCTTCTGCGGCTGCAACTTAAGGCAATGGTGAAGGAAATTTATTAGCAGAAAGAACAGAGAACCTATGCGGAGATTGCTCGTGAGGAACATCACCTGGATCACATAGAGGGAAGTGGATCTGAGGGAGCTCCTAAACCAAAAAAAAGGAAAGATTATCATCATAAGAAGATAGCTGAGGAGGAGATGGTGGTGATGGGGGATGACCAAATTGCACAAGAGGGTGAACAATCTGTGGGGGTGTTGCAAGAAGTTTCAGTGAATTCGGTGGTACAAAATTATTCTGTCAATGTTGAAGGGGAACTGAAATATGGGGTTGGAGCTTTGTCAAAATCAGTATTTGGGAGATCCCCATAAAATCTAAGGAAAAGGAAAATGAATTTATCTACCAAGAAGGTGGATGAAAATTCTGTTGCTTTGGTACTTGGTGCTGAACGCAGGCTGCAAGCAAATGTGGGGGGCTCTCAAAGGGGGAGATGAGAGTCCTTTCCTGGAATGTGCGTGGGTTGCGTAGTAAGGTTCGACGTGCCACACTTATGAGATATCTCAGAGAATGGGACATTGAATGTGCTCTCATTCAAGAAACACATATAGAAAGGGAGAACAGTCCCATGTGGAATGATTTGATGGTGAATGGGTATGCTGGTTGTATGGTAGTAGAAGCAAATGGTAGATCTGGAGGGATGGCCTTCTGATGGAAGGAGGCATGCTTGGAGGTGTTTGAAGTCTTTAAATCTAGGCATGCTATCTCCTGCAGATGTAAGATGATCCAAGGGGAGATGGAATGTCTTTTTACTAGTGTATATTGCCCGTGTGTGATGAGCAATCGGTCTGAACTATGGGAGGACTTCACAGACAATGCGAGACACTCCCAAGGACTGCCATGGCTAGTCGGGGGTGACTTTAATTGTACCTTGACAAAGTCTGACAAACCAAGTGGGTTAATGGACAATGCCACCCTTGGCTTCCAGATAACAATATAAGAATTGGGATTATCTGAATTCCCTACTGCTGGAGTGGAATTCACTTGGAAAAGTGGTATGGTTCATGTTCCAAATTGGATAGATTCTTCGGGAATGCGGAGCTGATGGAAAGATTTCATCTGTCGTCAGTGGCAGGGCTGGTGCACCCCTTCTTAAACCATACGCCATTGGTCTAGGATAGTGGGGAAAATATACATGTGGGTTCCTACTTCAAATTCAGAAGATCCTAGCTCAGAGAGTAGGGTTTTCGTGAGATGGTGGTCTGTTGGTGGCGTTCTAACCAGGCTGAAGGTACAACAACTATCAAATTGGCTGCGAAACATGCATCACTATGATCTATGTTGAAGGAGTATTGCGCAACAGTTGTAGTAGTGAGGAACCAAAAATGCATTGAAGCGCTGGCGGTAGTTCAATATCTGGATGGGAAAGAGGAGGCTACCAATCTAACTGAGCAAGAGTGGCAAGACAGGAAGCAATGGCAGGACATTATGGCTGAGGAAGATTTAAAAAGAGAAATGGATTGGCGGGAGTGCTCATGACAACTTTGGCTTAAAGAGGGGGATGCTAACACCAAATTCTTTCACTTGGCAGCCAGTGCACGTAGAAGATATAATTTCATTTCTTCCATTGTGGTGGATGATCAGGAAATTTCATCTAGCCATGAAATCAGAACAGCAGCTACCAGGTACTTTATAGACATCTCTCGGGCTGCAGTAAGGGGTACATGGAGAATGGCAGGATCTGTATGGAGAATGGCAGGATCTATCTTCTCTCGCATCTCTACGCAACAGGCTGATAGCTTGGTGACATCCATCTCTGAAAATGAGGTTTTGGAAGTAGTTAATGATCTGAATTCTAAAGGGAAGCTAGGTCTTGATGGTATGCAGGTCTTCTTTTACAAAGAATTTTGGACAATGCTGAAGGGGGAGGTGATGGAGGTAATTGGGGAATTTCAAAGGGGCAATTATGGCTTCAATAAAATTAATAGATCCTACCTCTTCTTACTTCCAAAAAAACCAAGTGCAAACTGTTTCAGGAGTTTAGACCAATTGCTCTGTTTAACTCCATTTATTTATTGGTGAGTAAGGTTTTGGCAAATAGACTAAGGAAGGTTCTTTAGGATATCATTCTACCAATACAATTCGCCTTCCTCCCCAATAGGTCACTACAAGAATCTTTCATTATGGCACAAAAGAAGGTGATGGGTTGGCACAAAAGAAAATGCAAAGCATTCCTTTGGAAAGTTGACTTCCAAAAGGCTTATGATTCTATGTCATGGCAGTATCTATGGGAAATATTTAAGAGAAGGGGGTTCCCAGTGAAGTGGCTACAATGGATGAAAAGATGTATCACCACTACTTCCTTCTCACCCTTGATTAATGGAAGACCATGTGGGACGTGGATCCAACCTCAATGTGGTGTTAGGCAGGGATGTCCTCTGGCTCCACTTGTGTTCAACCTTGCGGTTGACACTCTAGCGAGATATGCATGTAGACTGTTGGAGGCTGGGCTCATTAGAGGATATTCCATCTCCAACAGGTGTGCTTTGGCTCCTGTATTACAGTATGCCGACAATACAGTATTCTTTGTGGAAGGGAATGAACATGCAACTCAGGCATTATTTCACATGGTACAGATATTTGGGGAAATATCAGGTCTGAAATTGAACGGTGATAAATCCTCTCTGGTGTGTTTTGGGCTAACGGGAGAAGAGAAAACAACCATCTCCTCGACATTAGGTACCCCATTGGTTACCCTACCAATCAAATATTTGGGATTACCTCTAAAATGCACTAAACTAAAGAAAAGTGACTGGCACACCCTATTTGATAAAATCTCTATCAAGTTACAAGGGTGGAGCAGCAGATATCTATCCAAAGGGGGCAGACTTATTCTCTTGAACTCAGTAATAACCTCCATCCCAGTCTTTTTCTTCTCAATGTTTGAAGCACCCAAGTCCATTTGGAAGCGTATTGATGTGATGAGAAAATGGTTCTTCTGGAAGGGAGCAAATCATGAAGGTAAATTTTTCCAACTAGTGAAGTGGGTTAATTTATGCAAACCGAAAGATCAAGGTGGTATGGGAATTAAATCCCTTAAAGAGTTCAATGATGCTTTATTACTCAAGTGGGCCATCAAACTGTTTAATGGGGAACATAAGAATTGGGTGGATCTTATTAAAGAAAATTACAGAAGCTCGCATAGCTCTCTAGACCGGCTCCAACCAGTTAAGCCATCCCCTTTCTAGAAGTCTGTGATACAAGCTATGAAGAACAACTGGCAGATGTTTAAACCTATCTTAGGTGATGGACGGTCATTTAAATTTTGGCAGGAGGAATGGTCACCTTTGGGGCAACTAAAGAATGCATATCCAAGAGTTTATGCGGCTGACATGAACAAAGGGGCTACGGTCTGCAGTTTCTGGTATGATGGGTGTGATGAGTGGCAAATTGAGGGGGGTGAATCCAGCAGAGAAGGCACAAGAACATGGGAGGAAAGAACACGCCTGGAGCAAGATCTGAGGGCTTTTAGACTTTCTTCTAGTAGTGTAGACAGATATTGCTGGGATGGAACTTTCACTCCTGTAAAAGCATATGACAAGCTTATGAGGCATTCCCACTCATTAGAAATGGATGTGATACGGAAAAACTATGGCTGCTTAAGATCCCAATTAAAATATAGATTTTTCTATGGCTATGTAGGAGGAATGGACTGGTGACAGGTGATCTCTGACATAGAAGAATGGGTGTGGTATTGCAATCTTGCCTGCTATGTGGTTTGTCGACTGATAGTTCCATCCATATCTTTTCTTCTTGCATAACCACTGATGTGATATGGAGAAAAGTTTGCAAGGAACCTCTCCCCACTTGGGATGACCTGTGGAAAAATTTTTTGTTGCATGATAATCTACCTGTTCACATGGCGACAGTCATGTGGTGTGTATGGAGAGCAAGGAATGATTTTTTGTTTTAGGAGAGACTAATATGTGTGGAGCAAATTGTAAATGCTTATTGGTCTCTCATACATATGTGGGGTTCTATGTTGTAATCATGTTTTATGCTGATTAATAAAATGCTCTCCCGGATTGCTATCGATGAACAATAGCTTTCCTTTCTGTTTCAAAAAAAAAATTAACACATGAGAAGGGTTAAGTGTGGGAAATAGAGAAAAAGACTTAAAACATCAATTTTGTGCTAAAAATGCATAATTAGCTCATTTATTGAGATACTCTTTTAAATAAGGTTAAATGGTGATCCAATTGCAAATTGAATACATAATTGAGTTTCAACAATCAAATCAAAAGCAAAATTAACTTTTAATATGTTCAATTAAGCTTCAATAAAAACCCGGTTGCATTTGAACATCATCAGGGCCTTGCATTTAAAGATTCTCACTTAGGTCCTTAATACATAACATTCATTCATTAGAAACCATGCCAGGGACCCAATTGTAGGATGTAAAGACCTATTTGTAACATCCTAAGGATGGCTCTGCATGGATTTCTAGCCACTTATGGGCTTCCTTACTATTTTTCTACCATTTCGCTGTGGGGCTTTTTCTGCAAAAACACCAAAAGAACATAGAGCACCTACTCTTCACGTGCAAAATAGGAGCCATCATGGCTGTCCATCCTTGATCCCTCGATCTTGTGGCCTAGATCCTTTGGAAGTTTCGCATAACTTGGCATGTGCAATCACCTCTACCTCCAGATCCCATCTAGCAGCTAGGATTTGACTTGAATCCTCGCGAACTGCTCTCCTCTCATCTCCACTACCCATGACCTAGGTGGCTAATCGCACCATTACGGTGCCTTGATTCACTGATCACTCTACTTAAGCACTTCCTCAGCTCACGCGCACACCTAAACCGCTCCCTCCCCCTGAGTGATTCCATTCTTCCATGCCCTCAGCTTCCCTCACCTCAAGTTCGTCGATCTATAGTGACAACACAGACTTTCCCTCCCCTTTCAATCACCTCTAGTCACTGGTCATTGGCTCTTGGACATCACCATTATCAGCTGATGGGTCACCTCCCCTTTCATAGTCATCAGCCAACGGCAGGTGACCTTGGACACCCCCTGCTTTCCATTAGATAGATTTTACATGCTTTCTAGGAGGAGAATTAGTGTAGTTTACTACTTTTTAAGTAAATTACTTGTTAGATTAGTTTAGGAGTAGGGTAATTTAGATCTCGCACCTCCTCTGATCAATTCAGATTAGAGGAGATGAATCTACTCACATTCACTTGATCATTACTCTTCCCTTGCATTCCATTTTATCGTGTTCTTCTTCCCTTAATTTTAAATTCACTGATCACCCCTTCATCAAGGTCTAATTTCAGACCTGAGAACCTTGGTTCTTAGATCTGAAATTAGTGCCAAAAACCACTTGGGGGGTCTTCCACTCATTTCGCAAGTTCACAAATACCCCCGATCTTGTTCATAAACTCAATTGGCTCGATTTTGCTTGAAAATGGTTTTAATTATTCAAATCAGTGATTTGAAATTGATTTTGAGCTTCATTGGATTTAATCGAGTTGTTTGAGGATTTTATGATCTTGAATTGGGTGTATGCAAGGATTCTAATGATTTGTGAGCTTTGGATTTGAATTTTGATATGTGGATGAGCATACACCTGAATCAAGCTCTATGTTGGAGAGTTCTATCAAGGAGAATCAGTCTCCCTTATTTGAGATAGGACAAGGACCCAACGGGTCTTGATCAATCCACAAAATCACCTTGGACACCCATCAATGGTGTTCAAGGAGATTAAGTGGAGAAATCACCATAAGACCCAAGGCAAAATCCAAATTGGGGCGGCATTTCACCCTCCATATAACCAATTTTATGATTTAACATTGGAGGTTTTGATTGAGATGTATAATGATGGATTTGAAAGGTTTTGAAAAGGGGAGTTGAAATTCTATTTTATAAAGATGATTTTCAGATCTTCATTTCTGATTGCAAAGAGATTTTTAGACAAGAAATACTCCCTAATTTGGATATTTTGATCTTTGATCAGACTTTTTTTTAATTTTGATCTTGGATGTTCTTGGGCTAAAATTAACTTCAAAACTGTGGAATTTGAGATTCAGACATAGCAGTAGCCCTTGAAATGGAATATAAGACGTATGAATTGAGTCTCAGCTGCTACAGTAGATTCATATAGCTGCTGAGAGTTTATGCAGCTGCTGCTGCAGTTGGTGCTGAAGCTACTACTACTGCGGTTAGTTTTGCTATTGGATGATCGGAATTGTTGGGGCAGTGGCTAGGATTTTTAGAGTTTTAAATGGTTGACATGCTTTCATTGTTGTAAAATTCAAGTACAAGCTTTCATATACTAAAATTGAATCTTAACTTAAGTAGAATTGCTTGTAAATTATTTTTAAATATTCCCTGTCAGCTTTATGTCAGGCATAACTGTCCAAATTTGCAATTAATGGAGAAATTAAGTTGAAAATTAAGTTTAATCATTCAAACATCTTTTATATGGTCTATTGAGCACATCTGAGGCAATTTACTGGCTATCCAAGCTTTAGATTAGAATTCAAGGCCTTAGGTTTCTTTGGAAACATCTTTTCAAGGACTTAAGTAAGTTCAACTTGTAAATAAATAAAAACTATATAAAAAATCCAAAAAATAAAATAAAATAAATGTGTAGCAAGTAGGATTAGATTTATTTCTAAGTGCATGTCAAGTTTCGAGGTCATCTGAACTCCTGGCTTGGTAGAACATACCAGCTGACGGTTCAGTATACCTTGGAACTTAATAAAATTATTCAAAATCAAAAACACAAAAAACATTTCCATTTCTCTCATCTCTCTTTCCCTCTCACCTCCTACCTCTATAAAACTCATAATATCCATAAAAATAAGAAAAACCACAAAAATACACAAAAACACTATGTATACCATGTAAATACATGTATATATAAGCTATCTATTAAGCTATCTACGTAAATAATGTAAAATATGCATAAAATATGTATATATAACTTATGTATGTACTCTAAAGCATAAGTTAAGTATTTAAGATAAATTAATATGTATAAAACTTATTTATATAATTATATGAACTTATATTTGCTATAAACTACATAATTATAGAAACCCTAATAAATTAACTTATTTATAAGTAATATTGTACATACGTAATTATGTATATATAATGTATCATATAATTCGTGCAAAGTAATTTAACTATATATATAATAAATAATTAATTTAATAAGTTATTAGCTAGTTTATTAAATTAAATTAAAATAAATTAGTAAATTAAGTTATTACAGAACTATTTATATTATATAGTTGTATTATATTATCTTAATTATTTTGAAGTAAGTTAACTATATTTATAATGTATTATACTATTTATACATAATTTAAATGTAAAATACACTGAAATCAAATATTTAAATGTATATAAATTAAAATAAACCATGTAAAATATAATAAAAATCTATAATAAATACTTTAATATGTATATTACTACTATAGTAAGTTAATTAGACCATTAATTAACTAATTTATACTGTAATTAAGAAATAAACTAAAAAATCAGAGTGTATAAATCATAATTTTTAGCTAATTTATTTATATAGTAAAATTAATTTTTTTTTGTAAATAAACTATATAATTATATAGCGCTATATAAGGACTGTCTAAAAATATATTTTATTTAAAAATTGGAATTAATTTGGGCCCTCAAATCAAGGGTCAAAATCACAAAATCAAGAACGCTGCCTACTGGAATTGAGCTAAAGGAGCCTTAGCGAAATTGTCCCACATCGTTAAGCACAGAGATGCTTCGGCCATATAAATTGAATTCGTTGTAATAGCTCTTCAGTCGTCAAGCGCACGACGCTAAATGAAAACCACATATACCCTTATCTGATCTGAGCATTGACATTGATTTGAGAATGTGAGTGCAGTGCATGGGCTGGGAGCCTTGCACTGTGCGTAAGCCTAATTGGGTCCAATAACGAGCAGAAAATGAGATTAAGAGGTCTAATTAAAACATTAGCTCTTAGTAGAGGTTTGATCCCACCCTTACGGGTGCTGTGTATCCCTCGGAAAGGCTACCCGCCAATTAACTAAAATAATTTTGCCATTAAGGAGGATTAATTAAGGTGAGTAACAAAGAAGAAAGGGCATCTGAAATAGGTTTCATGCCTCTGTGTGAGTTGTGTGTGCATGTGTATATATATAAGCAATATAGTATATAATATGTATATAGTATACTGTAAATACATATATATAAATAACATCAAAGCTTTAGCGACATATGTATCCATCACTATAAATAGAATAAATGTTAGTATAGATCCTATTTTTATCTTAGCTTATGTATGTAGTTATTTTCTAAGGTTTAGTGACACTTATATATGTCGCTGTACATAGTTATATGTTACTGTAAATGTTAATATGCTAATTTAAGTTAGTATAGTATATATTATTACTAATTATTGTATATATATCTAAGTATTATTATTATAAGTTATAAATAGATAGTATAGAGTACTCATTTATAGTTTTTTATGCTTGTTTGTAGATAAATATTTGCAAGCATTCTAATTCATTCTTTTGTATATAATTGATTCATTGATTCTTTGATTCATTCATTCATTATTGTATATAAAATCAATCTTTTTGGAATTAAAGAATAATATTGGACTTAGAGAGTGATATATATCAATAACTGCCTCCCAATGAACGACCTGAAATAAACCAGTAAAAATTGAGTAAATAAATAAAATTGATGCAGTAATGATTTGTATTTGTGACATATACTACAACAATGACCTTTTTCTGTATGAGCTGGTAGTCGTCAGATCATTATTTTTGGCACCGTTGCCGGGGATAAAAATCTGACAATAGTGCGATCTTATGATTGTTGACATGTTGTGCATCAAGCACCTTCGACATCAATTTCGTTGTAGCTCTATTCATAACTTTCATCTCAAATAATTTCAATAGAAAAGATAGCCTCAGCATGGAACTGATTCTAGGCACAACAGGCTTCTTAGCTGCCTTCATTGCATTGCAAAACTGATTACAACTATTACATGCTTCCTCATCATTTGCAATATCAAGATTAGTCTCTCTTATCTCATGTAGCATCTCATCAATTTGATTATCATCAACTTCATCATCATCATACTCATCCACTTCAATTGTATTCCATGTGTCGTCCTATGTTGGTTCCTCTCCATGTGCAGTCCACTTCATGTAATGCTACCACCAACCATTATAGATCACATGCTCTAGAACTATTTTTCTATTATGGACAAATCTATTGAAACACTTCCAACATAGACAGAATACTTTCTCCAAAAATTCTCTACATCTGTATTATTTCTTATCTTCATGGAAGACCCAATTCAAGAATGAGATCACTCTACTCTTATATTGAGTGTAATCCAAATTCCTCGGATAAATAAATCCAAGACTTGTCCACGATAACCTAAAATTTTTAGTAAACTACCCACAAGTTAGGAGAAATTATAAAGAAAATATTTATAATTTGATGAAAGTTTTCACTTGATAACTCATCCTTGAAAATTTGATCACAACATTACTTATTACATGCAACTAGTAAATGGAGAAATTTCAATAGCATCTCTTCATACTTATCCAATATACTCCTAAGACCAACCTTAACTACATTCATAATTTGTCACCACTAAGGGAACTTTAGGAATGAATCTAAGATTAGTTGGTATACTATTAAAGAGTAAGAAAATGCAACCAAAATTTCTCTACACACTAGTTACATGTAACAAGTAACCCTATGTTGTGATCAAATCTTCAAGGACCCTTTTTAGACTGGTACTTCATTGATCTGAAGACGATCGACGCTTATGGAATGCTACAAAGATAACACATCGTGCATGTAAGTGAAGATACACACACTCTGCATTGTCCATATTTTGACACAATTATATCTAACATGATCATAAGTCTCAACGGGTGAGTATTTTAACACAATTATATCTCTCTCAAAACCTATAACGTAAAGGTTAGAATTCTTATTATTTGTCATGAAGTGTTTCTAAATATGTGCAAGTGTGTGAGACTAAATGATATAATCTAAAAATTGACAATAAAACATTTAACAATTTTAATCTACTTCTCTATAATAAAGGGAAACGATAACCAAAAAATGCTAGCTAAACCGTAACCTAGACTCAAAACTTAAAACCCTAAACCCTTAACAAAAAACCATAATCTAAAACTAAAAGACTAAATTTAAAATAAAAAACCCTAAATCACAAATCAAACATTCATAACCAAAAACACTAAAAACTAAACCTAAGACTCGACACCTTGAACTTTAAACTTAGTACCCTAGTCCCAAATTCGATAACCCTAAACTCTAAGTTTAAAAACCTCATGAGCCATATTCCTAAACTATAAAATCAAAATGTTAAACCTAATAACCTAAAATCTAAACCCAATATATACCATATAACTAATGACTCTAACATGAAAACCCCAAAAATCAAATATCCTAAACTTTAAACCCAAATGTCATAAATCAATATCCTAACCTAACCAAAAGATCCTAAACTCTAACCTTGAAATTGTAAATGATAAATCTAAGTACCATAAGCCCTAATCTTAAACTCATAATCGAAAAAATTTCGGTAGAGTTTCTCCTATAATTTAAACTTTTCCCATTGCCTGCAAAAATAATACAACATATCATGCTATATATTTGGGCACACCCTACATTTCACACAATAGATATTACATGAAAAAATAGAAAAGGTGGGCACACCCCACATTTTTATCAAACAACACACAATTTAATTCTTAAATTAAACATATAGGTACACCCCACAATTAACATTTGTCAATTACATGCAATTGATAAAGCTAAACAAAACCAACATTTCTAATAAGTTATTAAATACAATCAATTACATGTAAATTTAACAAAATTCATTTCACAGGAAATTTAATTTCCAAAATTAAATTTACAGGCAATTTTAAATTTTTAGAAAAGGTACATACAACATTTTCATTTACAAATTCAAATTCATAACCACAATTAATTTGCAATAATATTTTCCTTCAAATTATTGACAATTAAATTGACCAAAAAATAAAACAAAATAAATGGGTTGCAGGGATGGGGAAGGGCAAGGGGTGGGGGTAGAGGCGGAGGGAGGGGAGTGGTAGGGGGTGTGCAGGGGCATGGCTGGGGGTGGCGAGGCATAGGGGAGGGGGGGTAGCGAGGGGTGCAAAGGGAAGGGGGGTAGAGGCAACATGGAGGTGGCCGGTAGGGGGCGTGGGGGATGGTTGGTAGGGGGTAGAATACTACCTTGTCGTGCAACGAGGTCGACAATAGGGAGAAGAGTGGCCGTAGGTGCATAGAGACAGTAGGAGGAGACTTCGTTGATGGGGGTGGCGTCTACTGGTGACGAGGAGAGAGTAGGAGAAAGGCCATCGGCCCTGCACCCTAATATCTAGATTTTGGCAACAATTATAAAGAACACCGTCACTAAATGTCTTAACTGGGCATAATTAGTGATAGTTTTATTGACTATTGTTGCTAATTCAATTAATTTTCCCCATCAAATTTTCGAAATGAGGCTCGCTTGGTGACGGTTTTCTTTATAACTGTCACTAATTCAATTGGTTTTCCCCCATCAAATTCAGATGGGGGAGCTTTCCATGGAAATTAGTGATAGTTTTCTAAATAATCATCACCATTTAGCGAATATTTCAGCTACACTGGAAAAAGGAGCATGTTCAAACCCAACCATTAGCGACAATTAGTTGAATAACTTATCCTAAGATCGGCCAAAAACAAGTTTGCCTGTAGGACGAGGGGTAAGGCTTTAGGCGACAATTTCTTACATAATCTTCACTAAAGCTTGACATTTGCAATGGGGAAATGACCATCACCTATGAACCGTCGGAAATTGCAATTTTTGTAGCAGTGCTGAATGGTTCTTATTATAGTCGCATGCATGAGGAGTTTTATAGAATGGAAGAGACAATCCAACCTTTTAGACTAATTGAGGGACTAGATGGATTCAGATGGCGTGCAGGACTTTACACCCATAAAAAAGCATATGATCAATTGATTCCAAATGATATTGATGACCCCCATGCATCCATATGCTTGGTTGCATGGAAGTTGAAGATTCCCCTTAAAATCCAAATATTCTTATGGCTCACTAGGAGGGGCAGTTTAGTCACCGGTTCCTTGAGATCACGACTGATGGAAGTTCCTTCCATTTTATGCCCTTTATGTAAGTTTGTTAAAGATGATATCAACCATCTAATGAGCTCTTGTTTAGTCATGGCTGAGGTTTGGCAAAGGTGTTGTGCTTCACCGTTGCAAACATAGGATGGTTTATGGGCACATCTTCTCAATCCTGCTAAATTCAGAGTCATCATGGTGGCAATTATGCGGAGTGTATGGTGTGCTAGAAACGATGTACGCTTTAATGAGGGGTGTGGTTGGTTGTAGAATATTTGTAATGGGGCATCTTTGTTAGCCAGTCATTAGCTCTCTACTACGTAACTAATCGGTCTTATTAATAAATGGATTATTATTATTGACAGTAACCATTTTTTCCTTCTCAAAAACAAAACACACAATTTCCCTCCTACCTATTGCTCATGCATTTGGAAGGTCAATAACTTTTTATACCATCTCAAGAGTTCACCCACCCACTATATCGTGCAAAAAGATCACTTTAATTGAGTTATAACATTATATTTTCAATTAAACTCTTATACGACCTATGTAATAATGGTGTATGTTATTATTTTTAGAATTGAGCGGACACTAAAGAACAAGTTAAACAAACTTTGAGGCATGTTTTGTATTTTGGCCTTTGCACATATGTTATTTTTCTCTGCTTTGGACTTGTGGCATTTGGTGCTTATATTTTGTTTCTTTATCATGGAATGATAAGATTGATGTTGCTTAAAAAAAAAAACACCTAGAAGGGAAGTACAAGGACTTCCATCAATTAAATGATTAAAATTATAACATATAGAGAAACATCACATCTAAATCGGTGTCAGATTGCACAGCAATCATAGGTCTTAATTGACTTAAATTAGGCTAGGACTTAGCATAAGTTAAGATAATTCATGCATGCATAAGCATTATTTGCATGTTTACTGCTTTCTTTTAGCTATGCATAAAATAATACTATAATGTGCTGATTAGGTGCATTATGTCAATTACAGGTAATAAGCTGGATCTGAAGCTAGATCTGAAGCTGAATCAGAAGAATAAAAGAATAACTGGTGTTACAGCAGAGCTGGAGCAAAAGACTTAGATTAGATGTAGTAGATAATAATGTAAGGGAGTTAAGGTATGCTATTTTATTAAGTAGGAATAAAGCAGTAAAATGTGAAGAACTTAGGTCCATCCTAGCCCTAGGATAGCCTAGAAGCTTCCCCAAGCCTTAGCCACTCTTAGATTGGGTCACCACACCCTAGGAAACCTTAAAACCCTAATTCCAACCTTTATCTAGACATCTAGATGAATTATAGGATGTCTAGAACCCTTAGCCAACTTCCGCACACCTTAAACTCACTTCTGTAGTATTATTGGACATCTAGACACTTGGTCAGACGTCCAATTTCTGCAGAATACCCAAGATAGAACCTAGAATTCTCCTTGACTCTGATTAGACATCCAGAATTGAAGTCTGGACTTCTGATTTTTGAGTATAAGTCGTTTGATGATATTATTGGACATCTAGAACTGTTCTCCAGTTCCTGTTTTGAGATTCAAGCTTTGATCTTGGATCTCTAGCCCCCTAAACCCAATTCTAACCTCATAGGAACCTAAATTAAGGTGCTCTAACCCTAGTACATCACCTCTAGACCTCCTTAAGGTCCTAATTAGGTCCTCACTAAACCTAATTGACGTAGATCGTAGTCAATTACCATTTCCTAGTCAATTGGACTCATAGGGTCCAATTGAGCTTAGATCTCAACCCATAAAAGTCCAATTGGACTCAATGCAAGTCCAATTGACCTAAGCCCAACCTAATTGAGCTATTTCACTCTCAATTAGGTTCACACCCATTCAATTAAACTTGTGTTAAGTTTAATTGCAATTCCCCCTTAGCAATTAGGGTTTGCAACCCTAATTTAAGGCCTACACCAACCTAAACCCCTTAGGACCTAACCTACATCACTTAGACACCTAGGGCACGACCACACACACACACACACCCACACCCACTCATGCACTCCCACACAACCTAGAGTATTCTAGGTTCTTCCAAAGGTGGCGCCACTCTTCGTTGCCAAAATTAGCAACCAAGAGCCATTCAAATTTGAGATCCACAAATGGTGGATCTAAAAACCACCTCTCTCTCACTTGGTTGCTTCTCTAGAGAGTCTCCCTTAGGTCTATAAGAAGACCTAAGGGGTGGCCATTTGCACCCATCCCATTCTTGGCATTCATTCACACTTAGGTTAGCTACATTCACCTCCATTCCACCTCCACGAGTTGCTCACCATGGCTACTACCATCTCCACACCAAGATGCTGGATCACCTCTCCAACCTCTCTACAAGGGTCAACCTAAGCACCATTGGCTACCCCTCCTTCTCCTTTCAACCATTCAAAGGCCATCGGAGCCCACCTCTGAATGCCCTTATTTTCTACTAGATTAGTAGCTAGTTCTTCATAATTTACATGCTTTTATTTACTGCTTAATAGTGTAGCTCTTTACTCTCCCTCAATGATGCATGCAAAATCCCCCCATAGATTCCTGTATGCGATAGTTTTCTGTTAGCTAGATTGATGTTTTTAAGCTTTCTTTTATAAGCT
Source organism: Thalassia testudinum (assembly GCA_037157565.1). Taxonomy (NCBI): domain Eukaryota; kingdom Viridiplantae; phylum Streptophyta; class Magnoliopsida; order Alismatales; family Hydrocharitaceae; genus Thalassia; species Thalassia testudinum. Next base: position 12,056,663 of record JAZHRO010000049.1, on the reverse strand, counting down.
TTCCTCTAATTCCATGTTGCAAACACTCTCTTGAATGAATGAAAGAAATTTTTCTATATATATATGTCTATGTGTTGAGAATCACCATGAGCTTGTTGCAATATATTTTGTGTGATTAAAGTTGCCTACTTTTACTTTCTGATATTCCTGCAACTAAGCATGTCGTGCTTAAATACGTAATAACCATAAACCGCCATGCAATTTTAAGCAAGTAAAGCTAGAAAAGATCGATTTCAGATTTGCATAAATGCCTCCCAAAGACGAACGATCAAGACTCAAGTCTCATTATCTTTACAAAAAACATTTTTTTGACGAACATTTTTGCGCAACTATACTACGATTTTCAATGACTTCAAAATACGCAAAAACTCCTTTCCATCAGTGTCATAATCAACACCTCCCATGCCAAAAAAATAAAAGAAGTCACAAATTTGGATGATTGTGATGTATAAATATGGAGGAAGCCAAATGGTGGAGATTCTTCAGTGTCTAAGGCTGTGTTTGGTTGGGGGTTTGGATAATCTCGAGAAAGAATTAGAGTAGGATAAGTTGTGAGACATATTTGGTTGATTGGCTTACAATGAGGGTTAGAATGATTAAGAGGGTTATAATGATGGGCACCACTAGTAAAAAATAGGTTTACCCATCGATTTATTACCGTTGTTTAATAGACTGACAATAAATCAAGATTTGTCTCATTTCTTGAATTAAACAACGTCAAAATGACACTTAAAATGTCTACACTTATCGGCCACTAAATAAATCATGTACGCTATGGGGCGACCGCCGATGAAAGAAAATTTATCATGTTTATGTAATAAGTGACAACAAATAGAGGGAGGATGAGCAAACTTCTTACGCTTCAGGTTGGGAAATTTTGACTTGTGCCGTCGGTCTATAATTAAATCAATAACAGCGTGCAGGTAATGTACCCGCATGCTGCCCAAACCCTCCCTCTTCCAATCCAATCTTTTTCCTCTTCCTCTTTACTTGTGCAATCACCTTGTCGCTGCTCCCCAACCCTCCTCTTCCCAATCCTCCTCATCACTCCTTGTCGTCATCGCTCTCCTTCATAGGTGACTCATCCCTCCCCTTCATCCTCCTCCTCCTCCTCCTTGTCAACCTCCTCCGACCTTCTCCTCCTCCCCTCCACCCACATGTCCTTTTTCACCCCTTGCCCCCCTCTACCCTTCCTCCTCCACCCTTACCCTTCCTCCTCATCCTCTCACCCGTCCCCCTATCCTCCTCCACATCCTCCTCCTTCTATCCTCCTACCTGTCCCCCCTTGGCCTCCTCTCCTCCTCCTCCTCCAGCTACCAATCCCCCCTCTCCCCTCTTGCTACCTTTCCTTGCACTCCTCCTCCACCTATCGTCCCCCATCCTCATCTCCTCCCTACTACCACCCTACTCCTCATCTCCTTCTCTTCCATTCCTTCTCATTGTATTAAATTAATTACTTAAGTTATTAATAACATAATAGTTAGTTATTTAATTTATTTTGTGTTATTGAAATTACAGGTTTGTTGGCGACGATCACTCTTGGAGGCTTTTGATGTATAATTTAAATTTTTATAATTTATTTTTGTGATATTTTAGGACCATGTTAGATGTGGAGTATGCCCACATATTATCTTTTGTTGAATTGATGGTGGGGCTGATTGCACAGCAATACAGGACTTAAATGACCTGAATTGAGTTAGAACTTAGCATAATTGTACAATAATTCATGCATCAGTAGCATATCTTGCATCTTACCCACTTTATTTAGATATTCATGAAATCAAGCTATAATATTGTACTGATTAGTGCATTGTTTGGTTTGTAGGCAACAAAAGCTCAGGAGATGACCTGAAGCTCAATCTAAAGTAGGATAGAGGCTAGAGCTATAGCAGAGCTAGAGTAGAAGCCTTGGAATAAAGCTACACACAAGCTAAAGACATAATGTAAGGAAGAGGTATACTACATTACTTGTAGGATTTTAATGTGTGAATTGAATTATGAAGAACATATAGCATCCCTACACCTATCCCTAGCCTTAGGATAGCCCTAGACACCTTCCCAAACCTTAGCCACCCTTATAGTATTTCACCTTAGCCTAAACCACCCTAAAACCCACATTCCAACCCACCTTTGGACATCCAGGCAGGATGCTAGATGTCCAAGCTCTTTAGATTCCACCCATAGAGCTTAGAACCCAATCTACTGCAAAATTGGATGTCCAGACAATGTCAGATGTCCAATTTCCGTAGAAACCCAAGACAGAACCTAAACTCCTTATTGATTTAGTATTGGACATCCAAACTAAGGACTTGGACTTCTGATTTTGAAGTATAAGTCGTCTAATCTTAGGATCAGATATCTGGAACCCTTCTCCTATTGCTGCTTTTGGAATCAAGCCTAGGTCTTGATTCCTAAGGGCTGTGAACCCAATCCTACACCCTAGGATACCTAAATTAAGGAATCCTAAGACTACTACAGTACCCTAAGACTCTCCTAAGAACCTAATTAGGTTCTAACTAAGCCTAATTGACTTTGACCTAAGTCAATTACACTTTACCTAGTCAATTGGACTCATAGGGTCCAATTGAACTCAAATCTCAACCAACACAAGTCTAATTGGACTCAGTGAGAGCCCAATTGACTCAAGCCTAATCTAATTGGGGATTTCCTCTCCTAATTGAACACATGTTGACCCAATTAAACTTGGTTAAGTTTAATTGGATTAAACATTTAGTAATAGGTTACATTTAAACCTATTTTTAGACACCTAAATATGACCAACCTAGGACCTAATAAGAAGTGGACCAAGTGGTCCACTTGACCACCTATTGACTCACACACACACCCACACATTCACACACACACACACACACATGCACCCACATCCACTCGCCAATTCTAGAGAAGAATCTAGAATGACCACACATGGTCATTCTTAGATCTAGAAAATGTGGATCTAAGAAGACCTATTTTTAAACCCATGGCCAGCCACTCTAGAGAAGTCTAGAGACTTCTCTTTAGAGCCACATCAAGATCCACACAACCAGACCAGACAATACGGGAATGCGCAAAACACGTACCAAAGGCAGCAGCCATTCCCGTCGTAGTAGCAATCCTATTCTGTATATTAGCTACTGCATCAATATGCCAGTCACCCTTCAAAGTAAACTGACACTTTGGAGGCAATAAAAGAGGAACTGCAAAAATTTATGCGAAAATCTACTCAGGTTAGCTTGCATATCATGAAGGCAATGGCTGGCCAGATACAAAGCATCCAAAACATGCAGAATCAGCTGTTGTAAGAGCATAGATCACAGGGAACCTTGCCCTCCCAACCTGTCCCTAACCCGCAATATGTGTAGAACCAGGGCACCCCACCTAGGTTCCAAGCACTACATGGATAGGCACATGCTATATTATAGGCACCTCTTTCCCCACCTGGTTATGCTGAGGGTCAGCCACCTTTGTTGCAAAACCTTGCCTACTCTAACCCTTATGCTCCTTCACCACCTCATGACAACATGTCGATGCAAAAGCTATTACATGGAGGAGTGGAAAGAAGACACACGATCCACCATTTATTTAGGTGGGTCTTGATTTTTCTCGCCCTTTACCGTAGGATGGTCCGTCTCCTTCCTCTTCTCAAGATCCACCTACGATAGATAACGGACAAAGACCAATTGACCCTGAGATTCCCATCCCTTTTCCTGAGGATCTGACACGAGATTTAGTGTGCAAAAAGGGTACATGAAATTTTGAGGACCTGAAATCGATGTTCAAAGAAGCTCATATTCAGGTCCCGCTCCTCGAGGCTATAGATCACATCCCTACTGTCGCTAGGTTCTTTAAGGGCTATTGTACCCCAAAGCGACAACAGAAAAATGGACGACAGGTGGTATTGTTAAAGAAAGCTAGTGCCGTGATTCTAGCCGACTTACCGCCTAAGAAGAAAGACCCTAGTACCCCACTCATTTCTTTGTTTTTGCAAGATTCTTCATTTGATTGGGCCCTTCTTGATTTGGGTTCACCCATAAACTTAATTCTCACCACCGTATATGATTGTTTTCAATTTGGGGAGCTAAAACCCACCTTGGTTACCATGCAGTTAGCTGATCGATTAGTAAAAATACCGAAGGGGGTGGTTGAGAACATGATCGTTAAGGTCCACAAATTCTTCTTTCCTGCAGACTTTTTCGTTCTTGATATGGAGGTTCCTCCTAATCTTCATGATGCACCGATTATCTTAGGTAGCCCATTTTTGGTGATAGCCCACACTAACATCGACTGTACATCTGAGTATATGGAGATTACCCCAGGAAATGAAAGACTTGGACTGGACATATTCGGGCATCACGGAACTTTGACTGTGATCACATCGAGGAGGATGGTGAAGACGTAAATCGACTTTTTGTGGTAACATTGGGCTCTTTTGTAATGACCCAATGTCACATTTGTCTTCATTATCAGGGTTTTTAGACCTTAATCCACACGGGACTGAGACGACTGCAATGCACATTTCCTCCTGTGGATCCTATTGTCTGGGGTGTTCATTTGATTATGACACCCCTAATTCTAATTATCCTAATCGATTGATTATTGAATTACCCCTACTGACACAAGATGGCGTGTGATTGGCGTGTTTCGCGTGTTTGAAATCGGGTTAAGAGTAACTCGTCATTGTAGTCGCAAAACTCATTATCAAATAAAATTTTACCGAAACTCCAGGGGAGTCCCAGGTCGAACACAAGGAGGCAACATTTACTTAGCTTGAAAATCATACTTCATTTTGTTTGTTTTTGGTGTTTTAGTTTTTGTTATTTTTTATGTTTTTGAAATAAGAAGACAAGCAGAATAAATTCACAAGAGAGAAGGAACAAATATGATATATATCACTCCAATGTCAATTACAATGATCTATGAAAGCATAAAAGAAAAAGAGGTGAGAAGGAATCTCCCGAATTGACTATTTGGTGAGATGACGGCACCTGGCGGAAGCTTGGACAAAGGAGTTGAGAAGAAAGATGACGGAGGTGAGATGCGAGAGGACGTCGAGTAGAGGAAAGCTTCAATGTGGCTCTGGAATGGAGGTGAGGAGGAGGAGATGATCTGCTATTGGAATGGAGGTGGGAGGACAGCTCCAAGGTGACCTATGAATGGTGATGGGAAGAGAGGAATATTTGGTGGGGCAGAGGTTCGTTACGCTAATTGGAGCCTTGGGAGATTGAAAGCTCTAACGGAGCGTTGGTAGGCTTGCTAGACCTTAGGAGTAGGTGGGAGTAGAGTAGATAGAGATGAAGAGGAATGGAGGGTGTAGGGGTGTTTATATAGTGATAGGAGGAAGAGCATCTCGCTCAATGACATTCAACGACAGCTACAAGCGTCACTAAATGGTTGCTCGAGCTGTCGCTGAAGATCCGCACCTCTTAAATGCCTTGGCTAGCGGACACACTGTGCAGGCCACTTATTGATAGCTTCAAGTGTCACTAAAGGCCCGCTCTTTTGTCGCAACATATCCTACGCCCACTGCTCACGCCTACAGCTGTTGCTGAGGTTGGATGTGCCGCGATCATTGGATTTAGTGGTGAACAGCTGGGATGCCATGGAGATCGTGCCTCTTGATCGCGTGTGAGATGACACATTCTCGAGGAGTGTTGACGGTCGCGTGTAGCATCCACGCTTGGCTATGCATCCATGTAGCCTCATCTCAGTTGCTTATGCGTGATCAGGTGATCAAATTTGAGGTGCTTCTCTTCTGGACTAATTTATGGTGCTTGGGAGAGTCGAACCCGTGCCCTTGCTTTGCAAAGCAACCGCTCCACCGTTTGGGTAGGGAGACAGCTTGTCGGGTGGAGGGTGATGCGGTTACGCATCTCGACCGTTGGATGAAGATCCAATAGTTGAGATGAGGCCTTCCTTGAGCTGCCTGAGGCTGGGTGAGGAGAGATGCTTCTTCAGCCGTGGAGCGCACATCTCAGTCGTTGGATTGAGATCCAATGGCTGGGATCTCATCTTGCGGTGGGCCTGGGGTCATATTGGCTCAGATGGGGCAACCTGGTTGGCGCCACATGGTGGCTTGGTTGGTGCCACGTGGTGCCATCTGGGCTGTCCGTCTTCTTCTTCTTGTGGAGGGTACTACAAAGCTCTGATCGGGGTGATTCTCGCATTAAAGAACTATGATCGTCACTCTGAATCCATCCGTATGGTCGGATTCTTCATCCGAAGGCTGTAAAGATGTCGCATTGCCTCCTAGTCATGTCAAATGATGGAATAATATACATAATATACAACTATCCTAAATACAACGCAATGGATGTTTGTGCAATATTTATATCATGGTATGCAATGCTAGGCCTAGGAACTATCGTAAATAAGCATTTTACGATGAAATTATGCATGTTTATCATACCCCCATGCTTACTTTTTGCTAGTCCATAGCAAAATTAACCTAAATGCTATGTATAAAAGTAGAGTCAGGATTCGATTATTTAGGCAAAATTCATCGATTGCTTTAGAAAATCTCAACCCTAAGACCTAATTACAAAAACTCAATAGTGCTCAGGTGTCTACCAGAATGCAGACCGTCCAAGCCCTCGCCTTATTTAAAAAGAGAAGATACACAATTTCTTTATTCTTGTTTTTCTTCTTTTCTTATTTTTTTTGTACTTTTGGAGTTTGAGAGTTCTGGGATAACTTTTTACGGCTACCCGACCTATCCAAGACTTGAAAAGGACTCTAAGTGCTAAGCATCTAGTGAAAAGAGTGAAAGACTTACTAGGCGGCAGATAAATTGGACTTTGGGTTTCTATGACCCTAGGTTTCCTTGCCTAGAGGTTTATCTTTTCGAACGATAGCTTTCTCCGTACTTTTATTTATGGGGTCAATACAAGGGTGAACCCAGTGTATATCTCCCCGATTTATTCTACTTCCTCGCTTCTTCCCTATGTGTTTTGGGAATTATTGTGCATTTTTGTGAGCTAGGCTCTGGACAACCGGCCAATGGGCTGTTACCAACTGCAACTTGTCAGCCATACTCGTGCGCTGAAGTGTGGTTTTGTTTTTTTTTTCTCCTTTTTTATATATATATTTAATTAGGTGGCTTCCCTGATCTAAGATTTACCTAAAGGCAGTACGACGAAAATGGTCTTGTGGCTGGGCTATAGACAACCGATCGATGAGCTGTTACCACCGACAACTTGCCAGCCATACCACCCTAGATAGTTTATTAGCTACCAAATTTCTAAAGAAACTGCCAAAAAGTGAGTTAGTGCAAAAAGTGTGTAGATGCTTAGGCTTAAAGTCCCCTCAAATCAGAGGGCGAGTTGATAAATCGTATACTATCACCCTAATTTATTGACCAATTAAAATAGAATCACTTGGCGAGGACTCGAGAATAAGTCCACATTCGAGTGGACACCCAGGCTAATTAAGCCCGAAGACCTGAAGAGTCTAAGTATTTAGGTCTCAAAAGTATCAATTCGTAAAGTTTGCAACTCCTAATGCCTAAGTTCTCATCACCTAATTTTAATTTTTTTTTTAACTAAATAACAGGAAATTACTGTTATAGCTAACAAAAGGATTATAAGATATATCCACCACCCATGCTTGGCTATTGCAATGCCCTCATTGTTAAAAATGCAGGCATGCAGGAGAGTAGAAGTGGAAGAATAGTGAGTAGCCCATAGTTGTGGGCTATTTAAGTATTTAAGTGCCTAGACATTAGGTTAATTCTAACATTTATTTAGCATAAATTAGGATGTAAATAGATTAATTCATATTTTTAATTTAATTACATAATCCATGCATTGCATTCATATTTTAAGTGCATTTAGAATTAGCTTAGAATGACATTGATCTAATTAGTTAACCAATTAGGTACATTATTTTCACTAACATAAAAGTTGAGGGTCTGTTTATAAATGGCCATAATATTTTAACATTATTTTCTTTATTCTTCTTCTTGCAGGAATGGTTGGCTGCCGCTCCAACGCCACCAGCTACCGCAGTGAAGAACCCATTCAAGGAGGAGCGGATGTGTTGGATCTGGTCGGGCAGCTGATTTCAAATTTGTGCAGGCCACTACAAAAGGAGGAGGGAGGCAGCCGAGCTCGGGAGGCCTCCACCACCGACCCACCACTGTGCAGAGATATCTCCTCTCTTCCATTCCACACCGCCGGCCTCAACCGTGGCGGCGAGTCTCCACCACCGTGGGTGTGTGGTGTGACAGGCCACATCGCCATCCGGAGCTCGTCCGCATCACCGTGAGCACCTTAGCGTGCATCTCCCTCGCCGTCGTCACCAACAACCACCGCTGCAGCCACTGTGAAATCACCCTCTCAATCAGTTAAGATGTCCGGGAAATTTCCCGGACATCTGAAGCCACCACCCCCACTCAGCAGCAACCACCGTTCGCCACTTCACCTTCAGCCTGCACCTCACCGCTCACCCGCGCGCGCCAGCTTGCAGCGCACCCACAACACCTTCAGTCTGTAGCACCTCACCGCACGCCCCCTCTAGCCACACCCGCTCTCACCGCCAACAGAGCGCGCAACCGCCTGCACACCCGGCACCATCTCCACTTCCTCCAGGCCGCGCACGCCCTCCTCTCACGCCTACAGAACCTCACCTGCTCACTCCCGCACCCGCAGCACCTTCCCTGCACCTGCAGCCTTTGCCTGCCCGCGCCCTCTAGCCTTTGCGAGACCTGTAGCCGCACCCGCACAACCACGCACGCCCTCCTTCCATGCCTGTAACACCCACTGCAGCAGTCCGCCCACGCCTCCAGCCTTCGCAACCACCCACCCACGTAGCAGTCCTCACCACCAACAGGCCACGCGCGCTCCGCGCCCTCTAGCCAGCGCGCACAGCCTGCAGTGCGTGCTCCGCCCACCAACAACAGCTGCAGCACCGGCTACAGCCACCTCTGCCGGAGGCCATCCGGCCGCCGCGCGACACGCCGCCACCACCGTTTCGAAGCCCTCGGTCCAAGGGACTTCCTCCGAGCTTCCCACGTCCGGCCGTCCACTCCTCGTCGCGCACGGTAAAGGGGAAAAAATCCCCTATTTTGCTACAGTAACCGAGCCATTAAGATTTACATTTTCTGCCATTGTCAATTTTTAATAATATTTTATTGATTCTGCATTGCAACAAATATCCTCTAGTTACTCATAATTGCTATTTCAGCATTGTTTCTTGTTTCAACCTTAATCTGAAGGCAATTCTGGCTTGATTCTTGTCCAAACTAACTATGAACAAACGTTTTTAACTGGTGCGAATTTAAATACGTCATTGCCTCCCTATGGATACGACCTGCTCTTCTGCGAGTGGTTATTTCTTTTTAAATATTGATTAGTCGATTTTTCCACCACATAAAACTGCAAATGACTTTAAAGCGAATAATCGACTAGTCAAATAGCACCTAATTTCCGTGGGATTTTGGTTAGCTTGCAACAATCTTTACACGTGCTAAGTTTAGTGCCCTCAGCTAGGCGATGATCGTTGGTTAAGGCAAGGTAAGAGCAACCTTGTCCACGACGGGTTCAAGGAGCATATGGTCAACAAGGGTTTGCAATGCTGTCCGTTGACCATGAAGATATTACCCATCTTTGGGTTAGAGATTTCGATGGCCCCATTAGGGAAAATATGCTCAATAATGAATGGGTTGTCCCACTTAGACCTGAGTTTGCCGAGAAAAAGCTTCAATCGAGAATCAAAAAGCCAGACCTTCTGGTTTGGCTCAAAGCTTTTACGTGAAATCATCTGGTCATGGAGAGCTTTGGTCCCTACCTTATAGATTCTGGCATTTTCAAATGCATCATTTCGAAGCTCCTCCAACTCAGATAGTTGGAGATGCCTAGTTTTCCCGACCAACTCTAGGTCAAAATTACATTTCCTGATGGCCCAAAATGCCCGGTGTTCAAGTTCTACAGGTAAGTAACACGCTTTACCAAACACTAGATGGAACAGAGACATATCAATAGGTGTTTTGTAGGCCATACGGTAGGCCCAAAGAGCATCATCTAGCTTTTGGGTGCAATCCTTCCTATCAGGCCTAACAGTTTCTGCAAAATGTTTTTGATCTCCCGATTGGAGACCTCAGCCTGTCCGTTCGTCTGAGGGTGGTAAGGTGTGGAAATCCGATGATTCACCCCATATTTCCTGAGTAAATTCCAAAACTGGGCATGAGTGAAATGTGTGCCACCATCTCTGATAATTGCTCGAGGAACCCTGAACCGACTAAAGATACTTTTCTTCACAAAATCGATGACCACCTTGTGGTCATTGGTCTAGGAGGGAATTGCTTCAATCCATTTGGACACATAATCAATAGTGACCAGAATATACTAGTGTCCAAATGAAGGAGAGAAGGGTCCCATAAAGTCGATGCCCCAAATGTCGAAAAATTTGACGGAAAGTATTGGGTTCATGGGCATCATATCTCTCTTAGCCATGTTCTCGAGTGTCTGCCATTGGGTGAATGACTTTGAGAATTCCTAGGCATCCTTAAATAAAGACGACCAATAGAATCTGGATTGCAAGATTTTTACCGCCGTCTTTTTCCCGGAAAAGTGTCCACCACATGCAGATGTGTGGCAGAACCTAAGTATGCTATGGAACTCAATTTCCGAGACGCATCGACGAATAATCTGGTCTGCACCAATGCGGTACAACTCAGGATCATCCCAAAAATGATATTTGGCCTCAAACACAAGTCTATCCTGTTGTTGTTTGGTCCAATCCTGGGGGATTTGACCAACGGCCAAATAATTGACAGTATCCGCAAACTAGGGGGTTTGGATACCTGAGACTGTAAAGATAGTCTCATCCGGAAAAGTATCAGGGATCGAGACATCTAGATGAGGAGAATCAATTAGGATTCTCAAGAGGTGATCTGCCACTACATTTTGTGCCCCGGCTTCATCCCGGATTTCAAGATCAAATTCTTGACGTAACAGAATCCAACGAGTAAGCCGGGGCTTGGCATCCTTTTTGGCTAGGAGATGTTTCAAGGCCAATTGGTCAGTATAAATGATGACACGCAAACCTAAAAGATAAGCCATAAATTTTTCTAAAGCGAAAACTACAGCTAGCAATTCCTTTTCAGTAATGGTGTCGTTCCTCTGGACCTCATCTAGAGCCTTGCTAGTGTAATAAATCACAGAGGGCTTTTTCTCAATCTTCTGACCCAAGACAGCCCTGACGGCATAACTAGATGTGTCAGCCATAATCTCAAATGGGGTTATCCAGACCGATGATTACAACACCGGGGCACAGGTGACTGCCATTTTTAATAAATCAAATGCCTTGCGACATGATTCATCAAACTCGAATGGCGTGTCTTTGGCCAGAAGGTTACTCAAGGGCCGAGCAACCTTCGAGAAATCCTTGATGAATCTTTTGTAAAAACCCACATGCCCAAGGAAAGAGCGGATCTGTTTTACAAATGTGGGTGGAGGAAGTCTAGAGATAGCATCCACCTTAGCTTTATCAACCTCAATACACTGACTAGAAACCACGTGACCCAGGACAATGCCTTCCTGAGTCATAAAGTGGCTCCTTCCCCAGCTAAGGATCAGTCGTGTCTTGATGCATCTCTGAAGGATCAATTCCAGGTTAGCTAGACAAGACTCAAAAGAATCTCCAAAAATGAAGAAGTCATCCATGAACACCTCAAGACAATCTCCCACCATGTTAGAAAAGATGGCCAGCATGCACCTTTGAAAAGTTGCAGGTGCATTGCAAAGCCCAAATGGCATTTTATGGAATGAAAAGGTTCCGTAGGGACATGTGAAGGTTGTCTTTTCATGGTCTTCGGGATGGATAGGGACTTGGTTATATCCTAAATAACCATCCAGGAAGCAAACGTATTTTTGCCCAGCTAACCTTTCAAGGATTTGATCAATGAATGGCAAGGGAAAGTGATCCTTTTTAGTGGCTGTGTTCAGCTTCCTATAGTCAATACAGACTCTCCAAGCAGAAGCTGAACGAGTGGTGAAGGTTTCCCCTTTCTCGTTAGTCGAAATGGTTATTCCCGTCTTCTTGGGTACAATCTAAACGGGGCTAACCCATGGACTATCCGAGATTGAGTATATAATCCTAGCATCGAGCCACTTAATTATCTCCTTCTTGACCACTTCTCGCATATTTAGGTTTAGTCTCCTTTGCATCTCGCTAGAAGGGCGAGATCCATCTTCCATGAAAATACGATGATTACAATAAGATGGCTCGATCCCCCTAAGGTCGTGGATGGTCTAACAAATTGCCTCCTTGTTGTTCTTAAGAACCTTAATTAAGTTTGATTCTTGCCCCTTAGTCAAATTAGCACTAATAATCACAGGGAGCATGTTTTCAGGTCCTAAGAAGTCATATTTCAAATTTTTAGGCAATGGTTTCAAATCAAGCTAAGGTGGGTTTAGTATAGAAGGTAGGGAGGATGCTGATGAAGATTCATCAGGACGATCCAGTGGAAGAGGCTGGGAATGAACAAAATCAATAGCCTCTTCAGGATGTGGCAGGTCTACCACAGAGGGTTGCGGGTTGGGTTCGCAAAAGCTGGTGGAGTCCTCAAGTGCATTGATTGTCATACAAGTCTCAAGATCCTGATCCTTAAGCTCCTCAATGAATCCACAATCCTTAAATCCTCTTATCGCCTTAAAAATATCCAAAGTTAGCTTCTTATCCCCAAAGGTGATCTCCATACTACTCCTTTCACAGTTCATGTTGGCCTTGGTGGTAGCTAGGAACGGACATCCTAGAATGATGGGCATGTTCCTCAAATCGTTAGGTACATCCATGTCAAGGACGAGGATATCTACGGGAAAATAGAAATCCTTGACCTTGACGATTACATCCTCAATAATGCCCCTCAGTGTGGTGACCGAACAATTTGCTAATTGTAGAGTTACTATGGTTGGCCTGAGTTCACCTAACCCAAACCTCTCATAAAGAGAAGTCGGGATTAGGTTGATGGATGCACCTAGGTCCAATAGTGCCCTATCAAAAGTGTATTCCCCAATAACGCATGGGATCAAGGGGGCACCTGAATCTTTCTTCTTTTGAGGAAGGTGATGCAGGATAACAAAACTTGCCTGCTCAGAGAGAATCACCTTCCTCGAAGTGGCTTCTCTCGAGTTACGCTTTTGGGTACATAGTTCTTTCAAGAATTTAGCATAATCTAGGATGTGCTTAATAGCGTCGAGGAGCGGAATATTGATCTCTACGCTCTTGAATAAATTTAGGAGCTCCTCGTTGCTATCTAGGGTTTTCTTCTTCTTGGTTTTCAATAGGGCTTCAGGGAACGGGATATGGGTGGTATTTTCAATTTTCGGTCCCTGGGCCTTATTGCCTTCTTCAATCTCCTCCTCTCTCTCAAGCTCCCCAGGGTTTTGGCATCTAGAAGGTAATTCAGGATTCTGGGTCTGCTTTCCACTTCTCAAGGTGACGGAGTTTGCAGAGGCATATGGATTCGGGTCTTGAGATGGGTTAGTGAAGATTGGAGGGCCTTGATTGGTCAAGTAACCAGAAGAAGAAGAAGAGGAGGGACCCTGCTCAACCACCTGAGCATGTGCATGTGGGTCCCTTCGATTCCCATACCCTTGGGCTCTATTGCCCTAATTTTGCACATTGCGTGGGTTAGGTACAGGTTGGAATGGTAGAGATCTAGGTTGTTGGGTGTTAGTAATTAACCTGGATTGCAAGTTATCCAATGATGTCTTCATTTGCTACATAAGCTGAAGCATGGACCCTTGCATTTCCACCATCTACCGGTTTAAATCAGTCTGCCCTGTAGATTGTTGGGCATTCCAAGATGGCTGAGTAAACGGTCTCGAGGGCAACTGGGTGTATACTTGACCCTGACCCATAGGTCTTTGAGATGCATAGTTGCTAGGTCAAGTTTGGTCCTGTTACCCCTTACTTTCCCAGGAAAAGCTAGGGTGGTTCCTCCAACCTGAGTTATAAGTGTTGGAATACAGGTTGGACCTAACATTCTCCTGTATTGCATACTCATCCTCATAGGACGAGGATGGAGAGAAGGAAGGATCAGAAAAACTAGGATCAAAGGCCCCATTTTGGAACCCATAAGGTACCGAGAAATCCTAGCTCACAGGTTGAGCCGATACAAGTTGGTTCACGAACTCTCGCCCCGTGGGAGCTCATGAGGAATGGAATCTCAAATTCTGGGATTGAGTAGGTGTAGAAGTGTTTCCCATATTCCCATACATCCATTCTTCCATTCTCTTAGGAACCAAGTCCATTTTATCGAGTTTATTACAAATCAATTCCATGTCAAATGAATGAGAATCCTGGATCTCATTAGCACTTGACCTGGGTTATTGGGACCGGTTGAATGCATCCATGGAGGCATGATTAATTGAGTTCTCACTCATTTCCTCAAGCAGGTCGTATGCACTATCTGCATCCCTATTGAGGAAATTGCCTTCGCAAGAGGTGTCCATGTGATTACAGAGTTGATCAACCAACTTGTGACATAAAATCTGCACGAGTTGCCATTTCAACACCTCGTGGTGTGGACACTTCCCCAAAAGTTCCTGGAATCTCTCCCAGGCACCATGAAATGGTTCCCCTGGCTGCTGGGCGAAAGTGGTAATCGCCCGTCACAAGGCATTGGTCCTTCCGATAGGGAAGAATTTCTTCAAGAAAGTCGACTTAAGAGTAGCCCAAGTTTCTATCGGCCTTCCTATGGTCCGATACTAATGTGTGGCCTTATCCCTGAGAGAGTGGGGGAAGAGCCTCATGATCATTTGCTCTTCATTCACATTCCTTGCTCTAGTGGTTTGAATCAAAGTGGTCAGATCCTCCAGGTGCTGGAATGGGTCCTTCGAGCCAAGCCCATAGAAATGCTTAATCAGACTTAAGACTTGGGACTTGATTTCTATGTCTCCGACGGGAATCATAACATCAGGATGTTCCCTATTGTTTGAATAATCATAAAAATCCTTCAAGGACCAAGTGCCCTGACCATGCATACGTTGGAACCATTGCTGCATCTGCTGCAATTCTTCCAATTGCCTCTAAATCAACTCCTGTTGGTTCGGGGATGGGGGAGGTGGTTGTTGATCAGCCATGGGATCTACTTGGCTATAGCTCAACCTCTACCTCCGAGAATGGTCTAAAGGTCCTTCCAATCTAGGGTTCAATGACCTCCTTCCAAGCATACACTAGAAGGAAGTCGGAATGACGGGGAAGAGAGGGAACTCTGTAGCACAAAAATACAAGCCTGTCCTTAGGTGGGGTAGCCTAAAGGTCAATAGACTCTCAGAATCCGTCCTAAGATTATGGACAATTTACTTTACTTATATCTAGGCAATTTGACTAGTTAGGAGGAGGGACTGGGGAGAAGGTTCTTCCTTTGGCTTGCGCCTACGATTCCTAGTGTACCCCCCAGCCGCGGTCGTTTGACACTACTCCCCTAGATAGACATCAGATTGACCAGTATAAGCAGGTTAATCACGAATAATCTCATTTTGGATCCCGACAAGCAAATGATTCCTTAGGGCCAACGTCTAATCGATTTTAGTTAGGCTTGGGAAAATGGTGCTTCTGGAATGTAATGGGCCCTTAATGGGTTGTGCCCTTAATGATTTGTCTGATAATGTGTGAATGTGCACAACCAAGAATTTTTCAAGGAAGATTATTAATGATGAGGTGAGTTTTAGGGTTCGAATCTTGCTTAGTAGCTTTTAGGATTCAAATGTTAGGTGTATTCAACAAAGTTATGTGAGGCAAACCAAGTTTTGAAAGCACGTGTTCAAGTATTTTCCTTTATAAATCGAGAAAATATGTAGTGCCTAGCTTGACCTAAATATTGAATCCTATGGGGCAGCTACAAATGAGTTTCTTTTAAATTAGGTGGTGTAGCCCGAACAATTCAATCAATCGACTCAAATGCACCACCTATCAAGGCACATAGAAAGGTGATTAACCTAATATGATTTCTACTCTTTTATGTGTTGTATTGGTGTACCAGTTCCATAGGTCAGAATCCCGGTTGAGTAGATGAAAATCAAGTTAGGTTATGTGCCTCAAATGTGGGTGTATAATGTGTGTATATTGATTCGTCCCACAGAAAGTATCTTTTATATATATATATATGATGCAAGGGTGAGATGAGTGGAGGTGGAAAACAAGACAAACAATTCTATCCTAGGGTTTATGCAAGCACCTAACTAGATTGGGTCTTGGTTATGAGTGTGGCGAAATTAAACTAATGGGGGAGAATGTGGGGGACACTTACAACATACTCTACCCACACTTTACTCCAGTCTGCTGCAGTTGGATCTCCATGCTAGGGTACCTGCAAGACAATAGATCAGAGATAAGCAGGGTTAGTACTATGTAAATGCAAAGAAGTGCAGAAAATAATAATGTAAATTCCGTTGCCTCCCTGGCAACAGCGCCAAAATGATGGACGTGTTTCACGTGTTTGAAATTAGAGTTAAGTGTAACCCGTCATTGTAGTCGCAAAACTCATTATCAAATAAAATTTCACTGAAACTCCAAGGGAGTCCCGAGTCGAACAAAGGGAGGCAACGTTTACTTAGCTTGAAAATCGTGCTTTGTTTTGTTTGTTTTTGGTGTTTTAGCTTTTGTTATTTTTTTGTGTTTTTGAAATAAGAAGACAAGCAGAATAAATTAACAAGAGACATGAAACAAATATGATATATATCACTCCAATGTCAATTACAATGATCTATGAAGGCATAAAAGAGAAAGAAGTGAGAAGGAATCTCCCGAATCAGCTGTTTGGCGAGACGACGGCACCTTGCGGAAGCTTGGACGGAGTTGAGAAGAGGGACAACGAAGGTGAGAAGCAAGAGGACGTCAGGTAGAGGAAAGCTTCAGCATGACTTCAGAATGGAGGTGAGGAGGCAGAGATGATCTACTACCAAAATAGAGGTGGGAGGATGGCTCCAAGGTGACCTATGAATGGGGATGTGAAGAGGGAGGAATATTTGGTGGGGCAGAGGTTCGTTACACTAATAGGAGCCTTGGGAGCTTGAGAGTAAGCTCTAACGGAGCATTGGTAGGCTTGCTAGAGCTTAGGAGTAGTTGGGAGTAGAGTAGGTAGAGATGAAGAGGAATGAGGGGTGTAGGGGTGCTTATATAGTGATGGGAGAAAGAGCATCCCGCGCATAGACATTCAGTGACAGCTACAAGCATCAGTAAAGGTCGCTCGAGCTGTCATTGAAGATCCACGCCTCTTCATTGCCATGGCTAGTGCACGCACTGCATAGGCCATTTAGTGATAGCTGCAAGTGTCACTAAAGCCCCACTCTTCTGTCACTGCAAATCAGCGCCTACCTTTCATGCCCGCAGCTGTTGCTGAGGGTGGATGCGCAGTGTCTGTTGGATTAAGAGGTGAACGGCTGAGGTGGCGCAGAGATCGTGCATCTTGATCGCGCATGAGATGGCACATTCTCGAGGAGCGTCGATGGCCGCGTGCAGCATCCGCGCTTAGCTATGCATTCACGTAGCCTCATCTCAGCCGCTCATGTGCAATCGGGCGATCGAATTCTAGGTGCTTCTCTTCTGCGACTAATTGGTGGCGCTTGGGAGAGTCGAACCCTCGCCCTTTATTTACGAAGCAGCCGCTCCACCGTTTGGCCAGGGAGACGGATTGTCGGGTGGAGGGCGAAGCGGTCGCACGTCTCGACCGTTGGATGAAGATCCAACGACCAAGATGAGGCCTTCCTTGAGCTACCTGAGGCCAGGTGAGGAGAGACACTTCTTCAGCCGTGGAGCGCACATCTCAGCCGTTGGATTGAGATCCAATGGCTGGGATCTCATCTTGTGGTGGGCTTGGGATCATATTGGCTCATGTGGGGCAGTCTGGATGGCACCATGTGGTGCCATCTGGGCCATCCATCTTCTTTTTCATGTGGAGGGTACTATAGAGCTCTGATCGGGGTGATTCTCGCGCTGACGGACTGTGATCGTCACTCTAAATCCATCCGTACAGTCAGATTATTCATTCGAAGCCCATAAATATGTCGCACTGCCTCCTGGCCATGTAAAATGACGGAATTAATGTACATAATATACAACTATCGTAAATGCAATGCAATGGATGTTTGTGCAATATTTATATCATGATATGCAATGCGAGGCCTAGGAACTATCGTAAATAAGCATTTTATGATGAATTTATACGTGTTTATCAACGTGACTATGACAAACGGGTTTCCCGTTAATGTAGTCACGACTGACTATTTTGCAGGTGGGGAATAGGTGGGAATTCACACATATCAGGATCATCAGATTTCTACTATTGATTCTTCTCCTCCCCTCACGATTATGATTCCCACCCATCCATGATTGAACTGAAGCCCTTACCTGACTCACTCAAATACATGTTTTTGGGTGGTAGTATGTTGTTCACTCTGAAATGGGTTTTAAAATTGTCGCATTGCAGTATAGCTCAAATCAGTGTGAAAACATATAGAATTTATTACTCAAATGAAATCCGAGGTCAAACATAGGGAGCAATTGGAATTCACATGCTAATCTCAATAAAATATAATTGAGCACAAGATTTAAGCCAAATAATATCAGGAAATGAATAATAATTGCTCAAAAGTGATGATCAATGTAGAACATGAGTATAACAAGAATTTAACATGATAAGAGGAGATCTATACAAAATAATGGTGATTTAGATCACCAATTATTTAGTATAGATATATGAATACTAAGGTAATTAATAATATCACAGGATCAGATCAATCAAATATCTACACAATAGCTTGAAAGCTACATTAATCAGACGTCTTCTTTGGAGATCAGACGCCTTAAATGTTCAACTGCTACAGTGCTTTCCTCTTTGTTTCTTCTCTGTTCTTCTTCTTCTTCCTCTTCTCTTCTTTTCGTCAGCTGGGGATTCTCTTCTCTTCTTTTCCTCGTCTTCTTTGGTCCTCCTCTTCTGCCTTCCCTCTTCTTCTTCCTTATCTTTCCTTCTTCTCTTCATGAGGGAACACAGTCATTACATTGGCTACGTGTTAGCCGATCTGAGGAGCAAAGCCCTCCCTTGCCCCGTGCACTCTCTCTTTCTCTCCTCTTAGGTTCCGCCCTCCCAGGGCCATGCACATCAGGTTATCGGGTAATCGGACCTAGAGCGTACCTGGGTCTAGGGCTGCTGGCGTGGGTGGTAGCCGAGTGAACAAGGCTTAGGCAAGTAGTCGGGTGCACCAGGTCCATGGGGGAAGTGTCACAGACAAGGCACGTGAGGGTGCGAGGGACCTCACCCCCCTGTGTTACTTGAGGCAACAAGCACATTGTAGAAATTCAATAAATGCGCCTTCGCATGCCCGTCAGTTTCCGAGGTGGGACTAAAGTCCCACCCTTCTTTCCGCGATAGCAGCGGCTGAAGTTCATCGCCAATTGGAGCACAAGGTTGGTTAGCGTCTTAATTTGTTGGTCCACGCACGTTCTGGGAAGAGTTTCGTGCCTCCTGAAGCTTGAACCTGGAGATATCAACACCTGGAGCGAGCTTCGAGCAAGCTTGGAGCTTCGAGCAGGCTTGAAGCTTCTCGGTAATGGCGTAGAGTGAAACTTGAGAATCGAAAATACGACCTCACTGCTACATTAGAATAGCTCATAAGCATCGCTAAACCAAGGCGAAGGTAGTGGCGGTGATTTCATGGAGGGTGGTGGTCTATGGTGGCTGGACGGAGTCGGGAATAGCATGTGAAGGTGGGTTTGGTCGTCGACATGTTTGGGTGAGTGCAGTGGAGAATAGGTAGAGGGCTTTTGATGTGGGGAGTATGGCGGAGCTCGTGGTCTAGTTGGCAAGGGGGATGGACGTGTGTGGCGGATGGGAACCCTCGCCGGAGTGGTCGCTGGAGATGGAGGAGATGAAGGCATTTAGTGTCTTCGGTGGTCGAATTTGAAGAATAGAGAGAGAAGAGAGTAGGGGAGATGAGGAAACTATAAAACCTAATCTAAGGATGAAATGGGGAGATATTCCCATGCTGGTGTGATGGTCGGATGTGGGGAAGGCAAACCTCCGAAGGGAGAGATGGCGAGGAGGAAGGGGCTAGGGCACCTCTGATGTGGTCATCAAGAAGCGAAGGAAGTTGAGAAGCAAGAAGACGCTCCCAATTTGGCCATTGGGAGGCTGTGGGACGACGAGGGAGGAGCTCACCGGAGCTAGGTCAGAGTAGGCCGAAGTAGGGTTAGGAAGAGGGTTTTGTGGCCAAATCCTAGCTGAAAAATTGCGCAAGGCCTCGGAGGTGCTTATATAGGGCTTAAAAGGAGGTTCCAAGCTTGGAAACAAGCTTGGAAACCTTGGAGCGTACATAAAGGAATGATACCCATTCCTTCTAAAGGTTCGCATAAGCTTTTTGGAAGGAGTTGGGATCCCTGGATGGGCTCATTTGGAAGGAAATTCCACAAGGAATCTGTGTTTCAAATCTGGGATTAATTGATTGAGAATCGAGCGAGAAATCCTCGCTCAAAACTCAACAGTGAAGGTTTACCTTTCAAAAATGGTGTGGGGACTGATATGCAATTTATTCAAAAGTTAGGGGCATACATGCGAGAGAAAAGAGTCAGACTGGACCAAATTGCAAACTAGGTCAAGATGATCTCAGATTAGGCCCAAATTTTGGTACAAACCTAATTTGGACCCAAGGAATCCAATGATGAAGTTAAAATTAGGTTTTGACCAAGTTTGACTGGATAATTTATGCAAAAACTCAAATTAGGGTAAATGTCAGTCTCAAACTTTATTTTGGGTCAAGATGGGTTCTGATGGTCAAATTGAAGGTACCAAACCCTAGAGAATATTTTTATATGAATTTTAGAGGGTTTAGGTGAATTTTATCCTGACCAGAACCACAATTAATTAAGTAGGTCTCTTTTTAGGGTTTCAGAAGTCATTTAATTCTCAAAACACGTGAAAACCCTTTTCTGTATGTTCTAACCCATTTGTTAGCCTTTTAGAACCACTTGACCCTTAATTAACCCTTGGGAATACCCGTGGTTGTACTGCATTCATGATATGATGGTAAAATTACAATTTTAACCCTAATTTCTTGTCTTTCACTCAGAATGATTATTCAATGAATTACAGTCCTCTGACAGTTATGCTGGTGCATTTAATGACTTAATCAGATCAAATTAAGCTAGTTATGGCTCTTGATGGTGTTCCCATCATACCCCCATGCCTAGCTTTTGCTAGTCCCTTAGCAAATTATTGTTCGCTCTAAAATGGGTTTTAAAATTATCGTAATGCAGTATAGCTTTAATCAGTGCGAAAACATATAGAATTTATTACTCGAATAAAATCCAAGGTCGAATACAGAGAGCAAATGGAATTCACATGCTAATCTTAATAAAATATAATTGAGCACAAGATTTAAGCCAAATAATATTAGGAAATGAATAATAATTGCTCAAAAATGATAATCAATGTAGAACATGAGTATAACAAGAAATTAACATGATAAAAAGAGATCTATACAAAATAATGGTGATTTAGATCACCAATTATTTAGTATAGATATATGTATACTAAGGTAATCAATAATATCACAGGATCAGATCAATCAAATATCCACACAGTAGTTTGAAAGCTATAGTAATCAGACGTCTTCTTTGGAGATCAAACGCCTTAAATGTTCAGCTGCTACAGTGCTTTCTTCCTTGTTTCTTCTCTATTCTTCTTCTTCCTCTTCTCTTCTTTTCATCTGTTGGGGGTTCTCTTCTCTTCTTTTCCTCGTCTTCTTCAGTCCTCCTCTTCTTCCTTCCCTCTTCTTCCTTAGCTTTCCTTCTTCTCTTCACAAGGTAACACAATCATGACATCAGCTAAGTGTTAGCCAGTCTAAGGAGCAAAACCCTCCCCTGCACCATGCACTCTCTCTCTTTCTCTCATCTTAGGTTCTGCCCTTCCAGGGCCATGCACATTGGGTTATTGGGTAATCGGACCTAGAGCACACCCGAGTCCAAGGCTGCCGGCGTGGGTGGCAACCAAGGAGTGAACAAGGCTTAGGCGGGTATTCAGGTGCACCAGGTCTGTGGGGGAAGTGTCATGAACAAGGCACGTGAGGGCACGGGGGACCTCACCCCCTGTGTGACTTGAGGCAACAAGCACAATACAGAAATTCAATATATGCATCTTCGCATGCCCATCAGTTTCCGAGGTGGGACTAAAGTCCCACCCTTCTTCATGCGACAACAGCGACTGAAGTTCATCTCCAATTGTAGCATAAGGCCGGTCAACATCTTAATTTGTTGGTCCATGCACGTTCTGGGAAGAGTTTCGCACCTCCTGAAGCATGAACTTGGAGATATCGAGACCTAGAGCGAGCTTTGAGCAATCTTGAAGCTTCTCGGTAATGGCGTGAAGGAGCGAAACCTGAGAATAAAAAATATGACCTCACGGCCACATTAGAATGGCTCATAAGCAACATCGGACCACGACGAAGGTAGTGGCAGTGATTTCGTGGAGGATGGTGGTCTGTGGTGGTCGGATGGAGTCGGGAATAGCATGTGAAAGTGGGTTTGGTCATCGGCATATTTGGGTGAGTGGAATGGAGAATAGGTAGAGGTCTTTTGATGAGGGGAGTATTGCGGAGCTTATCGACTAGTTGGCGAGGGCGACTGACGTGTGTGGTGGATTGGAACACTCGCCGAAGTGGTCGTCGGAGTTAGAGGAGATGAAGGCATTTGGTGTCATCGGTTGTAGGATTTGAAGAATAGAAAGAGGAGTAAGGGAGATGAGGAAACTAAAGGACCTAATCTAAGGACGAAAGGGGGAGATATTCCCATGTCGATGTGATGGCTGGACGTGGGGAAGATGAACCTCCGAAGGGAGAGATGGCGAGGAAGAAGGGGCTAGGGCACCTCTGATGAGGTCGTCGAGAGGCAAAGGTAGTCGGGAAGGAAGAAGACGCTCCCAATTTGGCCATTGGGAGGCCAAGGGATGACAGGGGAGGAGCTCGCTGGAGCTAGGTCAGAGTAGGCTAGAGGTAGGGCTAGGAAGAGGGTTTTGTGGCCAAATCCTAGCTTGCGCAAGGCCTCGGAGGTGCTTATATAGGGCTTAAGGGAAGGTTCCAAGCTTGGAAACAAGCTTGGAAACCTTGGAGCTTATGTAAACGAATGATACTGATAATGCTACATTTTATGACGATAATTCTGCCAAACAGGGTTGGTCTTAAGGATAAAACACACAGATAACACATCATAAATGGGCATGGGAGCATTGCATGCATTGCACATCGAGATTGCTTATAATGCATTATTAATGGCCATTTGTACAAGTGCATATCAAAACAAGCCTCAGATGAGCAATTGGACCACACGGATCGATTCAAAATGACGAACGGAGTCCAACGGACTCAAAATCAACCAAATATGACAATTCGGAGCACCCGCAATTGACCTAAGAAGTTCTGACTGTTGATCTGATGATCAATGGCCCACAACGTGTAATGTGGCACCCGATCAGCACCAGCCAGCCAACGCCCAGCCTCCTTTATCCACCGCAGGATGAATCTCAGCCGTCAATCTTCGATCGGATGGTCAAGAGTATCCACCGCAGCACCTGTGCACATTCCCTTCATCACCCACAGGGATGCTCTCAGTCGTTCGATCTGCGATCGAACAGCTGAGAGCAAATCTTGCTCCATCCATCCAACGGCTGAAACACCTGTGCACCTGCCTCCTCTCCGCGACCATCTGCCTTCACAGCGCAGCAGTCGTGCCCCCACTACATGCATAGGGGGCGCACATTCAAATTGCAGAAGAGATGAATCCGACAGCAGAGTCACAAGCCGATGAAATTCAGCCATTCATCTCTGATCTGATGGCTTGGAAGCAGGCAACGTGGAGCGATCATGTGCATCCAACCGAGATGCGCACATAGCGCCTACGAGGCGCAATCCTGAAGAGCTCTCATTGCCCGATCTCGACCGTCCGATCTACGATTGGATGGTCCTCAGTGGCTACATGTGGATCACCAAGAAGAGGAAGCACAGAGTGTGCGGACGACCAACGAGCAAAGGGCCTTCACCGACATTTCAAGAATGGTTCTAGCGACGTCCCAGACATCACTAAAGCCCCTTTTTATTTAGAAAGCCCTTCTTCCTATATAAACCCCTTCCAACCACCCATGTAAAACATTCAATTCTTTTGCAAGTGCTCTACCCCACTCCTTGCCACCTTTAACACTCTTTTGTAACCATCGGAGTCGACGAGTCGCCAACGGAGCCAACCTCCACTACCATGGTTGCCTTGCCTTCTTTTCTCTCTCTCTCTAGCTTAGCTTTATTTTACTTATGTTCAAGCATTTAGCTAGTGTTGTATTTGTAAAACTGAAATTGCATGTTAAATGACGATGTTTCCTATCTAGCTATTGCCTCTCTCTTTTCATCAAGTCTTTCTTAGCTTAATTTGACAAATGATGTGAAAAAGAACTCTAACCCTATTCTCTCTCTCTCACTTTTCTCTTACATTTTCCCACAAGCAAAACCTGCCATTTCCATGACACTTAAGTGATAGAAAAATCCGATTTCACGCCTCCCTATGTTCGACACTCGGACTCACGTTCGTTTCTTTATTTAAAATCGACGTTGCGAATGCAAAGCTACAACAACCTATTTATACAAACGCATCCGCACCTCGTTAGTTTTTGGTGCCATTGCCAAGGAGGCAACGGATTTGCTTTGTCACTTTCATTTTGCATCCATGCTCACATCATCTAACGCATCTTCTCTCTCTACTTGATTGATCACAGGAACGCAGCGCCTGGGCAACGGAGAAGCACGACTCATGATGGTGGAGGTGGAGTGAGCGCCAGACCGGTTATGGGTATCTCTCTTCCCGTGGTTGTTTGCTTGCCTTAAAATCTAAAAAAAAAATTAAAATCAGAAAAAATCAGCGTGGTGAATGATTGCCTGATCCTCATCCTTAACTCATCACCCAATGAAAAAATAATACACTCTAACATTCTCAAAGACCTAATCTTTTTGGAGTGTTCCTTTTCTTTTTGAGTGGTGTTTGCGAAGCCACCATGAATTGACATGGACCGCACCACTCACCCCTAAAATTGACTCATTTAGTAGAAATTGCATGAACACTAGGATGAGCACATTAGGGTTTTAGAGCCTCATCACGTTAAAGGAAATCCACTCTCACTGATTATGTGCAAAACTTGGCGTGCCCACTTGAAACTTGCCTGAAAACATTAAGACACGTCAACCCGAAAAGACACTAAAGCAAGGACAAACGTTAAAAGGCACCACATCTTAAACCCTTGCTTGAAAACCATGTCTTGATTAGGAGCACACACATCTAAATTGGATAACTATGAGGCACCACCCCAATCAATGCCTCATCGCTAACCTAAGCATAAGCACTACCCTAGCCCCATTAAAACAGAGTAGATGTCCCTAGGTAAGACTGGGTTAAGTCTCAAGAGGCGTAGCTTTGTTTGCTAGGCACTTGGCCTTCATTCCCTTAGTAGAATCTGGTGACTAGGTTGCAAAGAAGTGTCAAACAACCGTGGCTATGGGGTCTACGGAACCAGCGACGTAAGCCAAAGGAAGAACCTTCCCCATAATCCCCTTGTAATCAACCTCGCCAGATTAGCTTTGGGAAGGGCGGTCCCGTGCCTACAGACTCGATCGTTCCTTTGGAGATTTCTTGGTTCCCTAAGGAATACATTGTAAGGACTGGGCTTATTTGCTTGATTGTACACACATGCCTCTCGCATCTGTCTCTCTCTGCATCCCTCCCCCGCTCTTCTCTGGTGTATGCACAGGAGATGATCACTTCATCCCAAGTTGTTTGTTTTGGGACGAGAAACCAGGAGACCTGATCTTGCTAGAGATGGCCGAACCTAGAGTAGATGAGGTTGAGGACCAACCTCCACCAGGTACGATGGCCATCATCCAAGCCCAGATTAATGCAAACCACCAGCTTCAGCAGCAGCAGATCCACACTATCATGCAAGCCATACACTGGTTGTAGAACCCGCAAGGGCAACCACCACCACCTTTGCAGAACCCACTGGGGCAACCACCACTTGATCCACCACAATTCTAGGGCCAACCTATGCCCCTCCGTGACTTCTACAATCCTTCTGCGATTCGGATCGAACCTCACCTTAGGGTCCAAGAGGGGGGGGATGATTTTGAGCTGAAACCAAATGTCCTAAGCCTAATTCAAAGCCACTTTCATTGGAGCTCAAATGAGGACCCCTTCCAGCACCTAGAGGATCTTGACCGGATCACACAGACTGTAAAACCCAAGAACATCAACCTAGATATTGTTTTGATCAAGATGTTCCCCTTATCGCTGAGAGACAAAGCGTCGCACTGGCTTAGAACTTTAGGAAGACCTATCTCCACCTGGGAAGAACTAAGCCATGCATTTCTAAAGAAATTCTTCCACATAGGAAAAACCAATGCCCTCAAAAGAGCCATCACCACTTTTACACTCCAGGGCAGGGAACAGTTCCATGAGGCATGGGAGAGGTTTAATGAATTATTGAGGAAATGCCTACACCATGAAGTACCAAGGTGGCAATTGGCCCAGATCTTCTACCACGGTCTAGACAGCAACCTTCGAAACTCCATCGATGCCTCATGCGGGGGAAACTTCCTAAACAAAGATGAGGAGAGCGCGTTTGAGCTCTTTGAGTCTATGAGCGAAAATTCGCTCAACAATGCCTCCATGACCCAGTTTAGTCGATCCAATCAACTCCGTGGTTGGATCTATGAGGTATAAGCGAATTTTGGAATGGTTGACATGGATATTATTGCTAAAAAAATGATCGAGTAGAGTTAGTAGATAAAATGATTGATGAACTGTTGAACCAGACCAGGAACACGCTATAGACTTTCTCCCTAGCAAAGGAGCTCACAACATTGACCTGGTCCAGCTACTAAGCCAAATGAACCTGGAACAACCCCTGACCATGTTCCAGGGAGGGACCTTTGCTCCCTCAACCCCTGATTACTCTCTTCCCTCCCCCTCGACACCTTCTATCTTTGAAGATGTCTAGGCTATTCAAGGTTACTCTAAACTTGACCCTTTCTCCAACACCTATAATGCTAACTAGCGTAATCACCCCAACTTCACTTGGACAAACCAGAAATCTCCTCAATTCCAGAACCAACCCAGGCCAAACCATCAGCCAAACCCGCCCTCCTATCAGTAAGGTCCACCGGTTAGACCCCCCTACAATCCAAATAGGGCGGCCCCTCCCCCACAAAACCAAATGGACACTCTGATAAAGATGATGGCTGACATGAACCAAAAACATTAGGAGGAAATGGCCTTGGTGAATGGACAGCTAAGCCAGCTTCTAGATTGTAAACAGTAGGGATCCCTTCCTTCACAACTGCAGTCGAACCCGCGAAACGTAATTAACAGAGGCCCCAATTCGTAAGTGTTCCAAGGCAATTCTGGGTAGGCCCACATCGTCCAGCCAGCCCCACAAACACCCCCTGGGTTTGGTGCTTCTTCTTCCTCTTCTTCTCAAGGATCCACCCATGGTCCCAATGCCTCTATGAATGCGCTGACCTTAAGAAGTGGCACCAAGACCCAGGATCCCAAATGGCCGACTCCTCTTGTGACTTCACCTCCTGAGATACCCTACTCTGAAGAGGCACAGGAAAAACCCAAGTACCCAGAAATGGACCCTATTCACCTTCAAACACCATATCCCGAGGACTTAGAGAAGATAAAGAAAAAGAAAAGTGTTCTGGAGAATGAGGAGCTTTTGGAGATCTTTAAGTAGGTCCAGATTAATATCCCACTCCTCAAGGCCATCAAGCACATTCCAGCTTATGCTAAGTTCTTGAAGGATTCCTGTACGCCAAAGTGTAAGCCGCAACCCCAAGCACCTAAGAAGGTTGTGCTCTCAGAGCAAGCGAGTTCCGTGATATTGAGCAACCTTCTACTCAAATGAACTAACCCAGGAGCACCCCAAATATCCTGTAATATCGGGGACATGACATTTAATAGAGCGCTCCTGGACTTCGGTGCTTCCATCAATCTGATTCCAATGACCCTGTACCACCAATTTGGATTTGGAGAATTGACACCTACACCTGCGACCATCCAGTTGCCGGATAGATCTATGAAGACCCCGAAGGGGGTTGTAAAGGACAAGATTGTTCGGGTCAAGGACTTCTATTTCCCAGTTGCCTTCTTGGTGCTTAACATGGAAGTCCCTGAACAGCGACAGAACACACCCATCATCCTAGGCAGACCTTTCTTAGCTACGGCTAAGGCAAACATCGATTGTGACACAGGATGCATGGAAATCACCTTTGGAGATAGGACGATGCAGTTGGATATCTTCAGGGCGACCAAGTCTTTCAATTGTGACTGGGTTGAGGAACATGATTGATGAGAACCTCATCATGAGCCATAACTAGCTCATTTTGACCTAATACAAATGATAAAAGCTCCTACATAACTCAAGGAAAGGCTTAACTCAGAGAATTCTGAGTTTAAGGAGAAAACAAGTCAAAAGGGGTAAAAATGCGATTTTACCAGTATAATCTGCATACAGGTCCAAACATAGGTCAAACAAACCAAATAAGAAGGAAAGTGGGATGATCTGATAAGGGTTACAGCAATTCCAAGGAACTAAATGATAATCTGTAACCCTAAAACAAACCCACTTCAATTCACGAGGTTCAAGGCAAAGAAAAAATGGAATAAACCCTCTAAAATTCATATAAAAATAATCTCTAGGGTTTAGAACCTTCAATTTGACCTTAGGAACCCATCTTGACCTACATTGAGAACCATACCCAATTAATAACTTAATTTGAGTTTTTGCGTAAATTGACCAGTCAAACAAGGTTTAATCTAGAAATAAAATTCACCATCAGATTCCTTAGGTCCTAATTAGTCATGTATAAAAACTTGAGCCTAAGAAGAAACCTTCTTGACCAACTTTACATTTTGGTCCTCATCTATTTACTTTTTGGCCCTCAACTTTTGAACCCTCGCATTTTGGCCCCTAACTCTCCTTCATTCTTTGCGTTCAGGTCCTCCCTGCAAAACCTGCCAGCACCATGCTCCGGCGACCTTGCGCGGAGCATGGCGCCGCGCAGGGTGAGGGAGAGGGTCTGGCAAGTCAACCAGGGGTGCCCTGCGTCGTCAGCCGTCGCAGGAACACCCCCTGGTCGCTGCAACCCACCATAACGGCCGTGCGAATGCACGGACGGTATGGGTAACCTTACTCCGGCGTCCTCCGACGAGGGAGACACGTCGTCTCCCTCCTCCCTCCTCTCTGGTTCAGCCCCTATAAATACCCCCCGTCGCTCCGTCGTTCAAAGGAGCTCGGTCCTGACGGAGAAAGACCCCCACTTCCTCTCTTCCCACTCCGACAGGAAGCCCTCCAGCTCCGGCGGCCTCCCCTCTTCCTCCTCGTCGCTCTGCCGCACTACCAGCTGCAGGGTTGCTCTCCCTCGCTCTTCCCGCGCCACGCCGCACCCAGCTAGCGCCTCTCCGGCCCTCTGCTCGCCGCCGCCCCTTCCCCCGGGCATCTTCTTCTCCGGCGACAGTCGATACGACTGTCGCCTGCTCCGGCCCCTCCTCGTCCTGCTAAGTAGGTAGAACTCCTCCTCTTCCTCCCCTCTTCCTTTTCCTCACTTTAAACATTTACCGTCGCCCTCGATTCCGACCAATCACCCTCACCTTCTCCGCCTCCGGCCATCCTCCGGCGAGCCGCTCCCATCACTCCAGCAACCCACACGGCTCGCCGACCACCGCAGAACCTCCGCCTCCTCACCCTGATCAACCTCCGCCCTTCCACTTCCCCCAAATCACCCTCTGCAACTCCACCGAACAAACCCATCTCCCGACCCACAGTCCGACCTAGGGCAGCTCTTGGGCTCCGCCCCGCCGCCTGCACACCCCCCGACCACCTTCGTCGTGCCACGGCGAAGGTCCTCCGCGTTTCTGATTGGGCCGAGAGGCCGTTTTTCTGTGGGCAGGTACCTGCGCTCGTCGCCGCCATTGTTGAAGCGAAGCAGCTTCTTCACCTGCTGCCCCAGGTGCGCCGCGCCCAGGTCACGCTCCCAGGCTGTGCGGGGGCATTTCGGCAAAGCGTTAGGCTGCAGTTGAGGCGAATCCCTCGCGCGAAGGCCTCGCGTAAAGCTGCGATTACCAGCTGCTTCCTCCGCGCAGGCGCGAAATTGGGGTGGGTCATTTAGTCCCACCTCGGAAGGCTCTGAAGGAGCGCAGCGGTATAAAGCGAAAAAGTGCTGGAGGCTTATTGCCTCAGCACACGGGGTGAGGTCCCCTTCACCCGCCCGGTTACCCGGTCTCGTCCGCGCTCACGCCCCGCGGACCTGGCCCGACCCGACTTAGACTGACCTGCACTCCTCGCCCACCACGCACGCCGGTGGGCCTGGACCCGAGCACGACCCGTACCCGGCAGCTCTGGGAGAGCTATCCGAAGAGCGGTTTCTGTGAGAGAGAGACGCGGGGGAGGGTAGAGATAGGTTTTGCCCCTCTGATCAAGCTGTGTAAGTGTGCAGGCACAGGTGAAGAAGAACCGTGGAAGAAGACGAAGGCTGAAGGAAGGAGGATCACCGAGCGGCACTGTAGCAGCGGCGGTTTAACCGTCCTGAAGGCAAAGAAGGAGAAGGAAGGCGAGGCAGAGGAGAACACAGAGAGGCCAAGGGAAGAACTGAAAGAAGAGCACGAGAAGATCTGAAGAAAGAAAGAAGAAGAAGAACATCACCGCTCTGCAGAAGAAAAAGGAAGAGACGAGCAGAAACAGCTGAAAGAAGAAGAAGAACATCACCACTGCAGATAAAGAAGAAGAACAAAGGAAGAGAGTAGAAGATCTGAGAAGGAAGAAGAGGAGAAGCAAAGAGAAAAGAAGAAAAGCCAACAAATTCTCTCTCTCTCTCTCTTTATTTTTGTAATAGGAATTTGTATCTCTAGAATACAGTTTGCTCCCTGAGTTCGACATCGGGAACTCTTTTATTTTTCGAGTAACAAATTGTATTAAACTGGTAATCACCTCTCTCTATACTATACTACGACGAAATAATAAAACTATAGAGGAAGGTCGCCACCAGTTTTTGGCGCCGTTGCCGGGGAGCAACGGCTATTCTAGAGGTAAAAATTCCTATTTATTTTTAGTTTCTGATAATCTCCTCTCTTTTGTGCAGCTACAGGAAATCAAGAAGACAAGCAACCGCACGACAACCACTCCGAGGATAGGTAAAATTTTTTCCTCTCGCTATTAACCCCTAAACTCTAAAGAGGAAGAAAAGAAAAGAACAAGCAATATAGGGCTAACCTGTCTTCCATACTTAGTAACCATAAAGAGTTGCATGTTTTCAACTCATTAGTCCTGCACACTATTAAGGGTATTTAAGGGCTAACACATTCTTGCTTGAGCCCTAATTACCCAACAAAGAACTAACTGGACCAAGTAGAGCCAACCTAAGATTCAACATTAGGGTTTTAGAGACACACTACTTAAATCAAGAATGGAGAAAATCCAAAAGAAGTGTGCCTAAACCATTGATTGAACATACTTATTCAGAGAAACCCTAAACAATTGGCTCTCTAAACACTTGAACCCAAAAAGAAAGGACCCAAAAGCTCTCAAAGGAACAAGAGGTAAAGTTGACTCCTTGGGTCAACCAACCTTAAAATTAGCTCACTTTCTCACTCAAAATACCTAAGAGATCAAGTGTAACTTTAAGCACCCTGATCTTAAGCTAAAATTGGTAGACTTAAGAGGTCAAGATCCCCATCCTGGTCTACCTGGAATCTCAGTGACAAGAGAGGTCGGGTGGGGGAAACCCTGTAACCCGTGGGGACGCTCTACCGTGTAGGGGTCTTCGTGGGACTCTCCCTCTTTGGCTGCCCAGGTAATTCTCAGGTGGACGATCTTTCTGATCAAGGGGTCCATCTGCCCCGAACCTCTATAGTCACCCAACAATTTTTGGGTGTCTTGATTGGGTCCAGCACCTGCTTATCTCATCCAGTCCTTCAGTATTTTGCAGGAGGTCCTTGAAACCTCCTATAGAAATTCACTCTCCCTGAGGCTAAGCCTCGGCTCCCTTGTTTTTGCAGAAATCATTCACATAGCCCCTCTTTCCTCTGATTCTGAACAAAGTCCCCTTCTTCCATTAATTCAAACTTCTGATTCTATCTTGATTCCACCACCTGATTCGAAGATGCAGCCTAATTACCTAGCAAGACTACCATGTAAAAAACCTGAATATCTGAGATCCATGAAAAATAAGATGATTGAGGATTGATGGTCGGCCTGGATAGGTTGTTAATATGATATTTTTATCGTTGAAATGTGTATAGTGGTTAACCTAATTCAGACCTAACCATCTCTTTACAAAATTTTTAACCTGGCCTAATTGATTTTATCTTGTCACTTTTAAGCCCAGGGTCGAACTCAGGGAAGTGGGGTTCAAGTCGAGTTTCTACGTTTTCCTTAAAACGCGTCTCTTCCGTTCGTTTATTCTGTTTTTGGTATTTTTCTTATTTAGGTTTTTTTTCTTGTAATCCTTGTTCTTGAGGCACACCCTCAAAATTGTGTCCTTGGCTTTTAGCCAAAACAGAGTTTCAAAACACGTCTTGCTACTTGCAAGACGGGGTACCTGCAAATCAAAGATTATCTTTTCACTTTTATACCTTTTTTTTTATCTTTTTACTAAGAAAGAAACTAACAGATAGAAAGTAAATATAGTAGCTATAGATATATATTTATATGTAGTATATATATAAAGGGGTGGGGGTGGAGGTGACGATGGAGTGTAGCACTATGTCGAGTCAGCCGACGTCTAGAGAGACGCAACCAACACGACTAGGTGCCGCGTGGAGTGTGGATGGAGGATGGATGATGTATGGGACCACGCTTTTTTTTGTACGCGTGTATCAGGGAATATCAGCAACTGGTGCAGATATCCCCGCGATACAACGTATAATAAATAACGTGAAAATATATGTACATATGTATGTATATAAATGTATAAGTATATATGTATAGATATATATAGATATATATATATATATATGTATGTATATATGTATATAGCTATGTATATATGTATATAAGTATATATATATAATACTATATAGATATATATATATATATGTATATAAGTATATATGTATCAAGATATATATGTATATATATATGTGTATATGTATAAGTATATAGATATGTATATATATATATATGTATATGAGTATGTGTATATATATATATATATATATATATATATTATATATGTATATGTATATATATATATATTATATTATATGTATGTATACATAACTATATAGATATACTATGTATATATAAGTATATATATATAGATATATGTATATGTATATATATATATATATATGTATGTATGTATATAAGTTACTATTAGTGTGTGAGTGTGTGTGTCGGTGAATGGGTCTGTGTGTGTTGCTGTAAGTGAAAAAAGAGAGAGAGAGAGAGAGAGAGAGAGAGAGATAGAGATCGCGAAGAGAGAGAGAATGCAGCCGCTCTGCAGGAGGCACGATAAGTCGTCTGCAGATGGCGGCCGACGTCTGGAGGTCACGGGCGCACGGGAGCGTACTCGCGCAGAGGAGATGAGGAGTCTGCGTCGACCTGCTGCGAGCGCGGAGGCTCGCGACAGTGCGCGCGGGGCTCTGTGGGTGCTGGCAGGGAGGCGGGAAGGGGCCTGGCCGGCCGCTGCAGAGGTGCGCAGCGACCGGTTGCGGGCGCAGAGGCGGGCGACAGAGCAGACGAACGGAGGCGGGGAAGGCCTGTAGGCGCGCGCAGAGGGGCTGGGGCGCCTGCAGTTGCTCGCGGAGGCTGCGGGGGTCGGCGCGAGGCCGTAGCCGGCCGCTGCAGTGCGCGCAGCGGCCTGCTGCGGCTGCAACTGCGGCGTGGACAGAACGGAGACGGAGGCGGGGAACGGGCCTGCAGGCGCGCGCGGAGGGTTGTGCGCCTGCGGGGAAGGTCGCGGAGGAGGCGGGGGTGCTGCTGCTGCTGCTGCTGTCGCCGCTGGGCTGCTGCTGCTGCTGCTGCTTCAAGCTTCGGACCTTGAAGCGGCAGCAATGGCGTGGAGATGCAAACGAAGAGAAAAGAACACACCACGCCCACCGGCTCGTTGAAGAGCTGGGCGGTGGTGCTCCCACTGTGGTGGTGTGCACCACAGTGGGTTCTCCTGCTCGTCGGGTGCCTCCTCGACGGAGGACCGGCGTATGGGAGGGGAGAACGGGCGAGGAAGGTGGTGGACTGCAGCGTGGCGATTTTTCAACAGCTGCCGCAGCTGCGTATTGCAGCAACGTCCCCCTCTCTCCTCGCGAGGAAGAGCTGCGGCTTTATAGAGGAGGAGAGCATGGCGGGGAGGCATGGCAGCAGTAGGGAGAGGCGTTGGAGAGTGGCTGCTGCAGGGAGAGGCGCGGGAAGGACAGCAGGGAGAGGCGGGGGTGCTGCATGCGGCTGCGGGAGGAAATTCAGCCGCGGGAAGAAGAAGAAAAGATGAAAATAAAAATAGAGAAGGGACTTTTGCAAAGAAACACTTGAAGAAAAATGTAAAAATGCAAGCCATTTATTCCATTCTCTTCTCCTCTCAATTAAATGCATGCATGCAAGCATTTTTACAAATGCAACTACAGGATTATAATATACATAGTTAATGCTAGAAAATAGCATAAGAAGGCGTTATTATAGTCGTGTTTTGAGGTGCAAACATATACCCCCATGCCTATCTTTTGCTAGTCCCTAGCAAAATAGTATTTAGAAATAATCTTAAGCTGAAGATTTTCTTCTAAGGTGATATAGGTGTGTTTTTTATCGAATATTGTGAGAACCAATTGTAAAGAAGACTACCGGTACTTTAAGTCTCACATGACATAGATCATCTCTCAACTAACCAGGACTCTTGATATTTAAACCTTAAGTACGATTTCCAGGACCCAGGAGGTTTTTGCCGTACTCGAGAGCTCAAGAGGTTATGGTTTGTGCATAGTGAAGGATCAAGACTGACCAGATGAACCTTAAGACTCACTCCCAGGGTTTCACGAATTTTTAAGTACAGGTTGGTCCCAATTTCAGCTCGTGTTTTCGGATTGACCCTTAAGATGATTACAGAAAACTCAACTCCCATTTTCGAAAAACAAATTATACCGACATTTATGAGATATACTGACTCTTTTGCAACATCTTTTTTTTTTTTTTTGAAACATATGTCCGTATATCTCTTACAACACATTTTGAAAGAGCACACTTTTTTTTTTTTTTTTCTTTTTGGTGGGAGAGTTTCTTTTTGGTGGAAAGAGCCACTCCTAAACACAAGACTAAAGCTTGGGATAAAAAGTCTACCTGCACGCACAGGTAAGGACTCCACCTTTCCTAATGAACACTAGGGTTGGATCTTATGTTCACCTGATCTTTCCTGATATGTGTAGTGTGAACCAAGTTTACTTAAGCTCTCAAGAAAAAGCAAACCAACGAATCCTGTACTGGTGTCTCAGGTACAAGAAACGTTCTTAGTTAGGAGAGATTTTGATCTATTTCGTCAATGCTTTAAGTGAATTAAGCCGAGCCTGAGCGAATCAAGCTTCTGTGGCCTGGAAATTCTTCAAAACAGAGGTTGAATATCCATAAACACTTATTGTATTTTTGTTTCAGCTTTTAGATCATTACTAAACACCATTTATTACTAATATATATATATATTTATTTATTTTTTCTTTTCTTTTCTTTTTTCTTTTTCTTGCATATTTATAAATAGGTGGTAATTGTCTGATACCATAAAATACCCGGATCCTATGGATGCCTATCCACCCCCCCATGCCAAACAATGCTATGTCCTCATATGCATGCAAGGAAAGGCAGAGAACGGACGACAGATCGGGTAACAGGAGCTGAGGTTCAGGGTATAAATCAGGGTGGAAGGGTGGGTGGATGGTGGGTGGTGAAGAGAAAAGCGAAGTAATCGCGATAGAGGCGTGAAAAGTAATGGTGGATGGTGAGAGATTTGGCGTTTTCTGGGACGAGAGTGTCCCAGGCGGATCAGAAAACAGATCAGGAAGAGGAAGTTGGCCCTTAGATTGGCAAAGAAGGGGGGCTTTTTGGATAGATGGATCCAAAAGGGAATAGCCCCGGTGAGTAAGATGTGGGCTCAAGGTCCCAGTGTGGATTTGCAAATCCGCCTGATTTAGCGGGAAAGAAAGGGCAATCCGGTCTTCCATAGTGTGGACCGGCGGTGAGCACCCCGGCAATGACTCAGACCACGAGGTATGGGAAGTGGAGAAAACCTCGTCAGAAGTCTGGTCAGGAGAAGGTACAGGAATAGGGAGGGATTGGGGAACGTCACAGTTTGTGTTGGTCAGGCAGTCGTCAGGTAATTTGCAGCAGTCTGAATCGGCTCCAATTAGTTCGATACACGTACTGACAGTCACGTCCTCGTCAGACGTGTCATCCTTGATGTGATCACTATCATCATAAGAGTGCGGTGCTGCAGCGGGATTAACCTGAAATCCCGAAGGAATACTCGGAGCTTGCAGAATTTGATGAACCTGTTCCTGAGAAGGTTGTACCTGTGGTTGCGGACCACAGGGTACAAAGTTTTGCAGGTTTGGAACAGGTTGGGCGGGAAAAGTGCCCTGAGATCGAGTCGCCATGCTTAGTTGATTGATCTCAGCATTCTGCTGTGCCAAATGCTGAAGAGA
Source organism: Thalassia testudinum (assembly GCA_037157565.1). Taxonomy (NCBI): domain Eukaryota; kingdom Viridiplantae; phylum Streptophyta; class Magnoliopsida; order Alismatales; family Hydrocharitaceae; genus Thalassia; species Thalassia testudinum. Next base: position 12,019,964 of record JAZHRO010000049.1, on the reverse strand, counting down.
GGTCATGTTTTCTTTATGGCGCTTTGACATTTCCGTCATCATTCGCATCAATTTATCAAGAGGTTTTGATGCGTGTTTGGTTTTCTGTACACAAGGGCTTGATGGCAGAGTTGCCATAGGATTAGACTGGGCCCTTGGGATGACGGGTGCGGACGATCGCATTGGTCCACCAGCGGGGTTTCGACGCTGCGGGTTGTTGGACCATGCAAAATTGGGATGATTGTGCCACCCTGGGTTATACGTGGCAGAAAACGGGTTATTCCCCAGGGTGCAGGCATCTTCTATGCCAGAAGACGTGTCCGCATATGTGTCCGAGTACACGGAGGCTTGGTCCTCCATGTTGAAATACTGGCTCGCAGAAGCCAGTTCCACATGACTTACCGAGTCGCTTGGCGCGACACTCGATAAGGAAGGTCTTACAGGGTTTCCAGGGATAAGCCTGGTGTTGAAAGAATTGAAATTGTGACGAAGTGGTGAGGCGGGGGTGTGTGCCATGTTTGTGGAGGAGGAGGATGATTCGGCTCTTTTTCTAGATTTATCAGTCAATACAAGCAATTCAGGGTTTTGTGACCTCCTCCCAAACATGCACTACCGCAGGAAGAATTGGGGAGATGAGAAGGGAAAAGGGATGAGAGAAATGACGCCGCAAAGGTACACTTGATTACAAATCAATACAGTCAAGTTCCTAACCTCTACAGTGTGCCCTTAGACCTAAAGATCTAAGTTACCTACTATCACGAACTACGAAACCGAATGCGAGCACCGCGGAACCACCGGGCCAGATTGAAAGGCCGTTTGCCCCAGTCTTAGACACCCGATAGCACGCGGGAACTCTCACCAGCACGTAGTCGCTACACACAGGTAATTAGACCTCCAATCCTTAGTAAGGGTCAAGTTACTACCAGTTTTAATTAGAGGCTTAGGGTCAAGTGCTTTTGGAATGTGAAGGGCGTTGTTTACGGGTAATGCCCAAGTGATTGATTTTAAGAGTGTGTAAGAACAAGCATGCAACGGGGAAATCTCCCCGAATTGAAGTTTTTATTGGCGAATGGTTTTTAGAGTTCAGCCTTAAGTAGTATGAATTTTAGGGTTTTGCTGAATTACCAATTCAACCAATCTCCGGGTTTTTTGCAAAAATACAGGTTTTCCTTCTAAAACCCAAGAAACCCTTCTTCAATTATCAGTTAGTTAATGCATGCTAAAATGCAATGGGCTACCCTAAATGGAGATTTCTAAGTGTGGATGCACGAATCAGTTTTATATCAATGTGACAGGGAGCCAAAGCACTTCAATTCAAGTGCTCCCAATCACCAGAAAGATATCCACACACAAGGCTTCAACCAACAGATAAAGAAACTAAAACTGTTGGGGTTGAAGTATTCAGGATCGAATCACAGGCAAGTTTGAAAAGTCGTGGTGGGGTTGGAATCAACTCAATTCCAAATCTCCCCACCAAAAATGTGATCCTGAATTAAAGATAATTGAGGCAAAAGAGGGATACAAGCAATCTTTTTCTTTGCCTCAAAGAATACTTCCCATGGCGAAAAATCTAAGAATCAAGATTCTAGAATTTTCGCTATGCGAAGTAAGGCGGGAAATCCCGGGGCAGTGGGAGTGAAGACAACCAATCAATCAAGTGAATTTTAATCCACTTGCCCTCAAGAAATCCCAAGAAGTTTTTCTAATTTTTAGTTTTAAATTTTTTTTTTTTTTTTTTTGTGTGGTGGCAAGTTAACCCTAATTTGATGAGAAAAGAAAACCTACTTGTTCGGCAACGTGTGCGAAGTTCCAATGCGATGTCGGCGTCTTCACGCTCTCGTTCCCGCCTTGGATCTGCTCACGTCCTCGACTTCGTTAGCCTTCTTCTCCTTCCACCAGGTTCACCTGCACACCAAAAACAATAATACCCGTGAAGAGAGAAGAGACAAATTTAAAGGAATTGGATAGAAACTTACTCGAAAGCGCACCTCCCCGGCAACGGCGCCAGAAAAGTTATGATGGTCGGCCTGGATAGGTTGTTAATATGATATTTTTATCGTTGAAATGTGTGTAGTGGTTAACCTAATTCAGACCTAACCATCTCTTTACAAAATTTTTAACCTGGCCTAATTGATTTTATCTTGTCACTTTTAAGCCCAGGGTCGAACTCAGGGAAGTGGGGTTCAAGTCGAGTTTCTACGTTTTCCTTAAAACGCGTCTCTTCCGTTCGTTTATTCTGTTTTTGGTATTTTTCTTATTTAGGTTTTTTTTCTTGTAATCCTTGTTCTTGAGGCACACCCTCAAAATTGTGTCCTTGGCTTTTAGCCAAAACAGAGTTTCAAAACACGTCTTGCTACTTGCAAGACGGGGGTACCTGCAAATCAAAGATTATCTTTTCACTTTTATACCTTTTTTTTTATCTTTTTACTAAGAAAGAAACTAACAGATAGAAAGTAAATATAGTAGCTATAGATATATATTTATATGTAGTATATATATAAAGGGGTGGGGGTGGAGGTGACGATGGAGTGTAGCACTATGTCGAGTCAGCCGACGTCTAGAGAGACGCAACCAACACGACTACGTGCCGCGTGGAGTGTGGATGGAGGATGGATGATGTATGGGACCACGCTTTTTTTTGTACGCGTGTATCAGGGAATATCAGCAACTGGTGCAGATATCCCCGCGATACAACGTATAATAAATAACGTGAAAATATATGTACATATGTATGTATATAAATGTATAAGTATATATGTATAGATATATATAGATATATATATATATATATATGTATGTATATATGTATATAGCTATGTATATATGTATATAAGTATATATATATAATACTATATAGATATATATATATATATGTATATAAGTATATATGTATCAAGATATATATGTATATATATATGTGTATATGTATAAGTATATAGATATGTATATATATATATATGTATATGAGTATGTGTATATATATATATATATATATATATATATATATATATATATATATATATATATATATATATATATATATATTATATATGTATATGTATATATATATATATTATATTATATGTATGTATACATAACTATATAGATATACTATGTATATATAAGTATATATATATAGATATATGTATATGTATATATATATATATATATGTATGTATATAAGTTACTATTAGTGTGTGAGTGTGTGTGTCGGTGAATGGGTCTGTGTGTGTTGCTGTAAGTGAAAAGAGAGAGAGAGAGAGACAGAGAGAGAGAGAGATAGAGATCGCGAAGAGAGAGAGAATGCAGCCGCTCTGCAGGAGGCACGATAAGTCGTCTGCAGATGGCGGCCGACGTCTGGAGGTCGCGGGCGCACGGGAGCGTACTCGCGCAGAGGAGATGAGGAGTCTGCGTCGACCTGCTGCGAGCGCGGAGGCTCGCGACAGTGCGCGTGGGGCTCTGTGGGTGCTGGCAGGGAGGCGGGAAGGGGCCTGGCCGGCCGCTGCAGAGGCGCGCAGCGACCGGTTGCGGGCGCAGAGGCAGGCGACAGAGCAGACGAACGGAGGCGGGGAAGGCCTGCAGGCGCGCGCAGAGGGGCTGGGGCGCCTGCAGTTGCTCACGGAGGCTGCGGGGGTCGGCGCGAGGCCGTAGCCGGCCGCTGCAGTGCGCGCAGCGGCCTGCTGCGGCTGCAACTGCGGCGTGGACAGAACGGAGACGGAGGCGGGGAACGGGCCTGCAGGCGCGCGCGGAGGGTTGTGCGCCTGCGGGGAAGGTCGCGGAGGAGGCGGGGGTGCTGCTGCTGCTGCTGTCGCCGCTGGGCTGCTGCTGCTGCTGCTGCTTCAAGCTTCGGACCTTGAAGCGGCAGCAATGGCGTGGAGATGCAAACGAAGAGAAAAGAACACACCACGCCCACCGGCTCGTTGAAGAGCTGGGCGGTGGTGCTCCCACTGTGGTGGTGTGCACCACAGTGGGTTCTCCTGCTCGTCGGGTGCCTCCTCGATGGAGGACCGGCGTATGGGAGGGGAGAACGGGCGAGGAAGGTGGTGGACTGCAGCGTGGCGATTTTTCAGCAGCTGCCGCAGCTGCGTATTGCAGCAACGTCCCCCTCTCTCCTCGCGAGGAAGAGCTGCGGCTTTATAGAGGAGGAGAGCATGGCGGGGAGGCATGGCAGCAGCAGGGAGAGGCGTTGGAGAGTGGCTGCTGCAGGGAGAGGCGCGGGAAGGACAGCAGGGAGAGGCGGGGGTGCTGCATGCGGCTGCGGGAGGAAATTCAGCCGCGGGAAGAAGAAGAAAAGATGAAAATAAAAATAGAGAAGGGACTTTTGCAAAGAAACACTTGAAGAAAAATGTAAAAATGCAAGCCATTTATTCCATTCTCTTCTCCTCTCAATTAAATGCATGCATGCAAGCATTTTTACAAATGCAACTACAGGATTATAATATACATAGTTAATGCTAGAAAATAGCATAAGAAGGCGTTATTATAGTCGTGTTTTGAGGTGCAAACAAGGATGCCCTTGAATTCTATGAAATCAAATATAAAGCCTCAACACCAATAAAAAACATTCAGGTTGATGTCCCAACAACCACAGCTTTCATCATAAACTGTGCCCAGATTCTATTGACAGAAATTACAAAAGGATCAACCCGAGATATGCTCATGACAGGATACATTGAGATAGAAAAATTACACCAATCTGAATACCTTCAATGCTTGACAAATCCTGTACTTTGGGAACAACACCAAGATGCCCTTATGAAACGGGTAGAAATGATGAAATCAGTAGAACAAATTATCAACCAAAAATACCCGTATATACCAGAAACAGAGGATGAACCATCTTGGAACAGTATTAAGGAACAATCCAGTTTCCCAGATCTCGGGATTGAGGCACAAAGTGGTTGTAAAATCCCAACCCAGATAGAAAACAATGTTGAAATAGGTTGGGATATTGCAGGAGAACACAATGATGAGCCAAACTTAGACCATGAATTGCCAAGCCTAGAATTCCAAAACTCCTGCAATAATGAGATCAGAAATGAACCTTTTGAGGATATAAATTCTGCCCCTTATTCTGATAAGGTAGCCCTCAAAGGTTATTCAGACTTAGGTTCTAATAATTCTACCCACATCCTAAGCCTAGAACCTAGATCTGAAACTTATTGGGAAGATTATGAGGCCCCTTATGAGAAAGATCAAATTTTTACAGAATATGATTCCGGGCCTCTATTTGATGAATATCCCTCTCCAACATCTTCAGAAAATCTGATCGATTTTCCAGAGAACATGCCAATTTATGATACAGAGACTGAGGAGTTGGACGAGTTGGATTTTAATTGGGTCTATCCTACCAGCTTGGAGCTTGAGCCTAGATAGAATACCTTTTCGAGCCCAGAATTGACATATAGACTAGACCCCAATCAGGCTGCTGATTCCACATCTGAGGATTTTTGCTGTGGTGGAATTCATGATCATGAATCTCATTTTCGCCAACTCTCCGACAATTTCAAATCTGACTATAATTGCGGAGAGATTCCCCTTCCTGAACACGCCAGGCCTATCTACGACCTCAGTTCTCATGACTCTAACTCCAACTCTGAGGTCCTGATTCCCGAGATCACTGATAACACAGAATCATTCCTTTTCGATCCTCAGGAACCAAAAATAGAAAATGCCAAGAGTGATTACAACCAAGAATCCAAATTTTTTCTCGAATCCGATTCCTTTCATCCTACAGACACTCTTCCGGCATTTGATAGTTACCCAGAGGACTCTCTACAGAAAACCACCTATCATCCATTTCTAGAAGAGCCCTCGTACACAATGGCCACCTCATCCGCACACACAGAACGGATCAAAACCTCTTCCAAACCCCGACCCGCAACCGGACTCAATTTCTATTCAGATTCACCTCTCACCGAGCCGATTGCATTTCCACATCGGGTTTGGAACACTGATCAGACTACATACCATGCTCTATCATTCTCTGATCACCCCTGTAGGGTTCCTGCATCAATCACTGATTATTCTACGGGTCCCTACTCTGACCAGGCTGATTCGACTTAGCCAAACCCTGCGTTTACACTTCCACATCTATCTGAGCTTCACAGTATATGGTGGGTTCCACACTTTTTTATCCACATCTATCAACCCACCAGATTGATTGGGTTTAGGCTACATCATCAGCATGTCGATCTGAACAAGCACCTGGTTGGACCAACCAGGCTCTTAATCAAGGTGCTTGTCTTACAAAACTCCGCTGATTTCACCATCCCCTCTCCATCGCATATCTCGCTTGGCTGAAGGCATCAAATTTAGCACTCAACGGGAGGCAGCCCGTCATTCTCTTTGAAAACCTGAAACTTGTTCTGACACCTTTTTGCACTTGAAGTTCACACTTTAGGACAGCCGACTCCACCTCAGGTGCTTGCATCTGAGATTAGAAATCGTCCGCAACAGTCACCCCGACCCATTCACTCATCAAAATATCTGTCCTAATGTATGAACTAAGTTGAATAAAAACCCCTAGGTTACAATGAGGACATTGCAAATCTTAGGCATGGGGGGTATGAAAGTGCAAAACTTGTAAGAAAAGGTTTCAAACAAAAAAATTCACATATGCCAAAAACACCATAAAAATTAAAAAAATTTTCGAAAAAGAATAAGAGGAAAAGAGGAGAAGGAAATTTTGTGAAGGAGAAGGAGAAAAGAAACAAAATGAAAAAGGAGCGCAAAATTATGAGAAAAAAGTGATAGTCATTAGTAAAGAACTAAGGAATTAACCTAAGTTCTAGACCTCATTCAAGAAAATAACTGAAAAGTGCATAATGAGATTAGTAAGAACGCAAACCTTAGGCATTCTTGAATAGACTCTTAGTACCCATTAAGATCTAGACATTCCTCAAGAGGTTGAGGAAAATGAAAAGCTGAAGTATTAGGTCTAACGCTTAGGGAGTATTTGGCCTCATTAACTAATTTTTGGTTTACGAGACTCAGTAACCTAAGCACCCTAACCTCACACACAGCCTGGTTCAGTAAGCGTAAAAATCAAAATCACGTAGAAGCGTCGCAAAATTCTGAAAAGAACACCTAGAATAGGAGCGGCCGATCAACACAAGTTGATTTAGACGAGTTCCCAGCACGGAGAGGCGGGAAATCCCCTCGAAGATGCGTAACAAAATATCATCTCCTCGGTGCTTGTCTCTTAGGATATTCACATATCCTACTGGGGCATGTAAGCACTCTGCTGGTTCAGATTCCATGGACGGCATTATCTCGAAGTGTCAATTGCCAGGGTCTGAATTCAGCCACGGAACACCATGGATGGGATTATCTCGAAATCTCAATAGCCAGGGTTCCGGGGGTTGCCATGGGCGGTGCTATCTAAAAGCATCGACCGCCAGGAACCCTTGAGGATTGATGATGGGAGCAAGGAATCTGATACAGACCGTGTTGAAAAGCCAATCCTAGGCTAGAACTAAAAAGAAAAAGAGAGAGAAAACTCTCCAAACAGAAAAACTTTCTATCTCTCTCTTATAAAACGCACTGCGAACTGAGCCAGGGCTAAAATCATTTCAAGCACGGGTGCTTTAACCACAAAGTCCAATAAACCTTAGGTTAGTTCTTGTGGGCCTTAAAAACCTTTGCTAAAGACTGAGGCAAAGGCTAGACAGATTTGGATCTTGATTGGTACTAGAGTACCTTTTAGGCCTATGGTCAGCATTCTAACCTAATCTAAGCTCAAATGAAAAAGCACTTATCTGAAGCTATTAAGAACTTCATGGTCTAGAACAAGGGTTGAAACCTTAAGTTTTTGTTAAGGGACTAGCAAAAGCTAGGCATGGGGGTATGATGAGAACCTCATCATGAGCCATAACTAGCTCATTTTGACCTAATACAAATGATAAAAGCTCCTACATAACTCAAGGAAAGGCTTAACTCAGAGAATTCTGAGTTTAAGGAGAAAACAAGTCAAAAGGGGTAAAAATGTGATTTTACCAGTATAATCTGCATACAGGTCCAAACATAGGTCAAACAAACCAAATAAGAAGGAAAGTGGGATGATCTGATAAGGGTTACAGCAATTCCAATGAACTAAATGATAATCTGTAACCCTAAAACAAACCCACTTCAATTCACGAGGTTCAAGGCAAAGCAAAAATGGAATAAACCCTCTAAAATTCATAGAAAAATAATCTCTAGGGTTTAGAACCTTCAATTTGACCTTAGGAACCCATCTTGACCTACATTGAGAACCATACCCAATTAATAACTTAATTTGGGTTTTTGCATAAATTGACCAGTCAAACAAGGTTTAATCTAGAAATAAAATTCACCATCAGATTCCTTAGGTCCTAATTAGTCATGTATAAAAACTTGAGCCTAAGAAGAAACCTTCTTGACCAACTTTACATTTTGGTCCTCATCTATTTACTTTTTGGCCCTCAACTTTTGAACCCTCGCATTTTGGCCCCTAACTCTCCTTCGTTCTTTGCGTTCAGGTCCTCCCTGCAAAACCTGCCAGCACCATGCTCCGGCGACCTTGCGCGGAGCATGGCGTCGCGCAGGGTGAGGGAGAGGGTCTGGCAAGTCAACCAGGGGTGCCCTGCGTCGTCAGCCGTCGCAGGAACACCCCCTGGTCGCTGCAACCCACCATACCGGCCGTGCGAACGCACGGACGGTATGGGTAACCTTACTCCGGCGTCCTCCGGCGAGGGAGACACGTCGTCTCCCTCCTCCCTCCTCTCTGGTTCAGCCCCTATAAATACCCCCCGTCGCTCCGTCGTTCAAAGGAGCTCGGTCCTGACGGAGAAAGACCCCCACTTCCTCTCTTCCCACTCCGACAGGAAGCACTCCAGCTCCGGCGGCCTCCCCTCTTCCTCCTCGTCGCTCTGCCGCACTACCAGCTGCAGGGTTGCTCTCCCTCGCTCTTCCCGCCCCACGCAGCACCCAGCTGGCGCCTCTCCGGCCCTCTGCTCGCCGCTGCCCCTTCCCCCGGGCATCTTCTTCTCCGGAGACAGTCGATACGACTGTCGCCCGCTCCGGCCCCTCCTCGTCCTGCTAAGTAGGTAGAACTCCTCCTCTTCCTCCCCTCTTCCTTTTCCTCACTTTAAACATTTACTGTCGCCCTCGATTCCGACCAATCACCCTCACCTTCTCCGCCTCCGGCCATCCTCCGGCGAGCCGGTCCCATCACTCCAGCAACCCACACGGCTCGCCGACCACCGCAGAACCTCCGCCTCCTCACCCTGATCAACCTCCGCCCTTCCACTTCCCCCAAATCACCCTCTGCAACTCCACCGAACAAACCCATCTCCCGACCCACAGTCCGACCTAGGGCAGCTCTTGGGCTCCGCCCCGCCGCCTGCACACCCCCCGACCACCTTCGCCGTGCCACGGCGAAGGTCCTCCGCGTTTCTGATTGGGCCGAGAGGCCGTTTTTCTGTGGGCAGGTACCTGCGCTCGTCGCCGCCATTGTTGAAGCGAAGCAGCTTCTTCACTTGCTGCCCCAGGTGCGCCGCGCCCAGGTCACGCTTCCAGGCTGTGCGGGGGCATTTCGGCAAAGCATTAGGCTGCAGTTGAGGCGAATCCCTCGTGCGAGGGCCTCGCGTAAAGCTGCGATTACCAGCTGCTTCCTCCGCGCAGGCGTGAAATTGGGGTGGGACATTTAGTCCCACCTCGGAAGGCTCTGAAGGAGCGCAGCGGTATAAAGCGAGGGTGAGGTCCCCTTCACCCGCCCGGTTACCCGGTCTCGTCCGCGGCCCGACTCGACTTAGACTGACCTGCACTCCTCGCCCACCACGCACGCCGGTGGGCCTGGACCCGGGCGCGACCCGTACCCGGCAGCTCTGGGAGAGCTATCCGAAGAGCGATTTCTGTGAGAGAGAGACGCGGGGGAGGGTAGAGATAGGTTTTGCCCCTCTGATCAAGCTGTGTAAGTGTGCAGGCACAGGTGAAGAAGAACCGTGGAAGAAGACGAAGGCTGAAGGAAGGAGGATCACCGAGCGGCACTGTAGCAGCGGCGGTTTAAGTCGTCTGATTGGAAAATCAGACGACGTCCTGAAGGCAAAGAAGGAGAAGGAAGGCGAGGTAGAGGAGAACACAGAGAGGCCAAGGGAAGAACTGAAAGAAGAAGAGCACGAGAAGATCTGAAGAAAGAAAGAAGAAGAAGAACATCACCGCTCTGCAGAAGAAAAAGGAAGAGACAAGCAGAAACAGCTGAAAGAAGAAGAAGAACATCACCACTGCAGATAAAGAAGAAGAACAAAGGAAGAGAGCAGAAGATCTGAGAAGGAAGAAGAGGAGAAGCAAAGAGAAAAGAAGAAAAGCCAACAAATTCTCTCTCTCTCTCTTTATTTTTGTAATAGGAATTTGTATCTCTAGAATACAGTTTGCTCCCTGAGTTCGACCTCGGGAACTCTTTTATTTTCCGAGTAACAAATTGTATTAAACTGGTAACACCTCTCTCTATACTATACTACGACGAAATAATAAAACTATAGAGGAAGGTCTCCACCAATGATCCTGTAGAGCCTCTAATCGAGGAATGTCTTACCCTTAGTTCTGTCTCAGACCATCAAACCCAACCTTGTGACGACTGTTCTGACCAGTCACCGTCTATGCATGCTAATCTCTGTAGAGCTAACTACCCTCAACCACCACTGTTCGAGGAGATTGATGTTGATCAACTCCCACCTTTCCCTTTCCTTCGACTGTTATTCCACCCACACCCGAGTTGAGGCCGCTACCTGAGAACCGCAAATACGTCTTCCTGGGACCTGACTAGACCTTCCCAGTGGTTATCAACACCCATCTAACCAAGGATCAGGAACTCAAGTTGACCGCGACCCTTTCAGAACATCGGGCCGCCATTGGCTAGACTATTTCAGACTTGAGAGGAATTAGCCCCACCTATTGCAACCACAAGATTTACCTAGAAGATGGGGCTCGACCTTCCTTTCAGATGCAAAGACCGTTATACCTGAATATGTGGGAGGTCATTAAGAAGAAATTATTTAATGGCTAGACGCTGACATCATTTACCTTATATTTGATAGCCCCTAGGTGAGCCCCACTCAAGTGGTTCCCAAGAAAGCAGGGCTCACCGTGGTTACCAACAAGCGTGGTGAATCCATCCCCACCCGCACCACCACTGCGTGGCGAGTATGTATTGATTATAGGAAGCTCAATGAGGCGACCAAGAAAGATATTTCCCCTTGCCATTCATCGACCAGATTCTTGAGCGATTGACGGGGAAGAAGTATTTTTGCTTCCTGGATGGATATTCAGGATATAACCAAGTCACAATTTCCCGTACGGCACGTTTGTGCTTTATCGTATGCCGTTCAGTTTATGCAACGCACCCACTACCTTTCAGCGTTAAATGCTAGCCATCTTTTCAGAGATGGTGGGTGAATACCTGGAGGTCTTTATGGATGATTTCTTAGTGTTTGGAAACTCATTCGACCACTATTTGAGCAACTTGGAGAAAATCTTGAAATGATGTATCAAGGTTAATTTGGTGTTAAGCTTGGAAAAGAGTCATTTCATGGTTCAAGAAGGAATCATCCTTGGTCACATCGTATCACATAGAGGCATCGAAGTGGATCAAGCTAAAGTTGATTTGATTTCCAAACTTCCCCCACCTAGCTTGGTCCAGCAGATCCGCTCGTTCCTTGGACATGTTGGCTTCTATAAAAGGTTCATCAAAGACTTTTCCAAGCCCTCAAAACCCTTGACCGACCTTCTGGCCAATGACGCCCTATTCCACATGACACCTGATTGCATCCAGGCTTACCACACCTTCAGGGACCTAGTCTCCACCACACCTATACTACAGCCCCCGGACTAGTCCCAGGATTTTGAAATCATGTGTGATGCATCAAATTTTGCCATCGACGTAGTCCTGGGACAGAGATGAGACAAGAAGCCCGTGGTGAACTACTACGTGACCATGACGTTGGATGAGGCCCAACGGAATTATACGGTCACAGAGAAAGTGCCGCTCACTGTAGTTTTTGGACTCGAGAAGTTCAGATCATACCTTTCAGGATCCCACGTAACCATCTATATGGATCACTCGGCCATCCGACATTTGTTGGCCAAGAAGGGCACAAAACCCAGGCTTATCAGATGGATCCTGCTTTTGTAGGAATTTGACCTAGAAACTCGCGACAAAGCCTGGTCAAAGAATGTTGTGGCTGATCACCTGTCCAGACTCCACCCGAACCATATTTGGGCCCTCCCTGACCTTATCTAACACCTTTCCTGATGAGCAGATCTTGGTTGTAAAAGACAGAAAACTACCTTGGTATGCCGACCACGTCAACTACCTGTGGTAGGACAAACCCTGCACAGCTGGTCTTGATAGCAACGGGATAAGTTCTTGGCTGAAGCCAAGCACTACTTCTGGGATGATCCCATGTTGTTTTGCCTCTGTGCCGACCAAATCATTAGGAGGTGTATTCTGGAGGATGAAATTCAAAGTGTGCTATCCTTCTGCCATGACCAAGCGTGTGGTGGCCACTTTTCAGGAAAGAAAATGGCGCAAAAGTTTTGCAGTCTAGATTTTACTGGCCTTCATTATTCAAGGATGCACACAACTTTACTAAGACTTTCTCTCACTGTCAGACTCTAGGGACCATGACCAGGAAAGACATGATGCCCCTCCAGCCCATTCTAATCGTCGAGATCTTCGATGTTTAGGGCATTGATTTTATGGGCCCCTTTCCACCATCCAACGGCTTTGAGTATATCTTAGTCTCTATTGACTATATATCCAAATGGATTGAAGCCATCACCACCCATAGTTGCGATCATAAGGCTGTCATGGACTTTGTTAAACAGAACATCTTTTCTCGGTTTGGAATACCGAAGGCCATGATCAGTAATGGTGGAAGCCACTTCATCCACACCCAATTTCGTGCCCTACTTAGAAAATACGAGGTTACTCACTGCATTGCCACCCCGTATCATCAACAAACCAACGGGCAGACCAAGGTCTCAAACAGGCAGATCAAGAACATTCTACAGAAGATCGTGAGACCTGACAAGAAGGATTGGTCCACACAACTAGATGATGACCTGTGGGCATACAGGACCGCTTTCAAGACCCTGATAGGCATGTCGCCTTATCGCCTGGTCTTTGGCAAAGCTTGCCACCTTCCTGTTGAGTTGGAACACCGTGCTTACTGGGTCGTTAAGCAATGTAACATGGATTCCCAATTAGCCGATGCGCAGAGGATGCTCCAACTTTCTGAGCTCGAAGAAATTCGTCGAGACACCTTTGAGAATAATCATTTGTACAAGGAAAAGATGAAAGCTGTCCATGACCGACTCATCCACAGAAAGACCTTCGAGCCCAATCACCAAGTCTGGCTCGTTGACGCCTGGCTTAAACTCTTTCCCGAAAAGCTCAGATCTAAGTGGATAGGACCGTATAAGGTAGTCAAGCACTATTCTAACGGGGTGGTCGAAATTGCAGATCCAAACACTGGGCATACTTTCGCAGTAAATGGTCAGAGATTGAAACACTTTTTCACCCAGGTTCCCCCAAAGGAGGTTGTCACCCTCATTGAGGGATGACACAAAGCACCACCCAGCTGGAGGCATTAAACTCAGAGCTTCCTAGGAGGCAACCCAGCAAATTCAGACTGAGTAAGTATATTGCATCACTCAGGTAATTTCTTTCTGAACCCCCATGCATTGATTTATTTGTCAATGAGGACATTATCCAACTTAAGCATGGGGGGGTGGTAATTTGCATATTCTGAGTTCATTTTATCAATCTGAATAGAATAAAAATAACAATAATAATAATGATGAATTTAGGAAGAAAACTTAGGCATTAGGAACTTATCAACAGTCGAAATAATACGAGAAGAACCTGAACACTTAGACTTTTCAGGCCTTCAGGCTTAATCAGCCCTTGTGTCTGTCAAAATTTGGATTTAGCCTCCAATCTTTGCAACCTTAATTCATTTCAATTCACCAATAAATTAGGGTGATAAGTATACGACTTATCAACCCGCCCTCTGGCTCGGAGGGAATTTTAGTCTAAGCATCTACACACATTGTTGCACTAACTCACTCCTCGGAGATTCTGACAGAAATTGGGTAGCTAATGAACCTTCTAGGGTGGTATGGCTGGCAAGTTCTCATGGGTAACAGCCCATTGGCCAGTTGTCCAGAGCCCAGCCACAAGACCACTTTCTCCTTATTGCCTCTAGGTAAATTTGAGATCAGAGAAGCAACCTACTAAACAACAAAAGAAAAAGAAAAAAAAATAGAAAAGAAGAAAAAAAGAAAACAAAATAAGCCACACTTCGCCGCACAAGTATGGCTGGCAACCGATCGTGGGTAACAGCCCATTGGTCAGTTGTTCAGAACCCAGCTAATTAAAGGCACAAAAAGATCCAAAACACTTAAGGAAGAAGTGCGGAAGTAGAGCAATTCGGGGAGATATACGTTAAAAACACCCTTGTGTTGACCCCAAATAAAATAAAAGTAGGGAGAAAGCTACCGATCGGACAAATACACCTTCAGGCAAAACACTTCCTTTTCTGGTCACTTAGAGGCATAGAAACCCGAAGTCTGTCTGAATTACCACCGAGTTAGTCTATCACGATCTTCACACCAAGAAGCTTAGCACTTAAAGTCCTTTTCGAGTTTTGGGTGGGTTGGGTAGCCGTAAAAAGTTACCAACACACTCTCAACTCCAAAAATCCATAAAAATGAGAAAAGATGAAAAAGAAAAAATATATATGCCTAAAAGCAAGGATTCGGGTGATTCAAATTTTGGCAGACACCCGGGTGCTGTTTAGTCTTTGTAGATTAGGATCTTAGTATATTTCCTCCTGTTGATAGGTAACAGAATGTCTAAGTAATCACTTCCTGAATTCTAATTGAGAATAACGGTTCGGATGAACCATGCTAGGTACTAGCAAGGAGTAAGCATGGGGGTACGATAACGCTACATTTTATGAGAATAATTCTATCAAATGGGGTTGGTCTTAAGGATAAAATGCACAGATAACACACCATAAATGGGCATGGGAGAATTGCATGCATCGCACACCGAGATTGCTTATAATGCATTATTAATGGCCATTTGTACAAGTACATGTCAAAACAGGACTCAAATGAGCAATCGGACCACACGGATGGATTTAGAATGATGAACGAAGTCCAACGGATTCAAAATCGACCAAATCTGACATCCGGAGCTCTCGCAATTGACCCAAGAAGTTCTGGCCGTTGATCTGATCATCAACGGCCCACAACATGCCACGTGGCACCCGATCAGCACCCGCCAACTAACGCCCAGCCTCCTCTATCCACCGCAGGACGAATCTTAACCGTCCATCTTCGATCAGACTGCCGAGAATATCCACCGCAGCACCTGCGCACATTCCCTTCATCACCCGTAGGGACACTCTCAACCGTTTCATCTGCGATTGAACGGCTGAGAGCAGATCTCGCGCCATCCATCCAACGGCTGAAACACCCGAGCATCCACCTCCTCTCAGCGACCATCTACCTTCATAGCGTAGCAGTCATGCCCTCGCTACACGCGCAGGGGGCGTGTGTTCGAATCGCGAAAGAGCTAAATCCGACAGCAAAGGAGCGAGCCGCTGAAATTCAGCCATTCATCTCTAATCTGACAGCTCGGAAGTAGGAGATGTGGCGCGATCGCATGCATCCAACCCAGACGCACGTGATGATGTGCTCACAATGCTCGCGAGGCGCGATCCTGAAGTGCTTTCACCACGTGATCTTGATTGTCCGATCTACGATCGGACGGTCCTCAGTGGCTGCATGCGAATCGCTAAGAAGAGGAAGCACAGAGCGCGTGGATGACCGACGGGTAGAGGGGCTTCATCGACATTTCAGGAAGAGTTTTAGCAACGTCCCGGACGTCGCTAAAGCCCCTTCTTCATTTAGAAAGCCCTTCTTCGTATATAAACCCCTTCCAACCACCCATGTAAAGCATTCAATTCTTTTGCAAGTGCTCTACCCCACTCCTAGCCACCTTTAGCACTCTTTTGTAAGCATCAAAGTCGACGAGCCGCTGATGGAGCCAACCTCCACCGTCATGGCCACCTTGCTATCTTCTCTCTCTCTAGCTTAGCTTTATTTTTCTTGTGTTCAAGCATTTAGCTAGTGTTGTATTTGTAAAACTGAAATTTCCTGTTAAATGATGATGTTTCCTATCTAGTTATTACCTCTCTCTTTTCATCAAGTCTTTCTTAGCTTAATTTGCCGAATGATGTGAAAAAGAACTCTAACCCTACTGTTGCTCTCTTTCTCTCTTGCTTTTCTCCCACATTTTCCCGCAAGAAAAACCCACCATTTCCATGACACTTAAGTGACAGAAAAATCTGATTTCATGCCTCCCAGTGTTCGACACTCGGACTCACGTCCATTTCTTTATTTAAAATCGATGTTGCGAACGTAAAGCTACAACAATCGATTTATACGAATGTGTCCACACCGTGTCAGATACCCATTCCTTCTAAAGGTTTGCATGAGCTTTTGGAAAGGAGTTGGGATCCCTGGATAGGCTCATTTGGAAGGAAATTTCCCAAGAAATCTGTGTTTCAAATCTAGGATTGATTGATTGAGAATCGACCGAGAAATCTTCACTCGAAACTCAACGGTGAAGGTTTACCTTCCAAACATGGTGCAGGGACCTTTTTGCAAAGAACAATGAAAAAGCTGGGGACCGATATGTAATTTACTCAAAAGTTAGGGGCATACATGTGAAAGAAAAGAGTCAAATAGGACCAAATTGTAAACTAGGTCAAGATGATCTTGGATTGGGCCCAAATTTTGGTAAAAACCTAATTTGGACCCAAGGAATCCAATGGTAAAGTTTGATTTAGGTTTCAACCAAGTTTGACTGGGTAATTTATGCAAAAACCTAAATTAGGGCAAATATCAATCTGAGACTATTTTGGGTCAAGACAAGCTCTGATGGTTAAATTGAAGGTACCAAACCCTAGAAAATATTTTTATATGAATTTTAGAGGGTTTAGGTGAAGTTTATCCTGACCAAAACCTCAGTTAGTTAAGCGGGTCTGTTTTTAAGTTTTCAAATTTCATTTACTTATCAAAACACGCGAAAACCCTTTTCTGTCTATTCTAACCCACTTGTTACCCTTTTAGAACCATTTGACCTTTAATTAACCCCTAGGAAAACCTATGGTTGTACTGCATTCATTATATGATGGTAAAATTATAGTTTTAACCCTAGTTTCTTATCTTTCTCTCAGAATGATTATGTAATGAATTACAATTCTCTGCCGGTTATGCAGGAGCATTTAATGACTTAATCAGATCAAATTGAGCTAGTTATGGCTCATGATGGTGTTTCCATCAGTGAGACATACCCTGTTATTATTAGTGCTCACTTGACCCCGGAATAAGAGCACCAATTGATTTCGATTTTACAAGATCATAGGGTTGCTATTGGGTGGAGCATTGCTGATCTCCGTGGGATTCGCCCCCCATATTGCACTCATCATATTTACACGGATGAGGGGGTGAAGCCTTCGAGACAACCTCAAAGATAGCTGAATCCAAATATGCTCGAAGTTGTTAAGAAGGAGATCATTAAATGGCTAGATGGAGGAATTGTATAACCAACTTTCGTCAACCAGTGGGTGAGTCCTATCCAGATCATGCCTAAGAGAGTAGGACTCAGAATCATAAAAAATGATAAGGGTGAATCCATCCCAACCAGCACCGTGACTTCGTGGCGAGTTTGCATTGACTACAGGAAATTGAACACAACTACCAAGAAGGATCATTTTCCTTTACTATTTATTGATCAGATCTTAGAACGGTTAGCCGAGTTAGTTTCTTTTACCTTTTGGATGGATACTCCTAGTATACTTAGGTAGTGATTAACCTAGAAGATTAAGAGAAGACCACTTTCAAGTGTCCCTTTAGAACATTCGCTTTTAAACAAAAGCCCTTCGTCCTCTGCAACGCACCAGTGACATGTCAACGTTGTATGATGGCCATTTTCTCTAATATGATTGGGGATTATGTGGAAGTACTTATAGATGACTTCTCCATTTTCGGAGATGATTTCTCATCTTGTCTTGATAGCCTCACAAAGATCCTGAAGAGGTGCATTGAAGTAAACCTAGTACTATCATGGGAGAAAAGCCATTTTATGGTAAGGGATGGCGTTGTACTAGGTCACAGGATCTAATCTAACAAACCCGAGGCTGACCAAGCTAAATTAGAAGTCATATCCCGATTACCTCCACCTAGCTTGGCTAAGAAAATCTGATCATTCTTGGGTCATGTCGGATTTTATCGAAGATTTATACGTGATTTCTCGAAAATCGCATGGTGGTTAACGAATCTTCTGGTAGTCGACATCCCATTTGAATCCAATTCCTCGTGTCAACACTTTTTAGACTTTACGAAGTGCTATTTCTAATTCCCTGATTCCCCAACCACCTGATTGGTCTCTCGACTTCGAGATGATGTACGATGCCTCCGATTTTGCCGTTGGAGTGATAATGAAACGGTGGCTTCAAGAGATAACTGGGTTTTATAGCGTTGTAGTATAGCCAGTTATTGCCAACATTTCAAATATAATTTTTTTTACTCGGAAAATAAAAGAGTTCCCGAGGTCGAACTCAGGGAGCAAGTTGTATTCTAGAGATATACATGTTTCTTTTACAAAAATAAAGAAAGAGAGAGGGAAAGAATTTGTTGTCTTCTTTTCTCTTTGTTTTCTCCTCGTCTCAGATCTTCTTCTTCTTTGTCTGCAGAGGTGATGTCTTTCTTCTGCAATGGTGATGCTCTTCTTCTTCCAGTTGTTCCTGCTCCTCCTTTTTCTTCTGTCTTTCTTCAGATCTTCTTCTTTCTTCTTTGTTTTTCTTCTTTCAGTTCTTCCCTTGTTCTTTTGTGTTCTCCTCTGCCTCGCCTTCTTCTGTTGTTCTTCAGATCTCCCTCCTTCTTTCTTCTTTTCTTTTTCAGTCAGGACGTCGCCCCTCCTTCTTTCTTCTTTTCCCTTCAGGACGTCGTCTGATTTCCAAATCAGATGACTTAAACTGCCTGTTGCTACAGTGTCTCCCTCAGCTTCCTTCTTCTTCCGCGGTTCTTCTTCTTCACCTGTGCCTGCACACTTCAGAGCTTACGTCAGAGAACAAAACCTACTCTACCCTCTCCCCCCGCGTCTCTCTCTCTCTGAAACCACTCTTGGGAAAGCTCTCCCAGAGCTGCCGGGTAATCGGGTTCGGGTCACGCCCGGGCCTAGGCCCACCGGCGTGCGTGGTGGACGAGGAGTGCAGGTCAGTCTAAGTCAGGTCGGGTCAGGTCCGCGGGGCGTGAGCGCGGACGAGACCGGGTACCCGGGCGGGTGAAAGGGGACCTCACCCCGTGTGCTGAGGCAGTAAGGCTAGTGCACAAAATCAATTTAAACAGTGGAAAGGTTGTGAGGCTTACCGATGTGGGACTAAACGCAGACCTTTCCTCGCGTGCGCCTGCTGGGAGACCGCGACCTGGCTTCTGCAGCTGCGGCTTCGATTTGCGTAGGTTGCTGGCTGGCTGCCTTCGCAAGACTCCCCGTACTCCGCAGCAGCTGGAGACCTGGAGTCCTCAAGCCTGGAGCGCGGGAGAAGCTGCTTCAATGTGCGTTAATGGCGGTCGAACCTCAAAACCTGTCGGACACGAATATGGCCTCTCGGCCTGATCAAACCACTGGGGAACCTTCGCCGTGGCACGGCGAAGGTGAGGAGCTGCGCGGCAGGCCGCAAGGTGGTGTCTGGCGGCAGCCCTAGGTTGGACTGCAACAGGAGGAATGGGTTTGTTCGGGGGAGCGTTACGGAGGTGTGGAGTGGCAGTGGAGGGGTGGGGGGTGCTCAGTGTGATGAGGCGGAGGTTCGGTGAGGGTCGGCGAGGTGTGTGAGGCTGTGGAGCGATGGGAACATCTCGCCGGAGGGTGGCCGGAGTCGAAGGGGGTGACGATGGTCAGGGTCGGTCAAGGGCTTAATTGAACAAATTGAAACCGGGGAAAGAAAGAGGAGAAGAAGGGAAGTAGTTCTAACTTACTTGCAGGGACGAAGGGGGAGCAGTAGGGCGACAGTCGTTTCGACTGTCGCCGGAGAAGAAGATGCTCAGGGAAGGAGGCGGCGGCGAGCAGAGAGCCGGAGAGGCGCCAGCTGGGTACGGCGTGGTGCGGGAAGAGCAGGGGAGGAAGTCTCTGCTGCTGGTATTGCGGTAGAGCGAAGAGGAGGAGGGGGAGGAACCGCCGGAGCTGGTGAGCGTCTGCCGGAGAGAGAAGAGAGGAAAGTTGGGGATTTTCTCCGTCAGATCCGAGCTGCCCCGGCCTGTGGAGCAACGGGGGGTATTTATAGGGATCAAAACAGGGAGGGAGGCGGAGGGAGACGACGTGTCTCCCTCGCCGGAGGATGGCCGGAGACGAAAACCCATACCGTCCATGCGTTCGCACGGCCGGTATGGTGGGCTACAGCGACCAGGGGGGGTGTCCCTGCGACGGCTGACAACGCAGGGCACCCCTGGTTTACTTGCCAGGCTTTCCCCCTCACCCTGCGCGGCGCCATGCTCCGCGCAAGGTCGCCGGAGCATGGTGCTGGCCGATTTTGCAGGGGGGACCTGAATGCAAAGAACGAAGGAGAGTTAGGGGCCAAAATGCGACGGTTCAAAAGTTGAGGGCCAAAAAGTAAATATATGAGGACCAAAGTGTAAAGTCGGTCAAGGAGGTTTCTTCTTAGGCTCAAGTTTTTATACATGATTAATTAGGACCTAAGGAATCTATTGATGAATTTTATTTCTATATTAAACCTTGTTTGACCGGTCAATTTATGCGAAAACCCAGATTAAGTTATTAATTGGGCATGGTTCTCAATGTAGGTCAACATGGGTTCTGAAGGCCAAATTGAAGGTTCTAAACCCTAGAGATTATTTTTCTATGAATTTTAGAGGGTTTATTCTATTTTTACTTTGCCTCGAACCTCGTGAATTGAAGTGGGTTGTTTTAGGGTTACAGATTATCATTTAGTTCCTTGGAATTGCTGTAGCCCTTGCTAGATCATCTCATCCCACTTTTATTCTTATTAAGTTGCTTTGACCTATGTTTGGACCCTGAATTATCCTGTATGCAGATTATACTGGTAAAATTGCATTTTTACCCCTTATGACTTGTTTTCTCCTTAAACTCATAATTCTCTGAGTTAAGCCTTTCCTTGAGTTATGTAGGAGCTTTTATCCTTTGTATTGGGTCAAAATAAGCTAGTTATGGCTCATGATGAGGTTCTCATCATACCCCCATGCCTAGCTTTTGCTAGTCCCTTAGCAAAAACTTAAGGTTTCAACCCTTGTTCTAGACCATGAAGTTCTTAATAGCTTTAGATAAGTGCTTTTTTATTTGAGCTTAGATTAGGTTAGAATGCTGACCATAGGCCTAAAAGGTACTCTAGTACCAATCAAGATCCAAATCTGTCTAGCCTTAGCCTCAGTCGCTAGCAAAGGTTTTTAAGGTCCACAAGAACTAACCTAAGGTTTATTGGACTTTGTGGTTAAAGCACCCGTGCTTGAAATGATTTTAGCCCTGGCTCAGTTCGCAGTGCGTTTGTAAGAGAGAGATAGAAAGTTTTTCTGTTTGGAGAGTTTTCTCTCTCTTTTTCTTTTTAGTTCTAGCCTAGGATTGGCTTTTCAACACGGTCTGTATCAGATTCCTTGCTCCCATCATCAATCCTCAAGGGTTCCTGGCGATCGATGCTTCGAGATAGCACCGCCCATGGCAACCCCCGGAACCCTGGCTATTGAGATTTCGAGATAATCCCATCCATGGTGTTCCGTGGCCAAATCCAGACCCTGGCAATTGACACTTCGAGATAATGCCATCCATGGAATCTGAACCAGCAGAGTGCTTACATGCCCCTAGTAGGATATGTAAATATCCTAAGAAACAAGCACCGAGGAGATGATATTTTGTTACGCATCTTCGAGGGGATTTCCCGCCTCTCCGCGCTGAGAACTCGTCCAAATCAACTTGTGTTGATCGGCCGCTCCTATTCTAGGTGTTCTTTTTAGAATTTTGCGATGTTTCTGCGTGATTCTGATTTTTACGCTTACTGAACCAGGCTGTGTGTGAGGTTAGGGTGCTTAGGTTACTGAGTCCCGTAAACCAAAAATTAGTTAACGAGGCCAAATACTCCCTAAGCCTTAGACCTAATACTTCAGCTTTTCATTTTCCTCAACCTCTTGAGGAGTGTCTAGATCTTAATGGGTACTAAGAGTCTATTCAAGAATGCCTAAGGTTTGCGTTCTTACTAATCTCATTATGCACTTTTCAGTTATTTTCTTGAATGAGGTCTAGAACTTAGGTTAATTCCTTAGTTCCTTACTAATGACTATCACCTTTTCTCTTAATTTTTGTGCTCCTTTTTCATTTTGTTTCTTTTCTCCTTCACAAAATTTCCTTCTCCTTTTTTCCTCTTATTCTTTTTCGAAAAAAATTTTTTAATTTTTATGGTGTTTTTGTCATATGTGAATTTTTTTGTTTGAAACCTTTTCTTACAAGTTTTGCACTTCCATACCCCCCCATGCCTAAGATTTGCAATGTCCTCATTGTAACCTAGGGGGTTTTTATTTAACTTAGTTCATTCCTTAAGACAGAAATTTGGATGAGTGGATGGGTTGGGTTGAATTTTTGCGAACGATTTCTAATCCCAGATGCAAGCATCTGAGGTGGGGTCGGCTGTCTACAAGGGTGAACTTTGAGTGCAAAAAGGTGTCGGAACAAGTTTCAGGTTTTCAAAGAGAATGACGGGCTGCCTCCCGTTAAGCGCTGAGTTTTACGCCATCGGCTGGGCGCAATAAGCTCAAGGGGAAAGGAGGATATAAGATGCCTCAGCCAAATCAGTAGAAGTTACATCAATGAACGGCTTGAGTCTCTGACCGTTCACGATGAAAGGTTCAGAATCGTGGCTGAGTGGACTGATTTCGATTGCTCCATTTCCAAAAACCTGTCGGACCAAAAATGGTCCGACCCACTTGGATCTCAGTTTTCCTGGGAAGAGTTTTAATCAGGCATCAAAGAGTAGGACCTTTTGACCAGGATGAAAGATCTTTCTCGAGATGTGTTTGTCGTGGAAGGCTTTAACCCGCTCCTTGTAGATTTGCGAGTTCTCGTACGCGTCTAGGCATAATTCATCGATCTCGCTGATTTGGAGTTTTCTGTGGGTCCCAGCCTTGGAAAGATCGAGATTACAGTTCCGTACTGCCCAATAGGCTTTATGGTCCAGTTCTACGGGAAGGTGGCATGCCTTTCCGTACACCAGTCTAAAGGGAGACATGCCCAATTGGGTCTTGTGGGCGGTCCTATAGGCCCACAATGCTTCCGGAAGTCGGGACGACCAGTCCTTCCTGTCAGGTCGAACAGTGACTTGCAGGATTTTCTTGATCTCCCGATTAGACAGCTCAGCTAGACCATTAGTTTGGGGGTGGTAAGGAGTAGAGATTCGGTGAGACACCCCGTATTTGGTCATCAGTGACCTAAACTGAGCATTTGTGAAATGGGTCCCTCCATCAGAGATTATTGCACGAGGAATCCCGAACCTTGAGAAAATGTGTTGATGAATGAATTTGAGAACGATTTTGTGATCACAGGTTCGGGTCGGTATGGCTTCGATCCATTTGGACACGTAGTCCACAGCCAACAGAATGTATTCGAAACCATCCGAAACAGGAAAGGGACCCATAAAATCAATCCCCCAAACATCAAAGATTTCGCATACTAGAATCGGTTGCATAGGCATCATGTCGCGATGGCTCATGTTGCCCAAAGTCTGGCAACGACTGCATGCCTTGCAGTGATTGTATGCGTCTTTGAACAGTGTGGGCCAGTAAAAGCCGCACTGGAGGACTTTTGATGCGGTTTTATGCCCGGCGAAATGGCCACCGCATGCCTGGTCATGGCAGAAAGAGAGGATATTGTTGAATTCCCCCTCCGGGACACATCTCCGGATGATCTGATCGGCACCTATGCGGAAGAGGTACGGGTCTTCCCAAATGTAATACTTGGCATTGGAGCGTAATTTTTCTTTCTTGGCCTTCGGCCAATCGGAGGGGATCTGATGAGATGCCAAGTAATTTACTACATTAGCAAACCATGGAAGGCTAGTACCAATAGTCAGCAGGTGCTCATCAGGAAAATGCGCAGTGATGGGTCCGGAAGGGTCAATTATTTCAGAAGGAAGATGGGACAAGTGATCAGCTACACATTTTGCTTTCCCGCTTTGTCGCGAATCTCAAGGTCAAATTCTTGCAACAGCAAGATCCATCGGATTAATCGAGGTTTCGCATCCTTCTTTGCAAGGAGATGCCTCACAGCTGTGTGATTCGAGTATATGATGACACGGGAACCCAGAAGGTACGATCTGAACTTTTCTAGGGCAAATACTACAGCTAGCAGCTCTTTCTCAGTAACCGTATAGTTACGCTGAGCCTCATCGAGTGTTTTGCTGGCGTAGTAAATGGCTACAGGTTTCCTGTCAATTTTCTGCCCCAAAACCGCTCCTACAGCGAAGTCGGATGCATCGCACATGATCTCAAAGGGTTGAGACCAATCAGGGGACTGTAGGATCGGGGCTTGGGTGACTCGGTCACGCAGGATTTCAAATGCTTGAGTGCATTCCTTGGAAATTTCAAAAGGAACATCCTTGGAGAGAAGAGTGGTCAGGGGGCGCGCGATTTTTGAAAAATCCGGGATAAATCGTCGATAAAAACCGACATGCCCTAAAAAGGAACGGATGTCCCTGATCGAGCTAGGCATAGGAAGGTGAGAAATCAGATTAACCTTAGCTCGATCCACTTGGATACCTTTCTCCGAAATCGAGTGTCCCAGGACAATTCCCTCAGGCACCATGAAATGGCTCTTTTCCCAGGAAAGAACCAAATTCACATCGATGCACCGCCTGAGTATCTGGACCAAGTGTTGGAGGCAATCGTCGAATGATGCTCCGAAAACTGAAAAGTCATCCATGAAGACTTCCAGATAATCACCTACCATATCTGAGAATACGGCAAGCATGCATCGCTGAAAAGTAGCGGGTGCATTGCAAAGACCGAAAGGCATCCTTCGGAAAGCGTATGTTCCGAAGGGGCAGGTGAACGTGGTCTTTTCTTGGTCCTCAGGATGGATTGCCACCTGGTTATAACCGGAGTACCCGTCAAGAAAGCAGAAGAACCTATTTCCCACAAGTTTTTCGAGAATTTGATCAATGAAGGGTAGTGGGAAATGATCCTTCTTTGTGGAGGAATTTAGTCGGCGGTAATCTATACAGACTCTCCACGAGTTGGCTAATCTGGTAGGAATGATTTCTCCGGTCTCAGTCGTTATAGTGGTGAGTCCTGCCTTCTTAGGCACGACCTGAATTGGGCTCACCCAACGACTATCGGAGATCGGGTAGATGATCCCGGCATCTAACCACTTGATGATCTCCTTTTTCACGACCTCCTGCAGATTGGGGTTTAAGCGTCTCTGCATTTCACGAGAAGGTCGTGTGCCCTCTTCTGAATAGATATGATGAGTACAATAAGAGGGACTTCTTCCAGTCAAATCATCGAGAGTCCATCCGATGCCTCTGCGATGTTGCTGGAGGACAACAATCAGACGGGATTCCTGTTCAGGACTGAGGTTGGAATTAATAATCACAGGAAGGGTCTGATTAGAACCCAAAAAGACGTATTTCAAGTGAGCAGGAAGGGGTTTCAGTTCGAGGATGGGGTTTTCAGCAGCAGCGGGTGGTTCAGTATAGATGTGAGGTTCAAGGGTGGGAGTTACTGGGTTGTTCACATCTGGATTCGACTCCTCTGTTTGCGGGTCAAGATCCTTCTGTGGTTGATGAGGCATACTCGAGTCATTCTGGAGGTGTGATTCATCAACCAAAGTCTTGATGTCACAAATTTGTTCGATGACGCCGCAATTAATTCCTTGTTGGGCCTTAAATATATCAATTTTCAGTGTTTGATCCCCAAACTTAAGCTCTATTTGGCCCTCCTCACAGCTGATGTTGGCTCTAGCAGTAGCCAAGAAAGGTCTCCCTAGAATGATTGGTGTATCCCTAGGGTTCTCAGGTGCATCCATATCTAAGACTATAAAGTCCACTGGAAAATAGAAATCCCGCACTCTTACAATAACATCCTCGAGAATCCCTTTTGGTGACTTTATAGATCGATCTGCTAATTGTAATGTCACCTCGGTTGGTTTTAGCTCAGATTCTTCTAGATGGTCAAGTAAGGATGTGGGTATCAGGTTTATGGATGCACCCAAGTCTAACAATGCTCTATCAAATTGGGTACCACCTATCTTACAGGAAATCAGGGGAGTCCCAGGATCTTTTGCCTTGGGTGGGAGTCTACTAAGGATTACAGAGCTGGCTTGCTCTGACAGAACAATTGGGCTCCCTCCCTTGGTTCGCGGCTTACGCTGGGGTGTACATATATTCTTTAGAAATCGTGCGTAAGCTGGTACGTGGCGGATTGCATCCATCAAGGGGATGTTTATGTGGACCTGCTCAAAGAGCTTGACCAGGTCCTCCTCAGGGGCCACGGGTTTGGTGGTCTTCTTTCCCTTGGTCAAGGCCTCGGGAAACGGGATCTTGGTTGGTTCTTCTAGGATAGGTCCAGGTTGTGGATCCGGAACAGCGGTATCTTGGATAACTATCCTAGGGTCATGGTTATCAGGCTTGGAGTGGTTTGGATAATGCGGGTCTTCTGTTGTTTTACCACTACGTGTTGTTACAGAATTTAATCCGGCCTGATTCTGGTTTGGGTTTGGTAAGAGGGGTGGCTGCTGCTGAAATCCCGCATAAGAAGTTGAGGCTTCCATCTCGTCTGGAGATGGAGCAGTAGGGGCCTGATAAATCCATTGAGCGTGGCCTAAATTTGGATTCATAACGCGCTTCTGGGTTGGCACGTTATTTGGGTTAGGAAGAGGTTGGGAAGGGAGTGTGCCTGGCTGGCGAGAATTTGCCAACTGGGCCAGTTGAGTTTTAACTTCAGTAAGCTCGTCCTTGTGCTGTTTTTGAATAGCCGCATTCGTTTTTTGAATGTCAGCCAGAGTCTGAAGGATTAGGGACATTTGATCCGGATTTGGCCCTGATGGATAAGTAGGGTTGGGCCGAGGCTGAGGTGGCTGGTAATGACGAGGGGGCTGTGGGCGGGACTGAAAAGGTGGTCTTTGAGTTTGGGAATTTCCTGCCCACTGAAAATTGGGATGGTTTCGCCATCCAGGGTTGTAAGTGTTGGAGAATGGGTCATTCTGGATGGCGTTGAGGTCCTCGCAGGTCTGAGGAACCTCCTGAGAGTCAGGGAAAGGGGGAATGGAGTTCCCCCGGCTGGTGTAGAAAGGATCGGATGACCCTCCGATCCAAGAATCAGATGGGGATGGATATGGATCCATCCCAGGGGAAGGTCGGTGGAGGATGTTTTGCACAGTTTCCTGTGTGGAGGGAGGTTGTGCAAAGGAGTTACGCGCGGAGGTGGCTTGCTGCAAGTGCTGAGTCAGCTCATCCACCTTCTTTTCAATGATTGAGACCTTGTCCAATCGACTGGCCATTAATTCCAGGTCGACTGATGCGGACAGGCCCTGCGTCTCATGTGCTCCCTTAAGATTCGTCGCTGCGCGGGTATTCGTCCTGTCGAATAATCCCATGGAGTCATTGTTGATGGAGTTCTCGCACATATTTTCGAGAATTTCCCATACGGTGTCTTCATGTTGACCCATGATGTTTCCTCCGCAAGTTGCATTGACGAAAAGGCGGATGTCCTCACGGAGTCCCTGGTAAAAAGATTGGACTTGTTCCCATTTAGGAACTCCGTGATGGGGGCACTTTCTCATGAGATCCTGAAAGCGATCCCATGCCTCATGGAGAGGTTCTCCTAATTGTTGAATGAAGTGTGTAATCTGATGGCACAAGGCGTTGGTCCGACCAATGGGAAAAAACTTTTTCAAAAATTCGGATTGAAGTTCTTCCCAAGTGTTGATCGGCCGGGTCTGAGTTTGATACCAATGGGCGGCCTTGTCCATAAGAGAAAAGGAGAACATCTTCATGAGAAGAATATCCCGATTTTGCGCATCTGATCCAAAAGTGTGGGCCAGATGCTTTAGCTGTTTGATGTGCTGGAAGGGATCTTCATAATTAAGCCCATGGAATTTAGGTATAGCATGAATCATGTTGGGCTTTAATTCGGAATCAGGTCCTCCAGTCGGGATTCTGACTCGAGGCTCAATGGCCACCGCAGCAGGATTGTAGTGGTCCCGCATCATAGGACGCTGTGGTGGGTGCACGAAGTTTTGGAAGAGGTCATTGAGTCGCTGGAGCTGGTGTTCCAGATTATTTTCTTCCTCAACTGGCTGAGCCATGATGGGGGAAGAAGAACTTGGTTCTGAATCAGAAGAGAGAATAATGTGAGGGTGTTGCTGCACAAACACGGGCGTCGAGGCTTGGCCTTGACGAGAGCGAATTTCTAAAGGAGGTCTTAAGGGTGGTCTTAGGGACCTCCTTCCGTACATGCACTGTTGGAAGAGGTAAGTTTAGAAGGTGCTGGACCCAATCAAGACACCCAAAAATGTGTTGGGTGACTATAGAGGTGCGGGGTAGATGGACCCCTTGATCAGAAAGATCGTCCACCTGAGAATTACCTGGGCAGCCAGAGAGGGAGAGTCCCGCGAAGACCCCTACACGGTAGAGCGTCCCCACGGGTTACAGGGTTTCCCCCACCCGACCTCTCTTGTCACTGCGGTTCCAGGTAGACCAGAATGGGGATCTTGACCTCTTAAGTCTACTAATTTTAAGATCAGGGTGCTTAAGGTTTCACTTGAACTTTAGGTGTTTTTGTGAACAAAGTGGCCTAGTTTGAAGGTTGGTTGACCCCAGGGGTTAACTTCACCTAGTGGTTTCCTTGAGAAGTTAGGCCTTGTTTTAGGGTTCAAGTGTTTATAGAGAGCCAATTGTTTAGGATTTTTCTTGTTAATTATTTTCAATCAATGGCTTGGGCACACCTCTTTTGGATTTCCTCAATTCTTGATTAAGGGGTGTGTCTCTACTGAAATCCTAATGTTTGACCTTATGTTGGCTCTACTTGGTCCATTTAACTCTTTGTTGGGCAATTAGGGCTCAAGCAAGAATGTGTTAGCCCTTAAATACCCTTAATAGTGTGCAGGAGTGATGAGTTGAAAACATGCAACTCTTTATGGTTACTAAGTATGGAAGACAGGTTAGCCCTATATTGCTTGTTCTTTTCTTTTCTTCCTCTTTAGAGTTTAGGGGTTAATAGCGAGAGGAAAAATTTACCTGTCTTCGGAGTGGTTGTCGTGTGGTTGCTTGTCTTCTTGAGTTCCTGTAGCTGCACAAAAGAGAGGAGATTATCAGAAATTAAAAAAAAGAAACAGGAATGTTTACCTCTAGAATAGCCGTTGCTCCCCGGCAACGGCGCCAAATAATGAGACGGTGGCTTCGAGAGATAACCGGGTTTTATAGCGTTGTAGTATAGCCAGTTATTGCCAACATTTCAAATATAATTTTTTTTACTCGGAAAATAAAAGAGTTCCCGAGGTCGAACTCAGGGAGCAAGTTGTATTCTAGAGATATACATGTTTCTTTTACAAAAATAAAGAAAGAGAGAGGGAAAGAATTTGTTGTCTTCTTTTCTCTTTGTTTTCTCCTCGTCTCAGATCTTCTTCTTCTTTGTCTGCAGAGGTGATGTCTTTCTTCTGCAATGGTGATGCTCTTCTTCTTCTTCCAGCTGTTCCTGCTCCTCCTTTTTCTTCTGTCTTTCTTCAGATCTTCTTCTTTCTTCTTTGTTTTTCTTCTTTCAGTTCTTCCCTTGTTCTTTTGTGTTCTCCTCTGCCTCGCCTTCTTCTGTTGTTCTTCAGATCTCCCTCCTTCTTTCTTCTTTTCTTTTTCAGTCAGGACGTCGCCCCTCCTTCTTTCTTCTTTTCCCTTCAGGACGTCGTCTGATTTCCAAATCAGACGACTTAAACTGCCTGTTGCTACAGTGTCTCCCTCAGCTTCCTTCTTCTTCCGCGGTTCTTCTTCTTCACCTGTGCCTGCACACTTCAGAGCTTACGTCAGAGAACAAAACCTACTCTACCCTCTCCCCCCGTGTCTCTCTCTCTCTGAAACCACTCTTGGGAAAGCTCTCCCAGAGCTGCCGGGTAATCGGGTTCGGGTCACGCCCGGGTCCAGGCCCACCGGCGTGCGTGGTGGGCGAGGAGTGCAGGTCAGTCTAAGTCGGGTCGGGTCAGGTCCGCGGGGCGTGAGCGCGGACGAGACCGGGTACCCGGGCGGGTGAAAGGGGACCTCACCCCGTGTGCTGAGGCAGTAAGGCTAGTGCACAAAATCAATTTAAACAGTGGAAAGGTTGTGAGGCTTACCGATGTGGGACTAAACGCAGACCTTTCCTCGCGTGCGCCTGCTGGGAGACCGCGACCTGGCTTCTGCAGCTGCGGCTTCGATTTGCGTAGGTTGCTGGCTGGCTGCCTTCGCAAGACTCCCCGTACTCCGCAGCAGCTGGAGACCTGGAGTCCTCAAGCCTGGAGCGCGGGAGAAGCTGCTTCAATGTGCGTTAATGGCGGTCGAACCTCAAAACCTGTCGGACACGAATATGGCCTCTCGGCCTGATCAAACCACTGGGGAACCTTCGCCGTGGCACGGCGAAGGTGAGGAGCTGCGCGGCAGGCCGCAAGGTGGTGTCTGGCGGCAGCCCTAGGTTGGACTGCAACCGGAGGAATGGGTTTGTTCGGGGGAGCGTTAAGGAGGTGTGGAGTGGCAGTGGAGGGGTGGGGGGTGCTCAGTGTGATGAGGCGGAGGTCCGGTGAGGGTCGGCGAGGTGTGTGAGGCTGTGGAGCGATGGGAACATCTCGCCGGAGGGTGGCCGGAGTCGAAGGGGGTGACGATGGTCAGGGTCGGTCGAGGGCTTAATTGAACAAATTGAAACCGGGGAAAGAAAGAGGAGAAGAAGGGAAGTAGTTCTAACTTACTTGCAGGGACGAAGGGGGAGCAGTAGGGCGACAGTCGTATCGACTGTCGCCGGAGAAGAAGATGCTCAGGGAAGGAGGCGGCGGCGAGTAGAGAGCCGGAGAGGCGCCAGCTGGGTACGGCGTGGCGCGGGAAGAGCAGGGGAGGAAGTCTCTGCTGCTGGTATTGCGGCAGAGCGAAGAGGAGGAGGGGGAGGAACCGCCGGAGCTGGTGAGCGTCTGCCGGAGAGAGAAGAGAGGAAAGTTAGGGATTTTCTCCGTCAGATCCGAGCTGCCCCGGCCTGTGGAGCAACGGGGGGTATTTATAGGGATCAAAACAGGGAGGGAGGCGGAGGGAGACGACGTGTCTCCCTCGCCGGAGGATGGCCGGAGACGAAAACCCATACCGTCCGTGCGTTCGCACGGCCGGTATGGTGGGCTACAGCGACCAGGGGGGGTGTCTCTGCGACGGCTGACAACGCAGGGCACCCCTGGTTTACTTGCCAGGCTTTCCCCCTCACCCTGCGCGGCGCCATGCTCCGCGCAAGGTCGCCGGAGCATGGTGCTGGCCGGTTTTGCAGGGGGGACCTGAATGCAAAGAACGAAGGAGAGTTAGGGGCCAAAATGCGACGGTTCAAAAGTTGAGGGCCAAAAAGTAAATATATGAGGACCAAAGTGTAAAGTCGGTCAAGGAGGTTTCTTCTTAGGCTCAAGTTTTTATACATGATTTAATTAGGACCTAAGGAATCTGATGATGAATTTTATTTCTATATTAAACCTTGTTTGACCGGTCAATTTATGCGAAAACCCAGATTAAGTTATTAATTGGGCATGGTTCTCAATGTAGGTCAACATGGGTTCTGAAGGCCAAATTGAAGGTTCTAAACCCTAGAGATTATTTTTCTATGAATTTTAGAGGGTTTATTCTATTTTTACTTTGCCTCGAACCTCATGAATTGAAGTGGGTTGTTTTAGGGTTACAGATTATCATTTAGTTCCTTGGAATTGCTGTAGCCCTTGCTAGATCATCTCATCCCACTTTTATTCTTATTAAGTTGCTTTGACCTATGTTTGGACCCTGAATTATCCTGTATGCAGATTATACTGGTAAAATTGCATTTTTACCCCTTATGACTTGTTTTCTCCTTAAACTCAGAATTCTCTGAGTTAAGCCTTTCCTTGAGTTATGTAGGAGCTTTTATCCTTTGTATTGGGTCAAAATAAGCTAGTTATGGCTCATGATGAGGTTCTCATCAAGTGATTCTAGGCCAACATCGGGAGCGTCACCCTTTTGTAATTTACTACTCTAGCAAGATGCTTAATGAGGCTCAGCATAATTATACAGTTACTAAGAAAGAACTGCTAACAGTAGTACCTAGGTTGGAGAAATTTTGATCATATTTACTTTGATCCAAAGTGATAATTTTCAAAGATCATTCTGCCCTTCGGCATTTGTTGGCAAAGAAAGATACCAAACCCGTCTTATTAGATGGATCCTTCTTTTACAGGATTTGATGTCAAAATTCGTGACAAAACAGAGGGCATAGTGTTGTGGCGGATCACTTACCTCAATTAGACCCATCCTACATCCCTTATTCCTTTCATATTTCAGATCAATTCTTAGATGAGTCTCTTTTGGCGATTAATTCTCCCAAGTTTCCCTGGTACACGGATATTGAGAATTATCTTATCGCAGGCAAGATTCCTGCAAACCTATCCAAGGACCAGAAACTCAAATTCGTTTCTGAGGCTAAATTTTATTTTTGGTATGACCCCTTGCTCTTTTGCATTAGAGCCGATCAGATTATTAGGAGGTGCATCCCTGATGTAGACACATCTATTTAGGTTAAAATGCCTATTCATGCATGTTCCTAGGCTTAGATTTGCATTTCATATTATAAATATTGCATAGCATGCATCATTCTGCATTTACAGTAGTGTATATTTTAGGTTAATTACATCCTTTTTATGGCCAGGAAGGAAGGAGATTTATTTTAGGGCCTCAGATGGACAATCTCATCGTACGGAGCTGTTCAGGATGATGATCGGAGTCTAATGCCTCCAAAATCGTCTAGATCGGAAGCCCGTAGCATCAAATGGAGTTTGACGAAGATCAATAGCCAAGGGGGCAATGCGACATCCATAAGGGCATCAGATGAAAAATCTGACTGTACGAATGGATCTTAGCACCGTGGCACCCTCTACAATAGAAAGAAGATGGACGGCCCAGATGGTGCCATGTGGCACCATCTAGGCTGCCCAACACCCTGCCAATAGCAACTGGAAGGCGCCCCCTCATCACCTTCACCTCCATTCCCAGTCGTTGGATCAAGATCCAACGGCTGAGAAGATCTCTCCACCACATGCCCATAAGATATCTTGGCATCACAAGGGCCGGCTTGGAGCGTTGGTTGAAGCACTGACCGCTAAGAGAGGTGCACAGGTTCGAGGCCCACGGACCCCCCCCCCCCCAAATCAGCAATTAAAGGCACCAGCTGCACACACAAGCACTCACAGCCACCTGCACCACAGCAAGCATGCACGCGCACAGGCGTGCACACAGCCACCATCACCACAGCGCTAGTGCAGCGCCAGCGTGTGCGACAAGGGGTGCTTGATGCACGGGCCAGCAGGGGCGAGGTTGGCTTGGATCTTTAGCGACAGTTGCGCGGATCTTTAATGATGTCTACGGACGTCACTAATTGTCCATGGACGAAATGGATTCTTCCCTCCACTATAAAAGGACCCCTACACCTCCCCTTCTTCTTCATCTCTTCCTTTCTTCTCCTCACCACCTCCAAGGTTCTAGAGAGAGCTTGTCCCAAGCCAAGGATGCTCCTCTAGAGTAGAAAACAAACATTTGTTCTTGCCTCTCATCCCCATTCGTGGAGCATCCCGCGGCCGTCCTCTCATCTCCCTTTGAGAAGAAGATCGTCGCCGCGACGCCGTCCTACCCCGCCCTTCGTCCTCCAACTCCATCCTCATTCGTCCCGCTCCTCACCACCTTCCTCTAGGAAACGTCAGAGCAACTCATCCTCCAAGAGACCGTCGAGGGGGATTTCTCTCACCTATCTCTATCTTTATTACTTTCGTAGTATAGATTTCTGATGCATGTGTTTTGCATGTTTGAAATTGGGGTTTGGAGTAACCCGTTGTTGTAGTGGCAAAACTCGTTTATCAAATAAAATTTTACTAAAACACCAAGGGAGTCTCAAGTCGAACATAGGGAGGAGACGTTCACTTTGTTTGAAAACCGTGCTTTGTTTTGTTTGTTTTTGGTGATTTGGGGTTTTATTATTTTTTTTATTTGTTTTTATTAAGCAAGAAAATAATATAGATCATAATGGAGATAGAAACAAATATGATATGTATTGCACAATTGTCTATTACAATAATATACAAAAGCATAAAAGGAGAGAGAGGTGAGAAGGAATCTCCCAAATCGACTGTTCGACGAGATGATGGCACCTGGTGGAAGCTTGGATGAAGGAGGTGAGGAGCGGGATGACGGAGGTGAGATGCAGGAGGACGTCGGGTAGAGGAAAGCTTTAGTGTGGCTCCAGAATGGAGGTGAGGAGGTAGAGATGATCTGCTACCGGAATGGAGGTGAGAGGACGGCTCCAAGGAGACCTATGAATGGTGATGGGAAGATGGAGGAATATTTGTGGGGCAAAGGGATGCTACACTAATAAGAGCCTTGGGAGCTTGAGAGTAAGCTGTAACGGAGCATTAGTAGGCTTGCTAGAGATTAGGAGTAGGTGGGAGTAGAGCAGGTAGAGATGAAGAGGAATGGGGGGTGTAAGGGTGTTTATATAGTGATGGGATGAAGAGCATCCCACGCACTGACATTCAGCGATAGCTACAAGCGTCACTAAAGGCTACTCAAGCTATCGCCAAAAGATCCACGCCCCTTCATTACCTTGGCTGGTGCACACACTGCGCAGGCCATTTAGTGATAGCTGTAAGTGTCACTAAAGGCCCGCTCTTCTGTTACTACAAATCCTGCTCCCACCGCTCACACCTGCCTGCTGTCACTGAGGTTAGATGCATCGCAACCGTTGGATTCAGAAAAGAACGGTTGAGTTGGCGCGAAGATCATACCTCTTGATCGCGTGTGAGATGGCACGTTCTCGGGGAGCATCAACAGCCGCATATAGTATCTGTGCTCATCCAACAGTGCCACGTGGTGATGCCTCTGTCGCTTGATTGTGCCCGCGATCATCCAACGAGCATAATTTGATTGCATTAGCGCTCGTGAGATTGCCTCCCCCCCACCGCGGCTCAAACTCACGCTCGCGATTTACGAGCACGTGTCTTCAAAAATGCTCCAAGGCCACGGTTTGTCAAGTGGAGGGAGTGGTGCAGTCGTGCATCTCAACCGTTGGATGAAGATCCAATGGTCGAGATGAGGCCATCCTTGAGCTGCCTGAGGCCGGGTAAGGAGTTCAGCCGTGGAGCGCACATCTCAGCTGTTGGATTGAGATCCAACGGCTGGGATCTCATCTTGCGGCGAGCTTAGGGATGCCTTGGCTCAGGTGGGGTGGCTTGGATGGTGCCATGTGGCACCATCTGGACCATCTGTCTTCTTCTTCTTGCGAAGGGTGCTACAGAGCTCTGATCAGGGTGATTCTCATGTTGACGGACTACGATCGTTGCTCTAAATCCATCCGTATGGTCGAATTCTTCATCCGAATCCCATAAAGATGTCACACTGCCTCCTGGTCATGTAAAATGATGATAAATGTACATAATAAACAACTATCCTAAATGCAATGCAATGGATGTTTGTGTAATATTTATATCATGATATGCAATGCTAGGCCTAGGAACTATCGTAAATAAGCATTTTACGATGAATTTTGCGTGTTTATCAATTTCCCGCTTTACTAGTTGTAAGAAACATTTGATTATAAAAATACATAATTATTTCTCTCTGTCTCTCCCTCTTTTATTTTGCAAGTAGTTTAGCTAGAATTCATCGACCTGATCTCTTGCCTGCTAAAAATACCCAAATAATTAGAAAAGATAAAAACGACAAAAACAAATAAAAAGCGAAATGTAGATTTTCAAAACCAAACGTTCACCTCCCTATGTTCGACTCGGGACTCACTTTTCGAGTTTCAATTATAAATTTTATCTGATTGACGGATTTTCTAGTGAATCGAACTACGACGACAGGTTTTCCAAACTCCAAACCTTTCCGCATGCGAATCTGCCATTATCATTTTGACGTCATTGCAGGGGCAACACTCTTTGGTTTTTTCACATTTTCCCGCATTACTTACATATTTTTCTAATTTATCTTTCTTCTTTGATTTATTGTCTTGCAGGAATTCGGTCGAGGAACCGAAGGCGGTAGATTGGAATAAAGTGCAGGTAGAGACATTTGTAAGTTTTCCCCCACCACACCTACCTTAGTTTCCATTTTGCCACACTAATAACTCAAACTCAAATCTACCTAGGTGTTTTTATAATCCTGAGGATAGATCAAATTGTTTGATTGTTGCTTTGCCTCACCTCACCCACCCGTATATATTAAAAAAATAATAATAAAAAATATACTCTTCTATTGTGGGATTTTCTGAAAGAGACACGCATTAACACCCACAACTCTCGACTTAAGGCACACCACTTCACATCGATTCTACCACTTAACCGGAATCTGACTTGTGGATCCGGTACACCCTAACTCAACACACCAATAAGTGAGTAGAAATCTGAATAGGTCAAACATTTTTGTGTGCCTTAACTAAGTGATGCAACAGGCCAATTGATTGAACTATTTGCGCTGTACCACTTAAGATAAAAGTGATTCATCAGTAGCTTGCCACTTAGGGTTGATTTTTAGGGCTGAACCAGGCACTCCACACTTTTTTTCTGATTTCTAAAGGAATACATCATCACCAATGCTTGTAAAACTTGGAGTGCTCTACTGAACCCTGATTGAACCAACCTAAGGGTTAAACCCTAAAAGCTACTAAACAAGGTTAAACACTAAAAGACACATCATCAAATAACTTTGTTTGCAAAACCTGGTTGTGCACACGCACACATTTGAATTGATCATTAAGGTCACAACCCATATAAAGGGCCCATCACATTCCAAGAGCACAATCATCTCAAACCTAATTAAACTAAGTAGATGTCAGCCTTAAGGATTGATTCGCTCTTCGGGGCTCAGATTGAGATATTTTTTTTCAATTAATCTCCTTCTCCTAGTCCATCTGATGTCTAGCTAGGGGAGTAGCATCAAATGACTGTGACTAGCGGGTACATGATGGGCCCATATTTGTGGGCTAAGTATGTATTTTAATGCCTAGACATTAAGTTAACATGTACATTTATATAACATACATTAATGTGTAAATAGGATAACATAAAATCTCATGCATTTCATGCATTACATGCATTGATAATATCATTTAGAATCTATTTAGAATATCATGCATTGAAATAGGTTGCATTACAGTTAGTGTTTTAAATTTAACATAGAAGTTAAGGTCTTACATATAAATAACCCAATAATCATTTTTATTTATTTTTATTCTCTTCTCTGCAGCAACGATTTCCCACGCTGATTGCGCACCTTAATTGCTAAGGAGAGTGGATACTACATGTCATCAATGTTCCCTCTTCTCCACAATGCTTCTTCTTCTCCATGTTCCTGTAGCCATAAAAGAAGACCTCAATTGCACCATCACGAGCAGTCCTCCACCCCATTCCCTACTGTGCAGAGAATAGCTTCTCATCCGCTTCATCACCACTGGCCTCGACTACGACAGTTTGCTCCACCGCCGTAGGCGTGCATCGTGATAGGATGCTCCGCCAAAGTGGAGCAACTGCATTACTGTGAGCACCTCAGTGTGCTCCCCTCCACACTACAACAATAGCATGCAGCACCACCCTCACCGCCATCACCAGCAACCACCTCTAGCTCCTCGTCCCCATGCCAGTTAAGACGTCTGGGAAATTTCTCGGACGTCTGATGCATCCCTTCACTGCGTCTTCCCCACGTCTCAACACTGGTTCTTTTCCACCAACAAACCCAACACTTTCATCAGCCATACCCCCACCACACAACATGCCACCTCAAGCGAGCACCCATTTTTCCTCTCGTGCAGTTTGCATCCTCCAGCTCCAGCAGCTACATTCATTGGTAGCTTTAGCAGTTGTGTCCCTCCCCACGTGGTCTGGGTCCTCCAACAGCAGCAGCTGCGCAGCCCACGAGCACCCATTCCCCCCCCCACACGATCTGCGTGCCTGCAACAGCAGCAACTATGCTTCAGCATCAGCTTCCCCTCACGCCTGCGTGGCCAACAGCGTGTAGTAGCAGCAGCTGCGCTCTGCCAGCTTCTCACCCCCGCACAGCCTGTGTGCCTTCAACGTGCAGCAGCAGCAGCCGCGAGCACCACTCCCTCTCAACAGCTGCATCCTCCAGTAGCTTCCGCGCTCATGACCCCTCATCTCAAAACACTGAAGCTGCAGCCAACAGCCACCACCACCGCTCATCTCCTCCATCTGGCTACCTTAAGCCGTCTTGCACCACACTAGACCCACCGCTGTGAAGCTCTCCCTCCGGCACTCCTCCGACGAGAAGCTCGCCGCAGCCTTGGTCTCCTCCTTACGCATAAACAAGGGGAAGCCATTCCCTTGTTTTGCTATAGTTAACAGGGTATTAGTTTTTACATTCAATGCCATTGCAAACTTCTATTTTTATTTTATTATTGTGAACATTGCATTGAGCACCCTCTTGTTTCGTATAAACGTAATTCCAAATTATGTTCTCATTCAAACTCATATCTAACACGGTTTTCGACACAATTTTTGGGGGAAACAATTCGTGAACATCTATTTTTAACCCGTATGAGTTTTAATAGGCCATTACCTCCCTGTGGATATGACCCGCTCTCTCGAGTGGTTTATTTTCAACTTAATACTTTAATTAGTCGATTTTCCACCACTTTAAAATATAACAACAAATCATCTTAATCATCTTATTCGAAAGCGAAAATCGACTCGTCAAATGGCGCCGTTGTTGGGGAGGCAACAGGCTTAACTAACTCGCAATTAGTCATTTGTTCATGTTGATTTAAATTGAGGCATATTTAACTTATTTTATCTGATTTGGTGTGAGGTACATATTGTCGCATCGGCCTCAGCAACACCATGGTGGACCTTATTTCCAGCACTTGGAGGAGGGACTGAGTTTCACATCTTAGTGGATCTTGTCGGCACCTCCGAGATAATCACAGGAGCTTATGGACCTTGACCCCACCCGCATAGAGACACATGGAGGACCATCTAGGTGGAGTCTTCCTCTTAGAATTTTGATTCTGCATTTTAGAGTAGACTCTTTAGGTTTAGTTTAGTTGTTTATTTTCTCTCCCTTGTACTCTAGGGCCAGCTTTAGGGGTTTGTTCCCTGATTTTTTTTTAGGCTCGTGTTGGGTAATTTTTAGGAGTCTGTTCCCTCTTTCTTTAGATTTAGGTTTTTACTTTCTTTTATGGATTGATTTTATTTTTCTTGATTGTGCATAGGTAGCTAAGAAACAAAATAAAAAACAAAAAACAAAAAAACATGAGCTGCCTGCTAAAAGCTGCCTACCCTTAGGACGAACCATTCAAGTCTGTAGGAGCAGCCTCTAGATTTATTTCTCTGCATTGAGTGCATTCTCTCATCGCTGATTACTGGAAGCAAGTACTCATTCTCTTACTTTGCATCCATATCTTGATCATGTATTTGCATTTGGACTTAATTCCAAGACCACATAATTTATCTTGAAAAGAATTAAGTGGTCACATTTTCTGAAAAAGGACTAATTAAAGGAGGAACATATAAAACCCAAGGAGTTGATTTGAGACATTATGCTGCGGTTCAAAAAAAATTCAAACTTTTATAGTGAATGCATACGTGCATGACTGCAAACTAAAGCATGTAATTAGACACTCCTAGGTTTTAAGCTGCTAGGAAAGAACTCTCCTACCATTGGATACCAAAGTGCTTGAAACTTAAGTTCAAAAGTTTTGTAACTCCAAGGAGGGGGATACCCTGTTACAAATTTTTTAGGGTAGTTAAGGAGCACCGTGAAAGCACAGCTTCAAAGGGAGGCTTAGGCTTACTTGCATCCCTCGATCTTCTGTCCTTGGAGTACTTTACCATTTGAACTTTAGGGCAGAGCACCTAAGTTCCAATTATGTCTTCATTAAGGCATTTCGTAGGTCGACAATAGGAACATAATTGATTTGGAAATTTGTATTGTCACCTACAACTAGACTAAAATCTCAAAGGCCTTAATTGATTAAAGACATAAAAGTCCTTTGGAATTGTGTTTGTTTGTGGTGTATGCTTGGTAGGCGATCTCTGAGGAGACAACTTGTGTTTAATTTAGAACCTGAAAGAATCCTTAGGAGAGTCAACCAAGAGAGAAGAGAGATGGCTGAAGAAGAGATAGTGGAGAATCAAGATCATTAAGAGACTATTTTATCCCTATCAATCAACCCGGCCATACACTGAGAAGGCCTGGGGGGAATAATCCATATGAAATCAAGAGTAGTACTGATAAACACACATGAATTCATGATAAAATGCTTATTTATGATAGTTCCTAG
The DNA here is from genome assembly GCA_037157565.1 of Thalassia testudinum. NCBI lineage: Eukaryota > Viridiplantae > Streptophyta > Magnoliopsida > Alismatales > Hydrocharitaceae > Thalassia > Thalassia testudinum. The sequence continues at coordinate 11,979,368 of JAZHRO010000049.1, read as the reverse complement.
GCTTAGCATTGCATATCATGTTATAAATACCGCATAACATCCATTGCATGGCATTTAGGATAGTTGTATATTATGTACATTAATTCCGTCATTTTACGTGGCCAGGAGGCAAGGCAACATCTTTACGGGCTTCGAATGAAGAATTCGACCATACGAATGGATTCAAAGCGACGATCGCAGTCCGTCATCGTGAGAATCACCCCAATCGGAGCTCTGTAGTACCCTCCACAAGAAGAAGAAGATGGATGACCCAGATGGCGCCACATGGTGCCATCCAGGCCGCCCCACCTGAGCTGACACATCCTTAAGCCCACAGCATGGAGGGATCTCGACCATTTGATTGATTGAATGGTTGAGGGTGGCCTGAACCACGCATCAACAAGCTCTATACTTGACCAAGTGTGCACCGTCGCCAAATAGTGAGGCGCCCTCCCCGCAGATGCCAGATGCGGGTTCAAGACTCGCAGCACCGCTCCCTTCGTCAATTGAACGCACGCGCATGCAGCAGCAGCGGCGGTAGCGCAGCGCCTGCACGCACCAGCAGCGCGTGTGCTTGCATACGCCAACGCGCACACCAGCAAGGCCACTGCGCAATCCGTGCGCATGAGGCAGGACAGCGTAGCGTACATGGGGCAGTCACGTGCTCTATTAGCACCAGCCTTCAATAATAGCCAGGCAGACGTACAACGACGCTTACAACCATCGCTAATTCATCTCACGCTAGCAAAGCCAACTATGCGATGTGAGTGGGCCTTGAGCAACCTACAACGACATTTACGGCGATGCCTTGGAAGTTGCTAAAGATCCCATGCCTATTTTAGGCTCTTTTCATCCACTATAAAAGGACCAACACCCCCTCCCTTCCAAGCCATCACTTCCTATGCTACTCTCATTCACTCTAGAGTTCCAAAAGAGCCCCCTAAGCTCCCAAGAGCTCACTCTCAAGCCTTAGGTCATCCATTTAGTGCAGAAGCTCTGTCCCTTCACCAAATACTCACCCTGCTTCTCATCACCATCAGTGGAGACCTAAAGGTTGTCCCCTCACCTCCATTCAGGAAGTCGATCACGTCCACCTCCTCATCTCCATTCCGTGCCTTGGCGAAGCTTTTCTCTACCTGGCATCCTCTGGCACCTCATCCCCGTCATTCAACCTCTCACCTCCTCCATCAAGCTACTGCCAAGCATCGTCGTCTCGCTGGATAGCCGATTCGAGAGACTTCCTCTCATCTCTATCTTAGCTATCTTTTGTCATATTTCCATTTATTGTAATAAGCATCATTTGCAATATATTCGATTCATTTCTATCTCTCTTTTGTGATTGATTGTCATTTTATTTCAAAAACAAAAAATATAACAAAATCTAAAAACACCCAAAAAGAAACAAATGAAGCACAGTTTTCAACGAAAGTAAATGTCGCCTCCCTGTGTTCAACCTGGGACTCCCTTGGAGTTTCAATAAAAAATTATATTTGATTACGCGTTTTGCAAACTACGACGACAGGTTCTTATAACCCAGATTTCTAACCTGCGAAACACGTCAATCATTTTGGCACCGTTGTCGAGGAGGCAACAGAATTTACTTTATTATTTCTGCACTTCTTTTCATTTACATAGCACTAACCCCACTTGTCTTTGATCTACTATCTTGCAGGTACCCTAGCATGGAGATCCAAGTGTAGTAGATCAGAGTAAAGTGCGAGTAGAGTGCTTTGTAAGTGTCCCCCACATTCCCCCCCACTAGTTCATTTCGCCACAATCATAACCAAGACCTAATCTAGTTAGGTGTTTGCATAAAACCTAAGATAGACTTTGTTTGTCTTGTTTGCTACCTTCACCCATTTCACCCACATTTTATAAAAAATAAAATAAAAAGATACTTTCTGTGGGACAAATCAATTTACACACTTTCTACACCTACATCTGAGGCACATAACCTGACTTAATTTTCATCTACTCAACCGAGATTCCGACCTATGGACCCAATACACGAATTCAACACATAAAAGAGTAGAAATCATATTAGGTTAATCACCTTTTTATGTGCCTTAATTGGTGGTGCATTTGAACTGATTGATTGAATTATTTGGGCCGCACCACCTAATCTAAAAGAGGTTTATTTTGTAGCTGCCCCATAGGATTCAATAACTAGGTCAAGCCAGGTACTCCACATTTTTCTTGATTTCTAAAGGAAAATACTTGAACACGTGCTTTTAAAAACAAACTTGGTTTGCCTTACAAAACTTGGTTGAAAACACCTAATATTTGAATCCTAAAAGCTATTAAGCAAGATTCGAACTCTAAAACTCATCTCATCATTAATAATCTTGCTTGAAAACCTCTTGGTTGTGCACATTCACACATTCTCAAACAAATCATTAAGGGCACAACCCATTAAGGGCCCATCACATTCCAGAAACACCAATATCCCAAGCCTAACTAAAATCAATTAGACGTCGACCCTAAGGACTCATTCGCTTGTCGGGATCCAGATTGAGATTATTCACAGTTAACCTACTTATGCTAGTCCATCTAATGTCTATCTAGGGGAGTAGCATCAAACGACTGTGGCTAGGGGGTACACTAGGAACCAGAGGCACAAATGAGAGGCTCATCATGATCTCTAATTACCCCTAATTAACTAGTTTTCATAGTTAATTAACTAAGGATATGAGTATATATGGGTTAATTGTAAAATAAGGGATATATAGTAAAGGACCTTAAAATAAATTTAAAATGCTATTTTATCATTCAAATAATATTAGTAATAATTTAATTAATAATTGGACTTGAGATACTACTAATCATTCATCTAATTAATAAGTTAATTAACTTAAGTATAATGTATACCTAAGTATGTAATAACTTAAGTAACTTTACCTAATCTAATAAATTAACCTAAAAAGGTCAAAAATGTAAATTCAAGGTGTAAACATAATAATTACCTTATTTACTAACATATATAAAAAGTTGAAAAAGATCTAAATTAAAATAAACCTTGAAAACCTGAGTTTACATTTTGGTCCTTAAAACTCATTTCATTCGGGTCCCTAATTTTCATATAGGTCCTTAAGTTTCATTTCACAAAGGTCCCTATCTTCTTCTTCTTCCTTCAACCGGTTGAATGGCTGACGACGGAGGGTGATTCCACCGCTCGATCACTACCTTGCTGACATCAGTCTTCCTTCTCCATGCTCTTGGAGCTTGCGCTCACCATCCCATCTTCATCCATCTGTCTGGATGATTCAAATATCCTAATTTTAGGTAGGAGTTAACCTCACCATCGTCGAAGATGACGCCGGTGGTTAACCTCTTCTAGCTCCTCTCATGTCCAGACTCCGCCGCCCTCTTCACCGCCGTCAACTATAAATAGACCCCCACCCCCTCGATTTTTGTAAGTTGGCTCCCTTCCCTCTTCTTCACTGCAACCGACTTCGATAGGTTATTCCCTCCACAACTCCGGCAACTCCCCATCTCATCTTCCAACTTCCTCCATCCACTTTTATCAGCTCTAGAACTCAGCCGTAGTTAGCCGCGTCTCTGGACAAAGGCGACGACCAAGGAGATCCTCTACTCCATCCATTTCACCCCTTGGAGATCTTTCATCTACCCTCTGATTTCACTCCTCCGTTATGAGCCTTCGATGGAGATCCTCTGATCGCTTCATCCAGGTAATAATAGATAGGAGTAGATTAGGATTAGGAGTAGGAGCAGGAGTAGGAGTAGGATAGTTTAGATAGTTAGTTAGTTAGCTAGATTAGCGTAATTTCAGAATTTTCAAATTCATCTTCTTCGACTCCAGCAAGCTCCTTGAGCTCGCTAGAGCCCTAATTTCATCTTTTTAACTCACTGATCACCTTCCTCTATCACTCATGATCACTTCTAACTCATTAAAACATTAATTCTATCACTTAATCGCCTAAATCAAATCCACCTTCAACAGCTATTATTGCTGTCCATGGCGACAGTAGCTGAGCTTAGATTCACATTCACAGGGTTCTTCATCACTTACTCATCATCTAAGGACCCTAATCCACACCTTAATTTGAATAATTATCAACTCTGACGTAAAAACCTAATTCTATTTAAGCTCCTGAGCTCGCTGTCAATGGTGGCTCGAGAGTAGTTTAAACTTTAAATTAATTAAGTATTTGTCATCGTAATACTATTTTGACTTGTCTCAACCACTCATTGAGTGGGAGACCAAGTCCTGAGCCTCAACCACTAAAATCTATTAAAATTAAATTTTACTAATTAATCATTCATGTAATGAATTGATGAAGAATTAAATGTGATTCTGAGGTTCGCTGCAACCTCAAGATCCTTTTTAGATCAAAAATGGTGCGATTCACCATTCTGAACACACTTTTGCCTTTTTCTGGACTCACTGGAGCTCTAGCGAGCTCTAGCGAATCAAAACAAGTTCTTCAACCTATTAAACTTAGTGTGAAGCTCCAGATCAATGATTTGAGGTTTACTGATCATGTTGAGACATTTAAATTGAGATTTTAGTGACTGGAGCTTGAGATAGGTCAGCATCTTCTCCAACTATAGCGGAGTTGGAGAAGCTTGTACAGAAGATCAATTGCCATACTTAAGGTGTCTAGAAGCTTCAGTGCCATGCATTGAAGCTGTTCATATCCTTAAATTATTGTAGTAACCTCACATCTCTCCGTCAAACAAAGCATTCTTAGAGTTCAGGTGATGAGCTTGGAACCCTAATTTCTAGGGTTAAAGCATCTGTTTAAGAAGTTGAATGAGTTCCTAAGGATGAAGTGATCCTACTCTAGGCTTTAATTCCTTATAAAAAGGATTAAATTAGAAAGTCAATTTTCAAGCCTAATAGTCAAACCTGAGATGGAGATTTCAATTCTGAGCTCAATCAGATGATTTGAGGAACTTAAGTTGTTCTTGACTTTAGAGTGATTAGATTGAGCTATGTGGGTTTATTTTGATTAGAATTGCAACCCTACCAGTTTGGGTTATTTTCGAATCCAAACTGTTGACAGTGGGTTTCTGATGAGATTTGATCATGAATCCTGCCCAGATGAGTTTGTTACACTCCTTAGAATCTATTTAAATCAATTAGATATGATCTTAGCTGTTTGTTACACCTTTCTTATGTCTGATTCCTTTCTTTGAAGCATTCAAAGCAGCTTCAAGCTTCTCTACAGTTACATGAAGCTTCAAGAGCTCAAAAACCACACTAACAGCTGCAGAAATACCTGTAGAACCCATTTAGAGCCTTAGCTAAGAGAGAAAGATCAGCTATGGACTCTGTTAACTACCATTTCCATGTCCAGGCCATATAAACCCATAGGAAACCCATAGTTTCGCCCTTCAAATCGAAGAGCATAACATCCCCTTCACATTAAATTGACACATCAATTCTATAGAGCAACTCAAGAGCTTTCCAACAAGCTTTTACTTGCCTGAAGTGGAGCTCTGAGCTATTAGGAATCGATGCTTGAAGTTTGGTCTAGGAGGGGATAAGATAGTCCCACCTCAGGTAGATCTGAACGCCCGCCTGGGAATAAAATGAATTTGTTGTATACGCCCTTCATTCCGTCAGTGCTCGGCACACGGTTATCAAATGAACATTGATTCTGAGCATAGCGTGTGTGTGTGCGGGCTTGTGCTCCTGCAGGTGTGCGCCCGAGTGGGCGTGTGTGCGATGTGGCCCTCGGAGGGCGAGGCCTGGGAGGTGGTTGGGCTAGTTCAGCTCGAGAAAGAAAGAAAAAACCAAAAATGAACCGATAACTCGAATTAGGCGAGGACCGAGTAGGGTCTGGTCCCACCCTGATCTCAAGGTGCTGTGTATCCTCAAAAATACCTTGCCGCAAACCAAAAACTAATTTTTTGTTAAGAAGAAAAAAAAAACCCAATTCAGCTGAAAAAGAAAGGAAAGGCTAAGTGTTGAAGCAAAAGAAGCTAAGTGAAGCTAAGGGAATAAGGCTAAAGGAAGAGAGGAAACAGAAGAGAAGAGCTCGCCATAAAGGAAAGAGAGAGAAGAACAAGCAATAAAGAGGAAGCTTAAGGAAATACTAAGGGAAGAGAAGGCAAAGGCAGGAGCAGAAGAAGAGAAGAAAAGAAAAGAAGCTCGAAAGAGAAAGAGAAAGAGAAAGAGAAAAATAAAGGATAAAAAAATAAAAGGAAAAGAAGATAAAGAAAAGAAGAAAAGAGAGAGAAAGGCTGAAGAATAAAAGAAAAAGAAATTAATTTTCTTGTTATATTTTTAATTTCTTTTTGCCCATAATTGTTGAAATAAGGCATGTTGTAATTAGATAAATTCTTATTTACCTTAAATCTTTTGAAATAAAGAGAATTTACATACTTTTAAATGTTGAAAATGAGATTTCATATGGGATTTTGCATATTTCTTCAATTTAAATCAATGTTTGGCAAAATTCATGTTATTACAATTAACTTAATTATACCTCCTATACTTATAATAAAAATAACGTTAATTAGTAAATTTAGAATGAATTATACCTCCTAGCGAACGACCTCAACCAGTTAAAAAATTCTAGAATATTAGGTTAATTCGACCCTATACTACTAAATGATATAATTTCGAGTTAACCTAACTGACTTTTCTCTACTCATAATTAAGTGAAATTAACTTAATTAATTGAGTTGAGGTGAGGAACGCATCAAAGCCAAAGGAAGAACCTTATCCCTAATCACACCTTCTAACTAGTCAGATTGTCTAGATATAAGCAGAGTAAATCGCCCATAATCTTAGGATGGATTCTGACGGTCTGTAGACCTTTAGGTTACCCCATCTAAGGATAGGCTTGTATTGTTGTGCTAAAGGGTTCCTTCTCTTCCCCATCCTTCCGACTCCCTTCAATGTATGCTTAGAAGGAGGTCATTGAACCCTCGATTGGAAGGACCTTTAGACCATTCCTGGAGGCAGAGTTTGAGCTTTAGCCAAGCAGATCCCATGGTGATTGCGTAGCAATCATAAGTCTTAATTGACCTAAATTAGGCTAGGACTTAGCATAAGCAAGGGTAATTCATGCATGCATAAGCATTGTCTACATCTTTACTACTTTCCTGTAGCTACGCATGAAATAATGTTATAATGTGCTGATTAAGTGCATTATGTCAGTTGCAGGCAATAAGCTGATCTGGAGCAAGATCTGAAGCTGGATCAGGAATAACGGGAGTTGCAGCAGAGCTGGAGCAGAAGGCTTAGATTAGATGTAGGAATAATGATGTAGGGGAGTTAAAGGTTTGCTATTCTATTAAGCAGGAATAAAGCAGTAAAATGTGAAGAGCTTAGGTCCATCCTTGCCCTAGGATAGCCCAAAGACTTCCCCAAGCCTTAGCCACCCTTAGATTAGGTCACCTCACCCTAGGAAGCCCTAAAACCCTAGTTCCAACCCTTCTCTAGATGTCCAGATAAGTTTTAGGACATCCAGGACCCTTAGCCAACTCCCGCACACCTCAAACCCACTTCTACAGTGTTATTGGACGTCCAGACACTTTAGACGTCCAATTTCTACAGAATACCCAAAACAGAACCCAAAATCCCTCCTGACTTTGATTGGACGTCCAGACAACAAGTCTAGACTTCTGATTTTTGAGTATAAGATGTCTGATTCTATTATTAGACGTCTAATGCTGCTCTCCAGCTCCTATTTTGAGATTCAAGCCTTGATTTTGGATCTCTAGGTCCCTAAGCCCAATTCCAACCCAATAGGAACCTAAATTGAGGTGCCCTAACCCTAGTACATCACCTCTAGACCTCCCTAAGGACCTAATTAGGTCCTCATTAAACCTAATTGACTTGGATCTTAGTCGATTCCATCAGCCTATTCAATTGGACTCATTGAGTCCAATTAAGCCCTGATCTCAGCACACACTATCCAATTAGACTCAGTGAGAGTCCAATTGACCTATACCTAAATTAATTGAGTTTTTTTACTCTCAATTAACTTTCCACACTCCCAATTAAACTTGTATTAAGTTTAATTGCACTTTACCTTAGTGAATTAGGGTTTATAACCCTAATTTGAGACCTACGTTGACCTAAACCCACTAGAACCTAACCTAATCAACCTAGCCACCTAAGTTTCGACCCACACACACCCACACACACCATCCACATGAAAATATCTAGCCTAGAGTTCTCTAGAACTCTCTGCCATGTGTTGTTGCCTTGGTTGCCAAAATTAGCAACCAAGAGCCATTCAATTTTTAGATCCACATTTGGTGGATCTAAAAACCACCATGCACCCTCTCTCTCTCACTCTCCCATGAACTCCCACCATAGGCCTCTCTAGAGAATTCCATAATTCTCTAGAGAGCTTCCCTTAGGTCTATAAAATGACCTGAGGGGTGGCCATTTGCACCCATTCACTTCCTTGGCAAATTCACTCCATTGGTGCCATTCACGCCCACTTCCACTTAGCTAGCCACTCCACCTCCACGAGCTCACTACCACCACCATGGAGGACATCATGCCGGGATGCTGGATCAATCCTTCCTCTCTCCAATGGTCGACCTAAGCTACATTGGCCACCCCTCATTCTTCTCCCGACCACTCCAAGGTCATCAGGGACCACCCCTGAATGCCCTCTATTCTGCTAGATTTAGTTTATGCTCTCCATGATTTTTACTGCTTTTATTATTGCTTAGTAGCGTAGTCTTAACTTCTCCCCTAATGATGCATGCGAAATCCCCCCATTGATTCTTGTATGCAATCATTTTCTGGTAGCTAGATTTCCGTTTCAAGCATTTATGTACAAGCTTTCCTCTAAATTTCTTGTGTAAACAACTCCCCAATGAATGAATGAAAATGCATTTATATATATATATATATATATCTCTTTATGTGTTTGAAATCACCATGAGCTTAATAATTATCATATTTGCATGATTTAAGTGCCTGCTCTTTAACTATCTATCCATTACGCACCAGCATGTCGTTTCCTGAGAATATTGACAATCTAACGATAGACACTTTCTCCATAAATAGTCACCACCTCACTAGAATCGTGTGCACAGAAACTCACACATTTACTTTCATAATTTATTTGACGCATGCACATGTAATCCAAGTTAATAACAGAAGTGGTGAAGTTTTAGTTAGGAGATTGGAAACCGGTGTGCGTTTTTAAACGAAGTAGAGTAGTAAAAAGATCAACTTCGAAAGTGAAAGCAATGCCTCCCAGAGATGAACGACCGAGACTCAAAGTCTCGTAATTTTTACAAACTTATTTTTTTGACGAATGTTTTTGTGCAACTATACTACGATTTCGATGACTTTCAAGATGTGCGAAAATGAGTTCTGTCACATGGCTGATCAACAACCACCTCCCCCACTCCCAAACCAATAGGAGCTGATTCAGAGGCAGTTGGAAGAATTGCAACAGATGTAGCAATGGTTTCAACGAATGAATGGTCAGGGCACTCGACCCTAAAAAGGATTTTTATGATCCTTCAAACTCTGGGGAACATCCTGGCATCATGATTCCTGCCAGAGATGTAGAAATCAAGCCTCAAGTCTTAAGATTGATTAAGCATTTTCATGGGCTTGGCTCGGAGGACCCATTCCAGCACTTGGAGGATCTAACCACTTTGGTTCAGACCACCAAAGTGAGGAATGCGAATGAAGAGCAGATGATCATGAGGCTCTTTCCAAACCCTCTCAGGGATAAGGCCACACATTTGTACCGAACCATCGGAAGGTCGATAGAAACTTGGGCTACTCTTAAATTGGCTTTCCTGAAGAAATTCTTCCCAATCGGACGGACCAATGCCTTACGACAGGCGATTACCACTTTCACCCAATGGCTGGGGGAACCGTTTCATGGTTCTTAGGAGTAATTCCAGGATCTTCTGAGGAAGTGCCCACATCACGAGGTGCCGAATGGCAACTCGTGCAGATATTCTATCATGGGTTGATCGAACAACTCTGCAATCATGTGGACGCTTCCTACGGAGGTAATTTCCTCAACAAGGATGCAGATAGTAAATATGACCTGTTCGAGGAAATGAGAGAGAATTCTATAAATCATGCCTCCATGGATACCTTCAACCAGTCCCAACAACCCAAGTCAAATGCTAATGAGATCCAGAATTCTCATTCATTTAACATGGAATTGATTTGCAACAAACTAGATAAGGTGGACTTGGTTGCGAAAAGGATCGAAAAGTGGATGGAAGGAAATTCCAGAAATACATTTACATCCACTCAATCCTAAAATGAGGGATTCCATTCATCACGAGCTTCCACGGGGTAGGAATTCGTGAATCAGCTAGAGTCGGCTCAACCTATGAGCCAAAATTACTCGTAACCTTATGGGTTCCAGACTAGGGCCTTTGATCCCAGTTTTCCTGATCCTTTCTTCTCTCCATCCTCATCCTATGAGGATGCATATGTTATGCAGGAAAATGTTAGGTCCAACCCATATTCCAACACTTATAACTCGGGTTGGAGGAACTACCCTAATTTTTCCTGGAAAAGTTAGGGGCAACAGACTCAAACACAACACAGCAACTATGCATCTCAGAGACCTATGGGTCTGGGTCAAATTTACACCCAATTGCCCCTAAGACAGGTTATTCAGCTATCCTGGAATGCCCAATAATCTGCAGGGCAGGCTGCTCTTCACCGACAGATGATAGAGAAGCAAGGATCCATGTTGCAGCTTATGCAACAAATGAAGACATCATTGGACAACTTGCAATTTGGGCTTATTGCCAACACCCGCCAACCTGGGTCTCTACCATCCCAACCCGTACCCAACCCTCGCAACATGCAAAATCATGGAAATAGAGCCCCAGGGTACGGGAATCAAAGGGACCCACATGCATATGCTCAGGTGGTTGAGCAGGGTCCCTCTTCTTCTTCTGCTCTTGGTTATTTGACCAATCAAGGCCCTCCTATCTTTCCTACCTCACCTCAAGACCCGAACCCACATGCTTCTGCAAACTCCGTCACCTTGAGGAGTGGGAAGCAGACCCAAGACCCTCCATTACCTTCTAGAAACCAAAACCCTGGGGAGCGAGAGAGAGAGAAGGAGGAATTTGACGAACATAAGGCTTAAGGATTTGACATTGAGAATACCACCCACGTTCCATTCCCTGGAGCCTTATTAAAAACTAGGAGGAAGAAAACCTTAGATAGCAACGAGGAGCTCCTGAATTTATTCAAGAGTGTGGAGATCACTATTCCGCTCCTCGATGCTATTAAGCATATCTGACTTACGCTAAATTCCTGAAAGATCTTTGTACTCAAAAGCGTAAGCCGAGAGAACCTACTCCGAGGAAGGTGATTCTCTTTGAGTAGGCAAGTTCTGTTATCCTACATTACCTTCCTCAAAAGAAGAAAGATCCAGGTGCCCCTTTGATCTTATGCATTATTAGAGAATGCACTTTTGATAGGGCATTATTGGATCTAGGTGCATCCATCAACCTAATCCCGACCTCTCTTTATGAGAGGTTTGGGTTAGGTGAACTTAGTTCAACCTCAGTAATGCTACAATTAGCAGACCGATCGGTCACCACACCGAGAGACGTTATTGAGAATGTAATCGTCATGGTCAAGGATTTCTATTTTCCTATAGATTTCCTCATCCTTGACATGGATTACCTAACGATTTGAGGAACACACCCATCATTCTGGGGCTCCGTTCCTAGCTACCGCCAAGGCCAACATAAATTGTGAGAGCGGTAGTATGGAGATCGCCTTTGGGGATAAGAGGCTTTGAGGATTGTGGATTTATTGAGGAGCTCAAGCATCAAGATCTTGAGACGTGTATGACAATCAATGCACTCGAAGACTTCCCCAGCTTTAGCGAACCCAACCCACAACCCTCCATGGCAGACTTGCTACACCTCGAAGAGGCTGTTGATTTTATTCACTCCCAGCCTCTTCCACTGGATCATCCTGATGAATCTTTATCAGCATCCCCTCTTCCTTCTATACTGAGCCTACCTCAGCTTGCACTAAAGCCATTGCCTAAAAATCTAAAATATGAGTTATTAGGACCTGAACACACGCTCCCCATGATTATTAGTGCTGATTTGACTAAGGAGCAAGAGTCGAGGTTGATTAAGGTCCTTAAGAACAATAAGGAGGCAATTGGTTGGACCATCCATGACCTTATGGGGATCAAGCCATCTTATTATAATCATCGTATTTTCATGGAAGATGGATCCTGCCCTTCTCGAGTGATGCAAAGGAGATTAAACCCAAATATGCGAGAAGTGGTCAAGAACGAGATAATCAAGTGGCTCGATGCTAGAATTATTTACCCAATCACGGATAGTTTGTGGGTTAACCCCATTCAAATTGTACCCAAGAAGGTAGGAATAACCGTTACGACTAACGAGAATAGGGAAACCTTCACCACTCATTCAGCTTCTGCTTGGAGAGTCTGTATTGACTATAGGAAGTTGAACATAGCCACCAAAAAGGATCACTTTCCCTTGCCTTTCATTGATCAAATTCTTGAAAGGTTGGCTGGGAAAAAATACTTCTACTTCCTTGACAGTTATTTAGGATATAACCAAGTCTTTATCCATCCTGAAGACCAGGAAAAGACAACCTTCACATGTCCCTAGGGAACATTTGCATTCTGTAGAATGCCATTCAGGCTTTGCAATGCACCTGCAACTTTTCAAAGGTGTATGCTGGCTATCTTTTTTGACATGGTGGGAGATTGTCTTGAGGTGTTCATGGATGATTTCTCCATTTTTAGAGATTCTTTTGAGTCTTGCCTAGCTAACCTGGAATTGATCCTTCAGAGATGCATCAAAACGCTGCTAGTCCTTAGCAAGGAAAAGAGCCACTTTATGACTCAGGAAGGCATTGTCCTGGGTCATGTGGTGTCTAGTTAGGGTATTGAAGTTGATAAAGCTAAGGTAGATGCTATCTCCAGACTTCCTCCACCCACATCTGTAAAACAGACCCACTCTTTCCTTGGGCATGTGGGTTTCTATAGAAGATTCATTAAGGACTTCTCGAAGGTTGCTCGACCCTTAAGCAACCTTCTAGCCAAAAACACGTCGTTCGAGTTCAATGAATCATGCCACAAGGTATTTGATTTATTAAAAATGGCAGTCACCAGTGCCCTGGTGTTACAACCATCGGTCTGGACAGCCCCGTTTGAGATTATGGCTGATGCATCTGATTATGCTGTCGAGGCTATCTTGGGTTAGAAGATGGAAAAACAACCCTTTGTAATCTACTACGCTGGCAAGACTTTGGACGAGGCCCAGAGGAACTACACCGTTACTGAAAAAGAATTGCTAGTTGTAGTTTCCTCCTTAGAAAAATTCAGTGCTTATCCGTTAGGTTCTCGTGTCATTTATACTGACCACTCGACCTTGAAACATCTCTTGGCCAAAAAAGATGCCAAACCCAGGCTCATTCGCTGGATTCTGCTGCTTTAAGAGTTCGATCTTGAAATCAGGGATAAAGTCAGGGCACAGAATGTAGTGTCGGATCACCTCTCGAGAATCCTAATTGATTCTCCTCATCTGGATATCCCAATCTCTGACACTTTTCCAAATGAGATCATCCTTACAATCTCAGGTATCTAAAACCCCTGGTTTGCAGATATCGTCAATTATTTGGCCGTTGTTCAAATCCCTTAGGATTAGACCAAACAACAATGGGATAGACTTGTGTCCGAGGCCAAATATTATTTTTTGGACGATCCTGAGCTGTACCGCATCGACGCAAACCAGATTATTCATCGATGCATCCCGGAAACTGAGTTCCATAGCAGACTTGAGTTCTGCCACACATCTGCGTGTGGTGGGCACTTTTCTGGGAAAAGGACGGTGGCAAAAATCTTGCAATTCAGATTCTATTGGCTATCATTATTTAAGGATGCCTAGGAATTCTCAAAGTCGTGCGCCCGATGCCAGACACTCGGGAACATGGCTAAGAGAGATATGATGCCACTAAACCCAATTCTTTCTGTCGAAATTTTTGACATTTGGAGCATCGACTTCATGGGACCCTTTCCTCTTTCATTTGGACACCAGTATATTCTGGTCATTGTTGATTATGTGTCCAAATGGATTGGGGCAATTCCCACCCGGACCAATGACCACAAGGTGGTCATCAATTTTGTGAAGAAAAATATCTTCAGTCGGTTCAGGGCTCCTAGGGCAATCATCAGTGATGGTCGCACACATTTCACTCATACCCAATTTCAAAATTAACTTAGGAAATATGGGGTAAATCATAAAATTTCCATGCCCTACCATCGTCAGACGAACGGATAGGCCGAGGTCTCCAACCGGGAGATCAAAAACATTCTGCAGAAGATTGTTAGGCTTGATAGGAAGGATTAGACCCAAAAGCTAGATGATGCTCTTTGGGCCTACCGTACGGCATACAAGACACCTATCAGTATGTCTTCATTCCATCTAGGGTTCGATAAGGCATGTCACTTACCCGTAGAGCTAGAACACCGGGCATTTTGGGCCATCAAGAAATGTAATTTCGACCTAGAATTGGTCGGGAAAACTAGGAAACTCCAACTATCTAAGTTGGAGGAGCTTAGAAATTATGCTTATGAAAATGCCAGAATCTATAAGGCAAGGACCAAATCTCTCCATGACCACATAATTTCACGTAAGAGATTTGAGCTGAACCAGAAGGTCTGGCTTTTCAATTCTCGACTGAAGCTTTTCCCCGACAAACTTAGGTCTACGTGGGATGACTCATTTGTTGAGTGGATTTTCTCTAATGGGGCCATCAAAATCTCTAACCCAAAGATGAGTAATCTCTTCAAGGTTAACGGGCAACGTCTCAAACCCTTTGTTGACCATCTACTCCCTAACCCATCTTGGACAAGGTTGCTCTTACCTTGCCTTAATCACTGCAGGTCGATCATCACCTAGCTGAAGGCACTAAACTCAGCACATGTAAAGACTATTTCAAGCTGACTAGAGTCTCAAGGAAACTAGGTGCTATTGATGTAAACACATTTATTGAGGGTAAAATGCCTATTTATGCATGTTCCTAGGCTTAGATTTGCATTTCATGTTATAAATATTGCATATCATGCATCATTCTGCATTTAGAATAGTTGTATATATTTTAGGTTAATTAGGTCCTTTTTATGGACAGGAAGGAAGGAGATTTATTTTAGCACCTCAGATGGACGATCAGACCATATGGATCTGATCAGGACAACGATCAGAGTCTAACGCCTCTAAAATCGTCCATATTAGAGTCCCGTAGCATCATATGAATCCCGAGGAAGATCAACGGCCAGGGGGCAATGCAACATCCTTACAGGTTTCGGATGAAAAATCTGACTGTACGGATGGATCCGGAGCAACGATCGCAGTTTGTCAATGTGAAAATCAATTCGATCCGAGCATGGTGGCACCCTCTGCAAAGGAATGAAGATGGACGGCCCAGGTCGCGCCACGTGATGCAACCCAGGCCACCCACGCACATACACACACCACCGCACAAGCATAAGAGCGTGGGTCCGTGCTTGTGCGCGGAGGTACGCTCACACCCAAGCACCGTGGCGCACGCAGTAGCGTAGTGCGCAGTGCATACGTGCACGCAATAGCGGCAGTGGCAGCAGGTGCGGCAGTTGGCGTGAGCGCAGCTGGCGTAGGTGCATAGCACATACACTCGCACAACACAATGCGTGATGTGCCAACCAGCGAGAGCGTTGAAGGAGCGGATCTTCAGCGATGGCTGTAGCAACGTTTACGATCATCACTAATGACCCAGATACGAATTTGTTCTTCCTTCTCCACTATAAAAGGACCTACCCACCACCATTTCAAACCATCTCTTCCTTTCTTCCTCTCACCACCTCCAAGGCTCTAGAGAGAGCTTGTCCCAATCCCGGGATGCTCCTCTAGAGTAAAACCAAATAGTTTTCCCTCCCCTCATCCCCATTCGTGGAGCATCCCGTGGCAGTCCTCTCACTACCCTTCAGGAAGAAGATCCTCGACACGACACTATCCTGCCCCATCCTCCGTCCTCCGGCTCCGTCCTCCTTCGTCCGGCTCCTCACCACCTTCCTCCGGGAGACGTCAGAGTGAGTCGTCCTCCGAGCAACTGTTAAGGGGGAGTTCTCACACCCCATTCTATCTTTTTATGCTTTCATAGTGTAGATTTTTCCCACTTTCATAGTGTAACAAACTGTTCTTAACAAATAGATGATTGTTTCTCTCTCTCTCTCTCCCTCTCCCTCTCCCTCTCTCTCTTATATTTTTGCAAGTAGATAAAGTTTTCATCGACCAAATCTCTTGCTTGTTAAAAATACCAAAAAGGTTAAAAAGCAAAAAATGACCAAAAATAAATAAAATCGAAGCACAGTTTTCAATTAAAGTAAACGTCGCCTCCCTGTGTTCGACTCGAGATGCCCTTGGAGTTTCGGTACAAATTTTATCTGATCAACGTGTTTTGCAACTACGATGACGGGTTACTTGTAACCCTGATTTCTAACACGTGAAACACGCCCAACCATTTTGGCACCACTGCTGGGGAGGCAATGAAATTTACCTTATTGTTTATTGCATTTCTTTGCATTTACAAAGCACTAACCCTACTTGTCTTTGATCTACTATCTTGCAGGTACCCTAGCATGGAGATCCAAGTGAGGTAGACCAGAGTAAAATGCGGGAAGAGTGTTTTGTAAGTGTCCCCCACACCACCCCCACCTTAGTTTTCATTCCATAACCTAATAGCTCAAACCCAAATCAACTTAGTTGCTTTTTATAAATTCTAGGATAGATTTGGTTGTTTGTTTGCCACCTCCACTCACCTCACCATCCATATAAATAAAAAAATAAAAAAAATGTTATCTGATTGTGGGATTTTCTGAAAGAGACACACCTTAACACCCATAACTTCTCACCCTAAGGCGCACAATCACATCGATTCTACCACTTAACCAGGATCTGACCTGTGGACCTGGTACACTTAATTCAACACACAAATATGTGAGTAGAAATCTGAATAGGTCAAACATTTCTGTGTGCCTTAACTAAGTGGTGCAATAGGCCAATTGATTAAACTATTTGGGCCACACCACTTAAGATAAAAGCGACTCATCAAGTAGCTTGCCACTTAGGATTGATTTTTAGGACTGAACCAGGCACTCCACATTTTATTTCTGATTTTTAAAGGAATATATCTACACCAGTGCTTTCAAAACTTGGAGTGTTCTACTGAACCTTGATTGAATATACCTAAAGATTAAACCCTAAAAGCTACTAAACAAGGTTGAACCCTAAAAGACACATCATCAACTAACCTTGTTTGCAAACCCTGGTTGTGCATGCACACACATTTTAACTGATCATTAAGGGCACAACCCATCTAAAGGGCCCATCACATTCCTGAAGCACTATTGTCCCAAGCCTAACTAAAATTGATTAGACGTTGGCCCTAAGGACTAGTTCGCTCGTCGGGAACCAGATTGAGATTGTTCACAATTAACCTGCTTATACTAGTCAATCTGATGTCTAGCTAGGGGAGTAGCGTCAAACAACCACAGCTGGGGGGTACACTAGGAATCGAAGGCACAAGACAAAGGAAGAATCTTCTCCCCAGTCCCTCCTTTTAACTAGTTGGATTGCCTGGACATGAGTAGAGTAAATTGTCCATAATCTTAGGGTAAATTCTGAGAGTCTATAGACCTTTAGGCTACCCAACCTAAGGATAGGCTTGTATTTTTGTATTACAGGGCTCCTTTCTCTTCTGATTTCCCTCCTTACTTCACCATGTACCCTTCCACATCTTACACACATTTCCAATCCTATCCTCCTACCACCTCTTATCCCCAAGATGATTACTATCCCGACTTAACTTGTAATTACCCATCCACTAGCTGGGATGACTTTGATTGGGGATATGAATCCAGACCTCAATGTCCAGGGCCTAACCCTGGACAACAAGACTATGATCATTATCCTTCCCAGAGCTACAATGATTATAGATCTTCATCCTTTGATCACCAAACCAACCCGATCTACAATCAGGAAGGATATAATGATTATAACAATTACGCTCCCCAGTATTCCATTGAAAATAGGTCATCACCATCCTTTGAAAAACCTAGAACAACCTACTTTCAAGGAGGGACCCGAGAACCTTGACATCTTGACTGCCCTAGATTTAACCCAAACCCACCCAAACCTGAATCGAACCAGTCGGTTCAAGTGGACCAGATCCAAGATAGGGTGTTGGCTAATTTGAGGAACACTATACAATCATTAGAAGCTCAGCCAACACCATGCACTGAAGCATTGGAGCCTATGATAAAAATGATTGAGAAGCTGAATAGCTCTTTATTGGATTTGCTCCAAAGTGTTAGGGATAAGGACCTGGGTGAGTTTTTTTTTGGGAAATTGTCGAGGTTGAGGATGAAATTTGTGGTTGCCTTAGTCAAATCTTGGGATGATTCTCAAGATGAACCCCCTTCAGGAGAGCCAATGTCTAAACCCGCTCAGGCGCCTATCGGGGGGGATATATATTCTAAGATTGGAGATGACCAGGTTGGGCTAGAGCAACCCTTTGAGGATGAATCGAGTTTCTCACCCGAGATCCTAGAGCCAGGTTATGATGAAAAATATGTCTCCATGGATTATGAAATGACATGATTTTGAGACATATATAAATGAGGATCATGGATTCTTTGACTCTGAGGGTGAAGAATCTTTTGGTGAAGTCTCACTTGAACTTAAGAAAAATGATTTTACTGAGACAAACAGGCATGAGGAATCTGATGAATAATTTGATAGCCCGTTTGTTGAAGATTTGGATTCGGTTGGGGTTAACTTGGAGGATCCGAATCTCGATGATTCAATCAGTAACCCTAGTCCTCATCTCCACCCCGAAGAGCTAACTTCTAAGATCATTATGCCCAAGTCAATCCTGATTCAGCCACAATTATTGAACTTGGGCACTTTAGATGGGGTATACAACAATTTGGTGGTCCTAGAGATTGAGCACTTAATTTTAGAGGATAAGAATTTGGCAATAAAAATCTGGGAGGCTAATTCTAAGGGAACTACGATTTTGGATATAAGGGTACCTATTGACCTGAAACCACCTATCTTCTTTATGGACTTCTATGATATTTTTCACGTGCGACCCATGCCTGGAATAACTAATTATTTTTCTGAGCTAGATGTTAAGTGGACAACTGCACCTATTGAACCATCTTTACCCGTTGTCTGACACTTTGGTCTTGGGTTGCACACCACTAAACTGCAGGTTCGGTCCCGCAAACACAACAACCTTCGGTTCTAGGTGATTTTCATCTAGAACCTGAGAACCACTCGACTTTGGGGCATGGGTCTGCACCATAATCTCGTCCACATCTGTGGACATCTTCTACGAACGAGTTTCAGGATCAACCTTTTGATTTTGATTCTGACCTGCACTTGTGAATTCTCAATTTTTTCTTTGTATGTATGTTATGCCTAACTGAAGGCATTAAACTTAACGCGTGTATATACACTCCTCTCTGCGGTGTTGACTGGATTTTCACGACACTCAGATGATATTCTATTTACTCCACCCTTTTCATGTCTTTATTTTTACAATGAGGACATTGCATCATTTAGGCATGGGGGGGTGGATAATCGATTCCTGAAATCATTATGTTAACTCTGTAGAATTTCTTTTACTTTCTTATAAAATTAAAAAGATATTTGAAAATTTGAAGAAAGATAAAAAAAGAAAGAAATTAGGAAAAGAGGACTTAGGCATTTGGAAGCTATTAACTTTAGGAAATGATACAAGAGGACCTAAGCACTTAGACTCTTCAGGTCTTCGGGCTTAATTAGCCTGGGTGTCTACTCGAATGTGGACTTAGTCTCGAGTCCTCGCCAATTAAAATTCATTTTAATTTGGTAAATAATTTGGGATGATAAGTATGTGACTTATCAACCCACCCTCTAATTTGGAGGGACTTTAAGCCTAAGCATCTACAAACATTTTTTTGCACTAACTCACTTTCCGACGATTTTTACGAAAATTGGATAGCTAATGGACCGACTTGGGTAGTATGGCTGGCAAGTTGTCAGTGGTAATAGCTCATCGGCCGGTTGTCCAGAGCCCAGCCACAAGACCATTTTCGTTGTACTGCCTTTAAGTAAATCTTAGATCAGGGAAGCCACCTACTTAGAAAAAAAAAAAAGAAACACTCAAAAAGAAAATAAAAAAATAAGAAAAAGGAGAAAATAAATAAATAAATAAAATCACACTACACCACATGAGTATGGCTGGCAAGTTTTCAGTGCTAACAGCTCATCGATCGGTTGTCCAAAACCCAACTCACACAAAAAAAAAATGCACAATAATTCCTAAAACACTTAGGGAAGAAGTGGCGAAGTAGAATAAACCAGGGAGATATACATTGAGTTCGCTCTTGTGTTGACCCCATAAATAAAAGTAGGGAGAAAGCTACCTATCGTAAAGATAAACCTTTAGGCAAGGTCACCTAGGGTCGTAGAAATCCGAAGTCCGTCTTAACGGCCATTTTGTGAGTCTATCACTTTTTCACAAAGATGCTTAGTACTTAGAATCCTTTTCGAGTCATGGGTGGGTCTGGTAGTCGTAAAATGTTATCTCGGAACTCTCAAACTCCAAAAGTACAAAAAAATTAGAAAAGAAGAAAAATAATAAAAAAATGTGTACCTTCCCTTTTCAAAAAAGGCGAAGACTTGGGCGATCTACATTCTAGCAGGCACCCAGGCACTATTGAGTTTTCATAGTTTAGGATCCTAGTTGAAATTTTCTATTGTTAATAAACGACATAGGCTTAAGCGATCTAATCCTAATTCTACTTTTACATAGCATATAGTTTAATTTTGCTAGGGACTAACAAAAGATAGGCATGGGGGTATGATGTAAACACAATTATTGAGGGTAAAATGCCTATTTATGCATATTCATAGGCTTAGACTTGCATTTCATGTTATAAATATTACATAGCATGCATCATTCTGCATTTAAAATAGTTGTATGTATTTTAGGTTAATTAGGTTCTTTTTATGGATAGGAAGGAAGGAGATTTATTTCAGGGCCTCAGATGGACGAACAGACCATATGGATCTGATCAGGACAACGATCAGAGTCTAACGCCTCTAAAATCATCCAGATCGGAGTCCCGTAGCATCATATTAAACTCGTGGAAGATCAACGGCCAGGGGGCAATGTGACATCCTTATAGGTTTTGGATGAAAAATCCGACCGTAAGGATGGATCTGGAGAAACGATCGCAGTCTGGCAATGCGAAAATCAATTCAATCCGAGAACGGTGGCACCCTCTATAAAGGAATGAAGATGGACAGCCCAAGTCGCGCCACGTGGCGCAACCTAGGTCGCCCACGCACACACACGCACCACCGCGCAAGCACAGTAGCGTGGGCACGTGCTGAGGCACACATGTACCCAAGCGCCGCAGCACGCGCAGCAGCATAGTGCGTAGTGCGTACATGCGTGCAATAGCAGTAGCAGCAGCAGGTGCGACAGCGGGCGCAAGCGCAGCTGGCGTGGGTGCATACAACATAATGCGCACAACATGGCACGTGATGTGCCGGCCAGCGGGAGCATTGAAGGAGTGGATCTTCAGCAACGGCTGTAGCAACGTTTACAATCGTCACTAATGACCCAGATACGAATTTGTTCTTCCTCCACTATAAAAGGACCTACCCACCACCATTTCAAACCATCTCTTCCTTTCTTCCTCTCACTACCTCCAAGGCTCTAGAGAGAGCTTGTCCCAAGCTTGAGATGCTTTTCTAGAGTAAAACCAAATAGTTTTCCCTCCCCTCATCCCCATTCGTAGAGCATCTTGTGGCCGTCCTCTCACCACCCTTCGGGAAGAAGATCCTCGCAGCGATGCTATCCTGCCCCATCCTCCATCCTCCGACTCCGTCCTCCTTCTCCCACTCCTCACCACCTTCCTCCGGGAGACGTCAAAGTGAGTCTTCCTCCGAGCAACCGTCGAGGGGGATCTCTCTCACCCCATTCTATCTTTTTATGCTTTCATAATGTAGATTTTTCCCGCTTTCATAGTGTAACAAACAGTTCTTAACGAATAGATGATTATTTCTCTCTCTCTCCCTCTCCTTCTCTCTCTTATATTTTTGCAAGTAGATAAAGTTTTCATCGACCGAATCTCTTGCTTGTTAAAAATACCAAAAAAATTAGAAAAGATAAAAATGACCAAAAAGAAATAAAATCGAAGCACGGTTTTCAGTTAAAGTAAGCGTCGCCTCCCTGTGTTCAACCCAGGACTCCCTTAGAGTTTCGGTATAAATTTTATCTGATCAATGTGTTTTGCAACTACGACGACGAGTTACTTGTAACCCTGATTTCTAACACGCGAAGCAAGCCCAACCAGCTATTCTTCCACTTCTACTCTCCTGCTTGCTTTCATTTTTAATAATGAGGACATTGCAATAGATAAGCATGGGGGGGTGCATATATCTTATAATCTTTTTGTCAGCTATAATAGTAAATTCCTGTTATTTGATTCTTTTAAAAAAAAATTAGAATTAGGAGATGAGAACTTAGGCATTAGGAGTTGCAAACTTTAGGATTTGATACTTTGAGACCTGAATACTTAGACTCATCAGGTCTTCAGACTTAATTAGCCCGGGTGTCCACTCGAATGTGGACTTAGTCTCGAGTCCTCGCCAATCCAAATTCATTTTAATTTGGTAAATAAATTGGAATGATAAGTATGCGACTTATCAACCTGCCCTCTGATTTAGGGGGATTTTTAAGGTTAAGCATCTACACACTTTCCAGCGGTTTTTATGGAAATCAGGTAGCTAATGAACCGATTTGGGTGGTATGGCTGGCAAGTTGTTGTGGGTAACAGCCTGTTGGTCGGTTGTCCAGAGCCTAGCCACAAGACCATTTTCTTTGTACTACCTTTAGGTAAATCTTAGATTAGGGAAGCCACCTACTTAGAAAAAAAAAGAAGAAAAAAATAAACACCCAAAAAGAACAGAAAAAAAATAGAAAAAGGAGAAAATAAAAAAAGAAAATAATAAAGCCATACTTCACCTCACGAGTATGGCTGGCAAGTGGTTGTGGGTAACAGCCCATTGGCCGGTTGTCCAGAGCTTAACTCATAAAAATGCACAATAATTCCCAAAACAAGCGTAGGGAAGAAGCAGGGCAGTAGAATAAACCGGAGAGATATACACTGGGTTCGCCCTTTTGTTGACCCCATAAATAAAAGTAGGGAGAAAGCTACCAATCGTAAAGATAAACCTTTAGGCAAGGTCACCTAGGGTCATAGAAACTCGAAGTCTGTTTCAACAGCCGTCTAGTGAGTCTTTCACCATTTTCACAAGATGCTTAGCACTTAGAGTCCTTTTCGAGTCTTGGGCGGGTCGGGTAGCCATAAAAAGTTATCCCAAAACTCTCAAATTCTAAAAATACAAATAAAAAATAAAAAAATTAGAAATCAAGAAAAATGAACAAATCTTTTGTGTTCAAATAAGGCAACGGCTTGGACAGTTTGCATTCTGGTAGACACTCGGACACTGTTGAGTCTTTGTAATTAGGTCATGGGGTTGAGATTTTCTAAAATAACCAACAAATTATGCCTAAGAGATAGAATCCTAATTCTACTTTTATAAATAGCATTTAGGCTAATTTTGCTAGGGACTAGCAAAAATTAAGCATGGGGGTATGATAAACACACATGAATTCATGATAAAATGCTTATTTATGATAGTTCCTAGGCTTAGCATTGCATATCATGTTATAAATACCACATAACATCCATCGCATGGCATTTAGGATAGTTGTATATTATGTACATTAATTTCGTGATTTTACGTGGCTAGGAGGCAGGGCGACATCTTTATGGGCTTCGGATGAAGAATCCGACCGTATGGATGATTCAGAGCGACAATCGCAGTCCGTCATCCATGAATCACCCCGATTGGAGCTCTGTAGTACCCTCCATAAGAAGAAGAAGAAGACGGACGGCCCAGATGGCACCACGTGGCACCATCCAGGCTGCCCCACATGAGCCGGCACATCTTCAAGCCCACCGCATGGAGGGATCTCAGCCATTGGATCTCAATCCAACGACTGAAAGTGGCCTGAACCTTACGTCAACAAGCTCTACACTTGACCAAGAGCACGCCTTGGCCAAATGGTGAGGTGCCCTCTCCGCAGACACTAGACATGGGTTCGAGACCCATAGCACCGCTCCCTTCGTCAATTGAATGCGTGCTCATGCAGCAGCAGCAGCGGCAGTGCAGTGCCAGCACACACCAGCAGCACGCGCGCGCGCATACGCCAGCGCATGCCAGCGTGCACACCAGCAAGGCCGCCATGCAATCCACACACATGAGGCAGGATAGCGTAGCGCGCATGGGGCAGGCACATGCTCAATTGGCGCCAGCCTTCAACGACAGCCTGGGAGACGTACAGCGATGCTTACAGCCGTCACTAATTCATCGCACACCAGCAAAGCTAGTTGTGGGCTGTGAGCGGCCATGAGCTGCCTATAGCGACATTACAGCGACACCTTGGAAGTCGTTAAAGGTCCCATGCCTATTTTAGCCTCTTTTCATCCACTATAAAAGGGGCAACACGTCCTCCCTTCCAATCCATCACTTCCTATTCTACTCTCACCCACTCTAGAGTTCCAAAAGAGCCCTATAAGCTCCCAAGAGCTCACTCTCAAGCCTTATGTCATCCATTTAGTGTAGAAACTCTGTCCCTCCACCAAATACTCACCCTGCTTCTCATCACCTTTGGTAGAGTCCTAAAGGTTGTCCCCTCACCTCCGTTCAGGAAGTCGATCACGTCCACCTCCTCATCTCCGCTTCATGCCTTGGCGAAGCTTTCCTCTACCTGGCGTCCTCTGACACCTCATCCCCGTCATCCAACCTCTCACCTCCTCCGTCAAGCTACTGTCAAGCGTCGTCGTCTCGCTGGATAGCCGATTCGAGAGACTTCCTCTCATCTCTATCTTTGCTATCTTTTGTCATATTTCCATTTATTGTAATAAACATCATTTGCAATATATTCAATTCATTTCTATCTCTCTTTTGTGATTGATTGTCATTTTATTTCAAAAACAAAAAAAAATATAGCAAAGTCTAAAAAAACCCAAAAGGAAACAAAACGAAGCACGGTTTTCAACGAAAGTAAATGTCGCCTCCCTGTGTTCGACCTGGAACTCCCTTGGAGTTTCAGTAAAAAATTATATTTGATAATGCGTTTTGTAAACTACGACAACGAGTTCTTGTAACCCTGATTTCTAAACTGTGAAACACATCGATCAAGTGCCATATCTCTGTTGCCCTCATTCTACGGTACTTCTAGGGAGGACCCCTATAGGCATCTGAAGGAATTCACCTAGGTCTATTCCACGGTGAGATTGCAGGGTGTTACTAATGACACCCAAATGCGAACCCTCTTTCCTTTCTCCCTCAAGGATAAGGCGAAGCATTGGTATCACAGTCTACATGGTAGAGTGGATACTTGGGAAGCCTTGAAGGGAGAGTTTTTGAAGAAATGCTTCCCTATGAGCAAGACTAATCACTATAAGAAGGAAATCATAGGTTTTTCTCAACAAGATGGAGAATAATTTCATGATGCATGGGAGCACTTCAAAGATTTGTTACACTTATATCCCCATCATCAAGTGCCAAGATGGCAACAAGGTTCTACACTAGATTACAAGCACAGGCAAACAGTGGATGGTGCCTGTGCAGGAACCTTTCTCACAAAAATTGAAGGTGAGGCTTAGGATCTTTTTGAGACCTTGAGCGAGAATTCTATCCACCTAAATTCTACCTATTTGGATAGGAAGCCCACTCTTATGCAATGAAAGATTGAGGCAAATGAGGCTAGGGATACCCAGAATTTGGCCTTCCAGATTTAATTGTTGAACCAAAACATGGAAAGGCTTATGACAAAGCCTAGCCAACTCATGCCAAATGCCTTCTCTTCCCAAGCTTCTGAATGCTCCATTTGCAAAGGCAATACACACGCTACTGTGGATTGTCATTTGGCCTCCCAATTCCCTGACCTTGTATAGGTGGGCCTGAATGCCACCCAAGGGTTTCATCCCAGACCTCATAATGACCCTTTTTCCAACACTTATAACGAGGGATGGAGGAACCACCCCAATTTCTCATGGAGACAGGGGAATGTCTCTAATTCAGGGAATTACAGGCCCCAACTCTTTCAAACTCAATAGTATAATCAACCTCCTATTCCCTCCCAACCATCCAAGACTTCTGAGATGGATGAGCTTAAAGCCATGCTGAAGGCCATGTAGGAGAATCAAAGCATGATCATCCAATCTCATGACAAGGCAATTAATGAGATGAAATCACAAATTTGACACCTTGTCGAGGCCACGAGCAAAAGGGAGATTGGGAAGCTTCCCAGTTCTTTTAAGGAGAACCCTAAAGGGAAAGGGATTATCTTTAGGGAGCAAGCCTAGGCGGTGACTATTCTGAGGAGTGGGAAAGAAATTTCCAAACCTAATACTCCTATAGTCCCACCTTCTAAAAAACCATCCACCCCGACTTTCGCCCCCATCGGAGAAGAGCTGCCCAACTCTTCTCCACTTGAAATCACCTCACCGGAAGAGGTTGTCTCCATTCCCCACTTATCCAACATGACAACCCTTCCACCCAGAGACCGAGAGTGCCCTTTCCAAAGCACTTATCTGACTCTGGGCAGACTTCTGCTGGCTCATCTAGAGCCAAAGATAGGACGGACGAAATCATGGAGACTTTCAAACAAGTGTAGATTAACCTACCCTTGCTTGAAGCTATCAGGCAAATTCCATCCTATGCCTGCTTTCTAAAGAACCTGTGCACGAAAAAGTGGCAATCAAGGAAACAAGCCCAATTAAAAGTTGTCCTGCCTGATTCTGTTAGCTCAATTATACAACATGGGACACCCCCGAAACTTAAGGACCCAGGAGCCCCATACATCTCAGTGGTCGTTGGCGACCTACATATAGATAAGGCTCTACTTGATCTGGGTGCAGGGGTAAACATCCTTCCAAGCTATGTATATGAACAACTTGGAGGAGGCAATTTGAAGCCTTCCCCTGTAATCCTCCAAGTTGCAGACCATTCTTTGAAGACACCACGAGGCCTACAGGAAGATGACCTCGTGAGAGTGGAGGATTTCTTCTTCCCCGTTGACTTTCTAATACTGGATACTGACCCTACCAACAAACCAACCAAGCCCTCCATCATCTTGGTCTACCCTTTTCTTACGACTTCTAATGATTCAATTAATTGTCACACTAGGGCATTAAAAATGGGCTTTGGGAACAGGAAAATTTGGCTTTATGTGTTTGATGCTTATAAACAAGCTGGATTTGAGGAATGTTCCCAAGTTGAGGTGGTAGATAACCTGATTGAAGAGACAATTCCTGCAATTTTATGTGACGACCCCCTTCAGCATGTCATGATAAATGAGCATTCCCATCTCTTGGAGGAATGTGGAGGGGATGTGCTAGAACTTGAGGAATTGCTTGGAGTTTCTATTGAGTCACTCTCCCCATCGTACCTACCTAAGGTAGATCTACTACCTGAGATGGGGACTTCTATTTTGAAACCCTCATCCATACAAGCCCCCAACCTTGAACTAAAACCCCTCCCAAAATCTCTCAAGTATCTATTCCTTATGCCAAATGATACACTCCCTGTAATCATTTCATCTACACTATCTGAAGTGCAAGAGGGAGTCTTGCTAGACTGTTTATCAAGACACAAGGAAGCCATTGCTTGGACGATTGCTAATATTAAAGGTATAGACTCTACGCTCTGCATGCATCACATTTATACTGATGATTCCATCAAACCATTTCGAGACATGCAAAGATGTCTTAACCCCAACATGAGGGAGGTGGTTAAAAAGGAGATTTTCAAGTGGTTGGATGCTGGGATCATTTATCCCATCGCAGATAGCAAATGGGTTAGTCAAATCCATGTGGTGCCAAAGAAGGTAGGCTTCACGGTAGAAACAAATGACCAGGGTGAACAAGTGGTGACCAGACCCTCAACTGGCTCGAGGGTCTACATTGACTACTGTAAACTGAACATCGCTACCCAGAAGGATCACTTTCCTAGAGAGATTGGCAGGGAACAAGTATTTCTGCTTTTTAGATGGATATTCTGGGTACAACCAGGTTGCAGTCTTCCCTGATGATCAGGATAAGACAACTTTCACTAGTCCATACGGCACTTTTGCATTCAGGCGTATGCCATTTGGATTATGTAATGCACCAGCAACCTTCCAGCAATGTATGATGTCCATTTTATCGGACATGATTGATGAGTGCGTTGAGGTTTTTATGGATGACTTCTCCATTTACGGCTCATCTTTCGACCAGTGTCTCCTACACTTAGAGAATGTGCTGAAGAGATGTAAGGGACTAGTTTAGTCCTCAGCTGGGAGAAAAGCCACTTCATGGTATGGAAAGGCATTGTACTCAAGCATGTTGTGTCTAAAAGGGGCTTGGAAGTAGATAAGGCTAAGGTTGATTCTATTTCCAAACTCCCATTGCCCACGAATGTCAAATAGATTAGATCCTTTCTGGGCCATGCAGGCTTTTACAAGCAATTCATTAAGAATTTCAGCAAAATTTCTAGGCCACTTTGCAACTTATTGGCAAAGGAATCTTCCTTCAATTTTGATTCAAAGTGTGCTAAGGCTTTTCATACACTGAAGGAGGCCTTGACCTCTGTGCCTATTCTCTGAGCTCCAGATTGGACACTCCCATTTAAGCTGATTTGTGATGCTTCGAATTATGCAGTGGGAGCCGTTCTTGGACAAAGGGTTGAGGGAAGACCACATGTGCTGCACTATGCTAGCAAGACTTTAACTAAACCACAGCAAAACTACACAGTCACTGAAAAGGAATTACTTATTATAGTATTTGCTCTAGAGAAGTTTAGGTCTTATCTTCTTGGATCCAAGGTGGTCTTTTTTACTGATCATGCGGCAATGAAACATCTGATTGCCAAGAAGGACTCTAAGCCACGTTTAATTAGATGGATTCTAGTCCTTTAAGAGTTGACTTGGAGATTCGTGAAAAGAAAAGAGTGGAAAATGTAGTGGCTGACCACCTGTCTCACCTTCCCCTTGATGATTCACCATCTGGAGACATCCGTGAGACATTTCCCGATGAAACCCTTATGGCAGTAACACCAACTTCACCCTGGTATACGGATACAGTTAATTGGTCATTGGAGAAACCCCTGGCTCTTGGGATGCGTAAAAACGGAAGTGATTCATTTCCCAAGCCAGATTCTTTCATTGGGAAGAGCCAGAATTATTTAATATTAGACAAGACCAAGTTTGGAGACGTGTGCCACTTACCCGTTGAACTTCAACATAGGGTACTCTGGGCTATCCAAAGTGTCAATATGGATTTAGAGCAAGTTGGTAAGGTACGTTTACTGGAGTTGACTGAGCTTGAGGAGCTGAGAAATGATGCTTATGACACCTCCCAAGCTTATAAAGAGAGAACTAAGATCTTGCATGATAAATATATCCTTAGAAAGACCTTTGAGCCCAACCAACAAGTCTGGATTTTCAATTCCAGACTTAAGTTGTTTCCAAGAAAATTGAAATCACGTTGGGATGGGCCTTACATTATCACCAAAGTATATCCGCATGGGGCTATGGAGATCAAGAGCCCTTCCTCTTCAACAACACCCTTTACCATCAACGGCCAACAATTAAAACCTTATGTAACTTTAGATGGCCATCTGGTTGATGTGGTCACTCTCGAGGAGCCTTAGCTCCTTTCATTCTCCACCTCAGGTTAGCCATTCTACTTTCAATGAGGACATTGTTTGAACCAGGAATGGGGGGATAGGACCTGAGGCATCTGTACATAGCATTTATACATAGTGCATTCATGCATTTAGCATTGCATACATTTGCATTGTTAAAAAAAAAAAAAATTGAGCTTAGCTGGTTGGGCCCTGCATTCTTAGGAAGACTAGAACTTTAGGTTAAACTAAGTTGACTCTAGGGTTTGACTTAGAAGCTAAGTTGAGCTACTAGCTTCAGACCTTTAGGGTCCTTTGTGGACTTTAAAACTCAAGTAGGAGTTAAGTTGAGGACCATTCCTCATGAGGTTGAGAAGGAAAGCTAGAGAATTGAGTTAAAGGCTGGGTAGTACTTGGTATCTTTTTCTACCTTTTGGTTTACGTGTCCTTGTAACCTAATGTTGAAACGACTGGCTCGATCGTGTTTTAACAGTTATTGCGTCGTAGTATAGGTGATCAAGCGTCGTCAACAAATAAAAGTTTTTATCACTCAAAAACCGGAGTATCCGAGGTCGAACACAGGGAGCAATCGGAATTTACTACTAATCTCAATGTAATTGAACACTTTAATTACTTAAAACTTTAATTCAAATGTAAATGCATGAGTTTGAAAAGCAATTATGGTAAAAAGAAAGAATTGGACGTCTTAAAAGATGTCTTTCCCTTCTTTGATTCTTCTTCCTTTCTTCTTTCTCTACAGTGCCTTGCTTTTCTTCTGCCTTCTTTCTTTCTTCTACAGCCTTCACTTTGCTTCTTTCTCTTCTGTCTTCTTCTTTTTCACTGCAGTCCTTCTTTCTTCCTTCTCTTCTATCTTCTGTGAAGGCTTCTTCTTCTTCCTTGGTCTTCTATTTCTTCTCTGCAGCCTCTTCTTCTTCTCTACCTTGCTCAGCCTCTTCTTCAGAGTTTCTTCTTCTTCTGCTCCTTCTCTTCTTCCTACAGCTAAGTCTCTTCTCTTCAACTCCCAACCTGCCTGCACAAGGGAGCAAAACCTACCCTGTCCCTCTACCCGCACGTCTCTCTCTCTCTGAGAATCACTCACAGGATGCTCTCCCAGAGCCGCGGGTTAATCGGGTTGGGTAGCGCACCCGGGACCAAGCGCACCGGCCTGAGGGTAATGCGCGAGGTGTGCTCAAATAGGGTCGGGTCGGAGCCCGCCAGATCCGCGAGATGAAGCCGCGGATGAGGCGAGCGTGCGTTGGGTGAGGGACCTCACCCCTGTGCGTTCGGAGGCGATAAGTGTATAACACAAAATCAATTTAAAGTATACCTGCGTGTGGTAGATTGCCAATGTGGGACTATTAGTCCTGCCCCGCTCTCGTGTGCACCCGCAGAACCTTCGTGCAAATGCCACAGCTGCGGCCTCTGTTGGCGTTGATTTCTGGAGCAACGATCTTCGTGAGACCTGCCCCAATGCACAGCACCTGAAGCCTGGACGTCCTGAATCCTGGAGTGAGCTTGGAGCTTCTTCAACTGTCGTCAATGGCGGCTGCAGCTCCAATCCTGTCGTGCATGAATGGGGCCTATTGGCCTAATCAAACCACCTGCAGACCTTCGCCGTGGCACGGCGAAGGTGATGCGACGTGCAGCAGGTCGCGGGGCAACCTAGGCATGCGTGCCTAGGTCGCCCTATGACCGGAGGTGTGGGTGTGTTCGGGGGGCTGTGGTGGAGGCGTAGAGGGATGGTGGATGGGCGAAGGTTGCTCGGTGAGGTGAGGCGGAGCCTCTGAGTTGGTCGGCGAGTCGTGCGGAAGTGTGCAGCGACGAGAGCGACTCGCCGGAGGTTGGTCGGAGGCGAGGAAGATGGCGGTGGTCAGCGATGGTCGAGGGTCGATTGATGAAATAAGGTGCGGGGAATGAAAGAGGGGATAGAGGAGAATAGTTTAAACCTAACTACAGGGACGAAGGGGGATGGAGAAGCGGACACTTGTACCTACTGTCACCGGAGAAGAAGCTACCCAGTGGAGGAAGACGGCGGCGACGACGGGTCTGAGGCAGCGTGCGCGGGTATTGCGCGACGCGGAGGAGAATCAGGAAGAAGTCACTGCCACTGGTTTTGTGGCAGAGCGAAGAGGAAAGGAAGGAAAGCTTGCTGGAGCTCACTGGGTACCCTGGCCGGGAAGGAAGAGACGAATCTGAGGTGAAACCCCGGCCAGGTCAAGCTGAAATTGGGCAGCCTGGTTTGGGGGTTCTTTTATAGGCATTGGGCCGTGTGTCCAGAGCTTGGAGGGCACGTATCCATCTCCGACGGCTCACCGGAGAAGGAAAGAGGGTGGATACCCAAATCCCTCGTGCGTTCGCACGAGAGATTGGGATCAAATCAGAGATCATGGTAGGCCTCTAATGGGAGGGAATTCCTCAGAGAATCTCCCTTTCATTTCTGGGAGGGGATCTCTGAGGAATCAGAGAGTATTCCCTCTCTAATCCTCGCCGGAGAAGGATTCTACCACAATAATGGTGGAAGGACCTGATTGCAAAGGTGGCGAGGAAGTTAGGGGGCTCTCTGCGATGATTTTCAAAAGATAGGGACCAAATTATGATTTGGGTGTACTGAATTGCAAAGTAGGTCAAGAAAAACTCCCCTTAGGTCCAAATTTTGGTACAAACCTAATTTGGACATAAGGAATCAAATGGTGAAGTTGGATTTTAGGTTTGACTACGTTTGACTGAATATTTTGTGTAAAAACCCAAATTAGGTCAATTAATGAGCTAGGACCCTAATCTAGGTCAAATTGGGTTCCAAAGGCCAAATTAAGTGTTCTAAACCCTAGAGAATATTTTTACATGAATTTTAGATGGTTTACTTGATTTTTATCCTAGCCGAAACCTTGTTGATTTAATCGGGTCTGTTTTAGGGTTACCAAATGTCATTTAATTCCTAGATTGCACATGAACCCATTTCTGATTGATTCAACCCACTTTTTATCTTATTTAGACCTTTTGACCTATGTTTTGCCTCTGAGAAATCCTGTTTATGTACTGCAGTGGTAAAATTACAGTTTTAACCTTTATTTCATGTTTTCTTCTCAGAACACTTATTTCTCCAATTAGGCCTTCTACTAGGTTATGTAGGAGCTTTTATCTTCTTTATTGGGTTAAAATGAGCTAGTTATGGCTCATGATGAGGCTCTCATCATACCCCCATGCCTAGCTTTTGCTAGTCCCTTAGCAAAATTTCAAGGTTTTAACTTCTGTTCTAGACCCTGAGTGTAAGTCAACAATCATAATAAGTGCTTCTCCTTTTCTTTTGTGATTAGGTTAGAATGTTGACAATAGGCCTAGAGGTATTCAAGTACCAACCAAAATCCGGACCTGTTCCGCTTTAGCCTCAGTCCTCCGCAGAGGTTTCTAAGGCCCACAGAAACTAACCTAGGGTTTGTTGGACTCCGCAGTTAAAGCAACCGTGCTTGAGACATTTTTAGCCTAAGTTCAATTTGCAGTGCGTTTTTGTAAGAGAGATAGAGGATTTATTTGTTTGGAGAACTTTTCTCTCTCTTTTTCTTTTTATTTCTAGCTTCGGATTAGCTTCTCAACACGGCCTGTATCGGATTCCTCGTCCCCATCATCAATCCTCAAGGGTCCCTGGCTTTCGAGATTTCAAGATAATCCCGCCCATGGTAGCCCCCAGAACCCTGGCTTTCGAGATTTTGAGATAATCCCACCCATGGCGTTCCGTGGCGGAATTCAGACCCTGGCGATCGACATTTCATGATAATGCCGCCCGTGGTATCTGAACCAGCAGAGTGCTCACATGCCCCCAGTAGGATATTTAAATATCCTAAGAGACAAGCACCGAGGAGACGATATGTTGTTACGCATCTTCAAGGGGAATTTCCCGCCTCTCCGCGCTGGGAACTCATCCAAATCAACTTGTGTTGATTGGTTGCTCCTAATCTAGGTGACTTTTTCAGAACATTAAATGCTTTTGCGTGATTTGGATGTTTATGCGCACTGAACCAGACTGTGTGTGAATTTGGGGTGCTTAGGTTACTGAATCCCGTAAACCGGAGGTCAGTTAACGAGGTCGAGTACTTCCTATGCCTTAGACCTAATACTCAAGCTTTGCATTTTCCTCAACCTCTTGAGGATTATCCAGATTTTAGCGGATACGTGAATTTTTAAGCTAAAGAATCTAGCCCAAGCGGCCTAAGACCAGCGTTCCCGCTAATCTCTTTTGTTATCTCTCCTTAGCACTTTTCTTTTATTTCTTTTCTTGATCTGGTCTAGAACTTTAGTTAATTCCTTAATCTTTTACTAATGACTATTTCTTTTTCTTTCTCATTTTGTGCTCCTTTTTGTCATTTTTGCTCTTTTTCTCCTTATGAATATGTGGCTCACAAAATTTCCTCCCTCCCCCATTTTTTGTTCTTTTTCATAATTTTTCAATTTTTTGTGTTTTTGACATATGCAAATTTTTTTTTTTTTGTGTGTGAGAATCCTTCTGATTTTTTCTTGGTTCTATATGTATGCACTTTATCACCCCCCCATGCCTAAGTTTTGCAATGTCCTCATTATAAACGGAGGGTATGAAATAGTGTTGAGGTCAAGGACTTAGAATAGGATACATCGGGTGGGTGAATGGGTCGAAAATGACTGATGCGGATGATTTCAAGCTCTGGTACGTGTACTAGAGGTGGGATCAAGTGTCTAAGGCTGAACTCAAGGTGCAATAAACGTGGAGTACGGACGGATAATCAGACGGGTCTCTATTTTTGGGATGATGGGTTGCCTCCCGTTAAGCACTAAATTCAATGCCTTCAGCCGAGCGGAAAATGGGGTGGAGAGGGAGTGGTCAAATCAACAGAATTTTGTAAAACAAGCACCTTGATTAAGGGCCTAGTTGGTCCAACCAGGTGCTTGTTAAGATTAGTAGGCTGATGATGCAGCCCAAACCCAATAAGTCTGGTGGGTTGATAGATGTAGATCAACAGATGCGGAACCCACCATATGTAGTGAAGTTCAAATGAATATGGAAGTGAAAGCTCAGGTTTAGGCTAAGTCGAATCAGCCTGGTCAAAGTAGGGTTCCGAAAAATAATCAATGTAAGGTGTGGAATCCCTATAGGGGTGATCACAGAATGACGGCTCCTATTTTTCGATCTGATCAATGCCCGATACCCGATATAGATATGGAGTTGAATCATCTGCAAACTGCTCAGTGAGAGGTGAATTGGAATAGAAATTAAGTTTGGTTGCAGGTCGGGGTAGGGAACAGGTTTTGATTGGTTCTGTATATGTGGAGCAGGTGACTTCAAAGAAAATTGGCTTGTTATAATCAGGAAGCAGATTTCCTCCGATGTTATGGTCAAATTCGAAATCGTCGGAGAGTTTGTGATTAGCCCATAGTTGTGGGCTATTTAAGTATTTAAGTGCCTACACATTAGGTTAATTCTAACATTTATTTAGTATAAATTAGGATGTAAATAGACTAATTCATAGTTTTAATCTAATTATATAATCCATACATTGCATTCATATCTTAAGTGCATTTAGAATTAGCTTAGAATAGCATTCATCTAATTAGATAACCAATTAGGTACATTTTTTTCATTAACATAGAAGTTGAGGGTCTATACATAAATAATCCTAATATTTTAACATTATTTTCTTTATTCTTCTTCTTTCAGAATGGCTAGGTGCCGCTCCAACGCCCGGCTGCTGCAGTGATGAAGCCATTCAAGGGGGAGCGGATGTGGTGGATCTGGTCGGCGGCTGATTTCAAACTTGTTCAGGCCACTACAAAAGAGCAGGGAGGCACCCGAGCTCAGGAGGCCTCCGCCACCGACCCACCACTATGCAGAGAGAACCTCTCTCTTCCACTCCACACTGCCGGCCTCTACCGTGGCGACGAGTCTCCACTACCGTGGGCGTGTGGTGTGACAGGCCACACCGCCATCCGGAGCTCGCCCGCATTACCGTGAGCACCTTAGCATGCAATTCCCTCGCCATCGTCACCAACCACCACCGCCGCAACCACCGTCACTGCAATCACCTTCTCATTCACTTAAGACGTCCGAAAAATTTCCCGGACGTCTGAAGGTACCCGCTCACCTGCGATCACCCGCCCATCTCACTGTTCACGCCCGCACCACCACCCCCGCGCCTGCACCTTCATCCGTGCGCACCCACGCCTGCACCCTCCACCGCTCACAGGCTGCAGACCTACGCACACCTGCAGATCAGCCCACGCCACCTTCCCCGCGCCCATCAGCCTGCAGCACACCCGCACCCACCATCAACCGTGCCTGCAGACCACCGCAGCCATCTCCACGCGCCTGCAGACCACCGCAGCCAATTGCGCCAGCGCCCTCCGCAGACCCTCCGCAGCGCACGCCATCCTCCAACCGCGCTGCAGCATCCTCCAACCGCGCTGCAGCATCCTCCAACCGCGCTGCAGCACCCTCCGCCGCGCTTGCAGAACCTCCTGCAGCGCCCTCTTCCCCGCGCCTGCAGACGAACGCCTGCCACGCCAGCCGCAGCAGTGCCCACGGCAGCGGCAGCAGCCACCCCCGCAGCAGCAGCAGGCGGCGGACTTCACGCCAACAGGCTGCGCAAGCTGTCGGCTGCAGCACCTCCGTCGGAGCTCGTCCGGCCACCTCCGACCGCCGCGCGACTCGCCGCCACCACCGATTCGAAGCCCTTGATCCAAGGGACCTCCTCCGAGCTTCCCGCGCCCGGCCATCGGCTCCTCGTCGCGCAAGACAACGGGGAAAAATTCCCCTGTTTTGCTACAGTAAAACGTTAATTAAAATTTACATTTTCTGCCATTGCCACATTTTAATCATATTCTATTGACTCTGCATTGCGGAAAATATCCTGTAGTTTCTCATAATTGCCATTTCAGCATTGTTTCTTGCTTAAACCTTAATCTAAAGGCAATCTTGGCTTGGTTCTTGTCCAAATTGACTACGAACAAACATTTTTAAGTGGCGCAAATTTTAATACGTTATTGCCTCCCTGTGGATACGACCTGCTCCTCTGCAAGTGGTTATTTCTTGTTAAAAATTGATTAGTCGATTTTTCCACCACATTAAACTACAAACGACTTAAAAGCGAAAGATCGATCAGTCAGTTTGCGAAAATCAAAATTTGAATGAGATTCAAGATCGTGAGTTTCACCACCATAGAATAAATCATATGTTGTAGATTCAGCAGCCTGACTGGGGTCTAGCCTAAATGTGAATTCTGAGCTTAAAAAGGTGTCCCTATTTGGTAGAGGCTCAGGTTCTAAGCTAGTAGGGCAGACCCAATTGAAACCCCGCTCGTCCAACTCCTCCGTTTCTGTGTCGTAGATTGGCATGACTTCCAAAAAATCGACTAGTTCCTCTGAGGATGTTGGCGAGGGATATTCATCAAATCGAGGCCCAAAATCATATTCTTCATTAAAAGATTGATCTTCTTCATATGGGGCCTTGAAATCTTCAAAATATGTTTCCGATCTAGGTTCTAGGCTTAGGATGTGGGTTGAATTACTAGAATCTAGGTCTGAATAACCTTCGAGGGTCACCTTATCAGAATAAGGGACAGAATTTACACCCTCGAGAGGTTCAATTCTACTCTCATACTTGCAGGAGTTTTGGGATTCTAGAATGGGCTCATCATGGTATTTTCCTACATTTGGAGCTTCCCAACCTTCTTCAATATCAGGCACATTGTATTCTATTTGGGTTGGGAATCCACAACCATTTTGTGCCTCAAACCCGAGATTAGATTTATCCTCGATGTTGTCCCAAGATAGTTCCTCCTCTGTTTGTGGTATATACGGGTATTTATGGTCAATAACTTGTTTTACTAATCTCATTATCTCTTCCCATTTTTCAAGACTATCTTGGTGTTGCTTCCAAAGTCAAGGATCTATCATACATTGAAGGTATTCAATATTGTGTAGTTTTTCTATCTCAATGTATGTAGTAATGATCAAGTCATGGGTTGATCCTTTTGTAGCTTCTGCTAATAGTACTTGGGCACAAGTTATGATAAAGGTTGTGGTTGTTGGGACATCAACCTGAATGTTTCCTACTGGTGTTGAGGTTTCTTCATTTTCATAGAATTTCGTGGCATCCTTAATCATTTTATCTCTCATGGATCTCTGATATTCAGGTTTCTTGAATGGTAGTACTAAGTGGTTTGGCTACATATTTGGAACAGGTGGTGGAATCCAGATGTAGAATCAGAGTTTGAATCAAGATGTAGAATCAAGTTATGAAGCGATCAGATCTGAATAACGAGTCCCACTGAAAATGTGTATGTGTGCTCTAAAGAGAAAAGATGAGGGACTGGAGATGTTTTTGACCCAATCAAGACACCCAAAGACGTTTGGATGACTATGGAGGTTCGGGGCAGATGGTACCCCTGGATCAGAAAGTCATCCACCTGAGAATTACCTGGGCAGCCAGAGAAGGAGAGTCCCACAAAGACCCCTACATGGTAGAGCGTCCCCACGGGTTACAGGGTTTCCCCCACCCAACCTCTCTTGTCATTGAGATTCCAGGTAGACCAGAATGGGGACCTTGACCTCTTAAGTTTACCACTTTTATTTCAAAGGTGCTTTAGGGTTCTCACTTGAACTTTAGATGTTTTGATGTTGTGACCTAATTTAGAGGTTGGTTAACCCAAGGGGTCAACTTCACCTATCCTGTCCTATAGATGGCAGAATGATTCTAGGTTTGGAGCCTAGAGATCACCCTGATTTGACTCCCAAGTTATTAGGTCCAAAAATTTTAAGATTCAAGTGATTTTAGAACTCAATTTTTCTTAGGGTTTGTCTTGTTTAGATCTCTTCAATCAAGGTCTTGGGTGACACACTGATGCGGGAAGGTTTATTTCCTTTTATGTAGGCATGTGTGACTAACACTTCAAGATCCTACTGTAGAAACCCTAATTTGGTTCTATTTCCAATCCTTTTTTCTTTTTCACAAAAATTCTCTTTGGACTTGAAAGCAAGAAGCGTGTTGTCCGTGGAGATTAAGCATTATTTCTATTAGGCACATGAATTTGTGGGATAGAATCTAAAAAAAAATCGCTCCAACTTCAAGAACATTTGAAAAAAAATTTCGCACAATTAGGAAATATTTGCTTTAAAGATGGTGATTACTATATAAAGAAGGCAATTGATTCCTAAATTAATTTTCTTCCTTTTGTCTTTCAAAGCTTAGGGGATAATTTAAGGAAGAAAAGAAATTACCTGCCCTGGAGTCGTTGACTTGCGGGAGGGATTTTCTCATGAAATACCCGCAAGATCAAAACAAAGCAAAGTAGGGCAAGTTAGTGTTCAATATGATAAAAAGAATGTAGAGACTAGTGATAAATTGTGCGTTGCTCCCCGGCAATGGCACCATTTTGTTGAAACGACTGGCTCGATCGTGTTTTAACAGTTATTGCGTCGTAGTATAGGTGATCAAGCGTCGTCAACAAATAAAAGTTTTTATTACTCGAAAACTGGAGTATCCGAGGTCGAACACAGGGAGCAATCGGAATTTACTACTAATCTCAATGTAATTGAACACTTTAATTACTCAAAACTTTAATTCAAATGTAAATGCATGAGTTTGAAAGGTAATTATGGTAAAAAGAAAGAATTGGATGATCAGACATCTTAAAAGATGTCTTTCCCTTCTTTGATTCTTCTTCCTTTCTTCTTTCTCTGCAGTGCCTTGCTTTTCTTCTGCCTTCTTTATTTCTTCTGCAGCCTTCAATTTGCTTCTTTCTCTTCTGTCTTCTTTTTCGCTACAGTCCTTCTTTCTTCCTTCTCTTCTATCCTCTGCGAAGGCTTCTTCTTCTTCCTTGGTCTTCTGTTTCTTCTCTGCAGCCTCTTCTTCTTCTTCTCTGCCTTGCTCAGCCTCTTCTTCAGAGTTTCTTCTTCTTTTGCTCCTTCTCTTCTCCTTCCTACAGCTAAGTCTCTTCTCTTCAACTCCCAGCTTGCCTACACAAGGGAGCAAAACCTACCCTGTCCCTCTACCCGCACGTCTCTCTCTCTCTGAGAATCACTCACAGGACGCTCTCCTAGAGCCGTGGGTTAATCGGGTCGAGTAGCGCACCCGGGACCAGGTGCACCGGCGTGAGGGTGATGCGCGAGGTGTGCTCAGATAGGGTCGGGTCAGAGCCCACCAGATCCGCGAGATGAAGCCACGGACGAGGTGAGCGTGCGTTGGGTGAGGGACCTCACCCCTGTGCTTTCAGAGGTGATAAGCGTATAACACAAAATCAATTTCAAGTATACCTGCCCGTGGTAGATTGCCGATGTGGGACTATTAGTCCTGCCTCGCTCTCGCGCGCGCCCGCAGAACCTTCGTGCAATTGCCACAGTGCGGCCTCTGTTGGCGTTGATTTCTGGAGCAACAATCTTCGTGAGACCTGCCCCAATGCGCAGCACCTAAAGCCTGGAGCGAGCTTGGAGCTTCTTCAACTGTCGTCAATGGCGGCTGCAGCTCCGATCCTGTCGTGCATGAATGCGGCCTATTGGCCTAATCAAACCACCTGCAAACCTTCTCCGTGGCACGGCGAAGGTGATACGACGTGCAGCAGGTCGCAGGTCGGCCTAGTCGTGCGTGCCTAGGTCGCCCTGTGACCGGAGGTGTGGGTGTGTTCGGGGGGCTATGGTGGAGGCGTAGAGGGATGGTGGATGGGCGGAGGTTGCTCGGTGAGGTGAGGCGGAGCCTCTGAGTTGGTCAGCGAGTCATGCGAAAGTGTGGAGCGACAGGAGCGACTCGCCGGAGGTTTGTCGGAGGCGAGGAAGATGGCGGTGGTCAGCGACGGTCGAGGGTCGATTGATGAAATAAGGTGGGGGGAATGAAAGAGGGGATAGAGGAGAATAGTTTAAACCTAACTACAGGGACGAAGGGGGACGGAGAAGCGGACAACTGTACCTACTGTCGCCGGAGAAGAAGCTGCCTAGTGGAGGAAGACGGCAGCGACGACGGGTCTGAGGCAGCGTGCGCGGGTATTGCGCAACGCGGAGGAGAATCAGGAAGAAGTCTTTGCCACTGGTTTTGTGGTAGAGCGAAGAGGAAAGGAAAGAAAGCTCGCCGGAGCTCGCTGGGTACCCTGGCCGGGAAGGAAGAGACGAATCTGAGGTGAAACCCTGGCCAGGTCAAGCTGAAATTGAGCGGCCGGGTTTGGGGGTTCTTTTATAGGCATTGGGCCGTGTGTTCAGAGCTTGGAGGGCACGTATCAGTCTCCAACGGCTCACCGGAGAAGGAAAGAGGGTGGATACCCAAATCTCTCATGCGTTCGCACGAGAGATTGGGATCAAATTAGAGATCATGGCAGGCCTCTGATGGGAGGGAATTCCTCAAAGAATCTCCCTTCCATTTCTGTGAGGGGATCTCTGAGGAATCAGAGAGTATTCCCTCTCTAATCCTCGCCGGAGAAGGATTCTTCCCCAATAATGGTGGAAGGACCTGATTGTAAAGGTGGCGAGGAAGTTAGGGGGCTCTCTGTGATGATTTTCAAAAGATAGGGACCAAATTATGATTTGGGTGTACTGAATTGCAAAGTAGGTCAAGATGACCTCCCCTTAGGTCCAAATTTTGGTACAAACCTAATTTGGACCTAAGGAATCCAATGGTGAAGTTGGATTTTAGGTTTGACTACGTTTGACTGAACATTTTGCATAAAAACCTAAATTAGGCCAATTAATGAGCTAGGACCCTAATCTAGGTCAAACTGGGTTCCAAAGGCCAAATTAAGTGTTCTAAACCCTAGAGGATATTTTTACATGAATTTTAGAGGGTTTAATTGATTTTTATCCTGATCAAAACCTTGTTGATTTAAGCGGGTCTGTTTTAGGGTTACCAAATGTCATTTAATTCCTAGATTGCACATGAACCCATTTCTGATTTATTCAACCCACTTTTTATCTTATTTAGACCTTTTGATCTATGTTTTGCCTCTGAGAAATCTCATTTATGTACTACAGTTTTCTTCTCAGAACACTTATTTCTCCAATTAGGCCTTCTACTAGGTTATGTAGAAGCTTTTATCTTCTTTATTGGGTCAAAATGAGCTAGTTATGGCTCATGATGAGGCTCTCATCACCTAAGCATCCGCATTTCACACACACTTGGTCTTGTGTAAATAGTGATCACCCTAATTCATTTCTTAAATAAAATTTGGTTCTCTTAGTTCTGATTTAGGAGAAGCTTGAAAACACAATTTGATTGGAAGAGTTCCTGTCGCAGGAGAGTGGAGTATATACTCACCTTGAGGATGTGATGATAACATGTCACCTTCTCGACGCTTGTCTCCTAGGATATCCATTCTACTGGGGGCATGTAAGCTCATTGTGCGATTC
The DNA here is from genome assembly GCA_037157565.1 of Thalassia testudinum. NCBI lineage: Eukaryota > Viridiplantae > Streptophyta > Magnoliopsida > Alismatales > Hydrocharitaceae > Thalassia > Thalassia testudinum. Next base: position 11,937,275 of record JAZHRO010000049.1, on the reverse strand, counting down.
AGGTACCATGGGCAGCCCTATCTCGAAGTGTCGATCGCCGTAGGCCTAAATTCGCTTTAGAAATCCATGGGCGATACTATCTCGAAGTGTTGATTGCCAGGAGTTCTTAGGGTTGCTATGGGTAGTGCTATCTCAAAGCATCGAAAGCCAGGCACCCTTCGAGGTACGGTGATGGGGACAATGAATTCGACATAGACCATGTTGATAGCTGATCCAAAGTTAAACTTAGAGGAATCAAACAAAAAAAAAATGATCTTTCTAGGTTGGCAATCATACCAACCTCAAATAAATCAGACCATTGCACATGCACGGATGCTTTAATCTCTGGGACCAATAAACCCTAGGGTAGAGTTAGAAATCAGGGAGACCTACGCCTGCAACTCATCCTTAGCTGACCTAGATTGTAACTTATCAACTACTTGGGAACCATAGGTCTAAAGTCTGAACTTAACATGTTTCTAAAAGAAGACCGACTGGGTTGGCTAGTCCACTTGAAGAGTTGGGTTATTGCTTGAATTTGCTAGGGACAAGCAAAAACTAGGCATGGGGGCATTTGATGAGCCCATATTTGTGGGCTAAGTATATATTTTAATGCTTAGACATTAAGTTAACATGTACATTTATATAGCATACATTAATGTGTAAATAGGATAACATAAAATCTCATGCATTTCATGCATTACATGCATTGATAATATCATTTAGAATTTATTTAAAATATCATGCATTGAAATAGGTTGCATTACAATTAGTGTTTTGAATTTAACATAGAAGTTAAGGTCTTACATATAAACAACCCAATAATCATTTTTCTTTATTTTTATTCTCTTCTCTGCAGCAACGATTTCCCACGCTGAATTCGTGCCTTAATTGCTGAGGAGAGTGGATACTGCATGTCGTCAACGATCCCTCTTCTCCACGATCCTTCTTCTCCATGTTCCTGCAACCATAAATGAAGACCTCAACCGCACCATCACGAGCAGGCCTCCACCCCATTCCCTACTGTGCAGAGAATAGCTTCTCGTCCGCTCCATCACCACCGACCTCGACTGTGATAGTTTGCTCCACCACCGTAGGCGTGCGTCATGATAGGATGCTCCACCAAATCAGAGAAGTTGCATTACTGTGAGCACCTCAGTGTGCACCCCTCCATGCTACAACAACAGCGTGTAGCACCACCCTCACCACCATCACCAGCAACCACCTCTAACTCCTCACCCCCACGCCAGTTAAGACGTCTAGGAAATTTCCCGGACGTCTGAAGCATCCCCTCACTGCATCTTCCCCGCGCCTCAGCACTATTTCTTTTCCACCAACAAACCCAACACCTTCATTAGCCATACCCCAACTGCACAACATGCCACCTCAAGCGAGCACCCATTTTTCCCCCTCGCGCGGTCTACATCCTTCAGCTCCAATAGCTGCATTCGTAGATAGCTTCAACAGTCGTGCCCCTCCTCGCGTGGTCTACATCCTCCAGCAGCAACAGCTGTGCAGGCTGCAAGCACCCATCCCCCCCAGGCGGTCTGCGTGCCTGCAGCAGCAGCAACTGCACTTCAGTAATAGCCTCCCATTGCGCCCGCACGGCCAACAGCGTGCAGCGGCTGCGCTTCACTAGCTTCTCGCCCCTGCACGGCCTGCGCGCCTCCAACGTGCAGCAGTAGTAGTTGCGAGCACCATTCCCTCTCAGCAGTTGCATCATCCAGCAGCTTCTACGCTCACAACCCCTCATCTCCATGGATGTTGCAGCCAACAGCCACCACCGCTACTCATCTCCTCCATCCAACCACCTTAGGCCATCTCGCACCACACCAGACCCATCGTTGTGAAGCACTCCCTCCGACGCTCCTCCGATGAGAAGCTCACCATCAGCCTTAGTCTCCTCCTCACACACAAACAAGGGGTAGCCATTCCCCTGTTTTGCTATAGTAAATGGGGTATTAGTTTTTACATTCAATGCCATTGCAAACTTCTATTTTTATTTTATTATTGTAAACATTGCATTGAGCACCCTCTTGTTTGGTATAAACTCAATTCCAAATTATGCTCTCATTCAAACTCATATCTAACATGGTTTTCGACACAATTTTTGGGGGAAACAATTCATGAACATCTCTTTTTAACCCATACAAGTTTTAATAGGCCATTACCTCCCTATAGATACAACCTGCTCTCTTAAGTGGTTTATTTTCAATTTAATACTTTGATTAGTTGATTTTCCACCACTTTAAAATACAATAACAAATCATCTTAATCATCTTATTTGAAAGCGAAAATCAACTCGTCAGTACACTAGGAACCGGAGGTGCAAGCCAAAGGAAGAACCTTCTCCCCAGCCTATCCCTCTAACTGGTTGGATTGACTGGATAGAAGTAGACCAAATTGTTTATAATCTCAAGACAGGTCCGGGGAGTTTGTAGATCTTTAGGCTAACCCACCTAAGGACAGGGTTGATTGCTTGTATTGCAAGGCTCCTTTCTCTCTTCTGATTTCCCTCCTATTCTACCATGTATCCTTCCACATCTTACATGCATTTCCCATCCTACCCTTCTACCAACACTTATCCCCAAGATGATTACTATCCCGACTTGAATTATGACTACCCATCCATAAGCTAGGATAACTTTGATTAGGGATACGATACCGGACCTCAGTGTCCAGGGCCTAACCCTGGACAACAAACTATGACTGTTATCCTTCCCACACCTACAATGATTATAGATCTCCATCCTTTGATGACCAAACCAACCCGATCTACAATCAAGAAGTATATGATGATTATAACACCTACCCTCCCCAGTATTCCACTGAATATAGGTCACCACCATTCTTTGAACAACCTAGAACGACCTACTATTAGGGAGGGACCCAAGAACATCAATATCTTGACTCCCATAGAATGAACCCAAACCCACCCAACCATGAACCGAACCATTCGGTTCAGGTAAACCAGGTCCAAGATAGGGTGTTGGCTAACTTGAGGAATACCATCCAATCTTTAGAAGCTCAGCCAACACCGTGCACTGAAGTATTGGAGCCTATGATCAAAATGATTGATGAACTTAATAGTTCTATATTGGATTGGCTCCAAGATGTTAAGGATAAGGGCCTGGGTGAGTTTCTACTTTGGAAGTTGTCAAGGTTGAGGATGAAATTTATGGTTTCCCTAGTCAAATCTTGGGATGATTCTCAAGATGAACCCCCTTCGGGAGAGCCAATGTCTGAACCCTCTTAGGTGCCTATCGGAGGGGATACATTTTCTGAGACTGGGGATAATCAGGTTGAGCTAAAGCAACCCATTGAGGATGAACCAATTGATTCACCCAAGATCCCTGAGCCAGGGAGCGAGGAAAAATATGTCTCTTTGAACTAGGAAATGACAATCGATTTTGAGACGTATAAAAATGCAGATCAAGAATTCTTTGACTCTAAGGGTGAAGAATCTCTTAGTGAAGTCTCACTTGAGCGTAAGGAAGATGATTTTAATGAGACAAACAAGACTGAGGAATCTGATGAACCATTTGACAACCCGATAATAGAGGAATTTAATTCGATTTGGGTTAACTTGGAGGATCAGAATCCTGATGATTCAATCAGTAGCCCCATTCCTCAACCACACCCTGAAGGGATTGATTTTGATTTGGAAATCATTGTACCCAAGTCAATCCTGATTCAGCTGCAAATTTTGGACTTAGGTATTTTAGATGGGGTGTACAACGACCTGGAGGTCCCAGAAACCTTGATCTTGGAGGATAGGAAGTTGGAAATAAAAATCTGGGAAGCTACTTCTGAGGGAACTATGATTTCGGATCTAAGGGTTCCTATTGACCTAAAACCACCTACTTTTTACCAGGACCCTTACGATACCTTTGATGTGCGACCCAAGCTTGGAATAACTGATTATTTTTCTGAGTTGAATGTTAAGTGGGCATCTGAACCTAGTGAACCAAATCTACCTTTTGTCCGACACTTTAGTCTTGGGTTGCACACCACCAAACCGCAGACCCAGCCCCTAGAGCACAATAATCTTCGATTTTGGGTGATTTTCATCCAGAACCATAGAACTACTCAACCATGGGGCATGGGTTTACACCATAATCTGGTCCACATCTGTGGACATCTTCTGCTGGTGGGTCTGAGGATTAATCTTTTGATTTTGATTTTGATTTTGATTTTGATTTTGATTTTAATGTCTTCTTTACTTGTGAACCATGCCTAGCTAATGGCAATAAATTTAGCACGTGTATATATTCCACATTCTCTACGAAGCTGACTGGATTTTCACGATATTCAGGTGATATTATGTTTACTCCGCCCTTTTCATGTCTCTATTTCTACAATGAGGACATTGCATCATTTAGGCATGGGGAGGGTGGATACTTAATCCTGAAATTATTTTGTTAGCTCTGTAGAATTTCTTTTATTTTCTTTAAAATGAAAAATTGAAAATTCAAAAAGACAAAAAATGAAAAAGATAGAATTACGAGAAGAGAACTTACGCTTTTGGAAGTTATTAACTTTAGGAAATGATATGATAGGACCTGAACACTTAGACTCTTCAGGATTTTGGGATTAATTACCTTGGGTGTCCACTCGAATGTGGACATAGTCTCGAGTCCTAGTCAAGTAATTTTACTTTAATTTGGTGAATAAATTGGGATGATAAGTACACGACTTATCAACCCTCCCTCTGATTTAAGGGGATTTTAAGTCTAAGCATCTACACACTATTTGCACTGACTCACTTTTCAGCGGTTTATTCGAAAATTAGGTAGTTAATGAACTTTCTAGGGTAGTATGGCTGGAAAGTTGTCATGGGTAACAGCTCATTGGCCAGTTGTTCAGAGCCCAGCTACTTGACCACACTTATTCTACTGCTTTTAGGTAAATCTTAGATTAGAGAAACCACCTACTTAGAAAAATAAAAAAATGGTACTCAAAACACAAAAGAAAAAAAAAGAAAAGAAAAAGGAGAAAAAATAAAAAAATAAACTACACTTCACCGCACGAGTATGGCTGGCAAGTTGCCGTGGGTAACAGTCCATTAGCCAGTTGTCTAGAGCTCAGCTCACAAACATGCACAAATGATTCCCAAAATACTTAGGGAAGAAGCAAGGAGGTAGAATAAACAGGGGAGATATACATTGGGTTCACTCTTATGTTGACCCCATAAAAAATTTAAAAGTAGGGAGAAAGCTACCATTCGGAAAGATAAACATCTAGGTAGAAATCTTTAAGGTCACCTAGGGTCGTAGAAACCCGAAGTCCATTTTAACGGCTGCCTAGTGAGTCTATCACCCTTTCACAAGATGCTTAGCACTTAGAGTCCATTTCGAGTCTTGGGTAGGTCAGGTAGCCATAAAAAGTTATCCCGAAACTCTCAAACTCCTAAAGTCCAAAAAAATTAGAAAAGAAGAAAAACAAAAAAAAAGTATCTTCCCTTTTCAAATAAGGCGAGGAATTGGGCAGTCTGCATTCTGGCAGACACCCGAGTACTATTGAGTTTTCGTAGTTTAGGACCTTATTTGAAATTTTCTATTGTTAATAAATGACCTAGGCCTATGTGATCTAATCCTAATTCTGTTTTTATACAAAGCATGTAGTTTAATTTTGCTAGGGACTAGAAAAAGATAGGTGTTCTCACGTTTTTGTGCGGGTTTAAAGTGTATCACGTTGTAGTATAACCGACAAAACGTTTAAACAAATATAAAGAATTTTATTACTCGAAAAACTAGAGTATCCGAGGTCGAACACGGGGAGCAAGCTCAGTACTTTTTAAAACCAAAGAATACAACTGTTAAATGAAAAGGAGTGATTCAAAGAGAGAATTTTAAAAAGGATTTCTGAAAGAAAAATAGAATTGGACGTCTGATTTCTGTATCAGACGTCTTAAATGTAATCTCCTTTCTCTCTTCTTCATCATTGCTCTTCTTCTCCTTTGCACTTCTTTCTCTTTCTGCCTTTGCTTCTTGTCTTGCAAAGGCTTCTTCTTCCTGCCTTTGTTTCTTTTCTCTTATTTCTTCTCCTGCCTTGCCTTTCTTCTTCTGATCTTTGCAGTCTTCACTTGGCCTCTCTTCGTTCTTCTCTTTCTTCTCTACAAAAGCTTCTCCTTTTTCTGCTACACAGCATCTTCTTCTTTCTTCTCTTCCTATTCTGCAGCTGCTAAGTGCTCACTACTTCCTTTGCTTCTTCCTTCCTGCACACACCACAGCCAAAGCAAAACCTACCCCCATCCCTCTACCCAAGCGTCTCTCTCTCTCTCAAGCAATTCACTCAAGGACGCTCTCCCAGAGCCACACAAGTAGTCAGGTCGGATTCGCACCCGGGACCAGGTGCATCGGCAAGTGGTGGTGCGTGAGGAGTGCTCAAGGTTTGGGTCGGGTCGGATCCCACCAGATCCGCGAGGTCAAGCCGCGGACGAGGCGGGTGTGAGGGCAGGTGAGGGACCTCAACCCTGTGCTTACGGAGGCAATGAGAGTAAAACACAAAAATAATTTATACTATACCTGTGTTTTGCGATCCCACGATGTGGGACTATCTGGTCAGTCCTGCTTTCACGCGCACCCGCAGAATTCTCGTCGCACAATTGCCCCAGCTGCTGGCTTCGCAGCGCGACTTGCTGGCCTCAGTTGCTTCGCAACACTTGCGTGCACCTGCTGCACCTGCAGCCTAGAAGCCCTGGTGCCTGAAGCTGCTACAAGCTCCTCCCTGCTTCGACCGTCAATGGCGGCAGGAGCTACAACCTGTCACACACAAGAATGGCCTATTGGCCCAATCAGATTAGCTAGAAACTTTCGCCGTGGCACGACGAAGGCGGTGGGCGGTGCTGCAGGCTGCAGGTCAGCCTAGGCGTGCGTGCCTAGGTCAACCTGTGGCCGGAGGTGTGGGGTTGATCGAGGGGTGATTGTGGAGGTCTGGAGTGGCAATGGAGGGGTGGACTGAGCTCCTGGTGGTGAGGCGGAGCTCATGAGAGGGTTGGCGGGCCGTGTGGAGAGGCGGAGTGGTGTGGGCGGCTCGCCGGAGGGCAGTCGGAGGCGAGGACGATGGAGGTGGTTAGGCACTGTCGGGGGGTAATTGGATAAAATAGCAGTGGGAAAAGAGAGAGGAGAGGATGGAGAGGGTATCTGGGGTGATCTGGAAGGAAGGGAGGCAGCGGAGTGGACGACGTGTAACTGCCGTCGTCGGGGAAGAAGGACCCTAAGGGAGGGAGCAGCGACGAGGAAGAGGTCAGGAACACGCGCGCTTGGAACGGCGCGACGTGGGAGGAAGCGGCGGAGTTGACTCTGCTGCTGGTATGGCAGCAGAGCGACGAGAAGGAGGAGAGGAGGTCGCCGAAGCTTGCGGGTCTTTTGGCCGGAGATGGGAGAGAGGGAAATTGGAGGGGATCTCCGTCAAAATCAAGCTTAGGTTCTGTGGCAGGGTCTGGGGAGTCTTTTATAGGCGCTGGCCGAACCTTCTAGCGCATGGAGACCGCGCAATCACCTCCACCGGCTCGCCGGAGTTGGAAAGAGGGTGGATACCCGAATCTCTCGTGCGTTCACAGGAGAGATTGGGTTCACACCAACGATTGTAATTTGCTTTAGAAGGAAGGGAATTCCTCAGAGAATCCCCCTTCCATTTCTAGGAGGGAATCTCTGAGGGATTAGAGAGTAATCTCTCTCTAACCCTCGCCGGAGCTCGGTTCTTCCCTAACAATGGCGACAGGACCGGATTGCAAAGCGGGTGAAAAAGTTAGGGGGCTCTCTGCAAAGATATTCAAAAGATAGGGACCAAATTATGCTTTGGGTGTACTAAATTGCAAAGTAGGTCAAGATGACCTCCCCTTAGGTCCAAATTTTGGTACAAACCTAATTTGGACCTAAGGAATCCAATGGTGAAGTTGGATTTTAGGTTTGACCTCGTTTGATTGGACATTTTGCGTAAAAACCCAAATTAGGTTAATTGAAGAGCTAGGGCCCTAATCTAGGTCCAACTGGGTTCCAAGGGCCAAATTAAGTGTTCTAGACCCTAGAGAATGTTTTTCCATGATTTTTAGAGGGTTTACTTGATTTTTATTCTGACCGAAACTTTGTTAATTTATGCGGGCTTGTTTTAGGGTTACCAAGTGTCATTTAATTCTTAGATTGCACATAAACCCATTTCTGATTGACTCAACCCACTTTTTATCTCATTTAGACCATTTGACCTATGTTTTGCCTCTGAGAAATCCCATTTATGTACTGCAATGGTAAAATTGCAGTTTTAACCTTTATTTCATGTTTTCTTCTCAGAGCACTTGTTCCTTCAGTTAAGCCTTCTTCTAGGTTATGTAGGAGCTTTTATCTTCTTTATTGGGTCAAAATGAGCTAGTTATGACTCATGATGAGGCTCTCATCATACCCCCATGCCTAGCTTTTGCTAGTCTCTTAGCAAAATTTCAAAGTTTTAACTTCCATTCTAGACCCTAAGTGTCTGTCAACAATGATAAGTGCTTCTCCTTTTGTGATTAGGTAGGAATGCTGACAATAGGCGTAGAGGTACTCAAGTACCAACCAAAATCTGGACCTGTTCTGCTTTAGCCTCAGTCCTCCGCAAAGGTTTCTACGGCCCACAAAAACTAACCTAGGGTTTGTTGGACTCCGCGGTTAAAGCACCCGTGCTTGAGACATTTTTAGCCTAAATTCAGTTTGCAGTGCATTTTTTTTTTTTGTAAGAGAGAGATAGAAGATTTATTTGTTTGGAGAGCTTTTCTCTCTCTTTTCTTTTTATTTCTAGCTTCGGATTAGCTTCTCAACATTGTCTGTATCGGATTCCTCGTCCCCATCATCAATCCTCAAGGGTCCCTGCCTTTCGAGATTTCAAGATAATCCCGCCCATGGCAACCCCCGGAACCCTGGCTTTTGAGATTTCGAGATAATCCCGCCCATGGCATTCCGTGGCCGAATCCAAACCCTGGCGATCGACATTTCGCGATAATGCCGCCCATGGTATCTGAACCAGCAGAGTGCTTACATGCCCCCAGTAGGATATTTAAATATCCTAAGAGACAAGCACCGAGGAGACGATATGTTGTTACGCATCTTCGAGGGGAATTTCCCGCCTCTCCGCACTGGGAACTCGTCCAAATCAATTTGTGTTGATTGACCGCTCCTAATCTAAGTGACTTTTTCAGAACATTAAACGCTTTTCGCGTGATTTGGATGTTTATGCGCACTGAACCAGACTGTGTGTGAATTTGGGGTGCTTAGGTTACCGAATCCCGCAAACTGGAGGTCAGTTAACGAGGCTGAATACTTCCTAAACCTTAGACCTAATACTCAAACTTCGCATTTTCCTCAACCTCTTGGGGATTATCCAGATTTTAATGGATACATGAATTTTTAAGCTAAAGATACTAGCCCAAGAGGCCTAAGACCAGCATTCCTGCTAACCTCTTATTATATCTCCGTAGCACTTTTCTTTTCCTTTTCTTGATTCGGTCTAGAACTTCAGTTAACCCCTTAATCTTTTACTAATGACTATTTCTTTTTATTTTCCTTTTGTGCTCCTTTTTGTCATTTTGCTCTCTTTTCTTCCTTTCATTTGTATGACCCTGAATTGTTCCTCCCCTCTATCAAGTCTTTTTTTTTTTTTTATGAAACCCTTTCTTGATATGAATTTTCTGACATTTTGCACTTTCATACCCCCCCATGCCTAAGATTTGCAATGTCCCCATTGTAAATTAGGTGGGTTCGAATTCAGCTTAGTTCATGCATTAGGACAGGTGTGTGGTGAGTGAATGGGTCGACGTGACTTGTTGCGAACGATTCTAATCTCGGGTAGGTATACCTGAGGTGAAGTTGGCTGCGCTAATGGATGAACCCTAAAGTGCAATATGAGTTCCGCATAGAGATGTCAGAAAAGGTTTCGGGTTTTTCAAAGAATGACGGGTTGCCTCCCGTTAAGCGCTGAGTTTTACACCATCGACTGGGTGCAATGAGCTCAAGAGGAATGGAGGGTAAAGGATGACTCAGCCAAATCTATATCAGTCATGTCAATGAACGGCTTGAGTCTCTGACCGTTCACGACAAAGGGTTCAGAATCGTGGCTGAGTGGGCTGATTTCAATGGCTCCATTTCCGAAGATTTGTCGGACTAGGTAGGGTCCGACCCACTTGGATCTTAGCTTCCCTGGGAATAATTTTAGTCGGACATCAAAGAGTAAAACTTTTTGACCAGGATGAAAGACCTTTCTAGAGATGTGTTTGTCGTGAAAAGCTTTAACCCGTTCTTTGTAAATTCGCGAGTTCTCATACGCGTCGCAGCGTAATTCATCGATCTCGCTCATTTGAAGTCTTCTGTGGGTTCCAGCCTTAGAAAGGTCAAGATTATAGGTCCGTACTGCCCAATAGGATTTATGTTCCAACTCGACAGGGAGGTGACATGCCTTCCCGTACACTAGCCTGAAGGGAGACATTCCTAATTGGGTCTTGTGGGTGGTCTTATAGGCCCACAATGCTTCCGGAAGCCGAGAAGACCAATCTTTTCTATCAGGTCGAACAGTAACCTGAAGGATCTTCTTGATCTCTCGGTTAGATAGCTCAGCTAGACCATTAGTTTGGGGGTGGTAAGGAGTAGAGATTCGGTGTGACACCCTGTATTTGGTCATTAGTGACCTGAACTGAGCGTTTGTAAAATGGGTCCCTCAGTCGAAAATTATAGCACGCGGAATCCCGAACCTTGAGAAAATGTTTTGATGGAGGAATTTTCTAACGACTTTATGATTGTTGGTTCCGGTCGGAATGGCTTCTATCCACTTGGAAACATAGTCAACTGCAAGTAAGATGTATTCGAAGCCATCTGAGGTCGGAAAGGGTCCCATGAAATCAATCCCCCAAATATCAAAAATTTCGCATACCAAGATCAGCTGTAGAGGCATCATGTCTCGATGGCTCATGTTGCCCAGAGTCTGGCAACGGGTGTTGGTGCTAGAGCACCACGATCATTTGTTTTGATGATAACAAAACACGTGTTATTTAACATTTGCAATTTGAGTCGTAGATTTCAGGTCAATTGCAAATGTGGACGTGTTTAGACGGAGTTCGAGCTCGCATCCAGGACGGATTGGAGGAGCTTGACGGAAAACAGAGGAGGTTCGCATGGAGCGAAAGATTGAAGATGGAAGGAAATGAAGAATAGGATAGATTCTTTTTAATCCTTTCATGTACTTTTATCTTTATCTTTCTTGCACTTTATTTTCCTTAGAAAATTATGTTAAAGAGCCTCAAAGTACCCTAACAGTAGTCCTAGGAACACCGGCACAACCCTAGGATACTTAGGTTTTCTGTAGAACACTTAGAAAACCAATATAGGGTTAAAACAGACTTTCCAGACGTCTAATTCACAAATCAGACGTCTGATAAAGTATTTTAAGACGTCTGACTGTTGTTTCAGACGTCTGATAACTGTTAGGCTGGACATAGTTAGTTCTGTCTGATGAAATCAGACGTCCAGACCTTAGACCAGACGTCTTAGAAGACGTCTGATGGATTTGCCAGACGTCCAATTAGTGGACCGTTGGCTGACTTAGCAGACACCCAAGAATATGACCGTTAGAGCCTTATCAGACGTCCATAGGCATTTCCAGACGTCTGATAAATGACCGTTTTGCCTCGGCTGACCCAAAATCTCTTCTCAGAGATTTTCTAGCCGTTGTAACGTTTGGAAATCAATTCCCACAATAAAAGTAGGTTTCCAGACGTCCAGACATAGTGCCAGACGTCCTGTATGTCGTCTGATGGACTTGCGAAAAACCCTGTTTAGATCTGATTCAAGTCAGGAGGAAACCCGCATAGAATCAGACGTCTGACCTTGAAATCAGACGTCTTAAAGTGGCCTTCCAGACGTCTGATGCCATAATTAGACGTCTGATCACCCTGTCAAATGTAATCATTATCCTGATTTCGACCTGATTCTCTTGGGCTTTGCACCCAACGGCTATAGAACCCTTCCTAAGCCTTCCAAAGCCTTCCTAAGGCCTCTATAAATAGAGGGGAGCCTTTGCAACACAAAAATACATAAGAGACACTTAGAAATACACTTGGATACACTTAGCTACACACTTTCACACTCTTGTGTCCAAGAAGTTCTTGCTCTCCAAGCTCAAGTTCTACATCTTGAGAGCATCAAACAGTTTGCGCGCCCACTCTCCCGCTGTTGTTCACGAGAGCTACGTAGCGCCATCGCGTGGCACACGCACCGCGTCATCGTCGACGCACTCCTTGCAAAGGGGAGTTTCCTATTTCCTATAGAAGCTAGGTTTAATTATTTTGTTGGCTCTATAGGACTATTGTTTATTTTATCTTTGTTATTTGGTTGGGTATTCGCTTTGCGAATTCCCGTCTCCTTCGTGGGACAAAATCCTTCTCGTGGAGAGAAGGGGTTGAGGAACGCTACCCTCGTACTTGTAGCGTGGTTGTACTGAGGTTGAATCACCCTCGTTTAAAGTGATTCATTTAGTGGATTTTGATCAACTAGGTTGATCGGAAAATCCTAACTCGAGAGGGTTAGGTGGTGGTTTTCACCCGGTTTGGGTTTCCACCTAAAAATTACTTGTGCACATTTTGTGATTGCTTATTTTGTGAGATTGCTTTATATATTTCAATTCCGCATTTTTTTTTGTTACGCTAATCTCACCCCCTCCTAGTACAAGGGTAGAACCTTCAACGGGAACATGCCTTACAGTGATCGTATGCATCCTTGAAAATTGTGGGCCAGTAAAAGCCACACTGGAGGACTTTCGATGCGGTTTTATGTCCAGAAAAATGTCCACCGCATGCCTGGTCATGGCAGAATGAGAGTATGTCTTTGATTTCCACTTCCGCGATGCACCGTCGGATTATCTGATTAGCACCAATGCGGAATAGATACGAGTCTTCCCATAGGTAGTACTTGGCATCGGAGCGCAATTTATCCTTTTTGGCCTTCGGCCAATCGGGCGGAATCTGATGTGATGCCAGGTAATTAACTATATCAGCGAACCATGGAAGACTTGCACTAATAGTCAGGAGGTGCTCATCAGGGAAATGTTCTGTAATAGGTCCGAAAGGATCAATAATTTCAGAAGGAAGGCGGGACAAGTGATCAGCTACCACATTGTGCTTTCCCACCTTGTTGCGAATTTCGAGGTCAAATTCTTGCAACAGCAAGATCCATCGGATTAATCGAGGTTTCGCGTCCTTCTTAGCAAGGAGATGCCTCACAGCTGTATGATCCGAGTATATGATAACACGGGAACCCAGAAGGTATAATCTGAATTTTTCCAGAGCAAATACTACGACCAGCAGCTCCTTCTCAGTAACCGTATAGTTACGCTGAGCTTCATCCAGTGTTTTGCTGGCGTAGTAAATGACCACAGGTTTCCCGTCAATTTTCTGCCCCAAAACCGCTCCTACAGCGAAGTCAGATGCATCGCACATGATCTCAAAGGGTTGAGACCAATCAGGGGACTGTAGGATCGGGGCTTGGGTGACTCGGTCACGTAGGATCTCAAATGCTTGAGTGCATTCCTTGGAAATTTCGAAAGGCACATCCTTGGAGAGAAGATTGGTCAGGGGGCGCGCGATTTTGGAGAAATCAGGGATGAATCGACGGTAGAAACCAACGTGCCCCAAAAAAGATCGGATGTCCTTAGTCGAGCTAGGCATAGGGAGCTTAGAAATCAGGTTAACCTTAGCTCGATCCACTTGGATGCCTTTCTCCGAGATTAAATGTCCCAGGACAATTCCCTCAGGCACCATGAAATGGCTCTTTTCCCAGGAAAGAACCAAATTCACCTCGATGCACCGCCTGAGTATTTGGACCAAGTGTTGGAGGCAATCGTCAAATGATTCTCCAAAAATTGAAAACTCATCCATGAAGACTTCCAGATAATCACCTACCATATCTGAGAATATGGCAAGCATGCACCACTGAAAAGTTGCAGGTGCATTGCAGAGACCGAACGGCATCCTTCGAAACGCGTACGTCCCGAAGGGGCAGGTGAATGTGGTCTTTTCTTGGTCCTCTGGATGGATTGCCACTTGATTGTAACCGGAATACCCGTCAAGAAAGCAGAAGAACCTATTTCCCGCTAGTTTTTCGAGGATTTGATCAATAAACGGTAGTGGGAAATGATCCTTCTTCGTGGAGGAATTGAGTCTTCTGTAATCAATGCAGACTCTCCACGAGTTAGCTATTCGGGTAGGAATGACTTCTCCGGTTTCAATCGTGATGATGGTAAGTCCTGCCTTCTTAGGCACCACTTGTATTGGACTCACCCAACGACTGTCAGAGATCGGGTAGATGATCCCTGCATCTAACCACTTTATGATCTCCTTTTTCACGACCTCCTGCAAGTTAGGGTTTAGGCATCTTTGCATTTCTCTTGAAGGTCGTGCGCCTTCTTCTGTGTAGATTCGATGTGTGCAGTATGAAGGGCTTATACCAGTCAAATCATCGAGAGTCCATCCAATGGCTCTACGATGTTGCTGGAGAATAGAAATCAAATGGAGTTCCTGGTCAGGTGTGAGTCGAGAATTGATAATCATAGGAAACGTCTAATTTGAATCCAAAAAGACGTACTTCAGATGTTCGGGAAGGGGTTTGAGTTCCACGACAGGGTTGTCAGCAGCAGCGGGTGGTTCGGGGTTTGCATCAGGAGCAATGGTAGGAGTCATAGGTGTATCTAGATCATGTTCACACTCCTCTGTTAGCGGTTTTTGATTCTCTAGTGGTTGATCAGGAATAATCAGGTTGTCCTCTATATGCAATTCATCAACCACGGCTTTGACATCACATATTTCCTCTATAACCCTGCAATTAATCCCTTGCTGGACCTTGAAAATGTCAATCTTCATGTTTTGATTCCCAAATTTTAATTTTATCTGGCCCTCTTCGCAGTTAATGTTGGCCCTAGCAGTGGCCAAAAAGGGTCTCCCTAATATGATTGGTGTGTCCCTTGGGTTCTTAGGTGCATCCATGTCTAGTACTATGAAGTCCACTGGGAAATAAAAATCTCTTACCCTAACAATGACATCCTCGAGTATTCCTTTGGGTGACTTGATGGTTCGATCGGCTAACTGCAATGTCACCTCAGTGGGTTTAAGTTCAGATTCTTCAAGGTGGTCAAGGAGGGATGTAGGTATTAAATTTATGGAGGCATCTAGATCTAGTAGGGCTCTATCAAATTGGGTTTCACCAATTTTACAAGAAATCAAGGGAGTTCCTTGGTATTTAGCCTTGGGTGGGAGTTTGCTCAAGATAACAGAGATGGCTTGCTCTGACAGTACGATTGGATTCCCAACCTTGGTTCGCGGCTTACGTTTAGGTGTGCATATGTCTTTCAAGAACCTTGCGTAAGCCGGTATGTGGCGGATTGCATCCATCAACGGGATGTTTATCTGGACCTGTTCAAAGAGCTTGACCAGATCCTCCTCGAGAGCCACGGGCTTGGTTATTCTTTTTCCTTTGGTCAAGGCCTCAGGAAATGGGATCTTAGCTGGTTCCTCTAGGATAGGTCCAGGTTCTTGATCTGGGATAGTAGTATCTTGGATAACTATCCTAAGGTCTTGGCTATTATCAGGCTTGGAGTGGTTCGGATAATGTGAGTCTTGGGTTATTTTACCACTACGTGTTGTTACAGAGTTCAACCTGGCCTGATTTGGGTTAGGTAGGAGGGGTGGCTGCTGCTGAAATCCCGCATAAGATGTTGAAGCCTCCATCCCGTCTAGTGATGGAGTAGCGGGGGCCTGATAAATCACATGTGTTTGGCCCGAATTTGGATTCATAACGCGCTTCTAGGTTAGCACGTTATTTGGGTTGGGAAGAGGTTGCGAAGGAAGGGTGCCAGGTTGGCGGGAATTTGCCATCTGGGCCAGTTGGTTGCGAACCTCTGTGATCTCGTCCTTGTGCTGTTTTTGCATTACCGCATTCGTCTTTTGAATGTCAGCCAGTGCTTGAAGGATAAGAGTCATTTGATCCTGGTTTTGCTCGGATTGGTAGGTGGGATTGGGCTGAGGCTGAGGCGGCTGAAATGGATGAGAGACTTGTGGACGGGGTTGATATGGTGGTCTTTGAGAATTTCCCGCCCACTGAAAGTTAAGATGATTTCGCCATCCAGGGTTGTAGGTATTGGAGAATGGGTCATTCTGGATGGCGTTGAGGTCCTCGCAGTTCTGAGGAACCTCAGGAAAGTCAGAATACGAGGGTTCGGAGTTCCCCCAACTCGAGTAGAATGGATCGGAGGTCACTCCGGTCTGAGAGGCAGACGGGGGTGGATATGGGTCCATCCCCTTGGCAGGTTGGTGATAGATGTTTTGCACAGTTTCCCTTGCCAGAGGAGGTCGTGCAAAAGAGTCTTGCGCAGAGGTGGCTTGCTGCAAATGTCGAGTTAGCTCGTCCACCTTCTTTTCTATGATAGAAACCTTGTCCAACCGACTGGCCATCAGTTCCAAGTCGACGGAAGTGGACAGGTCCTGCATCTCATGTGTCCCTCTTAGATTCGTCGATGCGCGGGCATTCGTCCTGTCGAATAAGCCCATGGAGTCATTATTTATGGAGTTCTCGCACATGTTTTCGAGAATCTCCCACACCGTGTCCTCGTGTTGACCCATGATGTTTCCTCCACACGTTGCATTGACGAATAAGCGAATATCTTCACGGAGTCCCTAGTAAAAAGACTGGACTTGTTCCCACTTAGGAACTCTATGATGGGGGCACTTTCGCATGAGATCTAGGAATCGATCCCAAGCTTCGTGAAGAGGTTCTCCCGATTGTTGAGTGAAATGAGTGATTTGGTGGCACAAGGCATTCGTCCAGCCAACGGGGAAGAATTTTTTCAAAAATTCGGACTGCAGTTCCTCCCATGTGTTGATCGGACGGGTTTGAGTTTGATACCAATGTGCGGCCTTGTCCATGAGGGAGAACGAAAACATTTTCATGAGTAGGATATCCCGATTTTGTACATCTGACCCGAAGGTCTGGGCCAGATGCTTAAGTTGTTTGATGTGTTGGAATGGATCCTCAGAGTTAAGCCCATGGAACTTCGGTATGGCATGAATCATATTGGGCTTCAGTTCAAAATCAGGTCCTCCAATTGGGATTCGTACTCGGGGTTCGATTGCCACCGCAGCGGGATTATAGTGATCTCGCATCATAAGTCGCTGTGGTGGGTTTACAAAGTTCTGAAAGAGATCATTAAGGTGTTGAAGTTGGTGTTCAAGGTTGTTCTCCTCTTCAATGGGTTGTGCCATGATGGGAGAAGGAGAATCAGGATCTGAATCAGATGAAAGATTTATGTGGTGGGGTTGCTGCACAAACAAGGGCGTCGAGGCTTGGCCTCGACGAGAGTGAATTTCTAAAGGAGGTCTTAAGGACCTCCTACTGAACATGCACTGAAAGATGTGATGAGATTAGAAGGTGCTGGACCCAATCAAGACACCCAAAAATTGTTGGGTGACTATAGAGGTTCGGGGCAGATGGACCCCTGGATCAGAAGATCGTCCACCTGAGAAATACCTGGGCAGCCAGAGAGGGAGAGTCCCGCAAAGACCCCTACATGGTAGAGCGTCCCCACGGGTTACATGGTTTCCCCCACCCGACCTCTCTTGTCACTACGGTTCCAGGTAGACCAGAATGGGGACCTTGACCTCTTAAGTCTACCTTTTTTATTTTAAGATCAAGGTGCTTAATGTTCCACTTGAACTTTTAAATATTTGGAGTGCAAAAGTGACCTAATTTTAAGGTTGGTTGACCCAAGGGATCAACTTCACCTCTTGTTCCTTTGAGAGTTTTTAGGTCCTTTTTTTATGGTTCAAATGGATTAACAGCCTGATTTGCTTAGGGTTCCTCTTGTATAGATCTTTTCAAACACGGTTTAGGCACACGTCCTTTTGGAAAATTTGTTTCTTTGTTTAAGAGAAGATGTGTCTCTAAAAACCCTAGCTTTGCAATCCCTAACTTGGCTCTAGTGGGTCCAATTTAGTTGCCTTAGAAATTAGCAGCTAGGGCTCAATCAAGAAAGGTTAGCCCTAGTTGCCTTAGTTGGATGAACAGATAAAAATGTGTTGAAATGAAAATTAGGCAACTTGATGAGTTACTAAATATGAAACAGGTAGCCCTAAGTTGATTTTTCTCTTTTTTTTCCTTTTTAGATTTCGAGAGGGTTAAGAGAGAGGGCTTATGGAAATTACCTGTTCCTTGGAGAGTATGTTGTGCATTTATTGTTCTTTCCTTTTTGTTTTGCTTTCCCTGCTTGAACACAACAAAAGAGAGAAGTTAAGTATTAGATAGAAAAGTTGTAATCAAAAGCTTTAAAAGTGCCCATTGCTCCCCGGCAACGGCGCCAAAATGTTCTCACGTTTTTGTGCGGGTTTAAAGTGTATCACGTTGTAGTATAACCGACAAAACGTTTAAACAAATATAAAGAATTTTATTACTCGAAAAACTAGAGTATCCGAGGTCGAACACGGGGAGCAAGCTCAGTACTTTTTAAAACCAAAGAATACAACTGTTAAATGAAAAGGAGTGATTCAAAGAGAGAATTTTAAAAAGGATTTGTGAAAGAAAAATAGAATTGGACGTCTGATTTCTGTATCAGATGTCTTAAATGTAATCTCCTTTCTCTCTTCTTCTTCGTTGCTCTTCTTCTCCTTTGCACTTCTTTCTCTTTCTGCCTTTGCTTCTTGTCTTGCAAAGACTTCTTCTTCCTGCCTTTGTTTCTTTTCTCTTATTTCTTCTCCTGCCTTGCCTTTCTTCTTCTGATCTTTGCAGTCTTCACTTGGCCTCTCTTCGTTCTTCTCTTTCTTCTCTACGAAAGCTTCTCCTTCTTTTTCTGCTACACAGCCTCTTCTTCTTTCTTCTCTTCCTGTTCTGCAGCTACTAAGTGCTCGCTGCTTCCTTTGCTTCTTCCTTCCTGCACACACCACCTCCAAAGCAAAACCTACCCCCGTCCCTCTACCCAAGCGTCTCTCTCTCTCTCAAGCAATTCACTCAAGGACGCTCTCCCAGAGCCACATGGGTAGTCGAGTCGGATTCGCACCCGGGACCAGGCGCACCGGCAAGTGGTGGTGCGCGAGGAGTGCTCAAGGTTTGGGTCGGGTCGGATCCCACCAGATCCGCAAGGTCAAGCCACAGACGAGGCGGGTGTGAGGGCAGGTGAGGGACCTCACCCCTGTGCTTACGGAGGCAATGAGAGTAAAACACAAAAATAATTTATACTATACCTGTGTTTTACGATCCCACGATGTGGGACTATCTGGTCAGTCCTGCTTTCACGCGCGCCCGCAGAATTCTCGTCATGCAATTGCCCCAGCTGCTGGCTTCGCAGCGCGACTTACTGGCCTCAGTTGCTTCGCAACACTTGCGTGCACCTGCTGCACCTGCAGCCTAGAAGCCCTGGTGCCTGAAGTTGCTACAAGCTCCTCGCTGCTTCGACCGTCAATGGCGGCAGGAGCTACAACCTGTCACACACAAGAACGGCCTATTGGCCCAATCAGATTAGCTAGAAACTTTCGCCGTGGCACCGCGAAGGCGGTGAGCGGTGCTGCAGGCTGCAGGTCAGCCTAGGCGTGAGTGCCTAGGTCAACCTGTGGTCGGAGGTGTGGGGTTGATCGGGGGGGATTGTGGAGGTCTGGAGTGGCAATGGAGGGGTGGACTGAGCTCCTGGTGGTGAGGCGGAGCTCACGAGAGGGTTGGCGGGCCATGTGGAGAGGTGGAGTGGTGTGGGCGGCTCGCCGGAGGGCGGTCGGAGGCGAGGACGATGGAGGTGGTTAGGCACTGTTGGGGGGTAATTGGATAAAATAGCAGTGGGAAAAGAGAGAGGAGAGGATGGAGAGGGTATCTGGGGTGATCTGGAAGGAAGGGAGGCAGCGGAGTGGACGGCGCGTAACTGCCGTCGTCGGGGAAGAAGGACCCTGAGGGAGGGAGCAGCGACGAGGAAGAGGTCAGGAATACGCACGCTTGGTACGACGCGACGTGGGAGGAAGCGGCGGAGTTGACTCTGCTACTGGTATGGCAGCAGAGCGACGAGAATGAGGAGAGGAGGTCGCCGGAGCTTGCGGGTCTTTTGGCCGGAGATGGGAGAGAGGGAAATTGGAGGGGATCTCCGTCAAAATCAAGCTTAGGTTCTACGGCAGGGTCTGGGGAGTCTTTTATAGGCGCTGGCCGAACCTTCTAGCGCATGGAGACCGTGCAATCACCTCCGCCGGCTCGCCGGAGTTGGAAAGAGGGTGGATACCCGAATCTCTCGTGCGTTCACAGGAGAGATTGGGTTCACACCAACGATTGTAATTGGCTTTAGAAGGAAGGGAATTCCTCAGAGAATCCCCCTTCCATTTCTAGGAGGGAATCTCTGAGGGATTAGAGAGTAATCCCTCTCTAAACCTCGCCGGAGCTCGGTTCTTCCCTAACAATGGCGGCAGGACCGGATTGCAAAGGGGGCGAAAAACTTAGGGGGCTCTCTGCAAAGATATTCAAAAGATAGGGACCAAATTGTGCTTTGGGTGTACTAAATTGCAAAGTAGGTCAAGATGACCTCTCCTTAGGTCTAAATTTTGGTACAAGCCTAATTTGGACCTAAGGAATCCAATGGTGAAGTTGGATTTTAGGTTTGACCTCGTTTGACTGGACATTTTGCGTAAAAACACAAATTAGGTTAATTGAAGAGCTAGGACCCTAATCTAGGTCAAACTGGGTTCCAAGGGCCAAATTAAGTGTTCTAAACCCTAGAGGATTTACTTGATTTTTATTCTGACCGGAACCTTATTAATTTATGCGGGTCTGTTTTAGGGTTACCAAGTGTCATTTAATTCTTAGATTGCACATAAACCCATTTCTGATTGACTCAACCCACTTTTTATCTCATTTAGATCATTTGACCTATGTTTTGCCTCTGAGAAATCCCGTTTACGTACTGCAATGGTAAAATTGCAGTTTTAACCTTTATTTCATGTTTTCTTCTCAGAGCACTTGTTCCTTCAGTTAAGCCTTCTTCTAGGTTATGTAGGAGCTTTTATCTTCTTTATTGGGTCAAAATGAGCTAGTTATGGCTCATGATGAGGCTCTCATCAATAGGCATGGGGGTATGATGTCGACACATCTATTTAGGTTAAAATACCTATTCATGCATGTTCCTAGGCTTAGATTTGCATTTCATATTATAAATATTGCATAGCATGCATCATTCTGCATTTAGAGTAGTTGTGTATATTTTAAGTTAATTACGTCCTTTTTATGGCCAGGAAGGAAGGACATTTATTTCAAGGCCTTGGATGAACGATCTGACCGTACGGAGCTAATCAGGACGATGATCAAAGTCTAACAACTCCAAAATTGTCTAGATCAGAATCTCGTAGCATCATATGGAGTCTGAGGAAGATCAATGGCAAGGGGGCAATGCGACATCCATACGAGCTTTGGATGAAAAATCCGATCATACGGATGGATCCGGAGCGATGATTGCAATCCGACAACGCGGAAATCAAATCAATCCGAGCACCATGGCACCCTCTGCAACAGAAAGAAGATGGATGGCCCAGATGGTGCCATGTGGCGCCATCCAGACCACCCAACACCGGCTAGCAGCAACTAGAAGGCACCCCCTCATCATCTTCACCTCCATTCCCAACTATTGGATTAAGATCCAACGGCTAAGAAGATCTCTCCACTGCATGCCCATAAGACATCTTGGCGTCACAAGAGCTGGCTTGCCATGTTGGTTGAAGCACTAACTGCCAAGAGAGGGGTGTGGGTTTGAGACCTGCGAACCCCTCCACTAAATCAGCAATTGGAAGCACCAGCTACATGCACAAGCGCACATAGCCACCCGCACTGCAATAAGCATGCACGCGCCCAGACGCCCGCACAGCCACTCGCACCACAGTGCCAGTGCAGCGCCAGTGCATGTGATAAGGCCCGCATGATGCATGGGAAAGTAGGGTCGAGGGTTGGTGCAGATCTTCAGCAACAGTTGGGCAGATCTTTAGTGATGTCTACGGACGTCACTAATTGCCCATGGATGAAATGGATTCTTCCCTCCACTATAAAAGGACCCCTACACCTCCCCTTCTTCTTCATCTCTTCCTTTCTTCTCCTCACCACCTCCAAGGCTCTAGAGAGAGCTTGTCCCAAGACCAGGATGCTCCGCTAGAGTAGAAAATAAACATTTGTTCTTGCCTCTCATCCCCATTCGTGGAGCATCCTACGGCCGTCCTCTCATCTCCCTTTGGGAAGAAGATCCTCACCGCGATGCCATCCTACCCTAACCTCCGTCCTCTAGCTCCATCCACGTTCGTCCTGCTCCTCACCACCTTCCTCCAAGAGATGCCAAAGCGAGTTGTCCTCCAAGTGACCATTGAGGGAAATTTCTCTCACCTATCTCTATCTTTATTGCTTTTGTAGTATAGATTTCCTGCTTTCCTAGTTGTAAGAAATATTTGATTATAAAAATACATGATTGTTTCTCTCTTTGTCTTTGTCTCTCTCTCCTTTATTTTGTAAGTAGATTAGCTAGAATTCATTGACCTAATCTCTTGCTTGCTAAAAATACCAAAAAAATTAGAAAAGATAAAAATGACAAAAACAAATAAAAAACAAAACGTGGATTTTCAAAACCAAATGTTCGCCTCCCCATGTTCGACCTAGGACTCACTTTTCGAGTTTCGATTATAAATTTTATCTGATCGACGAATTTTCTCGTGAATCAAACTACGACGATGGGTTTTCCAAACTTCGAACCTTTCCACGTGTGAATCCACCGTTATTAATCCTCGACTCTAAAATTTCTAGTGTGTTATCTATTTTCCACAGTGAGGGATATTGTGGTCATTTCTCAGGCCAAAACCATTGCAAAGATTTTGCAATTGGGTTTTTTTTAGCCGACCATTTTCAGAGATACACACGAATTTTCTAAGCATTGCAAGCAATGTCAGTCGGTCAATTCTATGACCTGGAGAGACATGATGCCTCTCCAACCCATTTTGGTTGTAGAAGTGTTTGGCGTGTGGGGCATCAATTTTATGGGCCATTTTCTGAACTCACATGGTTTCGAGTGCATACTTCTCACTGTTGATTATTTCTCAAAGTAGGTTGAAGCCATCCTGGCAGGACAGGCCGATCATAAAATTGTCATCTCTTTCATACAGGAATTTATTTTCATAAGATTCAGTGTACCCTGCTCTCTGATTAGCAATGGGGGTAGTCACTACATCCATGCTCATTTCAAGTCACTATTAAAGAACTATGGGGTACATCATCGTATTGCCACCCTATATCATCAGTAGACCAATGGGCAAGCTGAAGTGTCTAACCATCAAATCAAGCTATTTCTTTAGAGGTAGTTAGACTAGATAGGAAGGATTGGTCTGATAGATTAATTGATGCACTTTGGGCATATCGGATCGCATACAAGGTCCCACTTGGAATGTCGCCATACCATATGGTGTATGGAAAGGCCTATCACCTTCCTGTCAAGCTGGACCACCATGCCTTTTGGGCAGTGCAAAAGTGTAATTTTAACCTTGATGAGGGAGGTTATGAAAGGAAGCTCCAACTTAGTGAACTAGAAGAAATTTGGTGGGAGGCCTCTGAAAATGCATAAATTACAAAGACAAGACGAAGGTCTTTCACAACCACCACATCCAGAGGAAAGTGTTAATGGCTAACCAACAAGTCTGGTTATTTGATTCACACCTTAAATTCTTTGCAGGAAAGCTCAAGTCCAAGTGGACTGGCCCTTACATTGTGATTCACTCCTACTATAATGGGGCGGTCCAAATAATGGACCCAAATTCTAGGCATGTTTCTATGGTAAATGACCAATGCCTCAAGCCATTTATGGCCCAGGAACCTCCTCCTACTGATGAAATCATTAATTTCATTGAGGACGTATAATTGAGTTTTCGCCTAGCTGGAGGTGTTAAACTCAACACTTATACATATGTACATATCATTTATACACAACATATTTTTCTGCATATTATATATCATGATGTTGGCTTATGCTGAATGAAAATTTAGGAGTTATTCCAGGTGATTTATATCCACTTACTCCCTGCCTTAATTTATTTCCTTTATATTCATGCATGAGGACATGTAAGAACTTAGGCATTGGGGGCGGGGGGGAGGAGGTAGTATACATTAAACTGAAAAATTTTATGCCAACACTTAGAAAACCTCTGAGCAGCAGGTTAATTTTACTTTAGAGTTCATAAATTAAGAACAACTGACCCCACCTCCAATATTCGCATTGGAGCTAGAAATCATCCACAACAGCCACTTCCAACTCATTTGCTCACTTTTTGTTTTAAATTAGGACTAAGCTAAATGTAACCGGATAAGGGAATAATGTTGAAGTGCAAATCATAGGAGGTTAATAGCATCTTTATATATATTTCATCCAAGAATAAAGATTTTTATCAAGAGGTTATATTCTTTAGATATTCCTATAATTTAGAATCCAGTACAATTTTCACACTCACACGTAGATTTTGCAATGGATTCACTATGAAGACCAATAGACATCTTTAGTTTATCAAGAAGAAGCAATGCTTCTTTTCTTGAACCCCTGGACAGTGATTAGGGAGTCAAGTGAACCATCTTCTAGTAGATCCACCAAACAGTTGTAAGGTGAGAGTAGAGTGTCTACTAGTGCTCTAAGACTAGTGCAAGAAATCTTAATTTTTGGATAATTAGGTAATGATACTTGGAGTTAGGCATAGTTTTCACTTTCGGTTCTCGCATACGAACTTTGTGTGAATTTCTGAGAGCCACCAAATAAGGCAAATACGCAAAATCAAGTTCTAATAAAACTAAGGTGGATAGTTACGACTATCATTTATGGAATCCTCGACTAAAGGAGGGTAGTGATATCGAGGTCAAAAAATATGTCATCCTATCTATCCCTTTCCCGGTGCCGAGAGTAGGCACTTCCACCAAATAAGCTACCTAATATCCTTTTGAACACCACTAATCCCTATCTGTCCCTCTCCCAGTGCTGAGAGTAAATAAGCCACCTAATATCCTTTCGAACACCACCAATCCCCAATAATGTCTCCTGTATAAAATTCATGTATGTCGTATTACGTCACGTTGATATGAGAAAAAAGAAGGAAAATGTATAGAAAAAAAAGAAAAAAAAAGAGTATAAAGTAAAAAAATAGAGGAAAAAACCTATAGAAAAGGAAAAAAAAGTGTTTAGTTCATAATTGTGCTTTTCTGTTTATTTCATTTTTGAGTCATTTACATTAAGGCAAAAAAACCAACTCCCATTACAATCCACCAAATATGGCCTTAACCTACTTTCCTATATTTTTGACCACCCGAATACTGGCTGAGAAATTCTGACTTAGTTTTAGAGTTATTAGAATTTTATTAAAGTGTAATGCCATGTGAGACCACCAAATATGAATTATACTTGTAAATTTGTTGAGATTGTGAGCTCGAGAAAAGAAAAAGAAAAGAAGAAAAGAAAAAGAGAGAGTAAGTACAAAGGAACCAAAGAGAGCACAGTTTTCCCGCTTCTTTCTGAGTTAATTTATTTGATAGTCTGGAAATCAAAATTCTATAGTACTAGTTTATATGTAGCACAAAATGAGTATGAGCTACCAAATACAAACCCACTTGACTTAAACATCTTCTACCTAAGCTAAAAGCCAGGGTAGAAATTACAGAATATTTTGTTATACCCCAAGGGGAGAAGTTTGCCTATCTCAATAGAATTTACTAGAGGTCAAGTACAAACTTTAGAGGTAAATCGACTTTTCACGCGAATTCGTTGCATAAACTACATAACTACACTTTCACAATTATCTGGATTTCCAAATGCTCGGATGAAAACCACAAGAAAAGAATCCCTAGTCTTACGCTTGATAAAAATAACCAGTCCTTTAGGGACCCATTTGTAGATAATGTAGTTTTGCATTTGCTAGGGACTAGCAAGATTTAGGCATGAGGGTATGATTACGCAGCAATCATAGGACTTAAATGACCTGAATTGAGTTAGAACTTTGCATAATTGTAGCATAATTCATGCAGCAGTAACATACCTTGCATCTTTCCCGCTTTATTTAGATATTCATGAAATAATGCTATAATAATGTACTAATTAGTGTATTGTTTGGTTTGTAGGTAATAAAAGCTTAGGAGATGTCTCGAAGCTCAATCTGAAGTAGGATAGAGGCTAGAGCTGTAGTGGAGCTGGAGCAGAAGCCTTAAAATAAAGCTACACACAAGCTGAAGACATAATGTAGGGAAGAGGTATACTACATTACTTGTAGGATTTTAATGTGTGAATTGAATTATGAAGAACGTAGGACATTCCTACACCTATCCCTAGCCTTAGGATAGCCCTAAACACCTCCCCAAACATTAGCCACCCTTATATTAGGTCACCTTAGCCTAAAACACCCCAAAACCCACATTCCAGCCCACCTCTGGAGGCCTAGGTAGGATGTTGGACATCCAAGCTCTTTAGATTCCACCCGCAAAGCTTAGAACCCAATCTGCTGCAAAATTGGACGTCTAGACAAGGTGTCAGACATCCAATTTTTGCAGAAACACAAGCCAGAACCTAAACACCATATTAATTCAGTATTGGACATCTAGACTAAGGACTTGGACTTCTAATTTTGAAGTATAAGTCATCTGATCTTAAGATCAGACGTCTCGAACCCTTCTCCTATTGTTGCTTTTGGAATCAAACCTAGATCTTGATTCCTAAGGGCTATGCACCCAATCCTACGCCCTAGGACACCTAATTAAGGAATCCTAAGCCTAGTACACTACCCTAAGACTCTCCTAAGAACCTAATTAGGTTCTCACTAAGCCCAATTTACTTGGATCTAAGTTAATTACACTTTACCTAGTCAATTGAACTCATAGAATCCAATTGAGCACAAATCTCAACCAACACAAGTCTAATTGGACTCAGTGAGAGCCCAATTTACTCAAGCCTAATCTAATTGGGGATTTCCTCTCCCAATTGAACACATGTTGACCCAATTAAACTCAGTTAAGTTTAATTGGATTAACCATTTAGTAATAGGTTACACTTAAACCTATTTTTAGACACCTTAATATGACCCACCTAGGACCTAATTAGAAGTGGTCCACTTGACCACCTATTGACGCACACACACACCCACACATTCATGCACACACACACAGATGCACCAACACCCACCCGCCAATTTTAGACAAGAATCTATAATGGCCACACATGGTCATTCTTAGATCCACAAAATGTGGATCTAAGAAGACTTATTTTTAGACCCATGGCCGGCCACTCTAGAGAAGTCTAGAGACTTCTCTTGAGAGTCCTTGGCCGTCCCCATTAGCCTATTTAAAGACCCAAGTGGACGGCCAAGACCCCCATCTTGGATTCTCCATTGGTGGCTCCCACCTCTATCTTCATCTTCATGAGCTCCCTCCATCTCCAAGCACCATTGGACGTCTAAGAGCACCACCTCCTCCACCTCTCAAGAGGCTGGCCTACACACCATTGGTCGTTCCTCTCTTCCCTCCTACCACCTAAAGCCACACGGCCACCAAAGACCACCTCTGGTGCCCTATTTGTCCGTAGATTTACCGTTCTTCATAGTTTAATTTGTGCATTATTTTCCTGCTTAGTAGCATAGTATTACTGCCTTCCAAGAGTGCACGCATAAACTCTTCATGGGTTCCATGTGTGCATCTCTCTTCTATTAGCGTAGATATTGTCATTTTCAAATTCCCTATACAAGCATTCCTCTAGAATCGATTGTAATGACTTGATTCCATGAAATAAAAATATCATCTTTAGCTAAATCATAGTCTCTTTGTTTATGCAAATAAAATGGTGGTTCTAGAACATATAAATGACTTCTTGCTAGATAGGAACACAGATGGAAATCTGAGATTAGTAGAAGTAGTGCACACTGAAATGCATACCTTCACATTTGTCATTTCCTTAACTCATGCACACGTACTACGTATAAATAACACAACCTGTGAATCCTATTTAGTTGTAATTGAAATTAGATTGCAATTCTGAGCAAGTAGAGAAAGAAAAAAAACAAAATCAATTTCGCGATTTTCTACCTCCCTGAGATCGACCGAGATATTCACTATCTCGTTATAAAAGTTTTGTTTGAATCGTAATTCACACTATACTACGATGCTTTCGTAAACAAATCCACGTTTTACGAGAACAACAGGGGTGTGCCCACTTTTATAACTTTTGAATGCACATTTAGGGTTTTATTAGATGTGGGGTGTGACCACATATTGTATGTTAATTGAATGGATGGTGGGGTGTTCCCACATATATGGTTTTGTTATGCATTTATGTATTTTGTTTGTTACAATTTTATTGTGGGGTGCACCAAGTTTTATAATTATGTGTGTTATGCTATTTTGAAATGCAGGTTTACAAAAAAAATTAAATACTTAAGGGGATGCTCTCTCAAAATTTTTTAAAATTCATTAATGTTCAATATATTGGTTGGTTGGGGGTTTATTGGGTTATGGTTAGGTTATGTTAGGATTTTGGTAGGATGATGGCTATGATTAGGATGGAGTTGCATGATGGCTAGGAAGTTGGGTTTTGGCTTAACGTTGGGGTTTGGGTTGGATGATATTTGTTTTGTGTTTGGTATATGTCGTTTAGGTTTGGTATTAGGTTGTCTATAAGGTGGTTGGGCGAGGGTTAGGGTGGTTGGGTTGGGTTAGGGTTTGGACGGTTGGTTTGGGCTAGGG
Source organism: Thalassia testudinum (assembly GCA_037157565.1). NCBI lineage: Eukaryota > Viridiplantae > Streptophyta > Magnoliopsida > Alismatales > Hydrocharitaceae > Thalassia > Thalassia testudinum. The sequence continues at coordinate 11,908,548 of JAZHRO010000049.1, read as the reverse complement.
TGTAGGGATTGGGTTAGGCTAAGTTTTGGGTGATTGGTTTGGGTTAGGGTTTAGGGATTGGGTTGTGGTAGGTTTAGGGTGGTTGGGTTGTGTTAGGATTTAGGTTTCTTTTATTTATTTACAATTTTCTTATAATTTTTATATTTTTACAAATCTCACACAAAAGAGGCCTAAAATGAATTGAAAGTAAGTAACCTAAGGCCTCTAATAAGTTCTAAGGGCTAATCAATAGGTTTAAACATTCAAAGACATTGAACATAGCTCATGGAAGATTTATAATCATTTAAACAAGATTTTCAACTCAATTTTCACTCAAATTTCAAGTTGGACAAGTTAATACATTCAAAAGTAGCTGACAAAAGATTTTAAACATGAAATTATCAGCCATTTAGGTTAAATTTAAAGTCAATATCAATACATGAATTCCTAACATTACACAACTTGCCAGGTACATGAATTCCTCAAAATCCCAACTCAAATCCCCTTTGGATTCCATTTCCAAAGCTGCTGCTGCGGCTGTTGAACTCTTAGTAGACAATTGCTACTGCAGCTATTATCTCAAACCTAATAGGCCTGATTCAAACCTTTTGAAATGTCTAGAACTATTTCTAGATGAACATCAATTCAATTTTTCTCAATGACTCCGATTAGTTGCCTCCTTCCACTATAGACAATGGAGAAAACAACCCAAATCATGAGGCAAACAGAGCAACAATTGTTGCTACTAAAATTATCTAAATCAGTGCATAATATCAAAGGAAATTCACTCCAAATCAATGCAAACACTCTTCTGAAGGTTTGAAATCCATTAAAATCAATTCACAAGTCAAAAGAACTCTAAAAACCCTAGTTCAGACCCTTCTCCTTATCATAGACGACAGAAGAGAGTGGATCAAAGTAGACATTTAACCCAATTGCAACTCAACTCAGAACCTTCATTCTGGTCTATAGAAACTTCTCCAACTCCTCACTTATAGATTGGATCATTTCAATCTGAAAACATAATGTTGCCAACCTAAGCTTTTGATGTGTGATTGCCAAGGTGATTTGATCACCTAGGATACCTGTACACCAATCAATGGTGTTCAGTCATCTAAGGCAATGCTTCAGATCCATTTAGGTCACAACAGGAGGTTTAAAACCTTGCATCAAAATCTAAGCTCTTACTACCTCAGAAAATGCATGACAATAGTAACTCAAGTTGAAATTGGGCGTAAACACATTGAGCGATTAAAATCCATTTCAATGAGTTCCAATTCATTGCCATAGGCTCAATTGAACTCTAAAACCATCAATTCACTCGATTAAACACAATTTAACTCGAATTGAACCATTGATCTACAAATCAGGCATGGAAATCAAAACCAAGTTAATCGAGTGAATCATCACAATTAACATAGAAGGGGGGGATCTTTGTGAATTTCTGACATGAATAGGAGACCCCCAGATGGATTTGGCGCATATAGCAAGTCTGAGAACTATAGAACTCCAAATCTGCTAATGGCCTAGATGGAAGGGTGAACGGTGATTAAAATGCAAGGAGAATAAGTGAAGGCAATCGTAAGGTGAAGAGGGAGATTAGTGAAGCAAAACAGAGGTGGAAAAACACCTCTCTGATCTAAATTGATCGAAGAGGGCGAGATCGATACTAATCTAATCTACTCCTAATCTAAACCAATCGAACAGTGAATTCACTAGCTAATCTATTATAATTGATCTACACTGCACTAGAAAGCATTAGATTTGTGATGACCAAAGTCCTACCAAGCAACGAAACCCGAGTCGCCATGTGCTAATAACCAGCATAACTCGCCCACAAGATTGCAATCACCCAATACATAATCATAAAATATAAACATACCTAACAAACTAATCATATTGCATTAACAAAAATTTAATACTGACCAGTGATTTACCACAGTATATAAGCCAAAGAGGTATACAACAGAAATCATCTTGCGAACTGCCAAATACACCTGAGTACAGAACCCAAAAAGCACGTCAGTAAAAGCTGAATAGAGTAGAAACAACAGCAACAGAGTAAAACAGTAACAAAAAGTAAGAGAAAATGGGTACTATATCTTTAATTACTCCATTTATTAGACACCTCGTTATCCAGTTCTATTTTGTCTATTGGAAGCCCAAATTATTATAGTTCATAATCTGTCAATTGACATCTCAGGGCACGAGATGATTTCGTGTAACTTCCAGCAGCGCAAGACTAGTATAAGCCACCCTCCTAGCCAAGAAGATGACTTATACCCATCAAGTCACCACTCTCCGTCATCCTGGCGTCATTGCAGAAAGGGGTGGTGGCTACATCGTATGGCGTGAGCATGTGCTAGCTACACACGCTGAACCATAGACAGCCAATGACCCACCCACCGACCAAGTAAAGAAAACCAACTCCAACCCTCGAGCCATGTATTCCGCTATCCGAGTTGGCCGCAAAGCCTAACCAAAGAGTCGTAGGGAGGCCAGCAACTCTCTAAACCAGCCCAGAATCAGTCTAGTAGACCAAAGCTACAGCTAAATCTAGGGAGTAGCGAGCTAAAATCAGTTATCAAATTCCTTTAATTCCCGACAAATCTGTCATACTGATCATTTCCAGATAACTATATCAATATCCATCAATTAAACCATAAGTCTCATCATTTTAAACAATTGATCTAAAGTTATGAAAGAAGCTCATATCACATCATTTTAAAATTAATTTATAAACGACTTAGTTTCCAACTCTTAATCGTGTTTCCAATCAAATTATACCAACAATTATACTTTTAAATTCCAGGATTTCCAGATATTCATGTTATCCTTCCGTTTTTAAATAGTTTCCACTTCGGATACTGATTCCAATTTAATTACTAATTAATAGTCACAATAATTTGAGTTTTATGAATCATAGAATTCGTTTTACACATACTATGATAAGGTTATATCCAATATACTTAAATACATTATAATTCATTAAAACATGAGAATCATTTAATTCAATTAAATGAGAATTGTAATTAACTCGATAGTTAATTATATCGATTTAATTATTCACATTCTAAATTAACAATTTAACTTAAATCATCCAAGGGCTAAATCAATGTTAAGATATGTAGGAAATAGATTAAAACATCAAAGGATTTTGCTAAAATTTTCACGTAATAAATAATTTTCAAGATCGAGTTTAAAATTTAGCGATGAGTAGTTCATAGAGAGACGATCCTAATGAATTCTAAAATGCGAAAAACAAATATCATTTGATCTCATCACAGATCAGAACAAGAGAAGACGAGAGCAACGATCACGCACATATGTCATTTCTCCACGTGCCTCAAGAATCATGTCCTCCCTTGACACACGCACACGTTCCACCGCGGGGCCCACGCTCCTCTCTTTTTCCTTCCCTCTCACGTTCTGTCTCCTATTTTTTTTCACACGTAATTCCTACACCGGGTTCCTGCCTTCTCACCTCTTTCATCCACTTTTCGATTTCTCTCTCGATCTCTCTTTTCTCTCTCCGTCTCTCTTTTCGTCTCTCGGTCTCTCCCTCGATCTCTCTCTTCAAAACGCCTCCCTTATTTATACCAAAACGATAACAGCAAAACAACAAAAAAAGGACGTGATGGCCTCATTCAACGAATCCACTTAACTTTATTTATTCTTTTTTTATAAGAATTATTATTCTCAACGATATTATTATTATTACTATTATTATTAAACCTCCTTTACACAATTTTGTATTTCTCACGTTACTTTTACCACAAAAGTTAGATGTTTTCAGAATAAATATTATTAGAAAGCTTGTGACGAAAGAAATTTAATGATAATAGTTTTGATGTATTTCATGCATGTTTTCCAAGAATGATCCTATTTGATCAAGAATGTAATTTTTTCAATTTTCGAAATACACAAATCCGATTTAGGCTCGAAAAGCGCCAATGGGTTTATCTCGAAGCACGTAGCCTTGGAAAGTGGGTTCGATTCTTTACAAACATAACTTTAAAGAAAGTTTCGTCCCTGAAACTCAAGCAGGTTAGGTACGAAGAGAGACATGTAAGCAAGTACTCCATAACAATCTTAATGAGGTAATAACAACCTTAAAGAGAACAAACTAGGGTGTTATGCGCTCACCTATAAGCATTTAGAATACCTCTCTCGCATCTCAACTTGACAAGAAACTTTATTTTCTTGATAATAGCTAAAAGAAAAAATATAGAAAACTATTCTGAATGCATTTGGCTGTGAGTAAGGTAATTACAGGGTACAAGAACTAAAAGTAAAGGGGTTAAGTGGTGGATGAGATTTGAGGTATGTGATGAGCCTATATTTGTAGGCTATTTATGTATTTTAATACCTAGATATTAAATTAATAATAATATATAAATAGCACACAATAAGATCTAAATAGATTAGTTTATATATGAACTTACTTGCATATTTCATGCATTGCATTCATATCTAAATACATTTAGAATTCACTTAGAATAAGTACGCATTAGAATAGTTAATCAATTAAGTTGCATTACATGCATTGTTTTATTTCACATTTCTTTTGAGGGCTTATGGATAAATAACCCTCATTTCTTTATTCAATCTCTTGTTTTTCTTCGTGCAGCAAGGAACCGCTCCTCTTCGACAAGGCATTCATGGCCAGATCTGGAAATGAAGGCAGCAGTGAAGAGAAGTAGAGGATGTGGATCTGAACGTTCCTCCTCCGTCTGCTTCTCTTCCCCTGTAACTTTAAGAGAGGAGAGGAAGCCACCAAGCTCGAGAGACCTCCACCCCGACCCATAACTGTGCAAATCGTAAGCTCGTTCCACCTCACCACCACCGACTTTGACCGTAGCAGTCCACTCCACGACAGTGGGGGTGTGTCGTGACAGAATGCACTACCAAATTGGAGCGGCTGCGCTACCATGAGTGCACCTATTGGTGCACGAACATTACCCTCCACCGAACACCACACCACTACACACACCCATTACCTTCCTTATCCTCTTTACCCCCCCCCCCCCCCCCCCCCCCCCCATCATGTCACTTCTTTTCTTCTTGTTCTTCTTCTTCGTTCTTCTTCTTCCTCTATTTCACCTCCACCAAAAAGAACCCAAACTTCATCCCCTCGCCACCAACAACTGCAGCCACCTCGGGTCACCTATGTCATTGCCAACACCACCACCGCTCCTTGTCAAATGGCAGTAGCCCCCTCCCTTAGCTACACGGCTACGACGTGCTCGCCTACGCTTGCGTGCGCCCAATGTAGCCCACCTTCGCGCATGCTACAGCAAGCCTAGATCTGTGTGCTCACCTCGCCATAGCTAGTAGCAAGTCACCTCCACACATCCACGCACGCCCAACAGCTTGTGCACTTCCTCGCCTATGTGCGCGCCCAACAGCGCGACCACACACGACTACCCATGCGCTCATTGCAGTAGTAGGCCACCTACCCATCGCCGTCATCCTCTCCGACTAGTCGGCTCTGGCCACGCTACAATGCACCTCCACCACTACTGCGAGGCTCTTGGTCCGTAGATCCTTCTCCAAGCATCTCATTGCCGATGATGCACTCCTCTCTACACGAGCTCCAGTAGAAAGAGCAACGCCACCCACCACCTTCTCCTCACCACCGTTCAACCACCACGCAACATGCCACCACCACCACCGCTTAGCCCTCGACCAACTTGTCCTCCACCGCGAGCCTCATCTCCAGTCGTGGCCTCCTCTGTGCGTGAGTAGAAGGGGAAGAAATCCCCTATTCCACACCCAATTAAAATTTATAAGCCATGCTATTGTCAGCTTCACATTTTCTCATTTAAAGAATAGTTTATTATGTTGATTTTATGAGAACACCATTTCCTTTCAATGAAAATATGATTTCAGCATGATCATACATTGTTATCTTAATTAAAAGTGGATTTTGACTAGATTTCTTCGGCTAGTGATTCGTGAACTTCATTTTCTTCATTTCACGAGTTCAAAATAGGCACGTTCCTCCCTGTGGACACGACCTGCTCTTCTTGAGTGGTTTATTTTAATTATTTTGATAATCGATTTTCCACCACTTACACACTATAACGAGTCATTTCATGTGTGAAAATTCTTTCAAAGTAAAAATCATTTCGTCAGTATGTAGTTCCTAAAACTCGCAACAAAAAGTCAACCAGAGTCAATTAAACAACACGAAACTTCTATTTTCCAACTTTTACAACCAAATTTGCTAGTTTCAGGCAATTCATTAGTCTAACCGGTTACTAACCCAAATATTAAAGTATTCTCAACCACAAAAAAGAAAGGATTAAACCGTAATTATTAACCCTATGCTTGCAATACCTTAACTGTCCTATCCCATCATCAAAACAAGAACCATTTTCAGCTACCCAGAATAGAAAACAAAGAACTAAATGCAGACTCAGGGATTTTGAACTAAATAGAAGCATGAAATGTGTCAATCATCGGGAATACAAGAATTATAACTATATCTTATGTTATGCTATATAAAGGTTAGGAAACCTTTCCTTCCATTCGAGGAGAAAATGCAACCAATAAGAGGAGCATACAACTGTAAATTATACTTTTTTTTTCTCATTTATCCTCTATAGAGTATTAAAAAGAATACACAGTAAATGGTGCATTTAGTAACGATACGGTGAGTCAGATGAAGTCATTTTTCATTAATACACTTTGATTATTTAGATGTCAAATGATGAGTTGGTATAAGTTATCAATCTCCCCATTCGGGATCTCATTACCTTTATTAGCATTTATCAATCGAAAATGATTACCATTATTTTCCTTTTTAAAAAAAAATTCAATCAATTTAATATTGCTATCATTTGTAATGCCGATCCTAAAACTACATTGGTTTCATTAATATTTGTCTAGAATTCACTTTAAATCTATACCAGACATGTAACTGCTAATGGACATCCTTGCAAGAAATCAGTAAACTGTTAAAGGAATTTCTATACAAAATGAATTGGATGTTTATACAATTAAGTGAGGATTAAACAAAGAATTTGTGATCAACTAATGTCAATTTTCGTCAATTGTTAAACATTAATGGAGCAAATCAAAAAGAATTGATGATCCCCTATAGTCTATGGTGTCACAATAAAAAAAAAATTCCTGAAGCAGTCTACCTATAGATCTAATGATCAAGTTAATAATAATGATAATAGCAATTTAATAAACATTTCTAAGGTGAAATCCATGACACATAATTCATGAATAATTCATAATTCATAGGTATTACTCACAAGAAAATGCCTTCAAGTCTACGTAGAAATTTCAAGGTGTAAAACAAAATCTCCTAAAAATATTTACATTCATGTGGATGAAACGATTCTGAGCTATGAACATGAAAACATAGAGTACCAGAGAATGTAAAAATTTGGAGTTTTAAATACTCTCAAAGGTAAAACTAAGGTTTTGAAAATAAATAAATAAAATGTTTGTAATTGGTGAGTAAAATGTAAGTCTTACACTCTAGGTAATGATATGTTTCAATTCTTAAGAAAAATAACATGAATATTATTTTCTAGGATGATTAGAGTCTCACTCGATCGTTCAATTCAATTGTCAATTCCATCATATCCATGTATTCATTTATCACCAGGATAACTGTTAATTGACAAGTTCTGGTATAAGCCAATTTCACAATTTATCCTTTGATGTGATTGATAAAAGGAGTTGTCGTATTGTTTCTTTAACCCTACAAAAGAAGCAATATATTTATCTTTTTATTCATCCAAACTCAAATATTTATTTCTTTTATAACATGGCGAATCTAATTGCCTAGTTTTATAAATTAATACCAACTCCATAAACATGACATGAATTATTAGTTCATCAATATCTTAAATGTATAAGTCGTTGTTTATTTAAACGTACCATTCTTTATAATACCTTTGACAATGTAGTTAGTAGCAATAAACTAGTACATAAAAATTTTTCCTCACTTATCGTATGCAAGTCTATCGTAATTAACATAGTAGGATTACATCAAGATTAAGAGCTAAAGAGATATAAACAATGAAGATATATTTATCATATCCTCATAAACTATATATACAACCCTACATGATAGTATAATAAATCTTTTTGCTTTTCATTAGAACACACATGAGGAACAAATGTATTATTTATATTTTTATACTAATTTATAACAAGTACAACAACTATGGCAGAAATCAAAACCATCCTATTCACTCAATCATTATTAATTTAATAATAAGATTTAAGTGCAAGAACAATTTCATGCTAATCTAAATAAGTAATTAATTAATTTCATTCAAATCCAGTAATAAACTCAATTCCATTTCAGTCTAAATAAAATGCTTTACAAAATTGGTCTCTACAAGATTTTAACACACATCACTACAACAGTAAGCCTCACAACTGACGTCAATTACCAACTGTATTAGAAATCAAGATAACCATCTTCCTTCAATAGTTATTAAAAGAATAATTGACCATTTAAGAAAATATGTTTATTGGGTAATGAACCGTATATCCCCGACTCAATCCTTTGCATGCTTTCAATATATATATTGATGTGTTAAGGCATGTTACGATTCAAATTTGTTGCAAAAAATATATATATATACATATTTTATACTTACAAGGATAGAAAACACGGCCTGCAAGAATTAGTTGAGACCAACAAATATTAACTGAATATTAGCACTTGTCCTAGTAAGATCACAATTAAAATGAATTGGCCAGAGGGTATGACACTTTTATAATAAACAAATAGTTCAGGCAATTGCTATTCACCATTACTAACTACTTTCCCAGTTACTGTAACGACCCGGTTCCCGAGTCCCTACGAGACACGAGAACCGGACCGACTCGACTAATCCCAAGACCCAGTCGTCCAACGAGGAAGTAACCAAAAGACAGTAAAATAAACCACATTCAGCATGAATATAACTAACAGTAAAAAGTACAGCAGTAAGGAAAGAAACTACTACAGTAGGCACCACCACAACAGTAAAACAACATTTATCATATAGCAAAAACTGCAGGTAAAGAAGGTACAGCGGAAACAAAACTACTCACTAGAACAGAAACAAAAGAAGGTACAAAGCTGTGGCAACTCTACTGGACCCTACTCGGCCCAGCGTCCTCTGCAGCCGCCGACCCTGGCTGCTCAACACCTGGTCCTGAAAAGGTAACGAGTGTAACACGTCAGCAAAACGCTGAGTAGAGTGGCAAACTAACTAAAGGCAACAGTAGAGTGTACAGTCGCTGTTATGTTCTATTACTTCCTTTATTTACATCTTTCAATTTTTCTCACTATTTCATTTACTTCTCAGATCCTTTACTTGATCTCGAATGTCCTCGTGGGACGATCTTGATTGCAGTCTTTTCCAACAGTAGAAGTAGCACGTGGTGCTCTCCTGGCCGGGAGAGTCCCCCGTGGTGATCCTACCCTCAGTCAACCACCCCAAGGTCACTGACAGACGTAACGGTGACTACGGCACGCGCGATAAACGCACAGGTAGCTAGCCCGTACTGGCACGCGGTCAGTCGTTTCCGTTAACGGGTGCGCCCAAAGCACAGCACGGAACCAGGGCAGAGCCCTCTCAGTAACAGGGGTCCAACCCCTCCACAGTAACCAAACCGGGGCCTTGCCCCTCCACAGTCCGCGCACCCTCGCCTGACTACCCTGGTTTGCCCTAGTGGGCCTAACAAGTCGGTGAAGGAGGCTAGCAGAACCCCGGGGCCCGTGGGGTAGCTAGTACTCTCCTAACACTACTAGCTCTCCTCGGTACTACGTACACGAGGGCCAACAAGTCGGTACAGAGCGGCCAAGCCTAACCCCGGGTCCCTGGGGCGGCTGGCCCCACTCTGCACTAAAACAGGTACAGGTACTTCCCTTGGTACTGCGTACCCAAGAGACAGTACAAACTACATCTCAGTTCCATTCCTTTTCTTTCCAGGAGTTCCACTCCTAATTCCCCGTAGGGTTCCAGCTCTTTATCTCAGAACATCATATGTTTCACTTTCCAGATTCACGTTCTCACATTCCATGATCTCAACATGATTCTCTATGCATAACAGGCAGCTGTTAATTAAATTTACAGGCAGCTTTATATATTCCTTTCCATTTTTCCAAGACTGCAGTAATGTACATTCCACTAGTTTTTCCATCCTAGGATTCATGCCATATCCTAGGATCTATCATACAATCTAGTTTTCCGGCCCTAGGATTCATGCAACACCTAGGAGCTATCATTCCATATATTTCTCATTCCTAGGATTCATGCAATGCCCTAGGTTCTAGTTATGGTTCCATACTTTAACAGATTTTATTAATACATAAAACCACTCTACCAGGTACAACGGAAGTAATGGGGGCGTGGTCGGGAATCCCGCGCGCCTCCGCGACTCTCAAGACTGCAACCGAACAAGGTCCTATCACAAGGATCAAACACAAGGAGTGTCTCAAAACAGTGTATAGCTACTGTAGGCGGGTAGAGGAATAAATTCTGGAACGAACGCAACTCGAATCGCGGAAAACGGAGCCCAAACGGGCCCTAAACGGGTCGAGAAAGACAATACTGTGCAAAATCAGACGTCTGGAACTCCTTCCAGACGTCTTAAACGGTGGATCAGAGAATTACCTGTTCGGCTTGGTTCCCCGGACGTCCAGAAGTCTGTGGGGACGTCTCTCCTAGATCCCAGACGTCCGATGGTCTCTCCGGACGTCTGGAGGTCACTCCAGCGTCTGGTACAACTTCCAGACGTCGGATTCGCAAAGGATGACGAATCCGAACACCTGCGCATAGCCAACCCTCCTCCCTCAGTACGGTCAGTCGACAAAAAAAGAAGGAGAAAGCGGAACTCACCTTTCAGACGTCTGTATGATCACACAGACGTCGATCTTGCCGTCTGGATATCAGTCCAGACGTCTGATTCTGGAGATTTTTCCAGAATCAGAACCTTGCTCGGCCTCCGCTCGCGACGCCGCCCGCGTCGCACCTCGCACGTCCGCTGCTCCGCCCGCAGCAGGTCCCTCTCCGCGACGCTCTGCGCCCCCTGCGCCCTCCGCCGGCCGGCCAAGCCGCTCCCGGCGAGCTCGCCCTCACGGCAGAGCCCCGCCCTCGCACGCCGCAGCTCCTCCGCGCCTACTGCGGCCGCCGCTGCCGCTGCGCCCTCGCGTCCGCTCGCTCTCGCGCACAGGCAGGAGAGAAGGAGGAAGATGGTGGAGACGGGAGGGGAGGCGCGCCCCCTCCCCCTTTTAACGCCGCGCGGAGAGGAGGGAGAGACGGTCGCAGTCGCCTGCAGCCGCAGAGAAGATGCGGATCGCAGGTCTGCGCGCACAGGCGCGCAGACGAATATCCCGTGCGAGCATAACTGTTCGCTAGACGTCTGTAAACTATCCCGGACGTCTGGTCAGACGTCTGGATGTGATCCCAGACGTCTTTACAGACGTCTGGGCCACCTCCCAGACGTCTTAAAAGACGTCTGGGGCACGCGCTCGTTACAATATAACAAACTCAAAGGAAGTTTCGTCCCCGAAACTTGCGCCAACTAGGGTGCGGAAAAAGGATGTCCAAATAACCATAACAAACTCAAAGAGGACCGAAGCCGGTCCGAAAAGACGTACCCGCGAAAAGCTCTGGGTACCGCTCCCGCATTGCCGCCTCAGGCTCCCAGGTAGCCTCCTCGTACCGCTGGCTCCTCCACAAAACCTTTACCAGGGGTACTTGCTTTCGTCTCAACCTGCGGACGGCTCGGTCTAGGATCTGCACTGGCCGCTCGGGGTAGGTCAGGTCGTCGCTCACCTCGACGCTCTCGTGACTCAGTACGTGGCTGGGATCGGCTACATACTTCCTGAGGTTGGACACGTGGAACACGTCGTGCACACCAGAAAGCTGCGGGGGAAGGGCAAGTCTGTAAGCAACGGGTCCAACCCGCTCCAGGACCTCGAAGGGCCCCACGAACCTCGGCGCGAGCTTCCCTCTCACCCCAAACCGCTGTAAGCCCTTCATGGGCGAAACACGAAGAAAGACGTGGTCCCCAACCTCGAACTGCACCTCTCTGCGTCTGCGATCTGCGTAGCTCTTCTGTCTGCTCCTGACAGTGCGGAGTCGTCTGTGGATCTGTTCAACTACCTCCTGACTCTGCCGGATCAACCTGGGGCCAACCTCCCACTTGGTCCCCACCTCAACCCAACTCAAGGGTGCCGTGCATTTCCGTCCGTACAGAGCCTCGTAGGGAGCCATGCCGATGCTCGAGTGATAACTGTTGTTGTATGCAAACTCTGCCAGGGGCAGGTGTTCCTCCCAAGAGCCCCTCCAGTCTAGTACACAGGCACGCAAAAGATCCTCAAGTGTCTGTATCGTGCGTTCCGACTGTCCGTCCGTCTGGGGGTGGTAAGCCGTGCTAAACCTCAACCTCGTCCCCAAAGCCTGCTGAAACTCAGCCCAAAACTGGGACGTAAAGCGGGTATCCCGGTCGGATACGATCTCCCGCGGAACTCCGTGTAGTCGCACCACATCACGGATATACCTCTCTGCCAACTGTGCTGGTCCCAAGGTGACTCGGATCGGCAAGAATCGTGCCGTCTTCGTCAACCTATCCACTATTACCCAGACCGCGTCGTGTCCTCGCTGGTTAACAGGTAAACCCACCACCAAGTCCATGGTGATGCTCTCCCACTTCCACTCTGGCACTGGAAGCGGCTGAAGCGGCCCTGCAGGCCTCTGATGCTCGGCTTTCACCTGCTGGCACACTAAGCACTGCTGCACGAACTCACCCACATCCCGCTTCATCCCCCTCCACCAGAACTCGCATCTCAAGTCATGGTACATTTTCGTGTTTTCGGGATGTATGGTGAACCTGGAACCGTGTGCCTCAGTCAGGAGCTCTCTCAACAGCTCCTCGTCTCTGGGGACGCACAGCCGTCCCCTCAAGCGTAACACCTGGTCTGTGAAAGAGAAGTCCCCTGGGTCCCCTGACAGTACTCTGTCGCGCAAAGACTGCAAGTACGGATCGGCCATCTGTCCCGTGATGATGCGGTCTATCAATTCTGGTCTGGTCTGCCGTGTCACCGTCACTGCCCCACAGTATTCTCGTAACTCTAGAGGTCGCCAACTGCCCACCTCCTCCAAAAGGCTCCAACTCTGTAACTGTAGACTGGCCAAGCGTGCGGGCGCCTTACGGCTCAAGGCGTCAGCCACCACATTGGCCTTTCCCGGGTGGTAGGAGATGCTGCAGTCGTAGTCCTTCAGGAGCTCATCTTGTAACGACCCGGTTCCCGAGTCCCTACGAGACACGAGAACCGGACCGACTCGACTAATCCCAAGACCCAGTCGTCCAACGAGGAAGTAACCAAAAGACAGTAAAATAAACCACATTCAGCATGAATATAACTAACAGTAAAAAGTACAGCAGTAAGGAAAGAAACTACTACAGTAGGCACCACCACAACAGTAAAACAACATTTATCATATAGCAAAAACTGCAGGTAAAGAAGGTACAGCGGAAACAAAACTACTCACTAGAACAGAAACAAAAGAAGGTACAAAGCTGTGGCAACTCTACTGGACCCTACTCGGCCCAGCGTCCTCTGCAGCCGCCGACCCTGGCTGCTCAACACCTGGTCCTGAAAAGGTAACGAGTGTAACACGTCAGTAAAACGCTGAGTAGAGTGGCAAACTAACTAAAGGCAACAGTAGAGTGTACAGTCGCTGTTATGTTCTATTACTTCCTTTATTTACATCTTTCAATTTTTCTCACTATTTCATTTACTTCTCAGATCCTTTACTTGATCTCGAATGTCCTCGTGGGACGATCTTGATTGCAGTCTTTTCCAACAGTAGAAGTAGCACGTGGTGCTCTCCTGGCCGGGAGAGTCCCCCGTGGTGATCCTACCCTCAGTCAACCACCCCAAGGTCACTGACAGACGTAACGGTGACTACGGCACGCGCGATAAACGCACAGGTAGCTAGCCCGTACTGGCACGCGGTCAGTCGTTTCCGTTAACGGGTGCGCCCAAAGCACAGCACGGAACCAGGGCAGAGCCCTCTCAGTAACAGGGGTCCAACCCCTCCACAGTAACCAAACCGGGGCCTTGCCCCTCCACAGTCCGCGCACCCTCGCCTGACTACCCTGGTTTGCCCTAGTGGGCCTAACAAGTCGGTGAAGGAGGCTAGCAGAACCCCGGGGCCCGTGGGGTAGCTAGTACTCTCCTAACACTACTAGCTCTCCTCGGTACTACGTACACGAGGGCCAACAAGTCGGTACAGAGCGGCCAAGCCTAACCCCGGGTCCCTGGGGCGGCTGGCCCCACTCTGCACTAAAACAGGTACAGGTACTTCCCTTGGTACTGCGTACCCAAGAGACAGTACAAACTACATCTCAGTTCCATTCCTTTTCTTTCCAGGAGTTCCACTCCTAATTCCCCGTAGGGTTCCAGCTCTTTATCTCAGAACATCATATGTTTCACTTTCCAGATTCACGTTCTCACATTCCATGATCTCAACATGATTCTCTATGCATAACAGGCAGCTGTTAATTAAATTTACAGGCAGCTTTATATATTCCTTTCCATTTTTCCAAGACTGCAGTAATGTACATTCCACTAGTTTTTCCATCCTAGGATTCATGCCATATCCTAGGATCTATCATACAATCTAGTTTTCCGGCCCTAGGATTCATGCAACACCTAGGAGCTATCATTCCATATATTTCTCATTCCTAGGATTCATGCAATGCCCTAGGTTCTAGTTATGGTTCCATACTTTAACAGATTTTATTAATACATAAAACCACTCTACCAGGTACAACGGAAGTAATGGGGGCGTGGTCGGGAATCCCGCGCGCCTCCGCGACTCTCAAGACTGCAACCGAACAAGGTCCTATCACAAGGATCAAACACAAGGAGTGTCTCAAAACAGTGTATAGCTACTGTAGGCGGGTAGAGGAATAAATTCTGGAACGAACGCAACTCGAATCGCGGAAAACGGAGCCCAAACGGGCCCTAAACGGGTCGAGAAAGACAATACTGTGCAAAATCAGACGTCTGGAACTCCTTCCAGACGTCTTAAACGGTGGATCAGAGAATTACCTGTTCGGCTTGGTAACCCGGACGTCCAGAAGTCTGTGGGGACGTCTCTCCTAGATCCCAGACGTCCGATGGTCTCTCCGGACGTCTGGAGGTCACTCCAGCCGTCTGGTACAACTTCCAGACGTCGGATTCGCAAAGGATGACGAATCCGAACACCTGCGCACAGCCAACCCTCCTCCCTCAGTACGGTCAGTCGACAAAAAAAGAAGGAGAAAGCGGAACTCACCTTTCAGACGTCTGTATGATCACACAGACGTCGATCTTGCCGTCTGGATATCAGTCCAGACGTCTGATTCTGGAGATTTTTCCAGAATCAGAACCTTGCTCGGCCTCCGCTCGCGACGCCGCCCGCGTCGCACCTCGCACGTCCGCTGCTCCGCCCGCAGCAGGTCCCTCTCCGCGACGCTCTGCGCCCCCTGCGCCCTCCGCCGGCCGGCCAAGCCGCTCCCGGCGAGCTCGCCCTCACGGCAGAGCCCCGCCCTCGCACGCCGCAGCTCCTCCGCGCCTACTGCGGCCGCCGCTGCCGCTGCGCCCTCGCGTCCGCTCGCTCTCACGCACAGGCAGGAGAGAAGGAGGAAGATGGTGGAGACGGGAGGGGAGGCGCGCCCCCTCCCCCTTTTAACGCCGCGCGGAGAGGAGGGAGAGACGGTCGCAGTCGCCTGCAGCCGCAGAGAAGATGCGGATCGCAGGTCTGCGCGCACAGGCGCGCAGACGAATATCCCGTGCGAGCATAACTGTTCGCCAGACGTCTGTAAACTATCCCGGACGTCTGGTCAGACGTCTGGATGTGATCCCAGACGTCTTTACAGACGTCTGGGCCACCTCCCAGACGTCTTAAAAGACGTCTGGGGCACGCGCTCGTTACAGTTACTATAGTACCTCTAAAGAAAATTCAAACTGTTACATAGTTATCGTCAAATAATCATAAGTACAAACAAAGGGGTACAGAATGTGCAATATCATGTGCTTAGTGGAGAATAAATTACCCTTTTTCAAGTGATCGATGTTAATTATATATCATCCACTATTATAATTGATCTATACTACACTAAAAAGCATTATACCTGTGATGACTCGAGTCCCGCCAAGCGACGAAACCCGAGTCACCATTTGCTAACAACCAGTACAACTCACCCACAAGGTCGCAGTCACCAACACATAATCGCAAAATATAAACATAGCCAACAAACTAATTGACTGTGAAATTATGATAATGATAAATCTGTCGTCGTAGGTGCGAAAACACGTCGTTTTAAATTTGAAAAACCCTCTCTGAAAAATAGAAGAATAGTGTCAAGAGTACGAGTTGTCTTACAGGAAGGTAGGGATATCTCGATATTTTCTAACCAAACTAAGACAACTATATATATATATATATATATATTTTTTTTTTTTTTTTTTGAATTTTTATTTTTATAATAAAAGTAAATAAATGAAACAAGCATGGGAACAAATGCAAGAGAAACACAGAGATAAAAATAGAAGCCTTTATTACTACTAGAAGGAGTCACAATAATACGTACATCAAGAAATCAGAAAATGGCAAGAGAAAGAGAATAAAGAAGCTTAGGAAGAGTTTGGCGGGGTCGTGATGGGGGTGGAGAGTGCTGCCGACAATAAAGCCCGTGTGCAAAAATAGGAAGTCGATGATGATGCAAACACGATGCACGAGAAGTTGCGGGAAGATGCAAAGACACACCGAGGAAATGCAGGAACCTGCCAGGAGTCATCGAGTGACCGAAGGGAGGTTGTCGACGGTTGGAGGTCATGGTCATGCAGAGGAGAGCGGAGCATGCGGTCCAAGGTTGAAGGTGGTGGTTGTCTAAGAGATGCATGCGGTTGCCAACATAGAGATAGAGAGAAAGAGGGAAATACGTAGGATAAGCAAGGAGTGCAGTTGGGGAGGAGATGAGAATTTGTAGGTTGGATATTTGGTGGAGAATTAATGAGGATGGGAGAGAGAGAGAGTTGGGAAGAGGAGGGGGCCTACGTAGAATTGGTGGGAGGGGGAATACGGTGGTGGGGATGATCGGAGAGATAAGAGAGAATTCGGAGAGGGAGGAGCGGCGGAGCGACGGACGTGAAAGGAGTACGGTCGAAAGAGATGAATTGAGAGAGGGAAGTGCCGTCTCGAGCCGAGAAGAACCAAGAGGAGAGGGCTTTAAATAATTCAGAGAGAGGACACATGGGTCGGTTGGGTACGTTGTTGGGGGATAGAATTTCGTTGGGAATTAATTAAGGAGCGTGGGAATTTTGGTTTGCAGTGGAATACGGCTGTTGCCATTTATGTAGGGGATTTTGTTGCAGGGTGCGTACGTTCGTGGGGAATGTTTAGGATTGTGCATGTCATTTGTGGATAGGAGGGGTTGGTTTGTTTGGTGGAAAAGGTTACGTGCGATTTTTTGTTGGGATAGAAAAGTTGGAAAGGGAATCGGTTGGAGAACGGAAATTACGAGGGGTAGAAAATATGGTAGGATGGATTTTTTTGTTTAGTAGGAGGGAATATTGGGTGGCATACGTAGGAAAGGTTATGGGATTATATTTTTAAATAGGTTAAGGTTAAGGTTTAATTGGGTCTAGACTTGAAAAATAGCTTAGTCTTTCGTACATTTGAGTTCAAAATAATTTTTCCTTTTTATTAAACTTTAATCAATTTCAAACCTAGCCCCTATAGATATATAAGCAAAAATATCAATGTACCAGATAAAGTAGTAGGAATATTACATAAGAACCCCTAGAAATGTATTATTTTCAAAATGATGCTACATGACTAATTTAGCCTAATCTAATGCCATGAAAACTAATTTACCCTTAAATTAGCATTAGTTATGCATAAATTATGTAAATAAATATGGATATATCACTAATCATATTGCATTAATAGAAATTTAATACTAACTAGAGGTTTACCATAGTATATAAGCCAAAAAGATGTACAACAGGAATCATTTTGCGAATTGTCAAATACACCTAAGTAAGGAACCTAAAAAGTACGTTAGTAAAAACTGAGTAGAGTGGAAACAAAAATAGAATACAATAGTAATAAAAGTAAGAGAAAATGAGTACTATAACTTTAATTACTCCAATTATTAGACACCTCGTTATCCAGTTCTGTTTTGTATATTGGAAGCCCAAATTATCATAGTTTATAATCTGTCAATCAACATCTTAGGGCACGAGATGATTTCATGTAACTTTCTGCAGTACAAGACCGGTATAAGCCACTCACCTGGCTGAGAAGATGGCTTATGCCCATCAAGCCACCGCTCTCTGTCACCCTGGGATCTTTGTGGAAAGAGGTGGTGGCTACATCGTATAGAGTGAGCACGTGCTAGCTACATACGCTGAACCATAAACAACCAATGATCCACCCACTGGCCGAGTAAAGAAAATCAACTCTAACCCTCGAGCCATGCATTGCGCTATCCCAGTTGGCTCAGGGTCTAACCAAAGAGTCGCAAGGAGGCCAGCAACTCCCTAAACCAGCGTAGAACCGATTTAGTAGACCAAAGTTACAACCAAATCCGGCGAGTAGCAAACTGAAACCAGTTATCAAATTCCTTTAGTTCCCAATAAATTTATCGTACTACTCATTTGATCATTTCTAGATAACTGTATCAATATCTATCAATGAAGCCGTAACTCATCATTTTAAAACATTAACCTAAAGTTATGAAAGAGCTCCGATCACATCAATTCAAAATTAATTGATAAACAACTTAGTTTCCAACTCCTAATCGTGTTTCCAATCAAATTATACCAACAATGACACTTTTCAATTCCAAGATTTCCAGATATTTACGTTATCCTTTAACTTATCCGTTTACAAGTAGTTTCCACTTGGGATAGTGATTTCGATTTAATTATTAATTAACAATTACAATGATGTGAGTTTTATAAACAACAGAGTTCATTTTACATATGCTATGATAAGGTCATATCCAATAAGTTTAAATACTTTATAATTCATTAAAACATGATAATCATTTAACTCAATTAATTGAGAATTGTAATTAACTCAACAGTTAATTATTCATATTCAAAGTAAAAACTTAATTTACATCATCCACATTTAATATTAAAATACTCAAGATAGCAAGAAATATGAAAATGGATCCAATCTCAATAAGAGATAAGAACGTATACTACACAGTGCAACACACGAAGAAATTCACAATATAGACAACTATACGGAAAAAGGTAGAGACTATCCTACCTAATGTCACCGGGGGATCACAATAACTTCGTAATATGCATGTATTATTTCTCTTTCACTATTCAGGGGCCTGCATTTTTTGTGTGTTCTAGTTCCTGTAGAGACGACTCCAACAGGTCCTGAAATGCGAAAAAGGAACATTGTTTGACCTTAGAACGGATCAAAATAAGAGGAGACGACAGAACGATCACACACTTACGTCCCATGCACCTTGAAAATCGTGCCGTCCTTCATCCGCGCGCATGTTCCACTGTGGGGCCTGCGCTCCCTCTCACTCTCTCTCTTTCCCTCTCTCTCGCGTTCTGTCTCCCTTTTTTTTTAACGCGTGATTACTTCCCTGGGTTTCCGCCTTCTCTCCTCTTTCTTCCACTTTTTAACGTGTCTCTCTCTCTCGGTCTCTCTTTTCAAAACCCTTCGTTATTTATACCAAAACGATAACAACGAAACAAATGACGTGATCCCCTCATCCAACGAATCCACCGACCTTTATTTATTATTATTATTATTATTATTATTATTATTATTATTATTATTAATAAAATCCCCTTTCCGTAACTTTGTATTTCTCACGTTACTTTTATCACAAAAATGAATTTTTGCTAAATGGATATGGTTGGAAAACTTATGGTGAGAGGAATTTAATGATAGTATTTTCGGCGTATTTCAGGCACATTTTTTAAGAATGACTAATATGCACACATTTAATTATCCTAAAATATCTATTTATGTGATGAACGAGATTTCATTGTGGAAAGTTTGAGTTTAGAAAATCCAAGTCGTAAAATTCGTAAGAAAATCCTCTACCAAATAATTTTTAACTGAAACTCTGGTGAGTCTTAGGTCAAATATGGGAAAGCTACGTAAATTCTAAATCCACAATTATATTTGTTTTGTAAATTTTTTTATAAAAGTAACATTCACAGTAGCTATAAACAGCTAATCTACTTGCAATATAAACAAGAGACAGAGAGAATAACTTTTATATCTAAAATAATATCATTTACAATTACTTGCTATAACTATAAAGTTGAAAATCTACTCTAAAAAGTAATAAAAAGATAGGAAATGAGAGACTATCCTCCTCGATGAATGCTTGGAAGAAGAGCCGAACGGACGATGCCTAGAGGAAGGACAGCGAAGACGGAGGAAGGTAGGCGAATCTGGAAGAACCGGGGATGTGGCAGTGCGTTGACATCGTAAAATTTGCTTCCGGAATGAAAGCGAGAGGATGGCTGGCAAGAGCTCCGTGAAGGGAGTGAGAAGTGAAAGGAACTTGATAAAGCTTGGGAGCACCGGAGCAAGCCCAAAAACTTGTTCTTAGCTCTTTGAGAGGTTGAGAGATGAAGGAAGGGATGGTGAGAATGATGGGTATAGGGTCCCTTTTATAGGCAAGGGGAAAGGGGTAGAAAGGTCTTTTTAAGGTCTTGAAATTAATGACAGGGTCTTTAGTGACGCTTGTCAGCATTGTTGTAGCCGCACGTCACTGAAGGCATGTGTGCAACCTCGATCATTGATCACTGATCCAAGCATCCTCGTGCGGCCACGTCGCGCTCGCTTCTCCTTCAGCTGTTTGTGCACGCATGTCTTGAGCAATCTCAACCGTCTGATCGAACGATTGGATGGCTTAAATGTCACGAGCGCTTCGCCTTCATGCGTTGCATGCGCTCGTGTACAATGGCATGTTTGATGGCGCATTATCGCACGCGTGGTCATCTAACACTTGATGTCTTGCCACGTTGCTGCTCCATCAACTGTCCATCATGCATCCAACGGGCCAATTTCAACACACTCGCCTCCAGTGGATTTTATCCTCTACACAGGTCTCGATCACGTGCCTCCGCTTTGCAAGTGACGTGCAAACCCATTGTGCCATCAACATGGGTGGTCTCGGATTGGAATTAGTGGGACGTGATTTCAGTTGTTCGATGAGAGGTGATCAGATCCGTTGGATCTCAATCCGACAATCGAGATGAAATATGGCATGCCCCTTTGATCATCTGAAGCGCTGGCGAGGAGTTGCCTCAGCCATTGGATGAAGATCTAACGGTTGAGGTTGCTTGATTAGAGGAAGAAGGGCTGCGGCAGTTGCTGGGGTGATTTGAGCAATTGAAATGTTGCACATGTCACCATCTAAGCCATCCATCTTCGCTTACCCGTAGTTTGTGGCACGGATCTCGGATTGAATCGATTGTCATTCCATTGGCTGCGATCATCAATCTAAAGCCATCCGTGTGGTTGGATTCTTCATCTAATGTCTGAATTTTGACCACCTTGCCGCTTAGCCTCTGATCTTCCTCAGATTGCATCTAATGCTACAGAGGTTTGATTGGGGCGTTGGATTTTAATCATTAGCCTGATCAGATCCGTACGGTTGGATCTTCAATCCGAGGCCCAGATAAATATCTCTGTATCCCCTAATCACTAAAAGAGGTGAATTACTATACAATTTGTACAAATTAATCTAAATGCATGATAGTGCATGTTATGCAATATTTATAATGCATGATGCTTCTATGACCCTAGGAACATGCATAAATAGACATTTTAGGCAAATTAGATGTGTGTGCATCACACTCGCGTGCCTATCTTTTGCTAGTTGCTAGCAAAACTGCATGCTTTTTATAAAAGAATTAAGATCCAATTACTTGGGCAATAGCTATTTCTCAACACTAAGAAATTTCTACTAAAAACTTGAACTACAGAGACTCAACAGTGCCTGAGTGTCCCTAAAATGCAGACCGCCCAAGCCCTCGCCTTATTCAAAAGCAAATACATTTTTTTCTTTTTCTTCTTTTCTAATTTTTTGGATTTTTGAATTTAGAGTTTTGAGGCAGCTTTCTACGGCTACCCAACCCACCAAAGACTCGAAAAGAACTCTAAGTTCTAAGCATCTTTTTGTAACTGTGATAGACTCACTGATCGGTAATTAAAACGGACTTCAGGTTTCTACTCTCCTAGGTGACCTTAAGAAGAATTTTTTCCTAAAGATGTATCTGTTCGACCTGTAGCTTTTTCCCTACTTTTATTTTTTTGAGTCAACACAAGGGTGAACCCAGTGTATATCTTCTCAATTTATTCTACTTCTCGCTTCTTCCTAAGTGTTTAGGAATTAATCATGCATTTTTTGAGCTGGGTTCTAGATAATCGGCAATGGGGCGTCAAACCCACGGTAACTTACCAGCCATACTCGTGCGGTGAAGAGTGGCTTATTTATTTTTATTTTTTTTTCTTCTTTTACATTTCTCATCAATTTTTTTTCTTTCCTTTTGGTATTTTTCTACTTTTTCTTTTTAAGTATGTGGCTTCCCTAATTTAAAATCTACCTAAAGGCAGTAGAAAGAGAATGACCATGTAGCTGGGTTCTGGACAATCTGCCAATGGGGTGCCAAACCCACGATAACTTGCCAGCCATATTACTCTAGAAGGTTCATTAGCTACCCAATTTTCTTTAAAATAGCCGAAAAGTGAGTCAGTGCAAATAGTGTGTAGATACTTTAAACTTGAAGTCCCCTCAAATCAAAGGGCAGGTTGATAAGTCGTGTACTTATCACCCCAACTTATTGTATTGATTAGAAATGAATTTTAGAATGGCGAGGACTCGAGAAACAAGTCCACATTTTAGTGGACACTCAGGCAAATTAAGCCTAAAGACTTGAAGAGTCTAAGTGTTCAGGTCCTATAGTATCATTCCCTAAAGTTGAAAAACTCTAATGCCCAAGTTCTCCTTTCTTAATTCAATTCATTTTTTATAAAAAAGGGAAAAATAAGGAAAATTTTCAAGAAATCCACAGAGCTGACAATATGATTCAAAAATGAATCCAACCCTCATGCCTAGCTTATGCAATGTCCTCATTAAAAATAAAAGGCATGAAAAAAAGCTAGAATGAAGAAAATATCACTTGTATTCTGTGATGTTCTGGTCAGCTCTGAGTCAGACTCTACAAATGCTGAGTTTAGTGCCATTAGCTAGGCAGGGTCCAACCAAAGAAGTCAGATCAAGGTCAAAGCAACCTTGTCTGAGATGGGTTCTGGGATAACACGGTCAACATAAGGTTTTAGATGTATCCGTTGACCTTGAAAAAGTTACCCATCTTTGGGTCAGAAATCTCAATGGCCTCGTTTGGATCAATGATGAATGGATCATTCCATTTGGACCTAAGCTTGCCAGGAAAGTGCTTATGTCGAGACTCAAAGAGACAAACCTTTTGGTTCGACTCAAAACTCTTGCGTGAAATCAGCTAGTCTTGAAGAGCTTTAGTCCTAGCCTTATAGATCTTGGCATTCTCATATGCATCATTTCTAGGATCCTCCAACTCAAATATGGAGTTTCCTGGTCTTTTCGACAATCCTAGATTGAAATTGCATTTCATAATTGCCTAGAATGCCTAGTGTTCAATCTCTATGGGTAAGTGACATGCCTTTCCATACACCAGACGAAACGGTGACATGCTGATAGGGGTGTTGTACGCTGTATGGTAGGCCCAAAGAGCACCATCGAGCTTTTGAGTCCAATCTTTTCCTATCAGGCCTAACCATTTTCTACAAAATGTTTTTGATCTCCCAATTGGAGACCTCAGCCTGTCCGTTCGTCTAGGGGTGGTAAGGTGTGGAAATCCTATGATTCACCCCATATTGTGCTAGTAAGTTTCGAAACTGGACATTGGTGAAGTGAGTACCACCATCGCTGATGATGGCCCTTGGGATCCTGAACCGACTAAAGATATTCTTCTTGATAAAATCGATGACCACCTTGTGGTCATTGGTTTGGGTGGTGATAGCCTCAATCAATTTAGACACGTAGTCAACAACTATGAGAATGTATTGGTGTCCAAATGAAGGGAGGAAGGGTCCCATGAAATCAATGCCCCAAACATCGAAGATTTCGATGGGAAGAATCGTATTTAGAGTCATCATGTCTCTCTTGGCTATGCTCTCAAGTGCTTAGCATCAGGAACATGACCTTGAGAGCTCCTGGGCATCCTTGAATAAAGACGGTCAATAAAATCCAGATAGCAGAATTTTTGCGATCGTCTTTTTCCCGAAGAAATGTCCACCACACGTAGATGCATGGTAGAACTCAAGTATGCTTTGGAACTTATTCTCTAGGACACATCGGTGAATAATTTGATCAGAGGTAATGCGATATAGTTCGGGGTCATCCCAAAAGTAATATTTGGCCTCGAATATAAGTATCTCATTACTGCTTGGTCCAATCCTAGGGGATTTGACCAATGACCAAATAATTCCCCATGTCAGCAAACTAAGGGGTTTGGACACCTGAAACTTTAAGAATTGTCTCATTTGGGAAGGTGTTAGTAACCAGAATATCTAGACGAGGACAATCAATTAGGATTCTCGAAAGATGATTGCCACTACACTTTGTGCCTCGAATTTGTCTTTGACATCAAGGTCGAATTCTTGAAGCAAAAGAATCCATCAAATGAGTCAGGGTTTGGCATCCTTTGTGGCCAAGAGATGTCTTGGGGCCAAGTGGTCGGTATAGATGATGACACGAGATCTTAAAAGATGAGCCCTGAATTTTTCCAACGCAAATACTACAACTAGGAATTCCTTTTTTGTAACAATGTAGTTCCTCTGGGCCTCGTCCAGAGTTTTGCTAATGTGGTAAATGACAGAGGGCTTTCTGTCAATCTTCTGACTCAAAACAGCCCCGACCACGTAATTAGAAGTGTGTAACGACCCGATTCCCAAGTCCCTACGAGACACGAGAACCGGACCGACTCGACTAATCCCAAGACCTAGTCGTCCAACGAGGAAGTAACCAAAAGAGCAGTAAAATAAACCACATTCAGCATGAATATAACTAACAGTAAGGAAATACAGCAGTAAGGAAAGAAACCACTACAGTATATACCACCACAACAGTAGAACAACATTCATAACATAATATGAACTGCAGGTAAAGAAAAGTACAGCGGAAATAAGAACTACTCACTATAACGGAACAAAAAGAGGTACAAGAGAACAGTGGTAACTCTACTGGACCCTACTCGGCCCAGCGTCCTCTACAGCCGCTGACCCTGGCTGCTCAACACCTGGTCCTCAAAGGTAACGAGTGTAACACGTCAGCAAAACGCTGAGTAGAGTGGCAGCTAAACTAAAGAAATAGTAAAGTGTATAGTAGCTGTTTAATTTTCTTTCTTCCTTTATTTATGTCTTTCTATTGTTTCACATTTTATCTATTTCTCAGATCCTTCAATTGATCTCGAATGTTCCTCGTGGGAACGATCTTGATTGCAGTCTTTTCCGAACAGTAGAAGTAGCACGTGGTGCTCTCCTGGCCGGGAGAGTCCCCCGTGGTGATCCTACTCTCAGTCAACCACCCCAAGGTCACTGACAGACGTAACGGTGACTACGGCACGCGCGGTAAACGCACGGGTAGCTAACCCGCACTGGCACGCGGTCAGTCGTTTCCGTTAACGGGTGTGCCCAAAGCATAGCACGGAACCAGTACAGGGCAGAGCCTTCTCAGTAACAGGGGTCCAACCCCTCCACAGTAACCAAACAGGGGCCTTGCCCCTCCACAGTCTGCGCACCCTCGCCTGACTACCCTGGTTTGCCCCAGTGGGCCTAACAAGT
This sequence comes from Thalassia testudinum, assembly GCA_037157565.1. Taxonomy (NCBI): domain Eukaryota; kingdom Viridiplantae; phylum Streptophyta; class Magnoliopsida; order Alismatales; family Hydrocharitaceae; genus Thalassia; species Thalassia testudinum. The sequence continues at coordinate 11,882,662 of JAZHRO010000049.1, read as the reverse complement.
CGGTGTGGGAGGCTAGCAGAACCCCGGGACCCGTGGGGTAGCTAGTACCTCCCTACACTAGTAGCTCTCCTCGGTACTACATACACAAGGGCCAACAAGTCGGTACAGAGTGACCAGTCCTAACCCCGGGTCCTTGGGGCGGCTGGCTCCGCTCTACACTAAACAGGGGGGGACAGTCACTCTCCTTGATACTCCATACTCAAGGGCCAGCTCACTTCCCCAATTCTATTCCATTCACTTTCCAGGAGTTCTACTCCTAATTCCCCGTAGGATTCCAGCTTTTTAACTCAGAACATTCCAGTTTCACGTCATACATCCCATATTCTTAATCATGTTCATTTATTCATAGCAGGCAGCTGTTAACTCGATTCACAGGCAGCTATTATTTCCTTTCCACATTTTCCAAGGCTGCAGTATTCATACATTCCACTAGTTTTCCCGTCCTAGGATTCATGCCATATCCTAGGATCTATCATACAATCTAGTTTTCCAACCCTAGGATTCATGCAACACCCTAGGAATCTACCATTCAATCTATTTCTCATTCCTAGGATTCATGCAATGTCCTAGGTTCTATTTATGGTTTCATAATTTAACAGATTATACTTAAAGCCACTCTACGGGTTACAACAGGCGAACTGGGGGCGTGGTCGGGAATCCCGCATGCCTCTGCAACCCTCGAGACTGCAACGGAATGGGGTCCTATCACAAGGATCAAACACAAGGAACTTCTCAAAATAGTATACAGCTACTGTAGACAGGTAGAGGATGTAATTCCGAAAAGAACGCAACTCGAAACGTGGAAAACGGAGCCCGAACGAGCCCGAAACGGGTCGAAAACGACGAAACAGTGCAAAATCAGACGTCTGGAACTTCTTGCAGACGTCTTAAAAAGTGGATCAGGGAATTACCTCGCTCTGCGTGGGCTCTCAGATGTCCAGAAGCCTGCAGGGGCGTCTGGCCTAGTTCCCAAACGTCCGATGGTCACCTAGGACGTCTGGAAGTCGTTCCCGCCGTTTGGCACTGCAGCCAGACGTCTGATTCGCGTTGGATGCGAATCTCTGACCCTGCGCGTACCCATTTCCTCTCTCTCTTAGTACGGTCAATCGAAGGGAAGGAAGAAGACGGAAAAACTCACCTTTCAGACGTCTGGACAATCTTCCAGACGTCGTTCCCATCGTCTGGCTAGAAGCACAGACGTCTGATTCTGGAAAATTTTCCAGAACCAGGGCTCCACTCACCCTCCGCTCACGACGCCCGGCCGCGCTGTGAGTGCTCCGCCTGCTGCTCGAGACGCACCAGTCCTCCCGTGTCGCTCCGCGCCCGCTGCGCCCCCCGCTGGCCGGCCCTAGCAGCCCCGGCGAGCTCGCCCTCATGGCCGAGCGCCTCTCCCACGTGCAGCACCTCCTCCCACGCTCACCGCGGCTGTCGCTGCCGCTGCACCCTCACGCTCGCTCTCGCGCACTGGCTGAAGGAGAAGAGGAAGGAGGCGGAGGTGACGGGAGTGAGGGAGAGGCGTGGCCCTTTTAAGGCCGTGCGAGGAGGAGAGAGAGAACGCGGCAGAGGCATCTGTGGCCGCAGGAGAGAGGGAAAAAGAGGGAGAGAGAGAGAAAATGCAGGTCTGCGCGCTCAGGCGCGCAAACGAACAGTAGCGTGCCAAAATAACCGATTTCCAGACGTCTGGAAATGATCCCAGACGCCTGGTCCGACGTCTGTAAGTGATTCCAGACGTCTGGTACGACGTCTGGGCCACCTCCCAGACATCTTAAAAGACGTCTGGAGCACCCGTTCATAACAAAGTGTCAGTCACAATCTTGAATGTGGTTGTTTAGACCAGTGGTTGCAACACCAGAGCATAAGTGACTACCGTTTTAAGAAGATCAAATGCCTTGTGGCATGATTCATCAAATTCAAATGGAGTGTCTTTGGCCAGAAGGTTGCTCAAAGGTCGAGTAACCTTAGAAAAGTCCTTGACGAACCTTCTGTAAAAACCCACATGACTAACGAATGATCAAATTTGTTTAACAGATGTGGGTGGGGGAAGTTTGGAGATAGCATCCACCTTAGCCCTATCAACATCAATACCCCGATTAGAGACCACATGACCCAAGATGATGCCTTCCTGTGTCATGAATTAACTCTTCTCCCAATTAAGGACTAAACAAGTTTGGATACATCACTTTAGGATCAATTCTAGATTAGCCAGGCAAGTTTCAAATGAATCTCCAAAAATGGAGAAATCATCCACGAATACTTCCATACAATCTCCCACCATGTCTGAAAAGATGGCAAGCATGCACCTTTAAAAAGTTGCAGGTGCATTGCAAAGCCCAAACGACATTCTATGAAATGCTAAGGTTTCGTAGGGATAGGTGAAAGTTGTCTTTTCCTGGTCATCGAGATGGATAGGGACTTAGTTATATCCTGAATAATTGTAACGACCCGATTCCCGAGTCCCTACGAGACACGAGAACCGGACCGACTCGACTAATCCCAAGACCTGGTCGTCCAACGAGGAAGTAACCAAAAGAGCAGTAAAATAAACCACATTCAGCATGAATATAACTAACAGTAAGAAAATACAGCAGTAAGGAAAGAAACCACTACAGTATATACCACCACAACAGTAGAACAACATTCATAACATAATATGAAACTGCAGGTAAAGAAAAGTACAACGGTAACAAGAACTACTCACTACAGTGGAACCAAAAAGAGGTACAAGAGAACAGTGGTAACTCTACTGGACCCTACTCGGCCCAACGTCCTCTGCAGCCGTTGACCTTGGCTGCTCAACACCTGGTCCTGAAAGGTAACGAGTGTAACACGTCAGCAAAACACTGAGTAGAGTGGCAACTAAAATAAAAGAAACAGTAGAGTGTACAGTAGCTGTTATGTTCTGTTACTTTCTTTAATTATGTCTTTCTATTGTCTCACAATTTATCTATTTCTCAGATCCTTCACTTGATCTCGAATGTTCCTCGTGGGAACGATCTTGATTGCAGTCTTTTCCAAACAGTAGAAGTAGCACGTGGTGCTCTCCTGGCCGGGAGAGTCCCCCGTGGTGATCCTACTCCCAGTCAACCACCCCAGGGTCACGGACAGACGTAACAGTGACTACGGCATGCGCGATAAACGCACAGGTAGCTAACCCGCACTGGCACGTGGTCAGTCGTTTCCATTAACTGGTGCGCCCAAAGAACAACACGGAACCAGTACAGGGCAGAGCCCTCTCAGTAACAGGGGTCCAACCCCTCCACAGTAACCAAACAGGGGCCTTGCCCCTCCACAGTCCACGCACCCTCGCCTGACTACCCTAGTTTGCCCAGTGGGCCCAACAAGTCGGTGTAGGAGGCTAGCAGAACCCCGGGGCCCATGGGGTAGCTAGTACCTCCCTACACTAGTAGCTCTCCTCGGTACTACGTACACGAGGGCCAGCAAGTTGGTACAAAGTGGCCAGTCCTAACCCTGGGTCCCTGCCAGTCCTAACGACCAGGTCTTGGGATTAGTCGGTCCGGTTCTCGTGTCTCGTAGGGACTCGGGAATCTGGTCGTTACAATAACCATCCAGGAAATAGAAATACTTTTGCCCAGCTAACCTTTCAAGAATTTGGTCGATGAAGGGCAGAGGGAATGATCCTTTTTCGTGGCTGTGTTCAACTTCCTACAATCGATATAGACTCTCCAAGAGGAAGCTAAACGGGTCATGATAGATTAGTCTTTCTCGTTAGTCACAATGGTAATTGATGAGAACCTCATCATGAGCTATAACTAGCTCATTTTGACCTAATACAAAGGATAAAAGCTCCTACATAACTCAAGGAAAATCTTAACTCAGAGAATTCTGAGTTTAAGGAGAAAATAAGTCATAAGGGGTAAAAATGCAATTTTACCAGTATAATCTGCATACAGGGTAATTCAGGGTCAAAACATAGGTTAAACAAACCGAATAAGAAGGAAAGTGGGATAATCTGACAAGGGCTACAGCAATTCCAAGGAACTAAATGATAATCTGTAACCTTAAAACAAACCCACTTCAATTCACGAGGTTCGAGGCAAAGTAAAAATAGAATAAACCCTCTAAAATTCATATAAAAATAATCTCTAGGGTTTAGAACCTTCAATTTGGCCTTCAGAACCCATTTTGACCTACATTGAGAACCATGCCCAATTAATAACTTAATTTGGGTTTTTGCATAAATTGACCGATCAAACAAGGTTTAATCTAGAAATAAAATTCACCATCAGATTCCTTAGGTCCTAATTAGTCATGTATAAAAACTTGAGCCTAAGAAGAAACCTTCTTGACCAACTTTACACTTTGGTCCTCATATATTTACTTTTTGGCCCTCAACTTTTGAACCCTCGCATTTTGGGCCCTAACTTTCCTTCATTCTTTGCGTTCAGGTCCTCCCTGCAAAACCTGCCAGCACCATGCTCCGGCGACCTTGCGCGGAGCATGGCACCGTGCAGGGTGAGGGGGAGGGTCTGGCAAGTCAACCGGGGGTGCCCTTCGTCGTCAGCCGTCGCAGGAACACCCCCCTGGTCGCTGCAACCACCCATACCGGCCGTGCGAACGCACGGACGGTATGGGTCTCCATCTCCGGCGTCCTCCGGCGAGGGAGACACGTCGTCTCCCTCCGCCTTCCTCTCTGATTCGGCCCCTATAAATACCCCCGTCGCTCCACCGTTCTTCCCAGCTCGAATCTGACGGAGAAAACCCCCAACTTTCCTCTCTTCTCACTCCGGCAGACGCCCACCAGCTCCGACGGTTCTTCCTCTTCCTCCTCTTCACTCTGCCACAATACCAGCAGCAGAGACTTCTTCCCCTGCTCTTCCCGCGTCGCGCAATACCAGCGCGCGCTGCCTCTGCCCCGTCGTCACCGCCGTCCTCCCCCACTGGGCACCTTCTTCTCCGGCGATAGTAGGTACAGCCGTCCACCTCCTCGCCCCCTTCGTCACTTTAGTTAGGTTAGAACTACTTCCCTCTATTCTCTCTCTCTTTTCCCCATGCTATTTTTATCTAATTACCCCTCGACCGCGCCTAATCACCCTCACCTTCTCCACCTCCGGCCATCCTCCGGCGAGCCGCTCCCATCATTCCAGCAACCCACACGGCTCGCCGACCACCGCAGAACCTCCGCCTCCTCACCCTGATCATCCTCCGCCCTTCCACTTCCCCCAAATCACCCTCTGCAACTCCACCGAACAAACCCATCTCCCGACCCACAGTCCGACCTAGGGCAGCCCTTAGGCTCCGCCCCGCCGCCTGCACACCCCCCGACCACCTTCGCCGTGCCACGGCGAAGGTCCTCCGCGTTTCTGATTGGGCCGAGAGGCCGTTTCTCTGTGGGCAGGTACCTGCGCTCGTCGCCGCCATTGTTGAAACGAAGCAGCTTCTTCACCTGCTGCCCCAGGTGCGCCACGCCCAGGTCATGCTCCCAGACAGTGCGAGGCGTCTTCGCGAAGTACCAGGCTGCAGTCGAGTCGAAGCTCTTGCGCGAAGCCCCCACTCTTCGCTTCGACTGCCGCTGCTTCCTCCGCGCAGGCACCCAAATTGGGGTGGGACATTTAGTCCCACCTCGTAACCTTTCAGAGGAGCGCGCCCACATAAAGGCAAAAAGTGCCTTATGCTCGTTGCCTCCTGAGCACGGGGTGAGGTCCCTCTCACTCACTCGCTCGACCCGGCCTCGTCCGCGACCACGCCCCGCGGATCTGGCCCGACCCGACTTAGACTGACCTGCACTCCTCGCCCACCACGCACGCCGGTGGGCCTGGACCCGGGCGCGACCCGTACCCGACTACCCGGCAGCTCTGGGAGAGCTTTCCTAAGAGCGGCTTCTGTGAGAGAGAGACGCGGGGGAGGGTAGAGTTAGGTTTTGCCCCTCTGATCAAGCTGTGTAAGTGTGCAGGCACAGGTGAAGAAGAACCGTGGAAGAAGACGAAGGCTGAAGGAAGGAGGAGCACCGAGCGGCAGTGTAGCAGCGGCGGTTTAAGTCGTCTGATTGGAAAATCAGACGACGTCCTGAAGGCAAAGAAGGAGAAGGAAGGCGAGGCAGAGGAGGAACACAGAGAGGCCAAGTGAAGACTCTGCAGAAGAAGAAGAGCACGAGAAGAAGATCTGAAGAAAGGAAAAGAAGAAAGAAGGAAGAAGAAGAAGAACAGGACCGCTCTGCAGAAGAAAAAGGAAGAGACGAGCAGAAACAGCTGAAAGAAGAAGAAGAACATCACCACTGCAGATAAAGAAGAAGAATAAAGGAAGAGAGCAGAAGATCTGAGAAGGAAGAAGAGGAGAAGCAAAGAGAAAAGAAGAAAAGCCAACAAATTCTCTCTCTCTCTTTCTTTATTTTTGTAAAAGAAACTTGTATCTCTAGAATACAGTTTGCTCCCTGAGTTCGACCTCGGGAACTCTTTATTTCCGAGTAACAAATTATATTAAACTGGTAATCACCTCTCTATACTATACTACGACGAAATAATAAAACTATAGAGGAAGGTCGCCACTAGTAATCCTGGCTTTCTTGGGAACAATTTGCACAAGACTCACCCAGGGACTATCTGAGATCGAGTATAGGATACCTGCATCAAGCGACTTGATGATTTCTTTCTTGACCACTTCTCGCATATTGGGATTCATTCTTCTCTACATCTAACGAGAAGGGCAGGATCCATCTTCCATAAAAATCTGATGATTACAATAAGATGGCTCGATCCCCCTAAGGTCATGGATGGTCCAACCGATTGCCTCCTTATGTGCCTTTAGGACCCTAATCAATTATGATTCTTGCTCCTTAGTCAATTTTGCACTAATAATCATAGGAAGCGTCTTCTTGGGTCCTAAGAACTCATATTTCAGACTATCAGGCAATGGTTGAAGTTCTAGCTTGGGTAGGTTGATAACAGAAGGTAGGAAGGATGCTGATGAAGATTCATTAGGATGATCTAGTGGAAGAGGTTATGAATGAACAAAATTAATAACCTCTTCAAAATGTGGTGGGTCTACCACAAAGGGTTGTTGTTTAGGTTCATTGGTGTAGGAGGAATCCTTGAGAATAGTAACAGCCATACACATTTTAGTATTCAGATCATTATCCCCAAATTCCTCAACATATCCACAATCCACAAATTTGTTAATCACCTCAAAGATATCGAGTTTCAATTTTTTGTCCCCAAAGGCGATCTCTATACTATCGCTTTCACAGTTTATGTTGGCCTTAGCGGTAACCAAGAATGGATGCCCTAGAATGATGGGCATGCTCCTTAAGTCTTCAGGTACATCTATGTCAAGGACAAGGAAATCTATAGGAAAATAGAAATCTTTGACCTTAACAATAACATCCTCAATAACACCTTTCGGGTTTGTGATCGAATGGTCCACCAATTGCAGTGTTACTGAGGTCAGCCTAAGTTCACCCAATTTGAGCTTTTTATACAGGGAAGTAGAAATTAGGTTTATGGATGCACCTTGATACAAGAGTGCTCGGCCAAAGGTGTAATCTCAATAACACGTGAAATAAAACGGGCACCTAGATCTCTCTTTTTCTGAGGAAGGTGATGCAGGATAATAGAACTGGCATGCTCGAAGAATATCACCTTCCTCAGGGTTGACTCCCTCGGCTTACTCTTTTGAGTGCATAAATCCTTTAAGAACTTAGCATAAGCCGGAATATGCTTAATAGCATCTAGGAGCAGGATATTGATTTCGACATTCTTGAATATATTCAAGAGCTCCTCATTGCTATCAATAGGTTTCTTCTTCCTGGGTTTTAACAAGGCTTTAGGGAATGGTATATGAGTAAAATCATAGATTCGGTGTCCTGAGCCTTGGTTTCTTCTTCAATTTTCTCCTTTCCTTCCTTAGGCTCACCAGGGTTTGATTGACTGGAAGATGGTAGTTTAGGATCCTGGGTTTGCTTTCCACTCCTCAGGGTAATGGAGTTTGCAGAAGCGTACAGGTTCGAGTCTTGAGGAGGGTTAGGAAAGATTGGAGGGGCTTGATTAGTAAGATATCCAAGAGCAGAAGAAGAAGAAGAAGAAGAAGGATCCTGTTCAACCATCTGAGCATGTACGTGTGGATCCCTCTGATTCCCATACCCTTAGGCTCAATTGCCTTGATTTTGTACATTGTAAGGGTTGGGTACGGGTTGAGATGGTAGAGATCCAAGCTATCGGGTATTAGCAATGAGCTTAGATTGCAAGTTGTCCAGCGAGGTTTTCATTTGCTACATGAGCTAGAGCATGGATCCTTGCATGTCCACCATTTGACGGTTCAGATCAGCCTGCCCTGTGGGTTGACAAGCATTCCATGTTAGCTGATTAACATGATTAGGGGGCAGCTGAGTGTATACATGACCCTAACCCATAGGTCTGTATGGTGAATAATTGCTAGGTTGGATTTAGGTCTACTGCTCTGAGTTTTTCCAGGAGAAGTTAGGGTGGTTGCTCCAACCTGGGTTATAGGAGTTAGAATATGGGTTGAACCTACCATTCTCCTGTACAACACACACATCCTCATAGGGTGAGGATGGTGGGAAAGAAGGAGAAAGATCAGAGAAATTGAGATCAAGGGCCCCATTTTGGAACCTGTGGGGTTCCGAGTAATGCTGGCTTATAGGTTGAGCCGCTTCCATTTGATTTACGAACTCCCATCCAGTAGGAGCTTGTGAAGAATGGAATCCCGAATTTTGGGATTGAGTGGATCTAGAAGTATTTGCAAAGTTTTTAGCCATCCACTCTTCCATTCTTTTTGCAACCAGGTCTATCTTATCAAGTTTGTTGCAAATCAATTCCATATCGAATGAATGAGAGTCCTGGACTTCATTTGCATTCGATCTGGGTTGCTGGAACCAGTTGAAAGTGTCCATGGAGGCATGATTGATGGAATTCTCACTCATTTCCTTAAACAAGTCATGCGCACTATCTGCATCCTTATTGAGGAAATTACCTCTACAAGAAGTGTCCACGTGATTACGGAGTTGCTCAGTCAACCCATAATAAAAGATCTACATGAGTTGCCATTTCAGCACCTCGTTGTGTGGACACTTTCTCAACAGATCCTGGAATCGCTCCCAGGCACCATGCAGTAGTTCCCTTGGCCACTGGATAGAAGTTGTAATTGCTCGTCGCAATGCATTAGTATGCCCAACAAGGAAAATTTTCTTCAAGAAGGTCGGTTTAAGATCATTCCAAGTATCTATCATCCTTCTAATCATTCGATACTAATGTGCGGTCTTATTCTTGAGTGAGTGGGGGAAAAGCCTCATGATCATTTGCTCCTCATCCACATTTCTTCCTTTGGTGGTCTAGACCAAAGTGGTTAAGTCCAAATGCTGAAATAGGTCTTCAGAGCCAAGCCCATGAAAATGTTTGAACAAGCTTAACACCTGAGACTTGATTTCCACGTCACCAGCTGGAATCTGGACACTAGGACGTTCTCCATAATTTGAAGGTTCATAAAAATCCTTTAAGGGCTGAGTGCCCTGACCATTCATTCATTGGAACCATTCTTGCATTTGCTACAATTGTTCCAGCTGCTTTTGCAGCAACTCGTGTTGATTCTGAGGTAGAGGAGGTGGTTGATCAGCCATAGGATCTACTTGCCTAAAATTTAGCCTACGCCTCCTTGAATGGTTAAAAGGTTCTTCCAAATAGGGATTCAATGACCTGCTTCCAAGCATAAACTAGGAAGAGGTCGGAAGGACTAGAGAATAGAACCTTGCAGTACAACAATACAAGCCTGTCCTTAAGTTGGGTACCCTAAGAACCTAGGCTCCAAGATATATTCAAACCACAACACGAATTATCTATTGTCCTTAATCCAGAAACTGGTTAAGTTGGGCTGCCGAAGTAGGGGAAGTGTGTACCAAAGGCCGCTAATTATGCCAAACTCTTGCCTATTTAAGTCGTTTGACAATCAGGCCCCCCAACTTAACACCTTCTGGAGAAAGCAAACGTCACAACTTTGCACCACAGTTTGAGAAATACCCTAAAATGGACTGATGGGTCCCAGGGCCATCGTCTACTCAATTTTAGATTAGGCTTAGGACAGTAGTGCTTTTGAAATGTGATGGGCCCTTAAAATGGGTTGTACCCTTAATGATTGATTGAAATGTGCGAGTGAGTGCACAACTAGAGTTTTCAAGCAAAATTATTTGGATGAGTAGATTTTAGAGTTCAAATGCTACTTAAGTAGCTTTTAGTTGAATTAAGGTTGATTCAATCAAGTTCTACAGACACACCAAGATTTCCAAACACGAGTGAAGATGTTTCCCTTTGAAATCAAAATAAGGTGGAGTGGCTTGTACTTGATCTTAAATGTTTACCCTAAGGAGAAATCTGTGATTTCCCTACTTGGAGGGGTGAGATCAGCGTGACAAAAAAATGCGGAATTGAAAATATAAACAATCTCACAAAAATAAGCAATCACAAAATGTACACAGGAATTTTTAGGTGGAAACTCAAACCGGGTGAAAACCACCACCTAACCCTCTCGAGTTAGGATTTTCCGATCAACCTAGTTGATCAAATCCACTAAACGAATCACTTTAAAACGAGGGTGATTCAACCTCAGTACAACCACACTACAAGTACGAGGGTAGCGTTCCTCAACCCCTTCTCTCCACGAGAAGGATTTTGTCCCACGAAGGAGACGGGAATTCGCAAAGCGAATACCCAACCAAAAGACAAAGGTAAAATAAACAACAAACCTATAGAGCCAACAAAGTAATAAACCTAAGCTTCTATAGGATTTAGGAAACTCCCCTTTGCAAGGAGTGCGTCGACGATGACGCGGTGCGTGAGCCACGCGACGGCGCAATGTCGCTCTCGTAGACAACGGCGGGAGAGCGGGTGCGCGAAGGGAATGATGCTCTCAAGATGATGGAGCTTGAGCTTAGAGAGCAAGAGCTTCTTGGACACAAGAGAGTGGAAATACTTGATCTTAGTGTATCTTGGTCTCTCTAGGTGTGTATCTTGTGTGTCTCTTAGTGTATGTAGGTGTGTAAAGGCTCCCCTCTATTTATAGAGGCCTTAGGAAGGCTTTGGAAGGCTTAAGAAAGGTTCTATAGCCGTTGGGAACAAAGCCCAAGAGAATCAGGCCGAAATCAGGGCAATGATTACACTTGACAGGGTTATCAGACGTCTAACTCTTTCATCAGACGTCTGGAGGGCCACTTTAAGACGTCTGATTTCAAGGTCAGATGTCTGATTCTATGCGGGTTTCTCCCTGACTTGAATCAGATCTAAACAGGGTTTTTACGCAAGTCCATCAGACGACATACAGGACGTCTGGCACTATGTCTGGACGTCTGGAAACCTACTTTTACTGTGGGAATTGATTTCCAAACGTTGCAACGGCTAGAAAATCTCTGAGAAGAGATTTTGGGTCAGCCGAGGCAAAACGGTCATTTATCAGATGTATGGAAAGGCCTAAGGACGTCTGATAAGGCTCTAACGGTCATATTCTTGAGTGTCTGCTAAGCCAGCCAATGGTCCACTAATTGGACGTCTGGCAAATCCATCAGACGTCTTCTAAGACATCTGGTCTAAGGTTTGGACGTCTGATTTCATCAGACAGAACTACTATCTCCAGCCTAACAGTTATCAGACGTCTTAAAATACATTATCAGACGTCTGATTTGGGAATTAGACGTCTGGAAAGTTCGTTTGAACCCTATATTGGTTTTCTAAGTATTCTACAGAAAACCTAAGTATCCTAGGGTTGTGCCGGTGTTCCTAGGACTACTGTTAGGGTTCTTTGAGGCTCTTTAACATGAAATATCTAAGGAAAAAAAGAGCAACAAAAGAAACAAAAAATACAACAAGTACAAAAGAAGGAAATCTATCCTATTCTTCATTTCCTTCCATCTTCAATCTTTAGCTCCACGCGAACCTCCTCTGTTTTCCGTCAAGCTCTTCCAATCCGTCCTGGATGCGAGCTCGAACTCCGTCTAAACACGTCCTCATTTGCAATTGACCTAAAATCTAGGACTCAAATTGCAAATGTTAAATAACACGTGTTTTGTTATCATCAAAACAAATGATCGTGGTGCTCTAGCACCAACAATCTCCCCCTTTTTGATGATGAAAAAATCGTAAATAATAATACATAAAAATCCTCCCCCTTTTTGACATTATCAAAAAGGTTTGATTGGTTTAAAATTCCTATAACTCCCCCTTAAAAAATGCTCTTCTATGAGTTTCTTTTGACAAAGGTAATGTTCTCCCCCTTTTTGTAACAATGAGATAGCTATTATTTTTCTCCCCCTTTCTAAAGGAAATTTAGCTACCTTATATCTCCCCCTTAAAAATTGACAATTAGCTCATTAATTTTTAACTCCCCCTATCTAAATGCTTATAAAAAGATAGGGTTAAGAATTTTACCTCACCTACCATGGCCAATAAAATGGCCCGAATGGTGGTGGTGGATGCCACATCGGATGGGGCTCCCATCCGTAGCTTGGAGGCCCGGGCATTGGCGCCGGTCTCCAATCTGGTGGTCGACGTACGGCGGGTCCGTCGTTTGTTCGCCGTCTTGTCGATCTTCTTGTTCTCCTCCTTGGTCTACTCCTTGGTTCCCCTAACTTGAGTTGACCAGCCTTGAGCTTGTAGGTCCAGTCCCTTATGTTGTAATTATCCCTGAACCCTACAAAACAAGATTCTAATTCTTTTTTCGGTATCCAAGTGGGCTTGGATCCGGATTTGTTAGAAGGTCTCCTTGATGGAGATCCTTTCTCAACCTTAGGACTATAAAAATTATCAACTTTGTTGATTAATTTGTTAGAATTTTCCCTAAGACATGCAATTTCTTTTTCTATAGTTTGCATCTTAGTCTTTAAATCATAGATTTCTAACTTTAGACTATCATTTTCCTCAATCAACTTATTATTTTCATTGATGAGGTTATGATTTTCTAATAATAGGTTATCATTTTTAGGACAAGTTTCTAGATCCTTAAGTTTTATTTCTAACCTATCATTTTCATTTTTAAGAAAACTAAGGTTCTTTTTAATGCTTTTATTTTCTATCCTAAGTGATTTACTAATCTCAAAAAGTTCATTAAAAGCTTCTTGAAGATCAAGATTTACCTCATCGTCGGAGTCGCTTCCGCTTTCACTGTCGCAGTTGCTTCCTCTGGCCATGAAACCAAAGCAAGTGGTTTCTTCTTCTTTTTCTTCTTCTTCTTCCTCCGAGCTAGAATCCTCATGAGTGCCTTCCAACCTCCTCCATATCTCGTGGGCGGTGGTGCACTCTTGGATTCGTTCGAATTCCTTCGGACTCAATGCGTAGTACAAGGCATTCATTGCCTTTGCGTTGAGTGAGAGCTCTAGAATCTGCACCTGCGAGTAGCCTCCTTGGGGTCGCTTCGGGATCTCGTATGGGGTCTCGCAACATCCCCATACCTCGAATTCAGTGGCTTGGAGCCACGTCTTCATCCTCAGCTTCCAGTAGCTGTAGTTGTTCCCGTCAAAGTAGGGCGGACGGGTTGTGGACTGCCCCTCGGAAATCCTGCTTGTGGAACAGCTTCCCTCCATGTGATCTTTCCGCGGATGTTACTCCTGTCGGCGGAAAACCTGCTCTGATACCAAATGTGATTTCCCTACTTGGAGGGGTGAGATCAGCGTGACAAAAAAATGCGGAATTGAAAATATAAACAATCTCACAAAAATAAGCAATCACAAAATGTACACAGGAATTTTTAGGTGGAAACCCAAATCGGGTGAAAACCACCACCTAACCCTCTCGAGTTAGGATTTTCCGATCAACCTAGTTGATCAAATCCACTAAACGAATCACTTTAAAACGAGGGTGATTCAACCTCAGTACAACCACGCTACAAGTACGAGGGTAGCGTTCCTCAACCCCTTCTCTCCACGAGAAGGATTTTGTCCCATGAAGGAGACGGGAATTCGCAAAGCAAATACCCAACCAAAAGACAAAGGTAAAATAAACAACAAACCTATAGAGCCAACAAAGTAATAAACCTAAGCTTCTATAGGATTTAGGAAACTCCCCTTTGCAAGGAGTGCGTCGACGATGACGCGGTGCATGAGCCACGCGACGGCGCAATGTCGCTCTCGTAGACAACGGCGGGAGAGCGGGTGCGCGAAGGGAATGATGCTCTCAAGATGATGGAGCTTGAGCTTAGAGAGCAAGAGCTTCTTGGACACAAGAGAGTGGAAATACTTGATCTTAGTGTATCTTGGTCTCTCTAGGTGTGTATCTTGTGTGTCTCTTAGTGTATGTAGGTGTGTAAAGGCTCCCCTCTATTTATAGAGGCCTTAGGAAGGCTTTGGAAGGCTTAAGAAAGGTTCTATAGCCGTTGGGAACAAAGCCCAAGAGAATCAGGCCGAAATCAGGGCAATGATTACACTTGACAGGGTTATCAGACATCTAACTCTTTCATCAGACGTCTGGAGGGCCACTTTAAGACGTCTGATTTCAAGGTCAGACGTCTGATTCTATGCGGGTTTCTCCCTGACTTGAATCAGATCTAAACAGGGTTTTTACGCAAGTCCATCAGATGACATACAGGACGTCTGGCACTATGTCTGGACGTCTGGAAACCTACTTTTACTGTGGGAATTGATTTCCAAACGTTGCAACGGCTAGAAAATCTCTGAGAAGAGATTTTGGGTCAGCCGAGGCAAAACGGTCATTTATCAGATGTATGGAAAGGCCTAAGGATGTCTGATAAGGCTCTAACGGTCATATTCTTGAGTGTCTGCTAAGCCAGCCAACGGTCCACTAATTGGACGTCTGGCAAATCCATCAGACGTCTTTTAAGACGTCTGGTCTAAGGTCTGGACGTCTGATTTCATCAGACAGAACTACTATCTCCAGCCTAACAGTTATCAGACGTCTGAAACAACAGTCAGACGTCTTAAAATACATTATCAGACGTCTGATTTGGGAATTAGACGTCTGGAAAGTCCGTTTGAACCCTATATTGGTTTTCTAAGTATTCTACAGAAAACCTAAGTATCCTAGGGTTGTGCCGGTGTTCCTAGGACTACTGTTAGGGTTCTTTGAGGCTCTTTAACATGAAATATCTAAGGAAAAAAAGAGCAACAAAAGAAACAAAAAATACAACAAGTACAAAAGAAGGAAATCTATCCTATTCTTCATTTCCTTCCATCTTCAATCTTTCGCTCCACGCGAACCTCCTCTGTTTTCCGTCAAGCTCTTCCAATCCGTCCTAGATGCGAGCTCGAACTCCGTCTAAACACGTCCTCATTGAAATTCCCCTACTGGGAGGGGGTGACGTAATAATGCGGAAATCAAATATATAAAGCAATCTCACAAAAATAAGCAATCACAAAATGTACACAGGTATTTTTAGGTGGAAACCCAAACCGGGTGAAAACCACCACCTAACCCTCTCGAGTTAGGATTTTCCGATCAACCTAGTTGATCAAAATCCACTAAATGAATCACTTTAAACGAGGGTGATTCAACCTCAGTACAACCACGCTACAAGTACGAGGGTAGCGTTCCTCAACCCCTTCTCTCCACGAGAAGGATTTTGTCCCACGAAGGAGATGGGAATTCGCAAAGCGAATACCCAACCAAATAACAAAGATAAAATAAACAATAGTCCTATAGAGCCAACAAAATAATTAAACCTAGCTTCTATAGGAAATAGGAAACTCCCCTTTGCAAGGAGTGCGTCGACGATGACGCGGTGCGTGTGCCACGCGATGGCGCTACGTAGCTCTCGTGAACAACAGCGGGAGAGCGGGCGCGCAAACTGTTTGATGCTCTCAAGATGTAGAACTTGAGCTTGGAGAGCAAGAACTTCTTGGACACAAGAGTGTGAAAGTGTATAGCTAAGTGTATCCAAATGTATTTCTAAGTGTCTCTTATGTGTTTTTTTGTTGCAAAGGCTCCCCTCTATTTATAGAGGCCTTAGGAAGGCTTTGGAAGGCTTAGAAAGGGTTCTATAGCCGTTGGGAACAAAGTCCAAGAGAATCAGGCCGAAATCAGGACAATGATTACATTTGACAGGGTTATCAGACGTCTAACTCTGGCATCAGACGTCTGGAAGGCCACTTTAAGACGTCTGATTTCAAGGTCAGACGTCTGATTCTATGCGGGTTTCTCCCTGACTTGAATCAGATCTAAACAGGGTTTTTGTGCAAGTCCATCAAACGACATATAGGACGTCTGTCACTATGTCTGGACGTCTGGAAACCTACTTTTACTGTGGGAATTGATTTCCAAACGTTGCAACGGCTAGAAAATCTCTGAGAAGAGATTTTGGGTCAACCGAGGCAAAACAGTCATTTATCAGACGTCTGGAAAGGCCTAAGGACGTCTGACAAGGCTCTAACGGTCATAATCTTGAGTGCCTGCTAAGCTAGCCAACGGTCCACTAATTGGACGTCTGGCAAAGTCATCAGATGTCTCCTAAGACGTCTGGTCTAAGGTCTGGACGTCTGAATTCATCAGACAGAACTAACTATGTCCAGCCTAACAGTTATCAGACGTCTGAAACAACAGTCAGACGTCTTAAAATACATTATTAGACGTCTGGAAAGTCTGTTTGAACCCTATATTGGTTTTCTAAGTATTCTACAGAAAACCTAAGTATCCTAGGGTTGTGCCGGTGTTCCTAGGACTACTGTTAGGGTTCTTTGAGGCTCTTTAACATGAAATATCTAAGGAAATAAAGAGCAACAAAAGAAACGGAAAAATACAACAAGTACAAAAGAAGGAAATCTATCCTATTCTTCATTTCCTTCCATCTTCAATCTTTCGCTCCAAGCGAACCTCCTCTGTTTTCCGTCAAGCTCTTCCAATCCATCCTGGATGCGAGCTCGAACTCCGTCTAAACACGTCCTCATTTGCAATTGACCTGAAATCTAGGACTCAAATTGCAAATGTTAAATAACACGTGTTTTTTTATCATCAAAACAAATGATCGTGGTGCTCTAGCACCAACAATCTCCCCCTTTTTGATGATGAAAAAATCGTAAATAATAATGCATAAAAATCCTCCCCCTTTTTGACATTATCAAAAAGGTTTAATTGATTTTATATTTCCTATAACTCCCCCTTAAAACATGCTCTTCTATGAGTTTCTTTTGACAAAGGTAATGTCCTCCCCCTTTTTGTAACAATGCGATAGCTATTATTTTTCTCCCCCTTTCTAAAGGAAATTTAGCTACCTTATATCTCCCCCTTAAAAATTGACAATTAGCTCATCCTTTTTTAACTCCCCCTATCTAAATGCTTATGATAAAAAGATAGGGTAAAGGATTTTACCTCACCTACCATGGCCAATAAAATGGCCCGAATGGTGGTGGTGGATGCCACATCGGATGGGGCTCCCATCCGTAGCTTGGAGGCCCGGGCATCGGCGCCGGTCTCCAATCTGGTGGTCGACGTGCGGCGGGTCCGTCGTTTGTTCGCCGTCTCGTCGGTCTTCTTGTTCTCCTCCTTGGTCTACTCCTTGGTTCTCCCAACTTGAGTTGACCAGCTTTGAGCTTGTAGGTCCAGTCCCTTATGTTGTAATTATCCCTGAACCCTACAAAACAAGATTCTAATTTTTTCTTCGGTATCCAAGTGAGCTTGGATCCAGATCTGTTAGAAGGTCTCCTTGATGGAGATCCTTTCTCAACCTTAGGGCTATAAAAATTATCTACTTTATTGATTAATTTGTTGGAGTTTTCCCTATGACATGCAATTTCTTTTTCTATAATACTCATCTTAGTCTTTAAATTAGAGATTTCTAACTTTAGACTATCATTTTCCTCAATCAATTTATTATTTTCATTGATGAGGTCTTGATTTTCTAATAACAGGTTATCATTTTTAGGACTAACTTGTATGTCCTTAAGTTATTTTTCTAACCTATCATTTTCATTTTTAAGAAAACTAAGGTTCTTCTTCATGCTTTTGTTTTCTATTTTTAGTGATTTACTAATCTCAAATAATTCATTAAAAGCTTCTTGTAAATCAAAATTTACCTCATTGTCGCTGTCGCTTCCGCTTTCGTTGTCGCTATTGCTTCCTCTGGCCATGAAACCAAAGCAAGCGGTTTCTTCTTTTTCTTCTTCTTCCTCCGAGCTTGTCTCCTCATGAGTGCCTTCCAACCTCCTCCATATCTCGTGGGCGGTGGTGCACTCTTTGATTTTCTCGAACTCCTTCAGACTCAATGCGCAATACAGGGCATTCATTGCCTTTGCGTTGAGTGAAAGCTCTTGAATCTGCAGTTGCGAGTAGCCTCCTTGGGGTCGCTTCGGGATCTCGTATGGGGTTTCGCAACATCCCCATATCTCAAATTCAGTGGCTTGGAGCCACGTCTTCATCCTCAACTTCCAATATCCAAAGTCTCTCCCGTCGAAATAGGGTGGTCGGACGGTGGACTGCCCTTCGGAGATTCTGATTGCTGATGTGCTTCCCTCCATTTGATCTCTTGCCGGCTGTTACTCTGATCTCGCAAGACCTGCTCTGATACCAATTGAAATTCCCCTACTGGGAGGGGGTGACGTAATAATGCGGAAATCAAATATATAAAGCAATCTCACAAAAATAAGCAATCACAAAATGTACACAGGTATTTTTAGGTGGAAACCCAAACCGGGTGAAAACCACCACCTAACCCTCTCGAGTTAGGATTTTCCGATCAACCTAGTTGATCAAAATCCACTAAATGAATCACTTTAAACGAGGGTGATTCAACCTCAGTACAACCACGCTACAAGTACGAGGGTAGCGTTCCTCAACCCCTTCTCTCCACGAGAAGGATTTTGTCCCATGAAGGAGATGGGAATTCGCAAAGCGAATACCCAACCAAATAACAAAGATAAAATAAACAATAGTCCTATAGAGCCAACAAAATAATTAAACCTAGCTTCTATAGGAAATAGGAAACTCCCCTTTGCAAGGAGTGCGTCGACGATGACGCGGTGCGTGTGCCACGCGATGGCGCTACGTAGCTCTCGTGAACAACAGCGGGAGAGCGGGCGCGCAAACTGTTTGATGCTCTCAAGATGTAGAACTTGAGCTTGGAGAGCAAGAACTTCTTGGACATAAGAGTGTGAAAGTGTGTAGCTAAGTGTATCCAAGTGTATTTCTAAGTGTCTCTTATGTGTTTTTTTGTTGCAAAGGCTCCCCTCTATTTATAGAGGCCTTAGGAAGGCTTTGGAAGGCTTAGAAAGGGTTCTATAGCCGTTGGGAACAAAGTCCAAGAGAATCAGGCCAAAATCAGGACAATGATTACATTTGACAGGGTTATCAGACGTCTAACTCTGGCATCAGACATCTGGAAGGCCACTTTAAGACGTCTGATTTCAAGGTCAGACGTCTGATTCTATGCGGGTTTCTCCCTGACTTGAATCAGATCTAAACAGGGTTTTTGTGCAAGTCCATCAGACGACATATAGGACGTCTGGCACTATGTATGGACGTCTGGAAACCTACTTTTACTGTGGGAATTGATTTCCAAACGTTGCAACGGCTAGAAAATCTCTGAGAAGAGATTTTGGGTCAACCGAGGCAAAACGGTCATTTATCAGACGTCTGGAAAGGCCTAAGGACGTCTGACAAGGCTCTAACGGTCATAATCTTGAGTGCCTGCTAAGCTAGCCAACGGTCCACTAATTGGACGTCTGGCAAAGTCATCAGACGTCTCCTAAGACGTCTGGTCTAAGGTCTGGACGTCTGAATTCATCAGACAGAACTAACTATGTCCAGCCTAACAGTTATCAGACGTCTGAAACAACAGTCAGACGTCTTAAAATACATTATTAGACGTCTGATTTTGGAATTAGACGTCTGGAAAGTCTGTTTGAACCCTATATTGGTTTTCTAAGTATTCTACAGAAAACCTAAGTATCCTAGGGTTGTGCCGGTGTTCCTAGGACTACTGTTAGGGTTCTTTGAGGCTCTTTAACATGAAATATCTAAGGAAATAAAGAGCAACAAAAGAAACGGAAAAATACAACAAGTACAAAAGAAGGAAATCTATCCTATTCTTCATTTCCTTCCATCTTCAATCTTTCGCTCCAAGCGAACCTCCTCTGTTTTCCGTCAAGCTCTTCCAATCCGTCCTGGATGCGAGCTCGAACTCCGTCTAAACACGTCCTCATTTGCAATTGACCTGAAATCTAGGACTCAATTTGCAAATGTTAAATAACACGTGTTTTGTTATCATCAAAACAAATGATCGTGGTGCTCTAGCACCAACACTCATTTGCAATTGACCTGAAATCTAGGACTCAAATTGCAAATGTTTAATAACACGTGTTTTGTTATCATCAAAACAAATGATCGTGGTGCTCTAGCACCAACAAAATCTACTTGATGAGTTATTTTTAGATGAAGTGGTGTGGCCCAAGCAGGTCAAGCAATTGACCTTGATGCACCACTAAATTAGGCACACAAATGGTTACCTAATCTGATTCTACTCGATTATGTGTTTGTTTGAGTGTACCAATTCCGAAGATCGGGTTATCGGTTGAGTGAGAAAAATCAGAGGAGGTCGTGTACTAGAAATTGTGGGTGTATGAAATGTGTCTGGTAAAGAATTGCCACAATCAGATCAGATCTTTTTTAGAATTTTTTTTTTTAAACGGAGGGTGAGGTGGGTGGAGGTGACAGCCAAACAACCTAACTAACCTTAGGGTTTATGAGAGCACCTAGGTTAATTAGGATTTGAATTAAAGTGATGAAATGAAAGCTATGGAGGGGGAAAGAATGGGGGAGCACTTACAGCGGTCTTCAATCGCACTTTACTCCTTTCTACCACTCGTAGATTCCTTGTTGGGGTACCTGCAAGACAATAGAAGAAATAAAAGAGAGGTTAGAAAACAAATAAGTGTGAGAAATGTGAAAAAATATCCAAAATGATGAACAAGATTTCGTTATGAAAGGTTTGACTTTGGAAAACCCGAGTCATAAAATTCACAAGAAAATCCACTACCAAATAATTTTTAACCGAAACTCTGGTGGGTCCTAGGTGAAACACGGGGAGGCTATGTCGATTCTAAATCCGCAATTATATTTTTTTGTAATTTTTTTTATAAAGGAAACATTCAGAATGGCTATAAATAGCTAATCTACTTGCAATATAAACAAAAGAGAGAGAGAGAGAACAACTTTTATATCTAAGATAATGTCAATTACAACTACTTGCTATAACTATAAAGCTGAAAATCTACTCTAGAAAGTGATAAATGGATAGGAGACGAGAGATTAGCCTCCTTGATGAATGCTTGGAGAACGAGCTGGACGGACGACGCCCAGAGGAAGGAGAGTGAAGACGGAGGAAGGAGGGCAAATTTGGAAGAACTAGGGATGAGGCAGGGCATCGACATCACGGGATCCACTTTTGGAATGAGGGTGAGAGGATGGGTGGCAAGAGCTCCGCAAAGGAGATGAGAAGTGGAAAATTTTATTTTTTAACTATAGTAGAGATTCCCATAGCTTGGGAGCACTAGAGCAAGCTCAGGAACTTATTCTTCACTCTTTGGGAGGTTTAGAGATGAAGGAAGGAATGGTGAGAATGAGGGGTGTAGGGTCCCTTTTATAGTCAAGGGGAAAGGGGTAGAAACGTCTTTTTAAGGCATTGAAATTAATGGCAAGGTCTTTAGTGACGCTTGTAAGCATTGTTGTAGCCGCATGTCGCTGAAGGTGCATGTGCAACCTCAGCTGTTAATCACTAATCCAAGTGTCCTCGTGTGGCCACCTCACACCTGCTTCACCTTCAGCCATTCACTTATGTGCATCTCGAGCAATATCAGCCATCCGATCGCACGATCAGACAGCTTAAATGCACTTCGTCTTCATGCATTGCGCATGCCTGCATACAATGGCACGCCATTGCATGCATGATGTCGTGCCACGTCACCGCTCCATCAACCGTCCATCATGCATCCAATGAGCCAATTTCAATGCACTCGCCTCCAGCGAATTTTATCCATTTCGTAGGTCTCGATCGCACACCTTTACCTTATGAGTGATGTGCGAACCCATTGCGCTATCAACATGGATGGTCTTGGATTGGAATTAGTGGGATGCGATTTCAGTCGTTGGATGAGAGGTGATCAGATATGTTGGATCTCAAGCTGATGGTCGAGATGAAATAGGGTACGCCCCTTTGATCTTCTGAAGTGCTGGCGAGGAGCTACCTTAGCTGTTGGATGAAGATCCAACAGCTGAGGTTGCTTGATCGGAGAAAGAAGGGCTATGGCAATTTCTGGGGCAATTTGGACAGTTGAGATGATGCCACGTGTCACCATCTGAGCCATCCATCTTCTCTTGCTCGTAGGTGATGCCAAGGATGTCGAATTGAATCAATTTTTGCACCGTTGGGTTGCATTCGTCAATCTGAACCCATCCATGTGGTTGGATTCTTCATCTAATGTCTTGATTTCACCACCTTGCCCCTTGGCATTTGATCTTCCGTGAACGACATCTAATGCTGTGGAGGTCCGATCAAAGCGATCTTGGAAGCATTGGACTTCAATTGTCACCTTTATTAGATTTGTATGGTTAGATCTTCAATCCAAGGACTAGATAAATATTGCCCTGTCCCCTGACCACAAAAAGAGGTGAATTATTGTACCATTTATACAAATTAACTTAAATGCATGATGGTGCATGTTATGCAATATTTATAATGCATGATGCTTCTATGACTCTAGAAACATGCATAAATAGACATTTTAGGTCAATTAGATGTGCGCACATCAATGACCCTGTTTGACCAAGAACACAATTTTTCTAATTTTTGAAATACACAAATCTAATTTACGCTCGGAAAGCACCAATGGGTTCATCTGGACATGCTTAGCCTTGGAAAGTAGGTTCGGGTCTTTACAAGATTTATCCTAGAAAGCATTAAATCTTATACTAAATGGAAGAATGGTACCTAAGGGTCTCCACTTGGTGGATGGAGAGGAAGAACTGAGGGAGGACTCCGGTGGATTGAAAGCCTACTAGTGAAGCTCGGGGTCACCCTGGGGAGTTATGTGATCCTTTGCAGCGAGGAAAAGTTGAAGGAAAGTGGAATTCCACTGCAGCTGCGATGGAACTAAGGTGTTGTGAGGAGAAGACCTAAGGGATGAAATGACTTACTCGAGAGGTGTAGTAGGGGGTCTATCCCTTGTGCACAAGGTTAAGGGTAAGCTTCAGTAGATAAGGAAGTCGATCAGGTGATCGTAAGGTGTGATTAAGCATGATTAGGGAGAACGGTGGATGGAGGAATGGGATGTGCGTGGGATTTTTTGAATAAAAAATGCACCGTTGGATCATATTTGAGGGAGAGGTGACTCTATGCGCGGGCGCCTACGAAGATTGGATCTAGATCCACCATAGGATGAGAGGTGTAAACAATCAACGGTGCCTGTGCACCGTGTTCTTCATGTTGAATAGTGCATGCACTAAGCAGTAGGAGTGTGGACAATTTACAAAGGACTTAAAGTGAAATGCTGCATGCTTTATGAAGAAGCCCATAAGTGGCTGAAAAGATGTCAGAGTGGTCCCTGGACGCTTGCAGAAAGATCCCTGTGGGTTTGCAGATAGGTCCTTGGGCTTTTAAGCTTAAGAAAATGTATATGATTGAGGACCTACATGTACTGTGATGGTTTCAAGATCCTATTGATGTCTAAATGCAATGAAATTTTTATGAAAGCTTAATTAAACATATTAGAAGTTAATTCAACCCTGGATTTGTAGTTTTAAGCTTAAAAATGTGTTTACTTGGCAATTGGGTCATTAATTTGTATTTGTGAATAGAATATCTCATTAATGTAACCTAAATATGTGTTTTTAACCCAAATTTGATGTTTTAGGTCATTTTTATTAATTCCCACACTTAACCTTTTTATTGTGTTAATTAGATAGTGTTTAACCTATTTTTTAGCTTAACTTGGGCATTTTAGCTATGATGAGCCACACCTCATCCGTGTTCGTCAGCTAAAAGAGGAGAGTGACTCACAATGCAGTCAAATTTTGATGTAATTGCTGATTCACCATTAAATTATGTGCATTACCATTCTAGTTATATAATAAACGAGTTCAGATTCAAAATAAAAACAATTGATGATAGAAAGGCTACACAACAAGCTAAAGTTGTCAGTTCTAATCTTACCACTGGTCCAGATGGATATTATGGTGAAGTCCAAGAATTGTGGAGATTAGCTTCAAATATGATCATAGGGTTGTCCTCTTTAAATGTCATTGGTTTGACATTTTCAATGTAAACATTGGTTTTAAAATTGATAAGAAACACGACTTCTTGAGTTTAAATTGTAACTGTCAAATCTTTCAGCCTTATGAACCATTCACATTGGCATGTCAAGCGACATAAGTGTTTTACGTTTAGAAAAATTGTCAAAAAGGTTAGGTTATACTAATAAGAACAGTGCCGTGTGATCACTATGATGCATAATCTGAAGCTTATCAAGAATTATTAGAAAAAGGCCATTTAGGTTTATGACCAACAGATGTGGATATATAAGGATAGTAATAATTTGTTAAGTTTGATTCCCTTCTTTTGATTCTTATATTTAAGCATGCCTTAAACCTGTGTTTTTCCCTAGTTTTTGTAGTTTTCTAATCTCTTTCCATCATTTTGTTTTATGTTTCTACACTTCTATTCAAGCTTTCTACGTCATCAAATTCAGGAATTTCACCATTGTATGTTGGTTGTTGTGTAAATAGAAGATGTAAGGGTTTTTTACGTGAATGCCATTGAAATCTTTTGAAATTACTTAAATGTCATTCAATTCACTATATTTACAGATATGCCATTGAAAAAGTAGTGCCGTTTTTGTATTTGCCACTCCATCAGCCATAGTATTTAAACTTAACGATTTTAGACTAAAATGTAATAAAAATTATGTTTTAGTCCTCAAATTTTATTTTTTAGTCCAATTTTTTTTGTCATCAAATTTTATTTTTTTAATTTTCACCGCCTCCCTCCTTCCCCTTGCCAGTTCACCTCCCTCACCTCCAACCACCTCCTCCACGCCCATTCTCCAACATTCGCCCCCTCTCTAACCACCACCTCCTCTCAACCACCTCCTCTCTTCTCGAACATAACTAAGGGAATAGAAACTTGCCCCCAGTCCCCTTGCAAGAAGAGAGAAAATGAGCGGGGGCCCCTATGTGGGTTGGACAATGTGCAAAAAACTATGGGAAGGCTCTTTAGAGTTTAGAGAATTCTTCAACATTATGAGACACTATAAAAGATGTGTAGAAATTGCAAAATAACTCCTGGATGTTTAGAGGTCTACCACGCAGCCCCCACGTGAGAGAGGGGGTGGAGGCTAGAGAGTAGGGGTAGAGGAGTTGGTCTGAGGTGAGAAGGGAGGTGAATTAGTGAGGGAAGGGAGAGAAGGAGGGGGTGAAAATTTTAAAAAATAAAATTTGACTACAATAAAAAATTTAATGATTAAAAAATAAAATTTAAGGACTTAAAAATAATTTTTTATTACATTTCAGTCCAAAATCGTTAAGTTTAACAACTATGGATGACGGAGTGACAAATACGAAAATGATGCTACTTTTTTAATGGCATATCGGTAAATATAGTGAATTGAATGGCATTTAAGTAATTTTAAAAGATTTTAGTTGCATTCATGTAAAAAACCCTATTAATTGTATTTCATGTTTCTACAATTTCTATTATAATAATTTTTTTCCTTATAAATTGTAAGAAATCTTAATGTAAAAGTAAAAAAAAAGTTTTCCCCTTGAAGTCCATCCCTTGTGACTCGATTGCAAAGGCTTCGACCTATTGTAGATTCTAATTTGATCATAGGTTCAACCAGTTATTCCTACCAACTCCTATAGAAATTTACTGCTAAAGTATGAAATTCCTATGGAAACAACAATTTCTAAATGAAGACCTAATGTAGGCTCACATGTACAGAGCTACATGTCATCTACATAATCTAGGTCTTCCTTTAAAAATTGTTGTTCCTGTAGGAATTTTGGAATTTAGTTATAAATTTTTTCAGAAGTTAGTCGATACAAATCGATCAAACCTGTTATCTAATTGTTTCAGATACATGCAATTGGTTGATGTCTATGCAATTGTGTCACAAGGGATGGACTACAAGCAGAAAACTAATTTACCTTTTACCTTTATGTAAGATTTGAAGTAGAGAAAAAAATGAATATGTATAAAAAAATGTTTTCAGTTCTGTCAAAACTGTAATGAATGATGGGTTAACCACTTCATTACTTCTACATATGTAACTGTAATTTTTACTTGTACTAAAATTTTGATATGTACATATACAATTGCATATGTACATATCAATGTAAATATGTAATGTACACCTAGATGAAAGGTTTTAAGAAAAAAGACAATAAGAAGGCTCCCTCCCAGTCCCAACCATCTATCGAGTCAATGCCACATCCCCATGCTCAACCACCCCTGATCTCAGCCACCTCCCTAGGCTCAACCACCCCTATGTTCCTAGCAACCCCTTGAGTCGATATATTTACAACTCAGTATCTAGCACGCTCTCCTGCCAAGTATTTTGTGGGGGAAAAAGGGAAAGGTAAAGGAGAAGGCAATTGCTACTCCTCAGCCAGAGTGAGGCCACGTGATCCAAATTATTTGTTGGACTTATTGGCAGGAGAGGAGGAGGATAGGGGTGAGAATGATGGTGATGAGGGAGAGAAGGTCGAGAATACATCTCTAGTTGGCCCAACCGCAGCAGGTATAAGTACTATTAAGAATCTCTCATATAATTGTAAAGTTTATTACTTTCATATTTAGCAACTTATTATACGTGTTTCCCCTTCCATAGGTAGAAGAAGGAAAAAGATGGGGAAAGTCAAAGAATTTAGATTTACATGTCCCCGAGGATCTCATAATACCCATCACTCTCAAATAGCTAGGGGAAGTGGAGAATTACGGCTTTATTAGTTGAGTGGGCACAATGGTGAAGTCCATAGTGCCTCTATGTTATTTAGATTTGAGGAAGGTGCTTGCAGAGCTGAAGAGATAGCTCCTTCGACAATTAGAGGTAAATCAGAATTTCATACCAGATATTTTATTGAAAAATGATATATTCTTTAAAATAATTGTAGGCAAGCTACGATTGAGGTGAACACCCTAATGCATCGAGGTATATCCTAAAGCACGCCGCCAAGTTACACAGAGATTGGAGGATGGAGATGAAGAGAAAAGTAAAAACCTTCTTACATTTAGATGTTTATTACGAAATATCATATATTATATATTGACATTTTATATTCATTATTCAGTATTTTTTGAAAAGGTTGTATGAGGAGGCATTGAAGATTGTCCCTCTTAATGTCATGCCTGAACACTAGAAGAAGGCATGCGAGCACTAGATTGACCCCAAAGCAGAGGTTAGTAAATGAGTCAAAATGTATATATTAAATTCATAATAATAGATGAATTTCTTTCCTAATTTAAATAAGGCTTTCTTGTAGGAGAAAGTGAAAAAGAATAAGGCTAATAGGGCCAAAGCTCTACCACAGGTCCACTATCTGAGTCGAATGAGCATTGAGACAGTCAAGAGCTGATATGTAAGTTTATTGTCACCAGTACTTAAAAGTTATTCAATTTGGAAATGATTTCCAAGAAATTTATCCCGATTAAATTTTTAGCCCGCTATGAATGAGGGGAAGGAGGCTAATAGGATGGATATTTATGAGATTAGTCATAGCAAGGCTGCAAGTGATGGTGCTTAGAAGTGGATTCACAAGTTATAACAGTAGAGACATGTTAGTTTTATAAATCAAAAAGTAATCATAACTTTTCTATCTTATACAACTCATAATTTTAAATATGTTTAGGAGAAAATGGTAAACTTGATTGTTTATTGAACTTTCCATTGAGTTTTAAGGAAATTGCATTGTAGTATAGTCGACAAATAACTCTCAAACAGATAAAATTTATAAACTCAGAATCTACAATGGAGTCGAAGGTCGAACATAGGGAGCAAATATGGAATTCACAACATTAATCACATTCAGAATTAATGAGCACAAGCAATTGGGCATTCAAATAGATATTCAATGGGGTTAAAAGGGTAACATAGCTGGTGTTGCCTATTCCCATAACATCCTCCCTATGCGGGGCACCAGGTTTGAACCCCTGGACTTGCCCATACGCACATAGGTCTGTGGTGGCGTGTGGCGATAGACTATGTCTAGCCATCCTGACTCAATGCCGGAGAGTGGCCGTGGCTCTGATCACGGAGGAGCTCCGTAGCTAGCGAGAAATTCGGGACCCCTTTTTGTTTCAAAAAAAAAAAGATATTCAATGAATAATAACCTATCACATTAGTTATTCAATGAAATCCAATGTATCTAGAGACAAAAAAAATGAAGAGAATTTAAAAAAGTGATGATTTAGATCACCAATTAAATTCTCTAATTAAGCATGCATCTCATATTCAATATAACCATAGTACTTAAATAATGCAACAGTTTCTCAAATAATGCTCAATCAGACAATAGGTGTATCAATTAGAAGACTTAAGTGATCATCAGTAAGCACAGGCACAAGGTTTCTCAAAGCCTTTCTCTTCTTCTTCTTTCATTCTTCTTTCCTTCTGCAGCTTCTCTTCTTTCCTTCTCTCTTTTCAAGCCTTCTCTTTATTATTTCCCTTCTTCTTCTTTTGCTTTCCTTCTTTTCTTCAACTTCTCTTCTTCTTCATCAGACCTTCCCTTCTTCTCTCTTCTCGAGCCTTCTCTTTCTTCTCTAAGCCTTCTTTCCTTCTTTTTCTCCTTCACAAGCACAAGGGAACCAAGGCCTCAATGGCTAAGTGTCAGCACAGAGCACAAGAGAGCAAAACCCCTCCCTCGCTCTCACGCAAGTTCCTCCTCTTCTCCTCTCTCAAACCTAGCATAACCAGATTCATATTCGGGTAAACAAGTCTCGAATAGTGTCCAGGGTCACCGGCATGGGTGGTCACCGAGGAGTGGAGATAGGCCAGGTAATCGGGTATGTGTGGGGTAGTGAGGGATCCGACCCCTCATGTTACTAAGCGAAGAGCTCAGAACACAAAAATAATATATGTGTAGCTGTGCGTTCTTCTATGCTCGATGTGGGACTATCCCCACTACTATTTTCCTCGCACACAACCGTGGCAGCTGCTAAAGGAGATACCTCCAATAGAAGTCGAAGACGGGGTCGTGGTCATTAATTGATGTCTTGGGAAGGGTCCTGGAGGTCCTTCGTGTGTCCTGGAAGCAGAACATGGAGCTCTCATGGCCTGAGGACTGTGAACGAGGTCGGAGACAGAGGCGGCGATGGCAACGGAAAAAGAGTACCTAAAATCAAAAGAACAGCCTCACGGCCACATTAAAATACTTCAGGAGCTTCTCTAAAGCACGGCGAAGTTGGTGGTGGGTGTTTTGTGGTGTGAGGTTGTAGGTGGTGGTGTGTCGGAGTTGGAGAGGGTGGATAATGAAGGAGGTGTGATGAGAGCCTCATCATGAGCCATAACTAGCTCATTTTGACCCAATAAAGAAGATAAAAGCTCCTACATAACCTAGAAGAAGGCCTAACTGAAGGAACAAGTGCTTTGAGAAGAAAACATGAAATAAAGGTTAAAACTGCAATTTTACCATTGCAGTACAAAACGGGATTTCTCAGAGGCAAAACATAGGTCAAATGGTCTAAATGAGATAAAAAGTGGGTTGAGTCAATCAGAAATGGGTTCATGTGCAATCTAAGAACTAAATGACACTTGGTAACCCTAAAACAGACCCGCTTAAATTAACAAGGTTCCGGTCAGAACAAAAAGCAAGTAAACCCTCTACAAATCATGGAAAAACATACTCTAGGGTTTAGAACACTTAATTTGGCCTTTGGAACCTAGTTTGACCTAGATCAGGGTCCTAGCTCTTCAATTAACCTAATTTGGGTTTTTACGCAAAATGTCCAGTCAAACGAGGTCAAACCTAAAATCCAACTTCACCATTGGATTCCATAGGTCCAAATTAGGTTTGTACCAAAATTTTGACCTAAGGAGATGTCATCTTGACCTACTTTGCAATTTAGTACACCCAAATCACAAATTGGTCCCTATCATTTGAATACCGTTGCAGAGAACCCCCTAGGTTCTTCGCCTCCTTTGCAAACCGGTCCTGCCGCCATTGCTAGGGCAGAATCGAGCTCCGGCGAGGTTCGGAGAGGGATTTCTCTCTAATCCCTTAGAGATTCCCTCCCAGAAATGGACGGAGGATTCTCTGAGGAATTCCCTTCCTTATAAAGTCAATTACAATCGCTGGTGTGAACCCAATCTCTCGTGCGAACGCACGAGAGATTTGGGTATCCTAACTCCTTTCCATCTCCGGCGACCAACCTCAGGCAATTACGTGCCCTTCACGCCCTGCACAGCTAGTCCAGCGCCTATATAAGAACCCACAACTCCAGCCGAAGAGGCTGAGCTTGATTTGGCCGAGTTTCCCCCTTCAATTCCTCTCCTCCTGCCCGGCCAAATGTCCCAGCTAGCTCCGGCGAGCCCCCCTCCCCTCCCTCTTCGCTCTTCCACAAAACCAGTGGCAGAGTTAGCTTCCTGACCTCCCTCCGCGTCACGCAGTACCCGCGCACGCCGCCTCAGCATCGTCGTCGCCGCCGTTCTCCCCCCACTGGGCGTCATCTTCTCCGGCGACAGCAGGTACTGCTGTCCGCCTTCCGTCCCCTTTCGTCCTTACAATTAGGTTAGAACTCCTCTCCATCCTCTCCTCTCTCTTTTCCCCCTGTTATCTCATCTGATTACCCCTCGACCGACGCTGACCACCCTCATCTTCCACATCACCGACCGACCTCCGGCGAGCCGCTTCCACCATTCCAGCCCCCCACACGGCTCGCCAACCACCTCGGGAGCTCCACCTCACCACCAGGAACTCGCTCCACCCCACAACTGCCACTCCAGACCTCCATAACCACCCCCCGAACAACCCACCATCTCCGGCCACAAGTTGACCTAGGCACGCACGCCTAGGCCGACCGGCAACCTACAGCATCACCCACCGCCTTCACCGTGCTACGGCGAAGGTTTCCAGCTATTCTGATTGGGCCAATAGGCCATTCTGTGGAATCTCAGGTGAACGCCCCGGTCGCCATTAACAGCCGAAGCAGCAGGAAGCTTGGAGCAGCAGCAGGCGTCAGGCTTCCTAGGCGGCAGGTGTAGCAGACTCTCGCAAGTATCGCGAGGTGATTGAGTTCAGCGAGGAGCACCAGCAGGGCCTTCAGCATGGGCAATTGCACACGAGAGTCTGCGGGCGCACGCAAAGGAAGGGCGGAACGTTTAGTCCCACATCGTGGAATCTCAAGGCACAGGTATGGTATAAAGAGTTTTTGTGATATAGCTTTACTGCCTCGAAAGCACAGGGGTGAGGTCCCTCACTGACCCCACACCCGCCTCGTCTGTGGCCTGACCACGCGGATCTGGCGGATCCGACCCGACCTAAGCCTACGCACTCCTCGCGCATCACACCACCTTCAGGTGCGCCTGGTCCCGGGTACGATCCGACCCGATTATGGCTGTGGCTCTGGGAGAGCGTCCGTGAGTGAATTGCTTGAGAGAGAGAGACGCGCGGGTAGAGGGAGAAAGGTAGGTTTTGTTCTGTGTAGGCACAGGCTGAACGCAGGAGAAGAAAGACTTGGCCGCGTGAAGGGAGAAGAAAGGAAGCAGAAGGAAAGGCAGGAAAAATAGAGAAGAGAGAAGCAAGGCAAGACCACAGAAGAGAAGAGTAAGAAGCAAAGAAGAAGGAAGGAAAGAAAGGCTTCGCAAGGCAGAAAGAAGATAATCAAGAAGAAAAGGGAAAATACTTTTAAGACGTCTGATCACAAGATCAGACGTCCAATTTCATATTTTTGTCCTAATTATTTTTAATTGCATGCATTCACATTTGAATTGATATTTTGAGTAAATTAGAGTGTTCAATTACATTTTGACTAGTAAATTCCATTTGCTCCCTGTGATCGACCTCGGATACTCCGATCTTCGAGTAATAAAAATATTTATTTATTTTGAACGCTTTAGCGGCTATACTACAACGCGATATTATCTTTTAACAAACCGCACAAAAGCGCGACGAACATTTTGGCGCCATTGCCGGGGAGCAATGCACAATTTACCACTAGTCTCTACATTCTTTTTATCATATTGAACACTAACTTGCCCTACTTTGCTTTGATATGATCTTGCAGGTACTTCATGAGAAAGTCTATCCCGCAAGTCAGCCACTCCAAGGCAGGTAATTTCTTTTCTTCCCTAATCATCCCCTAATCTTTGAAAGACAAAAGGAAGAAAATCAATTTAGGAATCAATTGCCTTCTTTATATAGTAATCACCATCTCTAAGGCAAAACATTTCCTGATTTTGCGAAAATTTCTGCAAATATTCTTGAAGTTGGAGTGATTTTTTTTCCCATCCCACAAATTCTTGTGCCTAATTGAAATAACACTTAATCTCGGCGGACCACACACTTCTTGTTTATAAGTCCAAAGAGAACTTTTGAAAAAGAAAAAGAGGATTGGAAATAGAACCAAATTAGGGTTTCCACATTAGGGTCTTGAAGCGCTAGTCACACATGCCTGTATAAAAGGAAATAAACCCCCCCGCATCAGTGTGCTACCCAAGCCCTTGATTGAAGAAAGCTAAATAAGACAAACCCTAAAATTGAGCTCTAAAATCACTTGAATCTTAAAATTTTCTTTTGACCTAATAACCTGGGAGTCAAATCAGGGTGATCTCTAGGCTCCGAGCTTAGAATCATTCTGCCATCTATAGGATAGGTCAGGTAAAGTTGACCCCTTGGGTCAACCAACCTCTAAATTAGGTCACAATACCCAAAACATCTAAAGTTCAAGTGAGAACCCTAAAAGCACCTTTGAAATAAAAAGTGATAGACTTAAGAGGTCAAGGTCCCCATTCTGGTTTACCTGGAATTTCAGTGACAAGAGAGGTCGGGTGGGGGAAACCCTGTAACCCGTAGGGACGCTCTACCGTGTAGGGGTCTTTGCGGGACTCTCCCTCTCTGGCTGCCCAGGTAATTCGCAGGTGGACGATCTTCGGATCCAGGGGTCCATCCGCCCCAAACCTCCATAGTCATCCAAACATCTTTTGGGTGTCTTGATTGGGTCAAGAACATCTCCAGTCCTGCATCTTTTCTCTGTAGAGCACACACACTCATTTTCAGTGGGACTCGTTATTCAGATCTGATCGCTTCATAACACATCTTGAGTCAAACTCTGATCTTGATTCCACCACCTGATCCAAATATGCAGCCGAACCACCTAGGACTACCAATCGAGAAACCTGAATATCGGAGATCCATGAGAGATAAAATGATTGAGGATGCCATGAGATTTTATGAAAATGAAGAAACCTCAACAACAGTAGGAAACATTCAGGTTGATGTCCCAACAACCACAACCTTTGTCATAACTTGTGTCCAAGTACTATTAGCAAAAGCCAACAAAGGATCAACCCATGACTTGCTCATTACTGCATACATTGAGATAGAAAAACTGCACAATAGTGAATACCTTCAATGTATGACAAATCCTCGACTTTGGAAGCAACACCAAGATAGTCTTGAAAAACGGGAAGAGATAATGAGATTAGTAAAACAAGTCATTGACCAGAAATACCCGTACATACCACCAACAGAGGATGAGCTATCTTGGAACAACATCGAGGATAAATCTGACCTCGGGTTTGAGGCACAAAATGATTGTGGATTCCCAACCCAGATGGAGTATAATGCACCTGATATTGAAGAAGGTTGGGAAGCTCCAAATGTGGGAAAAGACCATGATGAGCCCATTTTAGAATCCCAAAGACTCCTGCAAGTATGAGAGTAGAACTGAACCTCTCGAAGGTGTAAATTCCGTCCCTTATTATGATAAGGTGGCCCTCGAAGGTTATTCAGACCTAGATTCTAGTAATTCCACCCACATCCTAAGCCTAGAACCTAGATCTGAAACCTATATTGAAGATTTCAAGGCCCCATATGAAGAAGATCAACCTTTTAATGAAGAATATGATTTTGGGCCTCGATTTGATGAATATCCCTCGTCAACCTCCTCAGAGGAACGAATCGATTTTGCGGAAGTCATGCCAATCTACGACACAGAAACCGAGGAGTTGGACGAGCAAGGTTTCAATTGGGTCTGCCCTACTAGCTTAGAATCTGAGCCTCTACCAAATAAGGATACCCTTTTAAGCTCAGAATTAACATTTAGGCTAGATCCCAGTCAGGCTGCTGAATATACAACATATGATTTATTCTATGGTGGAACTCATGATCTGGAATCTCATTCAAACTTTGATTTTCGCAAACTCTCCGACGATCTCGAATCTGACCATAACATCGGAGAAAATCTGCCTCCTGATTATAACATGTCAATCTTCTTTGAAGCCACCTGCTCCACATATACAGAACCAATCAAAACCTGTTCCCCACCCCGACCCGCAACCGGACTCAATTTCTATTCCGATTCACCTCTCACTGAGCCGTTTGCAGATGATTCAACTCCATCGGGTACTGATCAGACCACAAATCAGGAGCTTCCATCCTTTGATCACCTCTGTAGGGATTCCACACCTTACATGGATAATTTTTCGGAACCCTACTTTGACCAGGCTGATTCGACTCAGCCTGAACCCGAGTTTTCACTTCCATATCTATCAGAACATCACTGCATTTGGTGGGTCCCACATCTGCTAATCTACATCTATCAACCCACCAGACTTATTGGGTTTGGGCTGCATCATCAGCCCACTGATCTGAACAAGTACCTGGTTGGACCAACCAGGCTCTTAATCAAGGTGCTTGTTTTCCAAAACTCCATTGATTTGACCACTCCCTCTCCACCCCATTTTCCGCTCGGCTGAAGGCATTAAATTTAGCGCTTAACGGGAGGCAACCCGTCATCTCAAAAATAGAGACCCGTCTGATTATCCGTCTGTACTCCACGTCTATTACACCTTGAGTTCAGACTTAGACAGTTGATCCCACCTCTGGTACTCGTATCAGAGCTTAAAATCGTTCGCATTAGTCATTCCTGACCCATTCACCCACCCGATATATCCTGTTCTAAGCCGCTGACCTCAACACTAATTCCCACCCTCTGTTTACAATGAAGACATTGCAAAACTTAGGCATGGGGGGGGTGATAAAGTGCATACATACAAAACCAAGAAAAAAATCAGAAGGATTCTCACAAAAAATTCACATATGTCAAAAACACAAAAAATTGAAAAATTACGAAAAAGAACCAAAAAAAAAAATGGGGAGGGAGGAAATGTTGTGAGCCATATAATCATAAGGAGGAGAAAAAGAGCAAAAATGAAGAAAGGAGCACAAAAGGAAAAGAAAAAGAAAAAGTCATTAGTAAAAGATTAAGGGGTTAACTGAAGTTCTAGACCGAATCAAGAAAAAGAAAAGAAAAGTGCTAAGGAAACATAACAAGAGATTAGCGGGAACGCTGGTCTTAGGCCTTTTGGGCTAGTATCTTTAGCTTAAAAATTCACGTATCCGTTAAAATCTGGATAATCCTCAAGAGGTTGAGGAAAATGCGAAACTTAAGTATTAGGTCTAAGGCTTAGGAAGTATTCGGCCTCGTTAACTGACCTCCGGTTTGTGGGATTCGGTAACCTAAGCACCCCAAATTCACACACTGTCTGGTTCAGTGCGCATAAAACATCCAAAACACGCAAGAGCGTTTAATATTCTGAAAAAGTCACCTAGATTAGGAGCGGCCAATCAACACAAGTTGATTTGGACGAGTTCCCAGCACGGAGAGGCGGGAAATTCCCCTCGAAGATGCGTAACAACATATCATCTCCTCGGTGCTTGTCTCTTAGGATATTTAAATATCCTACTGGGGGCATGTAAGCACTCTGCTGGTTCAGATACCATGGGTGGCATTATCACGAAATGTCGATCGCCAGGGTCTGGATTCGGCCACGGAACGCCATGGGCGGGATTATCTTGAAATCTCGAAAGCCAGGGTTCTGGGGGTTGCCATGGGCGGGATTATCTCGAAATCTCGAAAGCCAGGGACCTTTGAGGATTGATGATGGGGACGAGGAATCCGATACAGACCGTGTTGGGAAGCTAATCCGAAGCTAGAAATAAAAAAGAAAAAGAGAGAGAAAAGCTCTCCAAACAAATAAATCTTCTATCTCTCCTACAAAAAAACGCACTGCAAACTGAGCTTAGGCTAAAAATATCTCAAGCACGGGTGCTTTAACCGCGGAGTCCAACAAACCCTAGGTTAGTTTCTGTGGGCCGTAGAAACCTTTGCGGAGTACTGAGGCTAAAGCAGAACAGGTCCGGATTTTGGTTGGTACTTCAGTACCTCTAGGCCTATTGTCGGCATTCCCACCTAATCACAAAAGAAAAGGAGAAGCACTTATCATTGTTGACAGACATTCAGGGTCTAGAACGGAAGTTAAAACTTTGAAATTTTGCTAAGGGACTAGCAAAAGCTAGGCATGGGGGTATGATGAGAGCCTCATCATGAGCCATAACTAGATCATTTTGACCCAATAAAGAAGATAAAAGCTCCTACATAACCTAGAAGAAGGCCTAACTGAAGGAACAAGTGCTCTGAGAAGAAAACATGAAATAAAGGTTAAAACTGCAATTTTACCATTGCAGTACAAAAACAGGATTTCTCAGAGGCAAAACATAGGTCAAATGGTCTAAATGAGATAAAAAGTGGGTTGAGTCAATCATAAATGGGTTCATGTGCAATCTAAGAACTAAATGACACTTGGTAACCCTAAAACAGACCCGCTTAAATTAACAAGGTTCCGGTCAGAACAAAAAGCAAGTAAACCCTCTACAAATCATGGAAAAACATACTCTAGGGTTTAGAACACTTAATTTGGCCTTTGGAACCTAGTTTGACCTAGATTAGGGTCCTAGCTCTTCAATTAACCTAATTTGGGTTTTTACACAAAATGTCCAGTCAAACGAGGTCAAACCTAAAATCCAACTTCACCATTGGATTCCTTAGGCCCAAATTAGGTTTTTACCAAAATTTGGACCTAAGGAGAGGTCATCTTGACCTACTTTGCAATTTAGTACACCCAAATCATAAATTGGTCCCTATCTTTTGAATACCGTTGCAGAGAACCCCCTAGGTTCTTCGCCTCCTTTGCAAACCGGTCCTGCCGCCATTGCTAGGGCAGAATCGAGCTCCGGCGAGGTTCGGAGAGGGATTGATCTCTAATCCCTCAGAGATTCCCTCCCAGAAATGGAAGGAGGATTCTCTGAGGAATTCCCTTCCTTATAAAGTCAATTACAATCGCTGGTGTGAACCTAATCTCTCGTGCGAACGCACGAGAGATTTGGGTATCCTAACTCCTTTCCTTCCCCGACGACCAACCTCAGGCAATTACGTGCCCTTCACGCCCTGCACACCCAGTCCAGCACCTATATAAGAACCCACAACTCCGGCCGAAGAGGCTGAGCTTGATTTGGCCGAGTTTCCCCCTTCAATTCCTCTCCTCCTGCCCGGCCAAATGTCCCAGCTAGCTCCGACGAGGCCCCCTCCCCTCCCTCTTCGCTCTTCCACAGAACCAGTGGCAGAGTTAGCTTCCTGACCTCCCTCCGCGTCGCGCAGTACCCGCGCACGCCGCCTCAGCATCGTCGTCGCCGCCGTTCTCCCCCCACTGGGCGTCATCTTCTCCGGCGACAGCAGGTACTGTTGTCCGCCTTCCATCCCCTTTCGTCCTTACAATTAGGTTAGAACTCCTCTCCTCTCTCTTTTCCCCCTGTTATCTCATCTGATTACCCCTCGACCGACGCTGACCACCCTCATCTTCCACATCACCGACCGACCTCCGGCGAGCCGCTTCCGCCATTCCAACCCCCCACATGGCTCGCCAACCACCTCGGGAGCTCCGCCTCACCACCAAGAACTCGCTCCACCCCACAACTGCCACTCCAGACCTCCATAACCACCCCCTGAACAACCCACCATCTCCAGCCACAAGTTGACCTAGGCGTGCACGCCTAGGCCGACCGGCAACCTGCAGCATCACCCACCGCCTTCGCCGTGCTACGGCGAAGGTTTCCAGCTATTCCGATTGGGCCAATAGGCCGTTCTGTGGAATCTCAGGTGAACGCCCCGGCCACCATTAATAGCCGAAGCAGCAGGAAGCTTGGAGCAGCAGTAGGCGTCAGGCTTCCCAGGCGGCAGGTGTAGCAGACTCTCGCAAGTATCGCGAGGTGACTGAGTTCAGCGAGGAGCACCAGCAGGGCCTTCAGCGTGGGCAATTGCACACGAGAGTCTGCGGGCGCGCGCAAAGGAAGGGCGGAACGTTTAGTCCCACATCGTGGAATCTCAAGGCACAGGTATGGTATAAAGAGTTTTTGTGATATAGCTTTACTGCCTCGAAAGCACAGGGGTGAGGTCCCTCACTGACCCCACACCCGCCTCGTCCGTGGCCTGACCACGCGGATCTGGCGGATCCGACCCGACCTAAGCCTACGCACTCCTCGCGCATCACACCACCTTCAGGTGCGCCTGGTCCCGGGTACGATCCGACCCGATTATGGCTGTGGCTCTGGGAGAGCGTCCGTGAGTGAATTGCTTGAGAGAGAGAGACACGCGGGTAGAGGGAGAAAGGTAGGTTTTGTTCTGTGTAGGCACAGGCTGAACGCAGGAGAAGAAAGACTTGGCCGCGAGAAGGGAGAAGAAAGGAAGCAGAAGGAAAGGCAGGAAAAACAGAGAAGAGAGAAGCAAGGCAAGACCACAGAAGAGAAGAGTAAGAAGAAAAGAAGAAGGAAGGAAAGAAAGGCTTCGCAAGGCAGAAAGAAAAAGATAATCAAGAAGAAAAGGGAAAATACTTTTAAGACGTCTGATCACAAGATCAGACGTCCAATTTCATATTTTTGTCCTAATTATTTTTAATTGCATACATTCACATTTGAATTGATATTTTGAGTAAATTAGAGTGTTCAATTACATTTTGACTAGTAAATTCCATTTGCTCCCTGTGATCGACCTTGGATACTCCGGTCTTCGAGTAATAAAAATCTTTATTTTTTTTGAACGCTTTAGCGGCTATACTACAACGCGATATTATCTTTTAACAAACTGCACAAAAGCGCGACGAACAAGGTGTTCAATGGAGCGGTTGGCATAGCAATCCCCTCAATTTCTTCAGGGGTTTTGCTCGCATGGTCACGGCGGAGGTGTAGGAAGTGTTGGCAAGGCATTTGGTGTGGTGGAGTGTCGGGGAAGCCTCGTCGGAGGGCGGCCGGACGTGGCGAAGATGGAGGCATGGAGGGCATATCGGCGGTCGAATTGAGTGATAAAGGAGAGGGAAAGAGAGTAGGGGAGAAGAGAAACCTAACTATCCTAATCTAACCAGATGAAAGGGGAGAAAGACATCGAGTATGGTATGGCCCACACCGTGGAAGGTGAAGTCTTTGTTAAGGGAGAACAGCAAGGATGAAGGTGGAAGGGGGCACCTGCTGGTATTGTGAGACACAGAGGAGCTTAAGGAAGAAGAATCGACCAACTATGGTCAGTGGTGTCATTGGAATCGATCGACTCGTTAGGTGCTTTATTTGTTAGCTATCATTGAGTTTAAGGAAATTGCATTGTAGTACAGTCGACAAATAGCTCTCAAACAAATAAAATTTATAAACTCAGAATCTACAATGGAGTCCGAGGTCGAATACAGGGAGCAAATATGGAATTCACAACATTAATCTTCAATTTGAAGTAAATGAGCATAATAGATGGAGCAAGATATAAGATATTCAATAAATAACAATCTCCTCAAATGATATTCAATAACAAGCAAGAGTATTTCAAGAGTTCACTATGATAAAAAGAAGTTAAGACAAAATAATGGTGATTTTAATCACCAATTATTAGCCTTAATCAAGCATGCATATCAGATCTCAATTATATCAAATAAATGAATAGTAGCTTGAATGCTACGAGGATAGTTTCTCAAATCAAGTGGCTTAAGTGATCATCAGTAAGCACAGGCATAAGGCTTTTAAAGCCTTTCTCTTCTTCAGCTCTTTTTCTTCAGGTTCTCTTTCTTTCCTTCTCTTCTTCTTCACTTAAGCTTCTTCTCGAGCCCTCTCTTTCTTCTCTTAGACTTTTCTTCCTTCACAGCACAGGAAACCAAGTTCCTCAGTGGCTAAGCGTTGGCCGCATACACAAGACCAAGAGAGAAAAACCCTCCCCCACTCTCTCATAATATCCCCTCTTCCATCTCTCCTAAATCCAATGCATAGTCGGATCCAGGTACTCGGGTATTCAAGTCATGTATAGTGTCCAGGCCTGTGTATGTGGATCGTAGGCGAGGAGTGAAGTAGGTCGGGTTAGTGGGTGAGTGGGTAATGAGGGATCCGACCCCTCGTGACTGGGCGAAGAGGCCAGTTCACAAAATCATAATAAGCGCTGCATCTGCTCTTTGCGTGCACGATGTGGGACTATCCCCACTGCTTCTTCACGCGTCTGTAGCAGAGGTGAAGCTTCATCTAAATGGGGGCAAGCTCGCAGCTGGAGCCTTTAATTGAGGACCTGGCCATAAACCTGGGGCCAAATCGCAGCACCTAGGAGAGGATTTGACGAAGAATGCGACTAGAGCTTGAAGAACACTGCCGAAGACAATGGTGGTAGCAGAGGGCGACAACAATCACCTAAAACAAAAAAAATGGCCTCACGGCCACATTAAATCACCTTAGGAGCTTCGGCAAAGCACTACGAAGGTAGTGGTGGGTGTTTCGTGGTGTGACGATGCTTATGGTGGTTGGACGGTGACAGAGATGAAGGCGAGAAGGTGGGTTGTTTGGTGGGTCGCGTGAGTGAAAGGCATAATAAGGATGGGGGTTTGGTTTGCAAAGGTGAGGCAGAGGTTATGGACTTGGTGGCGAGTCATTTGGTGGATTGTGGAGGTGTCGAGGACTAGCCGAAGGTGCAGCTAGAGATGGAGAAGATGACGGTGTGTGGTGGCGTCGGTGGTTGGATTGAGTGATAAAAGAGATAGAAAGAGAGTAGAGGAGAAGATGAGTCTAACTAACCTAAACTAATGGACGAAAGGGGTAGAATGGCGCCAGTTATGATATGACCTGCACTGGAGAAGGGAATACCTCCGATGGGAGAGAACGACGAGGATGAAGGTGGAAGGTGACCCTCGTTGGTATTGCGAGTGGTGGAAGAGCTTGAGGAAGATCAATTGCCCGACTATGGTCTGTGGTGGCCGATGAAGAAGGAGGACGGAGGAGCTCGCCGAAGCTTGTGGAGAGTTTGGCTGGAGAGAGGGGAAGAAGGTTGAATCTGGTCCAAAACCAAGCTAAGGAGGTGAGGAACTTGATGTAGAGCCTTTTATAGACCTTTAGGAGGCCCTCCAAGCAAGGAAAGAAGCTCTCGAGCATCGGGGATTTCACACATGTGGGGTGCCCACATCTTCCATGCGTTTGCATGGGAGATTGGGAAGGAAATAGGATTCAAGGCTTGTCTCGATTAGAAGAGAATTCCTCAAGGAATCTCTCTTTAAATTTTGGAACTGATTGATTGAGAATCGAGTGAGAAATCCTTGCTCGAATCTCAACAGTGGAGCATCTGTTCACACCAATGGAAATAGGGACCTATTTGCAAAGAAGATGAGAAACTTATGGATCTGTTCACAGGAATTTCAAAAGCTAGGGGCTGGTGTGAGATAAAAAAGAGTTTGACTGGACTGAAATGCAAACTAGGTCAAGATGATCTCTGATTGGGCCCAAATTTTGGTTCAAACCTAATTTGGGCCCAAGGAATCTGATGGTAAAGTCAGAGTTTGGTTTTGACCAAGTTTGACGAGGTAATTTGCGTAGAAACCCAAATTAGGGCAACTTCCTATCTGAGACTCTATTTTAGGTCAAAATTGATTCCAATGGTCAAATCAAGTATACCAAACCTTATGGAATATTTTTCTATGATTATTAAAAGGTTTAGGTGAATTTTATGCTGACCAAAATCTCCGTTAATTAAGCGAGTTCGAAATTAGGGTTTTGGGTGTTCGTTAATTCTCGAAATGTGTGAAAACCCATTTCTATCTGTTTAAACCCTCTTGTTAGTCATTAATACCCATTTGACCTTCATTTAATCCCTAGGAAACCCCATGATTACTCTACATTTATGATCTTTTGTTAAAACTGTAGATTTAACCCTATTTTAATTCATTCTTCTCAAAAAGGATATG
Source organism: Thalassia testudinum (assembly GCA_037157565.1). Classification (NCBI taxonomy): domain Eukaryota; kingdom Viridiplantae; phylum Streptophyta; class Magnoliopsida; order Alismatales; family Hydrocharitaceae; genus Thalassia; species Thalassia testudinum. Next base: position 11,840,481 of record JAZHRO010000049.1, on the reverse strand, counting down.
TAGTGAATTATGACTCTCCAGTGATTATGTAGGAGCATTTGACTATTGATTCTGACTAATTAAAGCTAGTCATGGCTGATGATGACGTTATCATCATACCCCCATGCATAACTTTTGCTAGCCCTTAGCAAAATCTTATGAAAAGAACTAAAGTTCTAGACCATGCATTGATGTTCAGAGTCCTGATTCTTATTACCGTTTAGAAATTAGGTCAAAATGCTAATAGTAGGCCTAGAGGTACTCAACTATCAATCAAGATCTAGACCTGACCAGCTTTAGTCCTGAGTTTTCCACGAAGGTTTCTCAGGCTCGCAAAGACTACCCAGAGGTTTGTTGAACCCAGCAGTTAAAAAACCCATCCTTAGAATGTAGCATGTCTAGGTTTAGTTTGCCAGTGCATTTTTTTGTAAGAGAGAGAGATAGAAGTAGATTTTTCATTTGGAGAGCTTTCTCTCTTTTCTTTTTAGATTTCCCTATATCCAACCTTAAATTGGCCCTAAACACGGTTTGTATCGGATTCCTTGTCCCCATCATCAATCCTCAAAGGGTCCCTGGCAATTGATCATTCGGGATAGCACCATCCATGGCAACCCCCAGAACCCTGGCTTTCGACACTTCGAGGTAGTACTGCCCATGGCATTCTGTAGCTAAATTTAGGCCCTAGCAATCAACATTTCGGGATAATCTCGCCCATGGCACTTGAACCAGTACAAGGTGCTTATGCCCTCGGTAGGATAATTAGATATCCTAGGAGACAAGCACCGAGGAGTGGATATGTTATTACGCATCTTTGAGGGGGATTTGCCACCTCTCCGTACTAGGTACTCATCCAATCAACTGTGTTGTCGAGTTGCTCCTAAGCTAGATCTTCGAGATGTCTTTTCAAAATAGAACACTTTTGGTAGATTTTTCTTTGTTAAGCACACTAAACTAGACTAAGTGTGTGATTTTTGGGTGCTCAGGTTACCAAATCTTGCAAACCAAAGGGCAGACAACAGGGCCGAATAATCCCTAAGCCTTAGACCTAATACATCAGCCTTGCACTTTCCTCAACCTCTTGAGGATTAATCTGGATCTTAACGGATACGTGAATGTTTAAGCCCTAAAACAAGTCCAAGAGCCCTAAGATCAGCACTCATCCTAATCTCTTTGTTTCTTTGTCAATTCAGGACTTAATTTTTTTCTTTTGATTAGGTCTAGAACTTAAGTAATCTCCATAATGTCAAGTTCTAGAGCAATGGCACCAATTCTACAATATGCGGAAGACACCATTTTTTTTGTGGAAGGCAGAAGAAACGAAGCAGCAACCCTCTACACTATGGTCTCTATGTTTGGAGACATCTCTGGGCTAAAGCTGAATGGGGAAAGGTCTTCTCTAATTTGCTTTGGACTAAACGGCCAAGAAAGGGAGACCATATCAACCAATCTACGCACACCTATTGTTAATCTACCAGTGAGGTATCTGGGGCTGCCTCTGCATGGAACCAAACTGAAGATAAGTGATTGGAACCCATTATTTGATAGGGTAGCTGCTAAACTTGAAAGTTGGAGCAGCCGCTATTTATCTAAAGGAGGTAGGTTGATCCTCCTAAACTCAGTCATCAACTCTATCCTGGTGTTTTACTTCTCTATTTTCAAAGCACCAAAATCAATTTGGAAAAGATTTGACACGCTGCAAAAGCACTTCTTTTGGAAGGGAATCAAATCTGAGGGCAAATTTTTATATCCCCTTAGATGGTAGCAGCTCTTCTCTCCTAAAAAGAACGGTGGCCTGGGCATCCACTCCTTAAATGAGTTCAACGACTCCCTACTGCTTAAATGGGCAGTGTAGCTCTTGGAAGATGATGAAAGAAGCTGGTCCATGGTTGTCAAAGATGCATATGACTATTCACATGTATCCCGGTGCATGGCAGCTCCTAACAGACCTTCCCCTTTTTTGAAATTAGTCTGGATAGCCATGCGTGATAACTGGCAGAACTTCAAATTAGTGGTAGGAGATGGTGAGCACTTCTTTTTTTGGCACAACCACTGGTCCAACTTGGGTCCTCTGAAAGATCGATATCTGCGCGTGTTTAATGCAGCAACAGACAAGATGATCTAGGTAAAGGATAGTTGGGAAGCCACTTAGAATCATTGGAGTTTATTAAGCCACTCACCAAGGGAAAGAGGCCGTTTGCAAGAAGAAATTGGACAATTGAGAAATGAGCTGGAGGCCTTCCACTCGCTTGGAGGACCTGACAAATTTATTTGGTGCCATGGGTTGTTTACTACAGCAAAGGCATACAAATTTTTAATTGATGGAGATGATTTAAGACCAACACAGGTGGATAAAGATTGTGTCGCCATATGGCATTTAAAAATCCCTCTTAAAATTATGATCTTCCTTTGGCTGAGTAGAAGAAATGGACTTATTACTAGTGAATGAAGACATTCCAGGTTGGGCGTTCCAACTCAAAACTGCCCTCTTTGTGACTTCCTTACAGACAATAGTGTGCATATTTTTCCCACGTGCCTGGTAACCAACCAAATATGGAGAAAGGTTTCAGGCAAAGCCTTGCCCTCTTAGAATGAACTATGGATGTCCTTTAGTATTGCAACTAAACTGCATTCATTGTTGGCTGGAATGTTGTGGTGTGTATGGTGTGCTCGCAACAAAAAATTATTTAGAGGGGAAACAATTAATGTGGGGAATATTGTAAAAGAATGTTGGGAATTGGTGGGAGCGTGGAGTGCCCTGTGAGCATTATTTGTAGTGTAGAGAGATTAGTTGTAGATTTTATTGATTGAATTGATTATTGAATAAAATGCTCCCAGTTTGGTATCATTAACGATAGCATTCCTCATCTTTTCAAAAAAAAGTAATCTCCATAATCAAGTGCTAATGACTATCATTTTTGTCCTTAATTTTGCTCCTTTTTTACATTTAAACTTTTTCCTCTTTTCCTCCTCATGAATGATATGCAATCAATTCTCAAAATTTTCCTCCTTTTCCATTTTTTTGTTCTTTTCAAAATTTTTTTATTTTTTTGGTTTTTTGAATATGTATTTTTTGTGAGAACCCTTCAGAGAATTTGAATTTTCATATGTTTGCACTTTAACACCCCCCCATGCCTAAGTTTTGCAATATCCTCATTGTAAACCAGAGGGTATGAAATCAGCTTAGTTTAAGGATTAGAACAGGGTCAAAGGGTGGGTGAACAAGTCGGGATGAATGTTGCAGACAATTTCAAGCTTTGATACAAGTACCAAAGGTGGAGTCAGCTGTCCTAAAGTTGAACTCAAAAGTGCAATAGGAGTGTAGCTCAAAAGATGATCAAAAGGGTCTTGGGTTTTTGGAATGATAGGTTGCCTCCCGTTAAGTGCTAAATTCAATGCCTTTAGCCAAGCAGAAGGTGATCACAGAGAAGGGGTGGCTAAATCAAATGAGTTTTGTAAAACAAACACCTTGATCAATAGCCTGGTTGGTCCAACCAAGTGCTTGTTCAGATCTACAGGCTGATGATGCAGCCCAAACCCAATTAGTCTAGTGGGTTGATGGATGTGAATCAAAAGATACGAAGGCCACCAGATACTTTGAGGCTCAAAGAGATATAGCAGTGAGAAACCAGGATTTGGTTGAGTCGGTTCAGCTTGGTCAGAGTAGGGATCCTCAAAAGAAAATGGAGCTGAAAAGGATTTAGGAACCCTATTGATCAGATCAGAAAAGGATAGGAAGTGATTATCGATCTGATCCATGTTCGAAACCCGATGAAAAGATGGTGTAGAATCATATGCAACCAGATCAGAGAGATGTGAATCAGAGTAGAAGTTGATTCCGGTGGCGGGTCGAAGTTGGGAACGGGTTTTGGAAGGATCTGTATGTGGATTAGAAGATGTGGCTTCTATGAGAGCTATGTATGTTGAGGGTTCCTCTAGAAAAGATTCAAAGGTATGTTCATCTAGAGATCCTTCATGAAGCACATCAAAATCAAAGGTACATACCTGGAGAGTGCTTATAGGATCGTGAAAATCTAAGTCAATAAAATATTCAAATTCTGGATTGCAGACACTCTCCACACTTACTGTTTTTGATTCCTACAGATAAAAAAGGAATGATTCCATCTCAATGGAACATGATTTTGAATCAATGATCTCAGGATCAGGGACCTCAGAGTCAGAGTCGAAGGACGGGTTATGGATACTAAGGTCATAATTTGGTTCATTGTTGTTAGGAAACAAAGGTTCTCCGAAATTGAAGTATGATTCGAAATCATCGAAGAATTTGCGAAGATCGTGTTTTGAACCTGGTTCAAGATCGGAGGTTCCACCATAGAATGAATCAAGATGTGTAGAATCAGCAACCTGACTTGGATCTAACCTAATTTTAAATTCTGAACTCAAAGAGGTGTCCTTCTTAGGCATGGGCTCAGGTTCTTAGTTCCTTGGATAGACCCAATCAATTCCCAACTCATCCAACTCTTTGATTTCTGTATCATAGATCGATGTGACTTTCAAAAAATCAATCTGTATTTCTAAGGATGTTGGAGAGGTGTAATCATCAAATATAGGCCTAGAATCATAATCTAAATTCAAAATCTAATTCTCATCAAATTGGGCCTTATAATTATCCCAAGTAAGCTCAAATCCAGATTCTAGGTTAAGGATAATGATTGGATCACTAGAATCTAAGCTGGGCTCTATTGGAATGTCAGAATCATTCTCGAGAACTACCTTAATAGGATAAGGCTCAGGAATTACATTCTCGAGAGGTTCTATTTTAAGCTCATCATTATAGGTGCTTGCGAATTCAAGACTTGGTGAACTAGGTTCATGATTTTCTAGGGCTGGTTTGAAATCGAGAACACCTGTAATTTGATCCTCCCAACCCATCTCAAGGTCAGGTGTGTCATTCTGTATATAATTTGTGTCTAATTCCATTTGGGTTGGGGGTCCACAACAATTCTAAGTGTCTAACCCAGGCTCTGGAGAAGCTTTAGAATAACTCCAAGATGTCTCATAAATGGCTTGTAGCAATAGATTTAGAATATCTGCACGTTGCTCAATGATATTTTGGTGTATCTTCCAAAGTGATGGATTTTCAAAGCAATGTAAACCCTCCGCGATATGCAATTTGCAAACTTCATTGAATTTTGGTATGAGGGTCACCTAGGTTAAACCATTTTTTAATTTAGTAAGTAGTAGACTAGCACGGTTCAAAATGAATTTTGTTGTTTCTGGGACATTAACCTGAATCATGCTGGCTGAATATTCTTCAAAATATTTAAGGGTAGCCTCAATCACTTTGTCTTTTATGATCATTTGGGGTTCAGGTTTCCTAATTGGTCTTCCTAAATTGCCAGGTTGCATTTTCAAATCAGGTGGTGGATCAGGATGCAGAATCAAATTCAGGTTTAGATTGAAGTAATCAGATCAGAAATCCCTGTAGAAGATCTAATGAGGTCTCTTAAGTTAAAAACCTAATGACCTTCTTATGTATGTGCTCTATAGAAGGGATGAGGGACTGGATATGAATTGGACCCACTCAAGGCACCCAAAGATTTTTGGATGACTAAGGCTTGTTTCGAGGCAGATGATACCTCTGAATCAGAAATCTGCACACCCGAGAATTACCTGGGCATTGATAACACCACACAAGGGGGTAATAATTATGTTAAATATGGCCCATCTTTAGAATAAAAGGCACAACATAAGTAGAATAGGAGCATTGCATGCATCAAGTACCAAGATTGCTTATAAACTGTATTAATGGCCATTTGCTTAAGCATTTGTCAAAGCAGGCCTCAGATGAGCAATCGGACTGCACGGATGGATTCAGAACGACGAACGGAGTCCGACGGACTCAAGATCGGCCAAATCCGACATCCGGAGCTCCCACAATGGGCCCAAGAAATTCTGACCATTGATCTGGAGATCAACGGCCCAGAGAGCGCCACGTCAGCCCGCCCCCACCGCACGCACATCTTCAGCCGGCCAAGGACAAATCTCGGCCGTCGATCTTCGATCGAACGACCGAGATCCGCGTGCTCGCCCGTGGTCGCCGCGACAAAGCGCGGGCGTGGCGCAACGGTTAGCGCGCACGCCTGCATCGTCGTGACGCGCGTTTGAGCCACGCGGAGCGGATTTTGAAGGCGAGCGAAAGGCACGGAAAAATTGGGTCGCCCGATCAGTAGCGGGCAGCTAGGATCTCGCCACGCGGCGCGACGACAGCCCACGAGCGCCCACGCGTGCGCGCACGCGTGCCCAAGGCACGATCTCAGCGCAGGCAAAGAAGGCTCTCAGCTATCCGATCTTCGATCGGACGGCTCTCGTTCAGCGGCCACGGATCGCGCGAAGAGGAAGACCGGGGCGGGCAGCTGACCAGCGGTAGGAGGGCTTCACCGACGTTTGTGGAAGCGATTTTAGCGACGCTCCGGATGTCGCTAAAGCCCATTCTTCTTTTAGGAAGCCCTTAACTCTATTTAAACCCCCTTCTACCACCATTCAATGCATTCACTCCCCCTTGCAACTACTCCACTCCTCTCTTAGCTAGCTTTAGGCACTATTGTAATCGCCGGAGACGACAAGCCGTCGACAGAACCTCCTCCACCGCCGTGGCTGCCTCGTCGCCCTCCACTCTCTCTTTCTTTCTCTCTCTCTTTTAAGCTTTCCACTACTTTTGTTGAACCATGTATTTAATGTTGTAAGTTATGAACTATGAATGCATGATTAATGAAGTTATTTTCCATTCAATTGCCATTTTAATTTCTGTTCAAGTTGCACGATCAAAACCAAGAGCTTTCTAACCCTAAACTCTCTCTCTATCTCTCTCTCGCTTTTCAAAACCGCATCTTTCGCAAGCAAAACTCCGCCTTTTCCGTAACAACAAGTGATAAGCAAAAATTCAATTTTCATGCCTCCCTGAGACCGACACTCGGACTCACCTCCGTTTACTTCTTTTAAAACTGACGTATCAAGTGCGACTATAACGACACCTCTTAACACACACGCACTATGGCACGTCAGTTTTTGGCGCCGTTGCCGGAGAGGCAACGGATTTATTTTATCACCTCCATTCCACACTCATTCTCACATCGTCTAATGCCCTATTTTCCTTTTTACTTGACGGTTGCAGGAATTCGGCGCATGGACGGCGAAGCGACGCATTCCACGACGGTAGCAAGGGAGTAGGTGCCTCAAGGACCGATAGTGAGTAACCTGTCTCTCATTGTTTGCTTGCATGAAAATGCTAAAAAAATTGTAAAAACAGAAAAAAAAATTGGCATGGTGTATGATTACTTGATCCACATCCTTAACACATCACCCCACAAAAAAATGTACACTTTAACAGTCTGAATAAATTCTTGGAGTGTTCTTTTCTTTTTCTTGAGTGGTGTTTGCGAAGCCACCGTGAATTGACCTAGGCTGCATCACTCAACCCTAAAATTGACTCATCTAATAGAAGCTACATGATCATCAGGATGAGTACACTAGGGTTTTAGAGCCTCTACAAAAGAAAAGGAAATCTACTTTCACCAAGTTGTGTGCAGAACTTGACGTGCCCACTGAAACTTGTTTGAAAACATTAAGACACGTCAACCCTAAAAATATACTAAAGTAAGGATGAAACACTAAAAGACACCACATCTTAACAAATCCTTGCTTGAAAACCATGTTTTGCTAGAAGCACACATTTTGAAAGTGGAAAATTAAGAGGCACCACCCCAATCAACGCCTCATCACATCACCCTAAGCACAAGCACTATTCTAACCCTTTAAAACTGAGTAGACGTGCCCTAGGTAGGACTGAGTTAAGTCTCAAAAGGCGAGGTTTTGTTCGCTAGGCACTTGGCTTTCATTCCCTTGGTAGAATCTGGTGACTAGGCTGCGGGGTAGTGTCAAACGATCGCGGTTGTGGGGTCTATGGAACCGGAGGCGCAAGCCAAAGGAAGAACCTTCCCTGCAATCCCCTCATAATCAACCTGGCCAGATTAGCCTTGGGAAGGGGAGTCCAGTGCTTACGGACTTAATCACACTTTGTGAGATTTCTAGGTCTCCTGAGGAATACACCATAAGGACTAGGCTTGGGTGCTTGATTGAAACACATTTCTCGCATCTGTCGCCCTCCGCATCCCCTCCTGTTCTTCTCTAGTGTATGCACGGGAGGCGCTCACTGCATCCCGAATTGTGTGTTTTGGGGCAGGAATCTAGGCGACATAATTCTATTGAAAACATGGCTGAACCTAGGGTAGATGAGGCTGATGATCAACCCCCACCAGATGCTATGGCCATCATCCAAGCTCAAATCAATGCTAACCATCGGCTTCAGCAACAACAAATCCACACCATCATGCAAGCCATACAACGGTTACAGAACCCGCAAGAACAACCACCACCTTTCCACGACATACCAGGGCAACCACCACTTGATTTACCGCCATTTCAGGACCAGCCAAGACCCCTCCGCGATTTCTATAATCCCTCTGCTATTAGAGTCGAGCCACACCTTAGGATCCCCGAGGGGGGGATGATTTTGAGTTGAAACCAAACGTCTTAAGTTTGATCCAGAGCCACTTTCATGGAAGCTCAAATGAGGACCCCTTTCAACACCTAGAGGATCTCGACCGCATAGCACGAACGGTGAAACCTAGGAACATTAGCCTTGACATTGTTCTAATCAAGATGTTCCCTTTCTCATTAAGAGACAAGGCTTCTCATTGGCTTAGAACCCTAGGTAGACCCATCACCACCTGGGAAGAACTGAGGCATGCATTTTTAAAGAAATTCTTCCCCATAGGAAAGACCAATGCCCTCAGAAGAGCTATCACTACCTTCACACTCCAGGGTGGGGAACAATTTCATGGGGCGTGGGAAAGATTTAATGAACTTTTGAGGAAATGCCCACACCACGAAGTCCCAAGGTGGCAATTGGCCCAGATCTTTTACCATGGTCTGGACAGCAACCTACGGAACTTCGTCGATGCCTCATGCGGGGGAAACTTCCTAAACAAAGATGAGGAGAGCGCGTTTGAGCTCTTTGAGTCTATGAGCGAGAATTCACTCAACAATGCCTCCATGAACCAGTTTAACAGGTCCAGTCAACCCCGTGGATTTATGAGGTACAAGCAAATTTTGGAATGGTTGACATGGACATCATTGCCAAAAAGTTGGATCAAGTAGAATTGGTGGACAAAAAGATTGATGAGTTACTGAACCAGACCAGGAACCCCTTGCAGACTTTCTCCCTAGCAAAGGGAGCACATAATGTTGACCTGGTCCAACCCTTTACCCAACTGAACCTAGAACAACCCTTAACCACGTTCTAGGGAGGGACCTTTGCTCCCTCGACCCTTGATTACTCCCTTCCCTCTTCATCAACATCGGCTATCTTAGAAGATGTGCAAGCTATCCAAGGTTATGCGAAACCTGACCCTTTCTCCAACACTTACAACACTGGCTGGCGTAACCACCCCAACTTTGATTGGACAAACCAGAAACCACCGCAATTCCAAAACCAGCCCAGGCCAAACCAGCAGCCACACTTGCCCCCTATCAGCAAGGACCACCAGTTAGACCCCAATATAACCAGAATAGGGCGGCCCCTCCCCCACAAAACCAAATGGATACCCTAATAAAGTGACGGCTGACGTGAACCAGAAACATCAGGAGGAAATGGCCTTGGTAAAGGGACAGTTATTCCAACTCTTGGACTTTAAACAACAAGGATCCCTACCTTTCCAACCACAACCAAACCCGCGAAATATAATTAACAGAGGCCCCAATGCCTCTGCAATGCGGTGACCTTGAGAAGCGGCACCAAAACCCAGGATCCCAAATGGCCGACTCCCCCCGAGACTTTACCTGTTGAAATACCCGACTCAGAAGAGGCACCAACCAAGGACCCAGACATGGAACCAATCCACATTCAGACACCCTACCCTAAGACCTTGGAGACAATCAAGAAAAAGAAGAATACTGTGGAAACTGAGGAGCTATTGGAAATTTTTAAGCAAGTACAGATTAATATTCCGCTTCTAGAAGTCGTTAAACACATCCCTGCTTACGCCAAGTTCTTAAAGGATGCCTGTACACCCAAGCGTAAGTCGAGACCGCAAGCACCTAGGAAGGTTGTACGTTCTAAGCAAGCAAGTTCCGTGATATCAAGCAACCTTCCACTTAAGCGAACTAACCCAGGAGTGCCCTGATTTCCTACAATATCGGGGACATGACATTTGATAGAGCACTCCTGGACCTAGGTGCTTCTATCAATCTAAATCCAACAACCCTGTACCACCAATTTGGTTTTGGGGAGCTGACACCAACCCCTGTCACCATCCAGCTGGCTGATAGATCAATGAAAACCCCGAAAGGGGTTGTCGAGGACGTAATTGTATGGGTCAAGGACTTCTATTTCCCGGTCGACTTTTTGGTGCTCGACATGGAAGTCCCTGAAAAATTACAGAATGCACCCATAATTTTAGGCAGACCTTTCTTAGCTATGGCTAAAGCAAACATTGATTGCGACACGGGATGTATGGAAATTGCCTTTGGGAATAGGAAAATGCAATTGGATATCTTCCAGGCAACAAAGTCTTTTGATTGCGATTACATTGAGGAACATGATCCCGTGGAAACTTTAATCGAGGAATGCCTCACCCTCAGTTCTGTCTCAGACCACCAAACCCGTAGTTCTGACCCGTCACCATCATTACCCGTGGACCTTGATTAGCCCATAGTTGTGGGCTATTTAAGTATTTAAGTGCCTATACATTAGATTAATTCTAACATTTATTTAGTATAAATTAGGATGTAAATAGATTAATTGATAGTTTTAATCTAATTACATAATCCATACATTGCATTCATATCTTAAGTGCATTTAGAATTAGCTTAGAATAGCATTCATCTAATTAGATAATCAATTTGGTACATTGTTTTTATTAACATAGAAGTTGAGGGTCTGTATATAAATAACCCTAATATTTTAACAATATTTTCTTTATTCTTCTTCTTTCAGAACGGCTGTTTGCCGCTCCAACGCCCAGCTGCTGCAGTGATGAAGCCATTCAAGGGGGAGCGGATGTGGTGGATCTGGTCGGCGGCTGATTTCAAACTTGTTCAGGCCACTACAAAAGGAGCAGGGAGGCAACCGAGCTCGGGAGGCCTCCGCCACCGACCCACCACTGTGCAGAGAGAACCTCTCTCTTCCACTCCACACTGCCGGCCTCTACCGTGGCGGCGAGTCTCCACCACCGTGGGCGTGTGGTGTGACAGGCCACACCGCCATCCGGAGCTCGCCTGCATTACCGTGAGCACCTTAGCGTGCAACTCCCTCGCCGTCTTCGCAGACCACCACCACCGAGCTACTGATCATCCACCCTCTCAGTAACTTAAGACGTCTGGGAAATTTCCCAGACGTCTGAGGTTACCCGCTCACCTCCACTTCCTCATCCTGCACTCTCCAACCGGCCACCAGACCGCCTGCACCCTCCACCGCTCACCGGCTGCAGACCTGCGCACGCCTGCAGATCAGCCCACGCCACCTTCCCCGTGCCCACCATCAACCTTCGCCATCTCCATGCGCCTGCAGCTCACGCCATCTCCACACACTCACCGGCTGCAGCGCCCTCCTCCAACCGCGCCTGCAGACCCGCACAACCGAGCACGCCTCCTCCCGCGCCTGCCGCTTGCAAGCGCCATTCACTCGCGACTGCAGAGTCCTTCGCCCACGCACCTGCACCCTCCAACAGCGCCTGGAGTCCACGCCGTTCACCACTGCACCTGCAGAACCGCCAGCAGCGCCCTCCGCAGACCCTCCGCAGCGCACGCCATCCTCCAACCGCACTGCAGCACCCTCCGCCGCGTTTGCAGAACTGCCTGCAGCGCCCTCTTCCCCGCGCCCGCAGACGAACGCCTGCCACGCCAGCCGCAGCAGTGCCCACGGCAGCGACAACAGCCACCCCCGCAGCAGCAGCAGGCGGCGGACTTCACGCCAACAGGCTGCGCAAGCTGCCGGCTGCAGCACCTCCGCCGGAGCTCGTCCGGCCACCTCCGGCCGCCGCGCGACTCGCTGCCACCACCGATTCGAAGCCCTTGATCCAAGGGACCTCCTCCGAGCTTCCCGGGCCCGGCCATCGGCTCCTCGTCGCGCAAGACAACGGGGAAAAATTCCCCTGTTTTGCTACAGTAAAACATTAATTAAAATTTACATTTTCTGCCATTGCCACATTTTAATCATATTCTATTGACTCTGCATTGCAGAAAATATCCTGTAGTTTCTCATAATTGCCATTTCAGCATTGTTCTTGCTTAAACCTTAATCTAAAGGCAATCTTGGCTTGGTTCTTGTCCAAATTGACTACGAACAAACATTTTTAAGTGGCACGAATTTTAATACGTTATTGCCTCCCTGTGGATACGACCCGCTCCTCTGCGAGTGGTTATTTCTTGTTAAAAATTAATTAGTCGATTTTTCCACCACATTAAACTACAAACGACTTAAAAGAGAAAGATCGACCAGTCAAATGGCGCCGTTGCCGGGGAGGCAACAGACGCAATAATTTCGCCTAATTTTATTTTGATTATTTGTCAATTGCACAGAGATTTGACCATTCATTATTTTCTTTTCTGTGCGAGAAAATTTGTGTAAGAATCAGCCACTGTGAGAGGCGACCCTTGACGTCGCCAGACGAGAAGTGGACAAGCAATTTTGAAAGGAGGAGAAGGATGAGGACGCGACGGACACCATTGTATTTAATCGCTAATTTAATTAGAATAGAATTAAGACTGAAGACTTAATTTTTCATTACAGTTAGTTTGAAACCCTTGTTCTGGGGCATATTTTGAGGGTTTGTTCCCCGATTTTGTTTTGGACCCATGTTGGGTAATTTTTTGGAGCCTGTTCCCTTTTCTTTAGATTTAGGTTTATTATTTTTTTTTATTATTACTTTTATTTGCTTGTGCATAAGTAGTTCTAAAAAAAATAGAAAAAGAAAAAAAAACGAGCTGCCTGCTAGAAGCTGCCTGCCCTAGGACGAACCATTTAGGTCTATATGAGCAGCCTCTAGATTTACTTTTCTGCATTGCGTGCATTTTTGCATTGAAGATCGCTGGAGGCAAGGTACGTATTCTCTTACTTTGCATCCTATTTTTGATCACGCATTGCATTTGGGATTTAATGCGAAGACCACCTAATCTGTACTGAATAAATCTAACAAGTGGTCGCATTTTTTTTAGAAAAAGGACTAATTAAAGGAAGGACATTTTAAAAACCAAGGATTTGATTTTCAAACTTGGCGTGCGATTCAAAGTTCAAAATCTTTGACGGTGTATGCACACTTATTTCACTTGCACCACGGCACGTTTCTAGACACTCCTTAGGTTTGGAAATACTAGGACAAGAGCCCTCCTTTCGTTGGATTTTGAAGTGTTCGGAACTTGAGATCAAAGGTTTTGCAAATCCAAAGAGGGGGATACCCTGTCACGGATTTTTGGGGGTAGTTGAGGAGCACCACGAAAGCACAGCTTCAAAGGAAGGCTTAGGCCTACTTGCATCCCTCGATCTTCCGTCTTTGGATTTACTTGACCATTTGAGATTTAGGGAAGAACACCTAAGCTCCAACTAGGTCTTTTTAGGCGAGCCGTAGGTCGACAATAGGCGCGTAAATTGATTGAACAAATTGTATTGTCACCTGCAATCTGACTTAAAATCAAAAGCCTAAATTGGGAAAGACCTAAAAGGTCCTTTTTGAATTATGTCTTGCTTGGGGAATTCTGATTGAAGTGTGAGTTAGAATGGACCACATTGATTTTCATCCTTTCACATCTTGCCCACACCCTCACCCCCACTCTGCATCCTTCGATCCCAGACGCCGAGATGGTCCATTCCTTGATGGACATAATGACAATCATTGGGATCCGTTTTACTCCTATTATAGGAGTATTGGCCTAGTTAAGCCCCAAATTAGTGAGCAGAACTCAGGAGCGGGATTTGCTTTGCCCAATATCCCACATACCAAAGAAATACCCAACCCACCCTCCCTGAAAACTTATAATGGTTGGACAAACACTCCTGGGTACTATAAGCTTGAGCCTGACTTCTCTTATGATAGAAATGACCTCTCCTCTTTGAAGATGGAAATACAGAAAATGCAAAATGAAATGAGTGAATTGTTAGGAGAATCTTTGAGAGCAGGCCAACAAGAAAGAGATGAAATTAGCCACCCAATCTGCCCCATTGACGATGACGTACACCCCTCTACAATAGATGCATCTCCCATGGGAAAGCTACACTTTAAGTTGAAGGGAAATTCTGGGGAGAATAGCTACTTTTCGAGGATCGATTTTGAAACCTCCCCATTAGATGACACTTCCTTGAAAGATCTACACTTTAGGTGGGAGGAAAATACACATGAAAGTAGCTATGCATTGGATGAAGAAAGGTGGCAACCCGAGGAAGATGATGATAAGGTTGAGTATCCACCTGAATTATATTGGAGTCAAAAGAAGGGAATGATGGTACCATTGGAAGACCTCAACCCAGATGATAGTATTTTCGTGACATTTGATGAAGTGGGTCAAAGTCAAGTTGTTAATCCTACCCTCCCTTCTGATCACGATATGGAACTCAAACCCACCCTTAGGGAACCTAACCCTAAAGAAATTGACCTATTTGAGGAGTCTGATGTTACCAGTGTAAACCATTTACCTCAGATAGAGCACCCTAGGGGATCTGCTGAGATATTAAATGATTCTACACCTCGGGTACATGATGAATTGTGCGATGAGGAGGAAGACGAATTATATGAGGAACCTACATTCAAGATTTGGAGTGACACTAAGGGTGATTATGTCTTATTTGAAGAGTTAGCCCCTGAGGATGTCACAAATTTGACCAAATTAGGTTTCCTTAGCACACCCATTAATGATATTTCTCCTCATGATAAAATGATGGAAAATTTAGAAGCAATTTCTAAGATTTATGTGGATTCACATATAGACTCCAGGGAAGATTTGAGTAAAGAACAAAAACCCGAGGATGACATTGATAGGATAATCCCTAGATCTGTTGCTTCCAACCTGCCTTCATTCACTTCGAAGTCACCCTTTGATTCGCTTATATCTGAAAGCGAAATTATGACTTCTGATGAAGAGCAGGAAGATACATGTGATGGTGCAAGGAATGCTAGGGATGAAATTGAGGATTTAGAAAGAGTGTTTGGGATGGACACCGAGCTGATTAAACCCAACCTAGATCTTATGGCCATCCCACAACCTCGTAACTTGGACACCCTAGACGATCCTTGCCTTAGAGAATTGCTCATTTTTGTTCTGACTAGGGGGCTTAACAGACCAATATTTTTTGTAATGGAGTATCGGGTATGGATTGATGATTTCTTTAGTCAGTCCATTACCCTGGGGGTTTATCTCTATACCATTCCTTCCCCATTCTTTTTGGAGGATCCTTGTCATCCTACCCCTACCCCTTTGGAGGTTATTTTACCTGTTTATCCTTTAGAACCTCTTCTGGTGACCTGGGAAGATTTCATTCCCATTTTAGTTGGGCGAGCATTTGCTATCGGGATTCATCATCAGCTCACCAACATCCTAGGTTACCTATTTTCTAGGTCAACTTTGCTTTGCTCATTTTTAGGGCCTATTTCTGCAATTCTTGAACTTGATTTGCAGGTTCTTTGGCTTTTCAGCTCAGCTCTAACCCAGGCAATATCCTTCTATGCAATGAGGACATTGCAGATTTTAGGCATGGGGGGGTATACTTGGGGATATACATAGCATAATTGCATACATTTGTACATAAAAAAAAAAAGGTTTTGAGCTTAACTGGCTAAATCTTGCAGTCTTAAGCAAATCAGAACTCTAGGGTAAACTAAGTTAATTCTAGGGTCAAACTTTAGAAGCTAAATGAGCTACTAGCTTTAGACCTTTAGGGTCCTTTGTGGACTTAAAAACTTAAGTAGGAGTTAAGTTGCGGACAATTCCTCAAGAGGTTGAGGAAGGGAAGCTAGGGTTTGAGCTAAAAGGTGGGGTAGTACCTGGAGTCTTATTCTACCTTTTGGTTTACGGGTCCTTGTAACCCAAGCATCCAAATTTCACACACTTGGTCTGGTAATCAACTTAATTTCTGTCTTTCTGAAAAGAGATTTGGTTCTCTTAGTTTTGACTTAAGAGAGGCTTGAAAACACATTTTGATTGGAACAGTTCCCGCCGCAGGAGAGGTGGAGTATATACTCACCTTGAGGATGCGATGATAACATATTACCTCCTTGGCACTTGTCTCTTAGGATATCCATCCTACTGGGGGCATGTAAGTGCATTGCGCGGTTCAGGTACCATGGGCAGCCCTATCTCGAAGTGCCGATTGCCATAGGCCTGAATTCTCTTAAGAAATCCATGGGCGATACTATCTCGAAGTGTCGATTGCCAGGAGTTCTTGGGGTCGTTATGGGCGGTGCTATCTCGAAGCATCGAAAGCCAGGCACCCTTCAAGGTATGGTAATGGGGACAATGAATCCGACACAGATCGTGTTGATAGCTGATCTGAGGTTAGACTTAGAAGAATAAAAAAAAAAAGAGTATATATATATATATAAAAAAAAAACCTTTAACTCAAATAACTCAGACCAATACACAGGCACGGATGCTTTAATCTCAGGGATCAATAAACTTTAGGGTAGAGTCAGAAATCAGGGAAACTTGTGCCTGCAACTCGTCTTTAGCCGACCTAGTCTGTAACTTAGCAACTACTTAGGAACCTTGGGTTTAGAACCTGAACTTAATATGCTTCTGAAGGAAGACTAAGTGAGTTGACTAGTCTACTTGGAGTGCTAGGTTTCGCTTAATTTTGCTAGGGACTAGCAAAAACTAGGCATGGGGGTATTTGATTAGCCCATAGTTGTGGGCTATTTAAGTATTTAAGTGCCTATACATTAGATTAATTCTAACATTTATTTAGTATAAATTAGGATGTAAATAGATTAATTGATAGTTTTAATCTAATTACATAATCCATACATTGCATTCATATCTTAAGTGCATTTAGAATTAGCTTAGAATAGCATTCATCTAATTAGATAATCAATTAGGTACATTGTTTTTATTAACATAGAAGTTGAGGGTCTGTATATAAATAACCCTAATATTTTAACAATATTTTCTTTATTCTTCTTCTTTCAGAACGGCTGTCTGCCGCTCCAACACCCGACTGCTGCAGTGATGAAGCCATTCAAGGGGGAGCGGATGTGGTGGATCTGGTCGGCGGCTGATTTCAAACTTGTTCAGGCCACTACAAAAGGAGCAAGGAGGCAGCCGAGCTCGGGAGGCCTCCGCCACCGACCCACCACTGTGCAGAGAGAACCTCTCTCTTCCACTCCACACTACCGGCCTCTACCGTGGCGGCGAGTCTCCACCACCGTGGGCGTGTGGTGTGACAGGCCACACCGCCATCCGGAGCTCGCCTGCATTACCGTGAGCACCTTAGCGTGCAACTCCCTCGCCGTCTTCGCAGACCACCACCACCGAGCTACTGATCATCCACCCTCTCAGTAACTTAAGACGTCTGGGAAATTTCCCAGACGTCTGAGGTTACCCGCTCACCTCCACTTCCTCATCCTGCACTCTCCAACCGGCCACCAGACCGCCTGCACCCTCCACCGCTCACCGGCTGCAGACCTGCGCACGCCTGCAGATCAGCCCACGCCACCTTCCCCGTGCCCACCATCAGCCTTCGCCATCTCCATGCGCCTGCAGCTCACGCCATCTCCACACACTCACCGGCTGCAGCGCCCTCCTCCAACCGCGCCTGCAGACCCGCACAACCGAGCACGCCTCCTCCCGCGCCTGCCGCTTGCAAGCGCCATTCACTCGCGACTGCAGAGTCCTTCGCCCACGCACCTGCACCCTCCAACAGCGCCTGGAGTCCACGCCGTTCACCACTGCACCTGCAGAACCGCCAGCAGCGCCCTCCGCAGACCCTCCGCAGCGCACGCCATCCTCCAACCGCACTGCAGCACCCTCCGCCGCGCTTGCAGAACTGCCTGCAGCGCCCTCTTCCCCGCGCCTGCAGACGAACGCCTGCCACGCTAGCCGCAGCAGTGCCCACGGCAGCGACAACAGCCACCCCCGCAGCAGCAGTAGGCGGCGGACTTCACGCCAACAGGCTGCGCAAGCTGCCGGCTGCAGCACCTCCGCCGGAGCTCGTCCGGCCACCTCCGGCCGCCGCGCGACTCGCTGCCACCACCGATTCGAAGCCCTTGATCCAAGGGACCTCCTCCGAGCTTCCCGGGCCCGGCCATCGGCTCCTCGTCGCGCAAGACAACGGGGAAAAATTCCCCTGTTTTGCTACAGTAAAACATTAATTAAAATTTACATTTTCTGCCATTGCCACATTTTAATCATATTCTATTGACTCTGCATTGCAGAAAATATCCTGTAGTTTCTCATAATTGCCATTTCAGCATTGTTCTTGCTTAAACCTTAATCTAAAGGCAATCTTGGCTTGGTTCTTGTCCAAATTGACTACGAACAAACATTTTTAAGTGGCACGAATTTTAATACGTTATTGCCTCCCTGTGGATACGACCCGCTCCTCTGCGAGTGGTTATTTCTTGTTAAAAATTAATTAGTCGATTTTTCCACCACATTAAACTACAAACGACTTAAAAGCGAAAGATCGACCAGTCAGACCTCTGTAAGGCTGAGTATCATCACATGACACCATTTGAAGAGATCGATGTTGATCAACTACCGCCCTTTCCCTTCCCATCAACTATGGTCCTACCCACACCTGAACTTAAACCATTGCCCAAAAATCTCAAATACGTCTTCTTGGGACCTGACCAGACCTTCCCGGTGATTATTAATTCTCATCTAACCAAGGATCAGGAACTCAGGTTGACTGCAACCCTTTCAGAACATCGGGCCGCCATTGGTTGGACCATTTCGGATTTAAGAGGAATTAGCCCCACCTATTGCACCCATAAGATTTACCTGGAAGACGGGGCCCGACCTTCCCGCCAGATGCAGAGACGTTTAAACCCAAACATGTGGGAGGTCATTAAAAAAGAAATTATCAAGTGGCTTGACACCGACATCATCTACCCTATCTCCGATAGCCCCTAGGTGAGCCCCACTCAAGTGGTTCCAAAGAAAGCTGGGCTCACCGTTGTCACCAATGATCATGGCGAATCCATCCCCACCCGCACCACTACCGCATGGCGGGTGTGTATTGATTATAGGAAGCTTAATGAAGCCACTAAGAAGGACCACTTCCCCTTGCCATTCATTGACCAAATCTTTGAAAGATTGGCAAGGCAGAAGTATTTTTTATTCCTGGATGGATATTCAGGATATAACCAAGTCGCAATTGCTCCAGAAGATCAGGAAAATACCACACTCACTTGCCCGTATGGCACGTTTGCATTCTGTCGAATGCCATTCGGGTTATGCAACGCACCTGCGACCTTCCAGCGTTGCATGCTAGCCATTTTTTCAGAAATGGTGGGTGAATACTTGGAGGTCTTATGGATGATTTCTCTGTATTCGGGAATTCATTCGACCATTGTCTAAGCAACTTGGAGAAAATTCTGAAATGATGTATCGAGGTTAACTTGGTGTTAAGTTGGGAAAAGAGCCATTTTATGGTTCAAGAAGGAATTGTCCTCGGTCACATCGTCTCGCATAGGGGTATTGAGGTAGATCGAGCTAAGGTTGATTTAATTTCCAAACTTCCTCCACCTAGTTCGGTCCGGCAGATTCGCTCCTTCCTAGGACATGTTGGCTTCTACCGAAGGTTCATCAAAGACTTTTCCAAGCTTTCAAAACCCTTGACCGACCTTCTAGCCAACGACGCCACATTCCACATGTCTCCTGATTGCATCCAGGCTTATCACACCCTCCGGGATTTAGTCTCCTCCGCACCTGTACTTCAACCCCCAGACTGGTCCCAGGACTTTGAGATTATGTGTGATGCATCAGATTTTTCCATAGGCATTGTCCTAGGACAAAGGCAAGACAAGAAGCCCGTGGTGATCTACTATGCGAGCAAAACGTTGGACGAGGTCCAACGTAATTATACCATCACAGAAAAAGAGTTACTCGCTGTAGTATTTGGACTTGAAAAATTTTGCTCATACTTGCTGAGATCCCACGTGACTATTTACACTGACCATTCAGCCATCCGGCACCTATTGGCCAAAAAGGACGCAAAGCCCAGGCTCATCAGATGGATCCTGCTTTTGCAGGAATTTGACCTGGAAATCCGAGACAAGGCCGGATCGAAAAATGTGGTGGCTGACCACTTGTCGAGACTTCATCCAGACCACATTGGATCCTCCCTACCTCTATCTGATACCTTCCCTGATGAACACATCCTAGCCGTGCAAGACAAGAAAATGCCATGGTATGCCGACTACGTTAATTACCTGGTTATAGGACAAACCCCGCACAGCTGGTCTAGATAGCAATGGGACAGGTTCTTGGCTGAGGCCAGGCACTATTTCTGGGATGTTCCCATGCTGTTTAGTCTCTGTGCTGATCAGATCATCAGAAGGTGTATCCCTGAAGATGAAGTTCAGAGTGTGCTTTCCTTTCGTCATGACCAAGCATGTGGCA
This sequence comes from Thalassia testudinum, assembly GCA_037157565.1. Taxonomy (NCBI): domain Eukaryota; kingdom Viridiplantae; phylum Streptophyta; class Magnoliopsida; order Alismatales; family Hydrocharitaceae; genus Thalassia; species Thalassia testudinum. The sequence continues at coordinate 11,819,877 of JAZHRO010000049.1, read as the reverse complement.
ACCACTTCTCTAGCAAGAAAACAGCTGCAAAAGTTTTGCAGTCTGGATTTTATTGGCCATCCCTATTTAAGGATGCACACATCTTTGCCAAGACTTGCTCACGATGCCAAACACTGGGGACCATGACCAAGAAAGATATGATGCCCCTTCAGCCCATTTTGATTATTGAAATCTTCGACATTTGGGGTATCGATTTTATGGGCCCCTTTCCACCATCAAACGGCTTCGAGTATATCCTGGTCTCGGTTGACTATGTTTCCAAATGGATTGAAGCCGTCGCCACTCGACGATGCGATCACAAGACGGTCGTGGACTTTGTGAAGAAGAACATCTTTTCCCGATTTGGAATACCCAAGGCCATGATCAGTGATGGTGGAAGCCATTTTATCCATTCCCAATTCCATGCCCTACTTAGAAAATACGGGGTAAACCACCGCATTGCCACCCCGTATCATCCACAAACAAACGGGCAGATCGAGGTCTCAAACAGACAAATCAAGAACATTTTACAGAAGACTGTGAGACCTGACAGGAAAGACTGGTCCACACGACTTGATGATGCCCTGTGGGCATACAGGACCACTTTTAAGACCCCGATAGGCATGTCGCCTTATCGCTTGGTCTTTGGCAAAGCATGCCATCTCCCTGTCGAATTGGAACACCGGGCTTACTGGGCTGTCAAGAAATGTAACATGGATCCCCAGTTAGCCGGTGCGCAAAGGACGGTTCAATTATCTGAGCTCGAAGAAATTCGTTGGGACGCCTTTGACAATAATCGGCTATATAAGGAGAAAATGAAAGCCGTCCACGACCGACTCATTCATAGAAAAACCTTTGAGCCGAACCAACAAGTCTGGCTGTTTGATGCACGCCTGAAACTCTTCCCAGGGAAACTTAGGTCCAAATGGACAGGACCATTTCGGGTGGTCAAGCCCTATTCTAATGGGGCAGTTGAAATCGCGGATCTTAACACCGGGCACACCTTTACAGTCAATGGTCAAAGATTGAAGCATTTCCTGGCCCAGGTACCCCCCAAGGAAAGTGTCACCCTCGTTGAGGGCTGACACCAAGCACCGCCCAGCTGGAGACGTTAAACTCAGCGCTTCCTGGGAGGCAACCCAGAGGATTCAGACTGATTTGGTAGTTTACGTCACTCAGGTACTATTTTTTGAACCCTTGTGCATCCATGTATCTGCCAATGAGGACATTGTCCAACTTAAGCATGGGGGGATGGTAAATTGCATAATCCTGAGCTTAATTAATCAGTCTGAATGAATAAATAATTAAAAAAAAAATGAATTTAGGAAGAAAACTTAGGCATTAGAAACTTGTCAATAGTGGGAAATAATACAAAAAGAACTTAAACACTTAGACTTTTCAGGCCTTCAGGCTTAATCAGCCCTGGTGTCCGTTAAAATATGGATTTAGCGGCGAATCCTTGCAACTTTAAGCTATTCTATTCCACCTACTAAATAAGGTAATAAGTATACGACTTATCAACTCACCCTCTAACTCAGGAAAACTTTGAGTCTAAGCATCTGCATACATTTTTGCACAGACTCACTTCTCGGAGATTTTGACAGAAATTGGGTAGTTAATGAACTCTCTAGGGTGGTATGGTTGGCAAGTTGTCGTGGGTAACAGCCCATTGGCAGGTTGTCCAGAACCCAGCCACAGGCCATTTCTTTTTTGCTGCCTCTAGGTACATTTGAGATCAGGGAAGCCACCTACGAAAAAAAAAAGGGGAAGAAGAAAAGAAAATAAACCATACTTCACCGCACAAGTATGGTTGGCAAGTGATCGTGGGTAACAGCCCATTAGTCAGTTGTCTAGAACCCAGCTTAATAATTGCACAAAAAAGACCAAAACACCTAAGGAAGAAGCAGGGAAGTAGTACAAGCCGAGGAGATATACACTGGAAAATCCTTATGTTGACCCCAAATAAAATGAACGTAGGGAGAAAGCTACCAATCGAACAAATACACCTTCAGGCAAAAATTTATTTTCTTTTTCGGTCACTTAGAGGCGTAGAAACTCGAAGTCTGTTTCAATTACCGTTAAGTGAGTCTATCACAACATTCACACCAAGATGCTTAGCACTCAGGGTTTTAACTGAGTTTTGGGTGGCTTGGGTAGCCGTAAAAAGTTACCAACCCACACTGAATTCCGAAAAAAATTCTCAAAAATATATATACATATGTATAGTTATATATACATTAAAGCAAGGATTTGGGCGATTCGTATTTTGGCAGACACCCGGGCGCTGCTTAGTCCTTGTAGATTAAGATCTTCATATATTTCCTCTTATTGACAAGTAATGAAGTGCATAAGCAATTACTTCTTGAATTCTCCAAGGAAATAAAGGCTAGAATAAACATCGCTAGGGACTAGCAAGGAGTAAGCATGGGGGTATCATAACACCACACAAGGGGGTAATAATTATGTTGAATATGGCCCATCTTTAGAATAAAAGGCACAACATAAGTAGAATAGGAGCATTGCATGCATCAAGTACCAAGATTGCTTATAAACTGTATTAATGGCCATTTGTTTAAGCATTTGTCAAAGAAGGCCTCAGATGAGCAATCGGACCGCACGGATGGATTCAGAACGATGAACGGAGTCCAACGGACTCAAGATCGGCCAAATCCGACATCCGGAGCTCCCACAATGGGCCCAAGAAATTCTAACCATTGATTTGGAGATCAACGGCCCAGAGAGCGCCACGTTAGCCCGCCCCCACCGCACGCACATCTTCAGCCGACCAAGGACAAATCTCGGCCGTTGATCTTCGATCGAACGGCCGAGATCCGCGCGCTCGCCCGTGGTCGCCGCGACAAAGCACGGGCGTGGCGCAACGGGTAGCGTGCACGCCTGCATCGCCGCAACGCGCGTTCGAGCCGCGCGGAGCAGATTTTGAAGGCGAGCGGAAGGCACGGAAAAATTGGGCCGCCCGATCAGCAGCGGGCGGCCAGGATCTCGCCACGCGGCGTGACGACAGCCCACGAGCGCCCACGCGCGCGCGCACACCCGGCGGAAACGCGCGCGTGCATGCGCGCCCAAGGTGCGATCTCAGCGCGGGCGAAGAAGGCTCTCAGTCGTCCGATCTTCGATCGGACGGCTCTCGTTCAGCGGCCACGGATCGCGCGAAGAGGAAGACCGGGGCAGGCGGCTGACCGGCGGCAGGAGGGCTTCACCGACGTTTGTGGAAGCGATTTTAGCGACGCTCCGGATGTCGCTAAAGCCCATTCTTCTTTTAGGAAGCCCTTAACTCTATTTAAACCCCCTTCTACCACCATTCAATGCATTCACTCCCCCTTGCAACTACTCCACTCCTCTCTTAGCTAGCTTTAGGCACTATTGTAATCGCCGGAGACGACGAGCCGCCGACGGAACCTCCTCCACCGCCGTGGCTGCCTCGTCGCCCTCCACTCTCTCTCTTTCTCTCTCTCTCTCTCTTTTAAGCTTTCCACTACTTTTGTTGAACCATGTATTTAATGTTGTAAGTTATGAACTACGAATGCATGGTTAATGAAGTTATTTTCCATTCAATTGCCATTTTAATTTCTGTTCAAGTTGCATGATCAAAACCAAGAGCTTTCTAACCCTAAACTCTCTCTCTATCTCTCTCTCGCTTTTCAAAATCGCATCTTTCGCAAGCAAAACTCCGCCTTTTCCGTGACAACAATGATAAGAAAAAATCCGATTTTCATGCCTCCCTGAGACCGACACTCGGACTCACCTCTGTTTACTTATTTTAAAATCGACGTATCAAGTGCAACTATAACGACACCTCTTAACACACACGCACTATGGCACGTCAAGCATCCAGGAAGGGAGAGCCCCACAAAGACCTCTACACGGTAGGGCATCGCCACGGGTTACAGGGTTTCCCCCACCCAACCTTCCTTGTCACTACAGTTCCAAGTAGACTGGTATGTGTGAATTGAGACCTTAAGTCTATCAATTTTATCCTAGTTTGTGCCTTGGATTTCACTTGATTAGAAGTTGATTCAGTTTGTGACCTAATTTTGACATTGATTGACCCACAAAATAGGTCAATATCACTTGACCTGCCCTAAAAGATGAAGAATGAAATCTGAGTCAAGACCTAAAGATCACCTTGAATTGACTCCCAACTTATTAGGTCCATAATTTTAAGATTCAAGTGAGATTTAGAGCCTAATTTTAGGGCTCTTCTTGATTAGATCTTTTCAATCAGGGGCTTGGGTAGCACACAAAATGTGGGAGGGTTAATTTCCTTTGATTCAAGTAAGTGCGAATTAACACTTTAAAACCCTAGAGTAGAAACCCTAATTGGCTCTATTTCAAGTCCAATTTGATCTCAAGATGTACACCTTGGACTTCAAACAAGAAGGTGAGTAGTCTAAGATGTTTAGAATTAAGCATAAATCCCTAGTAGGTACAAGCAATTAGGATAGGGATCTTTAAGCATAATCGTCTCAACTTCAATCAGATGTGAATTTTTCACAAATCAGGAACTTACCTTTTGAATGAAAATTACTAGAAAAGTGAGGCAGGTGATTCCTAATTAATTTGTTTCCTTTTTCTTTCTTCCCAAGATTAAGGGAATGATTATGGAAGAAGAGAGATTACCTACCCTAGGGGTGGTTGATTTACACGGACGATCTCCTCTTGATGTACCTTGCAAAATCACAATCAAATTAAACGGGGCAAGTTAGTGCTCAAATAATAATAGAGAAATATAAGACTAATGTGTGAATTACATGTTGCTCCTTGGCAAAGGTGCCAAAATGTTTGTTAACTATCATCAAGTTTAAAGAAATTGCGTTATAGTACAGTCGACAAATATCTCTCAAACAAATAAAATTTATAAACTCAGAATCTACAATGCAGCCTGAGTTTAACACAAGGAACAAATATAAAATTCACAACATTAATCTTCAATTTGAAGTAAATGAGCATAATAGATGGAACAAGATACAAGATATTCAATGAATAACAATATACTCAAATGATATTCAATAATAAGAAAAAGTATTTCAAGAGTTCACTATGATAAAAAAAAGTTAAGGCAAAATAATGGTGATTTGAATTACCAATTATTAGCCTTAATCAAATATGTATATCACATCTCAATTATATCAAATAAATGAATAGCAGCTTGAATGCTACAGTGATCACATGACAGTTTCTCAAATCAGACGGCTTAAGTGATCATCAGTAAGCATAGGCACAAGGCTTTTAAAGCCTTTCTCTTCTTTAGCTTTTCTTCTTCATGTTCTCTTTCTTTCCTTCTCTTCTTCTTCACTTTAGCTTCTTCTCAAGCCTTCTCTTTCTTCTCTAAGCCTTTTCTTCCTTCACAGCATAGGAAACCAAGTTCCTCAGCAGCTAAGTGTTGGCCGCACACACAAGACCAAGAGAGCAAAACCTTCCCCCGCTCTCTCACAATTTCCCCTCTTCCCTCTCTCTTAAATCCAGCGCATAGTCAGATCCATGTACTCGGGTATTCAGGTCATGTATAGTGTCCAGGCCTGCTTGCGTGGGTCACAAGCAAGGAGTGAAGTAGGTTGGGTTAGTGAGTGAGTGGGTAATGAGGGACCCAATCCCTCGTGACTGGGTGAAGAGGCCAGTTCACAAAATCATAATAAGCATTGCGTCTGCTCTATGCATGCACAATGTGGGACAATCCCTACTGCTTCTTCTCATGTTTGCAGCAGAGGTGAAGCTTCGTCTAATTGGGGGTAAGCTCATAGCTGGAGCCTTTGATTGAGGACTTGGGCATGATCCTGGGGCCAAACCGCAGTACCTGGGAGAGGATTTGACAAAGAATGCAGCTGGAGCTTGAAGAACATGGACGAAGACGATGGCGACAGCGGAGGGCGACAACGATCACCTGAAACAAAAAGGACGACCTCACAGCCACATTAAATCACCTCAGGAGCTTCACCAAAGCACCGCAAAGGTGGTGGTGGGTGTTTCGTGGTGTGAGGATGCATGTGGTGGTCGGACAGTGACGGAGATGAAGGCGAGAAGGTGGGTTGTTCGGTGGGTTGTGTGAGTGAGTGAAAGGCATAATAAGGATGGGGGTTTGGTTCGCAGAGGTGAGGGAGAGGTTATGGACTTGGTGGCGAGTCATTTGGTGGATTGTGGAGGTGTGGAGGACTTACCGGAGGTGCGGCCAGAGATGGAGAAGATGACAGCGTGTGGTGGTGTTGGTGGTTGGATTGAGTGATAAAAGAGATAGAAAGAGAGTAGAGGAGAAGATGAGTCTAACTAACCTAAACTAACGGTCGAAAGGGGTAGAATGGCACCGGTTATGGTATGGCCAATGCTGGAGAAGGGAGAGAATGGCGAGGATGAAGGTGTAAGGAGACCCTCGCTGGTATTGCGAGTGGAGGAAGAGCTTGAGGAAGATGAATTGGCTGACTATGGTTTGTGGTGGCCGACGAAGAAGGAGGACGGAGGGGCTCACTAGAGCTTGCGGAGAGTTTGGCCGGAGAGAGGGGAAGAAGGTGGAATCCGATCCAAAACCTAGCTAAGGAGGTGAGGAACTTGATGTAGAGCCTTTTATAGGCCTTTAGGAGGCCCTCCAAGCAAGGAAAGAAGCTCTCAAGCTTCGGGATTTCGTACATGTGGGGTACCCACATCTTCCATGCGTTCGCATGGGAAATTGGGAAGGAAATAGGATTCAAGTCTGGTCTCAATTGGAAGAGAATTCCTCAATGAATCTTTCTTTCAATTTTGGGACTGATTGATTAAGAATGGAGAGGTAAATCCTCACTCGAATCTCAATGGTGGAGCTTCTATTCACTCCAATGGAGGTATGAACCTATTTGCAAAGATGATGAGAAACTTAGGGACCTATTTGCAATAATTTCAAAAGCTAGGGGTTGGGTAAGATAGAAAAGAGTATGACTGGACTGAAATGCAAACTAGGTTAAAATGATCTTTGATTGAACCCAAAGTTTGGTACAAACATAATTTGAACCTGAGGAACTTGATGGTAAAGTAAGATTTTGGTTTTGACTAAGTTTGATTGGGCAATTTGCGTAGAAATCCAAATTAGGGCAACTTCCTGTTTGAGACTCTCTTTTAGGTCAAAATGGGTTCCAATAGTCAAATCAAGGATGCCAAATCTTATAAAATATTTTTCTATGATTTTTAGATGATTTAGATGAATTTTATCCTAACCAGAACCTCTATTAATTAAGCAAGTTTGAAATTAGGGTTTTGTGTGTCCATTAATTCTCGAAATGTGTAAAAACTCATTTCTGTCTGTTTGAACCCTCTTGTTAGTCATTAATGCTCATTTGACCTTCATTTGACCCCTAGGAAATCCCATGATTACTCTGCATTTATGATCTTCTGTTAAAACTACATATTTAACCCTATTTTAATGCATTCTTCTTAGAAAGGATATGTAGTGAATTGACTCTCCGATGATTATATAGGAGCATTTGTCTATTGATTCTAACTAATTAAAGCTAGTTATGGCTGATGATGACATTATCATCATGCTTACATGCACCCAGTAGGATATTTAGATATCCTAGGAGACAAGCATCGAGGAGACGATATGTTATTACATATCTTCGAGGGGAATTTCCCACCTCTCCGCACCGGGAACTCGTCCAATCAACTTGTGTTGTCGAGCTTCTCCTAAGCTAGATCTTTGAGATGACTTTTCATAGTAGAACACTTTTGGCAGATTTTTCTTTATTAAGTGCACTGAACCAGACTAAGTGTGTGATTTTTTGGGTGCTTAGGTTACCAAGTCCCGCAAACCAAAGGGGAGGCAACGGGGTCAAATAATTTCTAAACCTTAGACCTAATACATCAACTTTGCACTTTCCTCAACCTCTTGAGGACTAATCTAGATCTTAACGGATACATGAATGTTTAAGCCCTAAAATAAGCCTAAGAGGCCTAAGATCGGCGCTCATACTAATCTCCTTGTCTCTTTGTTATCTCAGGACTTAACTTTTTTTTCTTTTTGGTTAGGTCTAAAACTTTGTAACTTTCATAATCAAGTGCGAATGACTATCAATTTTTATTCTTGAATGTTTCTCCCTTTTGACATTTAAACTCTCTCCTCTTTTCCTCCTCATGAATGATATGCAATCAATTCTCAAAATTTTCCTCCCCTTTCTCCATTTTTTTGTTCTTTTTCAATTTTTTATTTTTTTATCAATTTTTGAATATGTATTTTTTTGTGAGAGCCCCTCAAAAACTTTAATTTCCATGTGTTTTCACTTTAACACCCCCCCATGCCTAAGTTTTGCAATGTCCTTGTTGTAAGACAAAGAGTAAGAAATCAACTTGGTTCAAGGATTAGAACAGGATCAAAGGGTGGGTGAATGGGTCGAGATGATTGTTGCGGATGATTTCAAGCTTTGATACAAGTACCAAAGGTGGAGTCAACTGTTCTATAGTTGAACTTCAAAAGTGCAATAGGAGTGTAGCTCAAAAGATGATCAAAAGGGTCTCGAATTTTTGGAATGACAGGTTGCCTCCCATTAAGTGTTAAATTCAATGCCTTCAGTTGAGCAGAAGGTGATCAAGGGGAAGGGGTGGTCAAATTAGAGGAGTGTTGTAGAACAAGCACCTTAATCAATAGCCTGGTTGGTCTAACCAGGTGCTTGTTCAGATCTACAGGCTGATGATGTAGCCCAAACACAATTAGTTTGATAGGTTGATGGATGTGAATCAAAAGATGTGGAGCCCACTAGATGCTTTGAAGCTCAAATGGATATGGAAGTGAAAATTCAAGGTTTGGCTGAGTTGGTTCAACCTGGTCAGAGTAGGGATCCTTAAAAGAAAACAAGGCTGAAAAGGATGTAGGAACCCTACAGGTAGGATCAGAAAAGGATAGGACATGATTATTGATCTAATCAATGTCCGAAACCCGATCAAAGGATGGAGGAGAATCATATGCAATCGGATCAGAGAGAGGTGAATCAGAGTAGAAGTTGATTTTGGTGGCAGGTCGAGGTTGGGAACGGGTTCTAGAAGGCTCTGGATGTAGATCAAAAGGTGTGGCTTTTATGAGATCTATCTGTGTTGAGAGCTCCTTTAAAGAGGATTCAAAGGTAGGTTCATCTACAGAGTCTTCATGAAGCACATCAAAATCAAAGGTAAATGCCTGGAGAGTGCTTATAGGATCATGGAAGTCTGAGTCAATAAAAGATTCGAAGTCTAGATTGCAGACACTCTCGGCACTTACTGTTTCTGATTCCTGTAGATAAAAAAGGAATGATTCCATCTCAATGGAACTTGATTTTGAATCAATGATCTCAGGATCAAGGTCCTCAGAGCCAGAGTCAAAGAATGGGTATTGGATGCTGAGGTCATAAATTGGTTTGTAGTCGTCACGAAACAACGATTCTCCAGAATTAGAGTAAGATTCAAAATCATTGAAGAATTTGTGAAGATTAGTTTTTAAACCTGATTCTAGAATAGAAGTTCCACCATAGAATGAATCAAGATGTGTAGAATCAGCAACTGGACTTGGATCTAACCTAATTTCTAATTCTAAGCTCAAAAAGGTGTCCTTATTAGTCATGGGCTCAGGTTCTTGGTTCCTAGGGTAGACCCAATCGAGTCCTAGCTCTTCCAACCCCTCAGTTTCTGTATCATAGATCGGCATGACTTTCGAAAAATCAATTCATATCTCTAAGGTGGTTGGAGAGGTGTAATCATCAAATATAGGCCCACAATCATAGTCTAGATTCAAAATCTGATTCCCATCAAATTGGGCCTCATGATTTCCCACATAGGCTCGAATCCAGATTCTAGGTTAAATGTAGGTGTTGGGTCACTAGAATCTTGACTAGGTTCTATTGGGATCAGAATCACTTTAGAGAACTACCTTAATAGAATAAGGAGTGGAATTTACATTCTCGAGAGGTTCTGGCTCAATCTCATCATCACAGGTGTCGAGGAAATCTAGGTTTGATGGACCATCTCCATGATTTTCTAGTGCTAATTTGGAATCGAAAACACTTGCAATCAAATCCTCCCAACCCATCTCAAGATTAGGCGGATCAATCTGCACATAATTTGAATTAGATTCCATCTGGGTTGGGGGTCTACAACAACCTTGATTTTCGAACCCAGGATTTGGGAAATCATATTGATCCTTAATGTTGCTCCAAGGTTTTTCATCAATTTCAAAGAGGATGTATGGGTATTTTTGATTGATAGTTTCATACACCGTATTTAGTAATTTTCCTCGTTTCTCCATGAGACCTTGGTGTTTTTCCAAAAGTGGAGGATCTGACCAACATTGTAGATACTTATTGCTATGTAATTTCTTCAATTCAATATATTCTAATATGAGATCATCTCGGGTTGAACCATGTGCCAATATCATTCGAACACAGTTCACAATGAATTTTGTTATTTCTAGAACATTAACTGAAATCCTGATAATTGAATTTGAGGTTCTCCCATGATCTTCATAATGTTTAAGGCCATCCTCAATCATTCTATCTTTCATGCACCTTCGGGATTTCCTAATTGGTCTTCCTAAATTGCCAGGTTGCATTTTCAAATTAGGTGGTGGATTAGGATGTAGAATCAAATTCAGGTTCAGATTGAAGTAATCAGATCAGATCAAAAATCCCTGTAGAAGATCTAATGAGGTCTCTTAGGTTAAAAACCTAATGACCTTCCTGTGTATGTGCTCTATAGAAGGGATGAGGGGCTGGAAGTGAATTGGACCCAATCAAGGCACCCAAAGATTTTTGCATGACTAAGGCAGTTTCGAGGTGGATGATACCTCTGAATAAAAAATCCGCACACCTGAGAATTACCTAGGCAGCCAAGAAGGGAGAGTCCCGCAAAGACCCCTACATGGTAGAGCATCCCCATGGGTTATAGGGTTTCCTCCACCCGACCTTCCTTGTCTCTGCAGTTCCAAGTAGACCGGTATGTGCGAATTGAGGCCTTGAGTCTACCAATTTTATTCCTAGTTTGTGCCTTGGATTTCACTTGATTAGAAATTGATTCAATTTGTGACCTAATTTGGAGGTTGATTGGCCTACAAAGTATACCAACTTCACCTGATCTGCCCTAAAAGATGCAGAATGAAATCTGAGTCAATATCACCCTGAATTGACTCTCAGGTTATTAGGTCCACAGTTTTAGGGTTTAAGTGAAATTAGAGCCTGATTTTAGGGTTCTTCTTGATTAGCTCTTTTCAATCAAGGGCTTCGGTGGCACACAAATGCAAGAAGCTTAATTTCCTTTGATTTAGGCAAGTATGAACTAACACTTCAAAACCCTAATGTAGAAACCCTAATTGGTTCTATTCCAAGTCCAATTTCATCTCAAAATATACACCTTGGACTTCAAACAAGAAGTGCGTAGTCCAAGATGATCAGAATTAAGCGTAAATCCCTAGTAGGTACATGAAATTAGGGTAGGGATATATAAGCAGAATCGTCTCAACTTCAATCAGATGTGAATTTTTTCGCAAATCAGAAAACTTGCCTCTTAAATGAAAATTACTATGAACATAGGGCAGGTGATTCCAAATTGGTTTGTTTCCTTTTTCTCTCTTCCATAGATTAAGGGAATGATTATGGAAGAAGATAGATTACTTGCCCTGGGAGTGGTTGACTTGTGCGGAAGATTTCTTCGTGATGTACCTCGTAAAATTACAATCAAACAAATAGGGCAAGTTAGTGCTTAGATAATAATAGAGAAAGATAAGATCAATGTGTGAATTACACGTTGCTCTCTGGCAACGGTGCCAAAATATTTATCATACTTTCCGTCGAGTTTTAAGGAAATTGCATTGTCGTACAGTTGACAAATAGCTCAGAAACAGATAAAATTTATGATTCAGAATCTACAATGGAGTTCGAGGTTGAACATAGGGAGAAAATGTGGAATTCTCAACAATAATCGCATTCAGAATCAATAAGCACAATGAATTGAGCATAAATAGAGAAACAAGATATTCAATGAATAATAATATACTCAAATGATATTCAATACTAAGCAAGAGTATTTCAAGAGTTCACTATGATAAAAAGAGATCAAGACAAAATAATGGTGATTTGAACACCAATTATTACCCCTAATCAAGAATGCATATTAGACATCTCAATTAAACCAAATAACCCAACAGAAGCTTTAACGCTACAGTGATCAGATGTTAAGCATGTGGATCAAATGACTTAAATGTCTCCTTAGTAAGCACAAAACCTTCTCTTCTCTTCTTCAACTCTCCTTCTTCTCGTCTCTCCTTCAGACCCTCTCCTTCTTTAAGCCTTTTCTTCCTTAGCACAAGGCCAAGGCATGCATAGCACAAGGGGCCTTCAGCGACTAAGTGTTAGTTGCATACACAGAGGAGCAAAACCCTTCCCCCTCTCTCACAATTTTTCTCCACTTTCTTTCCTCTCAAACCCCACCAAGCATATAGTCAGATCTGGGTATTCAGGTCGAGAACATGGACCAGGGTCACCGGTGTGTGTGGTGATAGAGGTGTGCATAATAGGTCGGGTTAGTGGGTAAGATGGGTGTGAGGGACCCGACCCCTCATGTTACTGAGCGAAGAGCTCAGGGCACAAAAACAATATATGAGTAGTTGCTCGCCCTTCGCTCCATTAGGTGGTACTATCTTAGTCCCCTTCCTTCTCACAGTAGCAGCAATACGTGATTCTCCCAATCGCGACTAGAGATGAGGCTAGCAGCTTCAATTGGTAGCCTGGGCGTGTACTTGGAATAGCTCCACGTGACCTGGGAGATGATTTGATGAAGAATGCGGCTGGAGCTTGACGAACATGGTCAGAGACGATGGCGCGGTGGCGGAGAGCGGCGAACACCTGAAATCACAAGAATGGCCTCACAGCCACATTAAAATACTTCAGGAGCTTCGTCAAAGCATGGTGAAGTTGGTGGCGGGTGTTTTGCAGTGTGAGGATGCGTGTGGTGGTGTGTCAGAGTCAGAGAGGGTGGATAATGAAGGAGGTGTTTGGTGGAGCGATTGGCGCAGCAATCCCCTCAATTTCTTGAGGGGTTTTGCTCGCATGGTCACGGCGGAGGTGTAGGAAGTGTTGGCGAGGCGTTTGGTGCGGTGGAGCATCAGGGAAACCTCATCGGAGGGTGGCCAGACATGGAGAAGATGGAGGCGTGGAGGGTGTATCGGTGATTGAATTGAGTGATAAAGGAGAGGGAAAGAGAGTAGGGGAGAAGAAAAACCTAACTATCCTAATCTAATTGGACGAAAGGGGAGGAAGACGTCAGGTATGGTATGGTCGACATCGTGGAAGGTGAAGTCTCTGTTGAGGGAGAATGGTAAGGATGAAGGTGGAAGGAGGCGCCTGTTGGTATTGTGAGATGCAGAGGAGCTTAAGGAAGAAGAATCGACTGACTATGGTTTGTGGCAGTCGACGAAGAGGGTTGATGGAGAAGCTCGCTGGAGCTACAGTCGGAGACGGTCGAAGAAGGGTTTTTGGTGAAGAATTTAGGCCTGAACTGACCTAAGGAGGTAAGGTTTGCATCAGGGGATCTTTTATAGGCCTCAAGAGGCATTCCAAGCTTGGAAACTAAGCTTGGAGATTTCGTGAAATAGGAAACCCACATTTTCAAATTGTTTGCATTAGGTTTTGGGCAAGACTTAGAGCCTAAGTGCGGCTAAGATTGTAGGGGATTTCTTTAGGAGTTCCCCTTCCAATTTTGGAAGAGATTGGGCATGAAATCAGGGAGAACTCATTGATTGAAGGTCAACTGTAGGTGTGTTCACACGGCAATGGAGGCAGGGGCCAAGACAATGAAGTTAGGGGGTCTTTGTAAGGATTTTCGAAAGTTGAGGGGCTATTTGAGAGAAAAAGAGTTAGATTGGACCAAAATGCAAAGTAGGTAAAGATGATCTTTGATTGAGCCCAAATTTTGGTAGAAACCTAATTTGGACCCAAGAAATCTGATAGTGAAGTCAGATTTTGGTTTTGACCAAGTTTACCTAGGTAATTTACACAAAAACCTAAATTAGGGCAACTTCCCGTCTGAGGCTCTATTTTAGGTCAAAATGTGTTCCAATGGTCAAATCAAGGATACCAAACCTAATAGAATATTTTTCTTTGAATTTTAGAAGGTTTAAGTGTATTTTATCCTAAACAGAACCCTATTAATTAAGTAGGTCTAAAATTAGGGTTTCGAGTGTTGTTTTAACTCCTAAAGTTCACAAAAACCCGTTTCTGTTTGCACGGACCCTCTTTATTAGTCATTAACGAACATTTGACCTTAGATTAACCCCTAGGAAACCCCATGGTTACTCTACATTTATGATCTTCTATTAAAACTGTTGATTTAACCCTGATTTAATGCATTCTTCTCAGAAAAGATATTCAGTGAATTACAACTCTTTAGCGATTATGCAGGACCATTTGTCCATTGATTCTGACTAATTAAAGCTAGTTATGGCTGATGATTACGTTATCATCATTGATGCATCCCCCCTCCGATGAAAATTTGGAAAGTGTCCAGCAGCCTGTGGATCCAGAAGAAGCATGCAAGACGGTGATGCCACCCGACCACGATGGTTTCGTTCGTAGCACGAGGAGAGCTCACACCTTATTGAGCTAGTATGAGAGGAAAAGAGCATCATCATTTGGTGTCATCGATCAACTGAAGTGAAGGATCGAGATGCTACAGTGGCGAGATGAGGAGAGGGAAAAAAGAGAGGCACAGATGAAAGATCAAATGTATGCCATGCTATCTCAGTTCTGTGAGATGGATGAAATGCAAACACAATTGAATAAGTTAGATGCAATGTAGACTCAACTGATCAAGACAGATGAAAGTACTCAGCAGCTTCTACTTCTTCAGTAGAAGGGTCAGTTCTAGCATCCATCTTCATTTCATACCCATCATTAGGATGACAACGATATGGGTGGGGCTGGTGGTATAGGTGCACCAACATCTCAATTTTCCGTGTTTTCTTTTTTAGGCTCACCCATTTTGGGTATGTGGGGCTAGTCTGTATTATACGTTTACTTATTTTCATTATTTGTAAACAATATGTTCTCTTCTCTTCTTGTTGTATCTTATTATGTACTTCGAGATGGTCTATCATTTATCTTCTTCTGTATAGTTTGAAAATCAATCTTGTTATACATTTTGAAATTTAACTTTACATTATTATAATGTTGTATCTCTCCCTTTCAGCCTAATTATCATGTGTCTTAGGTACTAATATTATTTATTTTGATGTTTTATGCAAGATTCTATTTTGTTATAAAGTTATTTGAAGATTAAATGTTCATCAAATTTCATGCTAGAAGATTTGAATGGTGATGAAAGAAAGCTCCCATGATGGTGAAGATGTTGGTTGAAGAAAAGGGAAGATCTAAGAAGATCACATTTGATGAATCTAAGCCTCTCCTACATTTTAGTTTATGTTCTTACAAGTTCTTTAGAATTTTTTTTTAAGAGCCAAATGCACCTATACATACACATTTAATTCTAAGTACCTAAACACAATTTTTCTAAAACCTATTATGTGCATAAAATAAAAATAAAACTTCTAGAGGATCGGTTATAATAATTATAATTTACTTCTCTCCAAAAAATGTAAAATAAAACTTCTAGAGGATTGGTTATTAAAATACTTTTTAATATAATTCACCCTCCTGTTGTATAATTATCATTGGGTTTTTTATGTGAATATCACTACTTTGAAATTATTTAAATGTCATTCAATTCACTATATTTATAGATATGCCATTAAAAAAGTATCGCCATTTTTCTATTTGCCACTCCATCATCTGTTAAACATAACGATTGTGGAATGAAATGTAATGAAAAATTACTTTTTAGATAATTTATTTTTTATTCCTTAAATTTTTTTTGTCGTTAAATTTTATTTTTTTAATTTTCACCCCCTCCCTCCCCTCCCCCCTCGCTAGTTCACCTCCCTTCCTCCTCACCTCTGACCACCTCCTCCACCCCCACTCGCCCCCTCTCTCACGTGGGAGTCGCGTGGTAGACCTCCAAACATCTGGGGGTTATTTTGTAATTTCTACGCATCTCTTATAGTGTCTCGTAGTGTCTATGAATTCTCTAAACTCTAAGGGGCCTTCCCATAGTTTTTGCACATTGTCCAACCCATGTAGGGATCCCCGCATATTTTCTCTCTTCTCGCAAGGGGGCTGTGTAACGACCCGGTTCCCGAGTCCCTACGAGACACGAGAACCGGACCGACTCGACTAATCCCAAGACCTAGTCGTCCAACGAGGAAGTAACCAAAAGAGCAGTAAAATAAACCACATTCAGCATGAATATAACTAACAGTAAGAAAGTACAGCAGTAAGGAAAGAAACTACTACAGTATATACCACCACAACAGTAGAACAACATTTATCATATACATGAACTGCAGGTAAAGAAAAGTACAGCGGAAACAAGAACTACTCACTATAACGGAAACAAAGAGGTACAAAAGACAGTGGTAACTCTACTGGACCCTACTTGGCCCAGCGTCCTCTGCAGCCGCTGACCCTGGCTGCTCAACACCTAGTCCTGAAAAAGGTAACGAGTGTAACACGTCAGCAAAAAGCTAAGTAGAGCGGCAACTAAAACTAAAGACAACAGTAGAGTATACAGTAGCTGTTATGTTCTATTACTTTCTTTATTCACATCTTTCAATTGTCTCACTATTTCATTTATTCCTCAGATCTTTTACTTGATCTCGAATGTTCCTCGTGGGAATGATCTTGATTGCAGTCTTTTCCAAAAAAGTAGAAGTAGCACGTGGTTCTCTCCTGGCCGGGAGAGTCCCCCGTGGTGATCCTACCCTCAGTCAACCACCCCAAGGTCACTGGCCTTTCCCGGGCGGTAGGAGATGCTGCAGTCGTAGTCCTTCAGGAGCTCCAACCAACGTCTCTGTCTCATGTTGAACTCCTTCTGGTCAAAAAGATACCTAAGGCTCTTGTGATCTATAAAAATCTCGAAGGTCTCACCGTACAAGTAGTGCCTCCAGGTCTCCAGCGCGAAGACAACAACTGCCAACTCTAGGTCGTGGGTAGGGTAGGTATGCTCATGGGGCTTCAGTTGCCGCGAAGCGTAAGCGACAACGTGACCCCTCTGCATGAGCACACCTCCTAACCCCTGCAAGGAAGCGTCCGTGTACACAACTAACCCGCCACTACTGTCAGGAATGGTGAGCACGGGAGCCGAGGTCAACCTCTCCTTCAGCTCCAGAAAACATGCCTCACAGGCATCTGTCCAAGCGAAAGGCACGTCCTTTCGGGTCAATTGTGTCATAGGACGCGCAATCTGCGAAAATCCTCTGATGAACCGTCTGTAGTAGCCAGCTAGTCCCAGGAAACTGCGGATCTCAGTGACTGAACGTGGTCTCTCCCACCTGAGCACTGCCTCGACCTTGGCTGGGTCCACCGCCAGGCCGTCTCCAGAGATCACATGACCCAAGAAGGTCACCTCCCTCAACCAGAACTCGCACTTGCTGTATTTGGCGTATAGCCTGCATCGCCTCAGAGTGTCCAAAACCATCCGCAAGTGCTGTCCGTGCTGCGTCTGATCTCTAGAATAGATGAGTACATCATCTATGAAAACCACCACGAACTAGTCCAAGTACGGTCTAAACACCCGGTTCATTAGGTCCATGAAAGCAGCGGGGGCATTGGTCAGCCCAAACGGCATGACCAAAAACTCGTAGTGTCCATACCGCGTGCGGAAAGCTGTCTTGGAGACGTCGGTCTCCCTGATCCTCAACTGGTGGTATCCAGACCTCAAGTCTATCTTGGAAAACACCGTGGCACCCCGCAACTGGTCAAACAAATCGTCGATCCTCGGCAGTGGATATCTGTTCTTGATGGTGACCCTGTTCAGCTGTCGGTAGTCCACACAAAGACGTAGGGTCCCATCCTTCTTCTTCACAAACAGTACCGGGGCTCCCCAGGGAGACGCACTGGGCCTCACGAAACCTTTCTCCAGAAGGTCCTGCAACTGAGACTTGAGCTCTCGCAGCTCAAGCGGTGCCATCCTGTATGGCGCGGTGGAGATGGGGCTGGTCCCTGGTACTAGTGAGATCTCAAACTCGATCTCACGCTCGGGCGGTAGTCCTGGTAACTCGTCTTGAAACACGTCAGGGTACTCTCTGACCACCAGGATGCTCTGGAAGTCTGCCATGGGGCTGGGCTCTGCCACCACACAAGCTAGGAATCCCTCACACCCCTGGCTCAAAAGTCTCGCCGCCCGAAGTGCCGAAATGCACCTGAAACCTCCGTCCACTGGCTATCCATGAAACTCGAAAGAAGTCAACTCCAGAACGGAGAAGACGATCTTCCTCTCAAAACAGTCCACCAAGGCGTGGTAAGCGGACAGCCAATCCATCCCCAGAATCACTCCAAAGTCCTCCATCTGTATCATAATCAGGTCAGCTGGCAGGCTATGTCCCCCGACGCTGACCTCGCAATCCGTGTACACCTCCTCAGCTACAAACAGCTGGCCACTCGGACCTCTGATTACGAACGGATTCTCTAACAGTGTATAATCCTGGTCCAAACTAATTGCGAAACTGGCTGCGACAAACGAGTGCATAGCGCCGGAATCGAAAAGCGTGTAAACGAGTCTGCCAGAAACTGAAACCATACCTGCTACCACCGATCCCGAAGCTCTGGCGTCCCTATGTGTGAGGGCGTTGATACGCCCCTCGGCTCTAGGTGCGGACGAAGCAGCCACACTCTGCATCGGACGGTTAGGTGCTGGCCGGTACCCTCCTCGCGACTGCTGTCCTCCTCCTCGCGCCTGGGAACTACGGCCTCCTGCGCACCCTCCAGTGCTCTGCGCGGGGAGTATCTGCTGACCTCCTGCCCTAGATGGGCAGTCCCTCCTGATGTGGCTCGGCTGGCCACACTGGTAGCAGAGGGGAACCCGACTCCCGCCCTCAGTGGGTCCCTGCTGTCGACTAGGCGGGGGTCCGGTGCTGGCGACTGGCCCCTGTCGAGGGCCCCCAAAGGCCACTGATGGCCTTGCAAAACGTGACGGCTCTCCTGCGGATGCCACGTGTCTCCGTTCTCGTTGGCCCTGTGAGAAGTCTGGCTGAAAGGGCCTCTTCCGCCCGCCGTCGGTGTCTCGCACGGACGGGTTGGTCTCCTCGTAAGTCATAGCTGCCTCTACCACCCTCGAAAACGTAGGCAGCTTCAGGGGTTTGACATACCCCCAGATCGCAGGCCGGAGCCCCTCGGTGAACCTCCAAAGGCGCTCCTCCTCAGTGGCTACCGCTGTCGCTGCAAAGCAGGACAGCTCCAAGAAACGCGTGCGGTACACGCTCACAGTCATCGTCCCTTGGCGAAGAGTGTGGAACTCCCGCCTCCTCTGGTCCTGCCACGTCTGGGGAAAGTACTGCTCGTAGAAGAGGGTGACGAACTGGTCCCACGTCGGCTCGTCCCTCTCCTGTCCCCGGATCGCCCTCCACCACCGGTGTGCCGCACTCTCCAGCTGGTACGTGGCAAAGGCCACGCGGCACTCCACCGGGGGGCAAAGGGTGTAGAAGATCTTCTCCAGCTGCTCAAGCCAGTCTTCTGCCTCGGTCGTGTCCTCATCCCCCTTGAAGGAGGGGGGCTTCAGCTTCCGGAACTGTCCGAAAAGCTCAAAGTGGCGCTGTAGGGGAGGTGCTGGTGCACCTCCAGGTGAAGGTGCCTCGTGTACAGAAGTGTCGGAGGAAGGTGGGGGCGGCAACGGCCCATCCCCTCCCTCGTGTCCAGCGCGTGGTCCCACAGAGGACTCCCCCTCTGCAGCCCCAGGAGGAGGTGCTCGGGGCGGTGGGTGGAGCTCCTCTCGTACAATATCTCGTATCAGTCTGGCGAGGTCCTGGGCCTGGATGCCCGGGAGTGGTGGCTGGTCCACCGAGACGTCAACAACAGCACGTCCACCTCGCCGACCTCGCCCTCGGCCACGCCCGCGGCCAGTCTCGCAAGTCCCGTGACAAGGCATCTCCTGCAAGGAGATGCGAAACAAAATGAAAACGTCAAACAGACGGTACCAAACGAAACTTCTAAGAGCTCATGTCAAGAGATATGTTGTGGTGGCTACTCTAGCTATAAACATGTGAATTGGTTATTTTCCAGTCAGTTGATTCACTTCTCGGGACGACCTTGCTCTGATACCATCTTGTAATGACCCGGTTCCCGAGTCCCTACGAGACACGAGAACCGGACCGACTCGACTAATCCCAAGACCTAGTCGTCCAACGAGGAAGTAACCAAAAGAGCAGTAAAATAAACCACATTCAGCATGAATATAACTAACAATAAGAAATTACAGCAGTAAGGAAAGAAACTACTACAGTATATTCCACCACAACAGTAGAACAACATTTATCATATAACATGAACTGCAGGTAAAGAAAAGTACAGCGGAAACAAGAACTACTCACTATAACGGAAACAAAGAGGTACAAAAGACAGTGGTAACTCTATTAGACCCTCCTCGGCCCAGCGTCCTCTGTAGCCGCTGACCCTGGCTGCTCAACACCTGGTCCTGAAAAAGGTAACGAGTGTAACACGTCAGCAAAACGCTGAGTAGAGTGGCAACTAAAACTAAAGACAACAGTAGAGTGTACAGTAGCTGTTATGTTCTATTACTTTCTTTATTCACATCTTTCAATTGTCTCACTATTTCATTTATTCCTCAGATCTTTTACTTGATCTCGAATGTTCCTCATGGGAACGATCTTGATTGCAGTCTTTTCCAAAAAAGTAGAGTAGCACGTGGTGCTCTCCTGGCTGGGAGAGTCCCCCGTGGTGATCCTACCCTCAGTCAACCACCCCAAGGTCACTGACAGACGTAACGGTGACTATGGCACGCGCGATAAATGCACAGGTAGCTAACCCATACTGGCACGCAGTCAGTCGTTTCCGTTAACGGGTGCGCCCAAAGCTCAGCACGGAACCAGTCCAGGGCAGAGCCCTCTCAGTAACAGGGGTCCAACCCCTCCACAGTAACCAAACTGGGGCCTTGCCCCTCCACAGTCTGCGCACCCTCGCCTGACTACCCTGGTTTGCCCCAGCAGGCCTAACAAGTCGGTGTGGGAGGCTAGCAGAACCCCGGGAACCGTGGGGTAGCTAGTACCTCCCTACACTAGTAGCTCTCCTCAGTACTACGTATGCGAGGGCCAGCAAGTCGGTACAGAGTGGCCAGTCCTAACCCTGGGTCCCCAGGGCGGCTGGCTCCACTCTGCATTAAATAGGGGGACAGTTGCTCTCCTTGGTACTCCGTACTCAAGGGCCAGCTCACTTCCCAAATACTATTCCATTCACTTTCCAGGAGTTCTACTCCTACTTCCCCGTAGGGTTCCATCCTTTTTACTCAAACATCCAGGTTTCACTTTCCAGTTTCACATTCTTACAATCCATGTTCTCAACCACGTTATTTATTCACAACAGGCAGCTGTTAATTCAAATTACAGACAGCTTTATATCTCTTTCCATTTTCCAAGACTGCAGTATTATACATTCCACTAGTTTTCCCATCCTAGGATTCATGCCATATCCTAGGATCTATCATACAATCTAGTTTTCCAGTCCTAGGATTCATGCAACACCTAGGAGCTATCATTCCATCTATTTCTCATTCCTAGGATTCATGCAATGTCCTAGGTTCTATTTATGATTCCATAATTTAACAGATTTTATTAATAACTTAAAGCCACTCTACCAGGTACAACGGGAGAAATGGGGGCGTGATCGGGAATCCCACGTGCCTCCGCGACTCCCGAGACTACAATAGAATGGGGTCCTATCACAAGGATCAAACACAAGGAGTGTCTCAAAACAGTGTATAGCTACTGTAGACGGGTAGAGGAATTAATTCTGAAAGGAACGCAACTCGAATCGCGGAAAACGGAACCCGAACGAGCCCTAAACGGGTCAAAAACGACGACACTGTGCAAAATCAGACGTCTGGAAGAACTGGAACTTCTTCCAGACGTTTTAAAAAGTGGATCAGAGAATTACTTGCTCAGCGTGGTTTCCCAGACGTCCAGAAGTCTGCGGGGACGTCTGGCCTAGCTCCCAGACGTCCGATGGTCACCCCGGACGTCTGGAGGTCGCTCCCGCCATCTGGTACACAGCCAGCCGTCTGATTCGCGTTGGATGGCGAATCACCGACCCTGCGCACACCCATCTCCCTCCCTCAGTACGGTCAGTCGACAGGAAGGAAGAAGAAGACGGAAAACTCACCTTTCAGACGTCTGGATGGTCTTCCAGACGTCGCCCTCGCCGTCTGGCTATCAACCCAGACGTCTGATTCTGGAAATTCTTCCAGAATCAGGGCGCCACTCGGCCGCCGCTCACGACGTCGCCCGCGTCGCACCTCGCGCGCCTGCTGCTCAGACCGCAGCAGTCCCCCCTCCGCGTCGCTCCGCACCCCCTGCGCCCTCCGCCGGCCGGCCTTAGCAGCCTCGGCGAGCTCGCCCTCACGGCAGAGCTCCGCTCTCGCACGCAGCACCTCCTCCGCGCTCACTGCGGCCGCCGCTGCCGCCCTCACGCTCACTGGCTGAAGGAGAAGAGGGAGGAGACGGTGGAGACGACGGGAGGGAGCGTGTGGCCTTTTAAGGCCGCGCGAGGAGGAGAGAGAGGACGCGGCAGGTGTCTGCAGCCGCAGAGAAAGAGGGAATAAGCGAATATCCGGTCTGCGCGCTCAGGCGCGCAGACGACCCGCGCGTGTCAAAATTAACGGATTTCCAGACGTCTGGAAACGATCCCAGACGTCTGGTCAGACGTCTGGATGTGATCCCAGACGTCTGGTACGACGTCTGGGCCACCTCCCAGACGTCTTAAAAGACGTCTGGGGCACATGTTTGTTACAGGCTGGGAGCAAGTTTCTACTCCCTTAGTTATGTTCAAGAAGAGAGGAGGTGGTTGAGAGGAGGTGGTGGTTAGAGAGGGGGCGAAGGTTGGGGAGTGGGGGTGGAGGAGGTGGTCAGAGGTGAGGAAGGGAGGTGAACTGGCGAGGGGAGGGGAAGAGGGAATGGGTGAAAATTAAAAAAATAAAATTTGACAATAAAAAAATTTGAGGACTAAAAAAATAAAATTTTAGAACTAAAAAATAATTTTTTATTACATTTCAGTTCAAAATCGTTAAGTTTAATGGCTATGGCTGACGGTGTGGCAAATACGAAAATGACGCTACTTTTTCAACGACATATCTGTAAATATAATGAATTGAATGGCATTTACGTAATTTCAAAAGATTTCAGTGGCATTCACATAAAAAACTCATTATCATTAGGTATCAGAGCCTATGTTTAACAATTTTCTGAAGTAACTTTCAGGTGAAAAAGATCCATGGTATCCAAAGAAATTGTGGCCACTACAAGCAACAACAACTATTCTACTTTGAAGCCAGCAATATTTGATGGAAAGATTATGCATACTGGAGGCAACGCATGGAAATATTTTTGCAATCTAATGACTATGCCATATAGGATATGGTAGAAAATGCTTTCAACAAAAGATGGAAAGTACACTGATGATCAGAAGAAGCAATTAATGCTAAATTCTAAGGCTATGAATGCACTCTATTGTGCTCTTATTTTTGAAGAATTTAATAGGATATCATAGTGCACTACAACTCAAGAAAATTGGAGAACACTCTAAGTTACCCATGAAGGAACAAGCAAGGTGAAAAATTCAAAAATTATTTTGCTTACTAATGAGTTTGAAAATTTTGAGATGCAAGAAGGAGAAACAATTAAGGCTATGTATACTCACTTCACCGATATGTCAACAATCTCAAAGCCTTGGGCAGAAACTTTGTAAGAGGTGAATTAGAAGGTAAAATTTTATGTTCACTTACAAATATTTTTGAATCTAAAGTGATAGGTATTGAGGAGGCAAATGAAGTTGAAAATTTAAACATGGAGCAACTTATTGGTAATTTAATGGCTTATGAAAGTAAAATCATGCAAAAGAAAAAAATCTGAAGAGCCAAAGAAAAAGCAATTAGCATTTCAAGTTAATGATAAAAGCAAAGACTCAACAGATGATGAAGATGATATTTTCTTGTTATCTAAGTTTTAGAAAATTCTTGAGAAACAAGAAAAATTTCAGGAAGAGAAAGGAAGAAAAGAAAGAACATTTTATTACATGTTACAATTGTAAAATGGCAGGACATATGAAAATGGGTTGTCCTCTTCTCAAGAAAGAAAGTTTCAAAAGGAAGAAAGTGGCATTCTCAAAGAAGTTTCTGATAGAGAGATTCTCGCTTAATTAAGATAGTCGTAATAAAATGATTCGTCGTTGAATTTTTTGTGGTGGAGAATCTCTCTATCAAAATTATAAAAATCTAGCCACAAGGATCAGGTTGTATCCACAGGGAGGAGATGTGTCTTATAAACTCACAAATATTTTCACATGAAATCTTGTTGCAAGAAAGGCAATTGGCAAGGCTATTCTTTTCCTATTAATCAAATGTTAATCTCTTGTTCAATCAATCCATTCATTTTATAAAATAAGAGAGGAAGAGAAAGTTGGAGGGTATGCATGCAATTGCCACCTAATTAAGTAAGACAGCAAATATTGAAAATTTAACCATAGTTAATACTCTCATTCAATAAATGGAAGGAATAATAGAGGGAGAGAGAGAGCACTTAGCAAAGAGAATGGAATAGAGTGCACAAGATAAATTAAGCAAACAAGAGGGCTACTCATGCAAATTTACTCATTAAACTATTCGATGATTTAAGTTCACAATGGCATTCAATGTAAAATGTAATTGGATGGAAAATAAGGGATTCTCCCTCTCCTCCTTACGCACAAGAAGGAGCACCAAAGGCCATATTGCGCACAGTGGAGGTCGACCAAACCTTGGCTTTCGCATTGGTGGTGACGTCGGGAACGAAGGTGGCTGGAGCTGTTGCCGACGACGAGAATGAGTAGTGGTGGTGGTGTCCTGTTGCCGCTGATGGAGCACACAAATGGCGTGGATGAAGGTGTAGGGGTGCACGTGGTGTCAAGGAGAGGTCAATGACGTCAACGAAGCAGAGTGTGGTGGTCAGATGAGGCGGCTGTGCGAAGGGGGATGGCCGATGACTTTGGGTTCTTCTTGGAGAAGAAGAACAGTGCGTGAAGGTGGTGTCTCCCTGTCGATGGCGCGGTTAGCAAGAAGCAGAGGCACAGGCACATTGATGTCGGTGGTCGTAGGAAGAACGAGTGGTCGAAGGGTCATTCGGAGGAGTGGCGGTGGGTGATGGTTGTTGGGTTCACATGGTGGAGAAGAAACAGGGAAGAAAGGAGAGGTTGAAGATGAGGGAATGTGGGATGGTGGTGGTGTTTGGGCTGCTATGGCGAGGAGTTGGCGGTGGTGATGATGGTCATGGTGGTTGGAGGAAGCGGCTGGAAGAGGGCAATGGGTCTCGGTGCATGGGCTTGGGAAACAGAGGAGGGCGAGGATGGTGGCGCTCGTGCTGTCACCATGAGTGTTCATGATGGTGCGGTGAAGGGGGGTAGTGCGCTTCAAGCCACCATGTATGCTTTGGCCACAATGTCCGCTCCAGCCACGGTGTACATCAGGGGTTCACGATGCACGCTTGGTTCACGGTGGTGGCGAGGGAGAAGATCCCTACCAGCAGGGCGAGAGAGGATGGAGGAGGTCTCCGCAGGGGGGAGATATCCTCTGGAGAGGTTCTCCTTCCTCCTCTTTATGCTCAATGACCCCTCGCCCCTTCATCTGCGCGTCTGTTAGGGAATTTTGAATTCCCTTCCCAAATTAGCCGTAGCCTTGAAGCCATCGTGATTTCCCTGCATTTAAAAATATGTAATATGTATTTAATTGTATAATGGATATAAAAAGAATATATGCTGGATAAAATGAATTTCATTTATATCTAAGTTAGAGATCATGATACCACAATTAGGAAGCACTTAAGGCCAATTCATGATTCACTGAAGTGAACCCATCAGTTTCCACATAAATTCAAGAAAAGGGAAGCATTGCAAGCAACTTGGGATGATTCTGAATCAAGCTCAAGTGAAGATGAAGATGATATTTCAACAAATAAGGAAACATCATATTTTGCCTTGATGGCATTGGAAAATAAGGATTCAAAAGGCAAATGGATCATGGGCAGTGGATGTTTAAAACACATGACCAGCAATCATGATCTATTTGCTCATCTTGAACACAATTATGGAGGTATGGTGACATTTGAAACAATAATAAAGGTAAAATTGTTGGTACTAGAACCATTGGAAAAGTTAACTCTTTTTTTTTTGAGAAAAAAGGTAACTCTTCTTTTAGTAATGTTGTGTTAGTAAATGGTCTTAAACATAATTTATTAAGTCTAAGTCAAGAATGTGGTAAAGGTTTTGAAGTTGTATTCAATTCTAAAATCTTTAAAACTATTGATGAAACCATAAAAGAACTATTATTGGAAGGGAAAAGATACAAAGATATTTATATTGTTGTAATAGATAAAAACAACACTTTTGATTGTTTAATTTCATCTAATGATGAATTTTCTTTATGGTATAGAAGATTAAGACATCTTCATTATAAATATCTAAATAAATTAGCTAAGCTTGATCTTGTTAAGGGATTACCAAACAAAAAGTATAAAACACATTCTTTATGTGATGCTATTACATTAGGCAAACTCCATAGAAGTTCATTTAATTAAGGATGTAATTTCAATTAATAGACCTTTGCAACTAATACATTTAGATTTATTTGGTCCAACAAAGGTTGGTAGTCTAAGTGATTGTAAGTATTGCTTAGTGTTGATTGATGATTATTCAAGATTTACTTGGGTATATTTCTTAAAATATAAAGATCAAGTCTTTGAATATTTTATCATTTCTAAAAGAGTACAAAATGAGAAAGGATATTTAATAACCCAAATACAGATCATGGAGGTAAAATTGAAAATCAACCATTTTCTACATTTTGTGAAGAACATGGAGTTAAACATGAATTTTCTTTTCCTTGTGCACCACAACAAAATGGTGTAGTGGAACGTAAACACTAAACTTTATAAGAATGTGCCCGTAGTTTACTTATAGAATCTAGATTACGTAGATATGTTTGCGCAGAAGTAGCAAATACTACATGCATGTTATGTATTAAATAGAGTACTTATTAGACCATTAACAAATAAAACCTCTTATGAAGTACACTATGATAAAAAGCCTAAAATAAGTTACTTTAAAGTGTTTGTAAGTAAATGGTACATTCTTAACACAAAAGAAAACTTAGATAAGTTTGATCCTAAAGGAGAAGAATGCATATTTATTGGTTATTCTACTAGAAGTAAAGCATATTGTGTATTTAATAAGAATACATTAGCTGTAGAAGAAATTCATGTAAAATTCAATGAAGATCCTCCAATCCTTAATTGAGAAAATCTAAATGATGAAGATGAAAATCATTTTCTTAATGTATCTAATGTCAAAGAAAATAATATACATAAGCTTCCTAATGATTGGAAATTTGATAAAAATCATCCAAAAGATCTTATAATTGGAGAAATCAAAGATATAGTTAAGACTCAAAGTCAATCAAATAACTTTGCTTTTAATGCATTTGTATCTCAAATAGATCATAAAAATGTAGAAGAAGCTCTTAAAGACGTTCTCGTATACTTGCTATGGAAGAGGAATTAAATCAATTTGAAAAAAATCAAGTATGGGACTTAGTAACACAACCTGAGAACTATTCATTCATTAGAACTAAATGGCTATTTAGAAGTAAAGCAAATGCAAATGGAGAAATAGATAGAAATAAAGCAAGACTTGTTGCACAAGGATATAATCAAGAAGAAGGTATTGATTATGATAAAATATATGCACCTATTGCAAAACTAGAATCAATCCGTATGCTTTTAGCAGGATACCTACCTTTTTGCCATTGGTTATTGTAGAAGTGACAACATATCCTAATATGTTGTCTCTTATACAATCGACAGCTTATCACATTAAATGACGCCAAATAAAGAACTTTGGCTCGCAAAAGCAGGAAAACCAAACAACTCTTTAAATAAGCAACAGCAAAGACAAACAACGTTGGTTAACAAGTGACAGCAAAAGTCCTCGAGTTGACGGTGTGTGGGTGATTTACCATTAGATTGCTTTGATAACCATTGAGAAAACGAAATAACAACACAAGATGTTGCTAGCTAGCATTGGTTAAAATGACTTTGTTGTCCATTTCTGACCGACAGCAAAACCCTTTCTTCTTGTAGTGTATGATGATATGATGTTAGTGGATGATTAAGAAAAGTGTTGGTGGGTTTTGATGTGATATAAATTACTTCTCATGCGTGAAATCACTTTCCATAAACTTGAACCCTAAACCCTAAATCCTAAACCCATAGGTCAAAATCACTTTGCACAGCTGAAATGATTGCATCGGTACAAAATGAGTTGCACCAGTGCAAAGACAACTTAGAATAATTTATCACTGATGTAAAATTATTTTGCACTACTGTAAAAGTTGTTTATCACCGGTGTAAAGTTATTTATCACCTGTGCATTTTAGTTCAAAGTGGTGTGGTGGTTATTTTGAATGTGGTGAGGCCCACCATGTAACAAATCTTACGTTCTTTTATTTCTTTACATTAAATATCAATTATCAAGTGTGTCCATGTTCATAATGCTGTGTGGATCATGAGAATAGGACCACAAATTTCTCCACATCACTTTTTGCATCACCAATTGTGTTTCCCTACTTTTTTGCTTGATTTTAAACCGATGTGTTCCGATAGAAAATGAAAGCACAATAGTTGATAATCAAAATGCACCAGTGTATTTTGTTGTGCGGGGTGAAAGAGTGATCTTCGCTTTCGTTCAAAATTTTATCATAAAATGATGTATCGTTGTATTTAATCGCGTGGTAGAAAATCGCTTTTCAAAAACATTTTAATTGTCAGAATTTAACCACAAATAGTTAGGTCATCTCCACAGGGAGGAATTAGCCTATTTAAATTAATAAATAGTGTCTCGTTTATTCGGGAAACTCAATAGATATGCATGCTACTTCGTGCTTTTCTTTTTCTCACATAAATTTGCAATATAGATAATTAATCAAGAAGATAAGGGTGCATATGCAAAATTACCATAATATAATATTATAAATAATGACCAAACAATATTAATCTCCTCACTAATGACACTATAATTAATATCTCATATTGTATGTCATTTAGAAGGAGAAATCAATTATATGTAATTTTGAATTAAGCAAAGGATATCCAAGCAAATTGTGCAGCAATATCTTAATTCAAAAAATAGATGAACATTAACTTGACAATGGCATTTTCTGTAAATTTTAATGGTGGAGGAAATAGAGCTTTTGCTCTCTCTCCTCCTAGCAAGAGAGAGAGAGCACCGGCGGGACTGTCGCGAGGCTAAGGAGGACGGCAAGGACGAAGGCTATCTGATGGAGGAGGCGGTGTTGGCGGAGACGGCCAGAGGCGACCGGTTGGCGGAGGAGATTAGGACCGGCGAAGGCTGCTGCTGTGGCTATGCGGCTGCTGTGAAGGTGCTGGAGGTTGCGGCGTGCACCGGCAGGTGCGGGTGGCTGTGTGCGCCTGCAGTGAGGCGCGCTGTTGGTGGAGCGTGCAGGCGCACACCTGGCATGGAGAGGTGAGACGACGCTCTGCAGTTGGTGCCTGTGGGTGCGCTGCTGGGCATGTGCCTGCGGGGAAGCTTGGTGCGGGCGCGGTGATGGTGCTGCGCCTGAAGGCGTAGGCGCACTGCAGTGGGCACTTGGCGGGCGCGGCTGGTGATGGGGTGCGGTGTCTGCAAATGGCGCTAAAGGGAGGTGAGCGGTTGCGGTGAGGCTTGATGGCGTTCTGTAGGGAGCTGGAGCGGCAGGAGGAAGGCGAGCGCTGTGCTTGAGGAAAGAGGGGGGCGCGCTGGAAGATGGCGTGCTGAGGCGCACAGCGCCCTTAGGCGCTACTGGTGATGGAGCGCGGCGTCTGCAGATGGCGCTGTGAGCAGGAGGCAGCCTGCAGGCTTGGTGGCGTGCGGGCGCTTGCTGTTGCGTGGGTTCTGTGCGCGCGGTGAAGGCAGATGCGGTGGCTACAAGGCCGGCTGGAGATGGCACACGCCTGCGGGCGCGCAAGGTGGAGCGGTGTGCGCCTGCAAACACAGTGCATGCAGTGGAGAAGGAGCGGTGGAGAAGATAGAGCCTTTCCCCGCAAGGGGGGAAAAAATTCCTCTTCTCTCCACCTCCTCTCTTTTTAATTCCTCTCTCTCCCCGCGTGCGTGAGTTAAGGGATTTTCAAATCCCTTAACTATTTCTAGCCTTGTTTGTTGAGGGAGAGCGGCGGAAGATTAACCCCATGTGCGGCGGGGGAGGGGGGAAAGAGTTGCGGCTGTTATCAGAAATATGTTGGAAAATTTATCCCCCCACCCTTGTTCTTTCTGAATATTATTACCTGCGCATAAAAACAACAAAAATGATTACATATTAAGTTATAGAATGTTATAAACTTAAATCTTGATGCGTACAAATATTTTACAACTTAATTGCAATTATTAATGCACCTAAACAATATGATTAAAGATACTGAGGCTTAATATTAGTCCATTAAAATGGACTCATCACGGGGATGCTTACTTATTTCAAATGATGTATTTTGCTTCTCTACCGGTATATTTCGATGGAAAACTAAAATACACCAAGTAAAAATTAAAATACAATAATATGTTTAATTTATTAAGTTGGGACATCTTATATATGATATAAAGAGCCATTAAATATGCATTCTACATATTAGTCATGTCACTATTCATTTATCTATTTTTTTCTTGATCGAGACTCTTTCTCTCTCTAAATAGTTTTTCTTAATAATAATTTTCTGATATGATTTTGACTTTTATACTTCTACAATAAAGTGGGGACTCAACTAGTTTGCTTTAAAGGAGAAAAGGAAAAGTATGAAATCGGTTGTTCGTTCCACCTACAGAAATTACATAGATGACTTTCTTACAACGTATCATGGTTCAAAATTTTCCCACTACCCACTCCCCCTCACACGTCAGTTGCTACTTTTGGCTATTCATGAATCGTAAATAACAATGTGCATTCAATTGGAAATTTAACATAAGTCATTGTCAAGACTTGCATATGAGGCAAACTATAGAGATGGGCATGTTCATGATGACATATAGCACCATAGATAGCAGAAAGGATAAAAGTTTACATCAGTTGAACATAACAATTAAAACATGTAGAAGGTGGCAACATTTTTCATGAAATAAAAGGACATGAGAACTACTTTTTGGCAAACAAGAATATATTAGGGGAAGCAGCCTCCTTGGAGGCACTGATATCGCCTATCAACCTATCGATAAAATAGCTTCGTTAATTATTTCTTCGATACATGATTTATTGAATGAAGTGCCACATAATTACAAATTCTTACTTGATTCCATTGATTATATCCAAAAACTAGAACAACAAAGCACATCTCCCAATCCCACTCCTAATGATCGTCCTAAATTAGCTCAGTAATCAGATGATACGTGTCATGGAAATGATTCCAGCATTGGTAGAGCCAAGTCATAGGTGCATAGTGGTTCGTTTGCACAAGGAACTCACCATACATTCGACGCCAACCATTAAATGTGAATTGGTGGCATCGATACTCCCCGTCAAGCTTCCTCCTGGCCAACGCAAGGAGAAGTACCCACTCCTTTGACATTGAGAACAAGTGATCTATGCTACACATAATTTAATGCAATCACTTACAAGTTGAAGGATTATTCCACATTTACATTAGAAAGCAGGTTATAAGACATTCATGAATAATGCATTTCAAATGTTAATTCATTGCGATGTCTTATTCTATTTCAACTCCTCCAGTAATACTATGTTAAAGTTGTAATTGCTGGGATTTAAATCGGAATTAAAATAAATCCCACTCGATGGATTCAGTAATGAGCCACCAGAACCATGAATAAACAAACCACAATCAATCACCACCATAATATGTATGGTAATTTTCAACGTGGAAAGATCCCTCAAAAAATGAGGGTAAAAAATCATGGGGTCTACACGAACCAAAATCAATTCACTATGATCAGAGAAAAAATGTTCTCCCATGAAGGGCTACACAAAGCCAACCCTCTATCAAGAACAAATCACAACAAAGGCAACCACTAAATCTAGAAGATAAATAGAATAATATCACCAAGATGGATACAGCCTTAACAAAACACCTCAGTCTCTACCCAATCGAAGTCGCCTTTGTTTTCTTGCTTTTCTTTGCCTTGAGCAATGAACACCTCTTGTCTACACTTCTTTGCAGCCTTGTGTTATGTCGCTATTCTCCTCTCCAATACTTCTATATATAATATTACAAAACCAACCAAGCACCGTCCATGAATGACCTCCCTAAATTTCTCCTTACTATCAATCGGTGAAGCTAAAAAGAGAAAGGGAATATTATAATCCCAAAAATAGAGAAAGAAGAGATGTTGCCTTCCCCGTTATCAACAAAAAATTGTTAAACAATAGATTATTTGCATCCAAGCCCATGGAGAAGTTGCAAGAGGAAATCATTTGGATTTTCCATGTTATAATTGGATCCTTTAAAAAAAATCCAAAAATATGGGTTAAGTTCCCACATGAAGGGGAACCTACCTGACATATCTCCCCCTCACCGATGATGTGGGAACCTCTCCAAGCCAGCAATGGAACAGCAACAGTCGAACTTCCCAAGTGATAATACTTGTGTCATCATATTAGCATCATTATCATCTATGTGGATCTTTGTAGGTTCAAATTGCTTTGCTTCAAGCACATCTTGTATCCAATGATACCTCACATGTATGTGCTTCAACCTTGCATGAAAGGTGGAGTTCTTGCCAAGGTGAATGGCACTCTGATTGTCATAATATAAGATGTACTTGTCTTGGGAAACCTCAAGTTCCTACATGAACGTCTTCATCCACAACAACTCCTTACTAGCCTCTGTGACTACAATAAACTCCGCTTCTGTAGTAGACAAAGCCATACATTTTTGAAGTCTTAACTGCCAAGAAACTGCACCACCTGCATATGTCATCAAATAACCAGATATGGATCTTCTCCTATCCATATCACCTACCATGTCTAAATCTATGTAACCAAGAAGAACTGATTTTTCTACTCGAAAATAAGAGACAAGTTGCTAGTCCCACAAAGATATCTCAAGATCCATTTAACTGCTTCCCAATGTTCCTTTCCTGGATTTGAGACAAACTTGCTAACAACTACAACAGAATGAGCAATATCAGGTTTTGTACATGTTATTGCATACATCAAACTACCTATGGTTGAGGCATAGGGAATTCTTTCCATATCCTCCTCTTCTGTTCTTGTACCATGAGCTTGGCTTTGTTCATAATAAATCTTTGAAGTACCTTCTTAATGTACTTCTCTTGAGATAACCACAAGTTCCTTGATTTCCTATCACGTGTGATATTCATGCCCAATATTTGACTTGTAGGTCCTAAGTCCTTCATAGCCAAGGACTTGCTAACTCCTTCTTCAAGCTTGAAATTCTCATAGTGTTGCTACCAACAATAAGCATGTCATCAACATAAATCAACAAAATGACAAAATCATCACCTAAGAAGTTCTCATGAAGATGTAATGATCAGAAGTAGTCTTGGTGTATCCATGCTCCCCCATAAAAGATTCATACTTCTTATACCATTGCCTACGAGCTTGCTTCAGCCTATGCAAGCTCTTCCTCAACCTGTAAACATGGTCTTCTTTGCCTTTGACCTCAAAGCCTTTGGGCTGCATCATGTAAATTTCCTCTTCAACATCACAGTGAAAAAAGGCAGTCTTAGTCTTCACATCCATCTGCTCAATTTCCAAGTCAAGACTAGTAGCCAAACTGTGAACAACTCTGATAGATGACATCTTCACCACATATGGGAATATTTCCTCAAAATCAACTCCCTTTCTTTGACCAAATCCCTTCACAACCAGCTTAGCTTTCTACCTTGGGTTAGAAGAGTTTTCATCATGCTTCACTCTAAAAACCCATTCGTTTCTCATTGCTCTCTTCCGTTGGGCAAATTTCACAAGCTCAAATGTATGATTGTCATATAGAGACTGCATCTCGTCTTTCCTGGCCTCAATCCATTTTTCCTTTTGTATATCTTGCATAGCCTCTTCATAGCATTTAGGCTTACCATTATTTGCCAACAAAACATACTCATGTGTAGGCTATCTTATGGAGGGACTCCTCTCCCATGTAGATTTGCGATGTGGATCTGCATCAGATGTGTAACCATCCACATGTTCATCATCATCAGGAGTGGGAACATTTGACATGTCGATCCCTTCTTTTGAATCAGGCACCTGTACAAGTGTATCATCTACTACTACATCTGGTACATGTTTCAAAGGAACAAGCTCTACATCAACTGGCTTATAATTGCTCTGGATGGAGTCCTTAACTGCTTTCCGAATGTCTTCTATGATCTATTTTTCTACAAAGCCCACATCTTGACTCCTGATAAGC
Organism: Thalassia testudinum; assembly: GCA_037157565.1. Lineage (NCBI taxonomy): Eukaryota > Viridiplantae > Streptophyta > Magnoliopsida > Alismatales > Hydrocharitaceae > Thalassia > Thalassia testudinum. Next base: position 11,785,400 of record JAZHRO010000049.1, on the reverse strand, counting down.
TTCTTCTCAATTGGATCATACAACCTGTAACCCAGCTCATCTTGTATATATCCTAGAAACACACATTGTCTAGTCTTTGCTTCCAACTTAGATCTCTCATCTTTTGGAACATGCACAAAGGCCCTGCATCCAAAAACTCGTAAGTGATCATAAGATACATCTTTGCCATGCCATACTCTGTCGAGTGTATCACTATCCAAGGATACATGTGGGGATAGGTTAATAACATGCCTAGCATTATACAAGGCCTCACACCAAAAGGAGCTAAGAGGCATCTAACTCTCTTAATAAGAGTCTTGATCATCCTTTCTACTACTCCATTCAATTGAGGAGTCTTCGATGGAGTCTGTCGGTGCCTGATTCCATGAGACCTACAATACTCATCAAACGGACCTATATATTCACCACCATTGTCACTATGAATGCACTTCAATTTCCTTCCTATTTGTCTCTCAACAAATGCATGAAAGTCCTTGAAGATACTAAGAACTTGATCCTTCTTTTTTAAGGCATAGACCCACAACTTTCTGGAATAGTCATAAATAAAAGTGACAAAATAAAGAATACCGCCAAGAGAACTAACCTTCAAGGGGCCACACACGTCAGTGTGTACTAACTCCAACACCTCTGTCTTCCTAGTCAGTGAATGACTTTAGAAAGAAACCCTTATCTGCTTGCTGACCAAGCAATGAGTGCATCTATCCAATTTCTCTTTCTTCACACCTGTCAGGAGATTCTTTCTAATTAGACACTATAGTCCTTTTTCGTGCATGTGACTCAGCCTCTTGTGTCATAGCTCAATGGATACATCATCTTGTGCTGGATGAATCTCATCTCTAGGGGCTAGTTTACTTGGAGGGTTAAGGAAGTGGTGTTAAGAAATGTGAAAGTGGTGTTAACCCTCAATTGTGTTTACTTGAAGAGTGGTGTTTACGCCAATTTGTGTTTACTTAAATTGGTGTTAAGTTGGAGTGTTAACCCTTGTGGTGTTTACTTGTTAGTGGTGTTAAAAATTTGAATCAAAGATCACGAGAGCACAACAAAATCGTGGGACTTTAACACGGGTTTGCCTAACACTAATAGCAACCAGTGTTAGACAATCCAGTGTTAAGAGCTCTTAACCTGTGTTAACCAAAAGGGGGTTAACCCCTCAAAAAGGGGTTTAACCCCTCAAGTAAATTAGTCCTAGAAACTATTTCCTGCATGATGTAAAGATTATTGCTACACTTCTTACCTCTAGCCACAACCACAGATCCCTTGATTAGCTTCCACTTACCATCACCAAAGGTGTTGTGGTGTCCTTCATTATCAAGCTTTCCTGTAGAGATGAGATTCAGGTGCATATCTGGAGCATGCCTAACATCGTTGAGCCTCAGTATGGCCCCATTGGCAAAATGCAAAACAACATCACTTGTGCCAAGAACATGAGACAAAGAGCCATTACCCATTCTTAAAATGCCAAAATCTCTGGGAGTGTAAGAAGAAAAAAATTCCCTATTGGAGCTTAACATGAAGAGTCGAACCACTATCAACTAGCCAACATGTCTCATCTTTTGTGGCATTTACCATCTCAACATCAAAAACAATAAGATCATGTTGAGCAGTGATAGCAACATTATCATCCTTGTCATTTTTCTTTTCCTGCCTGTCTCCATTTTTGTTTTCTCTCTTCAACTGAAAACAATACTTTTTGATATGCCCTTTCTTTCCGTAGTGGTGGCATTCCATGTTTTTATATCTAGGCCTGGATTTGCTTTTGCTTTTATCTGTACCCCTATCATTTTTGAATTTGCTCCTCCCCTTGCTCTCCATGACGACGACTTCGAACTGTGAGGAGCAACCTTGGGTTTTTCTCCTCATCTCCTCATTGATAATACCTAACTTGATAGTCTCTAAAGAAACAATCCCATTAGGTGCAAAGTTGGTAAGTGAGATTCTAAATGTCTCCTAAGTATCTGGTAGAGTAGCAAGTAACAGTAAACCCAAAATCTCATTTTCAAATTTAACCCCCATGCCAGACAGCTAACTAATGATTCCTTGAAAATCATTTAAAAAATTAGGCACACAACTACCCTCTTTAAATCTCAAGTTCATCAGTCTTCGGAGCAAAAATAATTTGTTGCTACCCATTTTGGAAGCATACAAATTTTCTAATTTGGTCCACAAAGTCTATGCATGATTTTCATTTTGAATGTGATTTGAAACATTCTCATCAACAAACTGTCAAACAAAACCACAAACTTGCTTATGCTTGAACTCCTATTCTTCATCACTTTTGTTTTCAGGCTTCTGTGTAGAAAAAAATTGGGAGGTGCATAGTTTTCACAAATAAAAGATCTTTCATTTTATTTTTCCATAGATGATAATTGGTCATATTTAGACAAATCATTCAACTTGTACTAAAATCCATCTTTTCAACCATAGTGCTCTGATACCAGATGTTGAGATTTAAATCGAAATTAAAATAAATCCCATTCAATTGATTCAGTAATGAGCCACCAAAACTACAAATAAACAAACCACAATCAATCACCACCACAATATGCACGGTAATTTTTAACATGGAAAAATCCCTCAAAAACTGAGATAAAAAGCCACAGGGTCCACACGACCCAAAACCAATTCACTATGATTAGAGAATAAATGTTCTCCCATGAAGGGCTATACAAAGCCAACTCTCTATCAAATACAAATCACAACAAAGGCAACCACTAAATCTAGAAGATAAATGGAATAATATTACTGAGATGGATGTGGCTTTGACAAAACACCTCTGTCTCTACCAAGTCAAAGTTGCCTTTGTTTTCTTGCTTTTCTCTACCTTGAGCAACAAACACCTTGTCTGCACTTCTCTACCTTATGTTATGTCGCATTGCTCCCCTCTCAAATACTTCTATATATAATATTACAAAACCAACTAAGCACCCTCCATGAATGACCTCCCAAAATTTCTCCTGGCTGTCAATAGGTGAAGCTAAAAATAAAAAGAAATATTATAATCTCAAAAATAGAGAGAAGAGATGTTGCCTTCTCCCTATCAACAAAAAGACAACAACAAAAAATTGTTAAACCATAGATTATTTGCATCCAAGCCCATGGAGAAGTTGCAAGAGAAAATCATTTGGATTTTTCATGTTATAATTGGATCATTTAAAAAAAATCCAAAAATATAGGTTAAGTTCCCACATGGAGGGGAACCTACACATAAGTAATTTGGCACTTCCTTTACTTAGCAATTGCAGAGACCATATGCAGTTTCCTAGATCGATCAATTTGAAAATCCAGGAAATTTAGTAAGGAAATGATAGTACATTGATAACGGACTAACATCAGCAATGTTTTAAACATGACAACGACAAGGTACTGCAAGCCCGTAAAAGAAAACATAAAAGGAAATAGATGATCTTTGGTCTCTAGTAGGGAGGGACTGACACTCCCTCAACTAGTGATACTTTTGAGGTACCTACGATTAAATTAAAAAGAAATTCATAAGAGTAGCGTAAGTTAGATTATACTCTTGTCGTCATTACTAGTACACAATTTATATTCTTGCAAAAGCTCAACTCCATTGAGTACGCGGTGCAACTAGCATATGGAATTCTTCATCTAAAATTCATCCTTCTTGGAAAACCTTCTTCGCCATAAAGGAGTATATTTCTAATAGCCTTCCCTACTCCTTTCAAAGAACATGTTGACGTACTTTCCTCCCGTATGCATACGTGAACTCAGCAACGACTGTTTCCCAGGCATGAGGAATCAAGGTATAAATAACATAGCCGTCCTCTTTAATCCTCTTCCAGAAACGTTTGATTTGGAAAAGGTTATCTAAGTGAAAAGGAAATCCATTCTAAGAATGTAACATACATGACATACTCGTTAGTTACAAATTTGAAGTTCGTGTCGAAGTTACATCGTCGAGAATAAAGTACAAACGGCAAAGTTACGTAAACGTAGGTAGAACAATAAATCAGGAGGGTCAGACAAACATGCAAAGGTGATTGAATGATAAAGTCATCCTTGAAAGAGTAAATCATCTTTAACGTGAGTGTCAGTTATTTGAAGAAATTTGAAGTTATGTGACGTAAATTTATGTTGAATCGAATCCCTTTGGCTTATTAACGGACTTAAGTAGCCTTTCCTACAGCAGTAAGTCAAAATTCTATGCAGTAACCCCCCATGTGGATTTCCTTCTGTAAATTTACATTGTATTTGTTGGTAAGTGTTTCCGAAATCGTAGTTGAGGTAATTCAGGTTGAGTACTTCTACAAAATAATTATAGCTTGCATGTGGTCATACGTAGGATTTGTCCATAAATGATTATAATTTTGATGGGGACATGGAATTTTACGTACATATGTAGTCATGCACGTACATAAACTGATAACTTCAACCGGCTCATGTTCTAACTTAATAGATGCAACACAGTTAAGATTCGAGATAGGTTGGGGATCCGGAAATCATTGCTCTAAAAGCTTGGTACAATAACTCTTCACAACAATTCGTATTGCACGTAGCGTCTTTCTTGCAGTCACTGATATTCTTTGTCTATCTATAACGAAGAATACACTATTAGTAATAAACGATCCATGATGAATTGAAAGACTTTTAGGCATGGAACGAAACTCACCTGACCCCATTGGTGGTCACCTCTCAAGGGGTGTAACATATGTTGCTTCCAATTCCAATATCATGTCCCAAGTAACATGAGCTAGTCGATGAAATGAAAAGTCTCCTTTAACCTTTGCCATATTAACTTCAAGCGATTTACAGGTACATGAAAATGAAACTCCAGTATAAACTCTTGGAGTGTGAGGTTCCATGATGCACTCGAGAAACGACCTCCCATTCAATCACCAACTCCGTCTAATGGTGATCGCAAGGGGAAAACCTCTTGAGCACCATTAATGTTAGAAGATATTCTACAATATTTAGCATTGGTTGAAATGTCAGAAGAATGAATGAAGACAGTAACTGCATCATATTTATACAAGTACGGTGGTCATCAATTTACTTATCTAAGGCATGAGGAAATATTTTTAACAACAAAGTCCAATCATACATTTTGTCACAACAACAGCACCTACATCGATGACCAGTAACTATCGGTATAGGTCGAAGTAACCGTCACTGTAGGTATAAAAAGTTATTCCAACAGTCAAATGAGGTGTTATCTTAAGAGACGTCGTTATAGCCTATACCACCGGTAAAAACCATCAGTGTTGTACATATAGTTACAGTGATGATCGCATTTCCAAAGCTGTCAAATTTTGGTGATAGCAGCAACAGCGATAATTTTATCTGTTAGTTTAAGATGAAAAATGTCAATAAAACTATCACTGTAGGTAATAATTTCAATTTTATTTAGAACATAATACTAACATGACTATTTATCATTAGATCCATCAGTGTAGATATGAAAATCTTGACTACCATATCATATTCAATTTTACAATCCTACAATATCTTATATCATTACCAACAACAATGTTTAACTTTATTCAAGTAGGATTAAAGAAAAATATACAAGACATGACTTTCAAAATAACAAATTAAATTATTTATAAATCATAGATTCGTATCTAGTAGAATAATTTTTTCATATAATTCTAAAAGAAAATTGTGTCTATAAGCATTATAAAAAGACATGAGCCACAAGTATCTTTCGAACACGCTCTATACACTCGTAAATTGGTAAACATTCTAGCCTAAGGATAGAAGGTAAAAGTAGCTTCAATCCTAGAAGCTGTTCATCAAAATGTAAGCCCTCCTTTGGGTTTTCTTCCAATTGCTCCAATGGTTCATTGATTTCTAAGTACCTCAACTATGAGATCTTGAGCAGCTTGTAAAGGTTCTCAATCAACTTGAGGTGATGCACAACTGCAAATCATTAAACATGATGCATGTTATAGTCCTTGTAAAAAAAATGATGATATAATTTACCTACATAAACACAAGTTGCATGACTACCATGACACCTGAAAGAAATTAGCATCATGTAATTATTTATAATTCTATTGCACTTCATGATTGCATCCTTGAACAACCTCCCATTTTTGTTTTGCAATAAAGAAATTCATGAAACATAAAGATTAAAAAATGAATGCTTTAACTTGGAACCAAAGAAAAGATGTACTAGTTGAGAATCGAACCTGGATCTGTACCTTGGAAGAGTACTATTCTACCACTAGACCGTTGCTGCTATTCATGTTTCATTAACCTAAATTAATTCAAACTACACTACAACAAAATCATAAAATGGAACCACTTCACAGATCAAAGAAAGTAATTGGAAAGATGAACATATAGTTATCCATTTGCATTGTAGAGCCACATCCCTTGTTTATCATGCAACTGCATAACTATTTTTGCACATCCAACCAAGCTCGATTCAACCACATATCTATAGAGAAAGACTCCACTGATTAACAATTTATGACCAATTTACTCTCCAAATATATAAAAACCACGAGGAAGGGAAAGTCATTGTTGAAATATGAGATGTAGCAGAATAGTAGGGCAAATACCAACAACACCAAGAGGCATCATGCAGTGTGATACCCATGATATGCACAATACCAAACACTAATTTTTGATATTTTTTTAAGAATTATATTAGATAAAAGAAAATCATTGGGCGTAAGATTTAAACATCACTTAAGTTGAAAGACATCAAACTATGTTTGCACAAAAATACACTACAAAGTGCATCTTTAGCAAAATTTTCATCTTAAAACTATTTTTTCAAATTGAGGTGAATTAATCCAGAAATAAATCAAAAATGACACACAATTTGTACTCCAACTAAAGGAGTACAAATATGGTTCAAATATTATGCAATGGGTTAAATACTAGTGGAGGAACTTGCAACAATGCATTAGTTCGATTTACACACTTCACCTTAATAGCTAAAATATAGTAATGTAGTTTCCTATACCTTGGCCACAACAAGTATCAAGTACTCCTGTGTGCATGCATACATTTTTGTGCATGTAGGTATGCTGGGGCAAATTCTACCACACACTAGTTTGGATCATATGTCACCAGGGTAAAAGGACATTGTAGCCTAATCAAATAGGAGAAATGCACTTAACCAACTAAGGTTCATTGTCGACATAACTGAGAAATTTCCATTTGGGATAATAATGTTCTGCAACTACTCTTCACAACATCCAAGATAAGGACAATCACGTAGAATCAAGGGCATAGGAGATAAAGAAAGGCTAACCCCAGATGCATGCTAAGGTGAGTCTCTACATCTGCAATCCCCTTGAAATGTCTGGCCTTATCCTTGCTATCTCCTAACCATGTCATATAATTGTACCCATGTATGTGAGAACATATAGTATAAATAGAGAGATTTGCAAAGATAGAAGGTGGAGATCGAAAAGCCGAAAGAAGTTCAAGCAGGAATGTTGATTCTTTTTAACTAATAAGACAAGCATTTAAGAAGATGCACAAGTTAGTTGTTTTCAATTAATTTTTTGAAAAGGTTAACATTTTCAACTAACAATAATCACTTACATAAAATGGACTTCAAACTCAAGTAGGAAAAACATTGTTATTTTGCATACCTAGTCAACCCAGCTAATAGATTTTGCAGGCTTGTATGTTTGAACTAGCCCAGAAAGAGCACCAAACTACCCCTTACTATTATTCTTCCCCACATCATCAAAGTCTAAATCCTTGGGCCATTTACGTCTTCCTAAATCCTTAACTGAATCATCCTTTACATCCCAACTCCTTCTGACTTGTGCAAAGAAAGTATTGCATTCATTATTGAGATAGGAGATGGGCAGAGAAAGGAATCCTCTCAAGAAAAGCAGAGTAGCTAAGACATTTTCCACATCAAGTAAGGTCACATATGTATCCCATGTTATTCTAGGACTTAACCTCTTAAAAGAAAGCATATTGGCTTTTCACTAGACAAATAGAACATTCAAATCGAGGAATATAACATGGTCTTGAAATGCAAAATCACACAAGGAAATACACAACCACGAAACTAAACCACTTGAAAAATGTCCTTGGATAGCATTGTACAATGATCAGTTCATTAGCATGACCAATGACCTTTGGTTTTGAAAAGAAGCCAAATGACTAAATTAGTGACCACCTAAGCCTTATCATCTAGCTATACCTAATGATCTTGATTGTACCAACAAGGCTTTGTTGAATAGCATGAACCATGCTTAAAATAGCTATTACAAGTATCCTTGGTTTATAAAGTGATAGGATACAACATGATTTCATATGCTATTTCTTTTGGAAGGGGGGAAAGGATGGCTATCATGGTCAGTAGCCATCAATTCCTACACTATAAACACATATTCTTTCTTCCATCGAAAAAAAGACTAAATTTTTCTATATAGTAATGCATCTAACTCTTAGATATAAAAATTTAACTGACATGGTTGCCCTTTTGACAGTTAAATGAGTGATAAGGTCCATAGAGCAAATACATACATGGACAATCATAGCATATAGAAACATTTTCTTCTTTGTCAACATTTGACATGTATTGCATGTTAGGCACATCTTTTTCATTGTAAGTGACCTCATCTTCCATGTCCATGTCCACCTATTTTTTTAGTGAAAGGATACAAAGAACCACAGGTTGTTAATTGTAGCCAACAAAATAAGCACCAAAATCTTTAAAATAGAGTTAAGCAAGTAGAATTTAAGAAAAGAATTAATACGATACTCCAAGTAAAGAAACTTGACTTAACCTAAGAAAAGAAAATGTACTAGCACTATAAATGAATACGATACTACAAGTAAAGAAAATGCATTCCACATGTGACTACTATCAAATAAAGCAAATTAACTACTATCAAATAGGTCAATAAAGCAAATTAGGTCATATAACTACTACCAAATAGTGCAATTCACATTTAACCATTATTATAACTCTACTACTAAATTTAATAGTTCAAACTATTGAGTCAAACTGTAGATATCTGGTGGCATGTGATGAAAGAAAATGACATGCAAATTACAAAGAATGGAAGATCAATGTATTACCACAAGCAGATTGACTCATGCATCTGGTATTGCTACACTCTGTTTTGTTGTATATACTTTCAGTTATGACACATGTGGTTGTGGATTCTATATCATTACTTTAATAATTTAAGAGGGAAGAAGAATAAACATCAAAATGGAGGATGGGGATGTAGATCTACAGAATATACATTACATCTGAATTTGCAAAATCTGAATCCAACTAGCACAGTCAAAATAACCATTGTAGAGCTGTAAACAACAAAGAAGGGAAAAAAGAAAAATTAAATGACATACTTATGTCAAATTCAAATAAGAGAACATGCATGAAGATAGTCAATTTAAGCTTAAACTATAGTGTCACGCTCCACAATGATAGACCCTTGTGATCGACGTTGCGACCACATGACCATCACTTATCACCCCTTAGGATACCTAATCGTGTCATTTATAGAAAGACGTGACGACAAGATTAAGGGAAGACCACTTACCTAAGGGCTAAATTTTGCTGAAAATCTAGCATAATTTCCCCTGTTTTATCACAATTTTCCCAAATTCCTGTACCCATAAAAATGACCTGTATAAAAATGGAAATATAACAAGGTGGGTACACCCCATGTTGACACAACCACACCACTAGGAGAATAAATATAATATTTACAATCATTTGCGGGCACACCCTACCATAATTACTACAAATAAAAAGGAAAATAATAACTGTAATTACCACAATCATTGTATTACAATTTACTATTGTATCACAAAATACAATCCAAAATAAATACAAGCACCACCTTGTTGTGACCATCCTTTTTGTTGACCATAAAAGGGAAAAAAAACAATGCACCACCTACAAGACAATAACTGTCTTTGGCTTGGGGAGGTTTGGAACTTGGAGATAGAGGGGGAGGGGAGATGAATCGTAAACTGTGGGAATGGGATAATGGTGATCACATACGAGAAAACTATTTTATGTTAATAGAAGATTCAAGCAACTTCCATTGATCCAAAACATATTGGAAGACCCTCTACAACAAAATGTTGGAGATCACATAACTTGCTGAATCATAGAGAGAATTTTTTAACAGGAGGTTACTCTAGAAGTTAAAAAAATACAAGTAAATATAATTGAATCTCTTGAGTAATACAAAGATGCTTGTAATAAATTGAGTTAATCCTGCTTTACATTACTAAAATAGCTTTCTACATTTCTTATGAATCTCTTAAACAAGTATTTTGCTAGGCATCTTGGGAATCTGATTCATCCTACATAAGAGGTTGGTTCCAACATTTTGCAAACAAAGCACACATTTGCCTCCCAACTCCCAAAAAGCTTTATTAAAGACATAATAAAAATTAATAGTCAAAGCAAAAGTTTCTACTGTAAAAATGTACCTCTTGCTTCTGAGTAAAAGTGTCTGGTCCATTGGCCTCTCTCTGATTAGGCTTAATGTATATCCTCTTCCAAATATGTGGGCATCTATCTTTAGCATGGAATAATTGTTGCCACCCTCTTTTTCTAGAGGGTCAGAGGTCAATCACACAAGTAGGACTCTTAAGTATACCCATAGAGTAGGCACCTTGGATGCCCGTGCAAGTTGGGTCATCTTTTCAAACAATATGAACTTCAAATCTAGTCATATGTCGGAAGTACACATTCTAATCCACAATCTATCCCAATCCTAACTTATAATGGCAACCTAATGTGAAGAGTAAACCAATCATTGATGAGTAGTTATTCATGGTAATTTAGACCAGAATCTCCACTTAGAAGAACCTGAATCTAAAAGCAAAATTAAACCTACAATCCCCTTTAGAAGAATCTAAATCTTTCCCATTGATGAGGAGGGAGGTTTAGCTTACGGGAGGCTTGTAATGCAACTCCCATCAACACTGTAGTGTGAAATAATAAACCAAATAAAATTATGAAAGGACTGGAAACTTAACCAGAATGTTAAGTTTAATAATGCAAATAAGTTGTTTTAGAGATCTCTACATACTAATCCCTACATAAAGGTCTACTATGATTTAATTGTGTGTTTGAGCTCATATATTCAAGGGCATCAATAGCCATACAGAATTAGCAAATAAATCAAAAAGTTCTATAAACCAGACTAAAGAGCTAGCATAAAGTGAAAGTATCCATGCTAGTCAAATAAAAGAAGAGTCAACTCCTTTGAAATTGGAGATGGAATTGCACTCAGAGGAAAATAAGCCATTGTCTTCAGTTGTTCTTGTAAACAATTAACAGATGCATTTTAAATCATATTCCATGTTGCTTGGGATTATTTTTTCTAAACAGAAACACTTCTTAAATAATTGATTTTTAGAAAAAGCATCATTAGGCATTTTGATCATACCACCTAATATCCTATAATGTGTCATTTGGGTGCGGCTGCAAACAGCAATAACATGATGCATCGTTCACGAAAGGCAAACATTCCAACACCATGAGTTTAATTAATTGAGAACATTAATGTAAACAAACCAAAATTGATATGAAATTAGTTGGATCTTTCATTTTATCATCACTGTGAGGGCAATGCAGAGTAATATACCTAAATGTAGAGAGAAATTAATGATGCCAACAAACTTAGTAAAAAGTTCCATTAGCACTACTCCAAAGCTAAATATGTCACTTTTAGTCATATCCATTCCCAATTGTCCATATTCAGGTGCATTGTAAGCAACAAAGCATGAAATTTGACGAAAGAGAAAATACAAATTGTTGTCCACCTATTCGATCACGGTTCTGGGTGGAGCTGTGGCCATAAGTTACTTTTGGTCATGCTTTTAGAAAACCTTGACCAAATAGATGTGACAAAAACTAATTTTTCTAGTAGTGATTGGATCTTGATTATAAGTTAATATAGCTAACAATGAAATGAAAATGATAAATATCAAAATTAATCAAACCTCAATGTACACCATGGGATATTCTGTTTACAAGCAAGAGATCCAAATTCAATCACTAGCCACTAGACATCAAGAAAAAATGGAAAAAAAACAAAATGGAAAAAGAAAAGCCAAAACAAAAATATTATGTAAAAACCTAAGCCTAATCAAATGACATTAAAAAAGCTAATCGCGTAGTCCTAACCCTAAATCTAGGTTGCAAGCGGTTTTGAGAGATTGATTGAGAGATCTTGAGAAGAGACGTCCTTGATGCTATCAATTTATGAGCATAGTTTGATCTGCAACCCTAACCAAGTGACTAATTTGAGGAGATATGAACATAGATTGATTGAGTGTGGATCTAATCGCAGGAACAAATGGAGAGAGATCAGGTGAATGAGAACAAGGGGGAGAGGGAGAGATCAAATGAATGAGATCTAGGGAGAGAGAGATTGAGAGAATCAGATTTGAATCGTATAAGATCTATGAAGAAGGTTGAATGAGATCAAGTTTAGGGAGAATCATGTCAAGGAGAGAGGTGATGAGAAAGCGAGTTGAGAGATCTGATTTGAGTGATTTGGTATGGCTTTGAGAGAGATAAGACTCCTTTAATCTGCTTAAGTCAATGAGGTGGGTGAGTGGGAGTGGCAATGTGAAAGGATGAATGGAAGTGTAGAGGTGGCAGAGTTACAGGGGTAAACGGAGAGATGATTTATTGTTGAGGGAGGGGAGGATTGGTATTAGCAGTTAGGGAAAATTATTTTAAAAATTATTTTGCTCATGTGGCATTGGTGTAAGACTTAAAATCATCGACAATTTCTAATGAGATACAGTAACATATATTGGATGCTATTATAGCCTCACCATTAGTGTACGTAATTCTCTTTGTAGTGGATATGACTTGATTTCATACACTATATCTTTTGAAAGGGGAGAAAGGATGGCTATCGTGGTCAGTAGCCATTGCTTCTGGCACTATAATCACATATTCTTTCTTCCATAAAAGAAAAGACTAAATTCTTCTATATAGTAATACAAGCAACTCTTAGATATGAAAATTTAACTAACATAGTCGTCCTTTTGACAGTTAAATAAGTGATAAGATCCACAGAGCAAATGCATACCTGGTGAATCATAGCCTACAGAAACATTTTCTTCTTTGTCAACATCTGACACTTCCTGCAGTTTAGACACATCTTTTCATCGTAAGTGACCTCATCTTTCATGTCCATGTCTAAGTATTTTTTTAGTGAAAGGATACAAAGAACCACAGGTTGTAAATTATAGACAACAAAATAAATACTAAAAGCTTTAAGATGGAGATAAGCAAGTAGAATTTAAGAAAAGAATAAAGAAGTGGTCAAAGAACACACACTATTTAAAAGAAGCCATTTTGGCGAAATTGACTAAGAAAGCAAGTTTAAAAGGAAAGATATTCAAGGAAAACAAGTAAAGAACAAAAGAGTAATTTGGTGATGGTAGAAGTGGAGAGACGAGAAGTGATCAGAGCAAATTGGGGGATGAGTGGGAGGTGTTGGTGAAATGACCAATTGTGGTGATTTTGTTGGCTACAGGAGTTGTTCGAGAACTAGTACAAGGGCATCAAGGAGCTTGGAGGAATGGGGCGACGATGGTTGAGGAGCACGAGACGAATGTGAAGGTGGAAGAGAGACAAGATCACTCGTCGATTGACTGAAGTTGAAGGTCATTTGACTGTTGGTGTAGTACCGAAGATCACTGACTCATGAACTAACCTGTAGCAACGTCGCTTGGTTGTCGGCATAGTTCACTCGTCAGTGTTTGCAATTTATTTTGTAGTGAGAGTAGGAAAGAGTTTGATATTTCTATAGATAGCTTGCCACTTTGGATGATCCAAATACTCATCGTAGTACTCAATTTATAAATTTAAAAGTGTGCAAAAACGCATGTTGCAATGACACTTAAAACTCACTTTTACAAATCGTGTGTTTCTTGCCTCACAAGGTGATTAGACTACATTTGGAAACAGGTTAAAATGTTAGAGGTAGCCCACCTACATGTTCTCTAAGAAACAAGACAAATACCTTCTAAAGCAACAAATTGAAATCAGATGTGATAATAGAAAATAAACCAATCCGTTAGAAGGGATAGGTCAAATCTTTGGAAGTAGGAAAAGTTGGATAACACTAACTATACTGAATTTTAAAGTCATAGCCTTGTCCTTGAAAAAGAATTAAGGAAAGATGAAGCTCAACATTATATCTCCATCTGTAAAACCCAAGAAAAAATGTTTAAGTTAGGTAGGACATCCTATTAAAAACTAAAAGTGAGTGAAGGCTTTTTGATAATACTCAAAAATTTCATTGAACATGAAATGATAGAAATGTAGACAACCTTTTCCTCCCTAGTTATCCTTAGGAAGTAGAGGACAAGTATAAGGAGAAGAGCTTTAGCAATTGTCCCAACTATGATGGTTTATGCTCCTCCCTTCCAAAATATACAAAATTACATGAAAACTTAAACTCAAAAGAAAAAATGAATGAATTCCTATTTTTTCTTTCAAGGTTGCCTCTCTTTAGAACAGTAATTTGATATGTTGACAGAGAAATTTCATATAAATTATACACTATTAGCTCCTCTTGCTTGCCTATGAAGAATTATGTGCATACATGTATTCGCAATGTGGGTAATCAAGCATACAAATGTGAGACACTTAAAAACAAAAGGAAACAATCCTTTTCTACTTGGCTTTTTTTTGGCTTTTTCAAGCTTATAAAGCTCCCTTTAATTTAAAGTCAAACTTGTTGGCTTTTATGAAGGGCCCTCCCAAATACGTTCTTTGCAAAGTGGCCACCATTAAATGTGGTGCTTTAATAAGAAGTACAAAATAAGTGTGGTGAGTTTTCCCATACAAATGTAAATTAAACCTAATGGTGGCAATGTCATTAGTGTTAAGAAAACCCAGTAACACTACCAAACCAAACAAACTTGAGCCCATGATATGTAGTTAGCCAAGATGTGTGTAATTACAAGTGAAGAAAAATATTTGTGAGACTTTGATATTGATTCAACTCAAGAAAGACCAATAAAATTGAACCTTGGAGGAGAAAATTCAAAATACTATCAAAACTTATGAACTCAACATACAATCTTGATTTAATCACATTTCAAATGATTACAACTTGGTGGAATCTATATTAGTTGATAATGGAACTTCATCCTTGTCCTCTTTCTCATTGCCAGATCCATCGGGACCACCCATGTTTAGCCTATGCAAAATTAAAGATTGTTAAGAATGGGGCAAAACAAAGGTTCTTTAAAGCTCCTAATTACCAAAGGTATATTGAGAAAATCCATGGATGGTTGTATGCATCATATACAGAGGTTGGAAAAGCTTCATAGATGTCACTTTTCCATTTCTTTAATAAAATTAAACATTCTGGATTTAAAGATTTTCATTAGCTTTCCATAAATGAAGTACATTCATGCATTTTTTCATGATTCAAGAAAAAATGATCCAAACAATATATAAATCAAACAAGTACATTCATGGATGGTTGCATCATTCCCCTCAGCAACCACCACAACCATGCAAATCCCATTGCGGCATTTCAACAAACACCTTGCCTGCAGCACCACACCCTCAGCCTCCCATTGCACCATTTCATTAAACACCCCACCTAAACCATCAAAACACCACTACCACAACCACCATGCACCACCTAGACATTTTTGCCGTCGTTGCCACCACCATTTGGATACAACCACCACGAGAAGACCTCATAGGGAAGAGTCAATGCGGAGGAAAGAAGATGGGGTACCTCTATTAAAGGGAGATCGGTGGTGAAAAAGTGATCACGGCAATGGAGGGAGATGACGTCGAGGTCGCAAGATCGAGTGAGGTCGAAGGGAAGGCACCGCCAGGGAGATCGAAGTGATTTCGCTGACTCGTTGTGGTATATATAAAGCGAGGGGGAGATCAATGCCAGGGAGGCGAGGGTCGGAGAAGGAAATCGTGGTGGAGGGAGATGAGGCGGATGGAGGAGAAAGGGGTCCAGATCGGCGATTAAGGAGGAAGAGGAGGAGTCGTGGTTGTGGGGTGTGGAGGGGGTCCAATTTCGTTGGCTTGGTTTGTTTAGATTCGGGGGTATGATTTGGGTCATGTTAGGTCAAAATGTAAAAAGAGGAAACAAAAAAATAAAAAAGGATGAAGGTCGTTGGAGATCACAAGATTAAACATTTAGAGAGAGTTACAGCAACATATTTAAAATGTTATTGTAATCTTTATTGGTATAGATAATTAATTTTGTAGTGCATCATTAGATTCTAATATAATAACAAATAATAGTTTCTAATAGTCTACATTAATATCTTCATAATAATATTTAACAGTACCAATACGGCGAGTACTTTAGAGTAAAAAATTAACTTCCTGACAATTTAATGAAGCAAATTCTACCCCACCCTTCCCTGTGGGGATTTCGAGCATGCTGGGCATGTAGGGACTGTTTGGTTCTCAGGTTAAGACATTAACTCGGCACTTGACCCATCATAAGTTACCCTGGTTAAAGTGGGTGTTGAGTCGTGAGCAAGAGTTATTCTGTGGTAGGTAAGGAATAAAGTTATTTCATTGAAGTTAACCTGTTTGACATGGAGTTAACCCATTGCCCTTCTTCCCCTTGTCCCACTTGGCCTCACAGGAAACCCCTTCCTCGCTTCGGAGGCCACCATCGTCCCATAACTGTGCTATTTTGGGGTACACTTTGAAGGCGAAATTGCTTCCGGATGAATGGCCATAGGCGGAGAAGGTGTCTCTTGCCAATCGTGATGTTCCATTTATTCCAATAAGTTATGGCAAGATTCGTATCTTCTTTCATAGGTTTTATGTTTTGTTTCTCGGTTGGGACTTTGATTTCATGTTATTCACCATTTTTCCTTCAGATCGATGATTTGGGAGGAGAACATCTTATTGTTAGGATTTTTTTGCTCGTCTTATGCTTTGAAGGGGCGATTGGGGATTTTTGTTCTTGTTTGCCTTTGAGTTTTTTTGGTTTGTCTTGAGAACATATTATCGTTAGGGTATGTTTTTCTTGTTCGCCTTCGATGGGTGAAAGGGTATTTATGCTAGGGTTTACATTGGGTTTGGTAATTTGGGTTTCTGATTCTTTCTTTGTCGACATTGTTGGTTGTCAAGCTAGATTCACAAGCTTTATGATTTCGAGGTGAGGTTTCCTGTTTGATGTTGGACTAAGAATCGTTCTTCACTATTTTGGATGGGTCTCAACTTTGTGGCAACTTATTTTGTGCTAGTGTCTTTTGCTTGTCGTTGCACCTACATGAGTGAATGAGGTGGTTGTGTTGTTGGGTTTCTTTTTACATCCTATGGGTACTTGTTTTGTCACATCGTGAGAGATGGTTGCCTACTTTTATCCTTCAAATATCTCATTGATTGCAAGCATGAGGTAGGTTCTTATCGGTTGTCTCGCCTATCAGTGTGGTGTGAGGATGGAGGGTCATGTTAGCCTTGCTTGCTCTGAGTGTGGTTGCATTAGCCCTGACATGTGGACAGCAATAAAGTGCAAGGTCAGGAGGCAGCGGCTATATAAGTGCCTGCCTTATATCCTTAACATTGTGACTTGGGTGGTGGTGCTAATCTTCTTGGAGGAGGAGGAGGAAGAGGAAGGTAAGGGCAGAGGTTATGTTCTTTGCATGAGGTTCAAGGCATTTGCTTATTTGATAATGTATTATCTAGAATGGCAAGTGATCGAACTTCAGAGAGTGCTGGACTTCTTCGGCAGTTTAGGAGTCACCATAGGAAGGTCACGAAACGACTATGTAGGAGGTAAATGCCCTGATCACAGTTTCTTTCAATTTGATGGTGTGTTTGTGATTTGGTTAATTGTTTGGTTGAATAAGTATGATGACATTGTTATGTATGTGTAATTCGGGTGGTACTTTTGAAAGAATGATGTTTGGATTTACGGTTAAATGTTTTTTGAAGTACATCGTACATGTTGTTTGTGTTTGTGTGATTGTTGTATTTAGTTTTCAAACTTTTTGGCTCTATGCATTGTTGTCTAATTGGAGCTACGATTCTTAGCTCTTTGCTTTTACTGGAGTTGGTTATGATGTTAATTTATGGGACAATGATGGGAGGAAATGGTTGAAAGCTGGAGGCAGGTAATGGTTTTGACCTAAGATTCTCAAACTGATTCATGAGATCGAGCTACCTTTGGTTGAAAATGCTTCCCGCCTTCTTTGGTTTGCCCCTCTATAGGTCCCTAGATTTATTTTGTTGATAGACATACACCATGAGGTTTTTTCAAGAATGCCTTGTATGAATGTTGGATGGAAAATGGATTCATTTAGGCAAGAAGGGAAAGCATGGTATGTCTGCCTCTTTTTCATTTTTTGGGACCCTTACCTCATTCATCGTTGGAATAGAATGTTCTCACTTATCTTCTTGGCTAACTAGAAATGATAGTACTATTGTTCTGTATATATCCCATCAAAACAACGATTTTGTGCATAATATGTTATTGATTTTCATGTGTTTAAGTTTTTTCCCATCATATTTTGTGTTAAGTACTGCATCTCACTTAATTTTTTGAGAACCAAACATCTAATTACCGACATGAATGTCACTGATTTACATGTATTTAAGTTTTTTTCCCTTCATTGCAGGGTGGTTGTCGTATTTACAGGATGGTCCACCATGTGACCACCTTTGTGTGGTCGCTATCTAGGATCCATTCCATTTAGTTTGACCTACTAGTTGGTTTATTGGAGATGTAAAGCTACTATTCTATTAAATGTAGTTAGTTACCTGTATATTCCACTTTGATCCTCTCATCAGTAACCTTCAGAATAACAGAAGTTGGTATTTGGTTAGAATAGCATTATATATTTTATATCACAAATTAGTTGAGATATCCACACCCTTTCACATTTTCCCTTATAGGAAATTGGTTGTATTCTTTCACTTTTAACTTCTTGACGTTCTTGAGATTTCATATCACCAATTTGTATGAATTTATTTGCGAATTTGTTCGCTTCTTCATTTTCCTCTTTATTAGTTTTGCTATGGTTAGTATTGCAGCAATGAGATGCAGTACTTTTCGCTTGCTTCTTTATTCTATCTTCTTTGTGTACCTTACTCCGATTTACTATTACATCTATTTTAAATTGTGTTCTGACAATATTATCTAGGTAATTGTGCAAAGATGACACCTCTCATAAATAACTGACGTTTTCTTTAAGAGGTCTTCTGAGCACATAATTTATAGGTGTCTCCAACGATTATGTCACCTCTCATTCAATATCTTACTAAGCACAAGTTGAATATCAAAGCATCCACAGTTGGCATGCATTGGCAACATGCACGCTGCGTGAAGTATAGACATCATCTTCCACAAAGAAGGAAAATTATGTCCTTCCTTATATATAAAGTTCATGCAGATATTGTACTTTTGAACATAAATATTACATCACACTTTGTATTTTTCTACATGATGTAAAACATTATTCAACTTGTATGATATATATTTCATCCAATGAAATAAATAAATCCTACTTTCTCACATGCTTCCCCTTTGTCTTTTGTTAATGTATTTGTATCCAAACGCTTGAATGTCTATTGCATTGACAAGGTTCGTAAATTACCATTTTCAGGAAAAAAAATAATGAAATGAATATTAGCGCGAATGCCACTCATTTTAACGTGGTGACGAACACAACTATAACATACAAACAACCCTCAATGGGATGAAAAGCTTATGACATGGTTCTCAAGTATTTCTTAATATGCAATATCAATCTTAAATTCTTCCTATGTTCATTTAACTTAATTTACATCTCTAAAAATTAACTTCAGCCCATTTTCCCACCATGGAGATGTGATCCAAAAACATTCTTAAATGAGAATAAATTTTCTACTGGTTGAAGATTTTCATTATACATGCAATTTTCTTTAAACATTTACGAAAATATAATTACTTCAACAACCACAAATACATGAATAAAGAAGTGGTGTAACATCACACTGTCCACCATTGCATAGGGTACACCACGCTTTCTATTGTTTGAGATAACCAAATGGTAGTGTTAACATACACTGATTTTTAATTGGTGATTGGCCAGGGTTTCTTTTATAGAAGATGCTAATTAAATTACAAACTTCAAAATTTATAACATATTTCCCTCCCAGGACATCTTCTATGAATCACATTAAATCTTATTCATTTCCAATGAAATGTGTTGTGGTGTTAAATTTTCTGTGTTGTCTTTCTTATTCGGTACATGTTAACATTTTACACTTCTTATAGTTAACTACTCTATATTGGAGAATATATTTCTAAATCTAGTTTACAAAGTTCAAAAATTTAGTTCATTATGTACTTCAAATTCTATGTCTTATTACTACATAATCACACCTGAAAATGAAAATGAATAACATTTCAATTTAATCCATAACACTCCTCAAGGGTAAAAGTGTCTAATGACATAATTTCCTACATAGAAAATAACATAAACTACTACTTATTCTACATATTTATTCCACTCACCAAACATTCACCTGAAATAACTCCACTTGATTCCTCAACTTATCCCACTAACCAAACACCCAACAGGAATAACTTCACTTTATTCCACCACTTATTTCACTAACCAACCAAACACCTCTACCGGAATAACTTTACTTTATTCCTCTACTTATTCCACTAACCAACCAAACACAAAAACACACTTAACACATCATTTATTCCACTCCTTCACCTTATTCCACTTACCAAATAACGCCGTAAGTTTTTTTTAGATGTTTCAATCCAAAGGAAGAAGTTGTGATTAGGGATGTAAACGGGTCAGATTTGAGTTGAATTTGGCTAAATTTATATCCATATTTATTTACAAAATCTATACCTATACCTATACCTTGCCAATCTACTCATCGGGTATAAAAATCTAAATCTATACCATACTCATCTACCCATTGAGTATCTATTTACCCATCGGATATCCATTTATAAATTGATCTATAGTAAAATCGTACCAAATTGTAGTCAAATAAGAAGAAAAATATATAACATAATTTATTAATTGTTTATTTTTAACAAGTCCTAAACATAGGAGCTTGAGCTATTCTAGTTTTATTAATCTTCACTAAAATTAGTACAAAAAGAGCCCTTCAAGGGGAATAGATCAAAAATAAAAATACAAAAAATATAAAGAAAGACTAAATACAAGTACCTTTCAAACAAAAACTCTTCATTTGCAAATTAAATATTCAATGAAAGCTTCAGAAGCATTCCCAACATTCAAAATCATGGAAGGAATCGTGAAGAAGATTAGGGTTAGGGGAATGAGGGGACTTAGGGTGGGACTTATTTATCTCGGGTAAATGGGGATTTTATTTGGGTATTCAGGTATAATAATTGAGTATACATTCATACCCATACCCATATCCAAACCCATAGGATTTTTTTGATAAAACCCATAATTGAACTTGATTGGGTTCGATCAGGTTTTACCCATTTTTTTGGATCAGGTTTATCGAAACTTGCATCCCTAATTGTAATTACCTAGCCTACAAGTGTAAAATTGCTTCCCTCTATTTCATAACTTAGACGATATCCTTATAATAGCAAGAACTTTACAATTGCAGTTTGGTAGCCTTGTCATACTAGATGCATGAGAGCTAGACTCCATTAATGTCTGCATCATATGTAGTTATCCAACCATGAATAGGTTTCATTTCAGTATTAACAAATAACGTATTGAATATCTCAAAGCAATAGTGACAATAAACGTAGTTCTTACGTTGCTTGAATTATTCATACCTATAGTACCTAGATTTTACAGCGCATTAATGATGCAAGTAACATGCTCTTATTCATATGATCACTACATATAGTTCACGACAAACCAAAAGTAACAGCTACATTTTACAGATATCAAACTCCTTGATACAATCTTTCAGTCTACATGTTATCTATTATGTTTCGGATAATTTAAAATTGGGGATATGATCATCCCATCAACCAATGAAACCTACAATCGATCTAAATTATAAAAGGCATTAATCTTCAAGTGCATACAAAATTCGATAATAATCTTTCATTTTGCACGTTAAGAAGCTTACATTGGGCCATTGATGAGGGGCAAAAGATGCCTTCGGACTCAAAACTCCTCGAAAAGCCTGACAAGAAGGGTTTGACCTGAAGGGACTTGGGTACAGGCGGGTTCGGAGATCCGACCCGCCTACACCTAGAAAGGCCCAAATACAGGCGAGTTCAAAGGATCAACCTGCCTAGGGACCCGGCACCGACCACTGACATCGACACAAGAAGGCCTAAGACCTGACATTGGACAAGCGTCCTGACAAGTGGTGTTCCAAAGATCACAGAAAAGATCTTGCTAATCAAGATTTCCCCCACACTATAAATAGTGAGGAGAGGGAAAGAGAAAAAATCCTATAAACCTCACAAGTTCTAGTGAATAGATGGGAGCACCATCCTCTCCCCAGACATACACCCCTTGCGGTGGAACTGGGTCACCAAATCTCCCTGTCTCCTTTCTGATTGCTCGATGTTCGTTGGGTTGAGCCCTCCCATCGCCTGGGAGGCTCGACCACTCCCTCCTAGCGATAGATGTTAATGGCTATGAAGCGCTCCCTACCTCTACAAATCTTTTGGTGGCCATGTGAGAGCCATCAAATGACACCATCTGTGGGAAGCGTCAACGAAGATGCCATGCTCTTCCAGGCATCCAGTTATTGGACGGCAGCACACCCACTATGCCCTACCTCAGCCTTCCAGATCGAAAAGACATCGCGATCACCCAAACCACTTGCAACTCCACTCGTGGCCACCTTGGAGGAGGCCCAATCGAAGTCCAGGGTCTTTATATCCTAGCAACGCCCTCAGCACGTCGATCCCAATGAAGGGAAGCTGATAGACTAGGCCAGTTGCTCGAGGGCCCTAAGCGAGACTCCCTATTCGAGATGCGAGCAAGGGAGGAAAAGCGTGAAGCCAGGTAGGCACCCTGAAGGCAGGGCATCAACCCCTCTCCGTGAAGCTCCCCAAGATGAGACAAATCTAGGAGCTTGTCGAAAACCCAGCCGAAGGAGCCCTAGACCTTGAGCCCTAGCAGCGAACAGTCAAAAGGGTGGCGCATGGTAGGGGAGGAAAATGCCCTCCTGCGCGAATGGCTCGAAAGGTTAAAGCACGAGCTTAGTAGCTGGGGAGGCGAGGCTCCCCTGGCCTACTAGGAGCTCTACACCTACCTTTGCCGGGGGAGCATTCAGGTGGTCAACCCCTTTCTGGCTGTGAGGGCTCCATTTTGGGGATTGCCCGCTGAGTGACCTGATCATAGAGGAGGTGATGATGACCCCCTTGGCTAGGAAATTCAAGCTGTTGATCATGGTCCCATGTGGCAAACTGACGAACCCTAATGGTCCCATTAGGAGTCATCGTCAGATGATGGCGGTGCATAGCTACTTCAATGAAGTACTTTGTCAAATGCTCCCATCACAGTCTGACCGATATGACCCATGCATTGTGTGTCAACCTACCGCCCAGACAGATTGCTCGCTTCTCGAAACTTGGCAAACAAGTTCTACTAGCGCTTTGCCAAGTGGCAAGGGGTTAGAGACGACCCTTAAAGGTCGTTGAAAGTCAGATAGCGGAAGACTGAGCCCTTCTGATCCTATCTAGGTTGATCCTAGGCTCTGTACTCCGAGTGCAGGAGGCCCCATGATACGATGGTCATCTGGGACTCCGAATCAGGCCTCCTGACTAGAAGGTCTCGATACGACATCAGTGACTTCCCGCCAAGGGATATGGTAGGACCCTGGGACAAAGTCACGTGGTTCATGGAGCAGGATGGCTCCTTTCACTCTCGCCCATCATGAGGATGACTCCATTCCTATAGAGGAGTAGAGGGCCCTCGGCGAACATGCTTCGACGCCCATCCACGAAGGTGGCTGCTTTTGCAAGCAAAGGGACACCTTCCCTGGCCAAAGGAGCGACCAGCCCACCAAGGGCCGAGGTCGCGGGTCCCTCCAGACAAAGCGAGAGTCCTTTGAGGAATACACCCCCAGGCCATGAACCAGGAGGAGGTGTTGGCGGAAGCCCGGTCCACCGACAAAGACCTATTGACCCCACCAAAGCCCGTGAAGGGGAAGGCTAACTCTGAACCCTGCTGTAAGAGCCACTAGGCCTAGAGTCATGCCACCAATAACTGCTGGGACCTGCACATTCAAAATTGAGACCCAGACCTGGCACGGGAACTTGGCCCACTTCGTCTGGCAAAAAAAGAGCCAAGAAAGAGGTTGAAGGCTTATGAAAGGCCCGGAAGACCACCCTTAGGGAAAGCCCCAACAGCTTCGGGTAGCTAACATGGTCTTCCTCAGGACCGAGACCCAGATGGATCGACACCTTGCCCAACCAAGTTGGCGGTGTCACCTTTGGCTCCCCCTTGGTGGAACACTACCACTAAGTCCTCGCGACAATACCCGTGTCTCCCTGGGGTACTCACCTCTTGTCGTTCGAACATATCAGCACAGAGGTCGAGCTAATCTTCGATGATGACGCCAGCCTAGGCTGGCAAGCCACTCCTTCCAAAATGGCTCTCCCAAGTGCCCTCCCCGTTCTTTAATGGGGAGAGAGGGGTATAGTCAAGCAAGCATCGTTCTCGCTGTCTACCACTCTACCTGATGTGACACGACACTTAGACCTGCCACTAGAGACATACCTCTGGGTGGGGCAGCTGCAGCCAGGTCCTTCGAAGAATACGCTCCCCTGGCCATGAACTAAGAGAACGTGTTTATGGACGACTGGTCCACGAGCGAGGACCTGCTGCCCCCCAAATCCATAAAGGAAAAAGCTAACTGCAGTCCCTATAGGAAGTTCCACACGGCTTAGGGACACACCACTGAGGAACACCCGGATCTATGCAACCGGGTTGAGTCCTAGACACGGCATGAAAACTTGACCTACTTCATCAGACAAAGCGAGGGCTAGAATCCAGGGCCTAGAAGGATACCGGATGGAGGAGTCCCAGCAACTCTCGGGATCCAATATGGCCTTCATCACAAGGCTGAAGCCAGACAAGTCGACACCCAGCTTCGTCAAGCAGGAGGTGTCCCTGGCAACTTTACCTAGGCTTATGGACACAAAGGTTGAGCTGATATTCGGGGTCGACACCAACCAATACTAGTGAGCCACTCTGTCCGAGTCGGCACTTCCATGCTCCCTCTCCACTCTTTAGTGGGGTCAAAGGAGCACCATCGATCAAGCGGCATCCGAGCTGTTTGCCCCTCCACCTCATTAGGGGGAACACACGAACCCATTTCTGGTAACACTACCGTTGGTAGAGCAGCTATAGCCGAAAGGTCTCTCCCTCAACCGGCTGCTCCAGTCAAGGCTTTTGGCAGTCACAAAACAATGCCCAAGGGAAAGATTAGCCACCCCTTGTCCGCCTGCAGTAGGGACATGGTACCTCAACTTGTGGCTTGGTTGATGGTAACATTAGGATGCCTAATCCACTTCCTCCACTAAATCCCCTCGGTGCACTTCCAACCTCCTCAAGAAGTAAAAGCAACACACGAGAGTCATGCGTTCGAGCACGAACTCCTAGGGATCGATCTGCATCGACCTAGGAAGCCTAGACCCCCAGAGCCACAAGAATGGGGGGAAGAGAAAACCAAGTCCACATGATCCAGGGGGGGGCAAACCCTGCTGAGTTGTTAGCGACCTCAGGACTGCAACCAGACTCTTCAACTAGGGCTACATTGCCTTTTCCTCATGACGCTACTGAGCTTGTCAAGGTTGGAGCAGATCTTAATCCCTCCAAGGTCCATGGATTACCACTCCTGCTCAAAACAAGGCGAACACAAGAGTCACCTCCTAGGGTCAACAAGGACTAGGGAATCTCCCGACATTCTCGCAACCATAAAGCCACCTCCTAAGGTCAGAGGGCACTAGATGCCCCCTACGTCCATATCCAACGCTGTAGAGAGGGCAATCCCAGCAATGCCAGTCATAGCATTTGAGGCCTTTGCCTCATCCTAATGGTGCCAGTCATAGCATTTGAGGCCTTTGCCTCATCCTAATGGTGATCGGCGCCGATCTTGCCATAGTTAAGACAAGACTCATTTCTCGCAGTGACTGGCCCTCGCTCGCGAAAGGTGGTGCTTACATCACAACTTCACCCAGGTAGCTACCTCTTAAGTCCAGCAAGGACTAGGCATCGATATGCCTTTGCTCCCTTCACAAAGCCGCCTCTTAAGGTTGCCAAGAACTCAGGTGGACATGCCTCACATTCCCCTACCTTGATACCTCCTAAGGTCAGCAAGCCACCTCCTAAGGCTGGTAGGAACTCAGGTGTACATGCCTTACGTTCCCCTACATTGTCACCTCCTCAAGTCGACAAGCCGCCTCATAAGGCTAGCAGGAACTCATGTGAACTTGCCTTACCTTCCCCTACATTGTTGCCTCCTAAGGCCGGCAAGTCACCTCATAAGGTTGGCAGGAACTCAGGAGGATGCGCCTCACATTCCCCTACATTGCCACCTCCTAAAGCTAGTAAGCTGCCTCTTAAGGTTGGCAGGAACTTGGGAGAAAGTGCCTCACGTTCCCCTACATCGCCACCTCCTAAGGTCGGCAAAGCCGTCGCCAAAGGTTGGCAGGAAATCGGGCCCCTACGCTCATGTTCCCTTGTAATGCCACCTCCTTAGACCAGCAGTTGCCCCCTAAAGCCGATAGAAACTAGGGCCTGCACAACCATTGTTCCAATTGAAATAGTGCCACCTCACAAGGCTAGTAGGAACTTGAGCCCCCACGTTTGATGTTCCACTTGATATCATGTCACCCTTTAAGGTCGGTGGGAGGTTGGGCTCCCACAGTCAAAGTTTTGTTTTATAACGTTGCCTCGTAAGGACGGCGAGAATGCCCCTTGCGCTTTCCCCATTCCACATCAGGATGACACAAGTACAGTCAAGAAGGCCAAACGTGCAACGGTGTTATGCCCTGGGGACAATCTGGCAAGATGTCCTTTGTCTGCCTGCAATAACGACGAGCCTTGCAAAAGAATAGTTGCATTCAGAATGGTTGAGTCGACGACGACCCCTCTTGGCATAATCGGTTGCCCGGCAATCGACCTCTCACACGATTCTAGTCCCAGTCTCTGCGAAGAGTCGGGGTAATGCATTAGGATCAAATGGCCAAGCCTGGATCCCTAAGGTGAAGAGAATCCAGCCTACCCGCCAACAACTTCAGAAATTTAGCCAGGCCCTCTAGCTACAGCTATTCAACGTTATCATGACAATACCATCAAGCTCGACCAGGACAGAGTAGACCCTGATACCTCTAAAGGTCGCCACTCCTGCTCAGGCCTAACATGGAAAAATTCGCCTGGACCACCAGTGGCCTACCGGATGAAGGCCTCACTGCCCCCAATACTTAAGCAGGTATAACTCGGCCAAGCCACAACGAGAGGCTAAGGCCAAAGTAAGGGAGCTTGTTGCCCTCACATTGGGCCTGGCTCTCGAAGGTGGTGACAGCCCTTAACAAGGCACGCACATGAGCTTCACTAGCCTCAACAAAGCCTATCCTATGAGGCAAAGTCCCTTACCAAGGGAGGACACTAGTAAACTCTTGTGACGGGTAATCCTGCCCAACCCCCATAGGGGCCTGCAGCGAGTACTACCAAATCAATCCTGCTCCAGCTGACGAATTTCTTGCCTTGAGTAGACGTAAGTCCACCTTAGAACAGACCTGTGACCTTCAACCCTCGCCTAGGGTGTTATAAAAGGCACCCGTTGGTACCCTGACCCTGAAAAGGGGCGTATTCTAGTTCTCACACAAAGATCTCCGAAGGCCCATACTCTTCAGCAGAGAGACTAAAAAATTTCAAAAAAATCCAAACGATCATGGCCCTCGAGCCCCCAAGCATTGAGAAAAGGATGCAGTCGTTAGTTGGCAAAAATGCCCCCTTGGGTCAATTCTTGTCTCAAACATCTAATTAACACCTCCCTCCTTCGAAGCCATCAAGAGGAGCCCTGGGCAGCTCTGGCTAAGCCCACAGTTAAGATTGCAAAGTTCAACATCCAAATATCTACCAACAGAATAAAGTTAGAGACATGGCAAGCCTGACAGTTAAGATCCCTCCCCTTTTTTACATGCTACCTTATAAGGAAAGCACTCCTGAAAAAGGTCATCCCTTCCTACAAATAGGTCATGGCCAAGATACTGGCTTACCTGAGAACCGACACAATTATTTTTTGTGTCCGGAAGAATCCCACATCTCACCCCTAAGTAACAGCGAAAATAGGCAGACGAGATACTAGGCCTACGATCGAGCTACAGAACGCGCAAAAAGGCTCCCATAGATCACACACCTTTTCCAGCTAGGTATACAACATGGGTTCTTAGCTACCCTTATGAGCGACCCTCCCCACCTACAGTACCTACCTGCAGTAGACAGATTAGCAAAGTCGTAAAGGGGGGAGCCTTCATGTCAAGTCATTCGAATGGAAAATGAAAGTGCCCTATATAAGGGATCAAGCAAAATTCGTAAGAGCAGTTCATGCGACTCTTGCGAATAATAGATCCTAGGCAACAAACCAATCCCTCATACTTGGCATGTGAGCAATTCATTATAACAGAACAATAGAAAGTAGAAATAAAAGCCTTCCTTTATAAATATAAGAGGAGTTGCCTATTGCATCCCCCGGGACCATTGCTCCCGGCTGGCCTACTACAAAAAGAAAAGAGAAAAGGGAGGGAACTTCATGACAATAATATAGAAATGGTAGCAACATTGCTTATCAGGACTTGATGGCTTCATCCCCAGTCCTCAACGGCATTCGCCCCTGATGATGAAGGTGGCAGTGCAAGGCAAGACAGCCATCCTCGCAGTACAGCAAGTTCCTGACAAACCCAACTCAGGCATTTCCTCTTCAGGAGCTTGTCTTCCCGATTGGCCTAATATACCCCGGCTAGTTCGCTCATGGAGTTATCTGCCACCGAGATATGCCAAACCCCAGAAAAGGGGTTGTGCGGCCATTACCTCCTTCTAGAACATTCACCTCCTTCAAAAGGAGCATGCATCAAGAGGTAGGCGAACACTTGGATGAGTCTTGAAGGGCAGCGGCATCTAGCAGAAGCACCCCAATAAGACTCTCCTTTAGCTCCACGAGCGACAACGAGCTTGGCCAAGAAAACTACCTTAGCCTACGGGAAACCTCGCCTAGCTCCTCTAGCAACCGGGATGCTCCACCCACTTATTCTTACTGAGGGTGGAGCTCCCACATAGCCCACTCTGCCGCGTCAAGCGCCTCCCATAGGACTACTATAGAATCCCTAAAATGGGTGAGCAAGTATTTGCCTCAGGCACCCTGACCAACCTGACAGCCATGACACGTCGTTGCTCAAGGCGAAGGCACTTTCAAGGTGCTCAACTTGGTGAAAACCATGGTAAAAGGCATCAAAAAACTTGCCCCTACCTAAGGAGAAGCCAATAGGAGACTCACCACGTAGAGGCAATGAAGCAAGGTGTGGCCAAAGTCCATACGCCCTAGCAGGGAGGCAGTGCAAGCTACGGTGGATTGTAGGAGCCAAAAACCCTACTGCTCCAAGTGAGGGGCGCTGCTCGAAGCTACCACTGTAGTCGGCACCACCTCCTTGGACATGAGGTCTCTAGCAGGCCCCCCAACGAAGGATCCCCAAATTGACCAACCATCTGGTCAATCTTGGAAGGTGACATCTGACCAAAAGAATCCGCTCATGCCGTTGCCTTCATCGAGCTTTGCCTCACATTTGCCTGGGCAAATACACTGCCTCACGAGGAGCCACCGGTAATAGCAGCTCCCCCACCACACTTGTGGAGTCACCAAAAGAGCCAAGCAGGGTAGCAAAGACACTAAGCCTCCACATTGGAGCAATCTCCACCCAGCCCTAGAGAGGGACCAGTACCGGTCGGGCGATCCAGCCAGACCCAAAGGGGCTAACAGCCCCATTAGGACATCCTCTGCCTCAACCTTGCTTGGATTTAGGAGGGTGGACATAGCCGACTCCCTCGTAACAAACGTCCCATCGAGCTCCCCCCACGGACACCTTAAGGGAACCTGATACACCTTTTTGCTACTTGCCTCCCTCCTCTTGAACTCCTCAAAAATAAGATAACCCCCTTTCTTGCCCTGTCCCATGGGTCTCCCCCACGCGTGATGAGTCCCATGCTGGGAGGAACGGTCGCGACGCCCAAACTTGCCCAGCCGAGTAAAATGCCCCAACGCTGAAAAAAAGAGCAAAAAAAAATGAGAAAACAAAAAAGGATAGAAAGTGGGGACCAAAGGCACCCTCTGCAATCAAGCATAGGTAGGCCTAAAGTCCACGAACACCTCAAAGGCCATCTTGGCTACAAAAAGTCTAACAAAAATCCTACAAGCCCTCGCCTCAACCCATGCACCGAGCAGGGGCAACAAAATAGAATTACATTCTCTCGAAGGCCTAGACATAGTTATTCTCTAGCCACTCCGTCAAACACGAAGACGCAACGACAAAATCCTGAGAGAAGGCAAGGCTCCTCAAGATAGCTACCAAGTCGTCCGGATGCAGAAAATAAGGATGGAGGGGCATGAATTCCATCCCACCCCAAAACCTTATTTGTAAGCCCCCTTGAGGGTAGTGCCATCACCCTACCCACCCTCGTTGGCTGTAGGTTCCCAAGAGACAAAATCCTCGAGAACACGGCTCGAATTCCATAGTATCCCACCCAGACTGACCAAATCATCAGTCAGGACTCTGCACATTAAATGACACTACGTGCATATCCGACACCACAATGGCATCAATCACCTCACGGATAAGCGTGATTTTGAGGCCATGACCCTTCATTTCAATAGCAATTAATGCCCATCTTGTCAAGCTACACGACAAAACAATTTTCCGAAGTCGCCTCTTAAGGCTGGCAGGGACCAGGCATCGATATGCCCCTACTCCCTCCACGAGCCACCGCTTAAGGTCGGCGGATGACAAGTCCATTTTCGCGCATTTTGAAATTGTCGGAAATCATAGTATAGTCACGCTAAACCCTTGATCAAAATATTTAATTGTTTACGAAATTTGTGTAGATTTCTTTTCGTTTTAGAATTTGAGTCCCGATCGTTCGTCTCTGGGAGGCATGAAAACGAGTTGAGATTTGAATTGGCTTTTCTAACCTAAATCTAACCTAACCTAATATTTTTATCTTTTTTGTGTTTTTTTATTTTTATTTTGAAACACAAAACGAAATTTAGATCTAGATGTGCTAGCTAAAACCTAAGTGACTACGTGCATCTAAGTGGGGCCATGGTGGCCGTGCATGGTGTGACAAACCTAAAGGGGACGTTCCGAAGTAAACTAATAGGCATGCATCAAAGTCTAAGCCGTGAAGATCATAGCACGCACATAAACAAGAATCAAGCAATATTATTTATGCATAAAAGTGTCAAATTCATCTACGCTAGAAAGCATGTAAAAAGAAGAAATCCCTCACGCCAGAAAGTTTCCACTAGGGCCATCGACCTTGTGTGAGGGTGTAGGCTAGACCTTGGGTATGCAAGCCCGTCTATACGCCTACCAAAAAGAGAGGACGGCCAAGCAAGGTATGGGGAACCTTGTGGCTGACCAAGATGAAGAAGAAGGGGGAGAAAGAGAGGGGGCGTGTGCACCCAAGTGGAGAGAGGAGGGCATGCCCATAAGAAGAGAGGGTGGAGAACCCTTCTTCTTCTTAGCTGTCCTTGAAGCTTTGGAGGGAAGCTTCTTTAGCTTTTCTAGCCGACCATGGAGAAGAGGAGAATGTCCCCTTTATGGCCACGCCCTCATGAATGAGAGTAGAGGAGGAAGGTGGCCTTCTTCCTCTTCTTGCTTAGCCACCCATGGTGGTGCTTGGAGGAGGACGAGCACCTTGAAGAAGGTGGAGGAGGATGGCCTTAGGGTTGGAGGGTGGAAGGGAGTGGTCGCAAGTTTTGGTGGAGGAGAATGGGAGAGTCCATAATTTCGTGGCTCCACTTTTTGTCCTTATGGGAAGGCTCCATTTGGTTGCCACTTTTGGTGGCTCCAAAAATAACCAATGCCACATTTTTAGGATCTAGGTTTGACACAAGTTTTAGGGTTTCGAAGAGAGTGTGCATGGGTTTGGTAGGGGTAAAATAGGAAGGGGTGTGTGTGTGTGTGGGTGTGTGTTTTTCATAGGGCTAGGTTGTGGGTTTTGGTAGGATTAGGTGCTAAATAGGTTGGGTCAATCTAGATTAGGTGGGTATGGATCTAACTAGGCTTAGGAAAGTCTAATTGGATAGGAGTGAACCTAATTAGGTCTAGGTCAAGTCTAATTAGATGTGTGCATGTGATTAGGCTAGGGTAACCCTAATAGGTATGAGTCAATTAGATCCTAGGTGGATCTAATTGGGCTAGGGTGCACCCAATCAACTGTAGATGCACCCAATTAGGTATGGGATGGTTCAATTGGGTTAGGGATAGGATACGTAGGGCTATTGATAACACTGCATATGGGGGTGATAATTCCATTAAATAGGGCCCATCTTAAGAATAAAAGGCACAACATAAGTAGAATAGGAGCATTGCATGCATCATATACCAAGATTGCTTATAAAACTGTATTAATGGCCATTTGTGTAAGCACTTGTCAAAGCAGGCCTCAGATGAGCAATTGGACCACACGGATGGATTCAGAACGACGAACGGAGTCCAACGGACTCAAGATTGGCCAAATCCGACATCCGAAGCTCCTACAATGGGCACAAGAAGTTCTGACCGTTGATCTGATGATCAACGGCCCTCGTTGCACCACGTCGCCCCCCGCTCACCGCATGCCGCTTCCTCCTTCAGCTAGGATCAAATCTTGACCGTCGATCTTCGATCAGACAGCCGAGAACCGCGTGCTCACCGCTGTTGCCGCGATAAAGAAGCAGGTGTGGTGCAGTGGTGAGCGCGCACACCTGCACACACGCGCACGGGTTCGAACCTCGCGAGGAGAAGAAAATCGAAGACGGAGAGGTGCACGGCAAAATTGGGCCGCTCGATTAGCAACGGGCGACCGAGATCGGGCCATGCGGCGTGCCCTCAGACAGCGAGCGCCCACACGCGCACGCACGCCGGGCGACGACGCCAGCGTGCACGCACACCCAAGGGGTGATCCAAACGCGCCCAGGGAAGGATCTCAGCCGTCCAATCTTCGATCGGACAGCTCTCACGCAGTGGCCATGGATTGGGCGCGAAGAAGAACGGCGCGGGCGTGGGACCAGTGGGCTGGAGGGCTTCACTGATGCTTTTGGAAGGGTTTTAGCGACGTCCCAAACGTCGCTAAAATCCCTTCTTCTTTTAAAAAGCCCTTCTCCCTATTTAAACCCCCTCCAACCACTCATTCAAGGCATTCACTTTCATTGCAACTACTCTACTCCTCTCTTAGCTTGCTTTAGGCCCTCTTGTAATCGCCGGAGACGATGAGCCACTGACGGAACCTGCTCCACCACCGTGGCTGCCTCGCCACTCTCCCCCCCTCTCTCTCTCTTCCTCTCTTTTAAGCTTTCCTTTACTTATGTTTAAGCATGCATCTAATGTTGTAATCTGTGAACTAAAGCTGCATGATTAATGAAGTTATTTTCCATTCAGGTGTTTACTTTTTCTCCTATTCAAGTTGCATGATTAAGCAAGAA
Source organism: Thalassia testudinum (assembly GCA_037157565.1). Taxonomy (NCBI): domain Eukaryota; kingdom Viridiplantae; phylum Streptophyta; class Magnoliopsida; order Alismatales; family Hydrocharitaceae; genus Thalassia; species Thalassia testudinum. The sequence continues at coordinate 11,751,814 of JAZHRO010000049.1, read as the reverse complement.
ATGACTCTAACCCTAATCTCTCTCTATCTCTCTCTCACTTTTCAACCACACCTTTCGCAAGCAAAACTCTGCGATTTCCGTGATAACAAGTGATAAGCAAAATCCGATTTTCACACCTCCTTGAGACCGACACTCGGACTCACCTCCATTTCTTTACTTTAAAATCGACCTTGCAAGTGCGACTATAACGACACTTCTTAACACACACGCACGAGCCCACGTCAGTTTTTGGCACCGTTGTTGGGGAGGCAATGGATTTGTCTTGTCACTTCCATTCCACATCCATTCTCACATCGTCTAATGCTTTGTTTTCCTTTTTACTTGATGGTTGCAGGAATTCGATGCTTGGACGGTGAAGCGACGCATCCCACGATGGTAACAAGGGAGTAGGTGCAACAATGACTGATAGTGAGTAATTCTCCACTTATGATTGTTTGCTTGCATGAAAAACTAAAAAAGAAATTGAAAAAATTGAAAAAAATTAGCGTAGTGTATGATTGCTTGACCCACATCCTCAACACATCACCCCACAAAAAAATGTACACTCTAACATTCTGAATAAATTCTTGGAGTGTTCTTTTCTCTTTTTGAGTGGTGTTTGTGAAGCCACTGTGAATTGACTTGGGCCGCACCACTCAACCCTAAAACTGACTCATCCAATAGAAGCTGCATGATCATTAGGATGAGTACATTAGGGTTTTAGAGCCTATACACAATAAAAGGAAATCTACTTTCACCGAATTGTGTGCAAAACTTGACGTGCCCACTGAAACTTATTTGAAAACATTAAGGCACGTCAACCCTAAAAGACACTAAAGTAAGGAAGAAACACTAAAAGACACCACATCTTGAAAAAATCCATGCTTTGATAGAAGCACACACTCTGAAAGTGGAAAATTAAGAGGCACCACCCCAATCAACGCCTCATCACATAACCTTAGCACAAGCACTATCCTAGACCTTTTAAAACTGAGTAGACGTGCCCTAGGCAGGATTGAGTTAAGTCTCGAAAGGTGAGGTTTTGTTCGCTAGGCACTTGACTTTCATTCCCTTGGTAGAATCTGGTGACTAGGTTGTGGGGCAGTGTCAAACACTGCGGTTGTGGGGTCTATGGAACCGGCGGCGCAAGCCAAAGGAAGAACCTTCCCTGCAATCCCCTCGTAATCAACCTGGCCAAATTAGCCTTGGGAAGGGGAGTCTAGTGTTTACAGACTTAATCACCCTTTTCGAGATTTCTAGGTCTCCTAAGGAATACACCATAAGGATTAGGCTTGTTTGCTTAATTGAACACACACTTCTCGCATCTGTCTCTCTCCGCATCCCCTCCTGTTCTTCTCTAGTGTATGCACGGGAGACGCTCACTGCATCCCGAGCTGTTTGTTTTGGGACGGGAACCCAGGAGACTTGATTCTGCTAGAAACATGGCAGAACCTAGGATAGATGAGGCTGAGGACCAACCCCCACCAGACGCAATGGCCATCATCCAAGCCCAGATTAATGCAAACCACCGGCTTCAACAGCAACAGATCCACACCATCATGCAAGCCATACACCAGTTATAGAACCCGCAAGGTCAACCACCACCTTTTCAAGGCCCACAATGGCAACCACCATTTGATTTACCACAAGGGCAACCACCACTTGATTTACCACCATTTTAGGATCAACCGAGGCCCCTCTACGATTTCTATAATCCCTCCTCTATTAGAGTCGAGCCACACCTTAGGATCCCCGAAGGGGGAGATGATTTTGAGCAGAAATCGAATGTCTTAAGTCTGATCCAGAGCCACTTTCATGGAAGCTCAAATGAGGACCCCTTCCAGCATCTAGAAGATCTTGACCGAATAGTACGAACTGTGAAACCTAGGAACATTAGCCTTGATATTGTCCTTATTAAGATGTTCCCCTTCTCGTTAAGAGACAAGGCTTCTTACTGGCTTAGAACCCTAGGTAGACCCATCACCACTTGGGAAGAACTGAGGCATGCATTTTTAAAGAAATTCTTTCCCATAGGAAAGACTAATGCCCTTAGAAGAGCTATTACTACCTTTACACTCCAGGGTGGGGAACCGTTCCATGAGGCATGGGAAAGATTCAATGAACTCTTAAGGAAATGCCCACACCACGAAATACTAAGGTGGCAATTGGCCTAGATTTTCTACCACGGTCTGGATAGCAACTTACGGAACTTCGTTGATGCCTCATGCGGGGGGAACTTCCTGAACAAGGATGAGGAGAGTGTGTTTGAGCTTTTTGAGTCTATGAGCAACTCACTCAACAACGCCTCCATGACCCAGTTCAGCAGATCCAGTCAACCCCGTGGTGGGATTTATGAGGTACAAGAAAATTCTAGAATGGTTGACATGGACATCATTGCCAAGAAACTAGATCGAGTGTAATTGGTGGACAAAAAGATTGATGAGCTACTGAACCAGACCAGGAACCCCTTACAGACCTTCTCCCTAGCAAAGGGAGCACATAATGTTGACCTGGTCCAACCCTTGAGCTAATTGAACCTGGAACAACCCCTGACCACATTCCAGGGAGGGACCTTTGCTCCCTCAACCCTTGATTACTCTCTTCCCTCTCCATCGACATTGGCTATCCTTGAAGATGTGCAACCTGTCAAAGGTTATGCAAAACCTGACCCTTTCTCCAACACGTACAACACTGGCTGGCGTAACCACCCCAACTTTGGATGGACAAACCAGAAACCTCAATTCCAGAACCAGCCCAGGACAAACCAGCAGCCAAACTTGCCCCCTATCAGCAAGGACCACCCATTAGACCTCCATACAATCAAAATAGGGCAGCTCCTCCTCCACAAAACCAAATGGACACCCTAATGAAGATGATGGCTGAAATGAACCAGAAACATAAGGAGGAAATGTCCTTCGTAAAGGGACAGTTAAGCCAACTCTTGAACTGTAAACAACAAGGATCCCTACCTTCCCAGCCACAACCGAACCCGCGAAACATAATCAACAGAGGCCCCAATTTGCAAGGGTTCCAAGGCAGTTGTTCACGGGCGTTTCGTGCGGATTTAAAGCGTATTATGTTGTAGTATAACCGACAAAACGTTCGAACAAATACAAAGTTTTTATTACTCGAAGACCGGAGTATCCGAGGTCGAACACAGGGAGCAAATGGAACTTACCACTAAATCAAAATGTAATTGAACACTCTAATTTACTCAAAATATCAATTCAGGTATGAATGTATGCGATTAAAAGGAGTTAGGGCAAAAAAAATATGAAATTGGACGTCTGATCTTGTGATCAGACGTCTTAAAAGCATTTCTCCTTTTCTTCTTGATTATTCTTCTTCTTCTTCTGCTGCAGTCTTTGCTCTTTCTTTTCTTCTTCTGATCTCTGCAAAGTCTTCACTTGGCTTCTCTGTGCCGTTGCTTCTGGCTTGCTCTTTTCTTTCTTCTCCTGCGAAGGCTTCTTTCTTGCTTCTTCTTCTCTGCCTTGTTTCTTCTTCTTTCTTTCTTTTCCTTCTCGCGGCCAAGTCCTTCTCCTCCTGCGTTCAGCCTGCCTGCACAGGAGCAAAACCTAACCCTTCTCCCTCTACCCGCGCATCTCTCTCTCTCAAGCAATTCACTCAAACCGCTCTCCCAGAGCCACAGCCATAATCGGGTCGGATCGTACCCGGGACCAGGCGCACCTGCAGGTGTGTGATGCGCGAGGAGTGCGTAGGTCTAGGTCGGGTCGGATCCGCCAGGTCCGCGTGGTCAGGCCGCGGACGAGGCGGGTGGGGTCAGTGAGGGACCTCACCCCTGTGCTTACTGAGGCGATAAGAGTAAAACGCAAAAACAACTTATATGGTACCTGACGGTTGCAATCCCACGATGTGGGACTATCTGGTCTCGCCTTCACGCGCGCCTGCAGAAGCCTCGTCGTGCGATTGCCCCGCAGCTGCTGGCTCTGCTAGCGCTCCTTGGCTGGACTCGTTCACCTCGCGACACTCGCGCTAGTATGCAGCACCTGTAGCCTGGAAGACCGGGTGCCTGGAGCTTCGTGGGAGCTTCATCAGAGGTCGTCCATGGCGGCAGCGGCTCGAACCCTGTCATACACAAAACGCGCCTCTCGGCCAAATCAGAATAGCTAGAGACCTTCGCCGTGGCACGGCGAAGGTGGTGGGCAATGCTGCAGGCCGCAGGTCGGCCTAGGCGTGCGTGCCTAGGTCAACCTGTGGCCGAAGATGGTGGGTTGGTCGGGGGGTGATTGTGGAGGGCTGGAGTGGCAGTGGTAGGGTGGAGTATGTTCCTAGAGGTGAGGCGGAGCTTTCGAGGTGGTTGGCGAGCCGTGTGTAGGGCTGGAGTGGTGTGGGCGGCTTGCCGGAGTGCGGTCGGAGGCGAAGACGATGGAGGTGGTTAGCGTCTGTCGAGGGTCGATCAAGGGAGATAACAGGGGGAAAAGAGAGAGGAGAGGATGGAGAGGAGTTCTAACCTAACTGTAAGGACGAAAGGGGACGGAGGACGAACAGCAGTACCTGCTGTCGCCGGAGAAGATGACGCCCAGTGGGGGAGGACGACGGCGACGACAGGGCTAAGGCGGCGTGCGCTGGTACTGCGCGACGCGGAGGAAGGTCAGGAAGTTAACTCTGCCACTGGTTTTGTGGCAGAGCGAAGAGGGAGGGGAAAGGGCCTCGCCGGAGCCTGCTGGGAGTTTGGCCGGGCAGGAGGAGAGGAATTGGGGGTGGAACCTCGGCCAAACCAAGCTCAGCCTCTTCGGCCAGAGTTGTGGGTTCTTATATAGGCGCTGGACTTGGTGTGCAGGGCATGAAGGGCACGTAATTGCCTGAGGTTGGTCGCCGGAGATGGAAAGGAGTTAGGATACCCAAATCTCTCGTGCGTTCGTACGAGAGATTGGGTTCACACCAGGGATCGATATCGGTCTTAAATGGAAGGCAATTCTTCAGAGAATTCTCCTTCCATTTCTGGGAGGGAATCTCTGAGGGATTAGAGAGCAATCCCTCTCCGAACCTCGCCGGAGCTCGGTTCTGCCCTAGCAATGGCGGCAGGACCGGTTTGCAAAGGAGGCGAAGAACCTAGGGGGTTCTCTGCAACGGTATTCAAAAGATAGGGACCAATTTGTGATTTGGGTGTACTAAATTGCAAAGTAGGTCAAGATGACCTCTCCTTAGGTCCAAATTTTGGTATAAACCTAATTTGGACCTAAGGAATCCAATGGAGAAGTTAGATTTCAGGTTTGACCTCGTTTGACTGGATATTTTGCGTAAAAACCCAAATTAGGTTAATTGAAGAGCTAGGACCCTAATCTAGGTCAAACTAGGTTCCAAAGGCCAAATTAAGTGTTCTAAACCCTAGAGTATGTTTTTCCATGATTTGTAGAGGGTTTACTTGCTTTTTGTTCTGACCGAAACCTTGTTAATTTAAGCGGGTCTGTTTTAGGGTTACCAAGTGTCTTTTAGTTCTTAGATTGCACATGAACCCATTTCTGATTGACTCAACCCACTTTTTATCTCATTTAGACCATTTGACCTATGTTTTGCCTCTGAGAAATCCCGTTTATCTACTGCAATGGTAAAATTGCAGTTTTAACCTTTATTTCATGTTTTCTTCTCAGAGCACTTGTTCCTTCAGTTAGGCCTTCTTCTAGGTTATGTAGGAGCTTTTATCTTCTTTATTGGGTCAAAATGAGCTAGTTATGGCTCATGATGAGGCTCTCATCATACCCCCATGCCTAGCTTTTGCTAGTCCCTTAGCAAAATTTCAAAGTTTTAACTTCCGTTCTAGACCCTGAATGTTGTCAACAATGATAAGTGCTTCTCCTTTTCTTTTGTGATTAGGTGGGAATGCCGACAATAGGCCTAGAGGTACTCAAGTACCAACCAAAATCCGGACCTGTTCCGCTTTAGCCTCAGTCTTCTGCAAAGGTTTCTACGGCCCACAGAACCTAACCTAGGGTTTGTTGGACTCCGTGGTTAAAGCACCCGTGCTTGAGATATTTTTAGCCTAAGTTCAGTTTGCAGTGCGTTTTTTTGTAAGAGAGAGATAGAAGATTATTTATTTGGAGAGCTTTTCTCTCTCTTTTCTTTTTTATTTCTAGCTTCGGATTAGCTTCTCAACACGGTCTGTATCGGATTCCTCGTCCCCATCATCAATCCTCAAAGGTCCCTGGCTTTCGAGATTTCGAGATAATCCCGCCCATGGCAACCCCCGGAACCCTGGCTTTCGAGATTTCGAGATAATCCCGCCCATGGCGTTCCGTGGCTGAATTCAGACCCTGGCGATTGACATTTCGTGATAATGCCACCCATGGTGTCTGAACCAACAGAGTGCTTACATGCCTCCAGTAGGATATTTAAATATCCTAAGAGACAAGCACCGAGGAGATGATATGTTGTTACGCATCTTCGAGGGGAATTTCCCGCCTCTCCGCGCTGGGAACTCGTCCAAATCAACTTGTGTTGATTGGCCGCTCCTAATCTAGGTGACTTTTTCAGAAATATTAAACGCTCTTGCGTGTTTTGGATGTTTTATGCGCACTGAACCAGACTGTGTGTGAATTTGGGGTGCTTAGGTTACCGAATCCCGCAAACCGGAGGTCAGTTAACGAGGCTGAATAGTTCCTAAGCCTTAGACCTAATACTCAAGCTTCGCATTTTCCTCAACCTCTTGAGGATTATCCAGATTTTAACGGATACGTGAATTTTTAAGCTAAAGATACTAGCCCAAAAGGCCTAAGACCAGCGTTCCCGCTAATCTCTTGTTATGTTTCCTTAGCACTTTTTCTTTTCTTTTTCTTGACTCGGTCTAGAACTTCAGTTAACCCCTTAATCTTTTACTAATGACTTTTTCTTTTTCTTTTCCTTTTGTGCTCCTTTCTTCATTTTTGCTCTTTTTCTCCTCCTTATGATTATATGGCTCACAACATTTCCTCCCTCCCCTTTTTTTTTTTTTTTCATTCGTAATTTTTCAATTTTTTGTGTTTTTGACATATGCGAATTTTTTGTGAGAATCCTTCTGATTTTTTTCTTAGTTTTGTATGTATGCACTTTATCACCCCCCCATGCCTAAGTTTTGCAATGTCCTCATTGTAAACAGAGGGTGGGAATTAGTGTTGAGGTCAGCGGCTTAGAACAGGATATATTGGGTGGGTGAATGGGTCGGGAATGAGTGATGCGAATGATTTTAAGCTCTGATACGTGTACCAGAGGTGGGATCAACTGTCTAAGGCTGAACTCAAGGTGCAATAGACGTGGAGTACAGACGGCTAATCAGACGGGTCTCTATTTTTGAGATGACGGGTTGCCTCCCGTTAAGCGCTAAATTTAATGCCTTCAGCCGAGCGAAAAATGGGGTGGAGAGGGAGTGGTCAAATCAATGGAGTTTTGGAAAACAAGCACCTTGATTAAGAGCCTGGTTGGTCCAACCAGGTACTTGTTCAAATCAGTGGGCTGATGATGCAGCCCAAACCCAATAAGTCTGGTGGGTTGATAGATGTAGATTAGCAGATGTGGGACCCACCAAATGCGGTGATGTTCTGATAGATATGGAAGTGAAAACTCGAGTTCGGGCTCAGTCGAATCAGCCTGGTGGGGGTAGGGTTCCGAAAAATAATCAATGTAAGGTGTGGAATCCCTACAGGGACGGTCAAAGGATGGAGGCTCCTGATTTGTGGTCTGATCAGTGTCCGATACCCGGTATAGATATGGAGTTGAATCATCTGCAATCGGCTCAGTGAGAGGTGAATCAGAATAGAAATTGAGTCCGGTTGCGGGTCGGGGTGGGGAACGGGTTTTGATTGGTTCTGTATCTGTGGAGCAGGTGGCTTCAAAGAAGATTGACATGTTATAATCAGGAGGTAGATTTTCTCCGATGTTATGGTCAGATTCGAGATCGTTGGAGAGTTTGCGAAAATCAAAGTTTGAATGAGATTCTAGATCATGAGTTCCACCATAGAATAAATCATATGTTGTATATTCAGCAGCCTGACTGGGATCTAGCCTAAATGTTAATTCTGAGCTTACAAAGGTGTCCCTATTTGGTAGAGGCTCAGGTTCAAGGTTAGTAGGGCAGAGCCAATCGAAACCCCGCTCGTCCAAGTCCTCGGTTTCTGTTTCGTAGATTGGCATGACTTCCGAAAACTCGATTAGTTCTTCTGAGGAGGTTGACGAGGGATATTCATCAAATCGAGGCCCAGAATCATATTCTTCATTAAGAGATTGATTTTCTTCATATGGGGCCTTGAAATCTTCAATATAGGTTTCAGATCTAGGTTCTAGGCTTAGGATGTGGGTGGAATTACTAGAATATAGGTCTGAATAACCTTCGAGGGCCACCTTATCAGAATAAGGGACGGAATTTACACCCTCGAGAGGTTCAGTTCTACTCTCATACTTGCAGGAGTCTTGGGATTCTAAAATGGGTTCATCATGGTCTTTTCCTGCATTTGGAGCTTCCCAACCTTCTTCAATATTAGGTGCATTATACTCCATCTGGGTTGGGAATCCACAACCATTTTGTGCCCCAAACCCGAGATCAGATTTATCCTTGATGTTGTCCCAAGATAGTTCATCCTCTGTTGGCGGTATGTACGGGTATTTCTGATCAATCACTTGTTTTATTAATCTCATTATCTCTTCCCGTTTTTCAAGACTATCTTGGTGTTGCTTCCAAAGTCGAGGATTTGTCATACATTGAAGGTATTCACTATTGTGCAGTTTTTCTATCTCAATGTATGCAGTAATGAGCAAGTCACGGGTTGATCCTTTGTTGGCTTCTGCTAATAGTACTTGGACACAAGTTATGACAAAGGTTGTGGTTGTTGGGACATCAGCCTGAATGTTTCCTACTGTTGTTGAGGTTTCTTCATTTTCATAAAATCTCATGGCATCCTCAATCCCTCAATCATTTTATCTCTCATGGATCTCCGGTATTCAGGTTTCTCGACTGGTAGTCCTAGGTGGTTCGGCTGCATATTTGGATCAGGTGGTGGAATCACAATCAGAGTTTGACTCAAGATGTGTTATGAAGCGATCAGATCTGAATAACGAGTCCCACTGAAAATGAGTGTGTGTGCTCTATAGAGAAAAGATGCAGGACTGGAGATGTTCTTGACCCAATCAAGACACCCAAAAGATGTTTGGATGACTATGGAGGTTTGGGGCGGATGAACCCCTGGATCAGAAAGTCATCCACCTGAGAATTACCTGGGCAGCCAGAGAGGGAGAGTCCCGCAAAGACCCCTACACGGTAGAGCGTCCCTACGGGTTACAGGGTTTCCCTCACCCGACCTCTCTTGTCACTGAGATTCCAGGTAAACCAGAATGGGGACCTTGACCTCTTAAGTCTATCACTTTTTATTTCAAAGGTGCTTTTAGGGTTCTCACTTGAACTTTAGATGTTTTTGGTATTGTGACCTAATTTAGAGGTTGGTTGACCCAATGGGTCAACTTCACCTGACCTGTCCTATAGATGGCAGAATGATTCTAAGCTCGGAGCCTAGAGATCACCCTGATTTGACTCCCAGGTTATTAGGTCAAAAGAAAATTTTAAGATTCAAGTGATTTTAGAGCTCAATTTTAGGGTTTGTCTTATTTAACTTTCTTCAATCAAGGGCTTGGGTAGCACACTGATGCGGGAGGGTTTATTTCCTTTTACACAGGCATGTGTGACTAGCGCTTCAAGACCCTAATGTGGAAACCCTAATTTGGTTCTATTTCCAATCCTCTTTTTCTTTTTCAAAAGTTCTCTTTGGACTTATAAACAAGAAGTGTGTGGTCCACCGAGATTAAGCGTTTATTTTCAATTAGGCACAAGAATTTGTGGGATGGAAAAAAAATCACTCCAACTTCAAGAATATTTGCAGAAATTTTCGCAAAATCAAGAAATGTTTTGCCTTAGAGATGGTGATTACTATATAAAGAAGGCAATTGATTCCTAACTTGATTTTCTTCCTTTTGTCTTTCAAAGATTAGGGGATGATTAAGGAAGAAAAGAAATTACCTGCCCTGGAGTGGTTGACTTGCGGGAGAGATTTTCTCATGAAGTACCTGCAAGATCACATCAAAGAAAAGTAGGGCAAGTTAGTGTTCAATATGATAAAAAGAATGTAGAGACTAGTGGTAAATTGTGCAGTGCTCCCCGGCAACGGCGCCAAAATGTTCACGGGCGTTTCGTGCGGATTTAAAGCGTATTATGTTGTAGTATAACCGACAAAACGTTCGAACAAATACAAAGTTTTTATTACTCGAAGACCGGAGTATCCGAGGTCGAACACAGGGAGCAAATGGAACTTACCACTAAATCAAAATGTAATTGAACACTCTAATTTACTCAAAATATCAATTCAGGTATGAATGTATGCGATTAAAAGGAGTTAGGGCAAAAAAAATATGAAATTGGACGTCTGATCTTGTGATCAGACATCTTAAAAGCATTTCTCCTTTTCTTCTTGATTATTCTTCCTCTTCTTCTGCTGCAGTCTTTGCTCTTTCTTTTCTTCTTCTGATCTCTGCAAAGTCTTCACTTGGCTTCTCTGTGCCGTTGCTTCTGGCTTGCTCTTTTCTTTCTTCTCCTGCGAAGGCTTCTTTCTTGCTTCTTCTTCTCTGCCTTGTTTCTTCTTCTTTCTTTCTTTTCCTTCTCGCGGCCAAGTCCTTCTCCTCCTGCGTTCAGCCTACCTGCACAGGAGCAAAACCTAACCCTTCTCCCTCTACCCGCGCATCTCTCTCTCTCAAGCAATTCACTCAAACCGCTCTCCCAGAGCCACAGCCATAATCGGGTCGGATCGTACCCGGGACCAGGCGCACCTGCAGGTGTGTGATGCGCGAGGAGTGCGTAGGTCTAGGTCGGGTCGGATCCGCCAGGTCCGCGTGGTCAGGCCGCGGACGAGGCGGGTGGGGTCAGTGAGGGACCTCACCCCTGTGCTTACTGAGGCGATAAGAGTAAAACGCAAAAACAACTTATATGGTACCTGACGGTTGCAATCCCACGATGTGGGACTATCTGGTCTCGCCTTCACGCGCGCCTGCAGAAGCCTCGTCGTGCGATTGCCCCGCAGCTGCTGGCTCTGCTAGCGCTCCTTGGCTGGACTCGTTCACCTCGCGACACTCGCGCTAGTATGCAGCACCTGTAGCCTAGAAGACCAGGTGCCTGGAGCTTCGTGGGAGCTTCATCAGAGGTCGTCCATGGCGGCAGCGGCTCGAACCCTGTCATACACAAAACGCGCCTCTCGGCCAAATCAGAATAGCTAGAGACCTTCGCCGTGGCACGGCGAAGGTGGTGGGCAGTGCTGCAGGCCGCAGGTCGGCCTAGGCGTGCGTGCCTAGGTCAACCTGTGGCCGGAGATGGTGGGTTGGTCGGGGGGTGATTGTGGAGGGCTGGAGTGGCAGTGGTAGGGTGGAGTGTGTTCCTGGAGGTGAGGCGGAGCTTTCGAGGTGGTTGGCGAGCCGTGTGGAGGGCTGGAGTGGTGTGGGCGGCTCGCCGGAGTGCGGTCGGAGGCGAAGACGATGGAGGTGGTTAGCGTCTGTCGAGGGTCGATCAAGGGAGATAACAGGGGGAAAAGAGAGAGGAGAGGATGGAGAGGAGTTCTAACCTAACTGTAAGGACGAAAGGGGACGGAGGACGAACAGCAGTACCTGCTGTCGCCGGAGAAGATGACGCCCAGTGGGGGAGGACGACGGCGACGACGGGGCTGAGGCGGCGTGCGCTGGTACTGCGCGACGCGGAGGAAGGTCAGGAAGTTAACTCTGCCACTGGTTTTGTGGCAGAGCGAAGAGAGAGGGGAGGGGGCCTCGCCGGAGCCTGCTGGGAGTTTGGCCGGGCAGGAGGAGAGGAATTGGGGGTGGAACCTCGGCCAAACCAAGCTCAGCCTCTTCGGCCGGAGTTGTGGGTTCTTATATAGGCGCTGGACTTGGTGTGCAGGGCGTGAAGGGCACGTAATTGCCTGAGGTTGGTCGCCGGAGATGGAAAGGAGTTAGGATACCCAAATCTCTCGTGCGTTCGTACGAGAGATTGGGTTCACACCAGGGATCGATATCGGTCTTAAATGGAAGGCAATTCTTCAGAGAATTCTCCTTCCATTTCTGGGAGGGAATCTCTGAGGGATTAGAGAGCAATCCCTCTCCGAACCTCGCCGGAGCTCGGTTCTGCCCTAGCAATGGCGGCAGGACCGGTTTGCAAAGGAGGCGAAGAACCTAGGGGGTTCTCTGCAACGGTATTCAAAAGATAGGGACCAATTTGTGATTTGGGTGTACTAAATTGCAAAGTAGGTCAAGATGACCTCTCCTTAGGTCCAAATTTTGGTATAAACCTAATTTGGACCTAAGGAATCCAATGGAGAAGTTAGATTTCAGGTTTGACCTCGTTTGACTGGATATTTTGCGTAAAAACCCAAATTAGGTTAATTGAAGAGCTAGGACCCTAATCTAGGTCAAACTAGGTTCCAAAGGCCAAATTAAGTGTTCTAAACCCTAGAGTATGTTTTTACATGATTTGTAGAGGGTTTACTTGCTTTTTGTTCTGACCGGAACCTTGTTAATTTAAGCGGGTCTGTTTTAGGGTTACCAAGTGTCTTTTAGTTCTTAGATTGCACATGAACCCATTTCTGATTGACTCAACCCACTTTTTATCTCATTTAGACCATTTGACCTATGTTTTGCCTCTGAGAAATCCCGTTTATCTACTGTAATGGTAAAATTGCAGTTTTAACCTTTATTTCATGTTTTCTTCTCAGAGCACTTGTTCCTTCAGTTAGGCCTTCTTCTAGGTTATGTAGGAGCTTTTATCTTCTTTATTGGGTCAAAATGAGCTAGTTATGGCTCATGATGAGGCTCTCATCAGCAGTCCTAGGTAGGTCCACATGGTCCAGCCAGCCCCACAAACACCCCTTGGGTTTGGTGCTTCTTCATCCTCATCTTCTCAAGGATCAACCCATGGCCCCAATGCCTCTGCGAATGCGGTGACCTTGAGAAGCAGCACCAAAACCCAGGACCCCAAATGGCCGACTCTCCCTGAGACTTCGCCAGTTGAACTACCCGACTCAGAGGAAGAACTGGAAAAGCCTAAAGACCTTGAATTAGACCCCATTTATATCCAAACACCTTACCCCGAGGCTTTGGAAACAATCAGGAAGGGGTAAAGTGTTGTAGAAACTGAGGAGCTTTTGGAGATCTTTAAGCAAGTACAGATTAACATTCCGCTCCTCGAAGCCGTTAAGCATATCCCGGCTTACGCCAAGTTTTTGAAAGATGCCTGCACACCCAAACGTAGGCCAAGACCTCAAGCACCTAGGAAGGTTGTGCTCTCCGAACAAGCAAGTTCTGTAATATCAAGCAACCTTCCACTCAAGCGAACTAACCTAGGAGCACCCCTGATTTCCTGCAATATCGGGGACATGACATTTGATAGAGCGCTCCTGGACTTAGGTGCTTCTATCAATCTGATTCCAACAACCCTGTACCACCAATTTGGTTTCGGAGAGTTGACACCCACACCCATCACCATTCAGCTGGCTGATAGATCAGTGAAAACCCCGAAGGGGGTTGTCGAGGACATAATCGTACGGGTCAAGGACTTCTATTTCCCGGTCGACTTCTTGGTGCTCGGCATGGAAGTCCCTGAAAAATTACAGAACGCACCCATAATCTTAGGCAGACCTTTCTTAGCTACGACTAAGGCAAACATTGATTGTAACACAGGATGTATGGAAATCGCCTTCGGAGACAGGAAAATGCAATTGGATATCTTTCGGGCGACAAAGTCCTTTGATTGTGATTGTGTTGAGGAACATGATCCCGTGGAAACTCTGATTGAGGAATGCCTCACCCTTAGTTCTGTATCAGACCACCAAACCCGTAATGACTGTTCTGACTCGTCACCATCACTACCTGTGGACCTCTGTAAGGCTGAGTACCATCACACAACACCATTTGAGGAGATTGATGTTGATCAACTCCTGCCCTTTCCCTTTCCATCAACTGTGGTTCCACCCGCGCCCGAACTTAAGCCACTACCCGAGAATCTCAAGTATGTCTTTTTGGGACCTGACCAGACCTTCCCTGTGATTATTAATTCTCATCTAACCAAGGATCAGGAACTCAGGTTGACTGCGACCCTTTCAAAACATCGGGCCGCCATCGGTTGAACCATTTCTGACTTTAGAGGAATTAGCCCAACCTACTGCACCCATAAGATTTACTTGGAAGACAGGGCACGACCCTCCCACCAGATGTAGAGACATTTAAACCCAAACATGTGCGAGGTTGTTAAGAAAGAAATCATCAAGTGGCTTGACGCCAACATCATCTATCCTATCTCCGATAGCCCCTGGGTGAGCCCCACTCAAGTGGTTCCAAAGAAAGCTAGGCTCACCGTTGTCACCAATGATCATGGCGAATCCATCCCCACCCGCACCACCACTGCATGGCGGGTGTGTATTGATTATAGGAAGCTCAATGAAGCCACTAAGAAGGATCACTTCCCCTTGCCATTCATTGACCAAATCCTTGAAAGATTAGCGGGGCAGAAGTATTTTTGCTTCCTGGATGGATATTCAAGATATAACCAAGTCACAATTGCTCCAGAGGATCAAGAAAAGACCACATTCACTTGCCTGTACGGCACGTTTGTATTCCGTTGAATGCTGTTCAGGTTGTGCAACACCCCTGCAACCTTCCAGCGTTTCATGCTAGCCATTTTTTCAGAAATGGTAGGTGAATACTTAGAGGTCTTTATGGATGATTTCTATGTATTCGGTAATTCATTCGACCATTATCTGAGCAAATTGGAGAAAATCCTGAAACGATGTATTGAGGTTAATCTGGTGTTAAGTTGGGACAAGAGCCATTTTATGGTTCAAGAAGGAATTATCCTCGGTGACATCGTATCGCATAGGGGCATTGAGGTGGATCGGGCTAAGGTTGATTTGATTTCCAAACTTCCTCCACCTAGCTCGGTCCGACAGATTCCTCATTCTTAGGACATGTTGGCTTCTACCGAAGGTTCATTAAAGACTTTTCCAAGCTTTCCAAACCCTTGACCTGTTGGTGCTAGAGCACCATGATCATTTATTTTGATGATAACAAAACACGTGTTATTTAACATTTGTACTTGGAGTCTTAGATTTCAGGTCAATTGCAAATGTAGACGTGTTTAGACGGAATTCGAGCTCGCATCCAGGATGGATTGGAGGAGCTTGATGGAGAGCAGAAGAGATTCGCGAGGAGCGATATATTGAAGAAGGAAGGAGATGAAGAATAGGATAGATTTCCTTCTCTTGTACTCATTGTATTTTTCGTTTCTTTTGTTGCTCTTTATTTTTGTTACTTAGATTTCTGTTAAAGAGCCTCAAAGTACCCTAACAGTAGTCCTAGGAACACCTGCACAACCCTAGGATACTTAGGTTTTCTGTAGAGAACTTAGAAAACCAATATAGGGTTTAAACAACACTTCCAGACGTCTCATTCCCAAATCAGACGTCTGATAAAGTGTTTTAAGACGTCTGACTGTTGATTCAGACATCTGATAACTATTAGGCTGGACATAGTTAGTTCTGTCTGGTGAAATCAGAAGTCCAGACCTTATACCAGACGTCTTAGGAGACGTCTGATGACTTTGCCAGACGTCCAATTAGTGGACCGTTGGCTGGCTTAGCAAACACTCAAGAATATGACCGTTAGAGCCTTATCAGACGTCCATAGGACTGTCCAGACGTCTGATAATTGACCGTTTTGCCTCGCCTGACCCAAAATCTCTTCTTAGAGATTTTCTAGGCGTTGCAACATTTGGAAATCCATTCCCACAGAAAAAGTAGGTTTCCAGACGTCCAGACATAGTGCCAGATGTCCTATATGTCGTCTGATGGACTTGCACTAGAACCTTGTTTAGATCTGATTCAAGTCAAGAAGAGACCCGCCCAAAATCAGACGTCTGACCTTGGAATCAGACGTCTTAAAGTGAACTTCCAGACGTCTGATGCCATAATTAGACGTTTGATAAGCCTGTCAGTGCAATGATTGTTCCTGATTTCAGGCTGATTCACTTGGGCTTTGTACCCAACGGCTATGGAAGCTTTTCTAAGCCTTCCAAAGCCTTCCTAAGGCCTCTATAAATAGAGGGGAGCCTTTACACACCTAGATACACAAGACATACCAAGAGAAACACAAGACACACCTAAGCAACTTAGTTCCACTCTTTTGTGTCCAAGAGAAGCCCTTGCTCTCCAAGCTCTAGTTCCATTCATCTTGAGAGCATCAAGCTTCGCGCACCCGCTCTCCCACCGTAGTTCACGAGAGCGAAGTTGCACCGTCCCGTGGCTCACGCATCGCGTCAGCAACTCGACGCACTCCTTGCAAAGGGGAGTTTCCTAATTCCTATAGAAGCTAGGTTTAAAATTACTTTGTTAGCTCTATAGGATTACTTGTTTATTTTATCTTTGTTATTTGGTTGGGTATTCGCTTTGCGAATTCCCGTCTCCTTCGCGAGACAAAATCCTTCTCGTGGAGAGAAGGGGTTGAGGTACGCTACCCTTGTCTAAGTAGCGTGGTTGTAATTGAGGTTGAATCACCCTCGTTTTAAAGTGATTCGGTTTAGTGGATTTTGATCAACTTGGTTGATCGGAAAATCCTAACTCGAGAGGGTTAGGTGGTGGTTTTCACCCGGTTTGGGTTTCCACCTAAAAATACTTTGTGCCTTTTGTGTGATTGTTATTTTGTGAAGATTGTTTATTATTTATTTCCGCAATTATTACGTCATCCCTCCTGGTAGGGCCGAACCTTCAGGTGACATCGTATCGCATAGGGGCATTGAGGTGGATCGGGCTAAGGTTGATTTGAATTCCAAACTTCCTCCACCTAGCTCGGTCCGACAGATTCCTCATTCTTAGGACATGTTGGCTTCTACCGAAGGTTCATTAAAGACTTTTCCAAGCTTTCCAAACCCTTGACCGACCTTCTAGCCAACAATGCCATATTCCACATGTCTTCTGATTGCATCCAGGCTTATCACACCCTTCGGGACTTAGTTTCCACAGCATCTATACTTCAGCCCTCGGATTGGTCCCAAGACTTTGAGATTATGTCTAATGCGTTAGATTTTTCCATAGGCGCTATCCTGGGACAAAGGCGAGATAAGAAGCCTGTGGTGATCTACTACATGAGCAAAACATTGGACGAGGCCCAACGAAATTATATGGTCACAGAGAAAGAGTTGCTTGCTGTAGTCTTTGGACTTGAAAAGTTCTGATCACACTTGTTGGGATCCTACGTGACTATTTACACTGACCATTCAGTCATCCGGCACCTGTTGGCTAAGAAGGACGCAAAGACTAGGCTCATCAGATGGATCCTGCTTTTGTAGGAATTTGACCTGGAAATCCGCGACAAGGCTGGATCGAAGAATGTGGTGGCTGACCACCTGTCTAGACTTCATCCAGACCACATTGGACCCTCCCTACCTCTATCTGACGCCTTCCCCGATGAACACATTCTGGCTGTGTACGACAAGAGACTACCATGGTATGCTGACTACGTCAACTACCTAGTTGTAGGACAAACCCCGCACAGCTGGTCCAGACAGCAACGGGACAGGTTCTTGGCTGAGGTGAAGCACTATTTCTAGGATGATCCCATGCTGTTTCGACTCTGTGTTGACCAGATCATCAGGAGGTGTATCCCCGAGAACGAAGTTCAGAGTGTGCTTTCCTTCTGTCATGACCAGGCCTGTGGTGGCCACTTCTCTGGAAAGAAAGCGGCTGCGAAGGTTCTGCAGTCTGGATTTTACTGGCCCTCACTATTTAAGGATGCACACAACTTTGCCAAGACTTGCTCATGCTGCCAAACGCTGGGGACCATGACCAAGAAACATATGATGCCCCTCCAGCCCATTTTGATTGTCGAAATCTTCAACATTTGGGGTATCGATTTTATGGGCCCCTTTCCACCATCCAACGGCTTCGAGTACATCTTAGTCTTCGTAGACTATGTTTCTAAATGGATTGAAGCTGTCGCCACCCGCTGATGTGATCATAGGATTGTCATGGACTTTGTTAAGCAGAACATCTCTCGATTTGGAATACCCAAGGCCATGATCAGTGATGGTGGAAGTCATTTTATCCATTCCCAATTCCGTGCCCTACTTAGAAAATATGGGGTGAACCATCGCATTGCTACCCCGTATCATCCACAAACAAATGGGCAGATCGAGGTCTCAAATAGATAAATCAAGAATATTTTACAGAAGACTGTGAGACCTGATAGGAAAGATTGGTCCACACGACTAGATGATGCCCTGTGGGCATATAGGACCGCTTTCAAGACCCCGATAGGCATGTCGCCTTATCGCCTGGTCTTTGGCAAAGCCTGCCATCTTCCTGTCGAATTGGAACACCGGGCTTACTGGGCTATCAAGCAATGTAACATGGATTCCCAGTTAGCCGGTGGGCAGAGGATGCTCCAATTATTTGAGCTCGAAGAAATTCATCGAGACGCCTTTGAAAATAGTCGACTGTATAAGGAGAAAATGAAAGTCGTCCACGACCAACTCATTCATAGAAAAACCTTTGAGCCTAACTAGCAAGTCTGGTTGTTAGACGCCCGCCTAAAACTCTTCCCGGGGAAACTTAGGTCCAAATGGATAGGACTGTTTCGGGTGGTTAAGCCGTACTCTAATGGGGCGGTTGAAATCGCTGATCCAAACACTGTGCACACTTTCACAATTAATGGTCAAAGATTGAAACATTTCCTGGGCTAGGTTCCCCCAAAGGAGTGTCACCCTCATTGAGGGATGACATGAAGCACCGCCCAGCTGGAGGCGTTAAACTTAGCGCTTCCTGGGAGGCAACCCAGAGGATTCAGGTTGATCTGGTATTCTACGTCACTCAGGTACTATCTTTTTGAACCCTTATGCATCTATGTATTTCCCAATGAGGACATTGTCCAACTTAAGCTTGGGGGGGTGGTAAATTGCACAATCCTGAGCTCATTTAATCAGCCTAAATATAATAAAATTAAAAAAAAAATTAAATTTAGGAAGAAACTTAGGCATTAGAAACTTGTCAATAGTGGGAAATAATACACAAAGAACTTAAACACTTAGACTTTTCAGGCTTAATCAACCCTGGTGTCCGTTAAAATATGGATTTAGCTTCGAATCCTTGCAACCTTAAACTATTCTAATCCACCTACTAAATAAGGTAATAAGTATACGACTTATCGACTCACCCTCTAACTCAGAAAAACTTTGAGTCTAAGCATCTGCACACATTTTTGCACAGACTCACTCCTCGGAGATTTTGACAGAAATTGGGTAGCTAATGAACTCTCTAGGGTGGTATGGCTGGCAAGTTGTCGTGGGTAACAGCCTATTGGCAGGTTGTCCAGAACCCAGCCACGGGACCATCTCTTCTTCATTGCCTCTAGGTACATTTGAGATCAGGGAAGCCACCTACGGAAAAAAAAAGAAAAAAGGAGAAGAAAAGAAAATAAACCACACTTCATCGCATGAGTATGGCTGGCAAGTGATCGTGGGTAACAGCCCATTGGTCGGTTGTCCAGAGCCCAGCTCAATAACTGCATAAAAAGAACCAAAACACTTAAGGAAGAAGCGGGGAAGTAGTACAAGCCGAGGAGATATACACTGGAAAAATCCTTGTGTTGACCCCAATTAAAACAAACGTAGGGAGAAAGCTACCAATTGAACAAATACACCTTCAGGCAAATATATTTCCTCTTCCAGTCACCTAGGGGCGTAGAAACCCGAAGTCTATTTAAATTACCGTTGAGTGAGTTTATCACAATCTTCACACCAAGATGCCTAGCACTTAGGGTTTTGACTGAGTTTTGGGTGGGTTGGGTAGCCGTAAAAAGTTATCAACCCATGCTGAATTCCCAAAAATATATATATATATATATATATATATATATATATATATATATACATATACATATGTATAGTTATATACGTTAAAGCAAGGATTCGGGCGATTCGTATATTAGTAGACACCCGGGCTCTACTTAGTCTTTGTAGATTAAGATCTTAGTATATTTCCTCCTATTGACAAGTGAAGAAGTGTGTAAGCAATTACTTCTTAAATTCTGAAAGAAAATAAAGGCTAGAATAAACCTTGCTAGGGACTAGCAAGGAGTAAGCATGGGGGTATGATAACACTGCATATTGGGGTGATAATTCCATTAAATAGGGCCCATCTTAAGAATAAAAGGCACAACATAAGTAGAATAGGAACATTGCATGCATCATATACCAAGATTGCTTATAAAACTGTATTAATGGCCATTTGTGTAAGCAGTTGTCAAAGCAAGCCTCAGATGAGCAATCAGATCGCACGGATGGATTCAGAACAACGAACAAAGTCCAACGGACTCAAGATCGGCCAAATCCGACATCCGGAGCTCCTACAATGGGCCCAAGAAGTTTTGACCGTTGATTTGATGATCAACGGTCCTCGTTGCTCCATGTCGCCCCCCGCTCACCGCACGCCACTTCCTCCTTCAGCTGGGATCAAATCTCGGTCGTTGATCTTCGATCAGACGGCCGAGAATCGCATGGTCGCCGCTGTTGCTGCGACAAAGAAGCAGGCGTGGTGCAGTGGTGAGCACGCACACCCGCACACATGCGCTGGGGTTCGAATCGCACGAGGTGAAGAAAATCAAAGACGGAGAGGCGCGCGGCAAAATTGGGCTGCTCGATCAGCAGCGGGCAGCCAAGATCGTGCCTCGCGGCGTACCCTCAAACAGCGAGCGCCCACGCGCCCACGCACGCCGGGTGACGACGCTCGCATGCACGCACACCCAAGGCATGATCCAAGCGCGCCCAAGGAAGGATCTCAGCCATCCAATCTTCGATCGGACGGCTTCACGCAGCGGCCACGGATCAGGCGCGAAGAAGAATGGCGTGGGCGTGTGACCGGCAAGCTGGAGGGCTTCACCGACGCTTTGGAAGGGTTTTAGCGATGTCCCAGACGTCGCTAAAACCCCTTCTTCTTTTAAAAGCCCTTCTCCCTATTTAAACCCCCTCCAACCACTCATTCAAGGCATTCACTTCCATTGCAACTACTCTACTCCTCT
The DNA here is from genome assembly GCA_037157565.1 of Thalassia testudinum. Taxonomy (NCBI): domain Eukaryota; kingdom Viridiplantae; phylum Streptophyta; class Magnoliopsida; order Alismatales; family Hydrocharitaceae; genus Thalassia; species Thalassia testudinum. The sequence continues at coordinate 11,730,763 of JAZHRO010000049.1, read as the reverse complement.
CTTAGCTTGCTTTAGGCCCTCTTGTAATTGCCGGAGACGATGAGCCGCCGACGGAACCTTCTCCACCGCCGTGGCTGCCTCGCCGCTTGCCCCCCCTCTCTCTCTCTTCCTCTCTTTTAAGATTTCCTTTACTTATGTTTAAGCATGTATCTAATGTTGTAATCTGTGAACTAAAGCTGCATGATTAATGAAGTTATTTTCCGTTCAGTTGTTTACTTTGTCTCCTATTCAAGTTGCATGATTAAGCAAGAAACGACTCTAACCCTTATCTCTCTGTCTCTCTATATATCTCTCTCGCTTTTCAACTGCAACTTTTGCAAGCAAAACTCCGTGATTTCCGTGACAACAAGTGATAAGCAAAATCCGATTTTCACGCCTCCTTGAGACTAACAGTCGGACTCACCTCTGTTTCTTTACTTTAAAATCGGCATTGCAAGTGCGACTATAACGACACTTCTTAACACACACGCACGAGCCCACGTCAGCTATGGATAGTGGACTAGGCTTAGTAGGTCTCTAATTAGGTTTCCTAGGGTATCCAGTGGGGTTCCTAGGTCAAAATAGGCAAGCTAAGGCTTCCAACACCAAAATCAAGAACCAAAGAGTAGTATCAGACGTCCAGAATAGTGGTTAGACATCTTATATTACAAAATTGGATGTCTGGACAATAAATTGGATGTCCAATTCTATGTCGATATGAGTTCTGCCTTCCTGGATTGTTATTCTGTAGAAATCATACGTCCAGCCAGATGTCTGGATGTGTTAAAAGGTGTTGGAGAGTGGGTTTTAGGTTTTCTAAGGTGGGTTTTGGTTCCTAAGTGTTTGGGAGAGGGATAGGGTGGATAAGAACATGGATAGTGCTATCCATGTTTGGGTTTCGAGGCTAAGGTGTCCTAATGGACGTGGTTTTGAGTTTGGGAAGTGTTTACGAGGTGAAATCGTGTTTTAAAAGTTGTCACGTCGTAGTATAGATGAAATCGCCACGAAAACAAATAAGAATTTATAACTCGAAAATCAAAATATCCGAGGTCGAACACAGGGAGCAATTGAGTATTTCAAAACTTAAGAACACAACTCTCAATAAAAAGCAATAACTAATTCAACCAAAATTGAAGAGTGATGTTATGTAGAAATAATGCTCAAACGAATTGGACGTCTGATATTTTATCAGACATCTTAAAAATCTTACTACAGTGCTTTGATTTGTGATTTTGGCCTTCTGTGTCTTCTCTCTCTCTCTTCTTTCTCTTTCTCTTTGCTCTGCGGCTGTGCTTCTTTTGGCTTCTTCTTCTTCTTTTGTTCTTTGTCTTTCCTTGTCTTCTTTCTTCTTCTGCTTGGCCACTCATGCTTCTCTTCTTCTTCTGCCCTTGCCTTCTTTCTTCTTTCTCTCCTAAGTCCCTGCTTCACTCTTTCTTCACCAGCTACCTTCTTCTTATTCTTCTCTTCCTCCGCCACTCCTCTGCTACAGTGCCTCTCTTTTCTTCTTCTCCTTTTTCCTTCCTTGCCGTGGCTACCTTCTTCCTTGCTAAGTCCTTCAGCCGCTACCTTCTTCTTCTCTGCTACGCTTCTTCCTTCCTTAGCTCCTTCTTTCCTGCACAACACCACGCAGCAAAACCTGCCCGCTACCCTTCCTGCGTCTCTCTCTCTCTATTTCTCTCTTCGGTACGCTCTCCCAGAGTCGGGTAATCGGGTCGGGTGCGCGCCTGGGTCCAGGCGCACCGGCGTGGGTGTGATGCACGAGGAATGCTAAGTTTAGGTAATCGAGTTAGGTGTCAGGTCCGCAAGGGCAGGTTGTCGCCCCTGAGTTTATGAGGTGGGACTAAATGTTCCACCTGCTTTTGCTGGCGCCCACAGGAGGAGATCTTCACTTAATTGGCGCAGTTGAAGGCCTTGCAACTACTGCTCTCAGGCTGGAAGCACTTGCACACTCAACTTGCACAGCTTGGAGTCCTGCAGCCTGGAGCATGCAACCTGGAGCTTGGAAGCAAGTAATCTTGCTTGCTTGTTAATGGCGGACGGAGGCTCAACCCTGTACGACACAAGAGCAGCCTTTCAGCCCTGTTAAACAACAGGAAAACCTTCGCCATATCACGGTGAAGGTGAGGCGGGGGTCGGCATGGTCCAGAACAGCCTAGGCGTGCATGCCTAGGTCAGACTGTGACCGTGTGTGTGGGTTTGTTAGGTGGAAGTGTGGAGCATGTGTGGCGTTCAGTGGAGAGGGGGAAGATGGATAGTGGACGGAGGCAAAGCTTGTGAGGTAGTTGGCGAGGCGTGTGGACGTGTGGAGTGGTGGATGTGCCTTGCCGAAGGTCAGCCGGAGATGAGGAGGATGAGGGTGGATAGTGGCAGTCGAGGGGTGGTTTATGAAATAAAAGGAGGAGAAATAAAGAGTGGGAGAAGAGGAACTTATCTGAGGTGATTGGAGCGAAGGGGAGGTAGAGGAGATGAACGGCACGTATGTTCCATTGTTGGAGAAGACGACCCTGAGGTGGAGATAATGGCGACAAGGAGGAGGTCAGAGAGGCATGTGCTGGTGCGGCGCAACGTGGAGGAACGAGGCAAAGCGAACCTTGCCTCTGGTATGGTGGCAGAGCGACGAGAGGAGGGAGGGAGAGTCGCTGAGCTTGCAGGCTACTTGGCCAGAGGGGGAAAGAGGAATTCTGGGGGATTCTTCGGCCAAATCAAGCTTGTGGGATGCGTAGAGGTCCGGGGGTCCTTTTATAGTCGCTGGTCGAGCTTCTTGTGCTTGGAGGGCAAGCCTTCCAGTGAAAACTCCTTGCCGGAGATGGAAGGTGTTTAGGATACCCAAATCTCTCGAGCGTTCGCGTGAGAGATTGGGTGTAAATTTGATCTAGAGACCTCATTCAGACGGTGGAGAAATCCTCAAAGAATCTCCCTTCCAAATTTGGGAGGAGATCTCTGAGGATTCGAGAAGATAACAGCCTCGAATCCTCGCCAGAGTGGGATTCCTCTGCTATAATGGTGGAGGGACCTGAATGCAAGGGTGGTGTGGAAGCTAGGGGGCTTACGCAAGGGTTTTTCAAAAGTTAGGGGCCAGAATGTAATTGGGTGGACCATTTTGCAAACTAGGTCAAGATGACCTTCCCTTAGGCCCAAATTTTGGTATAAACATAATTTGGACCTAAGGAATCCAATGGTGAAGTTGGATATTAGGTTTGACCACATTTGACTGGACATTTTACACAAAAACCCAAATTAGGTTAAATACTGAGCTAGGATCCCAATCTAGGTCAACATAGGTTCCAACGGCCAAATTGAAGGTTCTAAACCCTAGGGGATATTTTTCCAGTAATTTTAGAGGGTTTAGCTAATTTTTATCCAGAATGAAAATTTTTTGAATTAAGCGGGTTTATTTTAGGGTTACAGAATGTCATTTAATTCTTAAATCTCACAATAACCCTCTTCTGACAGAACCATCCCACTTTTCCTCTTATTATGTCCAATTGACCTATGTTTAACCCTTGAGAAATCCCATTGATGCACTGCAATGGTAAAATTACAGTTTTATCCTTCAGTTCATGTTTCCTTCTCAGAATAGTAAACCCTTGACTTAGGTCTTCCTTTAGGTTATGCAAGAGCTTTTGTTTACCTTTTCAGGTCAAAATGAGCTAGTTAGGGCTCATGATGAGGCTCTCATCAAGAAGGCTATCCTTAGGTTTCTAAGGGTAGGGATAAGGATATCCTCCTCACTCCTCTTATCTGGATCAGTCATTTTCTTCCTTTATTGCTTTATTCCACTATCTCCTTCATCCTGGATCACTTTATTGCCTACAAATAGTAATAAAAATCATTAAATAGTAGGATATCTCATCTTATTCTAGATAGCCTGATGCAATGCATGATATGCAAGATATGAGTGCAATATCCGCAAATTAAGCTAGGTTCAGAGATTATTTAGGTTGATTAGGACTCATGATTGCTATATAATCATCGGAAAATTGGGCCCTTTGATGGTAACACCATCATTCGTCATAACTAACTTGAATTAGTTAGAATCAAGAGATAAATGCTCCTAAATGATCACTTGAGGACCACAATTCCATTTTGATTTGATTTAAGAAGATAGGGAAATAGGGTTAATTCTGTAGTTTTAACAAGTACATCACAAATACAGATTAACCACGAGGTTACTCAGAGGTTAATTAAAGGTCAATAAGCATAAAAGACCAAAAAGTGGGTCCACATTGACTGAATCAGGGTTTCACGTATTTTGAGGACAAAAATAAGACTAAAAACCCTAATTATCAACCCCACTTGAATTGAAAAGGTTTTGGTCAATCTAAACCTCCTAAAATTCATATAAAAATATTCTAAGAGGTTTGGTACCTTTGGTTTGACCATCTGAACCCATTTTGACCTAGAATAGAGTTTCAAATGGGAATTTGCCTTGATTTGGGCTTCTATGCAATTTACCCAAGTAAACATGGTAAAAACTCAAATCCAAACTCAAAATTAGATTCTAATTAGAATCCATCTTCACCTAATTTGCAGTTTAGTCCCTAAAATCTCTATTTCTCACATTCAAGCCCATAAGTTTCAAGTTTCCTTACATTTAACCCCTTATCTTTCTCGTCATCTTCACATTTATACCCCTACTACCATTGACGAGTCAAAACCTACACCTCCACCTTTGATCGACCTAAAAACCCAATAAATCAACACCAAATCCCACCATATTTGGTGGGATTGATGTTCAGATGGTGGAGAACCATTTAATCAAGATCTTAGACCTTGATTTGGAGCAAAAAGATCACACGAAATCAAAGAAAACAAGGGTTCACTGTTGATTCCAAATCCTACTCCCATGGCTCAATTCTTCCAATTTGAGCTCATATTCGAGCTCTATAAAAGCTCCTCAAACTCCCCATGATCATTTAAGCCCGGTTCCAAGCCAAAACACCAACTTCTTCCCTTCTCCAACCGCCTCCATCGTGGCTTCGGTGATCGTCCTCCCTTATCCTCCTACAGCCTCCCAATGGACAAATTGGGAGTGCTTCCTTATCCCTCACAGTCATCTGCCTCTTGTCGGCCACAGTAGAGGCTCTCTACCCCTCTCCTCTTCGACCTCTAGCTCGCCAATGGATTCATCTTCCTCGTGATCGGCAAGACACGCCAGCGTAAGACTCTCCCTTTCGTCTAATAGATAAGATCTCTCACACTCTCTCTCCCTAGATTCAATTCAACCTCTTCTCCTCCTAATTTGACCACTCACTCACATCTCTTTCCCCTTGTCTTCTCCGCCTTCGGCAGAGGCTCCAACAAGCTCGTGCCATCAACGCACCGACCAATCACCAAATAGTCATCACCACTACCTTCGCCCTGACCTACAGAATAATAGCCACAACTTTATTGGACGAATCAACCACTCTAACGCACTCTCGACCTAACCCACTAACCATCTGCAGCTCCACATCCAACTGACCTCCACACACCTCGAAACGCCTCAAGACCACCGCCATCTCACTTGCCATGCTACGACGATGCTCATGGACCTTTCAATTAGGGCTTAAGGCCCGTACTCCATGTTCCAAGTTCTCGTCGGTGAGCTCTTCTTCTTTGACTTCGTCCGCTATCTTCCAGTTGTCATCGCCACTACGACCACCTCCAGTGGATGCGACTTTACACTTTGAAGGTTCATGAAGCAACACTTGAAGTTTGAAGCACTATAGCTGATAAAACTACATTTTACAATGTTAATTCTACCAAAAGAGGTTGATCTTAAGGGTAAAATGCATAGATGCCACATCATAAATAGGAATGGGAGCATTGCATGCATCGCACATCGAGATTGCTTATAGTGCATTATTAATGGCCATTTCTACAAGTGCATGTCAAAATAGGCCTTAGATGAGCAATTGGACTGCACTGATGGATTCAGAGAGATGAACGGAGTCCAACAGACTCGAAATCAGCCAATTCCGATATCCAGAGCTCCCTTTATTGGCCCAAGAAGTTTTGGTCGTTGATCATCAGATCAACGACCCACAACGTGCCACGTGGAGCCGCCCCCATGCCCTTCATCGCACGGCACCGCAGGGCAACACTCTAAGCTGTCTAATCTCCGATCGGATGACTGAAAATCATGCTCGCTCAGGCTCTTCGCATCTACGCGCTAGACCTCACACGAAGATCTGACCGTTGGATCCCCATCCAACTGTTAGCAGCACCTGCACCCAATCTTCTCCGCGTGACCATTCGCAAGGGCAGCGCAGTGGTTGCGCCCCCGCAACACGCACAGAAGGCACGCGTTCGAATCGCCTGCAGTAGCATTGAGCATAGAAATCGACCATGCGACCAAATTGGATCACCCGATCACCATCAAGCGACCGCAACAGTGCCACGCGGTGCAATCAAGAGCGTTCAGCTGAACACGTGCGATGACACACGAACAACGTGTGCCTCAGCAATAATCCACGAGTGCACCCTCTGCAAGATCTCAGCCATCCTATCTTCGATTGGATGACCCTCAAGGTGCGCACACGAATCGCGCATGAAGAAGAATGGGCGCACGTGCGAGACCGTTGGCCAGGGGGCTTCACTGATGCTTTTAGCATGGGTTTAGCGACGTCTCGGACATCGCTAAAGCCCATACTTAAATTAGAAACCCCTTCTTCCAACATAAACCCTCCCAACCACCCATGTAAAGCACTCAATTCACTTAGCAAGTGTTGTATCACCCTCCTAGCCTCCTTTAGCATCTCTTGTAATCAACGGGGTCGACAAGCCGCCGACAGAGCCTCCTTCCACCACCGTGGCCGCCTCGCTATCTCCCCTCTCTCTCTCTCCCTTTACTTTAGCTTTACTTTCCTTTTGTTTAAGCATTTAGCTATCTTGTTGCATGTTTAATATAGTGTTGATGTTGTTCTCCATCTTGTTTTAAGTGATTGCTATGATTTAAAAGACTCTAACCCTACTCTCTCTCTTTCTCTCTCTCACTCGCTTTTCTCCCACATCTTCTCGCAAGCAAAAACCCCTCATTTCCGTGACACTAAGTGACAAGAAGAATCCGATTTTCATGCCTCCCTGAGATCGACACTCGGACTCACGACTGTTTCTTCATTTAAAATCGACGTTGCGAACACAAACTATAACGATCCTTTTAAACAAACACGTCCGTAGCATGTTAGTTTTTGGCACCGTTGCTGGAGAGGCAACGGATTTATTTTGTTACTTCCATTTTACATCCATGCTCACATCATCTAACGCATTTTCTCCTTCTACTTGATGGTTGCAGGAACTCGATGCTTCGACGGCGAAGCAGTGCAACTTGTGATGGTAGAGATGGAGTAAGCACAGCAATGATCGATTGTGAGTAATTCTTCATCCGTGGTTGTTTGCTTGCCTAAAAAAAAATTCTAAAAAAAATTGTAAAATCGAAAAAAATTGGCGTGGTGCATGATTGCCTGATCCACATCCTCAACGCATCACCCAGCAAAGAAAATATACACTCTAACATTCTTAATGACCTAACTTTTTTGGAGTGTTCTTTCTTTTTAAGTGGTGTTTGCGAAGCCACCGTGAATTGACATGGGCCGCACCAGTCACTCCTAAAATCAACTCATCTGGTAGAAGTTGCATGAACACTAGGATGAGTACTTTAGGGTTTTAGAGCCTCTTCACATTAAAGGAAATCTACTCTCACCAATTGTGTGCAAAACTTGGCGTGCCCACTCGAAACTTGTCTGAAAACATTAAGACACGTCAACCCTAAAAGACACAAAAGTAAGGATAAACATTAAAATAAACCACATCTTAAAATCCTTTTTTGAAAATCATGTTTTGATAGGAGCACACACACTGGAATTGGAAAACTAAGAGACACTACCCCAATCAATCCCTCATCACAAAACCCAAGCACAAGCACTGTCCTAGCCCCAGTAAAATAGAGTAGACGTGCCCTAGGCAGGACTGGGTTAAGTCTCAAGAGGCGTGGTTTTGTTCGCTGGGTACTTGGCTTTCATTCCCTTAGTAGAATCTGGTGACTAGGCTGCGGGGAAGTGCAAACAACCGCAGTTATGGGGTCTATGGAACTGGCGGCACAAGCCAAAGGAAGAACCTTCCCTACAATCCCCTCGTAATCAACTTGGCCAGATTAGCTTTGGGAAGGGTAGTCTAGTGCTTACGGACTTGATCGCTCCTTTGGAGATTTCTAGGTCCCCTAAGGAATACACTATAAGAATTAGGCTTTCTTGCTTGGTTGTGCACACATTTCTCGCATCTGTCGCTCTCCGCATCCCCTCCTGTTCTCTAGTGTATGCACGAGAGACGATCAATTCATCCCGAGTTGTTTGTTTTAGGACGGGAATCCAGGAGACCTGATTTTGCTAGAGACATGGCTAAACCTAGAGTAGATGAGGTTGAGGACCAACCCCCACCAAACATAATGGCCATCATCCAGGCCCAGATCAACGCAAACCACCGGCTTCAGCAACAACAGATCCACACTATCATGCAAGCCATACACCGATTGCAGAACCCATAGGGGCAACCACCACCACCTTTCCAGGGCCTGCAAGGACAACCACCACTTGATCCAGCACCATTCCAGGACCAACCTAGGCCCCTCCGTGACTTCTATAATCCTTCTGCGATTCAGATTGAGCCACACCTTAGGATCCCCAAAGGGGGAGATGATTTTGAGTTGAAACCAAATGTCCTGAGTCTAATTCAGAGCCATTTCCATGGAAGCTCAAATGAGGACCCTTTCCAATACCTAGAGGATCTTGACCGGATCGTCCGGACTGTAAAACCTAGGAACATTAGCCTAGACATTGTTTTGATAAGATGTTCCCCTTCTCGCTAAGAGACAAAGCATCTCACTGGCTTAGAACCCTAGGAAGACCCATCACCACCTGGGAAGAACTGAGGCATGCATTCTTAAAGAAATTCTTCCCCATAGGAAAAACCAATGCCCTCAGAAGAGCCATTACTACCTTTACACTCTAGGGTGGGGAACAGTTCCATGAGGCATGGGAAAGATTTAATGAACTATTGAGGAAATGCCCACACCACGAAGTACCAAGGTGGCAATTGGCCTAGATCTTCTACCACATCTGGACAGCAACCTTCGGAACTTCATCGATGCCTCATGCGGGGGAAACTTCTTGAATAAAGACGAGGAGAGCGTGTTTGAGCTCTTTGAGTTTATGAGCGAAAATTCGCTCAACAATGCTTCCATGACCCAGTTTAGTCGATCCACTCAACCCCGTGGTGGGATCTATGAGGTACAAGCAAATTCTGGAACGGTTGATATGGATATCATTGCTAAGAAATTGGATCAAGTGAAATTGGTAGACAAAAAGATAGATGAACTACTGAACCAGACCAGGAACCCGTTACAGACCCTCACCCTAGCCAAGGGAGCTCACAATGTTGACCTAGTCCAGCCACTAAGCCAAATGAACCTGGAACAACCCCTGACCACGTTCCAAGGAGGGACCTTTGCTCCCTCAACCCTTGATTCCTCGACATCTGCTATCTTTGAAGATGTACAGGCTATCCAAGGTTATTTCAAATTTGACCCTTTCTCCAACACTTATAACACCGGCTGGCGTAATCACCTAAACTTTGCTTGGACAAACCAGAAACTGCCTCAATTTTAGAACCAGTGCAGGCCAAACCAACAGCCAAACCTGCCCCCTATCAGCAAGGACCACCAGTTAGACCCCCTATAATCCGAATAGGGTGGCCCCTCCCCCACAAAACCAAATGGACACCCTAATAAAAATGATGGCTGAAATGAACCAAAAACACCAGGAGGAAATGGCTTTAGTGAAGGGACAGTTAAGGCAGCTGTTGGACTATAAACAACAAGGATCCCTGCCTTCCCAGCCACAACCGAACCTGCGAAACATGATTAACAGAGGCCCCAATTTGCAAGGGTTCCAAGGCAATCTCGAGCAGGCTCACATGGTCTAGTCAGCCCCACAAACACCCCCTGGGTTTGGTGCTTCTTCTTCCTTGTCTTCTCAGGGATCAACCCATGGTCCCAATGCCTCTGCAAATGCGTAACCTTGAGAAACAACACCAAAACCCAGGATCCCAAATGGACGACTTCTCCTGTGACTTCACCCTCTGAAATACTCGATTCAGAAGAGGCACAGGAAAAAGCCAAGAACCCATAAATAGACCCTATCCACATTCAGACACCATATCCAGAGGCTTTGGAGACAATCAAGAAAAAGAAAAGTGTCATGGAGACTGAGGAGCTTTTGGAGATCTTTAAGCAGGTTCAGATTAATATTCCACTCCTCGAAGCCGTCAAGCACATTCTGGCTTACGCCAAGTTCCTAAAGGATGCTTGTACACCAAAGTGTAAGCCAAGACATCAAGCACCTAGGAAGGTTGTGCTCTCAGAGCAAGCAAGTTCCGTGATATCAAGTAACCTTCCACTCCAACGAACTGACCCAGGTGCACCCCTGATATCCTGCAATATTGGGGACATGACATTTGATAGAGCACTCCTGGACTTAGGTGCTTCCCTCAATCTGATTCTGACAACCCTGTACCACCAATTTGGATTCGGAGAATTGACACCCACACTGGTTACCATCCAGTTGGTTGATAGATCTGTGAAAACCCCAAAGGGGGTTGTCGAGGATGTGATTGTGTAGGTCAAGGACTTCTATTTCCCAGTTGACTTCTTGGTACTCGATATGGAAGTCCCTGAAAAACTACAGAATACACCCATCATCCTAGGCAGACCTTTCTTAGCTACGGCTAAGGCAAACATCGATTGTGACACGGGATGTATGGAAATCGCCTTCGGAGACAAGAAGATGCAGTTGGATATCTTCCGAGCAACCAAGTCTTTTGATTGGGACTGTATCGAGGAACACGATCTTGTGGAGCCTTTGGTCGAGGAATGCCTCACCCTTAGTTCTATCTCGGACTACCAATCCTGTAACGACTGTTCTGACCCATCACCATTTAGGCCCATGGACCTTTGTAGGGTTGATTACCATCAACCAACTCCCGCCTTTCCCCTTTCCATTAAACATTGTTCCACCTACACCTGAATTAAAGCAGCTACCCGAGAATCTCAAGTATGTCATCTTGGGACCTGACTAGACCTTCCTCATAATTATCAATGCCAACCTAACCAAGGATTAGGAACTAAGATTGACAGCGACCCTATCAGAACATAGGGCTGCCATTGGCTAGACTATTTCAGATTTGAGAGGAATTAACCCCACCTATTGTACCCACAAGATCTACCTAGAAGATGGGGTGCGACCCTCCCGTCAGATGCAGAGATGGTTAAACCCAAATATGCTGGAGGTCGTTAAGAAGGAAATTATCAAATGGCTTGATGCTGACATCATCTATCCCATCTCTGATAGCCCCTGGGTGAGCCCCACTCAAGTGGTTCCGAAGAAAGCCGAGCTCACCGTTGTCACCAATGAGCGTGGCGAATCCATCCCCACCCGCACCACCACCGCATGGCAGGTGTGTATTGATTACAGGAAGCTCAATGAAGCGACCAAGAAAGATCATTTCCCCTTGCCATTCATTGACCAGATTCTTGAATGATTGGCAGGGCAGAAGTATTTTTGCTTTCTGGATGGATATTCAGGATATAACCAAGTCGCAATTGCTCCTGAAGATTAAGAGAAGACCACATTCACTTGCCCATACGGCACGTTTGCATTCCGTTGTATGCCATTCGGGCTATGCAACACACCTACTACCTTTCAACGTTGCATGCTAGCCATCTTTTCAGAGATGGTGGGTGAATACCTAGAGGTCTTTATGGATGATTTCTCAGTGTTTAGGAATTCATGCAACCACTGTTTGAGCAACTTAGAGAAAATTTTGAAATGATGTATTGAGGTTAATTTGGTGTTAAGTTGGGAAAAGAGCCATTTCATGGTTCAAGAAGTAATTTTCCTCGGTCACATCGTATCACATAAGGGCATTGAGGTGGATCGAGCTAAAGTTGATTTGTGTTCCAAACTTCCTCCACCTAGCTCGGTCTGGCAAATTCATTCGTTCCTTGGACATGTTGGTTTTTATCGAAGGTTCATCAAAGACTTCTCCAAGCTCTCCAAAACCTTGACTGACCTTCTGGCCAATGACGCCCTATTCCACATGACCTCTAATTGCATCCAGGCTTACCACACCCTCAAGGGTTTAGTCTCCACAGCACCCGTACTTTAGCCCCTGGACTGGTCCCAAGATTTTGAGATTGTGTGATGCATCAGACTTTGCCATAGGCACCGTCGTGGGACAGAGACAAGACAAGAAACCCATGGTGATCTACTACGTGAGCATGACGTTGGACGAGGCTCAACGAAATTATACAGTCATAGAGAAAGAACTCGCTGTAGTTTTTGGACTCGAAAAGTTCCATTCTTACCTTCTGGGATCCCAGGTGATCATCTATACAGATCACTTGGCCATCCGACATTTGTTGGCCAAGAAAATGCTAAGCCCAGGCTCATCAGATGGATCTTGCTCTTGCAGGAATTTGACCTGGAAATCCGTGACAAAGCTACATCAAAGAATGTGGTGGCCGACCACCTATCTAGACTCCACCCATACCACATTGGGCCATCCCTGCCTTTATCCGACACCTTTTTCGATGAGCAAATTCTGGTTATGCAAGACAGGAAACTACCTTGGTATGCCGACTATGTCAACTACCTGGTTGTAGGACAGACCCCACACAGCTGGTCTAGACAATAATGAGATAGGTTCTTGGCTGAAGCCAAGCACTATTTCTTGGATGATCCCATGCTGTTTCGCCTCTGTGCTGACCAGATCATCAGGAGGTGTATCTCGGAAGACGAAGTTGAGAGTATGCTACCTTTTGTCACGACCAAGCTTGTGGTGGCCACTTCTCAGGAAAGAAAACGGTTGCAAAGGTTCTGCAGTCCGAACTTTACTGGCCTTCCTTATTTAAGGATGCACACAATTTTGCTAAGACTTGCTCTCACTGCCAGACTCTGGGGACCATGACCAGAAAAGACATGATGCCCCTCCAGCCCATTCTGATCGTCGATTTCTTCGACATTTGGGGTATTGATTTTATGGGCCCCTTCCCACCATCCAACGACTTTGAGTACATCTTAGTCTCTGTAGACTATGTCTCCAAATGGATTGAAGCCGTCGCCACCCGCCGATGCGATCATACGGCTACCATGGACTTTGTTAAGTAGAACATCTTTTCCCGATTTGGAATACCAAAGGCCATGATCAGTGATGGTGGAAGTCATTTTATCCACACCCAATTCCGCGCCCTACTCAGAAAATACGAGGTTAACCACCGCATTACTACCCCGTATCATCCGCAAATAAATGGGCAGACCGAGGTCTCAAATAGGCAGATCAAGAATATTCTACAGAAGACTATGAGACCTGATAGGAAGGACTGGTCTGCATGACTGGATGATGCCCTGTGGGTATACTGGACTGCTTTCAAGACCTCGATAGGCATGTCACCTTATCGCCTGGCCTTTGGCAAAGCTTGCCACCTTCCTGTCGAGTTGGAACACTATGCTTATTGGGCCGTTAAGCAGTGTAACATGGATTCCCAGTTTGTCGGTGTGCAGAGGACGCTCCAACTCTCTAAGCTCGAGGAAATTTGTCGGGATGCTTTTGAGAATAGTCGACTGTACAAGGAGAAAATGAAAGCTGTCCACGACCGACTCATCCATAGAAAGACCTTCGAGCCTAACCAACAAGTTTGGCTTTTTGACGCTCGACTAAAACTCTTTCCAGGGAAGCTCAGGTCCAAGTGGATAGGGCCATTTAGGGTAGTCAAGCCCTACTCCAATGGGGCAGTTGAAATCACAGATCTGAATACTGGGCATACTTTCACAGTCAATGGCTAAAGATTGAAACACTTCCTCTCCCAGGTTCCCCCAAAGGAGGTTGTCACCCTCATTGAGGGATGACACGAAGCACCGCTCGGCTGAAGACATTAAACTCAGCGCTTCCTGGGAGGCAACCCAGAAGATTCAGATTGATCTGGTATTTTACTTCCCTCAGGTAATATCTTTTTTTGAACCCCTGCTGCATCCGTGTATTTGCTAATGAGGACGTAGTCCAACTTAAGCATGGGGGGGTGGTAAATTGCATGATTCTGAGTTCATTTAATCAGTCTGAATAAAATAAAATAAAATAAAATAAAAATTTTGAATTTAGGAAGAAAAAAAAACTTAGGCATTAGGAATTTGTCAACAGTGGGAAAAAAATACGAAAAGAACTTGAACACTTAGACTTTTCAGGCCTTCAAGCTTAATCAGCCTTGGTATCCGTTAAAATTTGGGTTTAGCTTCAAATCCTTGCAACCTTAATTTATTTTAATCCAAAAATAAAATAAGGTGATAAGTATACAACTTATCAACTCGCCCTCTAACTTAGAGGGACTTTTAGTCTAAGCATCTGCACACATTTTTGCACAGACTCACTCCTCGGAGATTCTGACATAAATTGGGTAGCTAATGAACCTTCTAGGGTGGTATGGCTGGCAAGTTGTCGTGGGTAACAGCTCATTGGCCAGTTGTCCAAAGCCCAGCCACAAGACCACCTTCTTTTTATTGCCTCTAGGTAAATTTAAGATCAGGGAAGCAACCTACTATTAAAATAAAAAAAAAGAGAGAAGAAAAAAGAACAAAATAAGCCACACTTCATCACACGAGTATGGCTGGCAAGTGATCGTGGGTAACAGCCCATTGGTCGGTTGTCCAGAACCCAGCTCATTAAAATGCACAAAAAGACCCAAAACACTTAAGGAAGAAACATGGAAGTAGAGCAAGCTGGGGAGATATACACTGGAAAAATCCTTGTGTTGACCCAAAATAGAACATAGGTAGGGAGAAAGCTACCGATCAGACAAATACACCTTCAGGCAAAACACTTCCTTTCCCGGTCACCTAGGGGCGTAGAAACCTAAAGTCTGTTTGAATTACCGTTGAGTGAGTCTATCACGATCTTCACATAAGATGCTTAGCACTTAGAGTCTTTTCCAAGTTTTGGGTGAGTTGGGTAGCCGCAAAAAGTTACCAACACACTCTTAACTCCAAAGATCTAAAAATGAGAAAAGATGAAGAAAAGAAATATATATATATATACATGCCTTAAAGCAAGGATTCAAGCGATCATATTTTGGCAGACACCTGGGCGTTGTTTAGTCTCTGTAGATCAAGATCTTAATATATTTCCTCCTGTTGACAAGTAACAAATGTCTAAGTAATTACTTCTTGGATTCTGACTGAGAATAATGGCTAGAATAAACCTTGCTAGGGACTAGCAAGGTGTAAGCATGGGGGTATGATAACACTACATTTCACAATGTTAATTCTGCCAAAAGGGGTCGGTCTTAAGGGTAAAATGCACAGATGCCACATCATAAATAGGAATGGGACCATTGCATGCATCGCACATCGAGATTGCTTATAGTGCATTATTAATGGCCATTTGTACAAATGCATGTCAAAACAAGCCTCAGATGAGCGATCGGACTACACGGATGGATTCAAAGCAACGAACGGAGTCCAACGGACTCGAAATTAGCCAAATCCGACATCCGGAGCTCCCTTTATTGGCCCAAGAAGTTCTGGTCGTTGATCAACAGATCAACGACCCACAGTGCACCACGTGGAGCCACCCCTGTGCCCTTCATCGTGCGGCACCGTAGGGCAACACTCTAAGCTGTCTGATCTTTGATTGGACAACTGAAAATCATGCTCACCCACGCTCTCCGCATCTACGTGCCCAACCTCACACGAAGATCCGACCGTTGGATCCCCATCCAATGGTTGGCAGTAGCTGCACCAATCTTCTCCGCGTGACCATTCGCGAGGGCAATGCAGTGGTTTCGCCCCCGCAACACGCACAGAAGGCACACATTTGAAGCACCTTCAGTAGCATTGAGCGTAGAAATCGACCACGCGACCAAATTGGGCTGCCTGATCACCATTAAGCGACTGTGACAGCGCCACGTGGCGCAATTAGGAGCGTTTAGCTAAACGCGTGCGATGATGCGTGAAAAGCGTGCGCCTCAGCAGTGATCTGCAAGCGCACCCTTCGCAAGATCTCAGCCATCCGATCTCTGATCGGACAGCCCTCAAGGCACGCACACGGATCGCGCGTGAAGAAGAATGGGCACGCGTGTGAGACCGTTGGGTAGGGGGCTTCACCGACGCTTTTAGCATGGGTTTAGCGACGTCCTGGACATTGCTAAAGCCCATATTTAAATTAGAGACCCCTTCTTCCTATATAAATCCCTCCCAACCACCCATGTAAAACATTCGATTCACTTAGCAAGTGTTGTATCACCCTCCTAGCCTCCTTTAGCATCTCTTGTAGTAAACGGGGTCGACGAGCTGCCTATAGAGCCTCCTTCCACCGCCATGGCCACCTCGCCGTCTCCCCTTTCTCTCTCTCTCCTTTTACTCAAGCTTTACTTTCCTTTTGTTTAAGCATTTAGCTATCGTGTATTTGTAAAACTTGAATTGCATGTTTAATATAGTGTTGATGTTGTTCTCCATCTTGATTTGAGTGATTGCTATGATTTAAAAGACTCTAACCCTACTCTCTCTCTCTTTCTCTCTCTCACTCGCTTTTCTCCCACATCTTCTCGCAAGCAAAAACCCGTCATTTCCGTGACACTAAGTGACAAGAAAAATCCGATTTTCACACTTCCCTAATATCGACACTTGGACTCATGTCGTTTCTTCATTTAAAATCAACGTTGTGAATGCAAACTATAACAATCCTTTTAAACAAACACGTCTGTAGCACGTCAGTAGCCACTCCAATTGAGGATGACATCCTTTAGCCATGGCACGCAAGAACAATGAAGAAGGCAACACTTTTTAGTGCTACATTATGCACTGCTATTTTGGACATGCATATTTAATGCAATTGTAAAGAGGCTTACTGCCTCGAGATGGAGTGGTGAGGTCCCTCACCCACTTAGCCCTCTCACACCTCACTCACCACCCACTACCGGTGAGCTTGGTCATTATTCATGACTCGATTACCCAGCACTGTTCACACTCGTATACCCAGTTAAGAAAGGAAGAGGAAATTCTAAGGAGGGTGGGGGGTGGTTTTGCCTTGGGGTACGTGCATGTGCCCGGAAAATCATGCACACACACCCAACAGTTAGGTGTTTCTTTGTTTGTTTTGTGCTAATGCCTTATGCTATGCTTGAGGTTGCTGAAGCCTTGTACTTGTGCCTTATACTAAGGTTGAGCTTTGGACGTTTAAGACATCTAGTGCTTTGTGCTAAGGCCTTGTGCCTTGTGCTTGGGTTGAGGCTGTTGAAGCTTTGTGCTTAACTTTGGCTTTGTTCTGAGCTGAGATTACTGTGGACATATTTAAGAATAAGTGTTCAAGACCACTGTTAAGATATTGATTTGGCTTGAAACCTTGGGATATGTGCTTAATTGTGGGATTAAATTGGTGATTCAAATCACCATTTTTAGGTTTTATTATTCTTTTTATCTTAGTGATTTTTGGAGATACAATTTGATATTTTGAATATATTTCTGATTGATATTCATTGCATATCTTTGGTGAACTATTATGCTCACTATTTATAATTGTAACTAGTGTTTTGAATTCCATATTTGCTCCCTGCGAACGACCTCGGAACTCATGATTTTTTTTGAGCACTTATAAATTTAAATGTTGTCGATTCACTTTTGTTGACTATACTACGACGCATATT
Organism: Thalassia testudinum; assembly: GCA_037157565.1. Taxonomy (NCBI): domain Eukaryota; kingdom Viridiplantae; phylum Streptophyta; class Magnoliopsida; order Alismatales; family Hydrocharitaceae; genus Thalassia; species Thalassia testudinum. Next base: position 11,713,059 of record JAZHRO010000049.1, on the reverse strand, counting down.
TTAAGTTCGACGAGAGAGCCCTAAACACCCTTGCACTCACATTCCCTCAATATAGCTGCCTCTTAAGGTTGGAGGGAAATTGGTCCCTTGCACTTACGGTCCCTCATATAGCCACCTCTTAGGGTTGGCAAACCACCTTTTAAGGCAGATAATACAACGAGTGGATGCAGCCCTAGCCACCTCTTAAGGGCTGTGAAAATATAGGCAAATATGCTTGTAGCCTCCTCTAAAGGACGACAGTACACCAAGCGAATTCCCCCGACGTCACCTCTCAAGGTTAGGCAACATAACAGGCTAACACAAGCTCGGGGCAAATTCCGCTCCATAACAAATGCTCCCCCGTTTAAAGAAACAACTAGGGCATCATTTGCGAGCTTCACTTATCGTGGAGTTTTTGTCATTACAGTTACTCTCTTGGAAGCATCCACTAGCAAGAGAGTAAGGGGAATATGATGAGGGGCAAAAGATGCCCTCAGACTCAAAACTCCGCGAAAAGCCTAACAAGAAGGTCCGACCCAGAGAGACTCAGGTACAAGTGAGTCCGGGGATTTGACTTGCCTACACCCAAAAAGGCCCGAATACGGGCGAGTTCGAAGGATCAACTCACCTAGGGACCTGATGTCCACCACTGACATCGACATAGGAAGGCCTACGACCTGACCGTGGATAGGCGTCCTGACAAGTGCTCTACCAAAGATCATGGAAAATATCTTACTAATCAAGACTTCCCTCACACTATAAATAGTGAGGAGAGACCCTCGAGCAAGCTCACGTAAGCTCAGGGCAAGAGAGAAAATCCTGTAAACCTCACAAGTTCTAGTGCATAGTTGGGAGCACCATCCTCCCCGTAGATGTACACTCTTGTAGTGGAATTGGGTCACCAAATCCCCTTGTCTCCTTTGTGATTGCTCGATGTTCGTCGAGTCGAGCCCTCCCATCGCCTAGGAGGCTCAACCACTCCCTCCTAGCATTGGATGTTAATGGCTGTGAAGTGCTCCTTGCCTCTAGAAATCTTTTGGTGTCCATTCGAGGCCTATCAGCCATGGATTAGGGTCTTCATTTAGAAGGAACATGTCAATTTCATAATCCCCATTCCATTTTGTTATGGTAATCAGGCCCATTATATAGTAATATATTATGCGAAGTGATATCCAATAATTTTCAACGTCTTTGCACCATAGGTCAATTGCAAATTCCCATATCATATCGTCCCTCGTTCCTAATAAGGCCTAATCGGTGAAATGAAATCCTCCTGGATCACCTTGTAATGTCCTCCCTAGTAATGCACCAAGGAATAAGATTTCCTCGTGTTGGCCAATAGAGATACCCATTGTCAATCTCGTGTAGAGAACTAGAAGGTGTTGTACAGCTGCTTCTCGTACCTCATCACAACCATACCAACCATCCAAAACGTAAGAAGGAAAAGGAAAAAAAAGGATGGAAAGCAAAGCCCATTAATTAGAACACAATATCAAGTCCAACATACTAAGTAGACACGTAGCTTACATGCGATAGAAATATTGAAAAAATAAAACAATTGATCGATCAAATAGATTAATTGATTGACCAACTAACTTAATTAATCAATAAAACCAACCCATTTTAGGAAATTGATTAATATAATTTTGATCGACCATTTAGGCTAATTAATCGAGCAATAATTGATCAATCAAATAACTAGAATGACTGACCAATCTACCTTAATTGATCGACCAATTTGATTTCCTTTTCAGGTCGATTTGAAGAGGTCGTACGCAGCCCTTTTTACACACACTCTTAAGTAGAAAAATTCCTCTCAAAAAGCAAAGAGCCTCTCGTGCTTCTTCAAGTGCATTTTGCGCTTCTGTTTTCATGCCTTTCAAAGTACGATGATTCAAAGCTCCGCTAAAATTATGGTTTGACTTTTATTGGGGTTCCATAAGTTCTTCCTTGTTCCTTTACATTGTTGTTTTGATTAACGGATCCCAAGTTGTTGGGAAAGATCCGTTGTTGTTATGCTTCTCTTTAGGTTGTAAAGAGAAGTGGTTTGTACAGAGGTTGTGCCACTCTCATTCAAGTGGTATGTTAGTGGATTGACTAGCTTCGCCTAGTTGGGAAAATCCTAACCTGAGAGGCTTAGGTAGTGGTTTTCACCCGATTTGGGTTTCCACTATAAATCCTGGTGTAATCTGTGCTTGATTCTTTTGTTGATTTATTTTTTTTTCAAATTTCTTTTAGAGCGATTCTATTCACCCCTCCCCTATAGTATACTATTTCAGTCCAAGTACAACCCTCATTTGGTATCAGAGTGAGGTTGTCCAGAAGATGTCAAAGTCATTTGTTGACACGTATGCAGAGGGACAATCGGCAGTTCGACCTCCATTATTCGATGGAACGAACTACGGTTATTGGAAGACTAGGATGTAGATTTTCCTAGAGTCGATGGATTTCGAGGTGTGGGATGTCATTGCCTCCAAATACACATGCCTCGAGATTAAGGAGCGAGTAGCAGCAACTCCAGATCAGAAGAAAATGGTAACACATATCACAGAGGCCATGAACGCAATCTTCTGCAGGCTTTCTAGAGCAGAATGCAATCGCGTCTTAGCCTGCAAGACAACCTACAAGATCTGGAGCATCCTCACAGTCACTCACGAGGGGACATCTAAGGTAAAAGAAACTAGAGTCAATTTACTGATGCAAAATTATGAGCTTTTCAGGATGAAGAAGGGAGAGTCAATCAAATAAATGTTCATGAGATTCATGGACATTATAAACTCTCCGAGGAATCTAGACCAAGAAATCAAGAACGAAGCCTTGGTGAGGAAGATCCTTCGATCTTTCACTAGTGATTGGGAGACTAGGACTACAGCCATACAAGAGTCAAAAGATTTGTCTACTTTGAAACTAGATGATCTTATTGGAAGCCTAATGGCCTACGAGGTCCAACTCCAACACATGAAGGAGCATGAAGATGGAGTCAAGAAGAAGACTGTGGCCCTCGAAGCCAACCATCAGTTTGAAGATTCCTCAAGTGAAGACAAAGAGGAAGACATAGCCCTCCTCTCCAGAAAGTTAAGAAAGGTCCATAAAACTAAGAGAACTTAGAGAAAGAAGAGACAAGAATCTAAAGTAGACACCATTATCTGCAACAACTGCAAGAGAAAGGGACACATCAAGAAGGATTATCCATTTCTCAAGAAGGAATTAGAAAAGAAGAAGAGATTTCCTAGAAAAGATGGGAAGAAAAAGGCCTTTATAGCAACATGGGATGAATTAGACTTGAGTTCAGAAGAAAAGACCTCCGGAGAAGCTCTTCTAGGATTTATGGCTCTAGAAGATGAGGTAAACTCTTTTTCACAGGATGAATTATTAAAAGCATTTTTTGATATGTGTGACATTGCTAAATCACTAAAAGTAGAAAATAAAAACTTAGCAAAAGCCTTAGGGGAAGAAAAAGGGCAAAAAGATATGCTTTCTTTACAAAATAAAGGACTACCTGTTGAAATTACTTCATTAAAAACACAAATAAATAATCTAAAAATAGACATAGACAAGCTAAAGAAAACTCTTCTGTTCTCTTAAATGATCTAGTTAAATTTACTAAAGGAAGTCAGAATATGCATAAACTCTTAAGAACACAAACCCAAAGTACTGCAAAATTTGGGTTAGGCTATATACCTAAAAATGATCATGAAGCATCTAGTTCTATACCAAGGAAGGAGAAAGGTAGCTTGCCTGAACAGGCAACACTAGCTAACCACCGTGGACCCAAACAAAAATGGATACCAAAAGTACTTTTGCAATCCTATTTTGGTCAAGTAGACTATAAAAGGTGGACATATCAAGAAACAAACGAAAATATGAAGCCACTCTATAGATCAATCAAACCAAGACCTCACAAACGCAAACCAATGATAGGATCGAGAAGAAAGAAGGTGGATCATGGACAGTGGATGTTCCAAGCATATGACCAGAGAGGATGACCTATTCCTGCAACTCCACCGCTAGGAAGGTGGTACGGTCACATTTGGGAACAACCATAAGGGCCGCATTGTTGGTACTGGCTAAATTGGTAACTCCACATCTTTTGATAATGTGCATCTAGTTAGTGGATTAAAACATAATTTTCTTAGTGTAAGTCAAATCTGTGATAAAGGATATAAAATCACTTTCACATCAAATAGTTTTAAAATACAGGATAAAGAAACAAGACAAACTCTCCTTAAAGGAAATAGACATAAAGATATCTATACTGTCAACTTTGACAAATGTGAGAATCTTGAATGTCTTGTCGCATCTAACGAAGAGGCAAAACTTTAGCACAGATGACTAGGTCATGTTTACATGAGAAATATCAGTAGACTTGTGAAACATGAGCTTGTCAAAGGTCTGCTAAAGATCAACTTCAAGAAAAGCAAAGTCTGCGATTCTTGTCAAGTTGGCAAACAAACTAAAAAGGATGGTTAGCACCTCCCGATCCCTGGAGCTACTTCACTTAGACTTATTCAGACCAACAAAATCCGAAAACTTAAGTGGGTGCAAATATTATTTAGTCATAATTGATGATTTTTCTATATTTACCTGGGTATCTTTCTTAAAAAGTAAGGATCTAACTATTGATGCCTTTAGTAAGCTTGTAAGAAGACTATAGAATGAGAAAGGATCTGAAGTGATTAGGATTAGAAGTGATCACGGTGGAAAATTTGAGAATGAATCTTTTTCCAATTTCTATGATCAATATAGGATAAAACATGAATTTGCTTTCCCTAGAGCCACACCTCAGAATGGTGTAGTTGAAAGGAAAAATAGGACTATGCAAGAGTGTGCCCGTACAATGTTGTGCGAGTCAAAGCTGCCTCGATATTTTGGGGCAGAGGCTATAAACATTGCTTGCTATATCCAAAATAGATCCCTGATTAGACCAATCCTAAACAAAACACCTTTTGAACTCTATCATGGAAGAACACCTAGAATTTCCTACTTCAAGATATTTGGTTGTAGATATTTTATACTCAACACCAAGGATAATCTTGATAAATTTGATGCTAAGATCTTAGAGGGAATCTTCTTAGGTTATTCAACCAGAAGTAAAGCCTATAGAATTTTTAACAAGAAGAATTCTATTGTTGAGGAGACTATGCATGTATCATTCAATGAAACACTAGTTCACCCTCAATCTTCTGCAAATGATGATGATGACCTAATAGATGACCTGTCAAACTTACCAGAAGAGAACATTTCGAATGAACTACTCAAAGATATATCCTATATGAAGGATCATCCAAAAGAATTGGTGATAGGAGAACTATCCAAAGGAGTACAGACCATATCTTCCATCAACACTTTAGCTTTCACAACCTTTGTTTCTCAGTTAGAACCTAAAACTATTAATGATGCTTTTTCTGACAACTGCTGGATTATTGCAATGGAAGATGAGTTGAATCAATTCAAAAGAAACCAAGTATGGGAACTTGTCACAAAACCTGACTCTCAGACCATTATAGGAACCAAATGGGTCTTTAGGAATAAACTTAATGAATTGGGAGTAGTTAGAAATAAAGATAGACTTGTGGCCCAAGGATATAATCAAGAAGAAGGAATAGATTTTGATGAAACATATGCACCTGTAGTTCTCCTAGAATCCATTAGAATGTTGCTAGCCTTTGTCGCCCAAATGGAGTTTAAACTCTTTCAAATGGACGTCAAAAGTGCCTTTTTAAACAGATTTATCAAGGAGGAAGTCTATGTTAAATAACCTCCAGGTTTTGAAGATGCTAAACATCAAGAATACGTATACAAATTAAATAAAGCACTGTATATCTAAAACAAGCTCCACAAGCTTGGTACAACAAACTAAAAACTTATCTAATTGAAAATGAATTTAAAATTAGCAAACTAGATCCAACCTTATTCACAAAAAGAAAAGAAAATGATCTCCTAATAATACAAATTTATATAGACGATATCATGTTTTGTGCTACTAATGATCAGTTGTGCCAAAAATTTACAAAGGTAATGCAGGATCAGTTTGAGATGAGTATGATGGGATAACTTCGGTTCTTTCTCAGACTTCAAATTGACCAGCTATCCTCTAGAATTTTCATATCTCAAACCAAATACACCACGGAGATCTTGAAGAAATTCTCCATGGACAAAGTAAAAGGAAAAGAAACACCTATGTCTGCTTCTACATAGCTAAAACCTGACGACACAGGTAAGTTTGTAGATCAGAAATTGTATAAAAGCATGATAGGATCTTTATTATACTTGATTGCTAGTAGACCTGATATTCTATTTTGCACTTGCTTGTGTGCTCACTTTCAAGTAAACCCTAAAGAAGTACATGTAAATGCTGTTAAAAGAATACTTAGATACTTAAACCACACATAAGATTGAGGACTTTTCTATCCGAAGTCTGACACATTGGAACTTTATTCCTTTCGTGATGTTGATTATGCGGGTAGCTTTATAGACCAAAAGAGTATTAGCGGAACATGTCAATTTCTCAGAAATTCCCTAGTCTCTTGGTTCTCTAGAAAACAACACACTGTTTCACTTTCAACAACAGAAGTTGAATATGTAGCTGCACCTTTAGCCTGTTCACAACTATTGTGGATGAAACAAACCCTATAAGATTTTAGCCTATTCTACAAGGATAACAAAATACTTTATGACAACACTAGTGCCATAAATTTATCTAAAAATCCAGTTCAACACTTTAGAACTAAAGATATTGATGATAGACATCATTTTCTAAGAAATTATGTCCAAAAAGGAGAAATCAATTTAGAATTTGTTAAAAGAGAAAATCAATTAGCTGATATTTTTACAAAACCTTTGCAAAGGAAAGATTTAAACTAATTTTCCATTCACTAAGTTTATCTAGGTTAAAAGAGCTTAATTGATCATTTTGATTGATTTACTTTCAATCTTTGATTGATCAATTTGAAAAAATTGATCAACCAAAATCTTTGATCGATCAAAATCCTTGATTGATTGCCAAATTTTTTGGCTGGAAATTTCCCTCCAAAATCTTGAGTTTTGATCGATCAACTTATTTGTTTGATCGACCAATCCGATTGGGCGGGAATTTTCCCTCCAATCATTTAAACCCTGATCGACTAATTAACCTCATTGATTGATGATTTCTTGTTTTGATTGACCAAAACTAGGTGGATTCACTTTTCGAGATTGCGATCCTTTTCACCTTGAATATCACCCCTAATCTACTCAACCAAACCTAATCTATCCGATTACCTACCTCAAACATTTTTACCTATTTCGCTAACTCAGTTTTGTTTAAAACACCAATGTTTTTACTCCAAAACCGTTTTTTACTACACATGCCCCACTTTTGGTCCCACATCATTTTCACCATAGACAAAACTTCAAACCACCCAACCCCACCTCTCCTCCTCCAGCCACCCTGATCGACCAACCTCCCCAATGCCACTGACCGTTGCTGCTCCTTACGAGAGCGTGCAATGCCGCGACCGTGTGTCCTCCTCGCACAACCTCCTCACGCGAGACTTTCTGAATATGCACACCCTCTTTCTCGCTGACCGAGCTCGTCGCCATCTACACCCACACCATGCTCCCTAGATTGAACAATATTTGATCGATCATGGTACACTTTAAACTTAGATTAAATCCATTTTTATTTGGATTTTCTTAAAGTTTTAGACATCCTATGAGTAGATCTGACAATATTGTTGCTTAATCTTGTGATTGCTTGTGAAATATTGTAGTATTTGTGAGCTTATCACTCGTGTAAACACCCATTTTTTTGCATATGACCGCTTTTGGTTGACCAAAATTATTGGTTGATTGACCAAAAGTTGGTTTTTCTAGAACCTTGTCTGACTTGATTTTGATCGACCAGTCAAGCTTATTTGATCGACCAACATGTTTTTTCTGTTTTGTTATGGGTCCCAAACGTGCACGTGACTCCTCTTCTTCTCATCGTGATGATACTTTTGATCGCTTTTTCATTACAGAGGCCGCTTGTGATAGTTTCACTCTTAGCCAAACTTTGCCCACATGTTGGTAGACTGATTGATTTTGTCTATTTCAAGTCTATATTTCCTGGAATCTGTTAAAATTTGCATATCACCAGATTTTGTCTTTTTTAGCAGAACTTTTATGCGGGTTCCAAGAATAGTCGCATACTCAGTGTTGACCTAATGGCCTGTCACCTATTTTATGCCAACTTGAAGAACATAGGTGAGCGCTTCAGCATCAAGTTGACCTCGAATGTCTATGGCGTAGAGGTTCTGGTCAATGCGGATGTGATTTCTAAGATTCTTGGTTGTCTATCTATTGGTCCTACTTTTCTGAAGCTTCACTAGCAGACACAGACAGATGGCATTAAGGAGACCCTGCTCACTCCCTCACACTATGACTTAGGCCATTTTGCCAAGTCTCCTTATTTTTGTCGTCTTCCATGATTTCTTAATCGTGTCTTGCTTTGGAATTTTATGTCTAAATCCACTTTATTTGAGAACTGCCTTGGCATTATGCTCATTACCCTTTATGCTTTTCTTAAGAACAAGTGGTTCAATTGGAACCACTTGATTCTATATTTGATGAGCAAGCAGCCCACTAGCTCCTTTCAGTTTGAGACACTTCTTTCACATATCTTCCTACATGTTAGTGTTCCCATGGATATTAATCAGAAATAATTTATTATGAGTCTCCATATTTAATAAGCTCACTTATACAAAGATGGAGCATGTTCAGCGAACCCGTGGTGAGGATGAAACCTAGGACCAGTAGCAATAAGAGCCATTAGCAGTCCCTCCTCCTTTCCCGCCTTACGAGCATTTCACTGTGACCTATCCTCTTCCAGTGCGACCCTCTCCATCCTTCTATGACTAGGAGTGGGGCCTTTTGGACTGACACTTACAGGTAGGGATTTTGTCAACATAAAAGATGTGATAGATGGTATTTTGTTGATGATGCATCATCAGAGAGAGACAGACATGGTGATGATGAGACATGGGCATCAGGTTTCAGAATACCTGAATGCTCGAGGCTAGTTTTTGGATAGACCTGGAGAGACTATTCACAGGATTCAGTAGCAGCTTCACAGGCCTCCTCATCCTCGCCGATCTACGTGCCTCCATCATCAGCAGCACCTCCTCCTCTGACTACAGCAACACCAGTAGACCAGCAGGTGACACCTCCTCACCAAACATTTAGACAACCAACACCCAGATTGTCAGCTTAGAGGTGCTTATGTCTTGGCCAACCTGCTTCTTCAGTGCGATCTGACTAGATGGATCTCAAGTTAGATACTAATCTTTAACTTGAATGTTAAAATTATTACTACGTCATTTACATGCTTAAGGGGGAGATAATTGAAATTAACAGCGACATGTTTTACTTTTCGCTTAAACAGAAAGGGGGAGATATTATGCATAATTATTTCAATTCATAATTATAATTTTGTTGTCATCAAAAAGGGGGAGAATGTAAGTACCTCTGTTTTGATGAACCAAAATTATGTTTTTTGCAAGCCTAATATTTTAAGACTCTTATTTAAAAAAAAAAATTTCAGGACTCTTTCTCACGGATCAAAGCTTTTCTCATGGATCAAGATTAGAAGAATGTTGATCCATATCTTAGTGTCTTTCATCTTTATTGAGTCCAGAATACTTTTGTAAGGAACCTCAAAATAAGTCTCAAATCGATTTTCATGACTCTTGCTAAAATCAAGTTTTTAGGGATATTAATCGATCAAATAGATTAATTGATTGACCAAAATAATTGATCAACCAACCAACTTAATTAATCGATCAAACCAGCCCATTTTAGGAAATTGATTAATACAATTTTGACCGACCATTTAAGCTAATTAATCGACCAATAATTGATCGATTAAATAACTAGAATGATCGATTAAATCTTCTTTTGATAAACCAATCTACCTTAATTGATCGACCAAGTTGATTTCTTTTTTAGGTCGATTTGTTAATATAAATAAAGGTCATACGTAGCCTTTTTTACATACACTCTTAAGTAGAAATATCCTTTCAAAAAGCAAAGAGCTTCTCATGCGTCTTCAAGTGCATTTTATGCTTCTGTTTTCATGCCTTTCAAAGCACGACGATTCAAACCTCCAATGAAATTCTAGTTTGACTTTTATTGAGGTTCCATAAGTTCTTCATTCTTCTTTTAAATTGTTATTTTTTATTAATGGATTCCAAGTTGTTGAGAAAGATCTGTTGTTGTTGTGCTTCTCTTCAGGTTGAAAAGAGAAGTGGTTTGTAAAGAGGTTGTGGTACCCTTGTTCAAGTGGTACATTAGTAGATTGACTAGCCTCGCCTAGTCGGGAAAATCCTAAGCTGAGAGGCTTAGCTAGTGGTTTTTACCCGGTTTGGGTTTCCACTATAAATATAGGTGTAATCTGTACTTGATTCTTTTGTGGATTTATTTTTTATTCAAATTTCTTTTAGAGCAATACTATTCACACCTCCCCTCTAGTATACTATTTTGAACTAGGTACAACCCTCACCACCTACCTCATCCCTGCATATATATAAAAATAAAAATAATATAATATAATAAAAAAATTTTGAATGTAGGATTAACTGAAATTTACACACCTTATACACCCACACACAACCAAGTCACCTCACTTTGATCTGATTCAATCACTTAACTGAGAATCCGACCTAAGGACCCAGTACACTTGCATGACTTATACAAATAAGTGATTAGAAACAGATTAGGCTAACCACATTTGTGTGCCTTAATTTAGTGGTGCAACAGGTCAATTGGTTGATCTGTTTGGGTCTCACCACTCAATTTAAAACTGATTCATCAAGTAGCTTGCCACATAGGATTCAACTTTTAGGAACTAACCAAGCACTCCACATTCTTTTTGAGTTTTAAGGGAATATACCTTCACTTGTGCTTTCAAAATTTGGTGTGCTTCCTGAACTTGAAATAAGGTTGAACCCTAAAAGACACATCATCAAATAACCTTATTTGAAAACCCTGGCTGTGCATGCACACACATATGAATCAATATTTAAGGGTGCAACCCAGATAAAGGGCCCATCTGATCGTCGACAATCATGTTGCAATAAAAATCGTGTTTTAACAGTGTCCTTGTAGTATAGCCATCACAGTATAAATAGACGTCGCGTCAATTTATTTATTTACTTAATTTTTACTGGTTTATTCCAAGTCATTCACTGTGAGGCAATTATTGATATACATCACTCTTTATGTTCAAAAAATGTCAATTTTATTTACAACATGAATCAAAGAATCAATTAATGAATGAATTGGTTAATTATGTACAAAAGAATCAATTAATTCTAACTACAATGCCTTAAACATATTTACAACTAACAGGCATAAAAAACTATGCATAATTACTCTATTTTAATTATGTACAACTGTTCTAAACAATAATACCTAAGTATAGGTACAAAATAACTACTAATTTACACTACATTAAATATACTAACATATACTATTAACTTTAATAACATATATTATATATACAGTAACATATATATATATATGTTGCTATAGCCTTAGTAAAAATTATGTACAATTTAAGGAAAAAGAAATAGGTTTACAAACATTTATACATATCTATAGTAATGGCTACAACTGTCACTAAAGCCTTGGGGTTTATTTATATATATATATAAGACTCAAACATTTATATACAATTTTATTTATACTCTACTTATATATATATATACACTGTACATCCGTATGCATATGTTATACATATTTAATTTATTATAAATATACATATACATATACTATTATATTATATACTTATATACTATATACTATACATATACCGATATTCACCCTATACATACACAAACACTCACAACTTCACAAGACTCAACACTTAGAATTTTTTCTAACACTTAGCCTCACACACGGGCCTCTTCCTTTCTCTTCTTCTAACACTTACTTTTTTCTTTTACACTTCAGCTCCTCTTCGGTTCATTGTTCACTTAAACCAAAAATTGATTTTTGTAGTGTGCGGGTTAGCCTTTCATGGGATACATAGCACCCCATAGGGGTGAGACCAGACCACTACTAAGCCGGCCAATGATTCATTTAGGGTGCATTTTATTTCAATTTCATTTTAGGCCCAATATAGGCCCACTACAAGACCCAACATAGTGCACGGCCCCTGGCCCATGCACAAGCATTTCTCAAATAATACTTGTATGCTCAGATTAGAGGAGAGAGAGGGTAATGGCATGTAGGCACCCAGCGCTGACAACTGCTGAGGCCATTCATAGAATTCCTTTTATATGGCACAAACTAGTTCATCATCCACGATGTGGAACTTTCTCTATGGTAGAAGTAAGCGCTAAAGGTACCATGCTACGTTCTATTTTCAGGATTTTGGCCCTCGATTTGAGGGCCAATTTAGCTCTGATTTCTAAATAAATTATATAGGTTGGCAGCCCTTATATAGGTCTACTTAATTGCATAATTAATTTACCAAAATAAGTTATTTAAATATATATTAAAATTAGTTAAAGTTAGGAAATTATATACGTTAGTTTAAGGTTTAATTTCTTAATTAAGAAACAAATTGATAAATTAATGATGCAATTGACTTTATAATTAGTTAATTAATATATTGAGGTATTTATTATACATTTTTATTTTATTTTAGAACCTTTACTTTAATTTATTTACATTTAAATACACGTTTAAGATAGATATATACATATTTAAGTTATAACTACTATTATACAATATAAATATGTTATAAACAAATTGAAAATATTTAAAATTAATATATATAATTGTATAGTATATATTACTTTAGTAATAACTTAATTTACTTATTTATTTTGTTTTAACTTAGTAATTTACCTAATTAACTTAATAACTTAATTAATTACAATAAATACATAATTAAATTAATTTAGAGGTATGATATAGTATATAATAATTAGTTAAATACATATGTACAGTAATATATATGGGTGTAGGTCAATACATATCTATTTTAGATTACTTAGGATTATATACACTTATTCTAATATAAATTAATAAACAATTGTACAATAGAGTTATATGTACAATAAATCAATATAAATACTTAATTAAATATATAGAATACAATTATAAGTTATTTATGCACATTATTTACATATTTTACAATATCTGCATACATCTTAGAATTAAGTTATATTTACAAGTATTAATACCATGTAGAAGGTATTTTTGGGTATTTTCTTATTTTTATGATTTTTATATATATAATGGAGGTAGGGGATGAGACAAAAAGAGTGCGATGAGAGAAGAATGGTTTTTTTTTGTGATTTTTAATTTAAATTCTTTTATTAAATTCTAAAATAGACTGAATCGTCGATTGGTATGTTCTACTAAGTCGGAGGTTCGAAATACTTTGAAACTTTGCATACATTTAGAAAAATACTTGATCTTACTCAGGATTGGTTTATTTTATTTTTTTGTGAATTTTTTATCATTTTTATTTATATACAAGTTAACCCAAATTAGGCCTTCAAAGGATTTTCAATAAAGAACGTAAGGCTCTAAAATGAGCTCTAAGTGTTAGAATCGCATGTAACCATCCAAACATACTCAATACATCACATGAAACATGTTTAAATCATTAAACATTGAATTCATCAAAATTTATAAGTTGGATAGTTAGGCACTTTATATATAGCTGACAATGAACTAAAAACATAGTCTACAAGACATTCCAAACATATTTAAAGCCCTTAAAAGTACATGAATGCTTATACACATATGTTCTAACAATATAAATGTGCTAGCTCCTTATTACAACTCAAATTCACTTGAGATTCAACCAGTTCAGACCTCGATGCTGCACAATTCCAGCAGCTGAATCAGCTGCTCCTGCTGTCCTAATGGCAGCAACTACTGCTCAAGGGAATTAGCAGATATTAGTTGTTGCAATACTGCTACAAACCAATAGCAGATGTTGCCGTCCTTGCTACTCAAATTCAATAGATATGAGCTACTACCGTTTGAAAACTGAACAGTTGCTACTGCTATAGTCGACTAAAATCAACCCATATCAGGCTTGAGAAATCATGTCTAAAGATTTGAAATTTGTCCAAAATCCTTTGAAAACCATGTCTAAAGATTTGAAATCCATAGGAACAATTTTCCTTCTTTAAAATTCTCAAACGACCCTAATGTAATCTCCTCTTTACATTATGGACAATGTAAAGAAGAAGATCATATTAGGTTTTGAATTAATCTCAAAACAACTCCGATTCTCCATTAAAGCCTTGCAAACACAATTTGATTCTTTAAAAATCAAAATGAAGTTAGAATGAGGCAAGAATTCATGTAGCCCTATTTTGGGCTTTTAACGTGGATCATTATGAAGATAAAAACATGAAGAACACCTGCACACTATTAATTAGCGTGCAAGTATCCTAAATGATCCTTTAAATAGTAGCTCATTACTATGGCCTTTAATCCATGTATTGAATTATCTTTGGCCATGGCTACCCAAAATAATGCTCTTATTGGGCATATGCTCCTTTGAGAATAAATCCCAATCAAAACACATTCACATTCATCGCAATACACCCAATTAAACAAATCTGAACTTGAATCGCTTGATTAAATCCAATTAAAATGAAATTGACTCAAAATTGCAAGATTGGGCGTGAAAACCAAATCTAAAAGAATCGAGTGAATTGGTTCAATTAAAACCAGATCGGGGGGTCTTTATGAATTTATGGAATAAATGGGAGACCCCCCAAGTGAGTTTTAGGTGCAAATTCAGATCTAGAAGCCAAGACTTCATATCTGAATTTGACCGTAGTTGATGGGTGGAGTGTGAATTAAATCATAGAGAAAATCAAAGAATGCGAATTATGAGATGATTAGGGAGATTAATGAATTGAAATGGAGGTGGAAAAGCACCTCTCTGATCTAAATTGATCAGAGAGGGCTAGATCATGTCTAGACTAAACTACTCTAAACTAAGCTAACACATCATCCAATTCTCCCAAATAAACATCTAACTAACCTACACTACACTAATAGGTACTACAACTAATCTAGAAGGCAAGAGAAACCTAATCTAATAGAAGAATGGGACCTGAAAGAGGATATGTAGTTGGTGGCTGTAGCAACGAATGGGGGAGGAGCTCCAATGGTTTGAAAGCTCACTAGTGGAGCTCAGATTTCCCTTAGGTGTTTCGAGATCCTTAGTGGCGAGGAAGAGTCGAAGGTGGAATTCCAACGCTTAGGTGGAAGAATAGGGACCAGTGAAGAGAGGGAACTGGAGGGGAAGAAGGCATCACCTCAAGAGATGTACTAGGGAGGTGATAGGTGCACGCAGGGGTCTGAGAAAGTGCTTAAGTAGCCGTGTCAGTGGGTCAGAGCACCGTGGTAGTGGATTTAAGCGATTAGGGCATGGACGATGGAGATGAGAGGGAAAGGTGCATCGGAAGCTCAAACCGGATTAAATTATGATCCTTCGTGCAAATGCACAAAAAGGATGGAGATGAATCCACAGTAGGATAGAAGGTTCAAAGGAATGATGGCCCAAATGGGCCATGTTCTTTGAGATGAATAGTGTCGTGTGTAGCCGCAGGTCTAATTGGGCATTTTACAACAACGACCTTGAAGTCTGAAGGGGTAGAACATTTGCAAGGGAACCCATAATTGAGGGGAAAGATGGCAGCGTGTTCCAAAAGTTTACAAATGGGTCCCTAGAAATTTTCAAATATATCACTGGAAGTTCAAATGTGAATGAATGTGAATGAAATAAGGACCTATATGTAATCTAATGAATGCAGGATCCTAATGATGTCCAAATGCCATGAAGTTTTTATTGGAGCATAATTGAACATTTAAGAACATCATTTTGCATTTAGTAATAGAATATCTCATTTAGTGACCTAATTATGCACTTTTAACCTTAATTTGTTGTTTTAGGTTATTTCTACTATTTCCACACTTAACCCTTTTTCTGTGTTAATGATGTAGTGTTTAACCTAGTTTCTAGCTTAACTTGAGCATCTTAGCTATGATGAGCCACACCTCATCACCATCACATTTCCAAGCACATTTAAACCTAAGCCTATCTAAAATCAAGTAGATGTTGGCTAATGAAGGCGCGTTTTGCGAATTAAAAATTAGGGTTCAGAGGACCCATAGTCGTAGCTCGCAAAGCACGTATATCAGATAAAATTTATAATAGAAACTCAAAAAGTGAGTTCTGGGTAAAACACAGGGAGGCGAACGTTTGGTTTTATAAAAATCCATGCTTCACTTTATTTCTTTTTGTCATTTTAATCTTTTTTAATTTTTTTGGTATTTTAATAGGGCAAGAGATCAGATTGACAATTGCTTATTTAACTAATCTACTTACGAAAATATAAGAGAGAGAGGGAGAAAGAGAGAGAGAGAAACAATCATCTATTCATAAGCAAGTGTTTGTTACAACTATGAAAGCGGAAAAATCTATACTACGAAAGCAAAAATGATAGAAAGAGGTGAGAGAAAACCCCCTCGACGGTCGCTCGGAGGACAACTCGCTCTGATGTTGCCTGGAGGAAGGTAGTGAGGAGCGAGACGAAGGAGGATGGAGGATGGGGCAAGACAGTGTCGTGGTGAGGATCTTCCTCCCGAAGGGCGGTGAGAGGACGGCCACGAGATGTTCCATGAATGGGGATGTGGGGAGGGGAAACTATTTGATTTTCTACTTTAGAGTAGCATCATGGGCTTGGGACAAGCTCTCTCTAGAGCCGTGGAGGTGGTGAGAGGAAGGAAGAGATGAAGAAAAATGGGAGGGGTAGGGGTTCTTTTATAGTGGAGGAAAGAATCAAATTCGTATACACGACATTTAGTGACGATCATAAACATCGCTGAGGATCCGCCGCAGATGTCGTTGAAGATCCCTCTTACGCGCCCTTGTTGCCGCACCACTGGCCTGCACTGTACGCACCCTTGTCATGCGCGCATGCGCGATACGTGCCGTTGCCTCCACGCGCTCGCTTGGCTATGAATCCCACTACGCTTGCATATGAATGACTCTAGAGTAGAAAACCAAATAGTTTTCCCTCCCCTCATCCCCATTCGTGGAGCATCCCATAGCCTTCCTCTCACCGCCCTTCGGGAAGAAGATCCTCGTTGCGACACTGTCCTACCCCATCCTTCATCTCCGGCTCCATCCCCATTCGTCTCGCTCCTCACCACCTTCCTCTAGGCAACGTCAGAGTGAGTTGTCCTCCGAGCAACCATCGAGGGGGATTCCATCTATCTTTACTGCTTTCTAGTGTAGTTTTTCCCACTTTCTTAGTTGTAGAAAACATTGGATTTAGAAATATATGTGATTCTCTCTCTCTGTTATATTTTTTGCCAGTAGATAAAGTTTTCATCGACCTAATTGCTTGCATGATAAAAAAATACCAAAAAAATTAGAAAAGATAAAAACGATGAAAACAAATAAAAAGAGAAGCGCGATTTTTAAACAAACCAAATGTTCGCCTCCCCGTGTTCGACTTGGGACTCACATTTAGAGTTTCGGTTATAAATTTTATCTGACAGACGCATTTTGCGAGCTACAACGATGGGTCCTCTAAACCCTAATTTTAATTTGTGAAACACGCCCCCATCATTTTAGCGTCGTTGCCGGGGAGGCAACGCTCTTTGGTTCTTTTTTCCATGTTTTTCCGCCTTACCTAACTTTATCTCACTTTTTCTCTGATCTTACTATGATTGCAGGTACTCATTCGAGGCGGGCCAGAGTGGTTAGATCAGAGAAAAGTCTGTTGAAGGTTTTGTAAGTTTATCCCTACTTCCCCACCCACTAGATCATTTCCATAACCTAATAACTCAAACCCAAATCAACTTAGGTGCTTTTTATAAACCCTAGGATAGATCTACTTGTTTGTTTGCCACCTCCACTCACCTCGCCATCCACATAAATAAAAAAGAAGTTATCTGATTGTGGGATTTTCTGAAAGAAACACCCACAATTATCGACTTAAGGCTCACCACTCCACTTTGATTCTACTACTTAACCGAGATCTGACCTGTGGATCCGATACACCTTAACTCAGCACACACATAAGTGAGTAGAAATCTAATTAGGTTAAGACTTTTTGTGTGCCTTAATAAAGTGGTGCAATAGGCCAATTGCTTGAACTGTTTGGGCCGCACCACTCAATCTAAAACTGATCCATCAAGTAGCTTGCCACTTAGGGTTGATTCTTAGTGCTGAACTAGGCACTCCACATTATTTTTTATTTTTAAAGGAACATATCATCACCTGTGTTTTCAAAACTTGGAGTGTCCTACTAAACCTTGATTGAACCAACCTAAGAATCAAACCCTAAAAGCTACTAACAAGGTTAAACCCTAAAAGATACATCAACAAATAACCTTGTTTGCAAACCATGGTTGTGCATGCACACACCTTTTAACTGATCATTAAGGGCACAACCCATCTAAAGAGCCCATCACATTCCAAGAGCACGATCATCCAAACCTAATTAAAATTTAGTAGACGTTGGTCTTAAGGATTGATTCGCTCTTCGGGGCTCATACTAAGATTTTTTTCAATTAATCTGCTTCTGCTGGTCTATTTGATGTCTAGCTAGGGGAGTAGCGTCAAATGACTATGGCTGGGGGGTATACTAGGAATCGAAGGCGCAAGCCAAAGGAAGAACCTTCTCCCCAGCCCCTCCCTCTATCTGGTTGGATTGATTGGATAGAAGTAGACTAAATCATTTACAATCTCAAGACGGGTCTTGGGAGTTTGTAGATCTTTAGGCTAACCCACATAAGGACAGGGTTGATTAGTTGTATTGCAGGGCTCCTTCTTTCTCTTCTGATTTCCCTCCTTCACCATGTATCGTTCCACATCTTTCACACATTTCCAATCCTATCCTCCTACCACTACTTATCCCCAAGATGATTACTATCTTGACTTGACTTGTAATTAGCCATCCACTAGCTGAGATAACTTTGATTGGGGATACAAATCCAAACCTCAGTGTCCAGGGCCTAACCCTGGACGACAATACTATGATTACTGTCTTTCCCAGAGCTACAATGATTATAGATCTTCATCCTTTGATGAACAAACCAACCTGATCTACAATCAGGAAGGATATGTTGATTATAACACCTACCCTCCCCAGTATTCCATTGAAAGTAGGTCATCACCATTCTTTGAACAACTCAAGACGACCTACTATCAAGGAGGGTCTTGAGAACCTTGATATCTTGACTCCCCTAGATTTAACCTGAACCCACCCAACCCTAAACTGAACCAGTCGGTTCAGGTGAACCAAATCCAAGATAGGGTGTTGGCTAACTTGAGGAACACTATCCAATCTTTAGAAGCTCAGCCAATACCTTGCATTGAAGCATTGGAGCCTATGATAAAAATGATTAATGAGCTTAATAGCTCTTTATTGGATTTGCTTCAAAGCGTTAGGGATAGAAACCTAGGTGAGTTTCTTCTTGGGAAGTTGTTGAAGTTGAGGATGAAATTTGTGGTTGCACTAATCAAATCTTGGGATGATTCTGAGGATGAACCCTCTTCAGGAGAGCCAATGTTTGAACCTGCTCAGGCACCTGTCGGGGGGGATACATATTTTGAGACTGGAGATGACCAGATTGATTCACCCGAGATCCTCAAGTCAGGAAATGAAGAAAATTATGTCTCCTTGGATCCTGAAATGATTTATGATTTTGAGGCATATATAAATGAGGATCATCAATTCTTTGACTCTGAGGGTGAAGAATCTTTAGGTGAAGTCTCACTTAAGCATAAGGAAAATTATTTTAGTGAGACAAACGGGCATGTGGAATCTGATGAACCATTTGATAGCCCAATAATAGAGGAATTTGATTTAGTTGGGGTTAACTTGGAGGATTCAAATCTTGATGATTCAATCAGTGACCCCATTCCTCATCCACACCCCAAAGAACTGACTTCTGAGATCATTATGCCCAAGTCAATCTTGATTTAGCCACGATTTCTGGACTTGGGTGAACCATATGGGGTGAATGATATGCTAGAGGTCCTGGAGCTTGAGCTCTTGATGTTAAAGGATAGAATTGTTGAAATGAAAATTTGGGAGGCTAATTCTGAGGGAACTTTGATTTTAGATATAAGGGTACCTATTGACTTGAAACCACCTACCTTCTACCAGGACCCTTATGATAGATGTCACGTGCAACCCAAGCTTGAAATAACTAATTATTTTTCTAAGCTGAATGTTAAGAGGTCATCTGAACCTATTGAACCATCTTTACCTGTTGTCTGACACTTTGGTCTTGGGTTGCACACCACCAAACTGTAGGCCTAGCCCTGCAAGCTCAACAATCTTTGGTTCTGGGTGATTTTCATCCAGAACCTAAGAACCACTCGACCCTAGGAAATGGGTCTGCATCTTAATCTAGTCCATGTTTGTGGACATCTTCTACTGGTGGGTCTGAGGATTAATCTTTTGATTTTGATTCTGACCCGCACTTGTGAATTCTTAATTTCTTCCTTGTATGTATATTATGCCTAGTTGAAGGCATTAAATTTAGTACATGTTTATATCTCACGTTCCCTGTGGAGCTAACCAGATTTCTCATGATATTCAGGTGATATTTTATTTACTCCGCATTTTCATGTCTTTATTTGTACAATGAGGACATTGCATCATTTAGGCATGGGGGGGTGGATATTTAATCCTGAAATAATTTTGTTAACTCCGTAGAATTTCTTTTAGTTTCTTATAAAAAAATTGAAATTTTGAAAAAAAGAAAAAAGAAATTAGGAAAAGAGAACTTAGGCATTTGGAAATTATTAATTTTAGGAAATGATACGATAGGACCTGAACAGTTAGATTCTTCAGGTCTTCAAGCTTAATTAGCCCAGGTGTCCACTCAAATGTGGACTTGGTCTTGAGTCCGTGCTAAGTCAATCTCATTTTTAATTTGGTAAATAATTTGGGATGATAAGTATGCGACTTATCAACCTGCCCTCTGATTTGAGGGGATTTTAAGTCTAAGCATCTACACACTATTCACATTGACTCACTTTCTGGCGATTTTTATGGAAATTGGGTAGCTAATGAACTAACTAGGGTGGTATGGCTGGTAAGTTGTCGTGAGTAATAGCCCATTGGCTAGTTGTCCAGAGTCAGCAACAAGACCATTTTCTTTATACTGCCTTTAGGTAAATCTTAGATCAGGGAAGCCACCTACTTAGAAAACAAGAGAAAAAAAAAGAAGCACCCAAAAAGAAAAGAAAAAAATAGAAAAAGGAGAAAATGAAAAAAAAGAAAATAATAAAGCCATACTTCATCTCACAAGTATTGCTAGCAAGTGGTCATGGGTAACAGCCTATTGGCTGGTTGTCCAGAGCCCAATTCATAAAAATGCACAATAATTCCCAAAACACGTAGGGAAGAAGCGGGGAAGTAGAAATAACTGGGGAGATATACACTAGGTACGTCCTTATGTTGACCTCATAAATAAAAAAAGTAGGGAGAAAGCTACAAATCGAAAAGATAAACCTTGAGGCCAGGTCACCTAGGGTCGTAGAAATTCGAAGTCCATCTTAATGGCCATTTTGTGAGTCTATCACCCTTTCACAAAGATGCTTAGCACTTTTAGAGTCCTTTTCGAGTCTTGAGCGAGTTGGGTAGCTGTAAAAAGTTATCCTGACACTTTCAAACTGTAAAAGTCAAAAAAATAAGAAAAGAAGAAAAACAGAAAAAATGTATCATCTCTTTGTAAATAAAGCGGGGACTTGGGCGTTCTGCATTCTGGTAGACACTTGGGTACTATTGAGTTTTCGTTGTTTGGGACCTTAGTTGAAATTTTCTATTGTTAATAAATGACTTAAGCTTGAGTGATCTAATCTTAATTCTGATTTTATACATAGCATGTAGTTTTATTTTGTTAGGGTCTAGCAAAAGATAGGCATGGGGGTATGATGTAGACACATCTATATAGGATAAAATGCCTATTCATGCATGTTCCTAGGCTTAGATTTGCATTTCATGTTATAAATATCGCATAGCATGCATTATTCTGCATTTAGAGTAGTTGTATATATTTTAGGTTAACTAGGTCCTTTTTATGGTCAAGAGAGAAGAAGACTTATTTTATGGCCTCGGATGGACGATCGGACCATACGGATCTGATCTGGATGACGATCGGAGTCTAACGCCTCCAAAATCGTCTAGATCGGAGTCCCGTAGCATCATATGAAGTTCGAGGAAGATTAATGGCAAGGGGGCAATGTGACATCCATATGGGTTTCAGATGGAAAATCTGACCATATGGATGGATTCGGAGTGACGATCGTAGTCCGGTAATGTGGGAATCATCTTGATCTGAGCACCGTGGCACCCTCTGCAACAGAAAGAAGAATGGATGACCCAGATGGCGCCATGTGGTGCCATCTAGGACACCCAACACTAGCTAGAAGCAGCTGAGGGTGCCTCCACATCATCGCTGAACTCACACCACAGCCGTTGGATCAAGATCCAACGGCTAAGGATTCAACTCCACCGCGAGTGTTAAGACATCTGCGTGACCATCTGGATGTCTTAGCACAATGGTGGAGGTGCTGGACTCCAAGGGAGGGGCGTGGGTTCGAATCCCCGCAACTCCCCCCAATTAGCAATTAAGCGCACCACACACAACCGCGGTCATGCGTAGCAGCACAGCGCATGCCAGCACGCACGCGTGACACGGTGTGAGAAGCACGGGTGCGTGAAGTGCCCAATGCTAGCAGAGCACGTGACAGTAGGGAGGGCGGATATTCAGCGACACATACGCGGGCCTTTAGTGATGCTTGTAGCTGTCACTAATGATCTGCGAGCACCAGCAAGAGGAATTGAAGGGTGGATCTTCGTGACAGCTACAGGGATCTTTAGCGACGTTTACGAATGTCAGTAATGACCCAGATGCAAATTTGTTCTTCCTTCTCCACTATAAAAGGACCTACCCACCACCATTCCAAACCATCTCTTCCTTTCTTCCTCTCACCACCTCCAAGGCTCTAGAGAGAGCTTGTCCCAAGCCTGGGATGCTCCTCTAAAGTAGAAAACCAAATAGTTTTCCTTCCCCTTATCCCCATTCGTGGAGCCTCTCGTCGCCGTCCTCTCACCACCCTTCGGGAAGATCCTCACCGCAACGCCGTCCTACCCCATCCTCCATCCTCCGGCTCCATCCTCGTTCATCCCGCTCCTCACCGCCTTCCTCTAGGCGATGTTAGAGTGAGTCGTCCTCCGAGCAACCGTCGATGGGGATTTTCTCATCGCCATCTATCTTTACTGCTTTCTAGCGTAGTTTTTCTCGCTTTCTTAGTTGTACAAAACATTGGATTCAGAAATATATGTGATTCTCTCTCTCTGTGTTATATTTTTTGCAAGTAGATAAAGTTTTCATCGACCTAATCACTTGCTTGATAAAAAAATACCAAAAAAACTAGAAAAGACAAAAATGATGAAACCAAATAAAAAGAGAAGCGTGGTTTTCAAACAAACCAAACATTCGCCTCCCCATGTTCGACTTGGGACTCACATTTAGAGTTTCGGTTATAAATTTTATCTGATAGACACATTTTGTGAGCTACGACGATGGGTCCTCCAAACCCTAATTTTAATTCACGAAACACGCCCCCATCATACTTGTACACAAGGTCATTAAACATTGATTCTAAGTAATTTTAACGTAAAGTAATGCAGAATGCATGCAATACCCCCAAGTCCACTATAATATGACATTAATGAACATGTGCCTTCAAAATTGACTCTAATTGATAATATTAACACTAATAATTGTAGAGTCATCATACCCCCATGCCCACCCCTTACTAGTCCCTAGCAAGGTTTAACCTAAATGCTATTTACAACTGAAATTAAGAATTGGTCACTTAGGTAGAAGTTGCTTGTCAACAGGGGGAAATTTCTACTAAGAAGCTGACTCGCAGAGACTCAACAGTGCTCGGGTTGCTTGCCAAAATGTAGTCCATCGGAGTCCTCGCCTTATTCTATATAGAAGCAACTATATATTTTTTCTTTTTTTATCTTTCAAATTTTTTTGGATTTTTGGAGTTGAGGATTTTGGGGTAACTTTTTACGGCTAGCCAACCCACCCAAGACTTGAAAAGGATTCTAAGTACTAAGCATCTTATTATGAAAGTGATAGACTCACTCAACGGTAATTAAAATAGACTTTGAGAGTCTGTGCCCCTAGGTGACCTGAAAATTTTTATTTTTGTGGGGTCAACACAAGGTTGAACCCAGTGTATATCTCCTTGGATTATGCCACTTCCCTGCTTCTTCCTTAAGTGCTTTGGAATTCTTGCACAATTTATGAGCTGGGATCTGGATAATTGGCTAATGGGCTGTTACCCATGACAACTTGCCAATCATACTCGTGTGGTGAAGTGTGGCTTATTTCTTTTTTTCTTTTCTCCTTTTTGATTTTCCTATTTCCCTTTTTTTATTTATTTTTAAGTAGGTGGCTTTCCTGATCTAAGATTTACCTAAAGGCAGTAGTAAAAGAGAATGGTCCTGTGGTTGGGCTCTGGACAACCAGCCAATGGGTTGTTACCCACGACAACTTGCTAGCCATACCACCCTAGAAGGTTCATTAGCTACCTAATTTCTGTTAGAACCACCGATGAGTGAATCAGTGCAAAACGTGTGTAGATGCTTAGACTAAAAATCCCCCCAGATCAGAGGGCAGGTTGATAAGTAGTATACTTATCACACTACTTTATTGACCAGAATAATATAAATTCTGGTGGCGAGGACTCGAGACCAAGTCCAGATTTTAGTGGACACCCGGATTGATCAAGTCTAATGACTTGAAGAGTTTAAGCATTTAGGTCCCTAATGTATCATTTCCTAAAGTTGACAAACTCCTAATACTTAAGTTTTCTCTGCCTTTTTTTTCATTTTTTTTAAAGAAAGATAATTCAAGCTAACAATATGTACTCAGATACGAATTACCACCCCCCCATGCCTAAGTTGGACAATGTCCTCATTAGAAAATAAATGTATGCAAGGGAGTAAGGAAAGAAATCACTTGAGTGTCAACAGTTAATCCGGTCAGCTTGAATCCTCTGGGTTGCCTCCCAGGAAGCTCTGAGTTTAGTGCCTTCAGCTGGGCATAGTACACAAACAATAAGGGAAAAATCACTTGAATGGTCTGGGTCAAGAAGGGGAAGACATAATTGTTCGATGCGTAATTTGCATTTTAAAAGTTAATTCAGTTGTAGTATAGCATGAAAACACGTCGACAAATAAATTTATAAAATCGGTGAGTACTGAGTCGTTTGCAAGGAGGCAATCGCAATTTATGCAGAAGCTTTTCAATAGAACTTGTTCTAAATAGATATTTATATATGTATATATGTATAGGAATCAGATATATGCATTCAGAAGATCAGAATTTTATTGCAATTAAAATAGAGTTTTCATAATAGAGAATGCTACTAGAAACATATAGATAGATAGAGAGAGATAGAGAGAGAGATAGAAAGTGGTAGAGAGACGATGCTGCTTGTAGGATGCTTGTATGAGGTGCGACAGCACCTCATATCTAGAGCACCGGGATGAAGGTCAGAGCAGAGTTGTAGAGGGACAAAGAGTTACAGAGAAGGTAGAAGATATCTGGAGTTGATGGAAGAGAGTTGTTCAATTGGGGGGCCCTGGGCCTTCTTTTATAGTTGTGTTGAGGGGCAAATAGGGCATTTGAGCCCTTAAATTTGTGCAACAACCTTAGGTTAATCAGATCCGTCGATCGGGAGATCAATGGCTCTGATTTAGCCTCAAAATAGCCTCCAACACTCCCTCTATGCACAGATTCAAGCTAGGCTCGACACGTGGTGCACTCTCGTGCGTCGAATCAGGATCGGATGGCTCCCGCTCCTCTGCACACGTTCTCTTCTTTTTCCCGCTCACCGCTCACTTAATCTGAGTGCCAAATCCTCAGTCGTCCGATCTCACGATTGGACGGCTCATGTGAGCGTGCATCTCACACTCGCATTTAAAAAATTGCATGGGATCACGTGTTCGGCCACGGCATGCTCTGATCATGCCATGTGGTTGCGCCTTTGCCCTTCGATCGCCATCTGACGGTGCAATTATGCCCGTGCCAACACTCCTTCAATTTCGCGCAGCTCCGCTTGAACGTACGTCTCGCACTTGCGGTTGTGAGCGCTCACTGTTGCACCATGCATCCACATTGTTATGTTTTTGTTTTAAGGAAACTTATTCTCGTCCGTTGGATGAAGATCCAACGGTTGAGATTTTCTTTCCTTTGATGAGGCGCGGCTGGATGGGCAACGTGGCATGCTCGTGGCCTTCCTAGATGGGGTGGCGATGAGTGTGCGGCTATGATAGCACCACGTGGCGCCATCATGGCCATCCATCTTCTTTTCCTTATATCTAGTGCTGTAGACCTCCGATCAAGTTGATTTTTTTGCTGTTGGACTACGACTGTTGATCCAGATCCATCCGTGCAATTGGATTTTTCATCTGAGGCTTGGATCTTTGTCCTCTGGCTCCATGATCTCTATTCTTCTATCAACTGCACATGATGTTCTGGATGTCTGATCGCGACGATTTCAGAAGCGTTGGACTCCCATTGTCATTCTGATTAGATCTGTCTGGTCTGATCTGACATCTGCAGCTTCAACTCATCTGCGATTAAAATCATCTCTCATTAGTACATAAAATGAAGATACTATCTATATGACTAATAAACTGGCTATTATGCAAAATACAATGCCTATGAATGCATTACTCCAAAGTTATGCTAAGATCTAGCTTAATTTAGGTGATTTAGGTTGCATGATTGCTATGCAATCGCACCCCCATGCCTAAATCTTACTAGTCCCTAGCAAATGCATGACTAAATGCAAAGTGATCCTACATGAGTAATTTTTATCAAGAGTTTGACTAGAGGTTTATGTCTTTTGTTTTCATATGAGCTTTAGTAATCCAGATAATCGTGAATGTATTTTGTTGCAGTCTATGCAACAAATCCAAGTGAAAAGCCAATTCACCTCTAAAGCTTGTACTTAACCCTTAGTAAAAATCTATTGGGATAGGCAAACTTCTCCTCTTAGGGTTATACAATAATCTGTAAATTCAACCTCAACTTTTGGCCTAGGTAGAAGATGATTTTGAGTCAAGTGGATTTGGTTTTGGTGGCTCACATTCATCTGGTGCTACATATAGACTAGTACATTAGAACCTAGATTTCCAAATTATTAAATAATTCAACTCAAAGAGGTGAAGAAACTGTACTCTCTTTAGTTCCTTTGTATGCATTCTCTCTTTCTTTCTTTTTCTTTTTCTTTTTCTTTTTGAGCTCACAATCTAACCAGATTTTATCAGTATATTTGGTGGTCACTCCTTGCATTAACACTTTGATTAGGTTCTGATAACTCTAAAACTAAGTCAGAATTCCTCAGCCCGTATTCAGGTGGCCAGAAATACAGAAAAGTAGGTCAAGGCTGTATTTAGTGAGTCATAAGGGTGGTAGGTGCTGTTACCTCATTACACTTGAAATAAACTCTAACTCATAAACTTATTTTTTTTTGCTCTTTTCTTTTTCTAAATTTTTTCTATGTATATATATATATTTCTTTTCTTTTTCTTTTATTTTTTCTACAAATGTATAATATATATATATTTTCTTTTTTTTCTTTTTTCTTTTTCTCTTTTTTTTGCATCCAAATATCTACTAATGCAACACAATATAGCATACGAACTTTTATTTACGAGACATTATTCAGGATTCTGGGTGTACAAGAGGATATCGAGTGGCTTATTTGGTGGAAGTGCCTATTCTCTACACCAGGAAGGGAATGGATAAGACAATGTATTTCTGACCTTGACATTAATACCCTCCTTCAGCTGAGGATTTTATAAAAAATAGTCGTGACCATCCACCTTAGTCCTAGTTTTATCATAACCCACTCTCTACGTATTTGCCTTATTTGGTGGGTGGCTCTCAAGATATTCACACTAAGAACTTGTATGTAGAAATCGAGAGCGAAAACTATGCCTAACTCCGAGTATCATTATCTAATTATCCAGAAGTTAAGATTCCTCATACTAGCCTTAGAGTACCAGTAGACTTTCTACTCTCACCTTACACTTGTTTGGTGGATCTGTTAGAAGATAGTTTGCCTGACTCCCTAATTACTATCCAAGGGTTCAGGAGAAGAATCATTGCTTCTTCTCGACAAACTAAAGATGTCTATCAATCTTCACAGAGGATCCATTGCAAATTCTACATGGAAGTGTGAATTTGTACTGGATTCTAAACTCAAGAATCAACTTAAGAATAAATCTCTAATAAAAACTTAATAAAAATTCTTTATGCCTAAATGTTTTTCTTTTTTTTGACATAAAGATTAGACATGCAATGTCCACCCCCCCATGCCTATTCATTATAATGTCCTCATTGAAATGTATGCATGAAAATCAAAATATAATAAGCAAGAGGAGGGGATATCACCTGACTATGCTTGTTGATCCAGGTCAGCATAGATGAAAATTACTTGTAATGAATACTGGGTTGCCTCCCAAACAGCGCTAAGTTTAACGTCATTTACCGGACTTAAACCCAAAAATGTGTAGGTTAAGAGAAGAAGTAATAATTGTTGCAAGGGAATTTAAAATTAGTAGAAAGATATGATCATTTGGTCCCAGAATTAGTGATCTACAAATGTGGACTAGCTGATGATGCAACCCTATTCCAAAGAGTCTTTTTGATTTGGAATGTGAAATAGGGTTGGGTGGATGTGGTTCAAATTGCAGAGCCTGTCGGTCAATCTAGTTCCACAAATCAAGAAGAGGGTCTGGATTGAAATCATGATTTAGAATTAAATTTGGTTCTGAATCAGAGTAATAAGGGTCCTCATAATGGAAATTGATATTGAAAATCATGAGTTCTCTAGGCTCTGGGTCATATTAGGATAGGGTAGAGTTGTGTGGAATTCATCAAAATCTTCATTAGAAATTTCCTCTTCCTCATCCAAAGTCACTTCTTCTGAGTCAAGCGATCCATTTGAACTAGTTGGCTTATAAGTTCTTCCCCAGTCCATTATGTGTTGAACTTCTTCTACGGTTACTTTCTGGTTCGTGTCCTTAGATTGTCCATTTTCTTGAACTCCCTCAAAATTCAAAAGTTCTTGAATTTCAAGGTGGATGTTTTGAGGATTATTTATATTATCATCTAATTCATCATAAGTTACCCCCAGGAGTTTCTCAATCTCACTAATGTCCTATTTGATTTGATTTTCCATGGGAGATGGTAGATCAGAATTATCCTCAAGTACATCCCCTTCTTTCCCTTTGTGCTGGTCTTGAGCTTTGGTAGGATTCGGATCATCTTTAGTGTGAATTGCCAAAACTTGTTCAATTGTTCCTACAACCTTGATGGAACCACAATTCACCTTATACTTTTGGGAAGTTTTAAAGATATTGAGTTGACAATTTTTCCTTCCAGAGGTGATGTGCATAATCCCTATCTCACAGTTGATTAGAGCCTTAGCAGTGGCCAAGAAAGGTCTCCCTAAGATTATTGGGGTGTGGTTTAGGTTTTTTGATGCCTCCACATCTAGAACAAGGAAGTCCACAGGGTACTCAAAATCCCTCACTTTTATAATCACATTCTACAGAAGGCCCTTCGGAATTTTGGTTGACCTATCGGCGAACTAAAGGGTCACTTCAGTGTGTTGCAAGGGGCCTAAATTCAACTCTTCATATAATTCCGTGGGGATTAAGTTGATGGAGGCACAAAGGTTAGTAAGGTTTGATCCAAGATGAATCCATCTATTTCACATGAAATTAAGGGGGTCCCTGGATCTTTCTTTTTAGGGGGGAGCTTATTTAGGATGATGGCATTGGCTTGTTCAGAAATCAATACCCTTTTTGATGATTTGGTTTGGCGTTTCGGTGTGCATAATTCCTTTAGAAATTTCGCACAGCCTGGGATGTTTTCAATAGCATCAATGAGTGGTATATTTACCTGGACTTGCTTTAGAATCTCAAGCCACTCCTTAGATTGATTGATTTTCTTTTCCCTGGGTTTGATCAAGGCTTCAGGAAAAGGTGCTTTAGAGAAATCATGAGTATTCAAATCCTGAGTCTTGTTTTCTAGATTAGCTTGGTTTCCCTGGTCAGATTCAGGCTCCTCAAGATCTTGATAATATTTTGATGTAGAAGGATCTTGGATTTGTTTTCTACTTCTCAAAGTGATTGCACAGGCATTTGCATTAGGGTTAGAAGGGTAAGGTGGGTTTTGCAAAATGGGTTGAGCCTGGGTTGGGTTAGGGTTAACAAATCCTGGTGGGTGCTGGGGAGCAGGATAAATTAGGTGTACTTGTTGCTCCTGTGTGTTGTGCTGGTTAACCTTATTGAAGTTCCTTGGGTTTGGGATGGGTTGGGATGGTAGCATCCCGTGTTGTCTAACATCTACTAGTTGGTCCAGTCGTCTCATCAATTCTGTCCTCAATTGATTCATTTCTTCCTTATGCCTCAAATTCATTTCTCTCATTTCTTTGAGGACTAAACTCAGATCAGAGGGTTGGTTTTCCTGTGTAGGTTGTGGTTGATATGTGCATGGTTGTGTGTACCTACTAGGTTGCCCATAAGTTTTGTTTAGTCAAGTTAGGACCCTGGGTGGGTTTCTGACTTGACCAAGCAATGTTAGGGTGGTTGCGCCATCCAAGGTTGTAAGTGTTTGAATAAGGCTCATTTCTACTGTAACCCTGGAGTGCATTCACATCCTCAGGATAACTAGGCATTGGGTTGCCTAGTTCAAAATTTGAGGGCATTAAGGTCCCTCCTTGGTACCTAGAAAGAGATGGGTCCAAGTACAATTGGCTCATAGGTGGAGCCATGGTTAGGTCATTAATGTTGTGCATTGATTCTTGACCTAGTGGGTTGGGGAATTGGTTGTGGGTTAATATAGGCACTCCTTGGGTAGGCATAGGATTTAATCTGGATTGTGACCTAAGGAATTCCAGCCCTTTAGAAGGTTATCTAGCTTCTTATCCAAATTCTCCACATTCTTTCCCACGAGTTCCACCTTATCTAATCATTGTGCAATTAACTCTAAATCAACCAAGCTTGAATTATTGTTAATTTCATAAACTCCGCTCCTTGGTTGATTAGCTCTGTTAAAGGCGGACATTGAGGCATTGTTGAGAGAATTTTCACTCATATTCTCAAACAATTGAAAGACTCCCTCAGCATCTCGACTCAGGAAATTGCCCTCACATGCCGTATCAACAAAATTATATAGATTATCACTCAACCCATAATAGAAAATATGAGCCAAGTGCCACTTCAAAATCCCATGATGGGGGCATTTCCTAGCTAAATCATTGAACCTCTCCCAAGCCTTATGTAGTTGTTCTCTGGGGTTTTGCTTAAAGGTTGTTATGGCACATCTAAGGGCAATAGTTTTTCCTACAGGGAAGAATTTCTTTAGGAAAGTGCTTCTCAGGTCTTCCCAAGTTAGGATTGGTCTACCACTTGTCCTCAGCCAATGTGCAGCTCTATCTTCAAGGAGAATGGGAACATTTTCATCATCAGGGTACCTTCATTCATGTTCCTAGGGCCAAAGGTTCTTCCTATGTGTAGGAGCTCTTCAAGGTGGTGGAAGGGGTCATCTGACTCATGGCCATGAAAGTGGGGAATTAGGTTAATGATCTGAGGTTTTAGTTCAAAATCTTCTTGTTGTGGACTTGAATAGGCTTATTTAATATGATGATATTATTGTCGAAATTTGTATAGTAAGTTACCAAAATCAAGTCTACACCAGTTTCACAAAAATTTTAACCTGGCCTACTTGATTTGATCTTGGTCACTTTTAGGCTAGGGTTGATCTCAAGGAGGTGGGAATTAGGAGATTAAGAAGTTTCTATGCCTTTCCTAGAATGTATCTCTTCTTTACAGTTATTATGTTTTTGGTTTTTTTCTACTTTTAAGATTTTGGTGATAATGTTGTCCTTGAGGCATACCCTCAAAAATGAAGTCCTTGGCCTTGAGCCAAATGGTCCTTGAGTTGAAGCTAATTTAGGGTTCCAAAATTGATCTTAGCACTCACAAGATCGGGCACCTACAAGATAAGAATTATCTTTTTCCTTTTATAGTATTTTTTTTGGCCTTTTTAATAGTAAGAATAAAAGACAAATGAAAGCAAAATAAAATGCAAGAAAAGAAATGAAAAGAGATACTTAGCTTAGTATATGTATATATATATAGTAGATATGTAAGTGGATATAGAATAGATATAGATATATAGATACTATATATATAGGGGTGGAGATGGAAATGGGGATGCGATGTAGCACAGTGTCAAGTTTGTCCATGTCTAGCGAGATACAACCAACAAGACTAAGTGCCGTGTGGAGTGTGGAGCGGATGTGTGTGAGTGTGGCTGGAAGCGCTTGCTTTGCACGGGTATTGGGAAATATTTGCAACTGGTGTGAATATTCTTACGATACGATGCGTGATGAAGGGGTGAGTGCATGGGTATGTGGGTAGGAGACATGAGGTGAATGTGTGTATGGGAGAATGTGATATGTGTATATATAAATATATATAAACATATAAGTGTATACAACTATATATATGTATATGTATATAGATATATATCTATCTATATATATATAAATAAATATATATATATATATATTTATGTATATATAGATATATATGGGGAAGGGAATATGTGAATATATGTTTGTGTATATGTGTATAGGTGTGTGTGAATGTGTGCGAAGGTGTGTCTGTGTGTGTCAGTTTGTGTGTCTGCGTGAGAGGGAAAGGGTGTGTGAGTGCCTGCCTATGTGTGTGAGAGAGTGAGAGGGTGACAAGAGCCACGCATGCGTGCATGCTGGAGGGAGGGTAGAGCCTGCACGCACTCAAGGGTGCGAGGAGAAGCTGCAGCGCACAAGGGCTACGCGCTGAGGGGTGAGGCACGAGGG
This sequence comes from Thalassia testudinum, assembly GCA_037157565.1. Classification (NCBI taxonomy): domain Eukaryota; kingdom Viridiplantae; phylum Streptophyta; class Magnoliopsida; order Alismatales; family Hydrocharitaceae; genus Thalassia; species Thalassia testudinum. Next base: position 11,680,076 of record JAZHRO010000049.1, on the reverse strand, counting down.
CGGAAGAGGCATGGGCGATGGATGAAGGTGCAGGTGATCGGCTGGAGGCAGTTGCATGGGAGGAGAGAGAACACTGTGACACCGGATAAGTGAGAAACTCTTTGGTGGCTACAGTGTCGCGCTGATTGTGGTGAACAGTGCACTACAGTGTCGCATGGAGAGTGGTAACTTGTTGAGGCAGTGCGGCGTGCGGAGGGCACTGTGGAGCTGCAAAACGTGCATACTGGTGCGGAAGGGGGGCATGAGGCATGCGGTGGCACGTAGAGGTGGCTAAAACACACACAGTGGTGCACGAGCTGGAGCTTCAGAGCTTGAAGCTCTATCAATGGCACTACGGAGTAAAATAGAGAGAACAAACTGGAAACAAAAAAAATAAAACAAAATGAACCAAACTAATGAAAACAAATAAAAAGAATACACCACGCCCACCTACTCGCGATGGAGCTGGGCGGTGGTGCTCTCTCACTATGGTGGATGCAGCCACAGGAGAGAACTATTTTGTTCCCAACGTCCCTCTCACTTGTGAGAGGGTGCTGAGTGTGAGGAGAGGGAGAGAGGAGAGCTGGAGTGGCTGGCAAGCATATGGTGGTGAGGTGCGGTGTGTGTGCAACTGAGGGTGGAAGTGGAGGTGACCGACTGTGTCTGCTGATGTGAGGAGATGGGCTGACCTCTCGCAAAGGTTGAGGTGAGGGTTCTTTTATAGATAATGGGGGTAGGGTGGCGGGTGTGGGCGTAGGTTGTTAGGATATTTCTTTTTTTAAAAAAAAGGAATATTGCTTGTAGGTACTTAGGTTGTTGGAAAATGAATGTAGGATTTTATTGGATGGAATACGTGGTGGAATTTAAATGGGAATGAGGTGGCCATAGAAGGGATGAAATGGATGAAAGGATGCTCAATCTCTCTCTCTGTCTTCCTCTCCATAAAATGCACAAATGCAAATACTTCACAAGATGCATGCATGGCTATCTAATCTAAATGCTTAATGCTAGAAAATAGCATAAGTTGGCCTAATTAGAGGCGTGAATTGCTGCGCAATCACACCCCCATGCCTATCTTTTGCTAGTCCCTAGCAAAACATTTATTTGTATCATGTTTAGAAATGATCTTAAGCTGAAGATTTTTCTGAAGCCATTAATGTGTTTATCTGTTGGACATTGTGAGAACCAATTGCAGAGAAAACTACCAGTACTCAAGTCTTACATGATATAGACCATCTCTTGACTAACTTGGAATCTTGATATTTAAACCTTAAGTGTGATTTCTAGGACTAGGAGGGTTTTACCATACTCAAGAGCTAAGAGGTTATGGTTTGTGCATAGTAATGGATCAAGACCGACCAGATGAACATTAAGGCTCAAGCCAAGGGTTTCACAAATTTTAAGTCCAGGTTTGTCCCAGCTTCAGTTCATGTCTTCGGACTAACCCTAAAAAAGAATGATGGAAAAACTCAACCCTACTTTTATTGTTTTTGTGGCTCAAAGAATAAATGGTAGAAACAGGGTATTTGTAACGCACCCTGAAAGACTTTTGGGGAGAAGAATTTACAGACTTTTTGGAAGATATACTGACTTATTCATAAGATTTTTTTTTTTTTGAAATAAGTGTCAGCATATCTCCTACAACTTTATTTGGAAGAGCACACTTATTTGGTGGAAAGAGTTTCTCATAAACACACGACTAAAGACTGGGATAAAAAGTCTACCTGCACGCATAGGTAAGGACTCCACCTTCCGTAATGAACACTAGGGTTGGATCTTATGTTCACCTGGTCTTTCTCAATATGTGTAGTGTGAACCAAGATTACTTAGGCTCTCAAGTAGAAGCAAACCAACAAATCCTGTACTGGTGACTCAGGTACAAGAATACGTCCTAAGTTAGGAGAGATTCTGATCTGTCTTATCAATGCTTGATTGAATTAAGCCAAAGCCTGAGCGAATCAAAATTCTGTGGCCCGAAAAGTCTTCAAAGCAGAGGTTGAATATCCATAAACACTTATTGTATTTTTGTTTTAGCTTTCAGATCATAGCTAAACACTTTTTTTTTTTGAAACAAATAGGCTATGTACATATTTATAGATGGATATGTATAATGGATGCAGAAGCTGCATGATACCCATGTAATACCTAGATCCTATGGATGCCTATCCACCCCTCCATGCCTAATGATGCTATGTCCTCATATGCATGCAGAGTTAAGCAAGGTCCAAGGGTCTTGGTATGAGAGCTGAGGTGCGAGGTATACAGCAGGGTGGTAGGGTGGGTGGATGGTGGGTGATGAAGTGAAAAGTGAAGAAGTGCGAAGTGAAGTGACGTGAAATGGAATGTGAAGGCAAAAGTGGAGGAGTGTTGTTGGGGTGCCTCCCAACAAGCGTTGAATTTAACATCCCCAGCTGCACTCAGAGTGAGGCACAAAGTCAGTTACCTTACCCTCCAGTAAGGCAACAGTTTCACCAATGGGGGCAAGTTCATGAGTAAGATAGGATTTTAACCACTGCCCATTGAACGTAAATTTATGCCTAGATTTGGGATCTTCAATTTCGACGGCCCCGTTGGGAAATGGTCTCGACACCAAGTAGGGACCAATCCATTTGGACTTCAGTTTCCCTGGAAAGAATTTGAGTCGGGCCTTGTAAAGCCAAACTTACTATGATGGCTCAAATTCCTTCTGTCGAATGTGGCTGTCGTGAAAGTCCTTAGTGCGTTGTTTGAAAATTAAGGTAGAATCATAGGCCTCACGATGGAGCTCTTCCAGCTCCTGGAGTTGGAGTTTCCTTTCTCAACCACATAGGTCTGGGTTAAGGTTACATTGGTGAACCGCCCAATAAGTGCGGTGCTCCAGCTCCACAGGTAAATGACAAGGCTTCCCGTAAACAATTCTATAAGGAGACATACCAAGGGGAGCCTTGAAGGTGGTCCGATACTCCCAAAGTGAATAAATCAGCTTGTCAGATCAATCCTTATAGTCAGGCCGAACCATTTTCTAGAGAATTTGCTTGATTTGCTGGTTCGATAACTCAGCCTGGCAGTTCGTTTGGGGATGATACGGAGATGCGATACGGTGGTGGACTCCATATTTCCTTAGAAGTGCTTGAAAAGATGCATGGGTAAAATGACTTCCTCCATCAGAGATAATGGCTCGAGGGATCCCAAAGCGTGCAAAAATGTGGTCTTTGATAAATCGAGTAGATATGACATGGTCAGCATGGCACGTGGGAATAGCCTCGATCCATTTTGAAACATAATCAACAACAACGAGGATGTACTCGAAGCCGTTGGAAGGAGGAAAGGGACCCATGAAATCGATTTCCCAAATATCAAAGATTTCAACAGCTAGGATGGGTTGCAAGGGCATCATGTCACGATGTGACATTGACCTTAGCGACTGGAACCTAGTGCACCATTTAGTATAATTGTGTGCATCCTGGTGAAGGGAGGGCCAAAAGAAACCACACTACAACACCTTGGCTGCAGTTTTCCTCCTAGAGAAATGGCCTCTGCAGGCTTGATCGTGATAGAAGGATAGCACACTGGGGACCTCGCTGTCAAGAATGCAGCGACGGATGATCTGATCAGCACCTACTCGAAAAAGTAGTGGATTATCCCAGAAGTAATACTTTGCTTCTGCGATGAGATGCTCACGCTTGTTTTTAGGCCAGCCACGTGGAAGGGAGCCAGAAGCAAGGTAATTGGTAATGTTGGCATACCAAGGTCCACTTGCCACATTAATCACCAATAAGTGCTCATCGGGAAAAACCTCATTAATCGACAAGGTAAGTCCAATGTGGTCATGGTCCAGTCTCGAGAGATGATCAGCAACAACATTCTGAGCTTCAGCCTTATCGCATATCTCAAGGTCAAATTCTTGGAGCCGAAGAATCCAATGAATCAATCTAGGCTTGGCATCCTTGTTGTGCATGAGGTGACAAATGGCCACGTGGTAAGTGAATATAGTAACATGCGAGCCCAGAAGGTAAGAGCGAAATTTCACCAGCTTGAAGATGACCGCCAGTAGTTCTTTCTTAGTAGTCGTATAATTACATTGGGCCTCATCCAGCGTCTTACTGGCGTAGTACACCATGAAGGGGTGTCTATTGCATCTTTATCCTTGGATGGCTCCGACTGCAAGGTCAGAAGCGTCACACATGAGTTCAAAGTCGAGGGACCAATTAGGTGGCTGGAGAACAGGGGCCTTGGTGACAGCCTCACGTAGCTACGTGAATGCTCGTATACAGTTGGGGCCCATATCAAAGGGTACGTTGGTTGAAAGGAGATGAGTTAAAGGTCTAGAAATCTTGGAGAAGTCTTTGATGAATCTCCTATAGAAATCGGCATGTCCTAAAAAGGAGTGGATTTGTCGGACAGAGCTAGGCACAGGTAAATCTGCAATTACCTCTAGCTTAGCTCTGTCCACCTCAATACCTCGTTCGGAGATGATGTGATCGAGAACAATCCCCTCATGTACCATAAAAAGACTTTTCTCCCAAGAAAGCATGAGGTTCACATCAATACATCTTCTAAGGATACGAGTCTGGTTGGCTAGACAATCATCAAATGAGGGTCCGAAGACCGAAAAGCCATCCATGAAGACCTCAAGAAAATCACCCACCATATCGTGAAATATCACCAGCATACATCTCTGGAAGGTTGCTAGTGTGTTACCGAGTCCAAATGGCATCCTTCTAAATGCGAAGGTGCCAAAGGGGTAGGTGAAGGTGGTTTTATCTTGGTCCCAAGGGTCAATAGCCACCTGGTTATATCTAGAGAATCCATCCAGGAAAAAAAAAATTTATTCCCTGCTAACCACTCCAGGATTTGGTCAATAAAAGGTAGCGGAAAATGGTCTTTCTTTGTTGCAGCATTCAGTTTCCTATAATCTACACACACTCTCCAAGATGTAGGAGTGAGTGTAGGGATGGATTTACCCCTGTCAATGACACGGACAGTGAGTCCTGCCTTTTTGAGCATGACATGAATCAAGCTCACCTAGCGACTGTCGCTGATTGGGTAGATTATACTCGCATCCAACCACTTAATAATTTCCTTTTTAATGACTTCCCGCATGTTAGGGTTGAGACATCGCTGCATCTTGCAGGAAGGTCGAGTCTCCTCCATGTATATACGGTGAGTGCAGTAGGAGGGGCTAATGCCAGTTAAATCAGATAAGGACCATCCAATGGCTGCCTTGTGTTCCATGAGGACCTTCATTAGGTTGCACACTTACTCCCTGGTTAGTTTTGAACTAATAACTACAGGGAGCGTTTCATTTGGTCCTAGAAAAGCATATTTAGGCATGTTAGGTAGCGCTCTCAGCTCGGGAGTGGATGGTGAAAGATCTGGCATTTCTTGGGATGAGAGTGTCCCAAAAGGATCAGAAGAAAGAAGGGCAGGAGAAAGAAGTTGGTCTCCAGATTGGCCAAGAAGGGGGGCATCTTGGATTGATGGATCCAAGAAGGGAAAGCCCTAGTGATCAGCATTTGGGCTCAAGGTCCTAGTGTGGAGAAGCATTTTCGCTTGATTTGGCAGGAAAGAAAGGGCAATCTGGTCTTCAAGAGGGTGGACTGGTGGTGAGTAGCCCGAATATGACTCAGACCAAGAGGTGTGGGAAGCAGAGAAAACCTCGTCAAAAGTCTGGTCAGGAGAAGATATGGGTAAGGGGAAGGGTGGGGAAACGTCACAGTATAAGTTTGTCAGGTGATGGTCTGTGTCCAAGGACAATCCATAGCAGTCAGAATAGGTCCCTATTAGTTCGATACATGCATTGATGGCCATGTCCTCGTCAAATGTGTCATCCTCGATGCAATCGCAATCAAAGTTCTTGGTGGCCTTGAAAATGTTTAGCTTGAGCTTCTCAGAGCCTATGACGATCTCAATGCAGCCTGACTCACAGTCGATATGGGTGTGGGCTATGGCCAAGAAAGGTCGACCAAGGATGATCGGACAATCAGAAAGTGAGCTAGGAACTTCCATATCCAAAATAAGAAAGTCAACAGGAAAACAGTGACTGTTGACCTTAACTACCACGTCTTCCACCACACCCTTTAGGATTTTGACAGAATGATCTTCCAATTGAAATATAACAGGGGTGGGTTTCAAATTTCCTAAGGAAAATTTCTCGAGCATGATGGTTGGTATAAGATTGATGGAAGATCCTAGATCAAGAAGGGGATAGTTAAAATTGTAGCCTTACATGCTACATGAAATAAGCGGTGTGCCTGGATCTTTCTACTTCGATGGTAGATTTGAAAGTATAGCACAACTCAGATGAGGTAAGAGGACCACCGGATTCTTTGTTTTCTTTGACTGTCACCTGGGTGTAGTGTAGTCTTTGAAGAATTGGGCAATGTGGGTATATGGTTGATAGCCTCCAATAGGGGTATTGTGATCTCAACATCCTTGAATAAATTACGCAGGTTATCAAAGGCCTGCGTGTTCTTTTTCTTTCCTTTTGGCTCCCTCAGTAGAGCCTCAGGGAATGGAATTTATTCTGGAACCAGTTTGGGTGGATCGTCCTCACGAGAGTGCGGTACACATCCCGAATGAGAAGGCAATGAAGAAGATGGGCCAGGATCAGGTCGAGGTGGATTAACGGTTTGCCTACCACTCCTCATAGTAATCTCATTGGACATCGCAGGTCCAGTGGGATCACAAGGCGAAGGAGGGCTCATAATAGGGACATAAGAGTGATGTGTTGCTGTGAGATTAGCCTGAAATCCCGGTGGAGTGCTCGGAGCTTGAAGAATCTGATGAACCTGTCGTTGAGAAGGTTGTACCTATGGTTGTGGACCACGAGGTACAAAATTTCGTAGGTTAGGAATAGGTTGGGCTGGAAGAGTGCCCTGAGATCGAGTCATGCATAGTTGACTGATCTCAGCATTCTACTACGCCAATTGTTGCTGAAGAGAGGTCACGTTTTCTTCATGATGCTTGGACATTTTCGTCATCATTTGCATCAATTTATCAAGAGAACTTGATCGTGTTCCATTTGAGGTACGCAAGGGTCCGATGGTGGATTTGCCACAGGGTTATACTGGGCCCTTGGGATGATGGGTGCGGGTGGTCACATTGGTCCACCCGTGGGGTTTTGGCGCTATGGGTTACTGGACCATGCAAAGTTAAGATGATTTTGCCACCCTGGGTTATAGGTGGCAGAGAGCGGGTTGTTCCCCACGGCACAAGCATCTTCTAAGCCAGAAGACGAGTCCGCATGTGTATATGCATCCAAGCACACTGAAGCTTGGTCCTCCATATCAAAATACTAGCTCGCAGAAGCTAGGTCCACATTGCTCACCGAATCGCTTGGCACGATACTCAGTAAGGATGGTCTCACAGGATTCTTGGGAATAAGCCTGGCATTGGAAGGATTAGGGTTGTGACGGAGTGATGGTGTGGAGGTGTTTGCCATAGAGCGGGCGGGGTTGGCCAGAAGCTCGTCTAGCTTCTTGTGCATGACGGAGACTTCATCCAATTTTTGTGCAATTAAGTTAAGATCTGTGGATGATTGGGTTGGTCCCGTGTCAACTTTGTGAACATTGCAGGGCATGCTGGTACGATTAAAGGCGACAATGGAGGCATTGTTCATTGAGTTTTCACTCATGCTCTTAAATAATTCAAATGCTCCATTCTCATCTTTATTCATAAAATTCCCTCCGTAGGAAGCGTCGACGATCTGTCGCAAAGTCTCATTTAGCCCATAATATAAGATTTGGGTTATATGCCACTTCGGAAGACCATGGTGTGGGCACTTCCTTAGGAGGTCATTGTACCTCTCCCAAGCCTCATGAAATTGCTTGCCGTTTTGTTGCATGAATGAAGTTATGGCCTAGCGAAGTGCATTGGTGCACCCGATTGGTAAGAATTTCTTGAGAAATGCTTATGCATCTCCTCCCAAGAATGGATGGGTCTCCCAAGGGTGCGCAACCATTGCGACGCTTTGTCCCACAACGAAAACAGGAACATTTTCATGAGGACATTGATAACCCAATGTTTCTTGGTTTAACAGTTTCTGCCAATCAAGTTAAGTCTTCCAAATGAAGGAAGGGATCTTCACGTGCAAGACCATGGAAATGGAAATTAATTAGGCCAATGACATTAGGTTTCAAATCAAAATCGTCCTCGCCCATGGGGACCCGAATTTGCCCAATGGTCTCTGTAGCAGCGGTATTTTGATAGGAACTAAGAGACCTGGGCTCGTCCTTTTCAGGGAGAGGATGATTCATTTCCTTTAATGTTTTCCTTATGGCTTTGATTTGTTCATTATACAGTGCCATGTGAGCTTGGAGGCGGGTTATGGGCTCTACGGCTCCACTAGCACCTGGTGGGTTTGGAGGGGCGTGGTTTCCTCCCTTGGGATTTGGGGGTGGGTGTGCAGCCATGTTTATGGAGGAGGATGATGATTTACTAGTTTCTACCCTTCTAGAATTATCGAACAATTCAAATAATTCAGGATTTTGTGACCTCCTCCCAAACATACACTACCGTAGGAAGAATTGGGGAGATGAGAAGGGAAAGGGGATGAGAGAAACAATGCCGTAAGGATACACTTGATGATAAATCAAAGCAATCAATTTCCTAACCTCTAAAATGTGCCCCTAGACCAAAAGATCTAAGTTACCTACTATGATAACCTACGAAACCAAATGAGAGCACCGCGGAACCACCGGGCTAGAGTGAAAGGCTGTTTGCCCTAGTTTGAGACACCCGATAGCACGCGGGAACCCACACCAGCACGTAGGCGCTACATGTAGGTAGTTAGACCTTCAATCCATAAGAGGGGTCAAGTTGCTACCAGTTTTAATTTAGAGGCTTAGGATCAAGTGCTCAAGGAATGTGAAGAGCGTTTTATACAGGTAATGCCCAAGTGCGTTGATTTTAAGAGTGTGTCAAGCAAGCATGCAACGAGAATCTCTCCCCGAATTGAAGTTTTAGATGATGAATGGCTTTTAGGGTTTAGCTCTTAGGTAGTATGGATTTTATGATTTCACTGAATTATCAATTCAACCAATCTCCTAGTTTTCAGAAAATACAAGTTCTTTTTGCGCCCAACAAACCCTTCTTCAATATGGATTAGTTAATGTATGCTAAAAAATGCAATGGGCTTCTCTAGATGGAAATTTCTATGTGTGGATACACAAGTCAATTTTAGCTTAATGTGAGAGGGAGCCAAAGCACTTCAATTCAAGTGCTCCCAATCACCCAAATGAGATTCCACACAAGGGCTCAACCACCAAATGATGTAAAGAAAATGAAAATGTTGGGGTTGAAATATTCAGGATCGAATCTAAGGCAAATGTAAAGTCGTGGTAAGGTTGGAATCAACTCAATTCCAAGCCTCCCCACCAAAAAATGTGATCCCGAAATGCTAATAAATGAGGCAAGGAAGGATGACAATCAATCAATTTTTATCTTGCCTCTAAGAAGACTTCACATAATGAAATTGCCAAGAATCAAGATTCTTGGCTTTTCGCTATGCAAAGTTTGCGAGAAATCAAGGGGCAGTGTGGATGATAGCAAACAATCAGGAAGTGGGTTTTAGTCCACTCACCCCAAGAAATTCCCAAGAAATGGTTTTAGGGTTTTTGGAATTTTTAGATTTTTTTATTTTGAATTAATGGTGACAAAAGGATCTAGTTTACTAAAGAGAAGAACACTAACCTTTTTTGCAACAGTTGCGAAGACCCAAGAGGCGATGGCAGCAACTTCATGCTCCTGCCTTGGCCTTGCTCCTGTCTCCCACCTTCTCTTTGTGCCTCCTCCCAGCAATTAGCTCACCTGCACAACACAAACAAACACACCCATGAAGACAAGGGTCGGAAAAGAAACAAAGGAAAAAGATAGAAATACTTACTCCGAATGGTGCTTCCCCAGCAACGGTGCCTGAGAAATGTGTTGCAGGCTCGAATAGGCTTATTTAGTATGACAATATTATCGTTGAAATTAGTATAATGAGTTAACTTAAATCGAGACTACACCAGTTTCACAAAAATTTTAACCTGGCCTACTAGATTTTATCTTGGTCACTTTTAAGCCTAGGGTCGATCGTAGGGAGGCAGGATTTAGGAGATTAAGAAGTTTCTATTCCTTTCCTAGAACGTATCTCTTCCTTGCATTTATTATGTTTTTGGTTTTTATCTACTTTTAAGATTTTTGTGATAATGTTGTCCTTGAGGCACACACTTAAAAATGAAGTCCTTGGCCTTAAGCTAAATGGACCTTGGCTTGAAGCCAATTTAGGGTTCCAAAATTGATCTTGGCACTCACAAGATCGGGTACCTGCAAGACAAGAAATATCTTTTCTCTTTTATAACTTTTTTTTTGGTCTTTTTAATAGCAAGAATAAAAGACAAATGAAAGAAAAATAAAATGCAAGGAAAGAAATGAAAAGAGTACCTGCAAGACAAGAAATATCTTTTCTCTTTTATAACTTTTTTTTTTGTCTTTTTAATAGCAAGAATAAAAGACAAATGAAAGAAAAATAAAATGCAAGGAAAGAAATGAAAAGAGATACTTAGCTTAGTATATGTATATATATATATATAGTAGATATGTAAGTGGATATAGAATAGATATAGATACTATATATATGGGGGTGGAGATGGAAATTGGGATGGGATGTAGCACGGTGTCAAGTTTGCCCACGTCTAGCAAGATGCAACCAACAAGACTAAGTGCCACATGGAGTGTGGAGCAGATGTGTGTGAGTGTGGGTGGAAGCGCTTGCTTTGTGCGGGTATCAGGAAATATTCGCAACTGGAGCGAATATTCCCACGATACAATGCGTGGTGAAGGGGTGAGTGCACAGGTATGTGGGTAGGAGACATGAGGTGAATGTGTGTATGGGAGAATGTGATATGTGTATATATAAGTATATATAAACATATAAGTGTATACAGCTATATATATATGTTTATGTATGTATATATATATTTATTTATTTATGTATATATAGATATATATGGGGGAGGGAATATGTGAATATATGTATGTGTATATGCGTATAGGTGTGTGTGAATGTATGCGTAGGTGAGTGTCTGTGTGTGTCAGTTTGTGTGTCTGTGTGAGAGGGAAAGGGTGTGTGAGTGCTTGCCTATGTGTGTGAGAGAGTGAGAGGGTGACAGGAGCCACATGCGCGTGCGTGCTAGAGGGAGGGGAGAGCCTACACACACTCAAGAGTGCGAGGAGAAGCTGCAGCACACAAGGGCTACCGGCTGAGTGGTGAGGTGTGGGCGTGGAAGAGGCACGGGCGATGGATGAAGGTGTGGGTGACCGGCTGGAGGTAGTTGCACGGGAGGAGAGAGAACACTGTGCCACTGGATAAGTGAGAAACTCTTTGGTGGCTACAGTGTCATGCTGATTGTGCTGAACAGTGAGCTACAGTGCTATGCGGAGTGTGGTAACCGGTTGAGGCGGTGCGGTGTGCGGAGGGTGCTGTGGAGCTGCAAAGCACGCACACGAGTGCGGAAGGGGAGCTTGAGGCTCGCGATGGCATGCGGAGGTGGCTGAAACGCACACAGTGGTGCGTGAACTGGAGCTTCAGAGCTTGAAGCTCTTTCAATGGCACTATGAAGTAAAATAGAGAGAACAAACTGGAAACAAAACAAATAAAATAAAATGAACCAAACTAATGAAAACAAATAAAAAGAATACACCATGCCCACCTGCTCGCAATGGAGCTGGGCGGTGGTGCTCTCTCACTGTGGTGGATGCAGCCACAGGCGAGAACTCTGTTCCCAACGTCCCTCTCAACTTGTGAGAGGGTGCTGAGCGTGAGGAGAGGGAGAGAGGTGAGCTGGAGTGACCTGCAGGCAAATGGTGGTTAGGTGCTATGTGTGTGTGACTGAGGGCGGAAGTAGAGGTGTCTGAATGTGTGTGCTAATGTGAGGAGATGGGCCAACCTCTCGCAAAGGTTGAGGTGAGGGTTCTTTTATAGATAATGGGGGGTAGGGTGGCAGGTGTGGGTGTAGGTTGTTAGGATATTTTTTTTTTTCTAAAGAAAGGAATATTGCATGTAGGCACTTAGGTTGTTGGAAAATGAATGTAGGCTTTTATTAGATGGAATACGTAGTGAAATTTAAATGGGAATGAGGTGGCCATGGAAGGGATGAAATGGATAAATGGATGCTCAATTTCTCTCTCTATCTTCCTCTCCATAAAATGCACAAATGCAAATACTTCACAAGATGCATGCATGGCTATCTAATCTAAATGCTTAATGCTAGAAAATATCATAAGTTGGCCTAATTAGAGGCGTGAATTGCTACACAATCACTTCCCCATCCTAAGGTACCCTAACAAAGGGTTCAGGTTGGGCATTAGGAGGGTTATAAAATTCACAGAGGGGTCAATCAGCCCTTCCATTTTGGAGTCGAGTGATGGCTTGCATTATGACTTCCATCTGTTAATCATGATGCTGGCCTTGCTTAGTGATCTGCCTTTGTAAGAGAGTCATAGGATCTAGATTTTGTTCATCAATCTCTTCTTCCTCATGGTGATTAGCCATTGTAGAGGGTTTAGATTTAGATCCTGGGTAACTAGGTCTTCTCCCAGGATTTCTTTCTAATGGTGGTAGCAAATCAGGATTTTGAGATCTTATACCTTGCATGCACCAGAAGAATGTCTATAGATGCAAAAAAAGATAGATGAGAGAAACCCCACCCGCTGAATGCAAGTAATCAAATTGGTCCTTAGAGTGCCAACCCTAATTAGATTTGATCCTGGCTCCCCAAAACACGATTGGGTTTGATTAATCCTTGAATTACTCGGCTGGCCGGAAGGGTGGGACCCCTTAGGACACCCCGCAAGGTGGGACACCACTAAGGGTTAACGCAATTACCGCACCAACCTTTCCTGTCACCAGTGGATCCAAGTAGACAAGGCCATGACTTTAACCCAATCTAGTTTCAAGTCCCCAAGTCTATTAGTCCTGGCTAGGGCACGTCTACTCAGCTTTAAGCTTGGGTTTGATGTGCTTTTGGAATATGATAGGCGTTAGGGGGTGTTTGCCCTTAAAGTTGATTTCAGATATGTGAAGTGCGTAGGCAAAAAGGGTTCACAAGCAATTTTTCTTGATGTAGTAAATTTTAAGATTCAATTGCTTGTGTTAATGTGTTTTAGGGTTCACTTGAGTTAATATTTTCAATCAAGGTTTTGATGAGGCACACAAGAGTTTTTGCAAATCCCAGTTTGTTTGATAGATTTCCTTTAAGTATAGAAATGCAGGTGTGCTCTACTGTTAATGTGAAACCCTACGCATAAATATTTCTAAATGATTCTTTTAAGTTCAAATTCAGATGAGTGGTGTGACCCAAGTAATGCAATCAATTGGGCCTATTGCACCACTAAATAGGCACTTAGAAAATATTTTTCAAGAATTTTAAATGCACATTTTCCATTTTTTTATTTAAAGTGTACTGGGGGTTTTACAGTCAGTTTTGACCCCCATTTGGTAATTGGGTAATCCATGCAATCAAACATGTAAGAAATATTTTTATCAGATTTTTCCTAAATTCTTGATTATCTCATAAATTCAATACCATAAATTTCAAGTCAATCAAAGTTGTATAAAAATTCTTATGATATTTTGAACTCCAAAAAATCAGGAATAATAACCGAATTGATAACAAATTAGTACATGAATTTTCAAAAATTTCCTATAACTCCAATTTGTGCGAATGTTGGATCTGTTCTTCCTGACTTTAAAATCCACGTCTAATCAAATTTGAGAATTTTTGAACATGCAGGTCATAGAAAATTGAATTTTTAAGATAAAACTTTATTTTAGCCCGAAAATCAAGAGAGAATTTTTTTTTAATAAGCAAACAAATTCTATCTAATCCTAAGGTTCAAGCAAATCCTAAATCTAACTAATCCAACCTACAGGTACTTACCGGAGATTTGAACCTGCAATTCTCGTTGTCATGTTTCATTTTGATTTCCTTGCTTTCCAGTACACACTAAATCAACAAAAATAGCAAGTTAGAAATCTCAAATTCGCACCAAAGAAAGCTTCAAAAATTTCTGTTGCCTCCCCAGCAATGGTGCCAACTTGTTCGACGCGTGATTCGCATTTTAAAAGTTAATTCAGTTGTAGTATAGTGTGAAAACACGTCGACAAATAAATTTATAAAATCAATGAGTATCAGGTCATTCGTAGGGAGGCAATCGCAATTTATGCAGAAGCTTTTCAGTAAAACTTGTTCTAAATAGATATTTATATATGTATATATGTATAGGAATCATATATATGCATTCAGAAGATCAGAATTTTATTACAATTAAAATAGAGTTTTCACAATAGAGAATGCTACTAGAAACAAATAGATAGATAGATAGAGAGAGATAGAAAGTGGCTGAGAGATGCCACAGCTTGTAGGATGCTTGTGTGAGGTGTGGCAGCACCTTAGATCTAGAGCATCAGGATGAAGGTCGAAGTAGAGTTGCAGAGGACAGAGAGTTGCAGAGAAGATAGAAGATATCTGGAGTTGATGGAAGAGAGATGCTTCAACTAAGGGGCCCTGGGCCTTCTTTTATAGTTGTGTTGAGGGGCAAATAGGGCATCTGAGCCCTTAAATTTGTGTAACAACCTTAGGCCAATCAGATCTATCGATCAGGAGATCAGCGGCTTTGATTTGGCCTTAAAATAGCCTCCAACGTGCCCTCTACACAAGAATTCAACCTAGGCTCGACACGTGGTGGCTCTCATGTGTCAGATCAGGATCAGACGGCTCCCGCTCCTCCGCATGCGTTCTCTTCTTTTTCCCGCTTGCCGTTCGCTCAATTTGAGCACTTCGAACAGCTCACGTGGGCAAGCATCTCACACTCGCGTTTCAAAAATCGCGTGGCATCACGCGTTCGACCAAGGTGCGATATGATCACGCCACGTGGTTGCACCTCCACCTTCGATTGTCATCTGACTCCGTAATTGCCCCACGCCAATGCTCCTTCAATTTTACGTAGCTCCGCTCGAGCGTGCATCCCGCGCTTGCGGTTAAGCACGCTCATTGCTGCTCCATGCATCCACATTATTATGTTTTTGTTTTAAGGAAACTTATTCTCGTCCATTGGATGAAGATCCAATGGTCGAGATTTTCTTTCCTTTGATGAGTGGCTAGATGGGCGACGTGGCGCATTCGTGGCCGTTCGATGAAGATCCAACGACCCACAGCATGAGAGGGTGGCCTTCTTAGATGGGGTGGCGATGAGGGGGCGGCTGTGATGGCGCCACGTGGCACCATCATGGCCGTTCATCTTCTTTTCCTTGTATCTAGTGTTGTAGACCTCCAATCAAGTTGATTTTTTTGCCGTTGGACTGCGATCGTTGATCCGAATCCATCCGTGTGGTTGGATTTTTCATCTGAGGCTCGGATCTTTGTCCTATGGCTCTGTGGTCTTTGTTCTTCTATGAATTGCACATGATGCTCTGGTTGTTTGATCGAGACGATTTTGGAAGTGTCGGACTCCCATTGTCGTTTTGATCAGATCTGTCCAGTATGATTTGACATCCACAGCTTCAACTCATCTGCGATTAAAATCATCACACATTAGTACTTAAAATGATGATGTTATCTATATGACTAATAAACTAGCCATTGTGCAAATTATGATGCCTATGAATGCATTACTCCTATGTTATGCTAGGATCGAGCTTAATTCAGGTGATTTAGGTTGCATGATTGCTGTGCAATCAATAATCAGCTAAACCTAGAGTCAGAAGTTCGCAGTTTTAGACTATATTATGGTGCAGTCCCATCCCTAAGGCATGGGAACTCTGCAACTGGTGTATTATGCTTGTCCGTGTCTGTTCCTCTCTTAATCGCAGGCTTGCAAAGAAGTTTATTTAGATGAGTGCAACCCGAATCTAAAATGCCAAACACTAAAGATGTAGGCTTTGTAATCAGCTTGTGTCCCTTTAAAGTTGTAATCCCTTAAAGTTATATTGATTCCAGTGAATTCGGGTTGCAGAATTTCAATTCTGTTAGGGCATGTAACAAAATCAAGAGTTTGACAATGAGCCCTAAGATCAAGCATGAGGTCACTCTCCAAAGAAAAATCCATCCCTTCTTTGATTGGGGTTTCATTGCTTATTCCCTCCAATTCCTTGACCCGTAGAATATTATCTTCAACCTCTTTCATATCAGACTCACTTTTCGAGGTTGCATTAGAGGTAGGGTTAATTTCATTCTCTATCTCATATTCTTTCCCTTGTCCCTCATCTCAACTTGTGATGGGAGTTTCAAATAATTCAAAATTGATTATTTTGGAATTGTAATCCCACTCCCCATCTTCAATTTTGGATGTCTCTTCGACCAAATCACTTTCCTTGGGAAGATTATATTTGGATTCAAAGACATCGTCCCCCAAATTCTTCGTTTCCTCCTGATGTTTGTCCTCAACTCTCCCCAAATCATGTTCTAAAGAATCCTTAATGACATTTTCTAATGAGTTGCCCCACACTGGGGGAGTATCAATGGTGGACTAAACCAATTTTGGGTAAATAGGTGTAGTCCAATCGATCACCACAGGGCTTTGCTTCATGAATTCCATAAAAGGGGTTGTTTGCAACAATGTTCTTTGGCCCTCTTCATCCAGTTATTGGAACATATCAATCATGGCTTGTTTCCCCTCAATCAATTCTTGATTCTATCTATGTAACTCCAACTGAAGGCTATCAAGAACTGACTGAGTGTCATTAGGATTCCCTTGGATTTCCACTTAGCATTCAAATCAGAGTTGGGAGGGTATGGTTGAGGATGTGTATTAGAGTCTGTACCAGGGTTTAGGTTCTTGGGTGGGTCCTCTATTCTATCATTTTTATGGTCCAATTCCTCAAGAGGCACCATTTTCTATTTAGTCCTACTCTAGAATAATTGAGGTTCTAAGTCCTCCCAGTTGCATTCTTCATTAGGGGTCCAAAGAAGGGTCTGATCATTCTTGATTTGCCCAGGTTTATGATCATCATTTGATTTCCATTTCTTTAAAATCCCTTCCAATCCATCTGTCAAGTAGGAGAGATCCTTGAATTCAGATGACCTATCTTGGTTAGGGTCCTGGGAAGGGTGCGGGTCATAGTGTTCTCCTAGAGTGTAGGTCCAATCAGATTGGTTAGTGGGTGGGTGAGACCTAAAAGAGGAGTCATTATAAAGAGAACCAAGATAAGGATCCCCAAGGTTTGGATCGTAACCCTGGGTGGTTGGATTGGATGTATCCCAATAGGCAATCGCTGCAGGTTGAGTAAAATTGGGATGAGGGGTCTTTTAGATACTTAGGTCCTGGATTTTATCCCCAACCAGGTGACTGGTCATCCTAAGTAAATTGTCGATATAGTCTACTTGGGTTAGAATACAAATCATGTTGGGGATAGTTTGGAAGGATGGATAAGCATTAAAATCCATGGCCGGATCAGGGAAGAACAAACGAAAGAATTATGTGTGCACAATTAAGCACGCAAAACAAAGCCTGCAGTGTAGACCTAGGTGACCTAGAAGCCTTGAAGAAAGTGATCAAATTTGCAATCACTTAAACCTCCCTTCTCAAAGTTAATCCAGCCAGGTTGATTATGAAGGGATTGAGGGGAAGGTTCTTCCTTTGGCTCATGCTGTTGGTTCCTTTATACCACCCAACCGCGGTCATTTGACACTTCCTCGCAACCTTAGACACTGGATTCCAAAATGGGAATTAAGGCCAAGCACTTAACAAACCCAATCACACTTCTAGGACTTAGGTCCTTCCTAGGGCATGTCTAATCGATATTAATTTAGGGCTAGGATCTAGAAGTGCTTGGAAATGTCAGGGGGCATTGTTTTGGGTTTGTGCCCCTTAATGTTCAATTCCAATATTTATAATGTGGTGCACAAGCAAGGGATTTGCAAATAAGGTTTAATATGAGTTGTCTTTTAAAGTTCAACCTTGTTTAGTTTGTTTTTAAGGTTCTAATTCTTAGGTTGATTCAACCAAGTTATGCTTGAACACACAAGAGGTTATGCAAACACGGGTGTTTTGCTCTTTTTCCTTTAAGAGTATGTGTGTCTCTAAAAAATAGAATCCCTAAGAATTTTCACCCCTATAGTTCATGCAACTCTATTGGGTGAATTGATTTTAATTATGGTGAGTGGTGTGGCCCAATTCAAAACATGGTTGGCTTCGCAAACACCACTTAAAGAACAGTCCACAAAGATCTTCCAAATGAAATTAGAGAGTGTATTTTTTTGTTGGCTTCGCAAACACCACTCAAAGAACACTCCACAAAGATCTTCCAAATGAAATTAGAGAGTGTATTTTTTTTATAGGGTGATGAATTTAAGATGTGGATAAGTAGCCATTCACCACGCCATTTTTTTTTGAATTTTTTGATTTTTTTTTAAGTAAGCAAACAATCAAACTAGCCTAGGGTTATGTACGAGCCTAAATGCATCTTTTTTTTTGTCTTCTTGATAAAAGAATGGATGGGACTATGCTAAAGTAGATGATAATCACTAAGGTCTTCGCTCCATTTTATCCCCAATCTACTGTCTTCAAGTGCTCTCCTCCTATCGCTTTTGCATCGAATTCTTGTAGCCAATCCATAGAAAGAGAGAAAGAGAGAGTAAGATCTCATGAATATCACCAATGTAAGGATAAAAGTAACAAAAAGATCCATTGCCTCCCTGGCAACAGTGCCAAAAACTGACATCGTGAAAATGCATTAGGTTAAATCGTTCGTTGTAGCATGCGTTTACGACATCAATTTCAAATGAAATAATCAAACGTGAGTCTAAGTGTTGAACACAGGGAGGCAAGAAATCAGATCGTTTAATTGCTTTAATGTCACAAGATATTTATTTTGATTTGCTTGCGAGAAGAATAGAGAGAGAGAGATGATAGGGTTAGAAATCCATAGGAGAAATTGATTGCTAAAACAAGGTAGACTAATATCGTTGCTTAAAACATAGAATAGTAGAATATGGAACAAGATAACAAATTCTATTGTATAAGTACAAATGTCTAACAATAAAGCTAGAGGAATACTTAATCAAACATAAACATTAAAGAAAACTAGCAGTAAATGGAGAGGCGAAGCAGCCATGGCAATGGAGGGCTTCCGTCGGTGGCTCAGCATCTCTAGGATTTTACTTGGATGATCTATGGAGTGGCAGAGTTTCTTGGTAGAAGATGCCCCAAAGTGGAGGAAGATAAGCCCTTTTATAATGGAGGAAAAGGGCCAAAATCCATCCTTAGGTCAACAGCGACATCCAGGTCGTCGCTAAAACTTCGCCTCAAACAACACTGAAGACTAGGTCACATGCACCCTTCACGCACACACTCTACTGCACTGGCCGCGTGCTCTACGCCGTGTGATGAGCCCATATTTGTGGGCTATTTAGGTATTTCAATGCCTAAAGATTAAGTTATTTTTAACATTTATTTAGCATGCATCAGGATGTAAATAGGTTAGTTGGATTTTTGACTTGAATGCATAATTCATGCATTGCATTCATGATAAAATGCATTTAGAATTGAGTTAGAATGACATGAATTTGATTAGTTAACCACTTAGGTACATTATATATAGTGTTTTGGATTTAACATAGAAGTTAAGGGTCTGCACATAAATAACCCCTCATTTCTTTTCTTTATTTTATTCATTTCTTCTCCAACAGATGCATGCAGGAATGACAATGCACAAGCGACAATCGTGGATCTCTGTTCCCACGATCTGTGTCGCTTCACCTCTTCTTCAACCAACGTCCGCCTGCGGTCGCACTCCTCTTGCAGCATAAAAGAAGAGTCTGCTCCACCATCACCAGCAGGCCACCATCCCTGACACACCACTGCGTAGAGATCAAATTCTCCTCCATTCCACCACCGCCAGCCTCCTACCGTGTGCACAACTCCACGCCACCGTAGGAAAGCAGGGTGACAGACTGCTGCGCCACCATTGGTTTATACAGATACTGTGAGCACCTCAGCATGCATTGCCACCATCGTCAACACCCTCACTACCTCCACGCATCACCTGCACCTTCATCTTTCCAGTTAGTTAAGACGTCCGGGAAGTTTCCCGGACGTCTGAAGCTCGGCCCCATATCTTCTTTCTTCTCCTTCTTTCTTCTTCTTCCTCTATTTCTCTTAACCTCAAAAACAAACCCAACGCCATGCCATCCCCACGTGCAGCAGTAGCCACCTCCTACTGCCCGAGTGCATCTTCCCTTCCAAGCATAGCCCACGCGACCGCCCTCCAGCTCCACCTCGCACAGGCACGGGACACCCTCGCTGCACTCCCTCACCATTCCCACGCACACATAGCCCACAGACGCAGTAGTGTGCGTGCCCCTTCCCCCTTGCACAGCGCGCCTAGCAAAGCAGGTGCTATCCTCCGCACTTTTACCTCCTGCACGTAGCCGGCAGCACACCTCTGCACGCAATCCTTACACGCATCCGCTCCTGTAGATGCACCATTAGCCACCGTGTGCAGCCACAACTCCCCGCGTGCATGTGCGCGCCTCCACAGCAACATCTCCAACAGCCTGCCACCAGCCACTTTAGCCATGCCGCCGGCCGCCACCGGTCATCTCCCAGCTCACCGCCACCGTCATTGAACTCCCAACGTGCTGGCCATCCTTCAATCAGAGCCTTGCCGACCGCCATTCCCCTTCCCATGCGCGACAAAGTGAGAGAAACATTCCTCTGTTTTGCCATGAATTAAAATTTACATTGCTTTGCCATTGCAAGAGAAGGATTTTTGTTTAATTAATATTATATTATGGCTATTTTGCTTGAATACCCCTCCACTTTCACACAAATGCAATTTTAACATAACTTCTCATTGTTATCTTGATTTAAAGGCAGATTTGGCTTGATTTCTTGACAAAATCAATAGTGAACATTTATTTTTGATATTAACGAGTTTAATTAGGCAATTGTCTCCCTGTGGATATGACTTACTCCTCATTGAGTGGTTACTTTAATTACTTTGATTAGTCAATTTTCCACCACTTTAAAATACAACGACAAATCATCTTAATCATCTTATTCAAAAGAGAAAATTGACTCGTCAAGTGGCGCCATTGTCAGGGAGGCAACAGGCTTAATTAACTCGCAATTATTCATTTGCTCATGTTGATTTAAATTGAGGCATATTTAACTTATTTTATCTGATTTGGTGCGAGGTACGTATATTACACATGAGTTGTTGCATCAGCCTCAGCAACGCCATTGTGGACCTTGTTACCACCACTTGGAGGAGGGACTAAGCTTCGCATCTTGGTGGACCTTGTGGCCACCTCCGAGATAATCACAGGAGCTTGTGGGCCTTAACCCCACACGCATAGAGACGCACAGAGGACCATCTAGGAGGAGTCTTCCTCTTCAAATTTTGATTCCTCATTTTAGAATAGATTCTTTAGGTTGAGTTTAGTTGTTTGTTTTATCACCCTTGTACTCTGGGGCCAGTTTTAGGGGTTTGTTCCCCAATTTTATTTTAGGCCCATGTTGGGTAATTTTTGGGAGTCTGTTCCCTCTTTCTTCAGATTTAGGTTTTTACTTTCTTTTGTGGATTGATTTTATTTTTTCTTGATTGTGCATAAGTAGCTTAAAAAAACAAAAACATGAGTTGCTTGCTAGAAGCTGCCTACCCTTAGGACGAATCATTCAGGTCTGTATGAGCAGCCTCTAGATTTATTTCTCTGCATTGCGTGCATTTTCGCATCGTTGATTGCTAGAAGCAAGGTATGCATTCTCTTACTTTGCATCCATATTTTGATCATGCATTTGCATTTGGACTTAATTCCAAGACCACATAAGTTGTCTTGAAACGATTTAACAAGTGGTCACATTTTCTAAAAAAGGAATAATCAAAGGAGGAACATATAAAACCCAAGGAGTAGATTTGAGATATTGTGCTGCGGTTCAAAAATTTAAACTTTACGGTGAATGCACATGTGTATGACTGCACACTGAAGCACGCAATTAAACACTCCTAGGTTTTGACCTGCTAGGAAAGAACTCTCCTACCATTGGATACCAAAGTGCTTGAAACTTAAGTTTAAAAGTTTTGTAACTCCAAGGAGGGGGATACCCTGTCACGGATTTTTGAGGGTAGTTAAAAAGCACCACAAAAGCATAACTTCAAAGGAAGGCTTAGGCCTACTTGCATCCCTCGATCTTCCGTCCTTGGAGTACTTTACCATTTGAACTTTAGGGCAGAGCACCTAAGTTCCAATTAGGTCCTTATTAAGGCATTTCGTAGGTCGACAAAAGGCACGTAATTGATTGGGCAATTTGTATTGTCACCTACAACTGGACTAAAATCTCAAAGGCCTTAATTGATTAAAGACATAAAAGTCCTTTGGAATTGTGTTTGTATTGTTTGTGTTTGCTTGGTAAGCGGTCTCTGAGGAGACAACTTGTGTTTAATTCAGACCCTGAAAGAATCCTTAGGAGAGCCAACCAAGAGAGAAGAGAGATGGCCGAGGAAGGAGAAAATAGAATTGTGGAGAACCAACGATCTTTGAGAGATTATCTTATCCCAACCAACAAACCTAACCATGCACTGAGAAGACCTGGGGGGAACAATCAATATGAAATCAAGAGGAGTACCATATCTCTGTTGCCCTCATTCTATGGTACTCTTAGGGAGGACCACTGTAGGCATCTAGAGGAATTCATCGAGGTCTATTCCATGGTGAGATTGCAGGGTGTTACTGATGACACCTAAATGTGAACCCTCTTTCCTTTCTCCCTCAAGGATAAGATGAAGCATTGGTATCACACTCTAGATGGTAGAGTGGATACTTGGGATGCCTTGAAGGGAGAGTTTTTGAAAAAATACTTCCCCATGAGCAAGATTAATCACTATAGGAGGGAAATGATAGGTTTTTCTCAACAAGATGGAGAACAATTTCATGATGCATGGGTGCACTTCAAAGATTTGTTACGCTTATGTACCCATCATCAAGTGCTAAGATGGCAACTTGTAGAAAGGTTCTACACTAGATTAAATGACAAGCATAGGCAAACAGTAGACGGTGCCTGTGCAGGAACTTTCTCACAAAAACTGAAGATGAGGCTTGGGATCTTTTTGAGACCTTGAGTGAGAATTCTATCCACCTAAACTCTACCTATTTGGATAGGAAACCCACTCTTATACAATGAAAGATTGAGGCAAATGAGGCTAGGGATACCCAGAATTTGACCTTCCAGATTCAATTGTTGAACCAAAACATTGAAAGGCTTATGACAAACCCTAGTCAACTCACGCAAAATGCCTCCGCTTCCCAAGCTTCTAAATGCTCCATTTGCAAAGGCAATACGCACGCTACTGTAGATTGTCATTTGGCCTCCCAATTCCCTAACCTTGTACAGGCAGACCTGAATGCCGCCCAAGGGTTCCGTCCTAGACCTCGTAATGACCCTTTTTCCAACACTTATAACGAGGGATGGAGGAACCACCCCAATTTCTCTTGGAGATAGGGGAATGTCTCTAATCAGGGAATTACAGACCCCAACCCTTTCAGACTCAACAGTATAATCAACCTCCTATTCCCTCCCAACCATCCAAGACTTCTGAGATGGATGAGCTTAAAGCCATGCTAAAGGCCATGCAGGAGAATCAAAGCATGATCATCCAATCTCATGACAAGGCAATCAATGAGATGAAATCACAAATTGGACAACTTGTCTAGGCCATGAGTAAAAGGGATTATCTTTAGGGAGCAAGCCCAGGTGGTGACTATTATGAGAAGTGGGAAAGAAATTTCCAAACCTGATGCTCCTATAGTCCCACCTTCTGAAAAACCATCCACCCCGACTTTCACCCCACTGGAGAAGAGCATCCCAACTCTTCTCCACTTGAAATCACCTCACAGGAAGAGGTTGTCTCTGTTCCCCCACTTACCTGACATGACAACCCTTCCACCCAGAGACCGAGAGTGCCCTTTCTAGAGCACTTATCTAACTCTGGGCAGACTTTTGGTAGCTCATCTGGAGCCAAAGATAGGACAAATGAAATAATGGAGACTTTCAAACAAGTGCAGATTAACCTGCCCTTGCTTGAAGCTATCAGGTAGATTCCATCCTATGCCCTCTTTCTTTAGGACCTGTGCACAAAAAAGTAGCAATCAAGGAAACAGGTCCAATCAAAAGTTGTCCTGCCTGATTCTGTTAGCTCAATTATACAACACGGGACACCCCCGAAACTTAAGGACCCAAGAGCCCCATACATCTTGGTGGTCATTGGCGACCTACAATAGACGAGGCTCTTCTTGATCTGGTGTGGGGGTAAACATCCTTTTGAGCTATGTATGTGAACAACTTGGAGGAGGCAATCTGAAGCCTTCCCCTGTAATCCTCCAAGTTGCAGACCATTCTTTGAAGACACCATAGGGCCTGCTGGAAGATGTCCTCATGAGAGTGGAGGATTTCTTCATCCCCATTGACTTTTTAGTACTGGACACTGACCCTACCAACAAACCAACCAGGCCCTCCATCATCTTGGGTCGCCCATTTCTTGCGACTTCTAATGCTTCAATTAATTGTCACACTAGGGTGTTAAAAATGGGCTTTTGGAATAGGAAAATTCGGTTGAATGTGTTTGAAGCTTATAAACAAGCTGGATTTGAGGATTGCTCCCAAGTTGAGGTGTTAGATGATCTGATTGAAGAGACAACTCCTGCAATTTTATGTGATGACCCCCTTCAGCATGTCATGCTTAATGAGCATTCCCATCTCTTGGAGGAATGTGAAGGGGATGTACTAGAACTTGAGGAATTTCTTGGAGTTTCTACTGAGTCACTTTCCCCATCATGTCTGCCTAAGGTAGATCTGCTAGCTGAGAAGGGGACTTCTATTTTGAAACCCTCAACCATCCAAGCCCTCGACCTTGAACTAAAACCCCTCCTAGACTCTCTCAAGTATGTATTCCTTGGGCCAAATGATACACTCTTTGTAATCATTTCATCTGCACTATCCAAAGTGCAAGAGGGAGCCTTGCTAGATTGTTTATCAAGGCACAAGGAAGCCATAGGTTGGACGATTGCTGATATTAAGGGTATAGACTCTATGCTCTGTATGCATCACATTTATACTGATGATTCCATCAAACCCTTCCGAGACATGCAGAGACGTCTTAACCCCAACATGAGGGAGGTGGTTAAAAAGGAGATTCTGAAGTGGTTGGATGCTAGGATCATTTATCCCATCGCAGATAGCAAATGGGTTAGTCCAATCCATGTGGTGCCAAAGAAGGCAGGCTTCATGGTCAAAACAAACGACCAAGGTGAACAAGTGGTGACCAGACCCTCAACTGGCTAGAGGGTCTGCATTGACTATCACAAACTGAACACCGCTACCCAGAAGGATCACTTTCCCTTGCCCTTTATTGATCAGATCCTAGAGAGATTGGCAGGGAACAAGTATTTCTGCTTTTTAGACAGATATGCTGGGTACAATTAGGTTGCAGTTTTCCCTAATGACCAACATAAGACAACTTTCACTAGTCCTTATGGCACTTCTATGTTCAGGCATATGCCGTTTGGATTATGTAATGCACCAGCAACCTTCCAGCGATGTATGATGTCCATTTTTTCGGACATGATTGACGAGTGCATTAAGGTTTTTATGGATGACTTCTCCATTCACGGCTCGTCTTTTGACCAGTGTCTCCTACACTTAGAGAATGTGCTGAAGAGATGTAAGGAGACTGGTTGAGTCCTCAGCTGGGAGAAAGCCACTTCATGGTACAGAAAGGTATTGTACTTGGGCATGTTGTGTCTAAAAGGGGCTTGGAAGTAGATAAGGCTAAAGTTGATTCTATTTCCAAACTCCCAATAGCCATGAATGTCAAACAAATTAGATCCTTTCTGGGCCATGCAGGCTTTTATAGGCGATTCATTAAGAATTTTAACAAAATTTCTAGGCCACTTTGCAACTTAATGATGAAGGAATCTTCCTTCGATTTTGATTCAAAGTGTGCTGAGGATTTTCATACATTAAAGCAGGCCTTGACCTCTGTGCCTATTCTCCGAGCTCCTGATTGGACACTCCCATTTGTACTGATGTGTGATGCTTCAGATTATGCAGTGGGAGCCGTTCTTGGATAGAGGGTTGAGGGAAAATCGCATGTGCTGCACTATGCCAGCAAGACTTTAACTGAACCACAGCAAAACTACACTGTCACTGAAAATGAATTACTTGCTGAAGTTTTTTGATCGGATGTGTTTCGCATGTTTGAAATCGGGGTTACAAGTAACCCATCATTGTAGTTGCAAAATGCGTGATCAAATATAATTTTTTACCAAAACTCCAAGGGAGTCCTAGATCGAACACAGGGAGGCGACGTTTACTTTAGTTGATAACTGTGCTTCGCTTTGTTTGTTTTTGGTATTTTAGGGTTTTGTTATTTTTCTTATTTTTTTTATTTTTTGAGAGAAGACAAGAAGAATAAATCACAAGAGATATGGAACAAAGATATATATATCACTCCAATGTCAATTACAATAAACTATGAAAGCATAAAAGAGAGGGAGGTGAGAAGGAATCTCTCGAAGCGGCTATTCGGTGAGATGATGGTGCCTAGTGGAAGCTTGGACGAAGGAGGTGAGGAGTGGGATGACGGGGGTGAGATGTAGGAGGACATCAGGTAGAGGAAAGCTTTAGCATGGCTCCGGAATGGAGGTGAAGAGGTGGAGTTGATCTACTACTAGAATGGAGGTACAAGGATGGCTCCAAGGCAACCTATGAATGGGGATGGCAAGATGGAGGAATATATGGTGAGGTAGAAGTTCCACTACATTAATAGGCACCTTGGGAGCTTGAGAGCAATCACTAATAGAGCGTTGGTAGGCTTTCTAGAGCTTGGGAGTAGGTGGGAGTAGAGTAGGTAGAGATGGCTTGGAAGGGAGGAGGTGTAGGTCCTTTTATAGTGGAGGAGAAGAGGCAAAATAGGTATGGGACCATTAGTGACCTCTAGGCCATCGCTGCAAATGTCGTTGTAGGCAGCTCATGCCCACTGGTGCACGCAGCTGGCCTTGCACCTGCAAACAATTCGTGAGAGTTGTAAGCGTCACTAAATGTTCACCAGGCTGTCGCTGAAGATCCACCTGCTACTCCGCTGGCGCTGCACTGTGCGTTCTCTTTGTCGTGCGCACGCACGCTCACGCGCTAGCGCTGCGCTGCGCGCATGTGTGCCTCAGCGTGCACCGTGCGCACCCGCGCTACTACGCACGTGCGGTGGCGCGTGCATGCTCATGGGTGGCCTATGTTGTGCCGATGGCGCATGCGTGCTCATGGGCGGCCTAGGTTATGCCACATGGCGCAATTTGGGCCATCCATCTTCTTTTCATTGTAGGGGTTTCTATAGAGGTCAGATTGAGTTGATTTTTATGCTGTTGGGCTATGATCATCGACCCGAATCCATCCGCGTGGTCGGATTTGTCATTTAAAGCTACGAATTATGTCACCTAGTCCCTTGGCAGTTGATCTTCCTCAGACTGCATATGGTGCTACAAGACTCCAATCGAGGCGATTTCGAAGGTATTGGACTCTGATCGTTGTCTTGATCAGATCCATATGGTCGGATGTCAATCCAACGCTCCAAAATAAATATCTTTCTATCATAACCATAGAATGAACCTAATTAACCTAAAATATATACTACTCTAAATGCATAATGATGCATGCTATGCAATATTTATAACATGAAATGCAAATCTAACCCTAGGAACATGCATGATTAGGCATTTTAACCTAAATAGATGTGTCCATTTCATACCCTCATGCCTATCTTTTGCTAGTCCCTAGCAAAATTAAACTACATGCTATGTATAAAAGCAGAATTAGGATTAGATCGCTTAGGCCTAAGTCATTTATTAACAATAGAAAATTTCAACTAAGGTCCTAAACAACGAAAACTCAACAGTACTCGGGTGTCTGCTAGAATGCAGATCACCAAGTCCTCACCTTATTTGAAAAGGGAAGATACATTTTTTTTATTTTTCTTCTTTTCTAATTTTTTTTTATACTTTTAGAGTTTGAGAGTTATGAGATAACTTTTTTACGACTACCCGACTCGCCCAAGACTCGAAAAGGACTCTAAGTCTAAGCATCTTTGTGAAAAAGCGATAGACTCACAAAATGGTCGTTAAGACAGACTTCGGGTTTCTACGACCCTAGGTGACCTTGCCTAAAGTTTTATCTTTACAAACGGTAGCTTTCTCCCTACTTTTATTTATGGGGTCAACACAAGGGCGAACCGAGTGTATATCTCCCCAGTTATTTTTACTTCCCCTCTTCTTCCCTAAGTGGTTTGGAATTATTGTGCATTTTTGTGAGTTGGGCTCTGGACAACCGACCAATATGCTATTACCTATGACCACTTGCCAACCATACTCGTGCGATGAAGTGTGGCTTTATTATTTTCTTTTTTTATTTTCTCCTTTTTCTATTTTTATCTGTTCTTTTTGGATGTTTCTTTTTTTCTTCCTTTTTTTTTTCTAAGTAGGTGGCTTCCTTGATCTAAGATTTACCTAAAGGCAGCATAAAGAAAATGGTCGTGTGGCTGGGCTCTGGACAACCAGCCAATGGGCTGTTACCCAGGACAACTTGCCAGCCATACCACCCAAGTTAGTCCATTAGCTAGCTAATTTCCGTAAAAATCGCCGGATAGTGAGTCAACGCGAATAGTGTATAGATGCTTAGCCTTAAAAATCCCCCCAAATCAGAGGGCGGGTTGATAAGTAGCATACTTATCATCCTAATTTATTTACCAAATTAAAATGAATTTTAATTAGGGAGGACTCAAGACTAAGTCCACATTCGAGTGGACACCCAGGCTAATTAAGCTTGAAGACCTGAAGAGTCTAAGTATTCAGGTTCGATCGTATCATTTTGCTAAAGTTAATAACTTCCAAATGCCTAAGTTCTCTTTTCCTAATTTCTTTCCTTTTTTATCTTTTTCAAAATTTTAATTTTATTATTATTATTATTTTATAAGAAACTAAAAGAAATTCTACAGAGTTAACAAAATGATTTCAGGAATTGATTAACCATCCCCCCATGCCTAAATGATGCAATGTCCTCTTTGTAAAACCAAAGACATGAAAAGGGTAGAGTAACCAGAATATCACCTGAATTTCGTGACAACCCGATCAGCTCCGTAGAGAGGAGAGTATACACACACGCTAAGTTTAATGCCTTCAGCTAGGCATAATATACATACAAAGAAGAAATTAAGAATTCACAGGTGCGGGTCAGAATCAAAATCAAAAGGTTGATCCTGAAATCCATCAGAAGAAGATGTCCATAGATGTGGACTAGATTATGATGCAGACCCATGCCCTAGAGTTGAGTGGTTTTAAGGTTATGGATGAAAATCACCCAGAACCGAAGATTATTGTGTTTGCAGGGCCGGGTCTGTGGTTTGGTGGTGTACAACCCAAGATCAAAGTGTCAGACAATGGGTAAAGGGGTTCAATAGGTTCATATGTCCACTTGATGTTTATCTCAGAAAAATAATTAGTTATTTCGAGCTTAGGTTGCACATGAAAGATATCGTAAGGGTCCTGGTAGAAAGTAGGTGGTTTCAAATCAACAGGAACCCTCATATTCAAAATCAAAGTTCCCGCAAAATTAGCTTCCTAGATTTTTATTTCCACAATTCTATCCTCCAACATCAAGAGCTCAGGTTCTAGGACCTCTAGCATATCATTCACCCCATACGATTTACCCAAGTCTAGAAATCGTGGCTGAATCAAGATTGACTTAGGCACAATGATCTCAGAAGTCAGCTATTTGGGGTGTAGATGAGGAATGGGATCACTGATTGAATCATCAAGATTCGGATCCTCCAAGTTAACCCCAACCGAATCAGAATCTTCAATAGTTGGGCTATCAAATGATTTATCAAATTCCTCAAGCCCGTTTGTCTCACTAAAATCATCTTCCTTATGCTGAAGTGAGACTTCACTAAGAGATTCTTCACCCTCAGAGTCAAAGAATTCATGATCCTCATTTATATATATCTCAAAATTGATTATCATTTCTTGGTTCAAAGAGACATATTTTTCCTCACTCCCTGGCTCGAGGATCTCGGGTGAATCAATCAGTTCATTGTCTAAGGGTTGTTGTAGACCAACCTGGTCCTCTCCAATCTTAGAATATGTATCCCCCCGATAGGCACCTAAGCGGGTTCAGACATTGGCTCTCCTGAAGGGGATTCATCTTGAGAATCATCCCGAGATTTGACTAGGGAAACCACAAATTTCATCCTCAACCTCGACAATTTCCTAAGAAGAAATTCACCCAGGTTCCTATCCCTAACATTTTGGAGCAAATCCAATAGAGAACTATTAAGTTCATCAATCATTTTGATCATAGGCTCCAATGCTTCAATGCATGGTGTTGGCTGAGCTTCTAAAGATTGTATAGTGTTCCTCAAATTAGCCAACACCCTATCCTGGATCTGGTTCACCTGAACCAACTGGTTCGGTTTAGGGTTGGGTGGGTTTGGGTTCAATCTAGGGTAGTCAAGATATCGAGGTTCTTGGGTCCCTCCATGATAGTAGGTCATTTTAGGTTGTTCAAAGGAGGTGGCGACCTATATTCAGTGGAATACTAGGGAGGGTAGGTGTTATAATCATTATATCCTTCCTGATTATAGATCGGGTTGGTTTTGTCATCAAAGGATGGAGATCCATAATCATTGTAGGTTTGGGAAGGATAGTAATCATTGTCTTGTCCAGGTTTAGGTGCTGGACACTAAGGCCCGGATTCGTACCACCAATCAAAGTCATCCCGGCTCGTGGATGGGTAATTACAAGTCAAGTCGGAGGAGTAATCATCTTGGGGATAAGTGGTGGTAGGAGGGAAAGATTGGAAATGTGTGAAAGATGTGGAAGGATACATTGTAGAATAGGAGGGAAATCAGAAGAGAGAAAGGAGCCCTGCAATACAATCAACCAAGCCTGTCCTTATGTGGGTAGCCTAAAGACCTATAGACTCCCAGGACCCGTCTTGAGATTATAAACAATTTGGTCTACTTATATCTGGTCAATCCAACCAACTAGAAGGAGAGACTAGGGAGAAGGTTCTTCCTTTGGCTTACGCCTCTGGTTCCTAGTGTACCCCCCAGCCACGGTTGTTTGACACATCAGATAGACCAGCAAAAGCATATTAATTGAAGAAAATCTCAGTCTGGGCCCCGAAGAGCGAATCAATCCTTAAGGCCAACATCTACTCAGTTTTAGTTAGGCTTGAGATGATCGTGCTCTTGGAATGTGATGGTCCATTAAGATGGGTTGTGCCCTTAATGATCAGTTCAAATGTGTGCATGTGCATAACCATGGTTTGCAAACAAGGTTATTTGTTGATGTGTCTTTTAAGGTTTAACCTTGTTTAGTAGCTTTTAGGGTTTGATTCTTAGGTTGGTTCAATCGAGGTTTAGTAGAACACTCCAAGTTTTGAAAACACGAGTGATGATATGTTCCTTAAAAATCAAAAAAATGTGGAGTGCCTGGTTTAGCCCTAAGAATCAACCCTAAGTGGCAAGCTACTTGATGGATTGCTTTTGGATTGAGTGGTGCGGCCCAAACAGTTCAAGCAATTGCCCTATTGCATCACTTGATTAAGGCACACAGAATTGTTTGACCTATTTTATACTCACTTATTTGTGTGTTAAGTGTATTGGGTCCACAGATCAGATCCCGGTTAAGTGGTAGAATTGATGTAATTGTGCGCCCTTAGCATGAGAAGTTGTGTGTATTAAGTGTGTAGCTTTTAATTAAATCCCACAAGAAAAGAGTATATATATATTTTTTATTTTATGAATGCGGGGATGAGATGAGTGGAGGTGTCAAACAAGACAAACAAAGTCTATCCTAGGGTTTATGCAACACCTAAGTAGTTTAAGTCTTGGTTATGATTGTGGCGAAATGAACTAGTGGGGGGGAAATGTGGGGGACACTCACTTTACTCCGATCTACCGCACTTGGATCTCCATGCTAGGGTACTTGCAAGACAATAGATCAAAGACAAGCAAGGTTAGTGCTATGTAAATGCAAAGAAGCATGGAAAACAATAAAGTAAATTCCATTGCCTCCCCAGCAACAGCGCCAAAATGATCAGACGTGTTTCGCGTGTATGAAATCGAGGTTACAAGTAACCTGTCATCGTAGTTGCAAAATGCATGATCAAATATGATTTTTTACCTAAACTCCAAGGGAGTCCCGGGTCGAACATAGGGAGGTGACGTTTACTTTAATTGAAAACTGTGCTTCATTTTGATCGGACGTGTTTCGCATGTTTGAAATCAAGGTTACAAGTAACCCATCGTCGTAGTTGCAAAATGCGTGATCAAATATAATTTTTTACCTAAACTCCAAGGGAGTCTCAGGTCGAACACAGGGAGGCGACGTTTACTTTAATTGAAAACTGCGCTTCGTTTTGTTTGTTTTTGGTATTTTAGGGTTTTGTTATTTTTTTATTTTGAAAGAAGAAGACAAGCAAAATAAATCACAAGAGATATGGAACAAAGATATATATATCACTCCAATGTCAATTACAATAAACTATGAGGTGAGAGGGAATCTCCTGAAGCGGCTGTTCGGTGAGACGACGGTGCCTGGCAAAAGCTCGGACGAAGGAGGTGAGGAGCAGGACGATGGAGGTGAGATGCAGGAGGATGTCGGGTAGAGAAAAGCTTTAGCATGGCTCCGGAATGGAGGTGAAGAGGTGGAGTTGATCTACTACCGGAATGGAGGTCAGAGGACGGCTCCAAGGCAACCTATGAATGGGGATGAGAAGATGGAGGAATATTTGGTGAGGCAGAGGTTCCGCTACACTAATAGGTGCCTTGGGAGCTTGAGAACAAGCTCTAATAGAGCGTTGGTAGGCTTGCTAGAGCTTGGGAGTAGGTGGGAGTAGAGTAGGTAGAGATGGCTTGGAAGGGAGGGGGTGTTGGTCATTTTATAGTGGAGGAGAAGAGGCAAAAATAAGTATTGGACCATTAGCGACCTCCAGGCCGTCGCTAGAAATGTTGCTGTAGGTAGCTCATGCCCACCAACGTGTGCTACTGGCCTTTCACCTGCAAACAATTATTGACGGTTGTAAGCATCACTAAATGTCCGCCAGTCTATCGCTGAAGATCCACCCGCTGCTCCGTTGGCGCTACGCTATGCGCTCTCCTTGTCGCGCGCGTGCACGCTCTCGCTCTAGCGCTACGCTACGTGCATGCATGCCTCCATGCACGCCCACGCACCCGCGCTGCTGTGTGCGTGTGGTGGCGTGTAAATGCTCATGGGTGGCCTAGGTTGCACCATGTGGCACAACCTGGGCCATCCATCTTCTTTTCATTGTAGGGGCTGCTATAGAGGTCGGATTGAGGTGATTTTCATGCCGTTGGGCTGCGATCGTCGACTCGAATCCATCCACGCGGTTGGATTGTCATTTGAAGCTCTGAATTATGTCACCTATTCCCTTGGCCGTTGATCTTCCTCGGACTGCATAGGGTGCTACTGGACTCCGATCGAGATGATTTCGGAGGCGTTGGACTTTGATTGTCATCTTGATCAGATCCGTATAGTCAGATCATCAATTTGAGGCTTTGAAATAAATATCCTTCTCTCCTGATCGTAAAAAGGACCTAATTAGCCTAAAATATATACAACTACTATAAATGCAGAATGATGCATGCTATGCAATATTTATAACATGAAATGAAAATCTAAGCTTAGGAACATGCATGATTAGGTATTTTAACCTAAATAGATGTGTCTATATCATTTTTTCTCTGGAGAAGTTTAGGTCTTATCTTCTTGGATCCAAGGTGGTCATTTTTACTGATCATGCGACAATGAAACATCTCATTGCCAAGAAGGACTCTAAGCCACGTTTAATTAGATGGATTCTACTCCTTTAAGAGTTTGACTTGGAGATTCGTGAAAAGAAAGGAGTAGAAAATGTAGTGGTTGACCACCTGTCTCGTTTTCCCCTTGATGACTCTCCATCTGGAGACATTTGCTAGAAATTTCTTGATGAAACACTTATGGCAGTAACACTAACTTCACCCTGGTATGCGGATATAGTTACTTGGTCACTGGAGAAACCCCTGGCTCTTGGGATGTGAAAAAATGGAAGCGATTTATTTCCCAAGCTAGATTTTTTCATTGGGAAGAACCAGAATTATTTCATATTGGACAAGACCAAGTTTGGAGACGATGTGTGCCTGAAGAAGAGCAACGGAGTGTGTTGAGATTTTGCCATTACCTTCATTGTGGAGGACACTTTGGTGCTAAGAAAACAACTTGTAAGGTTCTCTAGTCCGATTTTTGGTGGCCTTCTTTATTTAAAGATTCCCATTACTTTGTTAAGGCCTGTCTCAGATGTCAATGGATTGGAATGATTGGAAAGCGGAATGAGATGCCTCAACACCCTATCCAACCTATGGAAATTTTTTATGTTTGGGGGATAGACTTCATGGGTCCCTTCCCTTCATCCCATGGATTTGAATATATCTTGGTGGTAGTGGATTACGTTTCCAAGTGGATAGAGGTCATTCCTACATGCATAAATAACCACTCTGTGATATTGAAATCTGTGAAGGCCAATATCATATCTTGCTTTGGCTGCCCCATGATAATTACAAGTGATGGGGGACCTCATTTCCGGAACCATCACTTCAATCGGCTACTCAGAAATCTGGGAGTAACTCAAAAGATTGCTACCCCTTACCATCCTCAGACGAGTGGCCAGGTTGAAGTGTCAAATAGGGAGATCAAGAACATTTTAAAAAAGACTGTTAGGCCAGATAGGAAGGACTGGTTCCAAAAGCTCGATGATGCTTTATGGGCTTATCGAATGGCCTACAAAACCCCTTTGGGTATGTCTCCCTTCCGGATTGTGTACGGGAAAGAATGCCATTTACTTGTTGAACTTCTGGGCTATCCGTAGTGTCAACTTGGATTTAGAGCAAGCTAGCAAGGCACGTTTACTAGAGTTGATTAAGCTTGAGGAGCTAAGGAATGATGCTTATGATACCTCCCAAGCTTATAAATAGAGAACTAAGGTCTTGCATGATAAATATATCCTTAGAAAGACCTTTGAGCCCAACCAACAAGTCTGGCTTTTCAATTCCAGACTTAAGCTTTTTCCAGGAAAATTGAAATCACGTTGGGATGGGCCTTACATTATCACCAAAGTATTTTTGCATGGGGCTGTGGAGATCAAAAGCCCTTCTTCTTCAGCAGCACCCTTTACCATCAACGACCAATGATTAAATCCTTACATTACTTTGGATGGCCATTTGGTTGACGATGTCACTCTTGAGGAGCCTTAGCTCTTTTCTTTCCCACCTCAGGTAACATCTTCCCTTGGCCATTTTATTTTCAATGAGGACATTGTTTGAACCAGGCATGGGGGCATAGGACCTAAGGCATCTATACATAACATTTATAAATAGTGCATTCATGCATTTAGTTAACACATTCTGCATTGCGTACATTTACATTGTTAAAAATAGAAAAAATAAAAAAAAGAAAAAAAGAAAAATATTTTGCATTATTGAGCTTAACTAGCTGGGCCCTACATTCTTAGGCAAACTAGAAATTTAGGTTAGACTAAGTTAACTCTAGGGTTTGACTTAGAAGCTAAGTTAAGCTACTAGCTTTAGACCTTTAGGGTCCTTTGTGGACTTGAAAAAACTCAAGTAGGAGTTAAGTTGCGGACCATTCGTCAGGAGGTTGAGGAAGGAAAGTTAGGGATTGAGTTAAAGGCTGGGTAGTACTTGATGTCTTTTTCTACCTTTTGGTTTATGGGTCCTTGTAACCTAAGCATCCACATTTCACACATACTTGGTCTTGAGTAAATAGTGATCACCCTAATTCCTTTCTTGGAGAAAAATTTTGGTTCTCTTAATTCTGACTTAGGAGAAGCTTGAAAACACAAGTTGATTGAAAGAGTTCCTACTGTAGGAGAGGTGGAGTATATACTCACCATAAGGATGCGATGATAACATGTCACCTCCTTCACGCTTGTCTCTTAGGATATCCATCTTACTGGGGGCATGTAAGCGCATTGTGCGATTCAAGTACCATGGGCAGCCCTATCTCGAAGTGTCGATTGCTATAGGCCTGAATTCGCTTTAGAAATCCATGGGCGATACTATCTCGAAGTGTTGATTGCCAGGAGTTCTTGGGGCCGCTATGGGCGGTGCTATCTCGAAGCATTGAAAGCCAAGCACCCTTCGAGGTACGATGATGGGGACAATGAATCTGACACAGACCATGTTGATAGCTGATCTAAGGTTAAACTTAGAGGAATCAAACAATATATATATATATATTAAAAAAATCCTCTTTCTAGGTTGGCAATCATACTAATCTCAAATAAATCAGACCATTACATAGGTACAGATGCTTTAATCTCTGGGACCAAAAAACCCTAGGGTAGATTAGAAATCAGGGAAATCTACGCCTGCAACACATCCTTAGCTGACCTAGTTTGTAACTTAGCAACTACTTGGGAACCCTAGGTCTAAAGTTTGAACTTAACATGTTTCTGAAGGAAGATCGATTGAGTTGGTTAGCCCACTTGAAGAGTTGGGTTATTGCTTGAATTTGCTAGGGATTAGCAAAAACTAGGCATTGGGGTATTTGATAATCCCATATTTGTGGGCTATTTAGGTATTTCAATGCCTAGAGATTGAGTTATTTTTAACATTTATTTAGCATGCATCAAGATGTAAATAGGTTAGTTTGGATTTTTGACTTGAATGCATAATTCATGCATTGCATTCATGATTAAATGCATTTAGAATTGAGTTAGAATGACATGAATTTGATTAGTTAACCACTTAGGTACATTATATATAGTGTTTTGGATTTAACAGAAGTTAAGGGTTTGCACATAAATAACCCCTCATTTCTTTTCTTTATTTTATTCATTTCTTCTCCAACAGATGCATGCAGGAACGACAATGCACAAGTGACAATCGTGAATCTTTGTTCCCACATTCTGTGTCGCTTCACCTCTTCTTCAACCAACGTCTGCCTGCAACCGCACTCCTCTTGCAGCATAAAAGAAGAGTCCGCTCCACCATCACAGGTAGGCCACCATCCTTGACCCACCATTACGTAGAGATCAAATTCTCCTCCATTCCACCACCGCCGGCCTCCTACCGTGTGCACAACTCCACTCCACCGCAGGCAAGCAGGGTGACAGACTGTTGCGCCACCGTTGGTTTGTGTAGATATCGTGAGCACCTCAGCGTGCGTTGCCACCATTGTCAACACCCTCACTACCTCCACGCATCACCTGCACCTTCATCTTTCTAGTCAGTTAAGATGTCCAAGAAGTTTCCCAGACGTCTGAACCCTGCCCCATATCTTCTTTCTTCTCCTTTCTTCTTCTTCCTCTGTTTCTCTTCACCGTAAAAACAAACCCAATGCCACGCCATCCCCACGCGCAGCAGTAGCCACCTCCTACTGCCCGAGCGCATCTTCCCTTCCACTCATAGCCCACGCAACCGCCCTCCAGCTCCACCGTGTGTAGGCATGCGACGCCCTCGCTGCACTCCCTCGCCATTCCCGCGCACACACAACCTGCAAACGCAGCAGCGTGCGTGCCCCTGCCCCACTTGCGCGCGTGCCCAGCAAGGCAGGTGTTGTCCTCTGCACTTTCACCTCCTGTGCACAGTCGGCAGCACACCTCCACACGCACTCCTCACGCTCGTCTGCTCCTGCAGACACACCAACAGCCGCTGCGTGCAGCCACAACTCCCCGCATGCATGCACACGCCTCCACAGCAACACCTCCAACAACCCCCCGCCAACCACTTCATCCATGCCACTGGCCGCCACCGGCCATCTCCCACCTCACCGCCACAGACATTGAACTCCCAACGCGCTGGCCTTCCTTCCCTCAGAGCCTCGCTGGCCGCCGTTCCCCTTCCCCTGCACGACAAAGTGAGAGAAACATTCCTCTGTTTTTCCATGAATTAAAATTTACATTGCTTTGCCGTTGCAAGAGAAGGATTTTTGCTTAATTAATATTATATTATGGCTATTTTGCTTGAATACCCCTCCACTTTCATACAAATGCAATTTCAGCATAACTTCTCATTATTATCTTGATTTAAAGGCAGATTTGGCTTGATTTCTTGACAAAATCAATAGTGAACATTCATTTTTGATATTAACAAGTTTAATTAGGCAATTATCTCCTTGTGGATATGACTCTCTCCTCATTGAGTGGTTACTTTAATTACTTTGATTAGTCGATTTTCCACCACTTTAAAATACAATGATAAATCATCTTAAAGATCTTATTCGAAAGCGAAAATCGACTCATCACCGTGTCGTGCGTGCCGTGCCACCCGTATGCATTGACGCTACTACATGCATGCTCACTCACGTTTCTGTGCTCATGTGCACTGCTACTCCGCACGTACGTCAATTGAGAGATTAGAGGGGTGGAGGGGCTCGAACCCACGCACCTCCTTTAGGTGTGCTCTCGTCGACCGATGAGCCACGCCCACAGAGTTGTCACGCGGAAGAGCCATGGGCGTGCGGTGGAGACGGCTTCTCAGCCATTGGATCAAGATCCAATGGCTGGGAATGAATGATGTGGGTAAAGAGGAAGCGTTGGGTAGATTGCTGGCTGGTGTTGGGTGGCCTAGATGGCGCCACGTGGCACTATCTCGGTCGTCCATCTTCTTCTGCTTGCAGTGGATGCCACAGTGCTTGGATCGAGATGATTTCCGCATTGCTAGAGTACGATCGTCGCTTCGGATCCATCTATACGGTCAAATTTTTCATCCGAAGCCTATAAGGATGTCGCATTGCTCCCTGGCCATTGATCTTCTTCTGACTTGTTGTGGGAGCTATGGAGGTCGGATCGAGGTGATTTTTGAGTCCATTGGACTCCGTTCGTTGATCCGGATCCATCCGTATGGTCCAATTGCTCATCTAAGACCTATTTCAATATGGACTTGTACACAAGGTCATTAAACATTGATTCTAAGCAATCTTAACGTAAAGTAATGCAAAATGCATGCAATGCCCCCAAACCCACTATAATATGACATTAATGCACAAGTGCCTTCAAAGTTGACTCTAATTGGTAATATTAACACTAATAATTGTAGAGTCATCAGAACCCCGAATCTGGAAAAGATGTTCTCCTGAATAAATCGAAGAACAACTTTATGGTCACTTATTCTGGTGGGGACATCTTCGATCCATTTAGAGACGTAATCAACAGTGAGTAAGATGTATTTGAAGCCATTAGATCCTGTAAAAGGTCCCATGAAATCAATTCCCCAGATGCCAATGATTTCGCACATAATGATCTGATTCATGGGCATCATATCGCGCAGGCCCATGTTATCGAGGGTCTGACAACAGTCACATGCCCTACAATAGGATTGTGCGTCTTTGAACATTGTGGGATAAAAGAACCCACAATGGAGGATCTTCGCTGTGGTTTTATGCCCAGGGTAATGGCCATCGCAAGTCTGGTCATGACAGAATGAGATTATGTCGTTGACCTCATCGTTAGGAATGCATCTCCAAATCACTTGGTCATTATCGATATGGAAAAGATACGGATCTTCCCTAACATAATAATGGCATCAGAAATCAGCTTGTCCCACCTAGAGGTTGCCCACTCTGGTGGGAATTTCCCTGTAACCAAGTAGTTCACGATGTCGAAAAACCAAGGAAGTTCGTTAATGGCCAAGAGATGTTCATCCGGAACGTGCTCGATAATAGGTCCAAACAGGTCAATGACCAAAGAAGGAAGGCGAGACAAATTGTCAGCTACCACATTTTGCTTTCCTACCTTGCTGCAAATTTCAAGATCAAATTCTTGCAATAGCAAGATCCAGCAGATTAATCTTGGCTTCGCGTCCTTCTTCCTGAGTAAGTGCCTTACTGTAGTGTGATCCGAGTAAATGATGACATGGGAACCCATGAGGTATGACCTAAATTTCTCCAAGCCAAATACTACAACCAGCAGCACTTTCTCCGTAATAGTGTAATTACGTTGAGCCTCATCCAATGTCTTGCTGGTGTAATATATGACCACTAGTTTCCGGTTGATTTTCTAACTCAGCACCTCTCCTACTGTATAGTCAGATGCATTGCGCATGATCTCGAAGGGTTGAGACTAGTCAAGAGATTGCAGGATTGGTGCTTGGGTGACTCAGACATGCAGGATCTCAAATGCGTGAATGCACTCACTAGATATCTCAAAAGGTATGTCCTTCAAGAGGAGATTTGTCAAGGGGCGTGTGATCTTAGAGAAATCAGGTATGAATCGATGATAAAATCCAACATGCCCCAGGAATGATTTAATGTCTTTAACTAAGTTAAGCACAAGTAGCTTGGAAATCAAATTCACTTTAGCCCGGTCAAACTGGATACCTCTCTCAAAGACAAGATGTCCAAGAACGATGCCCTCAAGAACATGAAGTGGCTCTTTTCCCATGAGAGAACCAGGTTCACTTCAATGCATCTTTTAAGGATCTGGACCAAATGCTGGAGGCATTCATCAAAAGATTCACCAAATACCAAGAAGTCATCCATGAAGACCTCAAGGTAATTACCTACCATATCTGAGAATATGGCTAGCATGCACCGTTGAAAGGTGGCAGGTGCATTGCATAGCCCGAATGGCATCCTGCCGAGCATGTATGTATCGTAGGGGCAAGTAAAGGTGGTCTTTTCCTGATCCTCTGGATGAATTGCCACCTGATTATATCCGAAGTAACCATCCAAGAAACAGAAAAATCGATTTCCAGCCAGTTTCTCGAGAATCTAGTCAATGAATGGAAGCGAGAAATGATCTTTCTTCATGGAGGCATTCAGTTTTCGATAGTCTATGTATACTCTCCACAAATTTGCAATGAGGGTCGGGATGGTCTCTCCAGATTTAGTCATTATAACGGTGAGTTAGGCACAACCTGGATCAGGCTCACCCAGCGGCTATCAGAGATTGGGTAGATAATACCATCATCTAACGACTTGATGATCTCTTTCTTCACGACCTCTTATAGATTCAGGTTGAGTATCTCTGCATCTCTCAGGATGGTCGTGAGCCCCCTTCAATGTAGATACGGTGTGTGCAGTAGGAGGGACTAATACCAGTCAGATCATCAAGAGTCCATCCGATGACTCTCCGATGCTATTGGAGAATAGAAATCAACTTTTTTTCCTAATCAGATGTGAGTTGAGAATTAATAATCACATAAAATGTTTGATTGGAACCTAAAAACCCATACTTCAGATGATTTGAGAGAGGTTTCTGTTGGTGCTAGAGCACCGTGATCGTTTATTTTGATGATAACAAAACACGTGTCATTTAACATTTGCACTTGAAATCTTAGATTTTAGGTCAATTGGAAATGGAGACGTGGTTAGATGGAGTTCGAGCTCGCATCCGGGACAGATTGGAGGAGCTTGACGGAGAACAAAGGAGCTTCGCGAGGAGTGATGGCTTGATGAAGGAAGGAGATGAAGAATATGATAGAATTCCTTTCCTTATAATCTTTGTATTTTCGTTTCTTTTGTTGCTCTTTATTTTGTTACTTAGTTTCATGTTAAAGAGCCTCAAAGAACCCTAAAAGTAGTCCTAGGAACACCTGCACAACCCTAGGATACTTAGGTTTTCTGTAGAGAACTTAGAAAACCAAAATAAGGTTCAAACAACCTTTTTAGACATCTAATCTGAAAATCAGACGTCTAATAAATACTTTTAAGACGTCTGACTGTTGACTCAGATGTCCGATTTTGTTTAGGCTGGACCTAGGTAGTTCTGTCTGATGAAATCAGACGCCCATACCTTAGGCCAGACATCTTAGGAGACGTCTGATATTTTTGCCAGACGTCCAATTAGTGGACCATTGGCTGCCTTGCAAAACACTGAAGGAAATGACTGTTAGAGCCTTATTAGACGTCCGTAAGTGTTTCTAGACGTCTGATAAATGATCGTTTTGCATCAGCTGATGCAAAATCTCTTCTCAGAGATTTTCTATCCGTTGCACTCTCTTGGAAATCCATTCCCACAGAAAAGTAGGTTTCCAGATGTCCAGACTTAGTGCAGACGTCCTGTGTGTTGTCTGATAGACTTCCACTAGAACCCTGTTTCGATCTGAATCAAGTCAGTAAGGAAACCCGACTAGAATCAGATGTTTGACTTTGTTCCCAAACGTTTTAAACTGGTTTTCCAGACGTTGGATGCTAGGATCAGACGTTTGATAACCCTGTTAGAGTCATGATTGATCTTGATTTTGACCTGATTCTCTTGGACTTTGCACCTAACGGCTATGGAAGCTTTCCAAAGCCTTCCAAAGCCTTCTTAAGGCCTCTATAAATAGAGGGGAACCTTTGCCACTCAAATAGACACCTACCTATACAAGACACATCTAGTAATACACTTTTTCACACCTTTTTTTTATGTCTCTTGATCCTCAGAAGCAAGCTCTTGCTCTCTAAGCTTACATGCTACATCTAGAGAGCTGATCCTATTGCGCACTCGCTCTCCCGCCGATGATTACGAGAGCGATAAAGTGCTACCGCGTGGTGCATACATCCGCGTCAAGTCGACGCACCTCTACAAAGGGAAGCATCCTAATTCCTATAGAATCTTAGGTTAAGATTATCTTTGTTGGCTCTATAGGACTATTTGTAATTTACTTTGTTATTTTGGTTGGGTATTCGCTTTGTGAATTCCCATCTCCTTCATGAGACAAAATCCTTCTCGTGAAGAGAAGGGGTTTGAGGTACGCTACCCTCGTATAAAGTAACATGGTTGCAATTGAGGTTGTACTACTCTCATTTAAGTAGTACGTTAGTGGATTTAATCAACTTGGTTGATCAGAAAATCCTAACTCGAGAGGGTTAGGTGGTGGTTTTAACTGGGTTGGGTTTCCACTTAAAAAATCTTTGTGTACTTGTGTGATTGTCTATTTCTGTGAGATTGTTATATTTTTATTCCGCATTTTATACGTCACGCTGATCTCACCCCCTCCAAGTAGGGAATTACAGTTTCAACTCCATAACTAGGTTATCAACTGCAAGTGAGAGTTCAGGATAGGCCTCAGAAGATAAAGTGGGAGCTAAGGGTGAATCTAGATCAGCTCTGGGCTTCTCTATCTGTGGGTCAGAATTTTCTCGAGGTTAAGGATTAGAAATAATGAGGACTTCCTCTGCAATTAGATCCTCAACCATAGAACTAATGTCACACACTTCCTCAATTACCCCATAGTTTATTCCTTTCTGGGCCTTAAATATATCAATATTTAGTGTTTGGTTCCTGAATTTCAACTCAATCTGGCCCTCTTCACAGTTGATATTTGACCTAGTTGTGGCTACGAATGGTCTCCTTAAGATGATCAGTGTGTTCCTTAGACTTCCAGGAGTCTCCATATCTAATACAATGAAGCCCACTGGAAAATAGAAATCACGGATCCGGACTAGAACATCCTTGAGAATTCCTCTAGGTGACTTGATTGATCGATCTGCTAACTGCAAAGTCACCTCAGTCAGTTTGAGCTTAGTTTCCTTGAAATGGTCTAGTAGGGATATAGGTATCAAGTTTATGGAAGCTTCTAAATGCAATAATGCTCGATCAAATTCTGAATCACCGATTTTACTGGAGATCAAAGGCGTGCCAGGATCTTTTGCTTTTTGCGGGAGTTTACTCAAGATGATCGAGCTGACTATCTCAGACAATATGATCGGACTCCCATCTTTGCTTCGTGGCTTATGCTTAGGTGTACATAAACCTTCAGAAATCTTATATATGCCGGTACGTGGTAGATGGCATCCATCAAGGGGATGTTTATCTGGACTTGCTTAAAGAGCTTGACCAGATGATGGGAACACCATCATGAGCCCTAACTAGCTCATTTTGACCCATAAAAGAGAACAAAAGCTCCTATATAATAAAATGGAGGTCCTAATTCACTGAATAATCATTCTAAGATAAAAGCAAGAAATAAGGGGTAAGACTGTAATTTTACCATTGCAGTACAACAACGGGTTTTCTCAAAAGATAAACACAGGTTAAATGGTCTTAACAGGATAATAAGTTGGTTGAATCAAGCAGAAAGGGTTCGTGTGAATTCTGGGAATTAAATGACTTCATGTAACCCTAAAATAGACCCACTTGATTTAACAAGGTTTTGGTCAGGATAAAATTCACCTAAACCTTCTAAAAATAATATAAAAATATTCTCTAGGATTTAGGACCTTCAATTTAGCCATTGGAACCTATTTGACCTAAAATGGAGTCTCAAACAAATATTTACCCTAAATTGGGTTTTTACGTAAATTTCCCAATCAAACGTGATCAAACCAAAAATCCAACCTCACCATTGGATTCCTTAGGTT
This sequence comes from Thalassia testudinum, assembly GCA_037157565.1. NCBI lineage: Eukaryota > Viridiplantae > Streptophyta > Magnoliopsida > Alismatales > Hydrocharitaceae > Thalassia > Thalassia testudinum. Next base: position 11,635,725 of record JAZHRO010000049.1, on the reverse strand, counting down.
CAAATTAGGTTTTTACCAAAATTTAGACCTAAGGGGAACTCATCTTGACCCACTTTGCAAATAGGTTTGACCCAATTACATTTCTACTCCTATCTTTTGAAAAACTCTACAGAAACCCCCCTATCTTCTTCATCGTCCTTGCAAATAGGTCCATCCACCATTATAGCGGAGGAATCCTACTCTGGAAAGCTTTAGAAGGAGGATTCTCCTTGATTGCTCAGAGAATCCCTCCCAAAATTAGAAGGGAGATTCTCTGAGTAATCCTCTTCAATCTAAACCCATTGATGAGCCCTAATTTGTACCCAATCTCTCATGCAAACGCAAGAGAGATTTGGGTCTTTTTGAGCTTCCAACTCTGGCAGACATACCTTGCTCAAAAGCTTGGCTTCCAAGCACAAATCCGTCCATAAAAGCCTATTTAAGCAAACCCTGCTTCATCTGCATCTCCTCAGCTTGGAATTGGGCCGGTCCACCCTTAATTCGTCTCTCCTCGACGGCCACAACATATCTGCTAGCTCCGGTGGTTCCATCCTCTCTCACTCGTCGCCCAACCACAATACTAGTGGCTAGGTTGCCTTCCTCTAGTTCATCCTTGTCGGCCGTACCAGCCTTGACATCGCCATTGCCTTCATCTTCGCCGCCACCTCTTCTACAGAGATCTTGTCTTCGGCGTCGGCCGTACCAGCCCAGACACCTCTCCTGTCTCCTTCGTCCTTAGGTTAGGTCAATTAACTTCTCTCTCCCTCCTACTCCTATTCCCCCTCTTTATTTCTCGAAAATGCCCCTCGACGCCACCGATCACCGTCACCTTCTCCACCTCCGACCATACCTCCGACGAGGCATCCCCGTCGCTCTGCACCTCCATCCACCTCACCAACCACCCTACGACCTCTGCAACACCCCACTAATCATCTCCCACTACACCAATCACTCTGCCACTCACCCAAAAGAGCCCCCGAACACACCCACAGCCACAGAGAACCCTAGGCACGCCACCACAGCCGTTCCCGTGCCACGCCAACCACCGCCACCTATTCGTCATGCCTTAGTGAAGCTCTTTGAGTGTTTTAACGAGGTCGTGAGGCCGTCTTGGTGTTTTCAGGTGTCGCCACCGCTCCGCCATTAGAGCAAAGCTTGGAGCAAGCTTGCAAGCTACTCCAAACTTCACTAGCCCCAGGTTTCCATCCCAGGTCGTGCGAAACATCTTCGCGCATGACTCCAGGCTACCAATTGAAGCCACAAGTCCGTGCAGCTTCGCAATCGAAGCCATACACCTATTGCTACAGCGCGCACAAAGGGGGGTGGTGAAATTCCACTAGAGGGGGGGTGAATAGTGAAATTATATTGTATTGTAATGCAACAAATTCAATCACACAATATACTCAATTATTTTTAGGTGGAAACCCAAGATGGGTGAAAACCACCACCTAAGCCAATCTCTTGACTTAGGATTTTCGATCACAAGGTGATCAATCCACTAACCACACTACTTAAACGAGGGTAGTGTACCTCAATTACAATTCCCACCTCCGATCCCTAAACGGAGGTTTCTTTCTTCAAGATGAAGAGACGGGGACCCGACAGGCCGGATACCCAAAGTACAGAAATTAACAAGTAAAAATAACACCTATAGAGCACCCCAATAATTTAGTTGCTTTCTTATCTACTAAGCATGAAAAGAACTCCCTGATGATTTGCAGAACGGAGCGAGCCGGGAGTATGGATTTGCCCTTTGATCAGAGTATTAGCACAGCACAAGGGCAAGATGGAGCTTAGAGTAGTGAGCAAGAGATTTTTCTAATGGAATTGTATCTCAAGAGGTGTGTTTTGCCAAAGAAGAGTTGTAGTCTATTTATAGGCAAGTTTGGAACCTTCAAGAACACTTGGGAGAGCTCTTCTAGCCGTTGGAGACAAATCCCAAGAGTTTAGGACGAAATCCACACAAAATCAGGGCAATGATGATTCTGACAGCAACATCAGACGTCTAATTATAATATCAGACGTCTTACAGGACGTCTGATTTTTACTATGGTCGTCTAATATTGCAGGATATCCTTAACGGACTCTATTGGATCAAAAGAAGGACGTCTGATATTATGTCATAAGACGTCTGATTATTTTACTGGACGTCTAATGAATGGTGCATTCGTTCCTGTTATCATCGGATCCAAACAGGGTTCTAGGTTTAGAGGATCAGACGTCGTTACGGACGTCTGAGGACATTACCAGACGTCTGGAAACCTAGATACTCTTCCTTGCTGCTTCTGCCAAAAGATTATGTGGCCGTAGACAGATACGCACAGAAAATCATGGCCAACGGTTCAAAGGCAGACGTCTGTAAGTGTGTCAAGACGTCTAGAAATTATTTTTGCCGATAAAAAGTCTAACGGTTAGTATGAGGACGTCTGGGTAAAGAATCAGACGTCTGTGAACGGTTATCGACGTCTGAAAGTGAAGTCCTTCGACTGATGTTTATGAGGAGATGAACAAAGGCAGAAATATTTGAAATTAGACGTCTGATAAACATGTCAGACGTCTTATGATGGAAAATCAGACGTCTGGACTTCTTACTGGACGTCTGATAAAAGTATAAGTGTTGGGTTTTTTTTTTTTTTTGTTTCTAATTTATCCTAAGTGTAGAGAGCCTAAGTTAGCTATTTATAGGTTATGTTTGGGGGCTCTTTACAATATTTCTAGACTCAAATAAGATGAAAATTACAACCTTTGAAAGTTTACATGAAAAAAGCCTAAGACCTAATACTTTTGCTACTCGTCTTCACGCTTTTAATCTCCCGTCTTGGAAAGCTTTTTGAATTCCTGCAAATATGTTATTATAGAGAGAAAACAATATGCTATGCTTTATTTATTATTTCATTTTCTACATTTTGTAAAATCATCAAAATATTATATATGAGTAGTTGAACTAACAATCTCCCCCTTTTTGATGATTTTCAAAATATAGCTGTAGGTTCCTCTTTCCTCCCCCTAAAGGTTGTACTTGATAGCCTTTATCTATTTATTATTCCTTAATTTCTTACCTACATTCTTCTCCCCCTTTTTGAATATCATCATGAAGGGTTGTTTAAAGGGAGTTAAAATCCAAACTACAAGAGTGATATCTACAAAGTAGAGTGCGTGAATAAAATTGCATGTTTAAAAGATGACAAGGCATTAAGGAAAATTGATTAGGAATAGAAATATTTAAGCATGGACTAGCTATTTGTTCCCAAAAATATTAAGTAGAGGGTCAAGGCCTCTTAATACAAACTTAGAATAAAAGACAGAAAAATAGAAGCACTAAAACTATTCTTCTTGATCTTGGCGGCGGCGGCGACGAGCGGGTCCTTGTCCTATCTGCAAATTTTGAACATCTGATCTAAGTTCGTCGATGTCGCGGCGCATGCTTCCCATGTAGGTGTACATCTCGCCGGTTCGACGCAGCAGGAGGGAGATGCCGGAGGAGAGGGAATCTGTGGCTGGATCCCATGCTTCATCAAAGCTCGAGCGGGGAGCTTCTATTTGAAGGGGTCGTGGTTCATGGAAGTCTGGAAAGAGTGGAAGGGGCTCTTCTTCCATGGGTTCGTCGGCGGGCTCAAGATGTTCTCTAAGTATATGCATCTTGGCGGCTGTGGCCCGGTTGTAAGGCTCAATTTTCTTGTCAACTGCTTGGTCAGTTATGGAAATCTGATGGGATGAAAAGATTTTGGATAGAATAGACCCAAACGGAAGTGATGCCCCATGGTCCTCATTCATGACGCGAACAATGAGGCGGAAATAATTGAAAGGAATATGACGAACGGCCGCAAAAAGGAGAGCCTTGTGTTGGCGTGAGATGTAATCAAAACCTCCTGATTTGTTTAGGAGGTCCCACCCAAAAATGCGAGAGAGTAGACGTGGAAGGGGTTTGAGATTTTTGCACGGTAGAGTGCCAAGATTTTCAACATATTTTTCCGGGAGAACTAACTCTTGATTGATGATTTCTGGGTCGTATTGCCTCAGAATGTCATTGAAATCATTTCCCTCATTGGGGATGGCTAGAAGGTCAGAGATAGTTTCAGATGTGATGTGTATTTCACGACCAAATAGGCGGGTATGGAGTTCAAGTTCATCGTTGCTGTAGTCCTCAACGATGTTGGCATAAAAGAGACGGCAAAGATCAGGGAACACACCAAGAGTTCCAATGCCGGAGTGGAATTGACGGTCAAAATATTGGAAAAGATGGAGAGTTTGGAAGTGTTCCCGAAGGTTCAAATGGGCAAAATCATTCCAAACAATAAAACGAGGGCATTTAACTTTGGCATTCGCGAAACGACGAAATCGCTGCCTAGCGATGTCACCCCGCAATTGATCTGCCAAATAAGTGGAAGAGGAACTGGAATATCCCTCAACTTGCTTCCTACGGGGAGGCATATTTGGTGGAATGGGTGGTTAGGTTTAGGAGAAATGAGTGGTGCGTTGAGGATGGAATACCTGCAAAAAAGAAACAACCATTCAACCAAACAACATTCACCCAAAACATAGTTTCAAACACTGTAATCATCATGAAAAAAAATATGTGGCAGTATGCCTTGAGGCAATACAACCTGCCATGTAGTTGTGGCAATATACCTTTGGATGCAAGCCACTAAAAAGTCGGCTTGATCCTCATGAGGTAATACCCTTGCCATGGAAGATGCAGCTAGGGCTAAGAAGGTTTTCTTGACCGAGGGTTAGGGCTGACAATGAAATGCACATGTAGGTCAAGTGAATCAAGAAGTGAACTAGATGCTACAAGGCCGTGGGTAAAAGGAGTATGAAAATGCCCTAGGCGTTGAGAGGGTATACCCACGGGAGGAGGGAAGCCTCCAAATGCGCGGTCGAGAGGCAGGGACGACGCGCGCAGAGGAGCAGCAGTTCCGTCAGTCGTCGAAGAGGCGCGACGGTCGTCTGGCTGCGAGCAGAACTTCGCCAGCTGCTGCTGTGGGCCGTCGGGTGTGAGGGAGAGCGGCGTGCAGATCTTGTGTGGGGTAGGGATTTTGGACAGGAGAGTGGGACCTTTGCGAAGGGGATCTTATATCCCAAGGTCACCGAGCAAGTCTCCCCCTGAAGTTGGGGAGATTTGCATCTCAAACCGTCCAGAGAAAAGCCGCGACGCGCAGATTTTTTCCCCGATCAGACGTCTGTCAACGATGTCAGACGTCGGGATTTGGCAGAGGAATTTTTGCCCATTTCAGGGAGACGTCTGTTTTATTCATCAGACGAATAATCAGACGACTAATTCTAATATAGACGTCTGATTTCTGCAGGAATCCTCCCCAGCAAAGAGATTTATTCTCCAGGTTGTCGTCTGATTTCTTACTCAGACGGCAAAGAAGACGTCTAAATTTAATATTAGACGTCCGATTTCTGCAGACAGACCTTCCTGGATTTTCGTTTAAAGTTACAGGGTCGTCCGTTTTTCCTGTCAGACGATTCCTACGACGTCTAGCCATATATTCAGACGTCCGACAGGCAGTACATGTTCTGTCTCCGAGATAGACGTCTGTCAACACATTTGGACGACAGTTCAGACGTCTGCGTGGCGTACCAGACGTCTGATATTACTGTTTTGTTATATATAAAATCGTCGTCTGTCCCAGATGTTTAGACGACGAATTTTAATGTATAAGACGTCTGATATTGGACAAAGTGTGCATTTGGATGTTTGAATGAAGGCTTAGTGAAATCAAGGTTCAATCTATGCTCATGACAAAAGAGGTTCCATTAAAACACTAAATTCTTCAAATATCACTTAGCTTACATATGCCTAGTTTCCTACGTATATAATTAAAGCGATCATAATTCAAAGGTTTAGTGAAAATATCAGCTAACTGCAGTTCAGTACAAATAAATTCAACTTCGATTTCTCCCTTAAGTACATTGTCTCTTAGGAAGTGATGTCGAACATCAATATGTTTTGTGAGAGAGTGATGTACGGGATTTTTCGAGAGGTTGATAGCACTAGTATTGTCACATAATATTTTTATCTTATTAAATATCAGGTTAAAATCCTTCAAAGTACTTCTCATCCAAAGCACTTGGGAACATGCTAGTGCAGCGGCTATGTATTCAGCTTCTGTAGTTGATAAAGCTACACTAGATTGTTTCTTTGAGAACCAAGAGACTAGTGATTCGCCTAAGAATTGGCACGTCCCACTAGTACTTTTCCTATCAGTGCGGCTACCTGCGTAGTCCGCATCGCTATATGTAACTAAGTTGAATTGTGGACTCCTAGGGTAGAATAAGCCATAATCAGATGTGTCAACTAGATATCTAAATATTCGTTTTACAGCATTTAGGTGTGATTGTTTAGGATTTGATTGAAACCTAGCGCATAAGCAGGTACTAAACAAAATATCAGGTCTACTGGAAGTTAAATACAGTAAAGATCCAATTATGCTACGATAGAGCTTTTGATCTATGGGCGTACCTGATTCGTCCAAGTCTAAGGAAGTTGTGACACTCATAGGAGTGTTCTTCCCTTTACTTTTGTTCATATCAAATCTCTTCAACATCTCCTTTGTGTATTTAGATTGACACACAAAGGTTCCAATCTCGAGCTGAGTGATTTGCAAGCCCAAGAAAAACTTGAGTTCACCCATCAAACTCATTTCGAATTCTTCCTGCATAATTTCTGAAAACTTTCTACACATAGATTCATTAGTAGCACCAAATATAATATCATCTACATATATTTGAACTAATAAAATGTCTTTTCCTTTTCTTTTAATGAATAATGTGGAATCAGCTTCCCCTATAGAGAATTTTGCATTTAACAAGTACTCTTTGAGCCTTTCATACCAAGCTCTAGGAGCTTGCTTTAGACCATATAGTGCCTTGTTTAATTTGTAGACAAAATGAGGCTTATCATGAGACTCAAAACCAGGAGGTTGTTTTACAAAAACTTCCTCCTTAATGAATCCGTTAAGAAACGCGCTCTTAACGTCCATTTGAAAGAGTTTAAAGCCAAGAAAGGCGGCATAAGCAAGAAGCATGCGAATTGATTCGAGTCGAGCTACGGGAGCGTAGGTCTCATCAAAATCAATTCCTTCTTCTTGGTTGTACCCTTGTGCTACCAACCGAGCCTTATTTCGAATAACTATACCGGATTCATTCAACTTGTTCCGGAATACCCATTTGGTACCTATTACCGTTTGCCCTTCAGGCTTAGGTACTAGATCCCAAACTTCATTCCTTTGGAATTGGTTGAGTTCCTCCTGCATGGCCATCATCCAAGTTTCTTCGGAGCATGCTTCCTCGACACTCTTCGGTTCAACTTGAGATACAAAGGCGGAGAGACCAAAGGTGCAACTAAAACGAGATCGGGTTTTAACGCCATCAGAAACACTTCCAATGACTTGACTTTCGGGATGATCCCTTTGATATATCCAATCTTTTGGAAGATTATGGATATTGGAGTTTGGAATGTTAGACACATCAATAGTAGAATCATCTTCATCATCCATATTGACTCGGTCAATGGAGGAATGAGGAGATTCATCGAAGGAGACATGAAGGGTTTCCTCCACTATTAATGTGGTCTTGTTAAAAACCCGATATGCCTTACTACGTGAGGAGTAACCAATAAAGATGGCTTCTTCACCTTTGGCATCAAATTTATCTAAATTAGAGCGGGTATTCAAGACAAAACATCGACATCCAAAAACTTTAAAATAACTAATTTTGGGTATTTTCCCATAGTATAGTTCAAAACAAGTTTTTCGCAATCCGGCTCGAATTAAGGTGCGATTTAACACGTAACAAGCCGTGTTAACCGCCTCAGCCCAAAAGTACTTCGGTAACCCCGAGTCTATGAGCAATGTTCGAGCACACTCTTGAAGAGTACGGTTCTTTCTCTCAACCACCCCATTTTGTTGAGGTGTTCGAGGAAAAGAGAACTCATGAGCAATACCATGCTCTTGACAAAAATCATCAAACAAGGAATTTTCAAACTCGCCCCCATGATCACTACGGATACGAGTGATTTGGTAGCCTTTTTCAGTTTGAATTTTCCTACAAAAAATAGAAAAGACAGAAAGCACTCTTTCTTTAGATCTCAAGAAGGAGACCCATGAAAACCTCGAAAAATCATCTACAATTACAAGGCAATATTTGCATCCACTGAGGCTCTCATATTTTGTTGGTCCAAATAGATCTAGGTGAAGTAGTTCTAAAGGTCTTGATGTGGATATAACTTCTTTGCTTTTAAAACTAGATTTTATAATCTTACCTAATTTACATGAATCACAAACAAGCTCATTTAAAAATTTTCTTTTAGGAAGACCTCGGACTAGTTCATGTTTAGCTAATTTTTGAACCAGCTTCATATGAACATGTCCTAGTCTTTTATGCCATATACTTAACTCATCATTTGCTATAAGACATTCATAAGTGCCATTTTTATCAAATTCTACAACATAAATGTCTTTAAATCTAGTTCCCTTAAGAAGGGTTTCATTGGTTAATGCATGCATAATTTCAAACATTTTAGAAGTAAACACTACTTTAAAACCCTTATCACATATTTGACTTACACTTAAAAGATTATGTTTTAGTCCTTTAACTAGAGAAACATTTGAGATGGGAGAGAGAGGGTTACCTATTTTACCAAGGCCAATAATATGACCCTTGTGGTTGTTGCCAAATGTAACTGTTCCTCCATCCGTAGGTTGGAAGTCCAAAAATAGGCGCTTGTCTCCTGTCATATGTTTGGAGCATCCGGAGTCCATCACCCATCGGCCTCCTTGGTGGTGGAGGTTTCCTTGTCTTCCTCCTTGTAGACCTTCTTCCTCCTACAAAAGATCTTCGATTGTGACTTGGTGTTTCTATAGGTCTTTCTAATTTGAGTCGTCCATCCTTCATTTTGTATATCCAATTTTTGACATTATGATGTCCTTTCATCCCTACAAAACAAAGTGAGAGTTGTCTTTTCGGTATCCATTGTAAAGTGGATCCGTATTTGTTAGTGTTCTCCTTTAGAGGAGGGTCCCTTTTTGGCTCACTTTGACTAGGCTCATAAAAGCCTAATCCAAATTTACTCGAGGAAGGTTTTTGATGGGCAATGAGTTTGTCCAAGTTATCTTTCCCCTTTGTAAATTTGGCTAGGTCCTCAAGAAGTTGGTTTGACTTTTCTTTGAGATGATTTATCTCTATTTTCATTATATCTAGTTTATCTTCTAATGCCCTAATCTCTACTCTAAGTAAGCCATTTTCATCCTTTTTAAAAGAGTTTGATTTTTCAAGCACATGGATTTTGTCGAGTAATTCTTCTCTATCTAAAAATTTTTGTTCACTCATTGCTGTATACAAATCATTTGTTAATGACTCTTTCTCAATCATTAGATTTTTTATTTGCATATTTAAAGCAGTGGTTTCTTTTGTAAGAATTAGATTCTTTTCTTCAAGATCATTGATTAATCTCTTATTTTCTAACTTTTCTTCTTTTAAAGCCTTGCTTTGGGTTTTAGTTTTCTTAAGATCTATATATAGTGAATCAAAGGCATCTTGTAATTCATCCAAAGAGTAGGGGTTTACCTCAGGTTCCTCAGATTCAGACTCGGAACCATCATTTGTTGCCATTAGTCCCAAGCATGCCGTTTCTTCATTTGTTTCCTCCTCCTCTTCTTCTTCGGAGGTGGAGTCATCCCACGTTGCTTGAAACGCCTTCTTCTTGAATCCTTTCGGTTTGGAGATCTTCTTGTAGTCAGAAGGCTTCTTGGGTTTCTTCTCATCATCCCTTTTGAGTAAGGGACAATCTTTCCTTATGTGACCTCTCTTTTTGCAATTATAGCAAATTAGAGGATCTTCTTCTCTTTTCTTTCCCTTGATCTCTCTTCTATTTCTGAGAAACTTTTTAAACTTTTTAGCTAATAAAACAAATTCTTCGTCATCGGTACTTACCTCATCATCCGAAGTAGCTTTGAAGGCTAAGGTCTTCTTCTTTGGCTCCGATGAGGTTGATTTCTTCTTTTGCTCCATTTTTGATTCGTAAGCCATGAGATTCCCAAGTAGATTTTCCATGTCTAGATCCTCTACTTGGTTGGCTTCTTCTATTGCCGTTACCTTTTGCTCCCACTCAGGTCCAAGGGAGCGAAGGAGCTTCCCTTGAAGCTCCCCCTTTATAAATGTCTTTCCTAAAGACTTGAGGTTATTCACGATTAACGTGAATCGGGTGTACATGTCCCCAAGTCTTTCATTCTCCTTCATAGAGAAAGCTTCGAATTCCTGTGATAACAAGTTTATCTTTGAGGATTTAACTTTAGATGTACCTTCGTGAGTAACCTCCAAGGTTCTCCAGATCTCGTGGGCGGTTTTGCATTGGCTGATGCGGTTGAATTCCTCCGAGCTGAGAGCGCAGTAGAGTGCGTTCATTGCCTTGGCATTCAGTCCAAGGTGATGGATTTGCTCCACTGTGTAACCAGTTTCTGGTTTCTCGGGAATGACGTATGCGGATTCGCATTTCTCCCAAATGGAGAAATCGTTGGCTTGAAGCCACATCTTCATTCTCAGCTTCCAGTAGGTGTAGTTGGTTCCTTCGAAGAGTGGTGGTCGAGTGGTGGATTGCCCCTCCAATCTGCTTGTGGAAATCGCCTTCCCCTCCATGTGATCTTTCCGCGGATGTTACTCTTGTAGGCGGAAAACCTGCTCTGATACCAAATGAAATTGCACTAGAGGGGGGGGTGAATAGTGAAATTATATTGTATTGTAATGCAACAAATTCAATCACACAATATACTCAATTATTTTTAGGTGGAAACCCAAGATGGGTGAAAACCACCACCTAAGCCAATCTCTTGACTTAGGATTTTCGATCACAAGGTGATCAATCCACTAACCACACTACTTAAACGAGGGTAGTGTACCTCAATTACAATTCCCACCTCCGATCCCTAAACGGAGGTTTCTTTCTTCAAGATGAAGAGACGGGGACCCGACAGGCCGGATACCCAAAGTACAGAAATTAACAAGTAAAAATAACACCTATAGAGCACCCCAATAATTTAGTTGCTTTCTTATCTACTAAGCATGAAAAGAACTCCCTGATGATTTGCAGAACGGAGCGAGCCGGGAGTATGGATTTGCCCTTTGATCAGAGTATTAGCACAGCACAAGGGCAAGATGGAGCTTAGAGTAGTGAGCAAGAGATTTTTCTAATGGAATTGTATCTCAAGAGGTGTGTTTTGCCAAAGAAGAGTTGTAGTCTATTTATAGGCAAGTTTGGAACCTTCAAGAACACTTGGGAGAGCTCTTCTAGCCGTTGGAGACAAATCCCAAGAGTTTAGGACGAAATCCACACAAAATCAGGGCAATGATGATTCTGACAGCAACATCAGACGTCTAATTATAATATCAGACGTCTTACAGGACGTCTGATTTTTACTATGGTCGTCTAATATTGCAGGATATCCTTAACGGACTCTATTGGATCAAAAGAAGGACGTCTGATATTATGTCATAAGACGTCTGATTATTTTACTGGACGTCTAATGAATGGTGCATTCGTTCCTGTTATCATCGGATCCAAACAGGGTTCTAGGTTTAGAGGATCAGACGTCGTTACGGACGTCTGAGGACATTACCAGACGTCTGGAAACCTAGATACTCTTCCTTGCTGCTTCTGCCAAAAGATTATGTGGCTGTAGACAGATACGCACAGAAAATCATGGCCAACGGTTCAAAGGCAGACGTCTGTAAGTGTGTCAAGACGTCTAGAAATTATTTTTGCCGATAAAAAGTCTAACGGTTAGTATGAGGACGTCTGGGTAAAGAATCAGACGTCTGTGAACGGTTATCGACGTCTGAAAGTGAAGTCCTTCGACTGATGTTTATGAGGAGATGAACAAAGGCAGAAATATTTGAAATTAGACGTCTGATAAACATGTCAGACGTCTTATGATGGAAAATCAGACGTCTGGACTTCTTACTGGACGTCTGATAAAAGTATAAGTGTTGGGTTGTTTTTTTTTTGTTTCTAATTTATCCTAAGTGTAGAGAGCCTAAGTTAGCTATTTATAGGTTATGTTTGGGGGCTCTTTACAATATTTCTAGACTCAAATAAGATGAAAATTACAACCTTTGAAAGTTTACATGAAAAAAGCCTAAGACCTAATACTTTTGCTACTCATCTTCACGCTTTTAATCTCCCGTCTTGGAAAGCTTTTTGAATTCCTGCAAATATGTTATTATAGAGAGAAAACAATATGCTATGCTTTATTTATTATTTCATTTTCTACATTTTGTAAAATCATCAAAATATTATATATGAGTAGTTGAACTAACAGGTGGGACGTTTAGTCCCACCTCGAAAGTGGGCGAGCGGGTGTATGCACATAAATTTATTTTGTGCATAAGCCTTGTCGCCTCCTACTCATGGGGTGCGGTCCCTCTCTCCCCCTCTCACAACCTCTTCCGTGGCACTGCCCACGTCGACCTAGCCATGACCCGTTTACCTGAACCGACTCACTCCTCGCTCACCACCCACGCCGATGAGCCTGGAGCCGGGTCTCCGTTAGGTCTGATTACCAGACCCGAATGTAGCTCTGGGAGAGCGAATCGAAAAAGAGAAGAGAGAAGAGAGGAATGCTATGCAGGGGAAGGGGGGTTTTGCTGTGGAAAGCTTGGCTCCACACTTAGCCAAATCCAAGGAAGGAAAAAGAAGAAGGAAGGAGAAGGGTCAGGTGAAGAAGAAAGGAGAAGCTAAGGTAGAGAAGGTAGAAGTCAGAGGAGAAGGAAGGAGCTGAAGAAGAAAAGAGCCACAGAAAAGCTAAGGCAAAGAAGAAGAAGAAGAAAGGAAGGAGGAAGATTCCAAGAAAGAGAAAGAAGAAAGAAGGAAGGGAAGGAAGAGATTGAAGGCAAAGGACAAAAAAAGCTGAAGAGGAGAAAAGCCAAAATCAGAAGAAGAAGGAAGGAGACACCAGAGAACAGAGAAGAAAGAAGATAAAGAGAAAGAGAAAGAAGAATAGCAGAAGAAAGAAATCAGAGAAAAAGGCACTGTAGCACTTCATTTTTAAGATGTCTGATTTTCCAATTCTTCATAAGTCCATTATATTTTTAGCTACATTTATTCTTATTATCCATATACTCATGCTTTATATTTTTAATTAGATTTTTGAGTATTATTATGTGTTCAAATTGCATTCATTATTGAGCTTTATACGTGAATTTCATTTGCTCCTTGTGTTCGACCTCGGACTTTGAAATTTGAGTAATAAATTATATTTGTTTTGAATGCTTTTTCGACTGTACTACAACGCGACCTTTTCAAAACTCGATCAAGCATCCTTAACATTTTGGTGCCGTTGCTGGGGAGCAATGCGCAATTCATCACTAGTCTCTGCATTATTTTGATTATATTTGAGCACTAACTTGCCCTATTTGTCTTATTGTGATTTTGCGAGGTATTTCACGAGGAGATCCCCCGCGTAAATCAACCACTCTAGGGCAGATAACTTCTCTATTCTTCCCTAATCGAACCTCATAATCTTGGGAAGTCGAAAAGGAAACAATCAAATTAGGAATCACCTGCCTTCTTTTTATAGTAATTATCATTTAAAAGGCTAGTTTCCTAATTTGCGAAATTTTGTTCACATCTTATTGGAGTTGAAGCGATTCTATTTAGAGATCCTACCCCAAAATTCCTGTGCCTATAAGGAATTACACTTAATTTCTAATCTTCTTGGACTATGCACTTCTTGTTTGAAGTCCAAGGAGAACATTTGTGAAAATCACAGAGGACTGAGAAATAAATCCAATTAGGGTTTCTACATTAAGGTCTTGAAGTGCTAGTTCACACTTGCCTGCATAACAGGAAACAAACCCACCCACATTTGTGTGCTACCCAAGCCCTTGATTAAAAAAAAGCTAATCAAGAAAAATCCTAAAATGAGATTCTAAACTCACCTGAACCTTAAAATACTTGGACCTAATAACTTGGGAATCAAATCAGGGTGATTTCTAGGTCTTGACCTAGAGTCATTCTGCCATCTTTAGGGTAGGTCAGGTGAAGTTGGACTACATTGTAGGCCAACCAACCTCCAAATTAGGTCACAAGTCAAAACAAATGCTAATTCAATTGAAATCAAAGGCACAAATTAGGATATAAAACTGGTAGACTTAAGAGGTCAAGTTATCCATTCTAGTCTACTTTGACCCTCAGTGACAAGAGAGGTCGAGTGGGGGAAACCCTGTAACTCGTAGGGGCTCTCTACCATGTAGGGGTCTTTGCAAGACTCTCTCTCTCTGGCTGCCCAGGTAATTCTCAGGTGGACGACTTTCTGATCTAGGGGTATCATCCGCCCCGAACCTCTATAGTCATCCAAACATCTATGGGTGCCTTGATTGGGTCAACTTCACATCCAGTCCCTCATCCCTTATATTTAGAGCACACACATAGATTTTCTTTAGGAGTCTCTATTCAAATCAAATCACTTCATTCTAAGGCTTAAATTCTTATTCTACATCTTGATTCCACCATCTGATTCAAATATGTATCCTGGATACTTAGGAATACCATTAAAGAAACCTGAATCACAAAGATCCATGAGAGAAAGAATGGTTAAGGATGCCCTTGAATTTTATGAGATTGAATACAAAACCTCAAAACTCATAGAAGACATTTAGGTTAGTGTACCAACAGCAACAACCTTCATCATAAACTGTGCCTAATTGTTATTAACAAAAGCCACAAAGGGATCAACCTGAGACATTCTCATAACAGGATACATTGAGATAGAAAAATTGCATAACTTTGAATACCTCCAATGCATGACAAATCCTGTACTTTGGGGAAAACACCAAGATGATCTTGAAAAATGGGAAGAGATGATGAGATTGTTGAAACAAGTTATCGATCAGAAATACCCATACATACCCCAAACAGTTCATGAAACATCTTGGAATAGTATTGAGGATCAATCTGATTTCCCAAATCCTAGGTTTGAGGCACAAGGTTGTTATGGATTCCCAACCCAAATGGAACATCACATGCCTGATCTTGAATTAGGTTGGGAAGTCCCAATTGCAGGATAACACGATTTTGAGCCAGCCATAGAAAACCAAAATCCTGGTTCTCCAAGCATAGAATTTCGAGCCTCCTATAATGATGAGATTAAAATAGAACCTCTTGAGGGTGTAAATCCTGCCCCTTATTCTGATAAGGTGACCCTTGAAGGAAATCCTAACCTAGATTCTAGTGATTCAACCCACATCCTCAACCTGGAATCTAGATCTGAAACTTATTGGGAAGATTACAAAGCCCCGTATGACGAAGATCAAAGTTTAAATGAAGAGTATGATTCTAGGCCTTTATTTGATGAATATCCCTCTCCAACATCCTCAGAGATACAGATTGATTTTTCATAAGTAACGCCAATCTACGATTTAGAAATCAAGGAGTTGGAAGAGTGGGGTTTTGAATGGGTCGTTCCTACAAGCCTAGAACTTGAGCCTAGACCAAATAAGGACACCTCTTTGAGCTTAGAATCGAAGAATAGGTTAGACACAAGTCAGGTTGCTGAGTTTACATCTTGTGATTTATTCTGTGGTGGAACCTCTGATCTCGAATCAAACTCAGAACTTAATTTTCACAATTTCTCCGATGATTTCAAATCTTACCATGATTTCGGAGAACCATTGTTTTTTGACGACAACAAACCAATCAACGACCTCAGCTCACATGATTCATTCTCTGACTCCGACTCTGAGGTCCCTGATCCCGAGATCACTTATTTAAATTCAGGTTCCATTGAGATGGAATCATTTCTTTTCAATCCTCAGGAATCAAAATGAGAAAGTGCCAAGAGTGACTACAACCCAGAATTTGAATCTTTTCTTGACCCAGATTTTCTTCATCCTATAAACACTCTTCAGGCATTCACTTTTGAATTTGATGGCTACTATGAGGAATCTCTAAATGAACCCACTTGTAATTCCTTTTAAGAGGAGCCCTCATACACAATTCTTATTGAAGCCACCTCCTCCACATATACAGAACCCATCCAAATCCGTTTTCAACCCCGACCCACAACTGGACTCAATTTCTATTCTGATTCCCCTCTTACTGAGCCGATTGCAAATGATTCGCCTCCACATTTTTATCAGGTGTCAAACATTAATCAAACTACAACCCAAGCTCCATCATTCTTTGATCACTCTTGTAGGGTTTCCGCATCATCCACTGATTATTTTAAGGATCCCTACTCTGACCAAGCTAATTCAACTCAGCCAAATCCTGGATTCACACTTCCATATCATTCCGAGCTCCATAGTATATGGTGGGTTCTGCATCTCTTGATCTACACTTATTAACCCATCAGACTGATTGGGTTTGAGCTGCATCATCAGCCTATTGATTTGAACAAGCACCTGGTTGGACCAACCAAGCTCTTGATCAAGGTGCTTTCTCTACAAAACTCAGTTGATTTAACCACTCCCTCTCCATACCATTTCCTGCTCGGCTGAAGGCATTGAATTTAGCATTTAATGGGAGGCAACCAGTCATTCCAAACACTCGAGATC
This sequence comes from Thalassia testudinum, assembly GCA_037157565.1. Classification (NCBI taxonomy): domain Eukaryota; kingdom Viridiplantae; phylum Streptophyta; class Magnoliopsida; order Alismatales; family Hydrocharitaceae; genus Thalassia; species Thalassia testudinum. The sequence continues at coordinate 11,619,192 of JAZHRO010000049.1, read as the reverse complement.
CTTCTGATTATCCTTCTGTACTTCACGTTTATTGCACCCAGAGATTTAGTTTTTGAACAGTCATTCCCACCTCTAGTACACATGCCAGAGCCTGAAATCATCTGCAACAGTCATTCCCGACTCGTTCGCCCACCCAATAATCCTATTCTAAATTCTTGAAACCCAAACCTGTTCCACACCCTCCGTTTACAATGACATTGTAAAACTTAGTCATGGGGGGGTGGTAAAGTGCAAACATACAGAAATCAAAATTCAGAAGGGTTCTCACAAAAAAATCACACATGCCAAAAATACCAAAAAAATAGAAAATTTTGAAAAAGAACAAAACAAATGGAGAGAAGAAAATTTTGAGGCCATACAAATCATGAGGAAAAAAAGGGAAAAAGTGAAAAATGTCAAAAAAGGAGCACAAAATGAAAAGAAAAAGAAGAGATAGTCATTAGTAAGAAATTAAGGGATTAACTGAGTTCTAGACCATATCAAGAAAAAGAAAATGAAAGGAAAAGAAAAGTGCTAATGAGACACAAAAGAGATTAGTAGGAACGCTGATCTTAGGCCTCTTAGGCTAGACTCCTAGGCTTAAAAATTCAAGTATTCGCTAAGATCTGGATAGTCCTCAAGAGGTTGGGGAAAATGCAAAGCTTAAGTATTAGGTCTAAGGTTTAGGGAGTATTCAGCCTCGTTAACTGACCTATGGTTTACAGGACTTGGTAACCTAAGCACCCCAATCCACACACAGTTTGGTTCAGTGCGCATAAATATCAAAATCACGCAAATGGGCTTAAGTTGTTCTGGAGAAATCAACTAGATTAGGAGCGGCCGATCAACACAAGTTGATTTGGACGAGTTCTTGGCACGGAGAGGTAGGAAATTCCCCTCGAAGATGTGCAATAATATATCGTCTCCTCGGTGCTTGTCTCCTAGGGTATTTACATATCCTACTGGGGGCATGTAAGCACCCTGTGCTGGTTCAGATGCCATGGGCGGCATTATCACGAAATGTCGATTGCCAGGGTCTGGATTTAGCTACAGAATGCCATGGGCAGGATTATCTCAAAATCTCTAAAGCCATGGTTCTGGGGGTTTCCATGGGCGGTGCTATCACGAAGCATCGATTGTCAGGGACCCTTCGAGGATTGATGATGGGGACTAGGAATCTGATACATACCATGTTGAGAAGCCAATCCAAAGCTAAAAATAAAAAGAAAAGAGAGAGAAAACTCTCCAAACAAAGAAAATCCTATGTCTCTCTCTCTTACAAAAATGCACCGCAAATTGAATCGAGGCTAAAATATGTTACAAGCACGAGTGCTTTAACCATGGAGTCCAACAAACCTTAGGATAGTTCCTGTGGGCCTTAAAAACCTTCGCGGTGGACTGAGAACAGAGCTGGTCAGATCTGGATCTTGGTTGGTACTTGAATACCTCTAGGCTTCCTATCAGCATTCTAACCTAATCAAAAGAAAAAAAGCACTCATCATAGTTTTGAACATTAAAGGAATTCCTGGTCTAAACTCAAAGTTAAAACCTTAAAGTTTTGCTAAGGGACAAGCAAAAGCTAGGCATGGGAGTATGATGGGAACACCATCATGAGCCCTAACTAGCTCATTTTGACCCATAAAAGAGAACAAAAGCTCCTACATAACCAACTGAAGGTCTTAATTCACTAAATAATCATTCTGAGATAAAAATAAGAAATAAGAGGTAAAATTGCAATTTTACCATGCATTACAACAATGAGTCTTCTCAAGAGCTAAACATAGGTCAAATGGTCTTAACAGGATAATAAGTGAGTTGAATCAGACAGAAAAGGGTTCGTCTGAATTCTGGGAATTAAATGACTTCATGTAACCCTAAAACAGACCCACTGGATTTAACAAGGTTCTGGTCAAGATAAAATTCACCTAAACCCTCTAAAAATCATAGAAAAATATTTTCTAGGGTTTAGACCTTCAATTTGGCCATTGGAACCTATTTTGACCTACGATGGGGTCTTGGACAAATATTTACCCTAAATTGGATTTTTACATAAATTGCCTAGTTAAATGCGGTCAAACCAAAAATACAACCTCACCATTGGATTCCTTAGGTCTAAATTAAGTTTGCACCAAAATTTAAACCTAAGGGGAACTCATCTTGACCCACTTTGCAAACAGGTCTAACCTAATTACATTTCTGCCCCGATCTTTTGAAAAACTCTACAGAAACCCCCTAGCTTCTTCATTGCCCTTGCAAATAGGTCCCTCTACCATTATAGCGAAGGAATCCTACTCCGACAAGCTTTAGAAGGAGGATTCACCTTGATTGCTCAGAGAATCCCTCCCAAAATTGGAAGGGAGATTCTCTGAGTAATCCTCTTCAATCTAAACCCATTGATGAGCCCTTATTTGTACCCAATCTCTCATGCGAACGCAAGAGAGATTTGGGTCTTTTTGAGCTTCCAACTCCGGCGGACATACCTTGCTCGAAAGCTTGGCTTCCAAGAATAAATCCATCCACAAAAGCCTATTTAAGCAAACCCTACTTCATCTGCATCTCCTTAGCTTGGAATTGGGCCGGTCCACGCTCAATTCGTCTCTCCTCGGTGGCCACAACATCTCTACCAGCTCCGGTGGTTCCATCCTCTCTCTCTCGTCGCCCAACCACAATACCAGTGGCTAGGTTGCCTTCCTCTAGTTCATCCTTGTCGGTCGTACCAGCCTTGACATCGTCACTGCCCTCATCTTCGCTGCCACCTCATCTACAAAGATCTTCGTCTTCGACGTCGGCCATACCAGCCCAGACACCTCTCCCGTCTCCATCGTCCTTAGGTTAGGTCAATTAACTTCTCTCTCCCTCTTACTCCTGTTCCCCCTCTTTATTTCTCGAAAATGCCCCTCGACACCATCGATCACCCTCACCTTCACCTTCGGCCATACCTCCGGTGAGGCATCCCCATCGCTCCGCACCTCCATCCGCCTCGCCAACCACCCTACAACCTCCGCAACACCCCACTGATCATCTCCCACTACTCTAATCACTCCGCCACTCACCCAAAAGTGCCCCTGAACACACCCACTCCTACGCCCACAGAGAACCCTAGGCACACCACCACAACCGTTCCCACACCACGCCGACCACCGCCACCTATTCGCCGTGCCTTGGCGAAGCTCCCTAAGTGTTTTAACCAGGCTGTGAGGCCATCTTGGTGTTTTCAGGTGTCCCCGTCGCTCCGCCATTAGACTTCACCAGCCCCAGGTTGCCATCCCAGGTCGTGCGGAACATCTTCGCGCATGACTCCAGGCTGCCAATTGAAGCCACAAGCCCATGCAGCTTTGCAATCAAAGCCAGACACCTGTTACTGTAGTGCACGCAAGGGGGGTGGGACATTTAATCCCACCTCGGAAGTGGCCTAGTAGGCATATGCACATAAATTGATTTTGTGCATAAGACTTGTCGCCTCCTACTCACAGGGTGAGGTCCCTCTCTCCCTGTCTCACGGCCTCTTCCGCGTCATTGCCCATGCAGACCTGGCCATGACCCATTTACCCGAACCGACTCACTCCTCGCTCACCACCCACGCCGGTGAGCCTAGACCCGGGTCTCCGTTAGGTCCGATTACCAGACTCGAATGTAGATCTGGGAGAGTGAACCAAAATAGAGAAGAGAGAAGAGAGGAATGCTATGCAGGGGAAGGGGGGTTTTGCTGTGGAAAGCTTGGCTCCACACTTAGCCAAATCCAAGGAAGGAAAAAGAAGAAGGAAGGAGAAGGGTCAGGTGAAGAAGAAAAAAGGAGAAGCTAAGGCAGAGAAGGCAGAAATCAGAGAAGGAAGGAGCTGAAGAAGAAAAGAGCCACAGAAAAGCTAAGGCAAAGAAGAAGAAGAAAGGAAGAAGGAGGAAGATTCCAAGAAATAGAAAGAAGAAAGAAGGAAGGGAAGGAAGAGATTGAAGGCAAAGGACAAAAAAAGCTGAAGAGGAGAAAAGCCAAAATCAGAAGAAGAAGGAAGGAGACACCAGAGAACAGAGAAGAAAGAAGATAAAGAGAAAGAGAAAGAGAAAGAAGAACAGCAGAAGAAAGAAATTAGAGAAAAAGGCACTGTAGCACTTCATTTTTATGACGTCTAATTTTCCAATTCTTCATAAGTCCATTATATTTTTAGCTACATTTATTCTTATTATCCATATACTCATGCTTTATATTTTTAATTAGATTTTTGAGTATTAATATGTGTTCAAATTGCATTCATTATCGAGCTTAATACATGAATTCCATTTGCTCCCTGTGTTAGACCTCGAACTTTAAAATTCGAGTAATAAATTATATTTGTTTTGAATGCTTTTTCGACTGTACTACAACGTGACCTTTTTAGAACTCGATCAAGCATCCTTAACACCAGATCTTCCTCAAGTGCCACAGGTTTGGATTTCCTCTTTCCTTTGGTCAAGGCATCAAGAAATGGAACCTCTGTAGGTTCTTCTAGGATTGGTTCAGGTTCTAGATCTGGGATAGGGTGTCGCGGATAACCAACCTAGTGTTAGGCTCTGAACTACCAAGCGGACAGTGGCTCGGATAAGGTGGACCCTAAGTCGACTTGCCACTATGGGTGGTAACAGAATTTGGTCCCACCTGGTTTTGGTTCGGAGTTGGCAGAAGTGGTGGTTGTTTCTGATATCCCGAGTATGATGTCGAAGCCTCCATCCTATAGGGTGATGTAGCAGAAGGGGCCTGATAAACATAGTGATCTTGGCCCTGATTCGTGTTCATAACGCGCCTCTTGTTTGGCACGCTATTAGGATTTGGAAGAGGCTAAGATGAAAGTGCACCAGACTGGCGAGAATTCGCCATCTGTGTGAGCTGATTTTGAACCTAAGTGATCTCGTCTTTGTGTTGTTTCTGCATAGCAGCATTGGTTTTTTGGATGTTAGCCAAGGTTTGTAGGGTAAGAGTTATTTGATCTTCCCTTGATGCCTTGGATTGGTAATTTGGATTGAGCCTAGGCTGAGCAGGCTGATATGGGCGTAGAGCTTGTGGTCGGAGTTAGAATTAAGATCTCGGATTTTGATTATTCCTTGACCGCACAACCTTGGGATGATTATGCCATCTAGGGTTAAAGGTGTTAGACAATGGATCATTCTGGATAGCGTGGAGATCCTCGCAAGTCTGAGGAACTCTAGAGAAGTCAAAACATGAGGGTTCAGAGTTCCTCCAACTAGAGTAGGTAGTTTCGGAGTTTCCTCCAAAACCAAGATCAGACGAGGGTGGATATGAGTCCATCCCCTAATGAGAGTGGTGATAAATATTATGCATAACCTCCCTACCAGAGGACGATTGCGCATACTGATGGGTTCACTTTAATGAACTAATTGTATGCCTAAGTATATTTTGATTATACTTTCTTGGTTCTTACTTTTCAATATCTTAGGTGATAATTAGTATAACCTGCATCAATGACTACTTTATATTTATATGCTTAATTCACCTTTGATTACAACATCTTTATAATATTTTATATATGTAAAAGAGATTAAATCAGGTGGACATAGGAATCAATGAATCAATTAAAAGCATTAATAGGATTATATTTGTAATTTAACCTTGCAAGTCTCAAGTCAAATCTCCGAACGTCTAACGGCGGCCAATTTTAGTAAGGGATTTAAAATCCCTTGAATTACGCTGGTGAAGGAGAACAGAAAGGGGGAGATAAAAGTCGCATGGGATCATTAATCTGAGGATATATCCTTTCCCCCCTTGGTGGGGATCTCTCTCGCCTCCACCGTGCTCCTCATGTGCACACCATGGACATGGCGTGCACTGTGATCTAAAGTAGGCATCAATCGTCTTCCCCTCGTCCTTGACCTCTTGCGCACGGTGACAACGTGCGCATCCTCACCACCAACAAACACTGCAGTCACCTTCAACCTGCGCACGACCAATGCCCCTCTGCCATGCCACTGCGCACGGGCGTGGCCACACACACGCAGGCCAGTAGCATGCCCCCTCCTCACTATTGCCTCCAGTGCATGCCGCATCCGCAGCAGCCACGCCCATCCCAATCACCTCCTACCCACAAGCAACTAGCCACACCTAGCCTTACCACCAGCCACGAGCGTGTACAGCAGCGCATCCCCTCGTGCACTTTTGTGTGTGCCCTCGCACACCCTTGTGCACACGCCATCGTGCCACGTTCGCGCTGCCATAGGAACGGCTGCTCCTCCTCCTCTCCACACACTGTTCATCTTCTCCAGAAGAACCCATCACCAATGTCAAACATCCCCACGCAGCCACCTCATCCAAACGTAATTCTCCATGCCGTCGACTTCCCCGCACTCGCCTTAACACCACGAGGCCACCCATGACCACGGTGGCTCTTCCCACCATCCACACGCACACGCGTGCAAGCCACGCCGGCGTTCTCCTCCTCCATTGACCGGCCAACTCCGGCCACCTCTACTGACACCACCAATGCAACGGCCAAGAGCTGGCCAACCTCCACCACACACAGTATGCCCTCTGACGCTCCTTCCCATGCACGAAGAGGAGAGAGGAAGAATCCTCTATTCTTCCTCCAATTTCTATTTACACCATATGCCATTGCAGCTACTACTATTCAATTATTTATCTATTTAATAAATTACAGTAAATTTGCTTGGATATCCCTATGATTTATTTAAATTACGTATAGTTGCATTTATCTCAAAAAAAAATGATAGCATAGGGGATATTGGTTATGGGGAACAAGTTCTGTTTTGATTAAGTACTGAGATCATGATTGACATATTTTCATAATGGTGATTTTGTATGTACACACCTATATTCTTGATTAATTACATAAATAATGATTTATGTTGAAAAAGAATTGAACGAATTAGAATGCACACCCATTAAGTTTCCCGAATAATTAAGGCACCACTCACTAGTGCAATAGGCTAATTCCTCCCTGTGGAGACAACCTAACTATTTTCGTGGTTAGCTTCTGAGAATTAAAATGTTTTGAAAAGAAATTTTCTACCACGTGACATACGACAACGACGCAACATTTTATGTTAAAGTTTTCAACGGAAATGAAGATCACTCTTTCACATACGTGCTCTACTATGTTGAGGTGGCTGTCTACAGATGTTGAGTCAATTCATCCGCCTTTTTCTTGATAACAGAGACCTTGTCCAGGTGACTGGCCATTGTTCACTTGCGAGACACGTTAAAAATTAATTCTATCATTGTAGTGCGAACCACGATGAAACAAATAACATTTATAAAGATTTCTGTGAGTATCAAGTCATTTGCAAGGAGGAAAAACATGATTTCTATGCGAAAGCTTTTCAAAAAGTCATTCTTAAATATTTATATATGTATAGACAAGCATCAGATAATAGAATTTCATTATCACTTACAAACAGTCTTTCAATTATGAATAGAAATAACTATGCTGAAGAGAGAGGGAGAGATAGATAGAGAGAGAGAGATAATAGATGACGACGATGCCGCTTGTGGGATTCTTGTGGGAAGTGCGGTAGCACTTCAGATCCAGAGCATCAGGATGAAGTCAGGAGAGGAGTTGCAGAGAGGGAGAGAGGCTGGAGTTATGCCTAGTGGGAGTTGCCTTCAACTGGGGGGCCTTAGGGCTCTTTTTATAGCTTTAATGAGAGGTAGATTGGGCATTTTAGCCCTCCAACTCGTGCAACAACTTAGGTTTGATCAGATCCATTGATCGGGAGATCAACAACTCTGATCTGGCCTCAAAATAACCTTATTTGCGCCTTCCATGCTTGGATTCATTCTAGTGGTGCCACGTGGCCGCCTGCAGCCACCCGATCGCAATCGTGCAGTCCTTGCATGCCTTTCGCTTCTATGTGCACCTGCCTCGCACTCTCATTGCACGCTTCAAATTCAAAACACGTGCGCTTGATTTCAGTCGTCTGATCTCGCGATCGGATGGCTTAACTCACACGCGCTACTGCCTTAAGTTTAATCGCGAGCAACCGCGCGTTTGTGGCGACGTCAGATCTTGTGTAGGCATCCAATGGCCTTCATCGAGCCACGCACCCACTTCCAAGCCCTTTGCTCATCATCCAACAGTCCAATTGAGATCAAGTGCACCGCCTTCTTGATTTGGTGCACAGCAAGGCTCGAGCACGTGTCTCGCGCTTGTGTGCGAGTGCGCTAACCAACGTGCTAAGTTGCGTTTTGTGGTGTGTTTAAGTTTTAGGCAACTCCGCTCTTAGCCATTGGATGGAGATCCAACGACTAAGCTTGATCTTCCTTTGCTGAGGCACGGTGAGGAGTGGTCAACGTGGCATGCTTGTGGTCGTTGGATGATGATCCAACGGCCCACAAGGCATGGAAAGAACACTTTAATCATTGGGGCGCAGTGAGGGGCGACTGTGATGGCACCACGTGGTACCATCGTGGCCGTCCATCTTCCTTGATTTGTAGAAGGTGCTGTAGGCCTCTGATTGAGATAATTTTTACGTCGTTAGCCTGCGATCACTGATCCGGATCGATCCATGTGATCAAATTTGGCATCTGAGGTATGGATTTCTATCCTCTTGCTCCTTGGCCTCTGATCTTCTATGGGCTGCACGTTATGCTACGGATGTCTGATCAGGACAATTTCGGAAGCATTGGACTTCTGTCGTCATCCTAATCAGATCCGTTTGGTATGATCTATCATTTGTGGCCTCGGATCATTTGCAATCAATTTCATCTCTTTTTTAATTAAAAGATGGTAATATTATCTATAAGGCTACTAAACTAACTATTATGCAGATTATGATGCTTATATATGGATTGATTCTAAGTTACGCTAGATTCTAACTTAATTCAAGTAGATTAGGTCGCATGATTGCTGTGCAATCACACCCCCATGCTTGAATCTTATTAGTCCCCAGCAAGTGCAAGACTAAATGCAGAGTGGTCGTAAATGACTAATTTCTATCAAAAGCTTGACTAGAGATTTATTTATTTTGGTTCATCAAAAACTTTAGAAATCTAGACAATTGTGAAAGTGTATTATTGTAGCCTATGTAACGGATCCAAGTGAAAAGCCAATCCACATCTAAAGCTTGTACTTAACCTTTAGTAAAATTTCTATTAGGATAGGCAAACTTCTTCCTTCAGGATTATAAGGTAATTTGTAATTTCAGCCCTGACTTTTTAGCTTAGGTAGAAGATATTTTGAGTCAAGTGGGTTTGTATGGTGACTCGTACTCATCCGGTGCTATGCATAGACTAGTACTACAGAACCTAGATTTCCAGACTATTAAATAAATCAACTCAAATAGAGGCAGAAAGACTATGCTCTCTTTAGTTTCTTTGTACTCATTCTCTAATGTGCATACATCTGATTAACCTAAAATGTCTATTAATGCATGTTCTTAGTACCATATTGCATCACATATTATAAATATTACATAACATGCATCACCTTACATTTAGGGTAGTCTGCATAAAATTTAGGCTAATTGTCTCTTTTATGGCCAGGGACAGGGCAACTTTTTAATCAGGGCTTCGGACCGAGGATCCAATCGTATGGATCTGATCAGGGTAACAACGAGAGTTCAATGACTCCAAGATCGCCCTGATCAAACATCCGTAGCACCAGATATAGTCCGAGGAAGCCTCGAGATCAAGGGTCAAGATGGTGCCAAACCACACTTCAGACAACAAATTAGACCACATGGATGGGTTCGGATCGACGATCGCAGCCTAACGACGTAAAAATCGGTCCAATCCGACACCTGTGGCACCGTCTGCAACACACAGAAGTTGGATGGCCAAGATGGCACCACGTGGTGCCATCCCAGCCATCCGATTGGCCCTAGGGACCTGTCGCTACTTTTGTTCTTCACTCGCTCGATGAATCTCCACCGTTGGATGCCATCCAACGGCTGAGAATCAGCCACGTCGCTGCTTAGCACAACTTCTCATCTTTTGAAGGCACGGCAAGGTGTGATCTGGGCCGTTGGATCTTGATCTAATGGCCGTGAGCGCACGTGCTTAAATCCTTTTGCACGACAAAGATTGAGGCACAGCGCAGCGGTTACACTACTGTGGGTGATGCGCGAGTCGTGCATTCAAACTCTGCTGAGCGCTCAAATCAGGCATGGGTGCAGAGTGAATCGAATTCGACCGTCAGATGAAGATCGTGTGCACGAGAAGCGAACACGTAGCGCAAAGAGGAGCGTTGATCGCGTACGCGTGTGATGACGCACGTCTGCACACCTCATCACACGCACGGCCGCATGACAGAAGAAGTTGAAGCGGCTGAAGGAGAGATCTGGGTCGTCCGATCGTGAGATTTGAAGAACGTGGGTGTGCGTTTTGGGCATAGAAGAGGAGCAAGCGTACGTGTAGCATGCACATGTCGCTCATGAAGGGCCTTTAGCAATGTTTAATTCCATCACTAAAGGTCCCTTAATTAATATTTTGAAGTTAAAATGTCCAAATTGCCCCCAATTGTTGCAACTATAAGAGGAGATCCCTACCTTACGAAATTCTCATCCCTTCCTTCTCTCTCCCTCTCCAAAGCTTAAGAGAAGCTTGTCCCACACCCAGGATGCTCCTCAAGAGCTAAATCCAAGTTTTCGTCCCTGTTCTGGAAGTGGATCCTACGACGACGACGACGTATTGCCTCGTTCCTGTTCTTCTAACTTCGTCCTCCTTCTGGCCTCGTCCTCTGTCTTCCAGGTGTCGTCCCGTCCAACTCGTCCTCCAAGCAGTCATCGAGAAGGATACTTCTCTCTCCATTCTTTTTACTGCTTTCTAGAGTAAGATTTACTGCTTTCTAGCATAGATTTCCCACTTTCTAGTCGTAATGAGTAGTGTAATGAACAACTTCTAATAATGAAATCCATGTTTATTCTACCTCTCTTTTGCTTTTATTTGTAATATTCTCTCTCTATCTTCTATTTTATATTCTTTAAGTAGATAGCTAATTTAGATTCAATTCAATTAGCTAATTTACTTCGTGACAATTAAATTACAAATTAGCTTTTAGATTAGCACGTTTACCTCCCTATGTTCGACCTGGAATTTAATTACGAATTTCGGTATAAATTTTATCTGTTGAACATATTTCTTCGCGACTTAAACTATGATGATGGGTTTTCGAATCCAACTGCGAATGCATAGTTTTCCGCTTTCAACATTTTGGCACCGTTGCCGGGGAGGCGACGCTCTTTGATTCTTCACGTTTTCCAGCTTACGAATCATTTACCTCACTTCTCTCATTTCTTATTGTGATTGCAGGTACTCTTTCGAGACGGGCAAAAGCGGTAGATTGGGGTAAAGTGCTGTTGAAGGGTCTGTAAGTCTACCCCGACTTCTCACCCATTAGTTTTCATTCCACCATGTAATAACACAAACATAAATCAACCTAGGTGTTCTTATAAACTCTAAGGTGAGTTTTTGTTTGTTTGTTTGACACCTACACCCACCTCACCCTCCGCATTTAAAAGAAAAATTAAAAAAAATCTTCCAGAGGTACACAACCTCTTTTGATTTTCAAACTCAACTGGTAAACCAATCTTTGGAACCGGTACACACACTCAAACACATAATCGAGTATAAATCAGATTAGGTAATCACTTGTGTGCCTAATTAAGTAGTGTAACAAGATGATTGTTTGAGTTGATTGGGCCACACCTCTTCAACTAAAATCAACTCATTAAGTAGCTGCCACATATGTTCAACTCTTAGGGATTTACCAGGCACTCCACATTCTTTTAAGTTTTTAAAGGAAAACAACTTCACCTATGCTTTCAAAACCTGGTGTGCCAACAAAACTTGAATGAAAATACCTAAAGTTGGATCCTAAAAGCTACTAAGCAAGATTTGAACCCTAAAATCCACCGCATCTTAAATAATCTTGCTTGAAAACCACTGGTTTTGCACACACACACATATCAATCAATCATTAAGGGCACAACCCAGATAAAGGGCCCATCACATTCCAAAGCACATTCAAGCCTAACCCTAATTAAAATAGAGTAGATGTTGGCCTTGAGGATTGGACTCGCTCTTCGGAGCTCAGACCGAGATTATTTTCGATTAGTTTGTTTCTACCATTCAATCTGATGTCTAGCTAGGGGAGCAGAATCAAACGATCGCTGCTAGGGGGTACACTAGGAACCTGAGGTGCAAGCCAAAGGAAGAACCTTCTCCCCAGTCCCTCCCTCTAACTGGTTGGATTGACCAGAAAGTAGATCAAATCGTTTATTAATCTCAAGATGGGTTCTGGGAGTCTGTAGGTCTTTAGGCTAGCCCACTTAAGGATAGGTTTGTTTGTTTGTATTACAGGGCTCCTTTCTTCCTTTCACCTGTCATGAATCCTTCCACATTCTATACGCATTCCCATTCTTATCCTTTTGATATGTCTTATTCCCAACATGATGATTATTATCTCGACTCATACTGTAATCAACCATTTACTAGTTGGGATAACTCGGATTGGGGATACAGTTTCGGACCTCCATGTTCAGGATCTAACCCTGGACACCATCATCAAGATTTTTATCCTTCTCAGAGCTACATCGATTATAGATCGCCACCCTTTAATAGACAACCTAACATGATCTACAATCAAGAAGGATACACTGATCCTTACCCATCCTCTGAATACACTGCCTTTAGGTCATCATCACCTTATGAACAACTTGAAATGACCTATTATCAAGAAGGGTATCACGAATCTCAATTCGTTAACTCCTCTGCACTAGCTCCAAACCTGCTCAACCCTAAACCAAACCATTTGGTTCAAGTTAACCAAGCCCAAGATAAGGTTTTGTCTAATTTGAGGAATACTATACAATCTTTAGAAGCTCAACCAATACCTTACACTAAATAATTAGAGCCCCTGATTGAAATGATTGATGATTTGAACAAGTATTTGTTGGATTGGCTCTAGGATATTAAGGATAAGGACCCGGGCGAGTTTTTATTTGGGAAGTTATCAAAATTGAGAATGAGATTTGTGGTTGCTTTAGTTCAATCTTGGGATGATTCCCAGGATGAACCCCCCTCAGGAGAGCCAATGTCAGAACCCACTCAGGCACCTGTTGGCGGGGACACATGTTACGAAGTTGACCAGATTGATCTAGAGCAACCAATTAAGGATGATCTGATTTCTTCACCTGAGATCCCTGAACCGAGGTACAAGGAAACGTATATTTCTATGGATCAGAAAGTGATTGATGATTTTGAGACACACATTAATACGGATTTAGATTTTTTTGATTCTAAAGGTGAAGAATCAATTTGCGAAGTCTCATGTGGGTTTACAAAACACGATTTCTGTGAGACAACTGGGCCTGAGGAATCCGATAGATCTTATGATGGCCCAACAACTGAGGAAACTGATCTTATTGGGGCTTTCGTGGAAGATTCAGATCCTTGTATTAAGGATTTAATTCAAAGCCCTAATCCTCATCCGCACCCCATTGAGCTTACTGATGATTTTGTTTTTGAGATAACTAGACTTAAGTCAATTCTGATTTAGCTACATCTTTTAGACTTGAAAATTTTAGACGGGGTGATTAATATACAGGAGGTCCTGGAATTTGAAATTCTGAAGGAGTATAGGAGCTGGGAAATTTTGATTTGGGAAGCAAACTCTGGAGGAAGAAGAAAATCGAGTCAAAGGGCTCCAATTAATCTGACACCATCAAACCAGGACCCTTATGACATTTGTTCTAAGGATATCCAACCCATGCACACATTCATTGATTATCCTTTTGATCTCGAATTCTATGTAACCTGACTTTTTGATCTTGGGTTGCATCCTCATAAATCGCAGGCCCGACCCCACTTCCATACTGATCTCAAGTTCTGGGTAATTTTTATCCAGAACCTTAGATATACTCGACTATAGGGTATGGGTCTGCACCACAATCTGGTCCACATTTGTGGACATCTACTGGCTGGTCCTAAGGTGAATCTTTTTATTCTGATTCTGACCTACACCTGTGAATTTTTTATTTCTTCTTTGTATAGTGTGCCTAGCTGAAGGCACTAAATTTAACATGTATACAGTTTTTGTTTATCTCAGAGCGGACCCATTATTCATGCAATTCAGGTGCTTTCTGCTCTACTCCACTCTGTTTCATGCCTTTTTAATACAATGAGAACATTGCATTAGATAAGCCTGGGGGGTGCATATTCATCTTTGAATTATTTCATCAGCTTCGTAGATTCGTTTTGTTTTTCTATTAAAAAAAATTATGGAATTAGGAAAGAGAACTTGGGCTTTAGAAAATTTTCAATCTTAGGAAATAAAACTGTATGATTTGAATATGAAGACCCTTCAGGTCTTTGGGCTTAATCAGCCCAGGTATCCACTAAAATGTGGATTTGTTTATCGAGTCCTCGCCATCCTGAATTTGATTTCAATTTGATTAAATAAGTTGGGGTGATAAGTACACGACTTATCAACCCGTCCTCTGATTTGAGGGAACTTTAAGTCTAAGCATCTACACACTATTCACACTGACTTGTTGTTCGGTGATTTTAACGAAAATTGGGTAGCTAATGAGCCTTCTAGGGTGGTATGGCTGGCAAGTTATCATGGGTAACAACCCATAGGTAGGCTATCTAGAGCCCAGTCACTGGACCATTCTTTTCCTACTACCTTTAGGTAAATCTTAGACCAGGGAAGCCACCTACTTAAAAAGAAAAAGAAAGTTCAAAAAGAAAAGAAAAAGAAAAAGAAAAGGAGAAAAGAAAGAGAAAGAAACAAAAAGAAATAAGCCACACTTCGCCGCACAAGTATGGATGGCAAGTTGTCGGTGGTAACAGCTCATCAACTTGTTGTCCAGATCCCAGCTCAAGAAATACACATAAAAATTCCTAAAACACTTAGGAAGAAGCGGAGAAGTAGAATAAGCTGGGGAGATATACACTGGATTCACCCTTTTGTTGACCCCAGAAAAATAAAAGTAAGGAGAAAGCTACCAGTCGTATAGGTACACCTTTAGGCAGATTTTTTTTTTTTTAAGGTCACTTAGGCGCGTAGAAACCCGAAGTCCGTTCTGATTACCGATCAATGAGTCTATCACATTCACAAAAAGATGCTTAGAACTTAGAGTTCTCATCGAATCTTAGGTGGGTTGAGTGGCCCTAGAAAGCTGCTCCGAAACCCTAAGCTCAAAAATCCAAAAAAATTAGAAAAGAAGAAAAGGATAAAAAGAGATCTTTCTTTGAATAAGGCGAGGGCTTGAGGCGGTCTGCATTTTGGCAGATACCTAGGTGCTATTGTGTCTTTGAAAGTTCAGGTCCTAAGTAAAAATTTCTTAATGTAGAAAATGACTTGTTGCTCGAGTAATTCAATCCTAATTCTTTTATAAATAGTATGTAATTTTTGCTAGGGACTAGCAAAAGATAGGCATGGGGGTGTGATGTGCATACATCTGATTAATCTAAAATGTCTATTAATGTATGTTCTTAGTACCATATTGCATCACATATTATAAATATTGCATAAAATGCATCATCTTGCATTTAGGGTAGTTTGTATAAAATTTAGGTTAATTGTCTCCCTTTAAGGCTAGGGATAGGGAAACTTTTTAATCAGGGCTTCGAACAGAGGATCCAACCATACGGATCTAATCAGGGCAACGATGGGAGTTCAATGACTCCAAGATCGCCCTGATCGGACATCTGTAGACCAGATATAGTCCGAGGAAGCCTAGAGATAAGGGCCAAGATGGTGCCAAATCGCACTTTAGACGACAAATCCAACTACATGGATGGGTTCGGATCGACGATCGCAGCCTAACGGTGCAAAAATCGATCCAATCTGACACTTGTGGCATCGTCTGCAACACACAGAAGTTGGATGTCAAGATGGCACCACGTGGCACCATCCCACCATCCGATCGACCGCAGGGACCCGCTGCTGCTTTTCTTCTTCACCCGCTCAGTGAATCTCCGCCGTTGGATGCCCAACCAATGGCTAAGAATCAGCCACGTCACCGCTCAGCACCGCTTCTCATCTTCTAAAAGCGGTGTGATCTGGGCCGTTGGATCTTGATCCAACGACTGTGAGGACGTGTGCTTAAATCCTTTTCATGAAAAAGACTGAGGCACAGCACAGTGGTTACGCTACTGTGGTCGAAGCGCAAGTCGCACGTTCGAACTCTATTGAGCGCTCAAATCAGGCGCGAGTGCGGAGTGAATGCAATTCGGCTGTCAGATGAAGATCGTGCGCACGAGAAGAAAAGACGTGGTGCAAAGAGGAGCGTTGATCGTGTATGCACACGATGACGCACGTCTACATGCCTCAACGCACGCATGGGCGTGTGGCAGAAGAAGCTGAAGCGACCGAAGGAGAGATCTGGGTCGTCCGGTTGCTAAGATTTGAAGAACGTGGGCGTGCGTTTTGGGCATGAAAGAGGAGCAAACGAGTGCGCAGTGCGCACACGTCGCTCACGACGGGCCTTTAGTGATGTTTAATTCCGTCAGTAAAGGTCCCTTAATTAATATTTTGAAGTTAAAGGTCCAAATTGCCCCCAATCCTTACAACTATAAAAGGATACCCCTGCCCTATGAAATTCTCATCCCTTCCTTCTCCTCTCTCCCTCTCCAAAGCTTAAGAGAAGCTTATCCCACACCCGGGATTTTCCTTAAGAGCTAAATCGAAGTTTTCATCCCCGTTCTGGAAGTGGATCTCATGACAACGACGACGTGCTGCCTCGTTCCCGTTCTTCCGACTTCGTCCTCCTTCTCACCTCATCCTCCATCTTCCAGGCGTCGTCCCATCCGACTCATCCTCCAAGCAATCGTCAAGGAGGATACTTCTCTCTCCATTCTCTTTACTACTTTCTAGAGTAAGATTTACTGCTTTCTATCATAGATTTCCCACTTTCTAGTCGTAATGAGTAGTGTAATGAACAATTTCTGATAATGAAATCCATGTTTATTCTACCTCTCTTTTGCTTTTATTTGTAATATTCTCTCTATCTTCTATTCTTTATTCTTTAAGAAGATAGCTAATTTAGATTCAATTCAATTAGCTAATTTACTTTGTGACAATTAAATAAACGTAGTTTTGAATCAAACGTTTGCCTCCTTGTGTTCGACCCAGAATTTAATTACAATTTTTGATATAAATTTTATCTATTGAATGGATTTCTTCGTGACTCAAACTACGTCGATAGGTTTTCGAATCCAACTGCGAATGCATAGTTTTCCGCTTTCAACATTCTCTCTCTTTCTTCTTTTTCTTATTTTTTTTATTTTTCTTTTTATTTTTATTTTTTTCCTTTTGAGCTCACAATCTCACCAGATTTGTTAATATATTTGGTGACCTCTCATGGCATTAATACTTTAATTTGGTTCTGATAACCCTATGACTAAGAATTCCTCAACTTGTATTCAGGCGGTCAAAAATACAGAAAAGTAGGTTAAGGCTGTATTTGGTGGACTGTGAAGGGAATGGGTGTTTGTCGCCTCAATGTGCTTGATATGAAATAGACACAACGCAATTAACACACTCTTTATATATATATTTCTACTTTTCTCTTTCTTTCTTTTTTTTTTTCTTTTGTCTCTTTTTTTTATATTTATTTCTTCCAACACAACGAAATGCAACACTCACGCACATTTTTATTCATGAGGTATTATTCGGGATTAAGGGTGTTCAAGACGATATTGGGTGGCTTATTTGGTGGAAGTGCCTACTCTCGGCATTAGGAAAGGAATGGATGGGACAACGTATTTCTAACCTTGACATTAAAACCCTCCTTCGGTCGAGGACTCTGTAAATGATGGGCGTAACCATCCACCTTAGTCCTAGTTTTATCAGAACCCGCTCTCTGCATATTTACCTTATTTGGTGGCTTTCAAAAATTCACACAAAGAATTTGTATGCAAAAATCAAGAGTGAAAACTATGCCTAACTCCGAGTATTATTATCCAATTACCCAGAAATTAAGATTCCTTATACTAGCCTTAGAGAACCAGTAGACTTTCTACTCTCACCTCACACATGTTTGGTGGATCTACTAGAAGATAGTTTGCCTAACTCCCTAATTACTATCGAAGGGTTTAAGAGAAGAAGCATTGCTTCTTTTTGACAAACTAAAGATGCCTATCGGTCTTCACAGAGGATCCATTGCAAATTCTCTGTGTAAGTGTGAAATTTTACTGGATTCTAAGTTCAGGAATCAACTTAAGAATAAATCCCTAATAAAACCTTTTTGACAAAAATTCCTTATACATGAATGCAATTTTTTTTCTGACATAAAAACAAGACATGCAATATTCACCGCCTATCCATTACAATGTCCTCATTGTAAAGTATGTAGGAAAATAAGCAAGAGGAGGGGATATCACTTGACTGAGCTTGTTATTTCAAGTCAGCTTGGATGCAAAACTTCCTGTAAAGAGTATTGGGTTGCCTTCCAGCCAGCACTAAGTTTAACGCCATTTTCCAGACTTAAATCCAAAAGAAATATGTAATTCAATATTGTGGGTTAAGAGGAGTAATGACTGTCGCTGAGAGATTCAGAATTAATATAAAGATATATATGATCGTTTGGTTCAAGAATCAGTGATCCATAAATGCGGACCAACTGAATAAGGTGATAGACTATACTCCAAAGAGTTTTTCTAATTTGAGATAGACAATAGGGTCAGATCGATGAGGTTCATGAAGCAGAGCCTGTTCATTAATCCAGTTCCATAATTCAAGAAGAGGTGGTAGAGGGTCTGGATTGAAATCATGATTGAGGTTTAAATCTGGTTCAGAATCAGAATCATAAGGATCCTCATAATGGTAGTTGATGACAAAAATCATGAATTCTCCAGGCTCTGGGTCATATGAGGGCAAAGTTAGAGTTGTGCTAAATTCGTCAAAATCCTCATCAGATATTACTTCTTCCACATCAGAAGTCATTTCTTCTT
Source organism: Thalassia testudinum (assembly GCA_037157565.1). Lineage (NCBI taxonomy): Eukaryota > Viridiplantae > Streptophyta > Magnoliopsida > Alismatales > Hydrocharitaceae > Thalassia > Thalassia testudinum. Next base: position 11,600,315 of record JAZHRO010000049.1, on the reverse strand, counting down.
TAAATTCAAGCCATCCATTTGAACCAGTTGGAGTATAAGTTTTTCCCTAGTCCATCATGATTTGAGCTTCTTTTTCTGAGGTTGTTTCTTCGTTTACCTAGTTCATGTCCTTAGATTGTCCAATTTCTTGAAAGCCCTCAAAGTTCAATAGTTCTTGAATTTCAAGGTGGATGTATTGAGGATTCTTTATATTGTCATCTAATTCATCATAAGATACTCCTAGGAGTTTCTCAATCTTACTAGTGTCTTTTTCCATTTGATTTTCTATGGGAGGTGGTAGATCAGAATCATCCTCAAGTACATCAATTTCTTGTCTTTCTTGTTGATCTTGAGATTTAGCAGGATTCGAATCATCTTTAGTGTGAATTGCCAAAACCTCTTTAATTGTTCCTATGACCTCAATGAACCACAATTCACCTTATTCTTTTGGAAAGCTTTAAAGATATTGAGTTGACAAGTTTTTCTTCTAGAAGTGATTTGCATAATCCCCATCTCACAGTTGATTAGGGCCTTGGCTATGGCCAAGAAAAGTCTTCCTAAGATTATCAGGGTGTGGTTGATGTTTTCTGATGACTCCACATCTAAAACTATAAAGTCATAGGGTACTCAAAATCCCTCACTTTTATAATCACGTTTTGTAAGAATCCCTTTGGATCTTGGTTGACCTATTAGCAAGTTGAAGGGTAACCTCAGTGTGTTGTAAGGGACCTAAATCCACCTCTTCATATACCTCTATAGGGATTAGATTGATAGAAGCAACAAGGTCCAGTAAGGCTCAATCCAAGATAAAACCATCTATCTCACATGAAATTAAGGGGGTCCCTGGATCTTTCTTTTTAGGAGGGAGATTGTTTAAGATGATCGCACGGGCTTGTTCAGAAACTATGACCCTTTTTTATGATTTGGCCTAGCATTTTGGTGTGCACAAATCCTTCAAAAATTTCACACAGGATTGGATATTCTCAATTGCCTCAAGGAGTGGTATATTCACCTAGACTTGCTTTAAAATCTCAGGCCACTCCTTGGATTGATTGGTTTTCTTTTCCCTAGATTTATTCAAGGCTTCAGGAAAAGGTGCTTGAGAGAAATCATGATTGTTCAAATCCTTAGTCTTGTTTTCTAGATTAACTTGGTCTCCCAGGTTAGATTTAGGCTCCCCAAGATCTTGGTAAGATTTCGATGAGAAGGATAAGGATCTTGGATTTGTTTCCCACTTCTCTAAGTAACAGCACAAGCATAGGCATTAGGGGTAGAAGGGTGAGGTGGGTTTGGCAAAATGGGATGAGCTTGGCTTGGGTTGGGGTTAACAAAACCAGGTGGGTGCTGGGGTGTAAGTTGAACTATATGTGCCTGTTGCTCCCATGTGTTGTGTTGGATAACCCCATTGAAGTTTCTTGGGTTGGGGACGGGTTGGGATGGCAGCATCCTGTGTAGTCTAGCATCAACTAGTTGGTCTAGTCATCCTGTCAATTTTGTCCTCAATTAATTTATTTCTTCCTTATGTCTTAGATTCATTTTTTGCATTTCCTTGAGGACCGACTCAGATCAGAGGACTGGTTTTCCTGAGTAGGTTGTGGCTGATATTTGTGTGGTTGTGTGTGCCTACTGGGTTGCCAATAAGTGTTTAGCTTAGTCAAATTAGGACCCTGGGTGGGTTTTTGACTTGACCAAGCAAAGTTAGGATGGTTACGCCATCCAGGGTTGTAAGTGTTTGAATAGGAGTCATCTCTAGAGTAACCATGGAGTGCATTCACATCCTCAGGATAACTAGGCATCGGGATGCCTAGTTCAGCATTCGAGGGCATCAAGGTCCCTCCTTGGTGCCCAGAAAGAGATGGATCCAAGTAGAGTTGGCTCGTAGGTGGAGCCATGGTTAGGTCATTAAGATGGTCCACCATTTCTTGACCTAAAGGGTTGGGGAGTTGGGTGCAGGTTAACATTGGAACTCCTAGGGTAGGCATAGGATTTATTCTGGAATGTGTACCTAAAGAACTCTTGCCCTTCAGAAGGTTTTCTAGTTTCTTATCCAAACTCTCTATGTTCTTTCCCACGAGTTCCACTTTATCCAATCGTTGTACAGTTAGTTCTAAAACAACTAAGTTTGAATTATCCTTAACTTCATAAACTCCACTCCTTGGTTGATTTGCTTTGTTAAAGGCAAACATTGAGGCATTGTTGAGGGAATTTTCACTCATATTCTCAAATAATTGAAAGGCTCCCTCAGCATCTCTACATAGGAAATTGCCTCCACATGCCGCATCAACAAAATTCTTCAAATTTTCACTTAACCCATAAAAGAAAATATGGTTCAAGTGCCACTTCGGAATCACATGATGAGGGCATTTCCTAGCTAAATCATTAAATCTCTCCCAAGCCTCATGTAGTTGTTCCCCAGGATTCTGCTTAAAGGTTGTAATGGCACATCTAAGGGCATTGGTTTTTCCTATGGGAAAGAATTTTTTTAGGAATGTGCTTCTTAAATCTTCTCAAGTTAGGATTGGTCTACTAATAGTCAACCAATGAGCAGCTTTATCTTTTAAGGAGAATGGGAACATTTTCATCATTAAGGTACCTTCATTCAAGTTCTTAGGGAAAAAGGTCCTTCCTATGTGTAGAAGTTCTTCAAGGTGGTTGAAGGGGTCATCAGACTCACGGCCGTGGAAGTGGGGAATCAGATTAATGATCTATGGTTTGAGTTCAAAATCTTCCCCATACTGAGGTACCGTAATAAAAGGTTCAGGTTGGGCTTCAAGAGGATTGTAAAAGTCATGAAGAGGCCAGTCTACTCTTCCATTTTGGAGTCGAGTAATGGCCTACACTATAACCTCTATTTGTCTATCATGATGCTGGCCTTGCTTAGTGATTTGCCTTTGTAAGAGAGTCATTGGATCCAAATTTTGTTCCTCCTCTTCGATCTCATCTTCCTCGTGGTGACTAGCCATTGCAGAGGGTTCAAATTCAGATTTTGGACAAATAGGTCTTCTCCTAGGAATTCTTTCTAAAAGTGGTAGAAAATCAGGATGTAGAGAGCTTCTACCTTGCATGCACTAGAAGAATGCCCGTAGATGAGAGGGAGAAGATAGATGAGAGAATACCCCACCCTTTCAATGCAAGCAATCAAACTAATCCTTAGAGGGTAAACCCTAAATAGACCTAATCTTGGTTGCCTAAAACACGACTAGGTTAGGTCAACCCTTGAATTACTTGGCTGGCCAGAAGGATGGGACCCCTTAGGACACCCCGCATGGCGGGACACCACTAAGGGTTAATGCCGTTACCGTACCAACCTTTCTTGTCACTAGTGGGTACAACTAGACAAGGCATTGACCTTAGCCTAATCTAATTTCAAATCCCCAAGAATATTAGTCTTGCCTAAGACATGCCTACTCAGTTTTAGGCTTAGGCTTGATATGCTTTTGGAATATGATGGGTGTTAGGGGGGTGTTGCCCTTAAGAATGATTTTCAAAGTGTGAAGTGCACAGGCAAGGGATTCACAAGCAATTTTTTATGATGAAATGAATTTTAAGGTTCAAATGCTTGTATTAGTCAGTTTTAGGGTTCACTTCAGTTAATATCTTCAATCAAGGGTTCTGATGAGGCACACAAGAGTTTTACAAATTGATGAGCCCATATTTGTGGGCGAATTAGTTACTTAAGTGCCTAGGAATTAGATTAATATTAGCGTATACATAACATGCATTAAAATATAAATTAGTTTATATATATTTGCTTGTATGCATTACATATATAAATTATTTAGCATGCATTAGAATAACATACATTAGTCTTTAGGTTACATGCATTAACATTTTATTGAGGGTTTGAACATAAGTAAACCAATCTTTTTTATTATTCATTTTCTCTTCTCTGCAGGGAATTTGCTGCTCCAACGCCACCAGCTGCCCGCACTAAAACCTGCATTCAAGGACAAGCAGAGAATGTGGATTTGCTCCCGCCTCTCCATTTCAAATCCATGCAGACGACTACAAGAGAGGGGGAGCTGCTATCATGCTCGGGGAGACACCACCCCACTCTACCACCGTGTACTCCACCACCATGGTCTCCAAGGCCAAGCTCCACCACACTATGGGTCGACGAGGTGACAACTCAACACGCCGAGTCAGTGGACTCATGCCAACACCGTGAGCGTGTGTCCTCGATGGCCATGCATCCATCACCGTGCAACCCCCACCACCCTCACTGCCATCTCCAGCAACCCCCACCACAGACGCTGCAACTCCATGCCGAGCATCTTCATCTCCCCTGTCAGTTAAGACATCCGAGAAGTTTCCCAGACGTTTGACGCCCCCTTTGCTGTACCTCCGCACGAGCAGAGTAGCCGCTCATGCACACCTCCAGCAACTCCCCTGCGCATCCCACTCATCCTCAGCCTCTCCTCCGTTCAACCACTGCCACCTCTCCTTCGTCCCAGCAATTCCACCCATGCTTAGAGCACATGCCCTCCAACAGCCCCTTCACCTCCAGCGTGTGCCCCCCTCACAGCACACCCACATCTTCCCTTACACACATAGCCAGCAGAGCACCCACGCGTGTAGTCTCACGCACCACGAGCATTGCCCACGTCCTCCTCGCTGCACCTCCAGCAGCAGTGCACGCTTCTTCTCTCCGCTCTCTCGTCTCCAATAGCAGCAGTGTGCCACCTTCAGCAGATCACGCCATCTCCAACAACACCATCTCCGGTGCACTGCTTTCTCATGCTCCATGCACGGGCCAATGCCTTTCACCTCCTATGAGCAACTAGTAGCACACCTCTGCACTCACCCCTCCACGCGTGCCTCTCCCCTCATGCAGCCAACAGTAAGAAATAAGAAGAAGCTCCGCTGGCGTCAAGCCCTCCATCCGGCTGGCTCCATCCACCATCTACCATGGTGCCACCATTGCTGGATGTGCGCCGGCCTCGCCTAGCTCAGTGAGCTTTACGCCTCCAACCACTACCTCCTCCATGCATGGAGAAGCTCAAAGCAAAATCCCCCATTTTTGCATGGTAACTTCTCAATTACTTATTACATCTTATGCCATTGTGGAAAAAATGGTTTAGGTTATTATTATTATAATGTTGGGCATTTTATAAAGCGAGCCCTCCTCTTTGCTTTAATTACTTTGTCAGTATATGTGAACCTTATAAGCCTCACTTGAGAGTGGTTTTGACATCAATTCTTTGCGATTTTAATTGTGAACTTTTGTGAAAGACTTTTGCGAGTTTTAATAAACTATTGCCTCCCTGTGGACATGATCCGCTCTTTCGAGTGGTTAATTTTTATTATTTTGATTAGCAGTTTTCCGCCACTTGCATACTACAACACGACATTTTATGTGCGAAACAATGAAAGCAAAAATCAATTTATCACAAATCTCAATTGTTTGATAGATTTCCTTTATGAATGGAAATGCAGGTGTGCTCTAACCTTAATGTGAAATCCTAATCGCAGATAGTGTTAGATGATTCATTTAAGTTCAAAATCAGAAGAGTGGTGCAACCCAAACAATGCAATCAATTGGTCCTATTGCACCACTAACTAGGAACTCAAAGAATATCTTTTCAAGAATTTTTATGCACATTTTCTATTTTTTTAGATTTAAAGTGTACTAGGGGTTCTATAGTCTATTTTGACCCCTCAGTTAGTGATTGAATAATCCATGTAATCAAACGCACAAGAAACTTTTTTTGGATTTTTCCTAAATTTTTTATTTCAACAAGAATTCAATGCCACAAATTTCAAGTCAATCAGAGATGTATAACAATTCCTATAATATTTTGAACTTTGAAAAATCAGAAACAGCAACCGAATTGGTAACAGTTTAGTGCACAAATTTTTAAACCTTTTCTATAACTCAAATTTGCACAAAATTTGGATATGTTCTTGACTTCAAAACCCACATCCAGTAAAAACTTTAGAATTTTTGGACATGAAGATTTTTAGGAATTGAATTTTTAAGATAAGAGTTTGTTTCAGCCCAAAATTCACCGAGAGATTTTTCTTTTTCAAAAAGCAAACAACTGCCAACTAATCCTGAGGTTCAAGCAAAACACCTTTTCTTCTTTTTGAAAGGAAATCTAACCTAATCTAAGTTACGAGTACTTACCTGAGATTCGTACCCGTTTTCTTTTTCCTTGTTGCACGTATTTTCCTGCAATTTTGTGATTCTTACATAATCAAAAATAGCAAGTTAGAATCTCAAATAAGTACTTTTATAGGTAAAGCTTTTAAAAATTTCCCTGTCTCCCCAACAATGGCACCAACTTGTTTGCTCGCGAGATGCATTAAAAATTAATTCTATCGTTGTAGTGCAAATCGTGATGAAACAAATAACATTTATAAAGATTTTGGTGAGTACTAAGTCATTCGCAGGGTGGCAAAACACGATTTCCATGTGAAAGCTTTTTAGAAAATCATTCTTAAATATTTATATATGTATGGACAAGCATCAAATATCATAATTTCATTATCACTTGCAAATAGTCTTTCAAAAAAGAATAGAAATACCTATACTAAAAAGAGATAGAGAGAGAGATAGTAGATGACAATGACGTCGCTTGTGGAATTCTTGTGGGAAGTGCAGTTGCATTCAGATCCAAAGCATCGGGATGAAGTTAGGAGAGGAGTTACAAAGAGAGAGAGGTTGAAGTTGTATCTGGTGGGAGTTGCCTTCAACTTGGGGGCCCTGGGGCTCTTTTTATAGCTTTACTAAGGGGCAGATTGGGCATTTTAACCCTCCAACTTGTGCAACAACTTAGGTTTGATCAGATCTGTCGATCGAGAGATCAACGACTCTGATTTGGCCTCAAAATAACCTCATTTGTGCCTTCCACGCTCAAATTCATTTTGGTGGCACCACGTGGTACGCCCGTAGCCACCCGATCGCAATTGTGCGGTCCTCACATGCCTTCTACTTCTTTGCACGCCTACCTCATGCTTTCATCACGTGCTTCAAATTCAAAATGTGCAGGCTTGATTTCAGCCATCCGATCTCACAATCGGACGGCTTAGCTCCCGCGCACCACTGCCTTAAGATTAATCCCATGCAATCGCGCATTTGTGGCAGCATTAGATCGTGTGTAGGCATCCAATGGCCTTCGTCGCACCACGCGCCCGTGTCCAAGCCCTCTGCTCATCATCCAACGGTCCAATTGAGTTCGAGCATATCGCCTTCCTAATTTGGTGCACGGCGAGGCTCGAGTGCATGTCTCATGCTTGTGTGCAAGTGCACTAACCAATGCACTAAGTCACGTTTTGTGTTGCATTTAGGTTTTAGGCAACTCCACTCAGTCGTTGGATGGAGATCCAACGACTGAGCTTGATCTTCCTTTGCTGAGGAGTGGTGAGGAGCGGTCGATGTGGCACGCTTGTGGCCGTTGGATGATGATCCAATGGCCCACAAGGCATGGGAAGAACACTTCAGTGATTGGGGTGCGGTGAGGGGCAGTTGTGATGGTGCCACGTGGCACTGTCATGGCCGTCCATCTTCCTTAATTTGTAGAAGGTGCTGTAGGCCTATGATTGAGATAATTTTTGCACTGTTGGTCTGCGATCGCTGGTCCGGATCCATCCGTGCAGTCGAATTCGGCATCTAAGGTCTGAATTTCTGTCCTCCTGCTCCTTGGCTTCTTATCTTCTATGGGTTGCACGTGATGCTATGGATATCTGATCAGGATGATTTTGGAAGTGTTGAACTCCCGTCGTCATCCTGATCAGATTCGTACGGTTCGATCTATCATTTGTGGCCTCAGATCATCTACAATCAATTTCATCTCTTTTAAAGCATAAGATGGTAATATTATCTCTAAGGCTACTAAACTAACTATTATATAGATTATGATCCTTATGTTTGCATTGATCCTAACTTATGCTAGATTCTAACTTAATTCAGGTAGATTAGGTCGTATGATTGTTGTACAGTCAATCATTAGTTCTAGATCAACAGATGTGGGCAGGCGTTGAATCTCGTGTGACCCCCGTGTATTTATTAATGCACTGGTAGTCGTCTGGTCAAACATACCCATAGATTCATTACTTATGGAGTTCTCGCACATATTCTCGAGAATCTCCTAAATAGTATCTTCAGACTAACCCATGATGTTGCCACCACAGGTAGCATTGACAAAGAGTCTAATATTTTCACGGAGTCCTGGTAGAAAGACTGGACCTATTCCCATTTAGGAACTCCATGATGGAGGAATTTCCACATGAGATCCAGAAAATGATCCCATGCCTCATGAAGTGGTTCTCTCGGGTTTTGCATGAAGTGAATGATGTAGTGCCTCAAAACATTTGTTCGACCAACTGGGAAAAATATCTTCAAGAATTCAAATTGGAGTTTAGCCCAAATGTTGATCGGACGGGTCAGAGTTTGGTAACAGTGGGTAGCCTTATCAATAAGGGAGAAAGAGAACATTTTCATAAGATATCATGATTCTAAACAAGTGGCCTGAAGGTCTGGGCCAGATATTTCAACTGCTGGATGTGTTGGAAAGGATCTTCGGAGTTAAGCCCATGGAATTTAGGGATAGCATGAAGCATATTGGGCTTGAGTTCAGTATCAGGTCCTCCAACTGGAATCTATACTCTAGGTTCAATTGCTACCAAAGCAAGATTGTAATGATCTCGCATCATAGGACGCTGCGGTGGGTTCATGAATGCCTGAAATAGATCGTTGAGGCGCTGTAGCTGATTTTGGAGATAGGGTTCTTCTTGATTTCCCATGGATATAGCTGAAGGAGATCTGGGCTCAGAAGCATAAGAGTTGGAAGAAATCTCAATATGATTGGAAGGTAGCACAAATAAGTGAGTTGAGGCTTGGCCTCGACGGGAGTGAACTACTAATGGAGGTCTCAAGGGTGGTCATAAGGACCTCCTCCCGAGCATGCACTAGTGAGCCAGATGAGGAATAGAATGTGTAATGGACCCAATCGAGGCACCCAAAAATCTTTGGATGACTAAGGAGGTTTGAGGTAGATGATACCTTTTGATCAGAAAATCACTCACTCGAGAAATACTTGGGCAGCTAGGAAGGGAGAGCCCCACAAAGACCCGTACACGGTAGACCATCCCCATGGGTTACAGGGTTTCCCCCACCCGACCTTCCTTGTCACTGAGAATCCAAGTAGACTGAAATGAGCAACTTGACCCCTTAAGTCTACCAATTTTAATCTTGAATTATGGTGCTTTGAATTTCACTTGAACTTTAGAGTTGATTTGTGATTTGTGACCAAATTTGAAGGTTGGTTAACCCACAAAGTGGGTCAACTTCACCCTACTTGCCCTAAAGTTTAGGATGAGTTGGGTAATGAACCCAAAAATCACCTTGAGTGGTTTGCAAGCAGGTTATTAAGTCCCAAATTTTAAGGATTCAAGTGAATGTTAGAGCCTTCTTTTATAGTCTTCTTGATTAGGTCAATTCAAACAAGGCTTGGGTGACACACAATGCAAGAAATCAATTCTCTTTTAATTCAGGCAAGTGTGTTTAACTCCAACCCTAAAAATAAAAACGCTAATTTAGCTCTTGTCCAAGTCCAATTTTTCCAAATGTAGCACCTAGGGCTTAATCAAGAAGGTGAATAGCCCTAGGAACCTTAAATCATTAGTAGGTGCAAAAATCTGGATGGGGATGTCTAAAATAAATCAAATTAGGCAACTCAAGTGATTAAGTCTAATAAGGAATGCGAGTTGATCCTAATTGATACCTCCTTTTAATTCTTTCCAGAAATAGGGAATTAAGAAGAAGGAAACAAGATTATCTACCCTTGGAGTGGCTGTCGTGCAGCTGATCTTTTCAAGTGTACCTCACACAACCACAACAAATTAGATAGAATAAGTTAGAATCAGATCAAAAATTGTAATCAGTGAAATCAAACTACGCGTTGCTCCCCGACAATAGTGCCAAAATGTTTAGGTGAAATGATCGTTATTTAGGAAATGCATTGTAGTATAGGACAGAATCACTCAAATCATTTAAATTTATAAACTCAGATTCAGAAAGTAGAGTCTGAGATCGTTCGCAAGGAGCAAAGATGCAATTTTAATTCACCAATCACAAGAAATATATATATGCAATTGAAATCAATAATATTCAAAATGATATTTCAATAAAATCAGAATAATAGTACAAAAAGATTAGGTTAAAATGGTGATTTGAATCACCAAATTAACCCTCAATGTTATGCTCACAATCACTTAAATATCTCAACAGTAAATCACAACTATTAATCCACGTCAATCAAGTTATCCAAATAATTCCATAGTGCTTAGACGTTGGCCTTATGTATCAGATGGCTTAAGTGTTAAGCCTCAGCAAGCATAGCACCACAAGAAGCACCAAGAGCACAAGGTTCTCTCTCTCTCTTAAAGCCTTAGAACCTTCCCTTTCTTTCCTTCAGGTCTCAAGAGATGCTTAGCATAGGCTTGAGGAATATCCAAGCACTAAGAGCAGAGGGAGTGCATGAGAGCAAAACCCACCCCCTCTCTCAGATACTTTTTCTCTCTCCATGAATTCAGAATAGACCAGACCCGAGTAACCAGGTAAACGAATCAGCCCAGACCTGCCAGCGTGTATGGCAGGTGAGGGCATGTGTCCGCACGTGCAAGGAGGGACCTCACCCCGTGCTTACCAAGGCAATGGGGATGAGTTACGAAATCAAAATAAAGGCGTCTTCAGAGCTGTCCATGAACAATGTGGGTTTATCCCACAAGGTCTTTGTTGTGAGCAACTGCAGGTCATTTTCTTGCCAAATTCATGCAACTATGGTGGCTTTATGTCCCAATTGGAGCCCTGGGATGACTCCTGGAGGTCTTCCGCAACACCTGGGGATGTTAGTGATGAAGATCACGACCGGAGAACTACAGCGAAGGTCGGAGTAGGAGGTGGCGGCGACGGAGCTCCAACAGCAACATGAAATCATGAATACATCCTCGCGGCCACACTAAAGAAGCTCAAAAGCTTTTCCTGGGAGAGGTGAATATGTTGGTGGGTGTGGCGTGCAGTAAGGGTGTGTGTGGTGTGCTGGAGAGGTCTAGAAGGTGGTGCGATGAGGGTGGTGTCAGGTGGAGGTGTTGAGTGGCCAATTCCCTCAATTTCTTGAGGGGTTTTGGTGGGCGAGGAATGATAAAGGTGTAGGGACTGGTGATGGGAAATTTGCTGTAGTGGAGCGAGTGGAGGGCTTCGTCGAAGCTTGGTTGGAGCAAAGGGTGACAATGGTGGTTGTGGTCATGTTGGTGGTCAAACGTAAGAGCTAAGGGGTTGGAGAGGATCAGTAAGGGAAGTGGAAGAGATAGAGGGACTCAGAGAGAGAGATAGAGGGCGGAGGACTCCGATTGTGATAGACCGGAGCCGGAGAAGATGATGGCGACGGTGATACGATGCCATGAAGGAGAGGGAGAGGGTGGTCGTGCTTTGGCGGGTGACGATCGTAAGGATAAAGGGAGGATAATGGGTCGGCCAATTTGACCGTTGGCCGACTTGATGAAGAGGACGGAGAAGCTCGTCAGAGATGAAGGTGCAAACGACCGGAGGAGGAGAAGATGAGGGATTTCTAGCATTAAATTTCGCTAAGGAACTCGGAGTCGCAAGAGGAGCCTACTTAAAGGCCTTAGGGAGACTTCTAAGCTTGGAAATAAGCTCCGCGAGCTCAAAAACTTACGGATGAAAACATCCCTAATTTTACAAACATTCGCATTAAGATTCTAGATTAAATCAGGGTCCATTACCTAGTCCAATCGGTAGAGAATCTCTCAAGGATTCTCCCTTTCAATTTTGGAAAGGTTTGATTGAGAATCGAGCGAGAAATCCTCACTCGTATTTCAACAGAGCTGCTCCATTCACACCAATGGTGGTAGGGACCATTTTGCAAGAAATGATGACAAATTTAGGGGCCTATTTGCAAACATTTGAAAAGTTAGGGGCTTAATTGAGAGAAATAGAGTTTAAATGGACCAAAATGCAACTAGGTCAAGATGGACTTTGATTAGGGCCAAATTTTGGTACAAACCTAATTTCGACCCAAAGAATCTAATGGTGAAGTCAAATTTCAGTTTTGACCAAGTTTTATTGGGCAATTCGTGAAGAAACCCAAATTAGGGTAGAACTCTGTCTATGACTCTATTTAAGGTAAAAATAGGTTCCAAAAGTCAAATCAAGGATACCAAACCTTGATGTAAACACATTTACACTACTTAAGATGTCTATTTATGCATGTTATTAAGCATAGGATTGCATTTCATGATATAAATATTGCATTACATGCATCATCTTGCATTTAGAATAGTTTGAATAAAATGGAGGTTAATTGTCTCCTTTTATGTGCTTGGACGGGGCAAATATTTTATTAGGGCCTCGGATCAAAGATCCAACCGTATGGATGTGATTAGGGCGACGATTGGAGTTCAACGACTCCAAGATTGCCCTAATCAGGCATCCGTAGCATTAGATAGTGACCCAGGAATCCTAGAAGATCAAGGGCCAGGATGGTGTAAATCCACACTTCAGATGATAAATCCAACCGCACGGATGAATTCGTATTGACGATCGTAGCCCAACGACACAAAAATCAAGTCAATCCGACATCCGTGGCAGCATCTACAACTTCCAGAAGATGGACGGCCAAGATGGCACCATGTGGCACCATCTCAGCCGCCCAAACGACCGCTTGCATTTTGTGAAGGCCCCCGCCCGATCGCTCTCTGCCGTCAGATGGAGATCCAACGGCTGTGGTCGCTCGCGCTTAAAAGCGTCCGCACGACCATTTCGTCCGCGTAGCACAGCGGCGATGCAGCCGCGAGCGAAGTAGAGGTCGCGGGTTTGAGCCACGGTGAGTGGGTGGAAGGTGCGGGCGAGCAGGCACGGACGAGTGTCAGATGAAGATCCAACTGCTGCACGCGCCCAATAGCGTCGACGCGTAATCGAACGCGCAATTAGATGCGCTGGGGGTGCGCAACGCAGCGGGCCTGGACACGATTTAAGCCATCCGATCTCGCGATCGGACGGCTGAGACTTCGCGGACGTGCGTAGGCGTTACCCGCGCAGGCAGCCGAGTGGGCGTGTGTGGGCGCGGAGGGTACGCCCACATTGGGGGCTTTAGCGACGATTTTATCCGTCACTAAAGACCCCTCATTTATTGTTTTGAAGATGTAATGTCCATTTTGCCCCCACTCCTTGCAACTATAAAAGGAGACCCCCTCCATACGAAATTTTCATCCCTTCTTTCTCTTCTCTACCCCTCCAAAGCTCAAGAGAAGCTTGTCCCACACCCGGGATGCTTCTCGCGAGATAAAGTCCAATTTTCGTTCCCCTTCGGAAGTGGATCCCGCGACGACGACGGCGTGCTGCTTCGTTCCCGTTCTTCTGCTTCGTCCTCCTTCGTCCTGCTTCGTTCTCCTTCGTCCAGGCGTCGTCCCGTCCGGCTCGTCCTCCAAGCAATCGTCGAGGAGGATTTCTCTCTCCCTATTCTTTTTACCGCTTTCTAGTATAGATTTACTGCTTTCTAGATTAATCTACTTGTCCTCCAAGCAATCGTCAAGGAAGACATTTCTCCCTCCATTCTTTTAATGCTTTCTAGAGTAAATTTATCACTTTCTAGAGTAATTGTTTTATGCTTTCTAGTTGTAATGAACAATCTCTTCAATGAAAAATTCCTTGTTTATTCTACATCTCATTTTGATTTCTCTGTGTAATATTCTCTTTCTATCTTACTCTCTCTCTCTCTTCTATTTATTGTAAATAATTAGATAGTTCTAAATTGAATTATTCTGTAACAAATAAAAAGAAACGCGTAGTTTTTAAATCAAACGTCCGCCTCCCTGTGTTCGACCCGGAATTTTAATTTCGGTATAAATTTTATTTGTTGAACACGAATTCTTCGCTTTCGAACTACAACGACAGGTTTTCCAAACCAAACACGTAAGCGTAGCGATTCACGAAAAATACCGTTCAACAAACCTCAAGACATATTTTTCCATAAATTTTAGGAGATTTAGATGAATTTTATCCTGATCAGAACCTCTATATTTTAAGCGGGTCTAAAATTAGGGTTTTGGGTGCTATATTGGTTCTCAAATTGCATGAAACCCTATTTCTGTCTGTATTGACCCACTTATTAGTCTTTAATGCTCAATTAACTTTCAGTTAACCTATAAAAAACCCTGTGCTTATTCTGTGTTCATGATATGTTGTTAAAATTATAGAATTAACCCTACTTTCTTATTCTCTTCTCAAACTAGAATAATGTGGAGTTGTAACCCTTAGGTAGTTATGTAGGAGCTTTTATCTTTCAATCCTAACTAAAGTGGCCAGTTAAGGCATATGATAGTGTTCCCATCACCCTCCCCTAGATTTGCACTGCATATAGGTCACCACCCATCTTTGAACAACCCAAAATTACCTATTATCACGGAGACCCTCAAGAACTTCAATTCCTTTACTCCCCTGGATTGAATCCAAATCCACCCAACCCTAAATCAAACCATTTGGTTCAAGTGAACTAGGTCAAAGATAGGGTATTGGCTTAGTTAAGGAATACCATACAATCTTTACAAGCTCAACCAACACCCTACACTGAAGAATTGGAGCCTCTTATTCAAATGGTCATGATCTTAATAGGTATTGTAGGATTTAACAGGCACAAGTACACTAGAAAGGAGGATGAATAGTGTGGTAAAAAAAATATTGCAAATAAAATAGACCATAGAGAAAGTACACCAAACATATAGTGGTTCCCCTCACTTGGGTACTCCACTACCTAAGTCTCCCGACTTAGGATTTTTAACTCGATTCCCTCAACGTGGAGGGAATCAATTTACTAAAAATTGAGGTAAATAATGGGTTAACTCAACCCAATTACAAGATCAAATATAAGTAGAAAATTACAAGTGTAATAAAAAAAGTTAAATAGCTTACAACTTGATTCCTAAGTCTCCAACTAGAATTAGTTTAGAAGATATTTGATATAAAGATCTAGCAAAAAATAGTAAAGCGTAAAAACAATTTTACGAGAAATAGCAGATGCACCAAATGATCTTGTTGCAAAATGAGGATCTTCTTGAAGGAAAGATGCAATAAGCCTATCACCCTTGTAGCTAGAAATGAGAGAAGTATAATCTGGAGTAAGAAGAATTTTGATTCTTGTGTCTTATGCAAATGGGACACAAAAGGTGTTTTTATAGGCCACTAAACACCTCCCCTACGATTACTAGCCATTGAGGGCAAAATGGGAAGATTAAAGATAGGATTAATTGCTAAATAGCCATTCAAATATGGCACAATGATTAGTTGGTGCCGGTACTAAAGTTGTGGTACCGATACTGACTACTCAATTATCCAGCAGCCAGCCCAACAGAGACTAGGTACCATGATCGAATTTTTGCACAATTTGTAAAATTAGGGTTTTAGTCGTTGCAACACACAAAAATTGATTTGCTTTCAAATTTTATAACCTAGATAGTAGAGTATCTAGGGTCGTTCAAGGAGGCAAATTCTTGCAAATATTAATCTCTTACTTGAAAATAGAAATCAACTTTCTTTTTGTATTTTTAAATATATAATTTTTGTTTGGTTTTGAAATAATGGCAAAAATGTGAAGTTGATGGTTGGTAAAAGACTAATCCTATTTTAGCAACAAGGTGGAAAGAATGACCTCTTCCCAAGCTCACCCTAGGAAAGTGAAGGCCTAGGATAATTGAAAAGAGGGTGTGAAAGTGCTAAACCAAAACTAAAGTAAAGAAGAAGGTGCACCAATTTAGAAAAGCAACTTTTATAGAAAATGGATTTTTGTTTTACAACTGTAGAGGAATGCTTTTACTACAAAAAGTAAAACTGAAAAACAAATAAAACAAAAATCCTGGATGATGATGGTGAAGACTAATCCTATTTTAGCCCTTGCTCCAACTGCGGCTACTCCCGTAGTTGAAAAGAGCTCCTCCTTCTCCTTCTCCTTAAATCCAAGGTATGGTCTCCTCCTGGTAAGCCCAGGGGGGGCGTGCCTTAGCTCCTCCAAGATGGATGCTCTCCACCTCAATTCTCTCCTCCAAGGGTGAGCGTGCACCACCCTAGCTTCTCCTCCAATGCCTGGCCGTCCTCCTTGATGTATAGGGCCTCCTCCTCTTGGAGTGATACAAGGAGAAGGGTGGAGAGGAAGAAGGCACCATGGAGGCAACGGGTAGCCTCCTTAATCTTCCTTCCTTCTTCTTCTTGGCTGTGAGTTATAAGTGGGCTTAGGGTAGAGTCAATACTAGTGGAGGATGAAGATTAAGAGGTGGTTAGGAGGGTTTTTAAAGAGGTGAAGATGGGGGGTTGGCGTGGAGATGAGGTGTAAGGTTAGGATGGCTTGATGGAAGGTGGTTAAGGATCCTAGGGTGGAGGGAGGTTGGTGCCACCTTAAGGGATGTGGTGGTGGTGGTTATGGTGGTGGAGAGACACCATAGGTTGGTGCTAACCATGGAGAGGTGCCAAGGTTTTGGTGCCAACTATGGGGTCTTCTAGAAGGTGGGTATGTGGATGGTGGATAAGGGTTGTAGGGGTAGGTGTAGGGTGGAGATTGATGGGTTTTTGGAGGGAAAAAGTTGACGCCAAAAGGAGGTGGTTATGGTGGTTTTGGCACCACCTTCTTGGTGGCTTTTGGTGGTAGAAATGGGGTGAAGAGGTGTGGTTGAGTTGGCGCCAAGTAGGGTAGCCTAGGTGGAGCTTAGGTGGACTTCAAGTAGAGGCTTATGAAGGTAGAGTTAGGGTTAGCAAAGGTGGATGAATGCCCATGGGAGATGAGGTGTAGCTAAGCTAAGCTAGCTTAGCTAGTAGATGAGTAGGGTAGGGAGTAGAAGGAGCTATGGTTTTGAGGGGAGGAGTTGAAGGGGAGTTGTCTGGAGTGCATAGGGGCTGGTGGCTGCTGAAGAGAATAGCAAGGCGCTACTTTAGCGGCTTAGCTTGCTAATTCTTTGCTAGCTGCTAAGCCAAGCTAAAGTAAGCTGGCTTCTGATAAGGTATGCTGAGATGAGCTGGGTCTGATCTTCTTGGGGAGGACCTAGCTAGCTGGAGTAGCCAAGGTAGCTTAGCTCAACTAAGTTAAGCTAAGTGGAGTCCCCGGGAGTTGGACTTGAGTTGGCCTGATCTAGGTGAAGTTATCTTCAGCTGGCTTGAGTTGAGTAGAGCTGGAGGTAGCTGGACCTGAGCTGAGGTGGACTCCAGTCAACTCAGCTGAGCTAGCTATAGCTCCCAATGAATTGATGGGAGTTGAGACGAGGTAGACTCAACTAAGTTGAGCTAGATTTGAGCTGACTTGGGCTAGGGTGAGTTAAGATGATCTATCTTGAGCTACCATTTAGCTGAAATGAGCTAAATGGAGCTATGATGAGCTAGATCTAGTTCAAGTGAGCTGGTATCCAACTATGATGAGTTGGATTAGGCTAAGTTCCAGCTGGTTTGAGCTTCTCCTTCACCAGTTGCCTTCCTGAGTGCTAGGGTTCTGGGGATCTGATAATCTGTTTATCCCCAACACACAAAAACACATTAAAAAGACAATAAAATGTGTGATGCATGCCTAACCTAATTTATGCCTAATGCAGCCCAAAAACCCATTTACAGAGTTAAAATCCTAAGAGCTAGATTTATTTTAATGCATAAGAATGATGATAAACTGGCATTTATCACACCCCCATGCTTATCTTTTGCTAGTCTCTTAGAAAAACTTTAATATTTACCAAACGAAAGTTTGGGGAAATCTAATTTTTTCAACTTTTGAGGAGAAAGAGATTATGGGACGTTAGTTGATCCAAACATAGGAGGTACGGGATTTGTTAAAGATAAACATCAAGATTTATTTTCCGATCCAAAAATTAGACTAATCGGGATCAATATATCCTCCAAAAAATTCACAGATTAACCCTTTGTTAATTTAGATGACTCGAAATTTTTGTATTTAGGATTTTTCTAGCTCTTGAATTTGATTTGCAACTTGCAATAACCTTTAAAATCTTCTATCTGTGCTTGTGAAAAGGTAACATTTATAAGGGCATGTTTCTGATTTAAATTTTTTTTTTCTCCCCCATGCTTAATTTTAGCATAGTCTTACAACAGATGTGTCTGGATCATCATTCCTGTTACCAATCCTCGAGGGGGCTCTAGCGCTAGTACTTCAAGATAGCACTGTCCATGACACCACCCAGGAGCTCACAACCCCAAAACACAATGCAGTGCAAAGGGACACTCCAAGCAAACTCAAGCTCTTGCTTCGACACTACTAGTAGAGCACCATCCAAGACACTTGAGCTGCAAAAATGCACTTTAATGCTCCATCTAAAGATATGAAATGTAGATATAGAGTAGGACCGAGGCGGTAACATGTTGACATCACATCCTCAAAGGAGGCATTTTCCTCCTTCTTAGCAGTGGGAACTCAAACCAATGATCTACTTTAGACTTTTACTAAGGCCAAACTAGGAAGTTTCTCTAATTTTTAGTTGTTTTTTGGTGTTGGCTTGTGTGTAAATTTTGACACAAGAAATTTTTCACGAGAAGCAAGTTTTGGATCATAAACTAAGCCAGATACTTTCCATGTTACAAAAGGGATCAAGTCACCTGAACTATCATGAGTTCAGGTGAAACTTTAGAGAAGGATATTTGATTTAGTCTAAAGGTAGACCCTAAAATTCTAATAATTATTTGTATCTTTATCCCTAGTTTGTTAAAGATAAAATCCCACTGTACCGCAAAGTGAGTTTTCAATCTTAGTCCCAATTTCAAAATTTTCCTCAAAAAGTTTTCAACATTTTTTATTTTTTTGGATATGCAAGAAGAAAATAAAATAAGAAAATTACATGTTTTTAGGTTTTAAAAATCCTAATTTGATCGTCAAAATTTAAAGACACCCCCCCTTCTTAAGATGTTGCATGTCCTCATGCTATGGGAAGGAGAAAAGATTACCTTGGTGAAGGTGGTCAAAAACAAGATGATCAAAGCCACTAAAAGAAATAGAAAAAGGAAATGGAAAAAAAAAAATAATGGGTTACCTCCCATCCAGTACTATCTTTTACGCCGTTTAGCCGGGTGTGATGTGCATCAGTGATCACCAGTGGTTAGGTCAGTTAAATCGAATGATTCTAAAGGAAGATTCGAGGTATGGTCTAAATAGGGCTTTAAACGTTGGCCATTGACTTGAAAATTAGTATTAGTTTTTGGATTGAAAAGGTCAACAGTGCTGTAAGGATATGTTTTGAGAACAATAAATGGGCCGGTCCATTTGGATTTTAGTTTGCCAAGAAAAATATGTAATCTTGCATCAAAAAGCCAAATGCATTGATTTACATCGAAATGTTTCTGAACAATGTATTTATCATGAAATTTCTTTGTTCAGTCTTTATAAATCCTTGCATTTTCAAAAGAAAAATTACGTAATTCTTCTAATTCAGTCAATTGTAATTTCCTGTGAATGCTGGCATCAAATAAATCCATATTTAATTACTTTATTATCCAAAAAGCCTTATGTTCAAGTTCTATCGGGAGATGACATGTCTTCCCAAAAATTAGACAGAAGGGAGACATGCCAAGTGGGGTTTTAAAATTAGTACAGTAGGCTCATAAAGCATTGTCCAATTTGCTAGACCAGTTTTTACGATCGAGCCAAACAATCTTTTGTGAAATAGTTTTTATTTCCCGATTAGAAACTTCTGCTTGGCCATTTGTTTGAGGGTGGTAAGGAGTGGAAATTTTGTGATTAACCCCATATTTAGAAAGAAGGTGACGGAATTGTGAGTGAGTGAAGTGTGATCCTCCGTCACTGATAATGGGTTAGGAATGCCGAATCTCGAGAAAATATTTTTCTTTATGAATTCGACAACCACACGGTGATCATTAGTGTGGATGGGTATTGCCTCAATCCATTTAGATACGTAGTCAACTATGACTAGTATATACAAATACCTACCAGAGTTGATGAACGGTCCCATGAAGTTGATGCCCCATACATCCAAAATTTCAACCTCTAAAATTGAATTAAGGGGCATCATATCCTTCCGAGTCATGTTGCCGATGCTCTAGCAACGCACACAAAATTGAACAAAAGAATGACCATCTTTGTGCAAGATGGGCCAAAAGAATCAAGAATTGAGTATCTTAGCTGTAGTTTTCTTGCTCGAAAAATGTCTACCATAGGGCATTTGAGTGATAATGTGTCAAAATATCATAGATTTCTGATTCAGGGACACATCGTTGAATGACTTGATCGGCACAAATGCAGAAAAGGTCGGGCTCCTCCCAGAAATAGTATTTAATATCAGCAAAGAAATTATCCCTTTTGGTTTTTGGCCGATCAGAGGGGATTCATTCTATTGCTAGATAGTTTGCAATGGGTGCAAACCAAGGGAGAGTATTGGTAGCTAAGATGCTTTCATCAGGGAATTGATTAGGGGGAGTCAACATGTCATTCGTCATAAGACGAGAGAGGTGGTCAGCCACTACATTTTGCAATCCCACCTTATCCTTGATTTCCAAGTCAAATTCCTAGAGCAGTAGAATCCAACGAATAAGATGAGGTTTCGCATCTTTTTTGGTCAGCAAATATTTAAGTGCCGAGTGGTCGGTACATACGGTGACATGTGACCCCAAGAGATAAGATCAAAATTTTTCTAGGGAAAAGACAATGGCAACAAGTTCTTTCTCAGTAACCGTGTAATTCTGTTGTGCATCATCAAGGGTTTTGCTAGCATAATAGGTCATAATGGGTTTCTTGTTGACTCTTTTCCCTAGAATGGCCCCCACAGCAAAATCAGAGGCATCGGTCGTGAGTTCAAAGGGATAATTCCAATTCAGTCCCTGTAAAATTGGTGCCTTTGTAACATCCTTCTTCAAGCTTAGAAAACTCTCCATGCATTGGGCATTGAAATCAAATGGCTGGTCTTTGGTAAGTAATTGACTTAAGGTCCTAGAAATTTTGGAAAAAATTTTGATGAAACGACGGTGGAAACCCACATGCCCTAAAAAAGAGCAGATCTATTTTACTGTAGTGGGCGATGGGATCTTAGAGATGGCATCAATTTTTGCTTGATTTATCGCAATTCCTTTTTTGGAAATAACATGGCCTAGGACAATACCTTCCTGGACTATGAAATGACTTTTTTCCCAGCAGAGGACGAGATTAACTTCTATGCATTTTTGGAGGGTTCTTTCAAGATTTCGGAGACAAAGGTCACAAGAATCTTTGAAAACAAAGAAGTCATCCGTGAAGACTTCCAGACATTCACCTACCAGGTTTGAAAAAACTACAAGCATACACCGTTGAAAAGTCGTAGGTGCGTTGCAAAGACCAAAGGGTATTCTTCAGAAAGCAAAGGTTCTGAAGGGGCAGGTGAATGTAGTTTTGTCTTGGTCCTCAGGATGGACTGCTACTTGATTATAGTCAGAATAACCATCAAGAAAATAATAGTATTCGCATATGGCTAACCGCTCCAGGATTTGATCAATAAAAGGAAGTGCAAAATGGTCCTTCTTGGTGGTGGTGTTCAATTTTCTGTAATTGATGCACATGCTCCAAGAAGAAGTGGTCCTAGTGGCTATAGTTTCCTCATGTTCATTTGTGACAACTGTTAGTCCAGCCTTCTTAGGAATGACTTGAGTAGGACTAACCCAGGAGATGTCAAAAATGGGTAGATGATATCAACATCAAGCCACTTTATGATCTCTTTTTTTACCACCTCCTGCATAGTAGGGTTTAGGTGCCTTTGTGGTTGGCGAGAGGGGTGAGAATTATCCTCTAGATAGATGCGATGGGTGCAATAAGACGGATGAATACCCTTAATGTCAGAAAGGGTCCAGCCAATAGCTTTTCTATTTTTGCTTAAAACATGGAGAAGTTTTTCTTCTTGTGGCCCAGTAAGTCCAGAGTTGATGATCAGGGGCATGGTCTGATTCGGACCCAGGAAAACATATTTAAGGGAATCAAGCAAAGGTTTAAACTCCAGTTGAGGGCCTGGCTCCGAAAGAATTTCTGCTTTAGAAGTTAGAGGTGAAGTGAGAGTGAAGGGGTTAGCTGGAGTTTAGCTGAAGAATGTATGGTTAGGGTGGGATGAATTGGATTGTTCAAGAACTGTGTTAATGGAGAAATAAGAACCCATGTGTGAAATCTACATTGTTTCCCCCACTATATTTTCAATTTCTGAATCCATGTCATCAAAGAAATCAGGTTCTTGGAATTGCCTAGAAGCTTGGAAAATATCTAGGGTAACAGATTCACCGCCACACATGATCTTCATCTTGCCAGAATCACAATCAATATTGGCATGGGTGGTGGCTAAGAATGGTCTTCCAAGAATTATAGGGGCAAACTTTAAAGCTTTCGGTACCTCTATATCCAGGACTAAAATGTCTATAGCAAATAGACAATTTTTGACCTAGAAAAGGACATCCTCAACAATTACCCTTGGTTTGATTGTAGATCAGTCTGCTAATTGAAGAATAACCTCAACAGGCTTTAATTCTCCGATCTTAAATTCCTCAAAAATGACTGTGGGGATAAGATTAATCGAGGCACCAAGATCCAGTAAGGCACGATCAAAATAGGTGTTGTTAATGACCACTTGAATCAGGGGTACTGACATGCACGAGACGCGTTGGTTTAATTATGTCGTTATAGCATGCATTTGCGACGTCGATTTTAATTAAAGATGTAGGTTAAGTGAGTCCAAGTGTCGAACATGAGGAGGCGTAAAATCGAATTACTTTGTTGCTTTTAGTTGTCACAGGAAATTTGGTTCGCTTGCTAGAAAATGGGAAAGAGAGAGAGAGAGGGTAGGGTTAGTGATTTGAGATGATAGCATGGTGATTACTTAAATAGACATGAAACATGACATGATGAAATATATTGTGCAAATAAATTTGTTCTGCAACTAAAATGATAGAGGAAAGCTTAAAACAATGTAAACATTAAACTAAGGTAGAGGAATGTGAAAGGGAGAGGCGCGGCGGCTACGGTGGTGGAAGGGGCTTCCATCGGTAGCTCAGCAACTCCGACGAGTGTGAGGTATGCTTGGTGGAGCTAGGAAGGAGTTAGTAGGGTGGAAGGTGAGTGTGTATTCAATGGTTCTCAATGGGGTAGTTGAAGGGGTTTATATAGGGGAAAGGGGTTTCCAAACTAAGTAAGGGTTTAAGCAGCATCCGGGACGTCGCTAAACCCATGCCAGAAATGTCGGTAAAGGCCTCTGGCTGCCGATCCGACGACGCATTAGTGCTTCTTCTTCAGCTGCACCCACGATCCGTGTGCCTTCGCTGTGAGCCGTCCGATCAAAGATCGAACGGTTAAGATTTCACCTGTGACGCAGGTTCATATCGCACTTGCGGAGCACGCGCCTCACGCATTATCACGTGCATGCCCATCGAGTGCTTGAGGGCACGCTGCGTTGCATTCGTCTGAGCTGCACATCTCTGATTGGATGGCCTGATTCTCCCGTAGTGCGTGCTGCAGTGCGATTTGAGGCACAGGTGCAATTCGAATGCTCACCCGTCATCGCCAGAGTGGGGCACTCCAGCTGCGCTACCTTCGCATTTGGTCGTGTAGACGAGATCAGGCGTGGCACGTAGTGACAGTTGGATGGTGATTCAATGGTTAGATCTTCTTGCTGAGCGGCTTGGGCACGGTGGAGCAGTGCGGGCGATCGTGAGCTTTCAGCCGTCCAATCCTTGGATCGAACGAGCTAAAGTGATGCTTTGTGAGGTTGCGCAGGTGAAGGGTGCAGTAAATGCGGTGACATGGCCGCTTGTGGGCCGTTGCTCTGATGATTGGTCATTTAATTCCTCAACATAGTTAATTAAGTTAATTAGACATAATTAATCGCATGAGAAAGTAACTTAGGTTAACTTAAATTAATGTCAATTGTGTAGTATAAGGTCAAGTTAACCTAACATTTTAGATTTCTAATTCCTTTTTAACTAGCTGAGTCCAGGTCGTTCACTAGGAGTAATAACTTATCTTAATTCACCATTAATCCTTAGAAATAAATTACTAATTCCTTAATTAATCAAATTATAATTAAATTATTTTAAGTGCATGAATCATGCATAAAAGATATTCAATTAAAAGCATGCAACATTCCATAAGAAAAAACATATTTATGTTGAACGCGTCTTGATCATGTTTTAACAATTAGTTACGTCATAGTATAGGTGATCAAGCGTTGTCAACAAATAAAAGTTTATTACTCGAAA
Source organism: Thalassia testudinum (assembly GCA_037157565.1). Lineage (NCBI taxonomy): Eukaryota > Viridiplantae > Streptophyta > Magnoliopsida > Alismatales > Hydrocharitaceae > Thalassia > Thalassia testudinum. The sequence goes on along the minus strand of JAZHRO010000049.1, from coordinate 11,576,122 downwards.
ACCTAAGTATCCGAGGTCGAACACAGGGAGCAATTGGAATTTATTACTAATCTCAAGAATGTAATTGAACACGTAATTCAAAATATATAAATGCATGAGTTTGAAAATTAATTGTGGCAAAAAGAATAATTTTGGATGTCTGATCATGGGATCAGACAACTTAAAAGATGTTTTCACCTCTCTTGTTCTTCTTCTTCTAATTTTCTCCCTTTCTTCTTCTTTATGCTTCTTCTTTCTTCTCTACAGTTTCTTTCTTCTTATTTTTCTTCTGCAGGTCTTCTTCTGTTTGGCTCTGCTTTCTCTTCTTCTTCTTCCTTGGTTCTGTTTCCCTTGCCTTCAGCTTCTCTTCTTCTTCTGCTTGGCTTGACCTTTTCTTTATTTTTTCTTTCTTCTTCAGTTTCTCTTCTCTTTTTCCTTCGCCTCTTCCTTTTGCCTTGCCTTTCTCTTTTTCCTCTACAAAGGCTTCCTTCTTCTTTTCCTTTTCTAGTAGCAACTAAGTGTCAGCTTCGCTTCTTCCATCTGCCTTCCCTGCACAAACAACAAAGGAACAAAACCTATCCCTCTACCCACACCCACGTCTCTCTCTATATATATATCACTCTTTAGCACGCTCTACCAGAGCCAGGTAAACGGGTCGGGTCGCGCGCCCAGGTCCAGGTGCACTGGCATGAGGGTGGTGCGTGAGGAGTGCTCAGGATGGTGTCGGGTCGGGTTGCCAGATCCGTGTGGTGAACTCACGGACGAGGTGGTGAGAATAGGTGAGGGACCTCACCCCATGTGCTTTCGAAGGAAATCGGCTCATATCACAAAAACAATATAAATCACTCCAGCGCTTCACAGCTTACCGAGGTTGGACTATTATTCCACCTCTCTTTCACGCGTGCCCGCAGGAGTCCATTCTCCAATTGCCACAACTGCAGGCTTTGCAGCGTCACTTGCTGGGACAGATGTCTTCGCGATGCCTCCCCGAGTTAGCTGGACCTGGAGCCCTGAAGCATTGCAGCTTGGAGCAAGTAAGAAGCTTCCTCGAGTCACCACTAATGGCGGCCGGGGCGTGAAACCTGCCTGACAAAAAAAGAGCCTTGCTGCTTAATCAAACCACAAGAGCACCTTCGCCGTGTCATGGCGAAGGTGAGGCGGTAGGTGGCAGGCCGCGGGGTGGCCTAGGCATGGGTGCCTAGGTTGCCCTGTGGCCGAACGGATGGGTTTGGTCGGGGGGTAGTTGTGGAGGCGTAGAGGGTCTATGGATAGGTGGATGATGTTCAGTGAGGTGAGGCAGAGGTTATGCGGTGGTTTCCGAGACATGTGGGGTTGCGGAGTGATGGGCGCATCTCGCCGAAGGGTGGCCGGAGATGAAGAAGATGGTGGTGAACAGTGGCGATCGAGGGGCATTTGGTGAAATAAAAAGAGGGAAATGAAAGAGGGGATAGAGAAGAAAAGTTCTAACCTAACTAAGGGACGAAGGGGGTGAGAAGGTGGCCGGTAGTACCTGCTATCGCCAGAGAAGAAAGCATCCAGTGGAGGAAGACGGCGGCGACGACGGGGCTAGGGCAGCTCGCGCGGGTGTTGCGCGACACGGAGGAGGATGAGGAGTACGGCTCTGCCACTGGTTTTGTGGCAGAGCGACGAGGAAGAGGAGGGGGCTCGCTGGAGCTCGCTGGACCCCTTGGCCGGAGGAGAAGAAGAGGAAGTTGAGGTGGAATTTCGGCCAAGTCGAGTTGAGCAGGTGCGGTCGGAGATGAGGGTTAATTTATAGGCATAGGCAGGGACTCTTGTGCTTGGAAGGCAAGCTTCCAAGGGCTGGAATCCTTGCCGGAGATGGAAACAGTTAGGTACCCAAATCTCTCGTGCATTCGCATGAGAGATTGGGTGCAAATCAGGGATCATGATTGAGTTCAGATGGAAGGGCATTCCTCAGAGAATCTCCCTTCCAAATCTGGGAGGAGATCTCTGAGGAATCAAAGAGTATTCCCTCTCTAACGATTGCCGGAGTAGGATCACTCCCCAATAATGGTGGAGGGACCTGCTTGTAAGAGTGGCGAGGAAGCTAGGGGGTTTATGTAATGATTTTCAAAAGATAAGGGTCAAAATGTAATTGGATGTACTAATTTGCAAAGTAGGTCAAGATGACCTCTCCTTAGGTCCAAATTTTGGTAAAAACCTAATTTTGACCTAAGGAATCCAATGGTAAAGTTGTATTTTAGGTTTGACCACGTTTGACTAGACATTTTGCATAAAAACCCAAATTAGGTCAATTGATGAGCTAGGACCCCAATCTAGGTCAAACTAGGTTCCAAAGGCCAAATTAAATGTTATAAACCCTAGGGTATATTTTTCCATGAATTTTAGAGGGTTTAATTGATTTTTATCCTAACCGGAACCTTGTTGAATTAAGCAGGTCTGTTTTAGGGTTACCAGATGTCATTTAATTCCTGGATTACACATGAACCCATTTCTGACTGAACCAACCCACTTTTTATCTTATTCAAATCATTTGACCTATGTTTTATATTTGAGAAATCCCATTTATTCACTGCAATGGTAAAATTACAGTTTTAACCTTTATTTCATGTTTTCTTCTCAGAACACTTATTCCTTCAATTAAGCCCTTCTCTAGGTTATGTAGGAGATTTTATTCTTTCTTAGGTCAGAATGAGCTAGTTATGGCTCATGATGAGGCTCTCATCATACCCCCATTCCTAGCTTTTGCTAGTCCCCTTAGCAAAATTTCAAGGTTTTAACTTCTGTTCTAGACCCTGAGTCTGTCATCAGTTATGATAAGTGCTTTTCTTCTTCTTTTGTGGTTAGGTTAGAATGCCGACAATAGGCCTAGAGGTACTCAAGTATCAACCAAAATCCGGACCTGACCCACTTTAGCCTTAGTCTTCTGCAAAGGTTTTTAAGGCCCGCAGAAACTAACCTAGGGTTTGTTGGACTCCGCGGTTAAAGCACCCGTGCTTGAGACATTTTCAGCCTAGGTTCAGTTTGCAGTGCGTTTTTGTAAGAGAGAGACAAAAGATTTATTTGTTTGGAGAGTTTTCCCTCTCTTTTCTTTTTATTTCTAGCTTCAGATTGGCTTCTCAACACAGTCTGTATCGGATTCCTTGTCCCCATCATCAATCCTTAAGGGTCCGTGGCAATCTATGCTTCGAGATAGCACCGCCCATGGCAACCCCCAGAACCCTGGTTTTCCAGATTTCTAGATAATCCCACCCATGGTGTTCTGTGGCCGAATTCAGACCCTGGCGATCGACATTTCGTAATAATGCCACCCATGGTATCTGAACCAGCAGAGTGCTTACATGCCCCCAGTAGGATATTTAAATATCCTAAGAGACAAGCACCGAGGAGACGATATGTTGTTACGCATCTTCGAGCGGAATTTCCCACCTCTTCGCACCGAGAACTCGTCCAAATAAACTTGTGTTGATCGACCGCTCCTAATCTAGGTGGCTTTTTCAGAACATTGAAATGCTTTTTGCGTGATTTTGATAGTTATGCGCACTGAACTAGACTGTGTGTGAATTGGGGTGCTTAGGTTACCGAATCCCGCAAACTGAAGGTCAGTTAATGAGGTCGAATACTTCCTAAGCCTTAGACCTAATACTTAAGCTTTGCATTTTCCCCAACCTCTTGAAGATTATCCAGATCTTAACGGATATGTGAATTTTTAAGCCTAAGAGTCTAGCCCAAAAGGCCTAAGATCATCGTTCCTGCTAATCTCTTTTTATGTCTCCTTAGCACTTTTCTTTTATTTTCTCTTTTCTCGATCTGGTCTAGAACTTCAGTTAATTCCTTAATCTCTTATTAATGACTATCTCTTTTTCTTTTTCATTTTGTGCTCCTTTTTGTCATTTTTTTCTCTTTTCCTCCTCCTTATGATTATGTGGCTCACAAAATTTCCTCCCTTCTCCATTTTTTTGTTCTTTTTCATAATTTTTCAATTTTTTAGTGTTTTTGACATATGTGAATTTTTTGTGAGAATCCTTCTGACTTTTTCTTGGTTCTGTATGTATGCACTTTACCACCCCCCCATGCCTAAGTTTTGCAATGTCCTCATTGTAAACGGAGGGTGTGAAATAGTGTTGAGATTAGGGACTTAGAACAGGATACATCGGGTGGGTGAATAGTTCAGAAATGACTGATGCGAACAAGTTCAAGCTCTGGTACGTGTACCAGAGGTGGGATCAACTGTCTAAGGCTGAACTCAAAGTGCAATGAACGTGGAATATAGACGGATAATCAGACGGATCTCTATTTTTGGATGACAGGTTGCCTCCTGTTAAGCGCTAAATTTAATGCCTTCAATCGAGCAGAAAATGGGGTGGAGAGGGAGTGGTCAAATCAGCAGAATTTTGAAAAACAAGCACCTTAATTAAGAGCCTGGTTGGTCCAACCAGGTGCTTGTTAAGATCAGTGGGCTGATGATGCAACCCAAACCCAATTAGTCTAGTGGGTTAATAGATGTAGATCAACAGATGCGGAACCCACCATATGCAATGTGGCTCGAATGGATATGGAAGTGAAAACTCGGGTTTAGGCTAAGTCGAATCAGCCTGGTCAGAGTAGGGTTCCGAAAAATAATCAGTGCATGGTGTGGAAACCCTACAAGGGTGATCAGAGAATGATGGATCATGTTTCTCAATCTGATTGATGCTCGATACCCGGTATAGATGTGGAGTTGAATCATCTGCAAACGGCTCAGTGAGAGGTGAATCGGAATAGAAATTGAGTCCGATTGCTGGTCGGGGTAGAGAATGAGTTTTGATTGGTTCTGTATATGTGCCGCAGGTGGCTTCAAAATTAGAGTTAGAGAATGAGTTATGTAAGCTGAGATCATAGATTGGCTTGCTATAATCAGGAAGCATATTTTCTCCGATGTTATGGTCAGATTCGAAATCATCAGAGTGTTTGCAAAAATCAAAATCTGAATGAGATTCAAGATCATGAGTTCCACCATAGAATAAATCATATGCTGTAAATTCAGCAGCCTGACTGGGGTCTAACCTAGATGTCAATTCTAAGCTTAAAAGGTTGTCCTTATCTGGTAGAGGCTCAGGTTCTAAGCTGGTAGGATAGACCCAATTGAAACCCCACTCATCCAACTCCTCAATTTCTGTATCATAAATTGGCATGACTTCCGAAAAATTGATTAGTTCCTCTGAGGATGTTGACGAGGGATATTCATCAAATAGAGGCCCAAAATCATATTCTTTATTGAAAAATTGATCTTCCTCATATGGGGCCTCGAAATCTTCCCAATAGGTTTCAGATCTAGATTCTGGGTTTAGGATGTGGGTTGAATTACTAGAATCTAGGTCCGAATAACCTTCGAGGGTCACCTTATCAGAATAAGGGGCGGAATTTACACCCTCGAGAGGTTCAGTTCTACTCTCATTATTGCAGGAGTTTTGGGATTCTAAGCCTGATGATTCATAGTCTAGAGTGGGCTCAACGTTATGTTTTCCTGCATTTGGAGCTTCCCACCCTTCTTCAATATCAAACTCATTGTACTCCATCTGGGTTGGGAATCCACAACCATTTTATGCCTTAAACCCGAGATCAAATTGATCCTCGATGTTGTCCCAAGATGGTTCATCCTCTATTTGTGGTATATACGGGTACTTTTGGTCGATGATATATTTTACTAATCTCATTATCTCTTCTCGTTTTTCAAGATCATCTTGGTGTTGCTTCCAAAGTTGAGGATTTGTCATACATTGAAGGTATTCAAGATTGTGTAGTTTTCCTATCTCCATGTACCCTGTGATGAGCAAGTCACGGGTTGATCCTTTTGTGGCTTCTGCTAATAGTACTTGGGCACAAGTTATGATAAAGGTTGTGGTTGTTGGGACATCAACCTGAATGTTTTCTACTGGAGTTGAGGTTTTGTCTTCTTTGTCATAAAATTTCAGGGCATCCTCAATCATCCCGTCTTTCATGGATTTTCGATATTCAGGTCTCTTGAATGGTAGTCCTAAGTGGTGTGGCTGCATATTTAGATCAGGTGGTGGAATCAAGATGTAGAATCAGAGTTTGAATCAAGATGTAGAATCAAGTTATGAAGCGATTAGATCTGAATAACGAGTCCCACGAAAATGTATGTGTGTGCTCTACAGAGAAAAGATGAGGGACTGGAGATGTTTTTGACCCAATCAAGACACCCAAAGACGTTTGGATGACTATGGAGGTTTGGGGCGGATGATACCCCTAGATTAGAAGATCGTCCACCTGAGAAATACTTGGGCAGCCAAAGAGGGAGAGTCCCGCAAAAACCCCTACACGGTAGAGCGTCCCTATGGGTTACAGGGTTTCCCCCACCCAACCTCTCTTGTCACTGAGATTCCAGGTAGACCAGAATGGGGACCTTGACCTCTTAAGTCTACCACTTTTATTTCAAAGGTGCTTTTAGGGTTCTCACTTGAACTTTAGATGTTTTGATGTTGTGACCTAATTTGGAGGTTGGTTGACCCAATGGGTCAACTTTACTTGACCTATCCTATAGATGGCAGAATGATTCTAGGCTTGGGACCTAGAGATCACCCTGATTTGACTCCCCGTTTATTAGGTCCAAGATTTTAAGATTCAAGTGATTTTAGAGCTCAATTTTTAGGGTTTATCTTGTTTAGATCTCTTCAATCAAGGGCTTGGGTAGCACACTGATGTGGGAGGGTTCATGTCCTTTTATACAGGCATGTGTGAACTAGCACTCCAAGATCCTACTGTAGAAACCCTAATTTGGTTCTATTTCCAATCCTCTTTTTCACAAAAGTTCGCTTTGGACTTAAAAGCAAGAAATGTGTTGTCCGCGGAGATTAAGCGTGATTTCTATTAGGCACAGGAATTTTGTAGGATATGATCTAAGAAATCGCTTCCACTTCAATAAGTTTTGAACAATTTTCGCAAAATCAGGAAATGTTTGCCTTAAAGATGGTGATTACTATAGAAAGAAGGTAATTGATTCCTAAATTAATTTCTTCCTTTTGTCTTTCAAGAATTAAGGGATGGTTTAAGGAAGAAAAGAAATTACCTGCCCTGGAGTAGTTGACTTGCGGGAGGGATCTTCTCGTGAAATACCTAGCAAGATCACAACAAAGTAGAATAGGGCAAGTTAGTGTTCAATATGATAAAAAAAGAATGTAGAGACTAGTGATAAATTGCACGTTGCTCCCCGGCAACGGTGCCAAAATATTGAACGCGTCTTGATCGTGTTTTAACAATTAGTTACGTCGTAGTATAGGTGATCAAGCGTTGTCAACAAATAAAAGTTTATTACTCGAAAACCTAAGTATCCGAGGTCGAACACAGGGAGCAATTGGAATTTATTACTAATCTCAAGAATGTAATTGAACACGTAATTCAAAATATATAAATGCATGAGTTTGAAAATTAATTGTGGCAAAAAGAATAATTTTGGACGTCTGATCATGGGATCAGAAATCTTAAAAGATGTTTTCTCCTCTCTTGTTCTTCTTCTTCTGATTTTCTCCCTTTCTTCTTCTTTATGCTTCTTCTTTCTTCTCTGCAGTTTCTTTCTTCTTATTTTTCTTCTGCAGGTCTTCTTCTGTTTGGCTCTGCTTTCTCTTATTCTTCCTTGGTTCTATTTCCCTTGCGTTCAGCTTCTCTTCTTCTACTTGGCTTGCCCTTTTCTTTATTTCTTCTTTCTTCTTCAGTTTCTCTTCTCTTTTTCCTTCGCCTCTTCCTTTTGCCTTGCCTTTCTCTTTTTCCTCTACGAAGGCTTCCTTCTTCTTTTCCTTTTCTAGTAGCAATTAAGTGTCAGCTTCGCTTCTTCCATCTGCCTTCCCTGCACAAACCACAAAGGAGCAAAACCTATCCCTCTACCCACACCTGCGTCTCTCTCTCTATATATATCACTCTTTAGCACGCTCTACCAGAGCCAGGTAAACGGGTCGGGTTGCGTGCCTGGGTCCAGGTGCACCAGCATGAGGGTGGTGCGCGAGGAGTGCTCAGGATGGTGTCGGGTCGGGTCGCCAAATCTGTGTGGTGAACTCACGGACGAGGCGGTGAGAATAGGTGAGGGACCTCACCCCATGTGCTTTCAGAGGAAATCGGCTCATATCACAAAAACAATATAAATCACTCCAGCGCTTCACAGCTTACCGAGGTGGGACTATTGTTCCACCTCTCTTCCGCGCGTGCCCGCAAGAGTCCATTCTCCAATTGCCACAACTACAGGCTTTGCGGCGTCACTTGCTGGGACAGATGTCTTCGCGATGCCTCCCCGAGTTAGCTGGGCCTAGAGCCCTAAAGCATTGCAGCCTGGAGCAAGCAAGAAGCTTCCTCGAGTCACCGCTAATGGCAGCCGGGGCGTGAAACCTACCTGACACAAAAAGAGCCTTGCAGCTTAATCAAACCACAGGAGCACCTTCGCCATGTCACGGCGAAGGTGAGGCGGTAGGTGGCAGGCCGCAGGGTGGCCTAGGCATGCGTGCTTAGGTCACCCTGTGGCCGAACGGATGGGTTTGGTCGGGGGGTAGTTGTGGAGGCGTAGAGGGTCTATGGACAGGTGGATGATGTTCAGTGAGGTGAGGCGGAGCTTATGCGGTGGTTGCCGAGACGTGTGGGGCTGCGGAGTGATGGGAGCATCTCACCAGAGGGTGGCTGGAGATGAAGAAGATGGTGGTGAACAGCGGCGGTCGAGGGGCATTTGGTGAAATAAAATGAGGGAAATGAAACAGGGGATAGAGAAGAAAAGTTCTAGCCTAACTAAGGGACGAAGGGGGTGAGAAGGCAGCCAGCAGTACCTGCTGTCACCGAAGAAGAAAGTGTCTAGTGGAGGAAGACGACGGCGACGACGGGGCTAGGGCAGCTCGCACGGGTGTTGCGAGACGGGGAGGAGGATGAGGAGTACGGCTCTACCACTGGTTTTGTGGCAGAGCGATGAGGAAGAGGAGGGGGGCTCGCTAGAGCTCACTGGACCCCTTGGCCGGAGGAGAAGAAGAGGAATTTGAGGTGGAATTCCAGCCAAGTCGAGCTGAGGAGGTGCGGTCGGAGATGAGGGTTAATTTATAGGCACAGGCAGGGACTCCTGTGCTTGGAAGGCAAGCTTCCAAGCGCGGGAATCCTCGCCGAAGATGGAAACAGTTAAGTACGCAAATCTCTCGTGCGTTCGCACGAGAGATTGGGTGCAAATCAGGGATCATGATTGAGTTCAGATGGAAGGGCATTCCTCAGAGAATCTCCCTTCCAAATCTGGGAGATCTCTGAGGAATCAGAGAGTATTCCCTCTCTAATCCTTGCCGGAGTAGGATCTCTCCCCAATAATGGCGGAGGGACCTGATTGTAAGAGTGGTGAGGATGCTAGGGGGCTTTATGTAATGATTTTCAAAAGATAAGGGTCAAAATGTAATTGGATGTACTAATTCGCAAAGTAGGTCAAGATGACCTCCCCTTAGGTCCAAATTTTGGTACAAACCTAATTTGGACCTAAGGAATCCAATGGTGAAGTTGGATTTTAGGTTTGACCATGTTTGACTAGACATTTTGCATAAAAACCCAAATTAGGTCAATTAATGAGCTAGGACCCCAATCTAGGTCAAACTAGGTTCCAAAGGCCAAATTGAATGTTATAAACCCTCGGGGATATTTTTCCATGAATTTTAGAGGGTTTACTTGATTTTTATCCTGATCGGAACCTTGTTGAATTAAGCGGGTCTGTTTTAGGGTTAACAGATGTCATTTAATTCCTGGATTGCACATGAACCCATTTCTGACTGAACCAACCCACTTTTTATGTTATTCAGACCATTTGACCTATGTTTTGTCTCTAGGAAATCCCGTTTATGCACTGGAATGGTAAAATTGCAGTTTTAACTTTTATTTCAGGTTTTCTTCTCAGAACACTTATTCCTTCAGTTAAGCCCTTCTCTAGGTTATGTAGGAGCTTTTATTTTCTTCCTTAGGTCAAAATGAGCTAGTTATGGCTCGTGATGAGGCTCTCATCAATTTACACATAGAATCTCTCATTAAGAATCAAGTAAACATGTTTATCACACCCATTACAACTAATTACAAAAGATTTATGGTCAAATGAAGTTATACAAATGTATACAAATGCCTTTTACATTAATTAAACTCAAGAAGATAAATTAGACATCTAATAAGAAGAGTGGACGTCTTAAAAGTAAAATATTAGAAGTCTGATTACAAGAAGAGATGTCTGATTTTCTCTTAATTTTCACACTTTTCATCTTTAATCTTCAGCCCCCAATTCTTCTTCTCTTCCTTCTATTCTGTCGTCTCTCTCTCATTCTATTTTTTTACTTCTTTGATTTTCTTAAGTTTCTCTTCTCTTTTACTTCTCTTTACTTCTCCTGTCTTCCTTTCTCTTTTAGTTCTCGAACTGTGCACACATTAGACCATACTTAACCATTTTTAACCCATTTAAACCCTTCACTGCAAGAATATGATTTTTGATTGGGAGCTCAAACCTTCTTAGGGTGAGACCAGACCCTACTAGGTCCGAGCCTAATTTATTTTAGATGGTTTATTTCCAGTTCAGATACATGCACAGTGTCCAGCCTCCCAGGCCCACATACGCCCGCTCACGGGCTCACGCACACAAGCCAGTTTCTCTTTGCGCCCAGAGCTGATGACCGAAATGTTGTCGGCACTTTTTCATAAAATACCGGTGTGGCGCTTCACTAATTCTTGATGTGGGACTATTTAAGTCCCCTCCAAGCCTAACTTCAACTAATGATTCCTAGCAACACAGAGCTCCAAATCGAGCAATCAAGGGCTCGTTGGAAAGCTCTATAAATGCTCTACAAGATTATAGAATCAATTTAATGCTCAGAATAGACCTTTCCCTTTGATTTGAAGGACGAAGATCGAAGGTTCTTACAGCCATAATGTCCTGCAGAGGTGAAACTCAGGTCTTTTGACATGCACAAGTGCGTTTGACCTCCAGATGAGGTTCTAGCTAGGTTCAAGAGATGTTTCTGCTTCTAATGGATTAAGAATGAGGCTCAAAGAGCTTCAGAGAGAGTGAAGAACTTCTGAGCTTCCTTCAGGAGCTTCAGAGCTCAAGTTTGAGATCTGAACAGAGAGCCAATGACCTGTCGAAACAGACTTAACAATCTTATAGGTTATTACAACACTGATCAGGAGTTTTGCACTTGAAATTCGCCAAAAACCTGAGGAACAAAACTTTGGATTCTAAAGAACCCAAACAAATAGTAAGTTGAATCTCATTAATTCCTTAATTAAACTTGTTCAAATCAATTCTGTAACACTCTATAACTTCAAAAAAGCATCAAAACCCCTTTAATTCACAAGATTAAACACTTAAAACTGATATCAGACCTGAAGTTGACCAATAAAGCCTGATAGTTGACTTTCCAAGTTTGGCTCTATCAAATCAAATTAACACACCAGGTCGACTCTATTTTGCCTCAGGAATTGATCCGTGAACTCAAAACCTAGTTTTGATCAGATTAGCTAAGGTTTCAGACCTTATCACCTAAACGCTAAGGTGAGTTTGTTCGACAGAACAGACCAAAGACTCTCAAAAGAATCAAAGACTACAGGTGAAGTATACAGGCTTTGCTCTTGCTTCTAGACCTCAATTCACGACCTAAAACTTATCGGAAAGGATCATCCAACTCTACCGTAGTTGGAGAAGATGAAGGCCTAAACTGAGCTTTAGATGATAAGACAACAAATTAAACATCAATTCTTGATTCTTAGGTCTCAATTAGGCATTTTGGAGCTTTACAAAATCTATCGGGGCTTGAAATGCAACTTTAACTTGCCAGAGCTTGCCGGAGCTCTGGTGAGTTAAGAAATGAAGTGCTAGAGTTCAAAACTCCACGAAACAGACCATGGACAATCACAAAAGACTCCTAAGGTCACAAGGAACCTTAGGATCACAACAATTAAAATAAGTGGAGATAAAATCAGAGAATATTCTTTGAATTCAAAAGAAACAGAAATTGAGTTCGCTGGAACTCAAATCGAGTCTTCTCACTCAATTGAGTGAGAGGAATCAATCAGTGAAGTGCGGCTATGGTGTATGAGTGGCTAATTAGATGGAAGAACTCCTCTTGAGCCGCCATTGACAGCGAGCTTAGGAGGTTGTGTGAAGTTTGGGCATTTACTTTATATAAGTTAATTATACAAATTAAGTGTAAAATCAATGCCCTTAAGAGATGAATAGGTGATGGAGAGCTCCATTTCAGGGGAGCTCCATTGTATGTGTTCTAACCTCGGAAACTTCCATCCTGGACAACGAAAGTTACCGGTGAAGGTGGAGGTGGATTAGGTGTTTAAGTGATACAATCAAGAAATCAATGCGTCAGAAATGATTGTGGAATATTATGGAGTGTGATCAATGATTCAAAAAGACAAAAAGATGCTCCAGTCGAACTCAAAGAACTCGTCAGAGCTAAAGAAGATGATAAAGAGAACTAACATTTAACCTAACTAAACTAACTACTCTATCTTACCTATTCTACTATTACCTAGACGAAAGGGGCAAAGAAGTCTCCGTCGATGATCGTAATGGAGGAGGAAATCAAAGGGGCGAAGGAAGAAGTCCAATAGGTGTTTGTGAGAAGCGGAGGTGAAGTCCATCATCGATTCTTCGTCAGAAGACGTAGCAGATGATAGCAGAGTTCGGAAGCGAGTGGAGACGATTGAAGGAAGACGGTGGAAGCGAAAGAAGGTTGCCAGATTTGGAGTGAATAGCCTATCTGTTAGCTCAGTAGGGGGAAGAGTGTAGGGAGCTAACTACGCAAATCAGAGGAATCGAGGGGTATTTATAGGGTTCGGTGGATGAGGAGGTGGCTGAATCTGGATGCTATAGTGTCTAGGTGCAAGGTAACCACCGACGTTTTCTCCGATGCCAGTGAGGTTATCCTCAAGCCCTAATTAGGATTATAGCTTCATCCAGACTGATGGATGGAAAGGTGGCGGTGAACTCAAGCTCCAAGAGCTTGGAGAGGGCAAAATGGCGTCAAATGTGAGGTGATCAGGTGGTAAATGCACCGCCAATCAACAGCTATTGAAGCTGCTGAAGAAGAAATGAAGAAGTTGTTCGTAGGGACCTATATGTAAAGAAAGATAAGGACCTAGTGAAGGAAAAGGACTCGATTGTAATGAAACTTAAGGACTAAAACGTAAACTAAGGTTTTCGAGGTTTATTTTAATTTAAATCTTTTTCAACTTTTTATATGTGATTATAAATTAGACAAATATTATATATAAACATTGGATTTACGTTTTTGACCTTTTTAGCTTAATTTATTTAATTAATTAAAGTTACTTAAGTTATTACATACTTAAGTATAAATTATGCTTAAGTTAATTAACACATTAATTAGGTAAATAATTAATGATATTTCGAGTCCATTTATTAATTAAATTATTAATAATATTAATTAGCTAATAATTTAACATTTTTAACTTATTTTAAGGTCCTTTAATGATTTATCCCTTATTCTATAATTAACTCTCATATATACATATTCCTAGCTAATTAACTAGGGAAACTAGTTAATTAGGTATAATTAATAGCCATGATGAGCCTCTAATCAATGATCAATGGCCAAAACTTCTTCGGCCGATCGAGGGAGCTTCGGATGTCTCATTTGAGTGATTTCAAGTCCGTTGGACTCGATTCGTCAATCTGAGTCCATCCGTGCGGTCTCATTGCTCATCTGAGGCTTGTTTCAATACACACTTATACATATGGCCATTAAACGTTGATTTATAAGTAATCTTAACTTGGGATGCATGCAATGATACTATGCCTATCATGACATGTTATTAGTGTGCATATATCCTCAAAACTCACCCCAGTTGATGGAATTATCATCATTGAATGTGGAGTTATCATACCCCCATGCTCATCCCTTGCTAGTCCCTAGTACGGTTTATCCTAGCCATTATTTTCAGTCAGAATTAGGAATTGATTACTTAGACATTTGTTGCTTGTCAATGGGAGGAAATATAAGAGCCTGATCTACAGAGACTAAACAGTGCCCGTGTGCCTGCCAAAATGCGAACCGCCTAAATCCTCTCTTTAAAGCATATATACATATATATATATTTCTTTTTCATCCTTTCTCATTTTTTTGGAATTTTGGAGTTGAGAGTGTGTAGGTAACTTTTTACAGCTACCCAACACACCCATAACTCGAAAAAGACTCTAAGAGCTAAGAATCTTGGTGTGAATATTGTGATAGACTCACTCAATGGTAATTAAAACAAACTTTAGGTTTCTACACCCCTAGGTGACTGGAAAAGGAATTGCTTTCCTGAAGGTGTATCTATCCGATCGGTAGCTTTTTCCCTACTTTTATTTTATTTGAGGTCAACACAAGAGTGTTTCCAATGTATATCTCCCTGGATTGCTCTACTTCCTCGCTTCTTTCTTAGGTGTTTTGGACTTTTTGTGCATTTAGTGGGCTGGGTTCTGGACAACCGACCAATGGGCTGTTACCCACGACCACTTGCCAGCCATACTCATGCAGTGAAGTTTGGCTTATTTATTTTTTTCTTTTTCTTCTTTTTCTATTTTTCTATTTTCTCTCTTTTTCTCTTTTTTTCTTTTCTTTTTCTTTTGTTATTTAGTAGGTGGCTTCCCTGATCTAACATTTACCTAGAGGCAATAGAAGGAAAAGTGGTCCTATGGCTGGGCTCTGGACAACTGGCCAATGGGCTATTACCCATGACAGCTTGCCAGGCATACCATCCTAAATGGTTCATTAGCCACCCAATTTCTGTCAGAATCTCCGAGGAGTGAGTCAGTGCAAAAATGTATGCAGATGCTTAGACTAAAAGTCCCTCCGAGTCAGATGATGGGTTGATAAGTCGTATACTTATCACCCTACTTTATTGGTGAATTAATGTAAATTAAGGTTGCGAGGGTTCGAGACTAAATCCACATTTTAATGGATACCAGGGCTAGTTAAGCCTGAAGACCTGAAAAGTCTAAGTGTTCAGGTTCTTCTTGTATTATTTCCTACAGTTGACAAGCTCCTAATGCCTAAGTTTTCCTTCCTATTTTTTTATGTAATTTAGGATGATAATATAAACTCAGAGAATGGAAATTATCACCCCCCCATGCTTAAGTTGGACAATGTCCTCATTAGCAAATAAATGTATGCCAAGGGGGTACAAAAAGAAATCACCTGAGTGCCACCGTGTACCTGATCAGTCTGAATCTTCTGGGTTGCCTCCCAGGAAGCATTGAGTTTACTGCCTCCAACTGAGCGAAGCTCTATGCCAACCCTCAATGAGGGTGACTACTTCCTTCGGGGGAATCTGGGTAAGAAAATGTTTTAATCTTTGACCGTTTACTGTGAAGGTGTGCCTAGTGTTAGGATCTGCAATTTCAACCACCCCATTGGGATAAGGTTTGACCACCTGATATGGTCCTGTCCACTTTGATCTTAGCTTCCCGGGGAAAAGTTTGAGTTGGGCATCAAGAAGCTAGACTTGCTGGTTGGGCTCGAAGGTTTTCCTATGGATGTATCTGTCGTGGACAGCTTTCATCTTTTCTTTGTAAAGTTGATTGTTCTCATATGCGTCCCAATGGATTTCCTCGAGCTCGGAGAGTTGGAGTGTCCTTTGTGCTTCGGCTAACTGAGAATCCATGTTACACTGCTTAATGGCCCAGTAAGCCTAGTGTTCCAAGTTGACCAGAAGGTGGCAAGCTTTGCCAAGGACCAGGCGATAAGGAGACATGCCTATTGGGGTATTGAAAGCAGTCCTGTATGCCCAAATGGCATCATCCAATCATGTGGACCAATCCTTTTGATCAGGTCTCATAGTATTTTATAGAATATTCTTGATCTACCTATTGGAGACCTCAGTTTGCCCATTTGTTTGTGGATGATATGGGGTGGCAATGTGGTGAGTAACCCCGTATTTTCTAAGCAAGGCATGGAATTGGGCATGAATAAAGTGACTCCCACCATCACTGATCATGGCCTTCGGTATCCCAAACAGAGAGAAGATGTTTTGCTTAACAAAGTCCATGACAGCCTTATGATCACATCTTCGGGTGTTGACAGCTTCGATCCATTCTGAGACATAGTCTACTGAGACTAATATGTACTCAAAGCCGTTTGATGGTGGGAAGGGACCCATAAAATCGATGCCCCAAACATTGAAGATTTCAACAATCAGAATGGGCTGGAAGGGCATCATGTCCTTTCTGGTCACAATCCCTAATGTCTGGCAGCGAGAGAAAGTCTTGGTGAAGTTGTGTGCGTCCTTGAATAAGGAGGGCCAGTAAAATCCAAACTGCAAAACCTTTGCAGCCATTTTCTTCCATGAAAAGTGGCCACCACAGGCTTGATCGTGACAAAAGGATAGCACACTCTAGACTTCTTCCTCGGGAATACACCTCCTAATGATCTGGTCAGTACAAAGTCTAAACAGCATGGGATCATCCCAGAAATAGTGCTTGGCTTCAGTGAAGAACTTATCCCATTGCTGTCTGGACCAGCCGGGCGGAGTCTATCCTACCACCAAATAGTTGACGAAGTCTGCATACCAGGGTTGCTTTCTTCCTTGCATGGCTAGAAGTTGTTCATCAGGAAAGGTGTCAATCAAGGGTAATGATGGTCCGATGTGGTCTGGGTGGAGTTTGGACAGGTGATCGGCTACGACGTTCTTGGACCTAGATTTGTCATGTATTTCCATGTCAAATTCCTGCAAGAGAAAGATCCACTTGATGAGCCTGGGTTTGGCATCCTTTTTAGCCAACAAATGCCGAATAGCTGAGTGGTTGGTGTAAATCATCACATGGGATCCCAGAAGATATGATCGAAACTTTTCTAATCCAAAGACTATGGCAAGTATTTCTTTCTCTATAACAATATAATTCCGTTGAGCCTCGTCCAACATCTTGCTCGCATAGTAGATCACCACGGGCTTCTTTTCTCTTCTTTGTCCTAGGACTGCGCCGATGGCAAAATCTAATGCATCGCACATAATTTCAAAGTCCTAGGACCAGTCTAGGGGCTGTAATACAGGCGTAGTGGGGACTGTTTTCCCTGAGAGTGTTGTAAGCCTTGATGCAATTAGGTGTCATGTGAAAAAGGCCATCGTTGGCTAGAAGGTCAGTCAAGGGTTTAGAGAGTTTGTAAAAATCTATAATGAACCTTCTATAGAATCCAACATGTCTTAGGAAAGATTGGATTTGCCTGATCAAGCTAGGAGGTGGAAGTTTGGAAATTAGATCAACCTTAGCTCAATCCACTTTGATACCCCTATGCGAGATGATGCGACCAAGGATAATCACTTCCTGAACCATGAAATGACTCTTTCTCCAGCTTAAGACTAGGTTGACCTTGATACATCGCTTCAGGATCTTCTCCAAGTTGCTAAGGCAATGGTCAAATGAATTCTCGAACACGAAGAAATCATCCATAAAGACCTCCAGGTATTCACCAACCATCTCTGAAAAGATGGCTAGCATGCAATGCTGAATGATAGCGGGTGCGTTGCATAACCCGAATGGCATACGACGGAATGCGAATGTGCCATACGGGCAAGTGAATGTGGTCTTCTCTTGATCTTCCAGTGCAATAGCAACTTGGTTGTATCCTGAATATTCATCCAGGAAGCAAAAATATTTCTGCCCTGCCAATTGCTCAAGAATCTGGTTAATGAATGGCAAAGGGAAATGATCTTTCTTGGTGGCCTCATTAAGCTTCCTATAGTAGATGCACACCCGCCATGCAGTAGCGGTGAGAATGGGGATGGTTTCGCCTTGATCATTAATGACTATGGTGAGCCCAACTTTTTTGGGGACCACTTGAGTGGGGCTCACTCAGGGGCTATTAGAGATTGGGTAAATGATATCAGTGTCAAGCCACTTGATTATTTCCTGTTTAATGACCTCCCGCATATTCGAGTTCAATTGTCTGCATCTGGCAGGAAGGTCAAGCCCCATCTTCCAAATAGATCTTGTGAGTGCAATAGGTGGGGCCAATTCCCCTCAAGTTAGAGATTGTCCATCCAATGGCTGCCCGATGTTCAGAGAGGGTTGCAGTCAACCTAAGCTCTTGTTCCTTAGTTAAATGGGCATTGATAATCACAAGGAGGGTCTGGTCAGGTCCAAGGAAGACATACTTGAGATTATCGGGCAACGGCTTTAGCTCAGGTGTAGGTGGGACAACACTTGATGGGTAAGGGAAAGGTGGGAGTTGGTCAACATCAATCTCCTCAAATGGAGGTTGTGGGAGGTAATCAGCTCAACAAATGTTAACCTCCACAAGCTGGGGTGGGTCAGGGTAATCGCCAGCTGGTTGAGTCAGATGGTCTGCGAAAGAGCTGAGAGCGAGGCATTCTTCAACCAAAGGTTCCACAAGATCATGCTCCTCACCCCAGTCACAATCAAAAGACTTAGTTGCTTGAAGATATCCAATTGCATCTTCTTGCCCCCAAAAGCGATCTCCATGCATCCCGTGTCGCAATTAATGTTCACCTTTGCCGTAGCTAAGAAGGGTCTGCCCAGGATGATGGCTGTGTTTTGTAGCTGTTCAGGGACTTCCATGTCGAGAACCAAAAAGTCAATCGGGAAGTAGAAGTCCTTAATCCGAACAATTACATCCTCGACAGCCCCCCTTGGGGTTTTCACAGATCTATCAGCCAATTGGATGGTCACAGGTGTGGGTTTCAACTCCCCAAATCCAAACTAGTGATACAGGGTTGTCGGGATTAGGTTGATCAAAGCACTTAAGTCCAAGAGTGCTCGATCAAATGTCATGTCCCTGATATTACAAGATATTAGGGGTGCTCCTGGGTCAGTTCATTTGGGAGGAAGGCTGCTCAATATCATTGAACTGGCTTGTTCTGAGAGCACAACCTTCCTAGGTGCTTGGGTTCTTGGCTTACACCTTGGCATACAGACATCCTTTAAGAACTTAGCGTAAGCTGGGATGTGCTTGCTTGCTTCAAGGAGCAAGATATTAATCTGGACTTGTTTGAAAATCTCCAATAGCTCCTCACTCTCAACTACAGCTTTCTTTTTCTTCTTCTCCAAGGCCTCGAGGTATGGTGTTTGAATTTGACTTGGGTTAGTCTCCAAGTCCTTGGGCTTTTCCTGCTCATCCTCAGAATCAGGTATCTCAGGGAGTGAGGTCGCGGGAGAGGTTAGCCGTTTGGGATCCTAGGTTTTAGTGCCGCTTCTCAAGGTAACCTCGTTGGTAAAGGCATTGAGACCATGGGTAGATCCTTGAGAGGAAGAAAAAGCACCAAATCCAGGGGGTGTTTATGGGGCTTGCATGACCATGTGGGCATGTTCGAGATTGCCTTGGAACTCTTGTGAATTGGAGCCTCTGTTAATCACATGTCACAGGTTCGGTTGTGGCTGAGATGGAAGGGATCCCTGTTGTTTACAATCCAACAGCTGGCTCAACTGTCCCTTCACTAATGCCATTTCCTCTTGGAGTTTTTGATTCATGTCAACCATCATTTTTATCAATGTGTCCATTTGATTTTGTGGGGGAGGGGCCGTCCTATTCTGATTATAGGGTGGTCTAACCAGTGGACCTTGCTGATAGGAGGGGAAATTTGGCCTGGGTTGGTTCTGAATTGGTTCGATTGTTGGTTCTTCCAAGAGAAATTCTGGTGATTACGCCATCTGACATTGTAGGTGTTGGAGAAGGGGTTAGGTTTGGAGTAACCTTGGATGGCTTGGACATCTTCAAAGATAGAAGGTGCCAAGGGGAAGGAAAGAGAGTAATCAGGGGTTGAGGGAGCAAAGGTCCCTCCCTGGAACATAGTCAAGGGTTGTTCTAGGTGCATTTGGCTCATTGGCTATACCAAGTCTACATTGTGAGCTCCCTTTGCTAGGGAGAGGATCTATAGCGAGTTCTTGGTCTGGTTCAGTAGCTCATCGATCTTTTTGTCCACCAATTCAACTCGATCCAACTTTTTGGCTATAATGTTCATGTCAACCATTCTAGAATTTGCTTGCACCTCATAGATCCCACCATGAGGTTGATTGGATCAATTAAACTGTGTCGTGAAGGTATTATTGAGCGAATTCTCACTCATGGACTCAAAGAGTTCGAATGCGCTCTCCTCATCTTTATTCAAAACGTTACCACCACATGAGGGATCAACAAAGTTCCTAAGGTTGCTGTCCTAACCGTGGTAGAAGATCTAAGCCAATTGCCACCTTGGAACCTCATGGTGTGGGCATTTCCTCAATAATTCATTAAATCTTTCTCATGCCTCATGGAATTGTTCCCCACCTTAAAGTGTAAATGTGGTAATGGCTCTCTTGAGGTCATTGGTCTTACCTATGAGGAAGAATTTCTTTAAGAATGCATGCCTCAATTCTTCCTAGGTGGAGATGGGTCTCCTTAAGGTTCTAAGCCAGTGAGATGCCTTGTCTTTTAGGGAGAAAGGGAACATCTTAATCAAAATAATGTCCAAGCTGATGTTCCTGGGTTTCATAGTTCAGGTGATCTAGTCAAGGTCCTCTAACTGTTGGAAGGGGTCCTCATTTGAGCTCCCATGAAAGTGGCTCTGAATTAGGCTCAGGACATTAGGTTTCAACTCAAAATCATCTCCCCTTCAAGGACCCTAAGATGTGGTTCGATTCGAATGGCAAATGAATCGTAAAAGTCGCGGAGGGGCCTAAGTTGGCCCTCCAGAGGTTGTGGTGGGTTAGGTGGTGGTTGCTCCTACAGGTTCTACAACTAGTGTATGGCTTGCATGATGGTTTGGATCTGTTGTTGTTGAAGTTGGTGGTTAGCAGAGATCTGGGCCTAAATGATGGCCATAGCATTGGGTTGAGGTTGGTCCTCAACCTCATCAATTCTTGGTTCAGCCATCTCCCTTGTAAAATCAAGTCTCCTCCTGATTTCCCTTTCCAAAGCAAACAACTCGGGATGAAGTGATCGTCTCTTGTGCATGCACTAGAGAAGAGCGGGGAGGGATGCAGAGAGAGACAAATGCGAGAAGTATGTACACAAACAAGCAGACCAGTCTAGTCCTTACAGTGTATACCTTAGGTGACCTAGAAGTCTCAAAAGGAATGATCATGTCTATAAGCACATAACCATCCTTCCTAATGTTAATCTGGCCAGGTTGAGATTGAGGGGAAGGTTCTTCCTTTAGCACTTCCTCGCAGCCTAGTCACCAGATTCTACAAAGGGAATGAAGGCCAAGTGCCCAACAAACCAAATCACACCTCCAAGACTTAAATCAATCCTACCTAGGGCATGCCTACTCCATTTTAATGAGGGGCTAGGCTAGTGCTTGTGCTCAAGATATGTGATGAGGCATTGATTGGGGTCGTTCCTCTTAGTTAATCAATTTGAACATGTGTGCACTTAACAAGACATGGTTCTCAAGAAAGGATTTTAAGATGTGGTGTCTTTTAATGTTTCTCCTTACTTTAGTTCCTTTTAGCGTTGAAGTGCCTTAGTGTTTTTAGACAAGGTTCAAGGGGGCACACAAAGTTTTGCACACAATGGGCGAAAGTTGGTTTCCTTTAGAGTGATGTGACCATAGAAAAGCAACCCTAACAAGTTCACCTTAGTGTTCATGCAGTTCTACCAGGTGAGTTGATTTTAATTATGGTTAGTGGTGCGGCCCAAGTCAAGTCATGGCAGCTTCGCAAACACCACTCAAAAGAAAGAAGAACACTCAAAAATATTATCTCCTTAAGAATGTTAGGGTATATATTTTTTTTTGTGTTGGGTGATGAGTTTGGAATATGGGTCAAGTAGTCATTCACCACGCCAATTTTTTATTTATATTTTTTTTTGTATTTTTATTTTTTTTTTAAGCAAGCAAACAACCAAAGGGTGGAGTGATACAACCGGTCTTCACTGCACTTTACTCCATCTCTACCGTCACGGGTCGCGCTCCTTCGCCACCCAAGTGTCAAGTTCCTACAACCAATCAAGTAGATGGAGAGAAATGAGTTAAACGATGTGAATATGAATGTGGAATGAAAGCAACAAAAGAAATCCGTTGCCTCCCCGGCAACGGCGCCAAAACTGACGTGCACTAGACACGTTGGTTTAATTGTGTCGTTATAGCATGTGTTCGCGATGTTGGTTTTAATTAAAGATGTAGGTTAGGTGAGTCCAAGTGTCGAACACGAGGAGGCGTAAAATTGGATTATTTTGTTGCTTTTAGTTGTCACAGGAAGCTTGGTTCGCTTGCGAGAAAATGGGAAAGAGAGAGAGAGAGTAGGGTTAGAGATTTGAGATGATAGCATGGTGATTACTTAAATAGACATGAAACATGACATAATGAAATATATTGTGCAAATAAAGTTGTTCTGCAATTACAATGATAGAGTAAAGCTTAAAACAATGCAAACATTAAACTAAGGTAGAGGAATGTGAAAGGGAGAGGCGAAGTGGCTACGGCGGTGGAAGGGGCTTCCGTCGGCAGCTTGGCAACTCCGGCGAGTGTGAGGTATGCTTGGTGGAGTTAGGAAGGAGTTAGGAGTAGGGTGGAAGGTGAGTGTGTATTCAATGGTTCTCAATGGGGTAGTTGAAGGGGTTTATATAGGGTAAAGGGGTTTCCAAACTAAGGGTTTTAGCGATGTCCGAGATGTCGCTAAACCCATTCTAGAAACGTCAGTAAAGCCCTCTGGCCGCCAGTCCGACCGACGCACGCGTGCTTCTTCTTCAGCTGCGCCCATGATCCATGTGCCTTCGCCATGAGCCGTCCGATAAAAGATCGGATGGTTGAGATTTTGCTCGTGACGTAGGTTCAGATCGCACTTGTGGAGCGCGTGCCTCATGCATTATCGCGCACATGCCCATCGGGCGCTTGAGGGTGCACCGCGTTGCATCCGTCTGAGCCGCACATCTCTGATCGGACGGCCCAATTCTCCTGTAGTGTGCGCTACGACGCGATTTGAGGCACGGGTGTGATTCAAACGCTCGCCCCTCATCGTGAGAGCAGGGCACTACCATTGCACTACCTTTGCATTTGGTTGTGGAGACGAGATCGAGCGTGATGCGTACCGACTGTTGGATGGGGATCCAATGGTCAGATCTTTTCGCTGAGGGGCTTGGGCACGATGGAGCGTTGCGGGCGATCATTAGCTTTCAACTATTCGATCCATCGGACAACTTAAAGTGATGCTTTGTGATGCTGCGCAGGTGAGGGGTGCGGTAGATGCAGTGACATGGGTGCTTGTGGGCCGTTGATCTGATGATCAACGGCCAGAACTTCTTGGGCTAATCGAGGGAGCTCTGGATGTCGGATTTGAGTGATTTCGAATCTGTTACACTCAATTCGTCAATCTGAGTCCATTAGTGTGGTCCGATTGCTCATCTGAGACCTGTTTCAATACACACTTGTACATATGGCCATTAAACATTGATTTATAAGCAATCTTAACTTGGGATGCACGCAGTGCTCCTATGCCTATCATGACATGTTATTAGTGCGCATATATCCTCAAAACTCACCCCAGTTGATGGAATTATCATCATTGAATGTGGAGTTACCAAGTACGCTTGGATCTTTTCTCTTAAGAGGTAGTTTGCTCTGCACACCTAGGCTAACTGTCTCTGGAAGGATCACCTTTCCTAAGTTTCAAGGTTGCTTTTTGGGAGTACATAAATCTTTCAAAAACATGGCATAGTGTTGGTCCACTCTGAATCAGTGTTTAAAATCATCGTTTTGCAGTATAGATCAAATCAGTGCGAAAAACGGATAAAATTTATATTTGAATGAAATCGGAGGTCGATCGCTGGGAGCAAGTGTGGAATTCACGCGCTAATCTCAATATATAATGTAAATGAGCATAATTGATTGCTTAAAAACTAATATGTAATGTATAGCATGAGTATATGAAGAGTCAAAAAGAATCCTAATCAAAATAATGGTGATTTGGATCACCAATTATAAGTCTAACATGTAGAACAATTACTCAATACAATTAATATGGAGTTGATAATCAGACATTTTTAAAAGACATTGCTACAGTACACTCTTTTGATTTTCTTCTACTTTTCCCCTTCGCTTTTTCTTCTTCTATTCTTCCTTTGGTTCTCTTCTTCTTCAGTTCTTCTACGGTCCTCTTCTTCTGCCTTGCCTCTTACTTCCTTCTTCTTTGGCCCTTCTGATCCACAGGGGGAAACTCTCCTATGAAATTGACTAAGTGTCGAGAACACTGAAGAGCAAAACCCCCCTTAACCTCATGCTCTCTCTCTTATTCTTTCCCTTCCTTATCTCAGGGATAACCGGGCAATCGGGTATCGAATCAGAGTGCACCAAGGACTAAAGCTACCTGTAGTTAGGTAGCGGCCGAGGTGTGCGCAAGCGTAGGTGGGTATATTGGTCTGACCAGGGTCGTGTACAAGGTGTCACAAGCGAGGTATGTGGGGGGTAGTGGGGGACCTCACCCCCCAAGTCTTGAGGCGATAAGCCCTCAAAACTATTTCAATTTATGCGTTGTTGCAACTTCACTGGTTTCCGAGGTGGGACTAAATGTCCCACTGTCTTTGCATATGCAACTGCGGTTGAAGTTCTTCTCCAATTGGAGCACAAGGGTGGTCAGCGACTCCAATTGTTCGCCCACTAAGATTCTTGGATGAGTTCCGCACCTACTGAAGCGGAAATTGGGGCTAGCGAGACCTAGAGCGAGCTTGAAGCTTCCTTGAAGCTCTTCGGTAATGGTGGCTGCACTCTAGGTACCTGAAAACATAAACACGACCTCGCGGCCACATCAAAAGTTCTCAGGAGCTTTGCCGGACGTCATGGAATGTAACTATGGTGGTGGTGTATTGCGAGGATGAGTATAGGTGGCTGGCGAAGGCAGAATAGGTCGGATATGATGGGTTTGTTCGGCGGAGGGTTCGGGTGGACGGGGAGGCGAATAGAGATAGGGGTTTTGTTCAAGGAGGGACGACGGTGCTTTTCGGAGTTGTGGCGAGGCATGTGGATGAGTGTAGCAATGGGGGCACCTTGCCAGAGGAGTGGCCAGAGACGGAGAAGATGAAGGTGGTTGCGTGTGTCGAGGGTCAAAACAAGGGTAGGAGGGGAATCTAATGTACTGAGCTAAGGGAATTAATCTAACCTAGAACTACAGGATGAAAGAGGGAGAATGACCATGCCAGGGGTACGTCGGCGTTGGGGACAAAGGTGCTCCTGTGAGGATAGGACGGCGAGGACGATGAAGGGAGAGATGTCGGTTGGTACGACATGACGTGAAGGAAGAGGAACATGAATCCACCGTCGGCATTGCAAATGGACAAGGGAGGTCAGAGAAGATCGCCGGATGTCAAGGAGCTATTCAGCCAAAGAGGAGGGATGAATTGAGGGTTTTCCGGCCAAATTCGAGCGTGGGATGGACGATGTGCACTTGGGTTCCTTTTATAGGCCTTTAGAAATCTGTTAGAGCTTGGAAGCCAAGCTTCCAAGATTGGAAGGCTTGTCAGAGTTGGAAACTCATAAGATACCTAAATTTATTATGCGTTCGCATGAGAGATTGGGAAGGTTATGAAGATTAAAATCGGGCGCGTTGGAAAGAGAACTTCTCATGAAATCTCCCTTCCCATTTTGGAAGGGATTCATTGATTAGAGAAGTTCTCTTCAATCAAAGGTCATCGGAGAAGGATTACTCCACGATAATGGCTAAGAGACCTATTTGCAAAGAGTGATGGCAAATTTAGGGGCCTATTTGTAAGGAATTCAAAAGTTAGGGGCATGTATGTGAGAGAAAAGACTCAAACTAGACCAAATTGCAAAATATGTCAAGATGATCTCAGATTGGGTCCAAATTTGGGTGTAAACCTAATTTGAACCCAAGGAATCTGATGGTGAAGTTGGATTTAGGTTTTGACCAAGTTTGACTAGGTAAATTGCGTAGTTACCCAAAATAGGGCAACTTTCCATCTGATACTCTATTTTTGGTCAAAGCGGGTTCTGATGGTCAATTTGAAGATGCCAAACCCTAGAGAATATTTTTCTATAAATTTTAGAGAGTTTAAGTGAATTTTATCTTGACCAGAACCTCAGTTAATCAAGTGGGTCTGTTTTCAGGATTTTAGATGTCATTTAATTCTCGAAATGCATAAAAACCCATTTCTGTCTGTACTATCCCACTTGTTAGACTTTTAAGACCATTTAACCTTTAATTAACCCCTTAGAAAACCCATGATTGTACTAAAATATAGATATGGTGTTAAAACTACAGTTTTACCACTATTTTACTATATTTCTCTCAAAAAGGATGTGCAGTGAATTACATCTCTTTGGCGGTTATGTAGGAACATTTATTCCTTGATTATGACTAATTAAAGCTAGATATGGCTGATGATGACATTATCATCACATAAGGATATATTTTATGGTGTCTAAGAGAGGGATATTGATTTCTACTTGCCCAAGGAGATCCATTTATTCCTTATCAGTGGGCTCGGATTTCTTTTTCTTAGTGTGTGAAGAGTGAAGGGCTTGTGGGAAGGGTATTGGGTTTTCCTATTTTGCATTTTCAGGTTTCTAAGCAGGGTTAGAGGAAGAGGGAGAAGAGTTGATCTACTTTTCATTGAAGTGAGTTTCTTTAGCAAGTAAGGGATCTTGAGTGGTTTTCCCATTCCTCAAAGTAACTACATTTGCAGTATGGTTGTTTCTAGGAGGAGGACAAGAAGCCTGACTGTGATTGAAACCTGGGGGATGCTGAGGTGCTGGGTGAATGGGCTGACTAGGATATCCACCTTGGAACTGATTCCGTTGATTATTCAAATTGGGCATGGGTTGGGAAGGTAAGTTGCCAGTAAGTCGATGATCAAGAGTAACCTTAACTTGATGTTGCAAGATGGTTATCATGCAGGTTATTTCCATCATGTAATTCTACATACCCTACAAAGTCTTCATGACCTGGTGTTAATATCTTCCTGAGATGGCCCAGGTTGATATGCGAGTTGCCCATAATTCCTAAATTGATTTTGTTTAGGAAACGGAATGGGGTTCGAAGCTTTCCAGGAGTGATTCGGGTTGGTCCTCCAGTTTTGATTGTAAGTGTTGGAGGAGTTTCTAAATTGCTCCTGAAGAGCATAAATATTTTCAATGGTGGGATCAAGAATATTTTGATTCAGGTAATCAAAATTCCCAGTCATATATTGTGTAAAATCAATAGGAAATTGCTGACCAGCAGGTGTGGTAGCAATGTTGTGTAGATTTTCTCTTCTGAGAAGGTGTGGAGAGTTAGGGTGTGGAGAGTTAAGGTGTGGAGAGTTAAGCTGTGGAGCTTGTTTATGAGTGAGCTTTTCTTCCATTTTTTTCTGGTGTATTTGCAGCTGGTCCAATTGTTGAGCTATCATGTGTAGATCATCTTGAGTGACTGGAACAGAGGTGGATTTGGAGTCAATTTCATTGACTCCGAGTCTTGGGTTTTGAGTTCTACTGAAAGTGTCCATTGAAGTCATACTAAATGAGTTTTCACTCATTTCTTCGAAAAGGAGGTAGGCACTTTTAGCATCTTTATTAAGGAAATTGCCCTCACATGAGGCATCCACAAATCTCTTTAAATGATCTTCTAATCCATGATAAAAGATCTACACTAACTACCATTGTGGAATTTCATGGTGGGGACAACTTCTTAGAAGTTCTTGGAATCTTTCCCAAGACACATGGAGGGGTTCACCCTTTTTTTGTTGAAAGGTCATTATGGATCTTTTTAATGCATTAGTGCAACCAATTGGAAAATTTTTTTTAAGAAAAGTGCTTTTTAAATGGGGCCAAGTGGTGATAGGGCACCCAACCATTCTAAACTAGTGTGAACCTTTATCTTTTAAAGAGAGTGGGAAAAGACTCATTAACCACACGTCTTCCTGCATATTGTAGGAACGAGTGGTTTGAGCGAGGATAGTTAATTCTTTGAGATGACAAAAAGGGTCCTCTCTCGGAAGACCATGGAAATGCTTGATTAGGTTTAGAATAGCCAGTTTGATCACAAAATCCCCTTGTGGTATGACCACCCCAGGTCTGTCCTCAAAATTGGAAGGATCATGAAATTCCTTAAGAGGAACAACAGGCTGTTGACGGGGTGGCGGGTTTTGCCCTTGGTTAGCTAGGTTTGTCACAGTCTTAGCCAAATTTTCTTGGTTTTGTTGAAGTCGAACCAAATGGTCGACCATAAAGGCAAAGTGGTTTGCACTTTAAGTTTGGATTTTAGAACCACCTGGCCCTGTAGGATTTTTTGGTTGCTCCAAATGAGGGAGGTTAAGGATGGGGAAGTCAACTTGTGGGTCGGCTAATGAGTTAGATGCAGAAGCTGAATTTTTTTGTCAGTTTCCCAGGTTTTCCATATTAACAGCAGAGGAAGAAGAAGAAATAATGATTTTCTGGTGCAGGGGGAAAAATCAGATGGTCCCTCGAGATGTGGGTTTTGGGACCTTCGCCCATGCATGCACTTTTAATGGAAGAAATGGAGGGGAGGAGAAGAGAGAGAGATGAGAGAAAGTGTGCAATTCAAACAAACAAGCCTAGTCATGTCTTAAGGTTGACTCCTTAAAACCTAAGACTTGGGAACCCAATAAGTAAGAAATCAGCAAGTGAACCCAATTTCAAAAGAGAGCCCGACTATACTAAAGAGATGGCTTGGACCCAAGAATTTCCTAGAAAAACCAAGGGCTTGTGTAAACCTGTACCTGTCATTTGACTTCCCTCTAGGTCTATCGCCGCATTATCTAAAGGAAGTAAGAGTGCTTAGTGATGCTTAAATATTGGATATCATGCCTAATTGAATGAAGTCCTTAACTGGTCAAATGACTACTTGTTTTAAGTTAGGCTTGGGTGTCTAAATGTGCACGGGAATGTGGAGGGCGTTAATTGGCTTATTTCCCTGTTATTTCAATTTTTTAGTGTGTGCAAGATTGGAAAAGTGATTCCAATAGCAATCAAGTTGACACACAATACTTGAATGTATTTATGCTTTTAGGATTTGCTTTAGAATAATGTATTTCAGGGTTTTCTTTTTAGGTATTCAAACAAGTTTGAAATGTCACAAACAAAGGGAAATTAAGTTGTATTGGTGAATGTAGATTTCCTTTTTGATGTGGGTCTCTAAAAACGAAAAAAAACCCTAATTGAATTAGTCCTTAAGTAGAAATTTACTACAAATGAATCTCTTTCAGGCTTTTTCTTTTTAAGTAGTGGTCAAACAAGGAAGACAACACCACTATTGGAGGGCAAATCAAACAAAAATTCCAAAAAATATTTTTTTGTGATTTTAGGAATTTGTTTGATATTCTTTTAGGATTTTTCTTTGTGCTGGTGTCAAAGTCCAGAAATCATACTCGAGAGTATTTTGGACTTTTCAGTACCACCACTGACCACAAAAAATTTTTGTAATTTTTTTGTAATGTGTAGAATTCACAAGGATTCCAGAAAGCTAAATTTCACAAAAATTGAATGAGTACAAAAATTCCTCAAATTCGTGGACGGTAGCAAAACAAGAAGATTAAAGGAGATGACCCCTCTGTAGTCCACGAATTTTTAAAAATTATATACAAATCAATTGCTCTAAACTTTGGAATAGATTTTCCTAACTTGATTTGGAATCACTAGGTGAAATTTTGAGGTTTTTGGAGTCCTGTTGTGTTGGGAATTGATATTTGAAGTCCGAATAGAAGTCTGGACCCGAAAATCAAAACACCAACACTTGAAGTGAAGTGGTGTTAAATGATGCAAACAAGCAAACAATAGGTTTTAATTGTCACCACTTCACTTAATTCAGATGTTTAGGATCCTGAAAGCCAAGTTTAATAAGTTTTTGGTATTTTTTTAGAAAATTGTGTGACCAGTTCAAGATTACCAACCTGAATTAATTCACGGGAAGAAAAGGTACTTCAAGCTCCAAAATCCCGCTTTATTTCTGCAAAACCTAAACACACGAGAGAAAAAGAGACAAGGAGATGAGATACAATTATCAACCAATAGAAAGAATCAAAGCAAAGCCATGCCTCCTCGACAACGGTGCCAAAAAGTGATCGGATTTTTTTCTAATTTGTAAAATTAGGGTTTTAGTCGTTGTAACGTACAAAAATTGATTCGCTTTTAAAATTTATAACCTAGATAGTGGAGTATCTAGGGTCATCTAAGGAGGTAAATCTTCAAAACTTGAAAATAGAAATCAACTTTCTTTTTTGTATTTTTAAATATATAATTTTTGTGTGGTTTTGAAATAACGGCAAAAATGCGAAGTTGATGGTGGGAAAAAGACTAATCCTATTTTAGCAACTAGGTGGCAAGAATGACCTCTTCCCAAGCTCACCCTAAGAAAGTGAAGGCCCAGGATAATTAGGAAGAGGGTGTGAAAGTGCTAAAACAAAACTAAAGTAAAGAAGAAGGTGCACCAATTTAGAAAAGCAACTTTTATAGAAAATTAATTTTTGTTTTACAACTATAGAGGAAAGCTTTTACTACAAAAAGTAAAATTGAAAAACAAATAAAAAAAAAATCCTAGATGATGATGGTGAAGACTAATCCTATTTTACCCCTTGCTCCAACTGCGGTTGCTCTCGTAGTTGAAAAGAGCTCCTCCTTCTCCTTGAATCCAAGGTATGATCTCCTCCTGGCAAGCCCAAGGGGAGCGTGCCTTAGCTCCTTCAAGATGGATGCTCTCCACCTCAATTCTCTCCTCCAAGGGTGGGAGTGCACCACCCTAGCTTCTCCTCCAATGCCTGGCCGTCCTCCTTGATGTAGAGAGCCTCCTCCTCTTGGCGTGACACAAGGAGAAGGGTGGAGAGGAAGAAGGCACCAAGGAGGCAAGGTGTAGCCTCCATAATCTTCTTCCTTCCTTCTTCATCTTGGCCGTGAGTTATAGGTGGGCTTATGGTAGAGTTAATACTAATGGAGGATGAAGATTAAGAGGTGGTTAGGAGGGTTTTTGTAGAGGTGGAGATGGGGGGTTGGCATGGAGATGAAGTATAAGGCTAGGATGGCTTGATGGAAGGTGGTTAAGGATCCTAGGATGGAGGGAGGTTGGAGCCACCTTAAGGGATGTGGTGGTGGTGGTTATGGTGGTGGAGAGACACCATAGGTTGGTGCCAACCATGGAGAGGTGTCATGGTTTTGGCGCCAACTATGGGGGCTTCTAGAAGGTGGGTATGTGGATGGTGGATAAGGGTTGTAGGGGTAGGTGTAGGGTGGAGATTGATGGGTTTTTGGAGGGAAAAAGGTGGCGCCAAAAGGAGGTGGTTATGGTGGTTTTGGTGCCACCTTCTTGGTGGCTTTTGGTAGTAGAAATGGGGTGAAGAGGTGTGGTTGAGTTGGCGCCAAGTAGGGTAGCCTAGGTGGAGCTTATGTGGAATTGAAGTGGAGACTTATGAAGGTAGAGTTAGGGTTAGCTAAGGTGGATGAATGGCCATGGGAGTTGAGGTGTAGCTAAGCTAGCTTAGCTAGTAGATGAGTAGGGTAGGGAGCAGAAGGAGCTACAGTTTTGAGGGGAGGAGCCGAAGGAGAGTTGTCTGGAGCAACATATGAGCTAGTGGCTGCTGAAGAAAATAGCAAGGAGCTACTTTAGCTGGCTTAGATTGCTAGTTCTTTGCTAGCTATTAAGCCAAGCTAAAGTAAGCTGGCTTTTGCTAAGGTATGCTGAGGTGAGCTAAGTCTGATCTTCCCGAGGAGAAGCTAGCTAGCTAGAGTAGCTAAGGTAGCTTAGCTCAACTAAGTTGAGCTAGCATGAGATAGGTGAAGTCATCTTCAGCTGGCTTGAGTTGAGTAGAGCTAGAGGTAGCTGGACCTGAACTGAGGTGGACTCCAGTCAACTCAGCTGAGCTAGCTAGATCTCCCAGTGAACTGATGGGAGTTGAGATGAGCTAGACTCAACTAAGTTGAGCTAGATCTTAGTTGACTTGAGCTAGGGTGAGCTAAGATGAGCTATCTTGAGCTACCATTCAGCTAAAATGAGCTGAATGGAGCTAGGATGAGCTAGCCCTAGTTCAAGTGAGCTGGTATCCAGCTGTGATGAGCTGGTCTAGGCTGAGTTCCTGCTGGTTTGAGCTTCTCCTTCACCAGTTGCCTTCCTGAGTGCTAGGGTTTTGAGGATTTGACAATCTGTTTATCCCTAACACTCACAGAAACACATTAAAAAGACAACAAAATGTGTGATGCATGCCTAACCTAATTTATGCTTAATGCAACCTAAAAACCCATTTGCGGAGTTAAAATCCTAGGAGATAGATTTGTTTTAATGCATAAGAATGATGATAAACTGGCATCTATCATACCGGTACTCATCATAGGTACCGATACTCAGTGCTTACCGTTGAGTACCAACTTAAGTCACCAGGTACTGATACTTATCATGAGTACCGGTACTTGTGACTCACAGGTTTAAGACAAGTCAAAAACTTTGACCTACATGTACTGGTACTAGTGATTAGTACCGATACTTGTAATGTTCAGGCACTACTACTGTCCATAAACTGTGAGCACCTGATACCGGTACTCATGATGAGTACCGGTACTTGTTGTTCACAATTTGAGAGTAGGGCCCAAACCTATGCCTTGCATGTACCGATACTTGCTACAAGTACCTTGTTTTGAGTGATTTAATCAATTTTAGAGCTATACAAACTTAACTACACGATAAATATTTCAAAGAACCGATTTTGATTTTTCAAACGAATGATTGAACATGAGTTTGATACCTAATTATCTCTATTTTGATTTTAACTTCCTAAATCAATTTTTCTTGTTAGGAGACATACAAAATTCTAAATTACAACACATGATCAACATAAAAACAATGTCCACCTTTCATGTTCACACTTCTTCCTTGTTATCATCCATACTTCCTAAATCTTGTGATTTCCTATAAATAACACTTTATAAACTCATTGATTTAAAACAGTTTTGTTTACACCAAAACATAAAAGAGAAGTAGAACTAGGTTCCAACAGGCATTTATTAGATTGGCTCCAAGATGTTGAGGATAAGGACCCAAGTGAGTTTTTACTTGGGAAATTGTCAAAATTGAGGATGAGATTTGTAATTGCTCTAGTCCAATGTTAGGATGATTCCCAGGATGAATCCCCTTCAGAAGAGCCAATTTCAGAACCCACTCAGGCACCTGTAAGGGGGGATACATTTTACGAGACCTAGGATAACCAGATTGGTCTGGAGCAACAAATTGAAGATACATTGATTCTTTCACCCGAGATCCCAGCATTAGGGTACGAAGAAAAATATGTCTCCATGTACTAAGAAATGATAGAAGTTTTCGAGACATATAGAAATGTAGGTCCAGAATTCTTTTATTCTAAAGGTGAAGAATCTACGTGTGAAGTCACATTCAAGTTTAAAGAAAATAATTTTAGTGAGACAAATGGGCCCGAGGAGTATGCTGAATCATTTGATAGCCTGATAATTGAAAATTGTGATCCTACTGGGGTTGACATGGAGAATTAAGATCCTGAGTTAATGGATGATTCAAGTAATAAC
This sequence comes from Thalassia testudinum, assembly GCA_037157565.1. Lineage (NCBI taxonomy): Eukaryota > Viridiplantae > Streptophyta > Magnoliopsida > Alismatales > Hydrocharitaceae > Thalassia > Thalassia testudinum. The sequence goes on along the minus strand of JAZHRO010000049.1, from coordinate 11,542,708 downwards.
CCCAGTCCTCACACACACCCCGTTGAGCATAATGATAATTTTTTTCTTGAGATCTCCAAACCCAGGTCTATTCTAATTCAGCCACAAATTTTGGGCTTTTATATTTTATATGGGGTTGATGACACTTTAGAGGTCCCAAAAACACTGATTTGGACGATAGGAATAAAGAGATGACAATTTGGGAAGCTAATTATGGGAGAGATAGACATTTGGATCTAAGGGTTCCTTTGTGTCTAAAACCACCAATCTTACTAGGACCTTTATGATATTTTTAACTCTAATGATGTGTGACCCAAGTATAGAATCATTGATTATATTTTTGAGCCAAATTCTACATGGACAAACAAGCCCATTGATTTAGACTTACCTATTGTTTGACATTTTAGCCTTGGGTTGCATACCACTAAACTGCAGGTCTGGCCCCGCTTGCACAATGATCTCCAATTGTGGGTAATTTTCATCCAGAACCTTAGAATCACTTAACCCTAGGACATGGGTCTGCACCATAGTCTGGTTCACATTTGTGGACACGTAATGGCAGGTCCTGAGATTAATCTTCTTGTTTTGATCTTGACCTGCATTTGTGAATTCTTAATTTCTTCTTTGTATGTATATTCTACCCAGCTAAAGGCACTAAACTTAGCACTTGTTTATATTCTTTTCAAAGCTGATCGGTTAATAATGAAATTCAGGTGCTTTATTCTATACTCTGCTCTATTTCATGTCTTTTTAATACAATAAGGTCATTACATTAGATAAGCATGGGGAGATGGATACTCATTTCTGAATTATTTTGCCAGCTCGGCAAGTTCTTTTTATTTATTTTCTCTTTATATATTTAAAACAAATTCAAAATTCAAAATTCAAAAAAAAATTTAAGAATTAGGGAAAGAGAACTTAGGCATTGGGAGTTTTTCAACTTAAGGGAATGATACGATAGGACTTGAATACTTAGACTCTTCAGGTCTTCGGACTTAATTAGCCTAGGTGTCCACTAAATTGTAGACTTGTTTCTCAAGTCTTTCCATTTGTAAATTCATTTCTAATTGGTTAAATAAGTTGGGGTGATAAGTACACGACTTATCAACCTGCCCTATAATTTGAGGGGACTTTAAGTTTAATGCATTTACACACTATTTGCACTGACTCATATTTTGGTGATTTTAATGAAAATTATGTAGCTAATGAACCTTCTAGGGTGGTATGGCTAGCAAGTTGCCGTGGGTTTGATGCCCCATTGGTCGGTTGTCCAAAACCAATCTCATAAAATGTACGTTTAATTCCTAAATACTTAAGAAGAAGCAGGGAAGTAGAATAAGCTAGGGAGATATACACTAGGTTCACCTTGTGTTGGCCCCATAAAACTAGAAAGTAGGGAGAAATCTACCAGTTGAAAAGATAAACCTTTGGGTAGAAATTCTCTTTAGGGTCACCTAGGGTTCGTATAAACCTAAAGTATGTTCTAATTGTCGATCAGTGAGTCTATCACAATTTCACAAAAAGATGTCTAAGACTTAGAGTTCTTTTTGAGTCTTAGGTGAGTTGGGTAGTCGTAAAAAGCTGTCCCAAAACTCTAAACTCAAAAATCCAGAAAACGAAAATTTAGAAAAAAAGAAAAAGAAAAAAAATGTATTGGTTTTTAAATAAGGCAAGGGTTTGGACGGTCTAGATTTTGGCAAACACCCAAATGCTGTTGAGTCTCTGTAGTTCATATCTTTAGTAGAAATTTTTTAGTGTTGAGAAACGACTATTGCCCAAGTAATTTGACCATAATTCTTTTATAAATAGCATGTAGGTTTGGTAGGGACTCGCAAAAGATATGCATGGGAGTGTGATGTGTACACATCTAATTGGCCTAAAATGACAATTTATGCATGTTCCTAGGGTCATAAAAGCATCATGCATTATAAATATTCCATAACATGCATAATCATGCATTTAGATTAATTTGTACAAATTGTATAGTAATTTACCTCTTATTGTGGCCAAGGGACAAGGCAACATCATTTTGGAGTCTCAGATTGAAGATCCAACCGTATAAATCTAATTAAGGTGACGATCGGAGTCCAACGCCTTCGAGATCGCCCTAATCAGACCTCCATAGTATTAAATGTAGCCTGAAGAAGATCAGAGGTCATGGGACAAGGTGGTTAAATTCCAAACCTCAGATGAAGAATCTGACTGCATAGATGGATCCAGGTGGACGATCCCAACCCAACGGTGTGAAAATCGATCCAATCCAATGTTCGTGGCACTACCTATAAGGATCTAAAGATGGGTTGTCTAGATAGCGCCATGTGGTACCATCTGGATCACCCAAGACCCCCGCAAAACCTTTTCTTCATCCGTGCCCTCAACTCTCAGCCATTGGATCAAGATCCAATGGTTGAGATTTGCTCGGTCGTGAAATTGCATTTTAAGATAATTATGTCATAGTATAGCGTGAAAATATGTCAAAGCAAATAAAATGTAACGAGATGGTGAGTCCCGATCGAACTCAAGGAGGCAGTAAAATGACTTGATTTTAACACTGATCTAGAGCTAACTAGAACTAGGTACTAATCACGATAGACATAAAGCAACTCCACTTTAAATCAGGCAATTGTTTCATTAGTTGACATAAATTTCAAAACAACTAGAACATGCATTACTAGAATTAGAATTATTAAGAATAACTATCTAATCTATTAGAACAAGGGCACCAAGGGTGGTCCTTGGTGGCCTTTGGAGAGGTTGGAGGAGAGCAGTAGCGGTGCACCAAGGTGGTCTTGATGGATGACTCAGAGGAAGAGGGAGTAGAAGCTTGGAGATCTTGACTGGAGGAAGAGATGCCTTCAAATGGGAGCTCTAGGGTGCTTTTTATAATTAAAATAAGAGAGAAAGCAGGTATTTTTGCCCCAAAAATCATGCAACACCTTTGGATTGATCAGATCCGTCGATCTGAAGATCACGGATTAGATCGCACCTCAAATGGAGCTCTATCGCACCTTCATCACATAGACGCTCTGGAATATCCTACGTGGTAGCTACTCAGCCGCCCGATCCACCACAACTACTCTCCTCACCTACACGCGTGCATTTAATCTCAGCCATTCGATCGTGAAGATCAATGGCTAAGAACGTGCGGCTACCGCCTTTAGGTTACACGTACAGCGACGCATCCAACCACGTGTCGCTTCGCGCATTATTGCACAGCTTCAGATCCAACGCATGATCATGAGCCATGCGTTCACCTCCAAACCGCTCAATCACCAACGCACAGCTTTATTTCATCCAAGTGCACTGCCTCTTTTGATTTATCTCTCAACACGAGTCAAGCACGTGTCTCACGCTTCTGTGTGAGGTCAGTGACCAACGTGCTACGCACGTGTTTGTCTCGATTTGATTTCACACGAGGTTACCATCAGTCGTTGGATGAAGATCCAAAAGCTAGGATGGATTCCCACTTGATGAGTTGTGGAGAGGTGGAGGCATAGCTCAACGGTGGTCGTTGGATGATGATTCAATGGCCCTACTTCGCTCTTTAGTGGGTAGGGCACGTAGGTGGGCCGTTGGGATGATGCCACGTGGCACCATTGTTGAACGATGGGTTGCTACACTAACGTGTTTGGTTTTGAAAACCTGTCGTTGTAGTTTGAAAGCGAACTCGTGTTCAACAATAACATTTATACCGAAATTGAAATTCCAGGTCGAACACAGGGAGGCGGATGTTTGATTTAAAAACTACACGTTTGTTTTTAATTGTCATGAAATAATTCAATTGATTAGAACTACTTACAATAAATAAAAGAGAGAGAATAAGAGAGAGAATAATACAAACAAAAATCAAAAGAGATATAGAATGCACATAGAATTCATTATCAAAAGGGCTTGTTCATTACACTAAATATTATGACTAGAAAGCAGGAAAATGATTACACTAGAAAGCAGTAAATCTACTCTAGAAAGCTGTAAAAGAATGGAGAGAGAAATATCCTCCTCGACGATCGCTTGGAGGACGAGCCGGTTGGGACGATGCCTGGATGAAGGAGGACGAAGTAGGACGAAGCAGGACAAAGCGGAAGAACAGGAATGGGGCAGCACGTCGTCGTCGTCGCGGGATCCACTTCCAAAGGGGGACGAAAATTGGACTTTATCTCGCGAGAAGCATCCCGAGTGTTGGACAAGCTTCTCTTGAGCTTTACAGAGGGAGAGAAGAGAAGGAAGGGATGAGAATTTCGTGTGGAGGGGGTCTCCTTTTATAGTTACAAGGAGTGAGGGCAAATTGGTCATTACATCTTTAAAACATTAAATAAGGGGTCTTTAGTGACGAATAAAACCGTCGCTAAAGCCCCAACGTGGGCGTAGTGGGCCCTGCCAGAGCGCGCAATGCTTGCTCACATTTAGTGATCCTCAGCCGTCCGATCACGAGATCGACGGCTTAAATCGTGCCTTCGCCCGCCTCGCTGCGCACCCGCCCGTGTTCGATGGTGCGTCCTCGCCTCACGTGAAATAGCGCGTGGGCGCTATTGGATGATCTGAGCCACCCACAGCCGATCGGGCGGTCACCTTTAATCGCACGCACCCGCAGATTGCGAGTCGAACCCGCATCTTGTGAACGCGCAACACCTCGTGACCGCTATGCTACTCGAAGGAATGTGTCGCGCAGACAATTCAGGGGGCTGCATCCATAACCGTTGGATCTTGATCCAACGGCGGAGAAGCGGTGCTCTGATTGAAGAAGAGAAGGTGCGGCGGTGCTGGGGGCTGATTGGATTGGCCGTCCATCTTTTGGATGTTGTAGATGGTGCCACGGGTGTCGGATTGACTCGATTTTTGCATCGTTAGGCTACAATTGTCGATCCGAATCCATCTGTGTGGTCGGATTTGTCGTTTGAAGTGCGGATTTATACCATCTTGGCCCTTGATCTTCTAGGGTTCCTCGGTCACTATCAGATGCTACAGATGCCTGATTAAGGCAATCTTGAAGTCGTTGAACTCCAATCGTCGCCTTGATCACATCTGTACGGTTGGATCTTTGATCCGAGGCCCCGATAAAAAGTTTGCCTTGTCCAAGCACATAAAAGGAGACAATTAACCTCCATTTTATTCAAACTACTCTAAATGCAAGATGATGCATGTTATGCACTATTTATAGCATGCAATGCAATCCTATGCTTAAGAACATGCATAAATAGACATCTTAAGTAGTGTAAACGTGTTTACATCATACCCTCATGCCTATCTTTTGCTAGTCCCTAGCAAAAACTATATGTTATTTATAAAAGAATCAGGTTGGATTACTTGGGCATGAGTTATTTTCAATCATTAAGAATTGTCTACTTAGGATCTGAACTTTCAAAGACACAACAGTGCCCGAGTATCTGCCAAAATGCAGACCGCCTCAAGCCCTTGCCTTATTCAAAGAAAATTTTCTTTTTCTCTTTTTCCTCTTTTCTAATTATTTTTTTTTTGGATTTTCAAGTTTTAGGGTAAAGAGTGGCTTTCTACGGCCATTCAACTCACCTAAGATTTGATGAGAACCCTAAGTTCTAAGCATCTTATTGTAAATGTGATAGACTCGTTGGCCGACAGTTAAAACGGACTTCGGATTTCTACGCCTCTAGGTGACCTCAAAAAAAAAAAATTCTACCTAAAGGTGTATCTTTAGAACCGGTAGCTTTCTCCCTACTTCTCTTTTTTTTTTTATGGGGTCAACACAAGGGTGAATCCAGTGTATATCTCCTCGGTTTATTCTACTTCTCTGCTTCTTCCTAAGTGTTTTGGGATTTTCAGTGCATTTATTGAGCTGGGTTCTGGACAACCGGTCGATGAGCTATTACCACCGACAACTTGCCAACCATACTCATGCAGCGAAGTGTAGCTTATTTCTTTTTTTTTCTTTTCTCCTTTTCTTTTTCTTTTCTTTTTGATTTTCTTTTTCTCCTTTTAGGTAGGTGGCTTCCCTGGTCTAAGATTTACCTAAAGGCAGCAAAAAGAAAAAGGTCCAGTGACTGGGCTCTGGATAACCTACCTATGGGCTGTTACCCATGATAACTTGCCAGCCATATCACCCTAGAAGGTTCATTAGCTACCCAATTTTCGTTAAAATCGTCAAACAACGAGTCAATGCAAAGAAAGTGTGTAGATGCTAGAAACTCAAAGTTTCCTCAAATCAGAGGGCAGGTTGATAAGTCATGTACTTATCACCCAAACTTATTTACTCCAATTAAAATAGAATTCAAATTGGCGAGGAATCGAAAAACAAATCCACATTTTAGTGGATACATGAGCTGATTGAGTCAAAAGACTTGAAGGGTCGTTGTGTTCAAATCATAATGTATTATTTCCTAAGATTGAAAATTTTCTTAAACCCAAGTTCTCTTTCCTAATTCCAAAAATTTTTTTTTTAATAAAAGAAAATAAAATAAATCTACGGAGCTGACGAATAAATTCAGAGATGAATATCCACCCCCCCGTGTCTATCTAATGCAATGTCCTCATTATATTAAAAAGACATAGAACAGAGTGGAATAACATAGAAAGCACCTGAATTGCGTGAATGTCAGGTCCGCTCCGAGATGAAAACTAAAAAGAACTGTATACGTGCTGAATTTAGTGCCTTCAGCTAGGCACACTATACAAAGAAGAGAAATGAAGAATTCACAGGTGCAGGTCAGAATCAAAATAAATAGAAGAATTCTCCGACCTGTCTGCAGAGGTCCACAGATGTGGACCAAATTGTGGTGCAGACCCATACCCCATAATTGAGAATATCTCAAGTTTTGGATAAAAATTACCCAAAACCTAAAATCAGAATGCAAGTGGGGTTGGGCCTGTGATTTATGAGGATGCAACCCAAGACCAAAAAGTCGGGTCACAGATATTTCAAGCTCAAAAGGATAATCATTGAATGTGTACTTGGGTTTGACATCCTCAAAACAAATGTCGTAAGGGTCCTGGTTTGATGGTTTCAGCTTAATAGGCACCCTTCGACTCAGTGTTCTACTTCCTTCGGAACTAACTTCCCAAATCAGAACCTCCCGACTCCTATCCTCCTCATTCAGCATATCAATTTCCAGGACCTCTTGCATATTATTCACCCCGTCTGAAATCTCCAAGTCTATATGATGTGGCTGAATCAGAACAGACTTGGGTCTAATTATCTCAGAAACAGAATCATCGATAAGCTCAATGGGGTGTAACTGATAATTAGGGCATTTGATTGAATCCTCCAGAAAATGCAATTCTGGATCCATAATGTGAGCCCTAATAAGATCAGTTTCCTCAGTTATTGGGCTATCAAATGATCTATCAGATTCCCCAGGCCCAATCGTCTCACAGAAATCATATTCAGAAAACTCGCGTGAGACTTCGCAACTTGAATCTTCACCATCAAAGAAATCAGGATCCATATCAATGTATGTCCCAAAATCATCTGTCACTTTCTGTTCTAAGGAGACATACGTTTCCTCGTACCCCAGCTCAGGGATCTCAGGTGAAGAGATCAGATCTTCCTTAATTGGTTGCTTTAATTCAATCTGGTCAGCCTCGTAACACGTGTCCCCCCCCAACAGGTGCCTGAGCAGGTTCTGTCATTGGCTTTCCTAAAGGGAGTTCATCCTGGGAATCATCCCATGATTGAATTAAAGCAACCACGAATCTCATCCTCAATTTCGCTAATTTCCCAAGTAGAAACTCACCCGGGTTCTTATCCTTAACATCCTGGAGCCAATCCAACAATGACTTGTTCAAATCATCAATCATTTCAATCAGGGGCTTCAATCTCTCAATGCAAGGTATTGGCTAAACATCTAAAGATTGAATGATATTCCTCAAGCTAGCCAGAACCTTATCTTGAACCTGGTTACCCTGAACCAAATGAGTTGGTTCAGGGTTGGGTGGGTTTGGGATCAATGCAGGGGAATTAACGAATTGAAGTTCGTTATGCCCTTCCTGGTAATAGGACATTTCAGATTGTTCAAAAGGTGGTGATGACCTAAAGGCAGTGTAATCAGAGGATGGGTAAAGATCGGTGTATCCTTCTTGATTGTAGATCGTATTAGGTTGTTCATGAAAGGATGACAATCTATAATCGATGTGGCTCTGAGAAGGATAGAAATCACAATCAAAGTGTTCAGAGTTAGACCCTAAACATGGAGGTCCGGAACAGTATCCCCAATCCGAGTTATCCCAACTAACTAATGGTTGATTATAGTACGAGTCGGGATAATCATCATATTGAGGATAATTCAAAACCAGAGGAAAAGAGTGGGAATGCATGTAATATGTGGAAGGATTCATGAAAGACGGGAGGAAGAAAGGCACCCTGCAATACAAACAATCAAACCTGTCCTTAAGTGGGCTAGCCTAAAGACCTATAGACTCCCAAAACCCATCTTGAGATAAAGGAATGATTTGATCTACTTCTGTCTATTCAATCCAACCAGTTAGAAGGAGGGACTGGGGAGAAGGTTCTTCCTTCGGCTTGCGCCTCTGGTTCCTAGTGTACCCCCAGCCACGATCGTTTGATTCTACTCCCCTAGCTAGACATCAGATTGAACAATAGAAGCAGACTAATCGAAAATAATCTCGTTCTGGGCTCTGAAGAGCGAGTCGAATCCTTAAGGCCAACGTCTACTCTATTTTATTTAGGGCTACGTTTGAATGTGCTTTGGAATGTGATGAGCCCTTTAAATGGGCTGTGCCCTTAATGATTGATTGATTTGTGTGTGCGTGCACAACCAGTGGTTTTCAAGCAAGATTGTTTTTGATGTGGTGAATTTTAGAGTTCAAATCTTGCTTAGTAGCTTTTAGGATTCAACTTTAGGTGTTTTCAAACAAGGTTTTGTTGTCACACCAGGTTTTGAAAGCACAGGTGAATATGTTTTCCTTAAAAGCTTAAAAAAAGAATGTGGAGTGCCTGGTAAATCCCTAAGAGTTGAACCTAATCAGCAGCTACTTGATGAGTTGATTTTAATTGAAGTGGTGCGGCCCAATCAACTCAAACAATCGGCCTGTTGCACCACTTAATTAGGCACACAAGTGATTACCTAATCTGATTTCTACTCAATTATGTGTTTGGATGTGTGTACCGGCTCCAAAGATCGATTTACCGGTTGAGTTTGAAAATCAGATGAGGTTGTGTACCTCTGTGAAATTTTTTAATTTTTCTTTTTTTTAATGTGGGGGTTGGGGTGAGTATGGGTGTCAAACAACAAACAATCTAACCTTGGAGTTTATAAGAACACCTAGGTTGATTGATGTTTATGTTATTATGTTGTGGAATAAAATCTAATGGGTGGGAAGTAGGGGATAACTCAGAACCTTTAACAGCACTTTACTCCAATCTACCGCTTTTGCTTGTCTCGAAAGAGTACCTGTAATCACAATAAGAAAGGAGAGAAGTGAGGTAGATGAATTGTAAGTTGTAAAAATGCAAAGAAAAATTAAAGAGCGTCGCCTCCCCGGCAACGGCGCCAAAATGTTGAACGACGGGTTGCTACGCTAACGTGTTTGATTTTGAAAACCTATCGTTGTAGTTTGAAAGCGAAGAACTCGTGTTCAACAAATAAAATTTATACCGAAATTGAAATTTCGGGTCGAACACAAGGAGGCGGACATTTGATTTAAAAACTACACATTTGTTTTTATTTGTCATGAAATAATTCAATTGATTAGAACTTCTTACAATAAATAAAAGAGAGAGAGAGAGAATAATATAAACACAAATCAAAAAAGATATAGAATGCACATAGAATTCATTATCAAAAGGGATTGTTCATTACACTAAATATTACAACGAGAAAGCGGGAAAATGATTACACTAGAAAGCGGTAAATCTACTCTAGAAAGCAGTAAAAGAATGGAGAGAGAAATATCCTCCTCGATGGTCGCTTGGAGGATGAGCCGGACGGGACGATGCCTGGATGAAGGAAGACGAAGCAGGACGAAGCGGAAGAATAGGAACGGGGCAGCACGTCGTCGTCGTCGCGGGATCCACTTCCAAAGGGAAACGAAAATTGGACTTTATCTCGCGAGAAGCATCCCGGGTGTGGGACAAGCTTCTCTTGAGCTTTGGAGAGGGAGAGAAGAGAATGAAGGGATGAGAATTTCGTGTGGAGGGGGTCTCCTTTTATAGTTGCAAGGAGTGAGGGTAAATTAGTCATTACATCTTTAAAACATTAAATAAGGGGTCTTTAGTGACGGATAAAACCGTCGCTAAAGCCCCAACGTGGGCATAGTGGGTGCTGCCCGCGCGCGCAATGCTTGCTCATGTTCAGTGATCCTCAGCCGTCCAATCGCGAGATCGGACGACTTAAATCGCGCCTTCGCTCGCCTCGCTACGCACCCGCCCGCGTTCGATGGTGTGTCCTCGCCTCGCGTGAAATAGCGCGTGGGCGCTATTGGATGATCTGAGCTGCCCACAACCAATCGAGCGGTCACCTTTAATCGTGCGCCCGTAGATCGCGAGTCGAACCTGCGTCTTGTGAACATGCAACGCCTCGCGACCGCTGCACTACGCGAAGGAATGTGTCCCGCAGACAATTCAGGGGGCTGCATCCATAGCCGTTGGATCTTGATCCAACAGCGGAGAAGCGGCGCTCTGATTGAAGAAGAGAAGGTGCGGCGATGCTGGGGGCCGGTTGGATGGCTGAGATGGCACCACGTGGCACCATCTTGGCCGTCCATCTTTTGGATGTTGTAGATGGTGCCACGGGTGTCGGATTGACTCAATTTTTGCGTCGGTAGGCTGCGATCGTCGATCCGAATCCATCCATGCGGTTAGATTTGTCATTTGAAGTGCAGATTTACACCATCTTGGCCCTTGATCTTCTAGGGTTCCCCGGTCACTATCAAATGCTACAGATGCCTGATTAGGGCGATCTTGGAGTTGTTGAACTCCAATCGTCGTCCTGATCACATCTGTACGGTTGGATCTTCGATCCGAGGCCCCGATAAAAGTTTTTCTTGTCCAAGCACATAAAAGGAGATAAGTAACCTCCATTTTATTCAAACTACTCTAAATGTAAGATGATGCATGTTATGCACTATTTATAGCATGCAATGCAATCCTATGCTTAAGAACATACATAAATGGACATCTTAAGTAGTGTAAACGTGTTTACATCAACCATCCTGACCGTCCAACTTCTTGCCTTTGTAGTTGGTGCTACAGGGCTTCGATTGAGTTGATTTTTGCACCGTTGGACTGTGATCATTGATCCAGATCCATCCTTGTGGTTGGATTCGGTATCTGAGGTTCGGATTTGTGTCTCCTTGCTTCTTGGCTTTTTCTCTTCTATGGACTTCATAAGATGCTACGAAAGTCTGATCAAGACAATCTCGGAAGCATTGGACTCCAATTGTCATCTTGAACAGATTCGTGCAGTTGGATTTATCATCTCCAGCCTCGAATTACTTGCAATTATTATCTCTCAATTAGAGCATAAAATAGCATTATTATTTACAAAGCTATCAAATTAACTCTAATGCAAAATATGTTGCTCACGCATGCATTGTAGATTAAGTCCTATGATTGCTGCGCAATCAAGAGGCCTCCTCCACCGCACTTTAGGATCTCCAAAGGCAATGGATCACGCAATCTCAGCCATTGGATCTTAATCCCCTCAAGACCCCCGCAGGACCTTTTCTACATCCATGCCCTCTAATTTCAGCCATTGGATCAATATCCAATGATTGAGAGCCACCTCTACCACACTTCAGGATCTCCAAAGGCAACGGGTCATGCGATCTCGACTGTTGGATCTTAATCCAATGGTTGAGAACATGAAACCCTTAATTAACAAACATGACACACTCACGCTTGTAGTGCGTTGAGCAAGTGCCCTATCCAAAGCACAAGGCGTGCGTTTGAATCACACTTAGTGGCTTTAATCTGCTGAAGAGGAGGCATGGAGAAATTCGGCCGCACGATCTTTATCGAGCGATAGCTGAGGCAGGGACATGGTGTAATCTTGAGCACCGGATGTACACACCCGATCTCACGCACATCCAAATGCATGATTTGATGCCCTCCATCACCAGTGCAAAGTGCAAGCGATCAATGGCTATGGCAATCTGAAATGTGCTCCTCAATGGATGAATATGAAGCGATGATCGTGCACTTTAAGTCACCCGATGAAGAATCGGACGGCTTGGATCAATCCGTGCCTTGACGCTCAAAGACCAAGCACCGATGACGTGGCCGCACAAGATGCGTTGGATCAGTGATAAGGGGTCCACACTTCACATGCGCCTTCAATAACGCTTATCTATAGCGATGAGCGTATCCATCACTAAAGGCCACATATTAATTCTAAAAGGCTTGAAATACCTCTTTTGCCCCTATTTCTACACCTATAAAAGGCCTACCCCTCCGACATATTTCATAATCCCTTCCTTTCTTCTCTCATCCCCTCCAAAGCTCTAAGAGCTTGTCCCAAGCTCAGGATCCTCCACTAGAGTTGTAAAAATAATTTTCTGCTCTCTCACCGTCATTCGTGGAGCATCTTGTGGCCATCTTCTCACCACGTTCAGGAAGTGGATCCTGCAACGACGACGTCCTGTCTCATTCCTGATTCGTCCGACTTCATCCTCCCTCTTCCAGCTCCTCACCACTCTCCCTCAGGCGCTTCATCATCATAGCTCATCCTCCAAGTGGCCGTCGAGAAGGATTTTCTCATCTCTATCTTTTTACTACTTTCTAGTGTAGTTTTAATTCTGCAAGTAGATGTTATGAACATGGTTTGATGGTTATGAAATATTTGTTCATTCTCTTTATATTTTTCTCTTTCGTTGCATTATTCTCTTTTGTTCTTGTATTGTTTATTCTTTATGTAGTTTAGCTCACATAGATTAATTTCAACCAACTACTCTACTTTATAAAAATAAATTTGGATTTTAAATCAAATGTTCACCTCCCCGTGTTTGACTCGGGACTCATCAAAGTTTTGACTATAAATATTATTTAATAGAGAATTTTTACATAACTACAACGATAGATTTTTAAATCAATCTTTTTCGCATATAAAATCTAATTAATCAGTCTTACTAGCATAGTAGATGACTGCAGCTTTCCCATCTAGTTTTTGACCATGGATAGCCCCTACTGCATAATTAGAGGCATCACAAATTATCTCAAAAGGGTGAGACCAATCCAAGGGTTGCAGTATTCGTGCCTTTGTAACCAGATCACAAAGTGTGGTATATGCATGAACGCAATCTTCAAAGATCCAGAAGTCTACATCTTTAGAGAGGAGATTGGTAAGAAGTGGACAATTTCTGAGAAGTCCATTGTAAAGTGGTGATAAAAACCAACATGCCCAAGGAAAGATCAAATCTGCTTAACCGATGAAGGTAATGGCAGGTCAGAAATCAATTTTGCCTTCTCTCAGTCAACCTCAATTCCTCTCTCTGAAATAAGGTAACTTAAGACAAATCCTTCTGGTACCATGAAGTGTGATTTTTCCCAAGAGAGTACCAGATTCACATTCATGCATCTTTGTCAAACCTTGGTCAAGTGGTCTAAACATGCATCAAATGTGCTCCCAAAGACCGAGAAGTCATCCATGAAGCTTCTAAATAATCACGTACAAAATCAGAGAAGATTACAAACATACAACATAGAAGAGTAGCAGGTAAGTTGCACAAACCAAATGGCATCCTACAGAAAGCAAAGGTTCCGTAGGAGCAAGTGAAAATCATTTTTTCCTGGTCATCAGGGTGAATTGTTGCCTGGTTGTAGCCTGAATAGCCATCTAAAAAGCAGAAAATCTATTCCCTGCCAATCTTTCCAGAATCTGATCAATGAAAGACAATGGGAAATGATCTTTCTTCGAGGCTTGATTGAGTTTTCGGTAATCTATACATACCGCGAGCTTGCAATCCTTATTGGAATGACTTCTCCAGACTCAATGGTTATGACAGTAAGTCTGGACTTCTTAGGCACAACATGAATAGGACTTACCCATTGACTATCAGAGATAGGGAAAATGATTCCATTGTCTAACCACTTGATCATTTCATTCTTTACCACCTCTTGAAGTGTTGGGTTCAGTCTACACTGTGGCTATCGAGTAGGTTTAGATCCTCCTTCGGTGAATATTCTATGGGTGCAGTAGGAAGGACTTATGCCAGTAAAGTCAGGTAAGCTCCATCCTATAGCTTGTCCATGTGCTCTCAGGATAGATATGAGTCGTGATTCCTGATCAGACGATGTTACGAACGCGTGCCCCAGATGTCTTTTAAGACGTCTGGGATGTGTCCCAGACGTCGGACCAGACGTCTGGGATAGTTTCCAGACGTCTGGAAATCCGTTATTTTCGACACACGTGAGTCGTCTGCGCGCCTGCGTGCGCAGACCGCATATTCGCCTTTCCTCCCTCCTGCGGCTGTAGATTCCCCTGCCGCGAATCCTTCTCTCTCCTCTCCGCGCGGCCTTAAAAAGGGCACACCTCCCTCCTATCGTCTCCACCGTCCCCTTCCTCTTCTCCTTCCTGTGCACGAGAGCGAGTGAGCGCGAGGGCTGCAGCGGCGACTGCAGTGAGCGCGGAGGAGGTGCGGCGTGCGAGGGCGAAACTCTGCCGGGAGGGCGAGCTCGCCGGAGCGGCTTGGCCGGCCGGCGGAGGGTGCAGGGGGCGCGGAACGACGCGGAGAGGGACCTGCTGCAGTCTGAGCAGCAGGAGCGCGAGGTGCGACGCGGGCGGCGTCGCGAGCTGAAGCCGGGTGGAGCCCTGTTCTGGAAAAATTTCCAGAATCGGACGTCTCGGTTGATAGGCAGACAGCGAGGATGACGACTGGTAGATCATACAGACGTCTAAAAGGTTAGTATTCCGCTTTCTTCTTCCTTCCTGTCGACTGACCGTACTGAGGGAGGGAGTTGGCGTGCGCAGGCTTGCTGATTCGCCATCCTTTGCGAATCAGACGTCGGGAAGTTGTACCAGACGGCTTGAGTGACCTCCAGATGTCCGGGGTGACCATCGGACGTCTGGGAGATAGGCCAGACGTTCCCGCAGACTTCTGGACGTCTAGGAAACCACGCTGAACAGGTAATTCTCTGATCCACTTTTTAAGATGTCTGGAAGAAGTTCCAGACGTCTGATTTTGCACAGTATCGTCTTTTTCGACCCGTTTAGGGCCCGTTCGGGCTCCGTTTTCCGTGATTCGAGTTGCGTTATTTTCAGAATTAACTCCTCTACCCGTCTACAGTAGCTATACACTGTTTTGAGACACTCCTTGTGTTTGATCCTTGTGATAGGACCTCGTTCAGTTACAGTCTTGGGAGTCGCGGAGGCACGCGGGATTCCCGATCACGCCCCCATTACTCCCGTTGTACCTGGTAGAGTGGCTTAAGTTTATTATTAAAATCTGTTAAAGTATGGAGCCATAACTAGAATCTAGGACATTGCATGAATCCTAGGAATGAGAAATGCATGGAATGATAGCTCCTAGGTGATGCATGAATCCTAGGGCTGGAAAACTAGTTGTATGCTAGATCCTAGGATGTGGCATGAATCCTAGGATGGAAAAACTAGTGGAATGTATAATACTGCAGTCTTGGAAAAATGGAAAGGAATATAAAGCTGCCTGTTGTGAATAGATAACGTGGTTGAGAACATGGATTGTAAGAATGTGAAACTGAAAAGTGAAACCTGGATGTTTGAGTAAAAAGGATGGAACCCTACGGGGAAGTAGGAGTAGAACTCCTGGAAGGTGAATGGAATAGTTTTGGGGAAGTGAGCTGGCCCTTGAGTACGGAGTACCAAGGAGAGCGACTGTCCCCCTATTTAATGCAGAGCGGAGCTAGCCGCCCCAGGGACCCGGGGTTAGGACTGGCCACTCTGTACCGACTTGTTGGCCCTTGTGTATGTAGTACTGAGGAGAGCTAGTAGTGTTAGGAGAGTACTAGCTACCCCACGGGCCCCGAGGTTCTGCTAGCCTCCTTCACCGACTTGTTAGGCCCACTAGGGCAAACCAGGGTAGTCAGGCGAGGGTGCGCAGACTGTGGAGGGGCAAGGCCCCTGTTTGGTTACTGTGGAGGGGTTGGACCCCTGTTACTGAGAGGGCTCTGCCCTGGTTCCATGCTGTGCTTTGGGCACACCCATTAACGGAAACGACTGACCGCGTGCCAGTGCGGGCTAGCTACCTGTGCGTTTATCGCGCGTGCCGTAGTCACCGTTACGTCTGTCAGTGACCTTGGGGTGGTTGACTAAGGGTAGGATCACCACGGGGGACTCTCCCGGCCAGGAGAGCACCATGTGCTACTTCTACTTTTGGAAAAGACTGCAATCAAGATCGTTCCCATGAGGACATTCGAGATCAAGTAAAGGATCTGAGAAATAAATGAAATAGTGAGAAAATTGAAAGATGTGAACAAAGGAAGCAATAGAACATAACAGCTACTGTACACTCTACTGTTGTCTTTAGTTAGTTTGCCACTCTACTCAGCGTTTTGCTGACGTGTTACACTCGTTACCTTTTTCAGGACCAGGTGTTGAGCAGCCAAGGTCAGTGGCTGCAGAGGACGCTGGGCCGAGTTGGGTCCAGTAGAGTTTACCACAGTCTTTTGTACCTCTTTTGTTTCTGTTATAATGAGTAGTTCTTGTTTCCGCTGTACTTTCTTTACCTGCAGTTCTTGTTATATGATAAATGTTGTTCTACTATTGTGGTGGTATCTACTGTAGTAGTTTCTTTCCTTACTGCTGTACTTCCTTACTGTTAGTTATATTCATGCTGAATGTGGTTTATTTTACTGCTCTTTTGGTTACTTTCTCGTTGGACGACTAGGTCTTGGGATTAGTCGAGTCGGTCCGGTTCTCGTGTCTCGTAGGGACTCGGGAACCGGGTCGTTACAAGATGGTATCAGAGCAAGGTCGTCCCGAGAAGTGAATCAACTGACTGGAAAATAACCAATTCACATCTTTATAGCTAGAGTAGCCACCACAACATATCTCTTGACATGAGCTCTTAGAAGTTTTGTTAGGTACCGTCTGTTTTGACGTTTCCATTTTGTTCGCGTCTCCTTGCAGGAGATGCCTCGTCACGAGACTGGCTGCGGGCGTGGCCGAGAGCGAGGTCGGCGAGATGGACGTGCTGTTGTTGACGTCTCGGTGGACCAGCCACCACTCCCTGGCATCCAGGCCCAGGACCTCGCCAGACTGATACGAGATATTGTATGAGAGGAGCTCCACCCATCGCCCCGAGCACCTCCTCCTGGGGCTGCAGAGGGGGAGTCCTCTGTGGGACCACGCGACGGACACGGCGCTGGACACGAGGGAGGGGATGGGCCCCTGTCGCCCCCACCATCCTCCGACACTTCTGTACACGAGGCACCTTCGCCTGGTGGTGCACCAGCACCTCCCCTACAGCGCCACTTCGAGCTTTTCGGACAGTTCCGGAAGCTGAAGCCCCCCTCCTTCAAGGGGGATGAGGACCCGACCGAGGCAGAGGACTGGCTTGAGCAGCTGGAGAAGATCTTCGACAGCCTTCGCCCCCCGGTGGAGTGCCGCGTGGCCTTTGCCACGTACCAACTGGAGAGTGCGGCACACCGGTGGTGGAGGGCGGTCCAAGGACAGGAGAGGGACGAGCCGACGTGGGACCAGTTCATCACCCTCTTCTGCGAGCAGTACTTTCGCCAGACGTGGCAGGACCAGAGGAGGTGGGAGTTCCACACTCTCCGCCAAGGGACGATGACTGTGAGCGCGTACCGCACGCGTTTCTTGGAGCTGTCCCGCTTTGCAGCGACAGCGGTAGCCACTGAGGAGGAGGGCCTTTGGAGGTTCACCGAGGGGCTCCGGCCTGCGATCCGGGGGTATGTCAAACCCCTGAAGCTGCCTACGTTTTCGAGGGTGGTAGAGGCAGCTATGACTTACGAGGAGACCAACCCGTCCGCGCGAGAGACCGACGGCGGGCGGAAGAGGCCCTTTCAGCCAGACTTCTCACAGGGCCGGCGAGAACGGAGACACGTGGCGTCCGCAGGAGAGCTGTCACGTTGTGCAGGGCCATCAGTGGCCTTTGGGGGCCCTCGACAGGGGCTAGTCGCCAGCACCGGACCCCCGCCTAGTCGACAGCAGGGACTCACTGAGGGCGGGAGTCGGGTTCCCCTCTACTACCAGTGTGCCCAGCCGGGCCACGTCAGGAGGGACTGCCCATCTAGGGCAGGAGGTCAGCAGATACTTCCCGTGCAGAGCACTGGAGGGCGCGCAGAAGGTCGCGGTTCCCAGGCACGAGGAGGAGGACAGCAGTCGCGAGGAGGGTACCGGCCAGCACCTACCCGTCCGACGCAGAGTGTGGCTGCTTCGTCCGCACCTAGAGCTGAGGGGCGTATCAACGCCCTAACACACAGGGACGCCAGAGCTTCGGGATCCATGGTAGTAGGTATGGTTGCAGTTTCTGGCAGACTCGTTTACACGCTTTTCGATTTCGGCGCTACGCACTCGTTTGTCGCAACCAGTTTCGCAGTTAGTTTGGACCAGGACTATACACGGTTAGAAAATCTGTTCGTAATCAGAGGTCCGAGTGGTCAGCTGTTTGTAGCTGAGGAGGTGTACACGGATTGCGAGGTCAGCGTTGGAGGACATAGCCTGCCAGCTGACCTGATTATGATCCAGATGGAGGACTTTGGTGTGATTCTGCGGATGGATTGGTTGTCCGCTTACCACACCTTGGTAGATTGTTTTGAGAGGAAGATTGTCTTCTCCATTCCGGAGTTGCCTTCTTTCGAGTTTCACGGAAAGCCAGTGGATGGAGGTTTCAGGTGCATTTCGGCACTTCGGGCGACGAGACTTTTGAGCCAGGGGTGTGAGGGCTTCCTAGCCTGTGTGGTGGCAGAGCTCAGCCCTGTGGCAGACTTCCAAAGCATCCCGGTGGTCAGAGAGTACCCCGACGTGTTTCCAGACGAGTTACCAGGACTACCGCCTGAGCGCGAGATCGAGTTTGAGATCTCACTAGTACCAGGGACTAGCCCCATCTCCACCGCGCCATACAGGATGGCACCGCTTGAGCTGCGAGAGCTCAAGTCCCAGTTGCAGGACCTTTTGGAGAAAGGTTTCGTGAGGCCCAGTGCATCTCCCTGGGGAGCCCCGGTACTGTTTGTGAAGAAGGATGGGACCCTACGCCTTTGTGTGGACTACCGACAGCTAAATAGGGTCACCATCAAGAACAGATATCCGCTGCCGAGGATCGACGATTTGTTTGACCAGTTGCGGGGTGCCACGGTGTTTTCCAAGATAGACTTGAGGTCTGGATACCACCAGTTGAAAATCAGGGAGACCGACGTCTCCAAGACAGCTTTCCGCACCCGGTACGGACACTACGAGTTTTTGGTCATACCGTTTGGGCTGACCAATGCCCTCGCTGCTTTCATGGACCTGATGAACCGGGTGTTTAGACCATACTTGGACCAGTTCGTGGTGGTTTTCATAGATGATGTACTCATCTATTCTAGAGATCAGACGCAGCACGGACAGCACTTGCGGATGGTTCTGGACACTCTGAGACGGCGCAGGCTGTACGCCAAATACAGCAAGTGCAAGTTCTGATTGAGGGAGGTGACCTTCTTGGGTCATGTGATCTCTGGAGACGGCCTGGCGGTGGACCCCGCCAAGGTCGAGGCAGTGCTCAGGTGGGAGAGACCGCGTTCAGTCACTGAGATTCGCAATTTCCTGGGACTGGCAGGTTACTACAGACGGTTCATCAGAGGATTTTCACAGATTGCACGTCCTATGACACAGTTGACCCGGAAGGACGTGCCTTTCGCTTGGACAGACGCCTGTGAGGCGTGTTTTATGGAGCTGAAGGAGAGGTTGACCTCGGCTCCCGTGCTCACCATCCCTGACAGTAGTGGCGGGTTCGTTGTGTACACGGACGCTTCCTTGCAGGGGTTAGGAGGTGTGCTCATGCAGAGGGGTCATGTTGTCGCTTACGCTTCGCGGCAACTGAAGCCCCATGAGTATACCTACCCTACCCACGACCTAGAGTTGGCAGCTGTTGTCTTCGCGCTGAAGACCTGGAGGCACTACTTGTACGGTGAGACCTTCGAGATTTTTACAGATCACAAGAGCCTCAGATATCTTTTTGACCAGAAGGAGCTCAACATGAGACAGAGACGTTGGTTGGAACTCCTGAAGGACTATGATTGCAGCATCTCCTACCACCTGGGAAAGGCCAATGTGGTGGCTGACGCCTTGAGCCGTAAGGCACCCGCACGCTTGGCCAGTCTACAGTTACAGAGTTGGAGCCTTTTGGAGGAGGTGGGCAGTTGGCGACCTCTAGAGTTACGAGGGTACTGTGGGGCAGTGACGGTGACGCAGTAGACCAGGCCAGAGCTGATAGACCGCATCATCACAGGGCAGATGGCCGATCCGTACTTGCAGTCTTTGCGCGACAGAGTACTATCAGGAGACCCAGGGGACTTCTCTTTCACAGACCAGGTGCTACGCTTGAGGGGACGGTTGTGCATTCCCAGGGACGAGGTGCTGTTGAGAGAGCTCCTGACTGAGGCACACGGTTCCAGATTCACCATACATCCCGAAAACACGAAGATGTACCACGACTTGAGACGCGAGTTTTGGTGGAGGGGGATGAAGCGGGATGTGGGTGAATTCGTGCAGCAGTGCTTAGTGTGCCAGCAGGTGAAAGCCGAGCATCAGAGGCCTGCAAGGCCGCTCCAGCCGCTTCCAGTGCCAGAGTGGAAGTGGGAGAGCATCACCATGGACTTGGTGGTGGGCTTGCCTGTTACCCAGCGGGGACACGACGCAGTCTGGGTAATAGTGGATAGATTGACGAAGACGGCGCGGTTCTTGCCGATCCGAGTCACTTTGGGACCAGCACAGTTGGCAGAGAGGTATATCCGTGATGTGGTACGACTACACGGAGTTCCGCAGGAGATCGTATCCGACCGGGATACCCGCTTTACGTCCCAGTTTTCGGCTGAGTTTCAGCAGGCCTTGGGGACGCGGTTGAGGTTTAGCACGGCTTACCACCCCCAGACGGACGGACAGTCTGAGCGCACGATACAGACACTTGAGGACCTTTTGCGTGCCTGTGTACTGGACTGGAGGGGCTCTTGGGAGGAGCACCTGCCCCTGGCAGAGTTTGCATACAACAACAGTTATCACTCGAGCATCGGCATGGCTCCCTACGAGGCTCTGTACGGACGGAAATGTACGGCACCCTTGAGTTGGGTTGAGGTGGGGACCAAGTGGGAGGTTGGCCCCAGGTTGATACGGCAGAGTCAGGAGGTAGTTGAGCAGATCCACAGACGACTCCGCACTGTCAGGAGCGGACAGAAGAGCTACGCGGATCGGAGACGCAGAGAGGTACAGTTTGAGGTTGGGGACCACGTCTTTCTTCGTGTTTCGCCCATGAAGGGCCTGCAGCGGTTTGGGGTGAGAGGGAAGCTCACGCCGAGGTTCGTGGGGCCCTTTGAGGTCCTGGAGCGGGTTGGACCCGTTGCTTACCGACTTGCCCTCCCCCCGCAGTTTTCTGGTGTGCACGACGTGTTCCACGTGTCCAACCTCAGGAAGTACGTAGCCGATCCCAGCCACGTACTGAGTCACGAGAGCGTCGAGGTGGGCGACGACCTGACCTACCCCGAGCAGCCAGTGCAGATTCTAGACCGAGCCATCCGCAGTTTGAGATGAAAGCAAGTACCCCTGGTAAAGGTTTTGTGGAGGAGCCAGCGGTACGAGGAGGCTACCTGGGAGCCTGAGGCGGCAATGCGGGAGCAGTACCCAGAGCTTTTCGCGGGTACGTCTTTTCGGACCGGTTTCGGTCCTCTTTGAGTTTGTTATGGTTATTTGGACATCTTTTCCCCGCACCCTAGTTAGCGCAAGTTTCGGGGACGAAACTTCCTTTGAGTTTGTTATATTGTTACGAACGCGTGCCCCAGACGTCTTTTAAGACGTCTGGGATGTGTCCCAGACGTCGGACCAGACGTCTGGGATAGTTTCCAGACGTCTGGAAATCCGTTATTTTTGACACACGCGAGTCGTCTGCGCGCCTGTGCGCGCAGACCGCATATTCGCCTTTCCTCCCTCCTGCGGCTGCAGATTCCCCTGCCGCGAATCCTTCTCTCTCCTCTCCGCGCGGCCTTAAAAAGGGCACGCCTCCCTCCTGTCGTCTCCACCGTCCCCTTCCTCTTCTCCATCCTGTGCGCGAGAGCGAGTGAGCGCGAGGGCTGCAGCGGCGGCCGCAGTGAGCACGGAGGAGGTGCGGCGTGCGAGGGCGGAACTCTGCCGGGAGGGCGAGCTCGCCGGAGCGGCTTGGCCGGCCGGCGGAGGGCGCAGGGGGCGCGGAACGACACGGAGAGGGACCGGCTGCAGTCTGAGCAGCAGCAGCGCGAGGTGCGACGTGGGCAGCATCGCAAGCGGAAGCCGGGTGGCGCCCTGTTCTGGAAAAATTTCCAGAATCGGACGTCTGGGTTGATAGGCAGACGGCGAGGACGACGTCTGGTAGCTCCTACAGACCTCTGAAAGGTTAGTATTCCGCTTTCTTCTTCCTGTCGACTGGCCGTAATGAGGGAGGGAGTTGGCTGTGCGCAGGCTCGCTGATTCGCCATCCTTTGCGAATCAGACGTCCGGAAGTTGTACCAGACGGCTTGAGTGACCTTCAGACGTCCGGGGTGACCATCGGACGTCTGGGAGATAGGCCAGACGTTCCCGCAGACTTTTGGATGTCTGGGAAACCACGCTGAACAGGTAATTCTCTGATCCACTTTTTAAGACGTCTTATTTTGCACAGTATCGTCTTTTTCAACCCGTTTAGGGCCCGTTCGGGCTCCGTTTTCCGCGATTCGAGTTGCGTTCTTTTCAGAATTAATTCCTATACCTGTCTACAGTAGCTATACACTATTTTGAGACACTCCTTATGTTTGATCCTTGTGATAGGACCTCGTTTAGTTGCAGTCTTGGGAGTCGCGAAGGCACGCGGGATTCTCGATCACGCCCCCATTACTCCCGTTGTACCTGGAAGAGTGGCTTAAGTTTATTATTAAAATCTGTTAAAGTATGGAACCATAACTAGAATCTAGGATATTACATGAATCCTAGGAATGAGAAATGCATGGAATGATAGCTCCTAGGTGATGCATGAATCCTAGGGCTGGAAAACTAGTTGTATGCTAGATCCTAGGATGTGGCATAAATCCTAGGATGGAAAAACTAGCGGAATGTATAATACTGCAGTCTTGAAAAAATGGAAAGGAATATAAAGCTGCCTGTAAATTGAATTAACAGCTGCCTGTTGTGAATAGATAACGTGGTTGAGAACATGGATTGTAAGAATGTGAAACTGGAAAGTGAAACCTGGATGTTTGAGTAAAAAGGATGGAACCCTACGGGGAAGTAGGAGTAGAACTCCTGGAAGGTGAATGGAATAGTTTTGGGGAAGTGAGCTGGCCCTTGAGTACGGAGTACCAAGGAGAGCGACTGTCCCCCTGTTTAATGCAGAGCGGAGCTAGCCGCCCCAGGGACCTGGGGTTATGACTGGCCACTCTGTACCAACTTGTTGGCCCTCGTGTACGTAGTACCGAGGAGAGCTAGTAGAGTTAGGAGAGTACTAGCTACCCCATGGGCCCCGGGGTTCTGCTAGCCTCCTTCACCGACTTGTTAGGCCCACTAGGGCAAACCAGGGTAGTCAGGCGAGGGTGCGCGGACTGTGGAGGGGCAAGGCCCCGGTTTGGTTACTGTGGAGGGGTTGGACCCCTGTTACTGAGAGGGCTCTGCCCTGGTTCCGTGCTGTGCTTTGGGCGCACCCGTTAACGGAAACGACTGACCGCGTGCCAGTGCGGGCTAGCTACCTGTGCGTTTATCGCGCGTGCCGTAGTCACCATTACGTCTGTCAGTGACCTTGGGGTGGTTGACTGAGGGTAGGATCACCACGGGGGACTCTCCCGGCCAGGAGAGCACCACGTGCTACTTCTACTTTTGGAAAAGACTGCAATCAAGATCGTTCCCACGAGGACATTCGAGATCAAGTAAAGGATCTGAGAAATAAATGAAATAGTGAGAAAATTGAAAGATGTGAACAAAGGAGGTAATAGAACATAACAGCTACTGTACACTCTACTGTTGTCTTTAGTTAGTTTGCCACTCTACTCAGCATTTTGCTGACGTGTTACACTCGTTACCTTTTTCAGGACCAGGTGTTGAGCAGCCAGGGTCAGTGGCTGCAGAGGACGCTGGGCCGAGCAGGGTCCAGTAGAGTTTACCACAGTCTTTTGTACCTCTTTTGTTTCTGTTATAGTGAGTAGTTCTTGTTTCCGCTGTACTTTCTTTACCTGCAGTTCTTGTTATATGATAAATGTTGTTCTACTGTTGTGGTGGTATCTACTGTAGTAGTTTCTTTCCTTACTGCTGTACTTCCTTACTGTTAGTTATATTCATGCTGAATGTGGTTTATTTTACTGCTCTTTTGGTTACTTTCTCGTTGGACGACTAGGTCTTGGGATTAGTCGAGTCGGTCCGGTTCTCGTGTCTCGTAGGGACTCGGGAACCGGGTCGTTACAGACGATAAGTGAGAATTGACAATCACAGGATTAGTCTAATCTTGTCCTAAGAAGACATACTTCAAAGAATTAGGAAGAGGTTTAAGCTCAACAAGAGTACGATCAGGTGAAGGAGCAAGTGTGGAGATGCAGAAGATCCTAGAGACACTACAGAGATTGGAGGTGAGACCAAAGTGTTACTAGCAAGTGTCTCAGGAATAGTCAAGTCAGAATTCAAAGGGAATTAAGGTTCTAAAGTCAATGACTCAGTTAGTGTATCCTCGACCAACTTGTCCAAAGAATCCAGAGAACATATTTCCTCAATTAAACTACAAGATGGTCCCCTTTTAGCCTGAAAAATATCAATCTTCAACTTCTGGTCTCCAAACTTTAATTCCAACAGGCCCTCCTCACAATCTATAGTTGCCTTGGCTGTCGCCAAGAAAGGTCTCCCTAGTATGATGGGTTTTTTCTATATATCCTTAGGAACTTCCATGTCAAGGACAATAAAGTCCACAGGGAAATAAAAGTCCTTGACCCGCACTATAACATCTTCCTGAGGTGTCTTAACTAATCAATTTGCTAATTCTAGGGACACCTCAGTTGGCTTCAGATTGCCAACCTTGAAGTGAATCAAGAGGGAGGTTGGGATAAGATTGATGGAAGCACCTAAGTCCAATAAAGCTCTATGAAATGTGGTGGTTCCTATCATACAAGAGAGATGAGGGGTGCTTGGGTCTTTCTTCTTAATAGGGAGGTTTGAAATAATGGAACTCACTTGTTCCAAGAGGATTATTGGGCTACTCTCTTTCTAATTCTCACCTAATGCTTAGGTGTACATAAGTCTTTTAAAAACTTAGCGTAAGGGGGGATGTGGAAAATTGCATCCAAGGGGATGTTTATGTGGACTTGCTCAAAGAGCTTAAGTAAGTCATCCTCAGGTGTGTTGAGATTCACAAAATGCATAGTTAATGGAGAAGAGTGTTGTATTATAGCACGAATCATGACTCAAACAAAAATAAATAATGAGATGGTGAGTCCCGGTCGATCTTAGGGGGGCATATAAAAGCGAAATTGATTTTGATGTTTCTTTCTTTACTTGCTTAAAATCAAATTCCAATCTCAAGAGTGGAGTGAAAGATGCGACAGTCGCATTGTTGACACGAAAAACATGTGCATGAGTCAAATAAATCACGAATGTGAATGTGTGTGTTTCAATCCGCACAATTTCTATTATGTGATGGCGACTAGAAGAAAATGAATCTATCACTAAATCATTAATATCCTCTGGAACCGACATGTTTATTGCATGAAAGCTTCTATATGAAAGCTTTCTATTCCTTCACAAATATTGTCATTACACGATTTTAGAGGAAAGCTTGTACATGAAAGCTTGAAAGTAGTATTTCTAGCTAATAGAAGAGTTATGCATGCATGGATCTAAGGTAGATTATGCATGCATTCTCAGAGATAGAGGATCACTACTATTACTAGCAAGATAATAATGTAGAATCAAAACATGAGGAATGTGAAACTTGCTAACAGAAATCAGAACATTGGAGGTGGTCTCCAATGGCTGTGTGGCATGAGGTGGTGGGAGTGGAAAGAGGGGCGGCCAAGGTGTGTGACTAGCCTCTTGAGAAGGTGGTGGAGGTGCTCTAGCTCTTGGACGTGGAGGTAGAGTGAAGATGATGGTGGAGCTCACCAATGGTGTGAAGATGAAGATGGAGTCCTAGTTCTCGATTCGGTCCCTTGGTCGTCCAAGAGGGTCTTTAAATAGACCAAGGGAGGGCTTATCTAGAGAAGTGTGGAATTCTCTAGAAGAGCTCCCAAGGTGGTCTTCCAACCCATTTGAAGTGGGTCTTCTAGATCCACTTCTCATGAAAAGGAGTTGTGGACTCCTTGAAAGACTATTTTTAGCCTTTCAAGGTGGCACTACTTGGAGGCCATTCTAGAGGATTCTAGAGTGGATGGCTAAGTGGTGGTTTGTGTATGTGTGTGGGTGAGTATGGGTGGTGGCTAAGTGGTCTAGGTTGAGTCCTATAGGTTTAGGCAATTGTGTTTAGGTAGGTCACTAAAAATAGGTTTATAAACCCTAATACTAATGTCATAAGTGTGATTAAACTCATCACAAGTTTAATTGAGTGGGTGCGTGTGTAATTAGGAGAGGAAGTTCCCAATTAAATTGGGCTTAAGTCAATTGGGCTTTCACTGAGTCCAATTAGACTTATGCTGGTTGAGATTTGAGCTCAATTGGACTCTATGAGTTCAATTAACTAGGTGAAGTGTAATTAACTTAGATCCAAGTCAATTGGACTTAGTGAGAACCTAATTAGGTTCTTAGGAGGGTCTTAAGGTAGTGTACTAGGCTTAGGGCACCTTAATTTAGGTTCCCTAGGGTGCAGGATTAGGTTTAGGGGC
Source organism: Thalassia testudinum (assembly GCA_037157565.1). Lineage (NCBI taxonomy): Eukaryota > Viridiplantae > Streptophyta > Magnoliopsida > Alismatales > Hydrocharitaceae > Thalassia > Thalassia testudinum. Next base: position 11,515,821 of record JAZHRO010000049.1, on the reverse strand, counting down.
TTAAAAATCAAGATCTAGGCTTGATTTAAAAAATAACATCTGGAGAGTGGTCTCAGACATCTGATTTAGTGATCAGACAACTTATACTTTAAAATTAGAAGTCTAAGTCTCTATTTTGGATGTCCAATGTTGAGTCAGGGTGAAGGTGGGGTTCTGTCTTGGATTTCTTCAGAAATTGGACGTCTGACACCTTGTTTGGATGTCCTTCCAGCAGATTGGGTTCTAGGTTCTGCAGGTGGTGTCTAAGGGTCCTGGACGTCCAGCATCCTACCAAGACATCCAGATATGAGCTAGAAGATGGGTTTTGAGTTATTCTAGGCTAAGATGACCTAATCTAAGGGTGGCTAGGGTTTAAGAAGGTATCTAGGGCTATCTTAAGTCTAGGAAAGGTCCTATGTTCTTCATATTTTAACTCAAACATTAAAATTCTACTAGTAATGTAGTATACCTCTTCTCTACATTATGTCTTTATCTTTATTCTAGGGCTTCTGCTCCAGCTCTACTGCAGCTTTGGCTTCTTCCCTTCTTCAGGTCCAGCTTCAAGCCATCTCCTGAGCTTCTTATTGCCTACACTCCAAATAGTACACTAATTAGTATATTATTTCATGATTATTTAAGTAAAGCAAAAAATATGCAATGTATGCTACTAATGCATGAATTATACTACAATTATGCTAAGTTCTAACTTAATTCAGGTCTTTTAAGTCCTATAATTGTTGCGCAATCAAGATGCCACAACAAACTTCTACTTTTCATTACTCTTTGAATGAGAGATTTCATTTTTTAGAAAAAATACGTCGTTTGATGTAGACATCCATTTAGGTTAAAATGCCTATTTATGTATGTTCCTAGGCTTAGATATACATTCCATATTATAAATATTGCATAGCATGCATCATTCTGTATTTAGAGTAGTTTGCATATATGTTAGGTTAATTGCATCCTTTTATAGCCAGGAGAGAACGAGATTTATTTTAGGGCCTCAGATTGACGATCTGATCGTACAGATCTAATCAGGATGACAATCAAAGTCCAACGCCTCCGAAATTGTCTAGATCAGAATCCCATAGCACTGTATGCAGTCCGAAGAAGACCAATGGCTAAGGGGCAATGCGGCATCCTTACGGACTTCGAATGAAAAATCTGACCCTACGGATGGATCCAGAGTGACGATCGTAGTCTGGCAATGCAGAAATCATCTTAATCCGAGCACTGTGGCATCCTCTGCAAGCGAAAGAAGATGGACGGCCCAAATGGAGCCACGTGGCGCCATCTAGGCTGCCCAACACCAGCTAGCAGTCTACCCAATGCTTCCACTTCATCTACATCATCCATTCCCAGCCGTTAAATCTTGATCCAACGGTTGAGAAGCTGTCTTCACCGCACACCCCTTGTCTCTTCCTCGAGACAAACTTATGGGCCTGGTGCATTGGTCATAAGGTGCATTCCCAAAGGTGGGGCACTGGTTCGAAACCTGCAAAGCCCTAGTCAATCCTCCAATTAGACGCACACAGTGTAGATGCACGTGCACCAACCAGCGCACGTGCGCACACCAGCCCATGCACCCACACCGCAGCGCACATGCAGTGTAAGCGCCAGCATGCACCTACGGGACATGGCCGCGTGATGAGCACATGAGCACAACTGCAAGCGAGCATGAGTTGGCGTAGATCTTCAACGACAGATGAGCGGATCTTTAATGACGTTTGCAGACGTCACTAATTACCCATGTGCAACCAAGCCCTTCATGCTCTACTATAAAACAACTCGTACCCCTCCATCCACCATCATCTCTTCCTTTCTTTCCCTCACCACCTCTAAGGCTCTAGAGAGAGCTTGTACCAAGCCCGAGATGCGCCTCTAAAGAGGAAAATCAAATATTTTTCCTGCCTCTCATCCCCATTCGTGGAGCTTCACATAACCGTCCTCTCACCACCTTTCGGGAGGAAGATCCTCGCCATGATGCCATCCCGTCTCGCCCTCCATCCTCCAACGCTGTTCTCCTTCGTCTTGCTCCTCACCACCTTCGTCCGGGCACCGTCAAAGCGAGTCGTCTGCCAAGCGATTATCGAGGGGGATTCTTCTCACCACTCTCTATCTTTTTGCTTTCTAGTGTAGTTTTTCACTTTCTATCTGTAGCAAACATTTGTTTAGATAAAAATATTAATATTCTCTCTCTCTCTCTTTCTTACTTTGCAAGTAGATTAGCTAGATAATTATGTTGTCGACCTGATACCTTGTCTTATAAAAATTCCAAAAAAACATAAAAGATAAAAAGAACAAAAATAAACAAAATCGAAGCACAGATTTCTCAAAACCAAATGTTCGCCTCCTCGTGTTCGAGCTAAGACTCCCTTGGAGTTTTAGTTATAAATTTTATCTGGTAGCGGATTTCTACGAACTACCATGATGGGTTTCCAACTCAAATCATTTCGCATATGAAATCGCGCTCACCATCGTCGTAGTAATGTAAATTGCTTAGTAGAAAAATCCCAGGTCAAAAATATTTATCAATAAAACTAACCACAAAGAGTCTGGTCGTATCCGCAGGGAGGAAAAACTGCAATAAATCCACCAATATTAGGAAACTGGGAAGAAGTGTGTGGTGTAAGTGATTAAGAAGAAGAAGATGGAGGTTTAGATAGGAACTTCCATACTTCATCTACCTTCTGCTCTATTAAGCCTACCTTATCTAGCTGACTAGTTACTATCTCTAAGTCTCGTGTGCTGGGTTGGGCTTTGTGTACCCCCAAATGTGCGTGGGAATGCAAGGACTTCCTATTAAAAACACTCATCGAAGCATTATTAATAGAAGTTTCTGCTATGCCTTCAAAGAGCTCAAAAGCTAAGTCCTCATCCTGACATAAGAAATTGCCTCCACATGCGGCAACTACAAAATTTCTTGTGTCATCATGGAGCCCACGATAGAAGATTTGGGCTTGTTGCCAGCATAGGACACCATGGTCGGGACACTTACGCAGAAGCTCATGAAATCGCTCCCAAGCCTCATGCATTTATTCTCCTAAATTCTGTGAAAATGTGGTGATAGCATGCCTTAAAGCGTTAGTGCAGCCTACAGGGAAGTACTTTTTGAGGAACTCATGTTCTAAAGAAGCCCAAGTCTCTATTAGTGTAGTCCATGAAAGAGTTCTAAACCAGAAAGTGGCTTTGTCCTTAAGTGAAAAGGAGAACATTTTCATCAGCAACATGTGATGATCATGGCCCTACGAACCCAAGGCCTAGGTAGGATTTTTCAGCTCTTCTAAATACTAAAAAGGGTCCTCAAAAGTAAGACTATGGAAGTGAAGGATAAGTGCAATTAGGTTCAGCTTCAATTCAGCAACATGACCCCTAATGAGATAAGATACTGCAAGCATAGGAAGGGCAACTGTGAGATTATACTAATCCCGTAGTTGAGGTCTACGAGCTTGGGGACGAGGGTTTGCTAAAAGATTAACAACTTGAGTAAGCTATTATACCTATTGTGTAAGGGTATTCATCTATAGTTATGTATTGTACAGGTGTTGTAGGTTAGGTTGTACACCTCTCTCCACCTATGGTTGGTTAGGAAAATTTGGATAGGGAGGAGGTTGGAACCTATGATGTGAAGGAGGTGGTGGCAGAGGATGTGCAAAAAGATGAGGATCTTCTTCGAAGTCCTCAAATTGTGTGGAATTGTGGTCATCCTCCAGATGAGTGGAGTGATGGATGGGAGTTTGAGGCTCAGAGGGTATAGGATTTGATGTGGAAGGCATAGATGTGGATGTAGAAGCTTGGGCATCAGCACCCAAGGAGGTACCAAGGAAGGGTTCTGAGATCTACTGTCCATGAGTCAGTTTTTGAAAAATGCTTTGCGAAGCAGTCACAACTCACAACGACAATCTCAATTTCAATCTCAAATCTAGAAAATAGAAATCCCAATTAATCTCACAACAACCTCAAGACCAATCAATATCAAACAAGCGAGAAAACTCAATTTTTTTTCTAAGAGTCTGCTACGCGAAAAATGTATAGTATGCAAACAAATGTCTCGGTACAATTGTATGCATCCTATAGAAACCTAGCGTGGTATAGACCCCTAAAATCCACCTAGAATCTGGATAAGACTGGTATGCAAATTCAGACCCTGTGGTTGCTTAAGGATATGAGATAGAAATCCGTGTGTTTGTGTTCTTAAGTGATTGTGTAATGTGTACCTGATAATCAAGAAACGGATAGCAATGAAAACGCAATCACGATTTCAAACAGATTATTATATCTCCTTTTGAATTATCTTTGAATATTTAAAAGTACTTTTCAATTAACCAATCTCTCTTTTTAATCTTTTTCAGAGAATAAGTGGTCTTTTTAGATTAGTCAAATACAATGATGGCAGGAACTAAGGAAAATAGAAGATGCATACTTGACTCCAACACTATACAGTTTGATGCAATTTGACAAGAAAATGTAAATCTAGTAAGAAATGCTACTACTAAATAAGGGATGAGATATTTTTGGCCTTTTTATTTTTTCTAATTTTTTTTTGGATTTTCTAATAAAACAAAGCAAAATCAAATCAAAAATGAAATCGATACGGAAAATCACGATCGATGAGAGATGAGTAGAAAGAGAAATAAAGAGTCCAGAGTCCAAGTTATTACACCTGATGTGTGAGAACAAGCTCTCCCAACTTATGCCTATACAAAGAATCCTAAGTATATACTCCTAAACCTAAACTACTATCTATACCATATTGAGAAAACGAGAAATCTCCAGCTCCTGGAAAAAGTCCTCCTGGAAGTCAGGTCAAAGGACTCCACCAGGAAGACAACTCCTTTGAGAAGATGACACTCCTACTCCTCCTCAAGTACTGCAAAAACAACAAATAATTAGTAAGACAATTATATACAAAAACAAATTAAAGAGTAAAATGAATCAACGAATCTATATACAATAAGGAATTTGAATAAAAGAATGACTATATACAAAGAAAACAAAAATATGTACAAGACAAGAATAAAAAGAACTTTTGGCATATAAAGAGTTGCCTCCCCAGCAACAGCACCAAAAATTGATCACAAAAAATCATTTGCATGCTAAAAACTGTGATTTAATGGTGTTGTTGTAGTAGTATAATCACAATGCATACAGATGTCATGTCATTTTATTTATTTACATAATTTTTACTAGTTATTCTAGGTCATTCACAAGAAGGCAGTTATTAATATGCATCTCTCTATGTTCCAAAAATGCTCTTTTATTTCAAAAATGTTAAGTCTATTTACAATTGAATCAATGAATCAAAGAATTAATGAATCAAGTTAATTATATACAAAATGAATCAATTAATACTAACTACAATGCCTCAAACATTTATACAAAAATAAAGGCATCAAAAACTAATTAGCCTATTCTATGTTAGTTGTACATACTATTATAAACAATACCTGAGTATACGTACAAAAATGACTACAAATATATATTAAACTAAGTTATCCTAACACATACTAGCACCTATAGTGACAGATACTATATGTACAATGATGTATATATATGTCACTAAAGCCTTAAAAACATATACAAATAAAAGGCTCAAAGAATTACATATACTCTAACTATGCATATACTTATATATATACACACACACATATACATACATATATACACACACGCATACCTACTGACACTAACTCACAGTACACACACCACAATGCACACTTAGGCATATAACTTACTAAGTCTCAACACACATAACTCACTAAGGCTTACTATTGTACGAGCGAATGAGGGGTTGTAAATATGCGTTCGTTGTAGTATCCTCTAAATCGCTCAATCAACATATATAATTTATTACTCGAATTTAAGTTCGAGGTTGAACACAAGGAATAAATATGGAATTCATGCGCTAATCTCAAAAAATAATGTAAATGAGCACAATTGATTACTCAAAAACTAATATGTAATATATGGCATGAGTATATGAAGAGAAAAAGAATTCTAGATAAAATAATGGTGACTTGGATCACCAATTACTCAATATAGATATATATGCATCAAGTTAAATAATGCTACAGTGCTGTCAATGATCCAACTTAGGTACTCAAATATATCAACAGCACTCACTGCAGAACCCAAGTCAGACGTCTTAAATGTTGAGCCTCTACAGTTCTTTTCTTTCTTTCCTCTTCGTCTTCTTCTATCTTCTCTTGGCTTCTTCTTCTGCCTCTCTTCTTTTTCACTTCACGCATAAGGGAAACAACTCCTCAAACGGCTAAGTGTTAGCCAATGCACAGAAGAACAAAACCCTCCTTCCCCCGCGCTCTCTCTCTCTTCCCCTTCTCTTTCTCAATGTCGGGTCATATGCTCGGGTAATTGGGTGTCAGGGATCCACGTACCCGAGACTAGGGTCACCGACATGGTATAGTGACCGAGGAGTGATAGAGGCTTAGGGTGAGTGTGTAATGGGACCTCACCCCATGGTTGGAGGTGATAAGCCCCAATCACAAAAATAATATATTTGGCTTCAGCTGCTTTGTCCCACATGATGTGGGACTATCTTAGTCTTCCTTTGTCTCAGTGTAGCAGTTGATGTTGAAGGCCTTGATTGTGGTAGCAGGTGGGCATGCAAGCTCAAATTGAGATCCTAGAGCAAAGCCTGGATGTAGTCCGCAAGTCCTGAGGATGCTGCCTGGATGTGGAACGGTCGAAGAACAATGAAGAATAGGTGGAGATGACAGTGGCAACGGAGCTCCGACGTAGAACCTGAAAACATAAAATATGGGCTAAAAGCCCTGGTTAAAAGGTTCAATAGCATCGCCGTGAGGCGAGGAAATGAACACCAGTGATTTCGTGGTGTGGGAGTGCGTGAGGTGGCCGGACGGAGGTGTAGATGGCTGTGCGAAGGTGGGTAGGTCGACAGAGGGTTTTAGTGGGTGGAATAGCGAATAGATAAAGGGGTTTTGTTCAAGAAGGGACGGCAGTGCTTGTGGGTGTGTCGGCGAGGCGAATGAAGTTGTGTAGCGGTGGAAACGCCTCGTCGGAGTGGTCGCCAAACGTGGAGAAGACGGGGGTGATTTGTGGTGTGGAGGGGTCTTTTTGGGATTTTTGGGTAAGAAACTAACCTAAAAGAATTAAGGAAACTAACTACCTATTCTAAGTGGACAAAAGGAAGGAGAATGACGCCAACGTTGGTAGGCCGGTGCCGGGGAAGAACAAGCTCCAGCAAGGTAGAAGCGGCGAGGACAACAGAGGGAGAGGCATCGGCTGGTACGGCACGATGCGGAGGAAGATGAATCCACCACCGGTATTGCGGGCGGACGACAAAGGAGGTCAGAGAAGATCGCCAGACGTCAAGGAGCTATTCGGCCAGAGAGGAGGGATGGAGTAGAGGGATTCCAGGCCGAATTTGAGCGTAGGTAGGATGGGCAGGCCAAGGGGATCCTTATATAGGTCTTAGGGAGTCGGATTAGCTTGGGAATCAAGCTTTGTGAGCTTGGAAAGCTCGCTGGAGTAGGAAAGTCAAGAGGTACCCGAATCTCTCATGCGTTCGCATGAGAGATTGTGAAGGTTGATAAGTTCTCTTCAATCAAAGGTCGCCGGAGAAGGATTCCTCCATGATAATGATGGAGGGACCTATTTGTAAAGATTGAAGACAAAGATAGGGGCCTATTTGTAAGAAATTCAGAAGTTAGGGGCATGTGTGTGAAAGAAAAGTCTCAGATTGGACCAAATTGCAAACTAGGTTGAGATGATCTTAGACTGGGCCCAAATTTTGGTACAAACCTAATTTGGATCTAAGGAATCCAATGGTGAAGTTGGATTTAGGTTTTGACCAAGTTTGATTGGGTAAGTTATGCAAAAATCCAAATTAGTACAACTATCTGTCTGAGACTCTATTTTAGGTTAAGATGGGTTCTGATAGTCAAATTGAAGGTGTCAAACCCTAGAGAATATTTGTCTATGAATTTTAGAGGATTTTGGTGAATTTTATCCTAACCAGAACCTCAATGAATCAAGCAGGTCTATTTTTAATGTTTTTATGTCATTTAATTCTCGAAACACATGAAAACCCATTTCTGTCTGCACGAACCCACTTGTTAGATATTTTAAATCATTTGACCTTTAATTAACCCCTGAGAAATCCCATGATTATCCTGCAATTGAGATATGTTGTTAAAATTATAATTTTACCCCTATTTTCTTGTTATTCTCTCAAAATAGATTTGTAGTGAATTATGGTCCTCTGGAGGTTATGTAGGAGCATTTAATGATGGAATATGACTAAATAAAGCTAAATATGGCTGATGATGACGTTATCATCACTCACACCCACTCTACAATTAGAATTTCTTTTTGTTAACTTAACACTTAACTTTAACACTTCACACTTAGATCAAAATTGCTTTTTAATGGGTGAGCCCAGCTCATTTCGTAAGATCAACGTCCCTCTCAGGCCAGATCGGTACCACTACTTTGAACCAGGCCCTAGTTATTAGTTAGGTGTTTTATAGTGTATAGTTTTGACCCATATCCAGCTCAATTGAACCATACTCGCACCACCAAACGAAGCTCCTAGCCCCAATCCATTCCCAATATATGCCTAATATGCTCAAGAGGTAAGAGGGTTTTCTTTATGCGCCCAGCACTGTCGACTACGCTACTTACAGGCGGGATTCAATTTATGCGGCTGCGGGAGCTCGCACACCACCGATGTGGCACCAAACTTCAGCACCTAATTGGCACGCATAATGTTCGCTAAGGTGGTTTTTAGGCCTCGATTTAATTGCTCAAATGGCATCCAATTTTAAATTAAATTATACCATTGAAAGCCCTTATATAGGGTACATAAATATTTAGTTAATTTATAAAAATAACTTTTTTGAAAAGAATTTACAAAAATAACTTATATAATTATATTTAAAGAATGGTTAAACTTAGTTATTTGTATGCGTTAATTAGAGTTTAATTCCTTAATTAAGTTCAAATTAATAATGTAATTATTCAATTGACCTATAAATTAGTTAATTTACATAATAAAGTATTTATTATACATTTTTAATTTATTTTTGGTTGTTTAATTTAATTTATATGCAATTATACACACGATTTTATTAGGTAATACATAATTTAGGTATCAACACTATTATATAGTATAAATATATTATAAATATGTTGAAAATAATTAAAATTATTATACACAAATATACAATATAAATGACTTCAGTATTAACTTAATTTACTAATTTAAATTATTTTTAACTTAATAACTTAACTAATTAACTTACTAGCTTAATTACATACAATAAATATTTAACTAAATAAATATACAGGTATAATACAGCATATAATAAATACTTAAAGACATGCACAATTATAGATACAATTATACACGTTTACATATTTATTTATAATTATCATAGTTTATATACATATAATCTATTATAAATTAATAGATAATTATATAATAAAGATATATATACAATAACACATCATAAATATCTATTTAAATATATATAATACACTTATAAGTTATTTATGTACATTATATACATATATGTTTTGATTTACATATAGCTTATTAATTAATTGATATTTACAAGTATAAATACTATATACAATGTGTTTTTATGAAATTTTTGGACTTTTTCGAATTTTTATGATCATGTTATGTTTTATAAAAGTAAGGGAAGAGAGAAAGAAGGTGAGATGAGAGACAATTTTTCTTTTTGTATTTTTCATGTTCTTTTATTTAGTTTTAAAGTAAACTGAATTATCTACCAGTATATTCTACCAGCTACAGGGTTCAGAATATTTTGAAACTTTGCATACACTTGAGAAACCACCTAATCTTACACAAGACATCTTTGTTTTATTTTTTTACCATTTTTTTGTATTTTTTTATATTATGTACAAGCTCATACAAAGCTGGCCTTAATGGATATTCAAAACATGAACCTAAGGCCACTCTTTTAGTTGCTGGAACTGAAGTATCAGTCATTAGTGACATCCAGAAAGTTACATGGAATGATTATGATCCAATAAACATGATTTTCACTTCTAATTTCTTTCAAATTCCATTTTGGACGGTTAATGACAAATAAAGATCGTTGATAATGAAATTAAGAATCATTACAAGCAATTCAAAATCAAATTTAAAGTTACCAAATTGTACATGAATGCTTATTCTCTAGTTCTAACATTACAAAACCCTATCAGCTCCTTTCAGCCCTTGAATCAACTCAGAACAACCGACTACTGTGCTGCTGCCATTTCTAGCAGCTAAATGCCTAGCTATAAGATCAGACCATTAAGGTTTAATTTACTATAAAAATTTCAACCTGTGATCTAAGAAGTCACATCTAAGGGTTGTCCAATCAGGAAAGTCTCAAATCCTCTTTAAGCCACTTGAAATCTCGAGTCAAAATCCACAGAGGCTCTTTTGAAATCAAAGAATAGAGTAGCTGTTGCTGCATCAATTCAGTTTAAATCTGATCAAAACTCAAAACATTATAGAAACCACTCAAAATCCATCACTTAATCATCAAGAAACTTCTTGCAATCTCCTTGAACACACTATCACCTTAATTGACCATTTGAATTCCAGAAATCTCATCAGATTTAAAATGTTTGATTCCATTAATTTAGATTTAATTTTAACTAAGTAAATATGAATTCTATGCATTACAAATCATCACTCGCGAGTCTGAAAATCCATATAAAGCAGAGTATATCTAGAAATCCCTAAAAGTGTCATAGACAATAGGAAAGGAGAAGAATCAGTATAGGTGTTCAATTCATCTTGAAAACATTCCCAGATCTCCATTCAAGCATGTCAAACCTCATTTAGCTCTTGAATCGCAGCTTAAAATTGGTTTTCATTGAAATCAGATGTTGCCCAGCTAGGCTGTAACTCTTTGGTCGCCTAGATGGTTTTATCATCTAGAATATTTACACTATTGATTTGTGTACGGGTGTTCTAAACAATCATTTAAAAATCATTAAGTCATCATGAGGACCTCAAATCCGTTCCTTAGATTTTCCTTAGCATCCTCACTACCCAGCGATGAAAGGAAAACAAAGGATCAAATTCAAAATTAGGCATGAGCTAGTTAAGCTCTAAAAATTGAATCTCAGATGCTCAAACCCTTTTCAATAAGTCCAATTACTCAAAGGCAAACTCAATTCACTTGATTAAAACTCATTAAAACCCAATTGAATCTCCATCTTCCGATCGAGCATGAGAAACAAATCTGCATGAATCAAGTGAATCTATTGCAATTAAATCCATGGTGATGGCATTGATAGATATACAGGTTGAATGGGATGCCCTCAAGTTGATTTTAAGTGCTTCAACAGATCTAAAACCTAATAAGCTTCAGATCTGTTGATTGCTCTGGTGAATGGGTGATTGGTGACTATATTGCGCAGCAAGTGAGTGAATGTGAATTGTGGAGTGAAGGGAGCAATTGATGGATTGAAATGGCTGGGCAAATTCTTCTCCTCTATTCTTAATTGATCTGAGGAGGTGGATTGGTGAAACTACATCTAGTCTAATCCACTCCTAGATCTAACACTCAATCAATCAATTAACTATCTAATTCTACTCCTAAATAATCTAGAAAGCAATAAAATCTATCTATAAAAGTAGAAAATCTATCTAAGGGAAGAAGGTGCTCTCTGGGATCTACAGTCGGAGACTAAAGAGGATGAAATGGGAGGAACCTTGTTACGAACACGTGCCCTAAACGTCTTTTAAGATGTCTGGGATGTGTCCCAGACGTCGGACCAGACGTCTGGGATAGTTTCCAGACGTCTGGAAATCCGTTATTTTCGACACACGCGAGTCGTCTGCACGCCTGCGCGCGCAGACCGCATATTCGCCTTTCCCCCTCCTGCGGCTGCAGATTCCCCTGCCGCGAATCCTTCTCTCTCCTCTCCGCGCGGCCTTAAAAAGGGCACGCCTCCCTCCTGTCGTCTCCACCGTCCCCTTCCTCTTCTCCTTCCTGTGCGCGAGAGCGAGTGAGCGCGAGGGCTGCAGTGGCGGCCGCAGTGAGCGCGGAGGAGGTGCGGCGTGCGAGGGCAGAACTCTGCCGGGAGGGCGAGCTCGCCGGAGAGGCTTGGCCGGCCGGCAGAGGGCGCAGGGGGCGCGGAACGACGCGGAGAGGGACCTGCTGCAGTCTGAGCAACAGGAGCGCAAGGTGCGACGCGGGCGGCGTCGCGAGCGGAAGCCGGGTGGAGCCCTGTTCTGGAAAAATTTCCAGAATCGGACGTCTGGGTTGATAGGCAGATGGCGAGGACGACGTCTGGTAGATCATACAGACGTCTGAAAGGTTAGTATTCCGCTTTCTTCTTATTTCCTGTCGACTGACCGTACTGAGGGAGGGAGTTGGCTGTGCGTAGGCTCGCTGATTCGCCATCCTTTGCAAATCAGACGTCTGGAAGCTGTACTAGACGGCTTGAGTGACCTCCAGACGTCCGGGGTGACCATCGGACGTCTGGGAGATAGGCCAGACGTTCCCGCAGACTTCTGGACGTTTGGGAAACCACGCTGAACAGGTAATTCTCTGATCCACTTTTTAAGACGTCTGGAAGAAGTTCCAGACGTCTGATTTTGCACAGTATCGTCCTTTTCGACCCGTTTAGGGCCCGTTCGGGCTCCGTTTTCCGCGATTCGAGTTGCGTTATTTTCAGAATTAATTCCTCTACCCGTCTACAGTAACTATACACTATTTTGAGACACTACTTGTGTTTGATCCTTGTGATAGGACCTCGTTCAGTTGCAGTCTTGGGAGTCGCAGAGGCACGCGGGATTCCCGATCACGCCCCCATTACTCCCGTTGTACCTGGTAGAGTGGCTTAAGTTTATTATTAAAATCTGTTAAAGTATGGAACCATAACTAGAATCTAGGACATTGCATGAATCCTAGGAATGAGAAATGCATGGAATGATAGCTCCTAGGTGATGCATGAATCCTAGGGCTGGAAAACTAGTTGTATGCTAGATCCTAGGATGTGGCATGAATCCTAGGATGGAAAAACTAGTGGAATGTATAATACTGCAGTCTTGGAAAAATGGAAAGGAATATAAAGCTGCCTGTAAATTGAATTAACAGCTGCCTGTTGTGAATAGATAACGTGGTTGAGAACATGGATTGTAAGAATGTGAAACTGAAAAGTGAAACCTGGATGTTTGAGTAAAAAGGATGGAACCCTACGGGGAAGTAGGAGTAGAACTCCTGGAAGGTGAATGGAATAGTTTTGGGGAAGTGAGCTGGCCCTTGAGTACGGAGTACCAAGGAGAGCGACTGTCCCCCTATTTAATGCAGAGCGGAGCTAGCCGCCCCAGGGACCCGGGGTTAGGACTGGCCACTCTGTACCGACTTGTTGGCCCTCGTGTACGTAGTACCGAGGAGAGCTAGTAGTGTTAGGAGAGTACTAGCTACCCCACGGGACCCGGGGTTTTGCTAGCCTCCTTCACCGACTTGTTAGGCCCACTAGGGCAAACCAGGGTAGTCAGGCGAGGGTGCGCGGACTGTGGAGGGGCAAGGCCCCGGTTTGGTTACTGTGGAGGGGTTGGACCCCTGTTACTGAGAGGGCTCTGCCCTGGTTCCGTGCTGTGCTTTGGGCGCACCCGTTAACGGAAACGACTGACCGCGTGCCAGTGCGGGCTAGCTACCTGTGCGTTTATCGCGCGTGCCGTAGTCACCGTTACGTCTGTCAGTGACCTTGGGGTGGTTGACTGGGGGTAGGATCACCACGGGGGACTCTCCCGGCCAGGAGAGCACCACGTGCTACTTCTACTTTTGGAAAAGACTGCAATCAAGATCGTTCCCACGAGGACATTCGAGATCAAGTAAAGGATCTGAGAAATAAATGAAATAGTGAGAAAATTGAAAGATGTGAACAAAGGAAGTAATAGAACATAACAGCTACTGTACACTCTACTGTTGTCTTTAGTTAGTTTGCCACTCTACTCAGCGTTTTGCTGACGTGTTACACTCGTTACCTTTTTCAGGACCAGGTGTTGAGCAGCCAGGGTCAGCGACTACAGAGGACGCTGAGCCGAGTAGGGTCCAGTAGAGTTTACCACAGTCTTTTGTACCTCTTTTGTTTCTGTTATAGTGAGTAGTTCTTGTTTCCGCTGTACTTTCTTTACCTGCAGTTCTTGTTATATGATAAATGTTGTTCTACTGTTGTGGTGGTATCTACTGTAGTAGTTTCTTTCCTTACTACTGTACTTCCTTACTGTTAGTTATATTCATGCTGAATGTGGTTTATTTTACTGCTCTTTTGGTTACTTTCTCGTTGGACGACTAGGTCTTGGGATTAGTCGAGTCGGTCCGGTTCTCGTGACTCGCAGGGACTCGGGAACCGGGTCGTTACAAACCTCTAGCGGAAGAAGAGGACTCTCAAGGGCCAGCAGTCGGCGGTTGAAGGCAACGGAGGGAAAGCAATGGCCGTTGTCACCAACCACCGAGGAAGGGAGGAAGTGTGCTGGAGGGGTAGACGACGATCACCTCAATGGGGAAAGGAGCTAATGGCGCCTGCAGAGGTCAGGGATGCTGCTTAAGTAAGCGAGGGAGTGGATCAAATCACCATAGAGGTGAGATTAGGTAGGTAGGTCACCAACAATGGATGAAGGATTGGCACACGTGTAGGAAGAATCAAATCAAATCTCCACCACTGGCTCAATCTGGAGGAGGCTACGGTGTTGTGCGCAAAGGCGCGTGAAGATTGGACAAAGATCCACCGTTAGATGGGTGGAACAATGGATCGACGATGCCTATATCTCCAGTTCTTCGTGCATGAACAATGCACCCGAGAAGGCAGTAGGTGTATCAGAAAAATTGCACATATGGGCATATATTGAAACGGTGCACATTTTGTAGACAAGACCCATAAGTGGCTAGAATTAAGTCAGAGCAGTCCTCCAAGCTCTTCAAACAAGTCCCTATGATTTTCAAAGAAGTCCCTGGAAGGTTTTTATGTGTATGAAATGTGGTGCATAGAGGACCTACATGTAAAACTCTAAATGCAAGGTCCTAATGATGTTCAAATGCAATTAAATTTTTTATTGGAGCTTAATGGAACATATTAAAAGTTAATTCAACCCTTGATTTGAACTTTTGAACTCAGAAATGTGTTCAATTGGCAATTGGATCATCAATTTGTATTTGTGAATAGAATATCTCATTATTTGACCTAATTCTGCATTTTTAACCCAAATTTGATATTTTAGGTCATTTTCCTCAAATCCCACACTTAACCCATTTATTGTATTAATTAGATTGTTTAACCTAGTTTCTAGCTTAACTTAATTATTTTATCTATGATGAGCCATACTTTATCATACCCCTATGCTTAAGTTTTGCTCGTCGCTTAGCAAACAACTCATTTAGTGAAAGCATTTAAGTATCAGTTAGGTAAGTGTAATGAGATATCTATTTATTCTTTCTAATTGTTAAGTGTTTAGAAATGATCTTTAAGCTGAAATTTTTTTCTGAAAAGTAACAAACTATGCTTATAGTTCGACATTATGAAAACCAGTTGCTTAAGAAAAATTACCAAAACTCAAGACTGATATGACATATACCATCTCTTGACCAACTAGGACTCTTGATATTTAAACCTTAAGTATGATTTCCATGACTCAAGAGGGTTTTACACAGCTCAGAAGCTAAGAGGTTACTAACTAGATGAACCCTAAAACTCAATTCCGAGGTTTCATGTCTTTTTAAGTCCAAGTTGGTCCCAGCTTCAACTCATATCTTCGGATCAACTTTCAAAAATGCGTGAAGAATCAATCCCAACACTTATTACATTGTGGCTCAAAGAATATTTGGTGAAAACAGGGTATTTGTAATGCACCTTGGCAAATATTTCGTGGAAAGATTGTACAGGACTTCGGAGAGCATACTTAACTTATTCACATGAATGTTTTTTTTTTAGTTCTTTTTGACATTTTCTATCTTCTCCTCTTTTGTTCATTTTTCTAATTTTTTCCTGATTTTTCTTCTTTTTCTAAAAGCAAATGTCAATATGTCTCCTACAACTTTATTTGGTAGAGCACACTTATTTGGTGGGTGTATACTTTGGTGAGAAGAGCTTCTCTTAAACACAAGACTAAAGACTGAGATGAAAAGTCTACCTGCACACACAAGTAGGGACTCCACCTTCCCTAATGTGTTAGGGTTGAATCTTAAGTTTATCTGATCTTTCCTAACATTGTGTAGTATAAACCAAGGTTACTTAGACTCTTAAGTAAAAGCAAACCAGTGAATCATGTACTGGTGACTTAAGTACAAGAATACATCCTAAACTAAGAGAGATCCTGGTCTATCTTGTTAATGCTTAAGTGTATTAAGCCAAAGCCTGGGTGAATCAAGCTATAGTGGCTCGGAAAGTCTAACCAACAAAGGTTGAATGTCCATAAATACTTATTCTATTTTTGTTTTTAGCCATGAGATCATAATTAAGCACTTATAAAACTTTTTAAAACTTTTTCACCTCTGAAAATTTTTTTTGTGTTCTCCCTCAACAATATGGATGTAGGTCCCTTATTGTATTTTTGGAATGTTTGTTTTTAACTTTTTTTTGTCTTTGTATTCTTTTTTTCAAAATTTTCAAATTTTTCATTTTTTTTGGTATTTTCAATAATACTATACTATATACACTACATGTGTCTATAATTGCATTTCAGAAAATGATTTCAGCATTTCCACCCTCCAATGCTTAAATGATGCAATGTCCTCATTGTATGAATAGGGTGGATGCAAATGCATGCTCAACTTTTCACTAACTTAGGTTGGGTGACAGAAAGAAGTCAGAATGAAGAGATAAAAATCTCTGTGTGGATGGTTTCAAGTCTGATACAAAATCAAAGTGGAAAGTCAAGCTGAGTAGTGAAATGCAGAACAAATGTGACTGTGTATGCATGCTAAAAATGTAAGGATAGACACCTAAAAAAGAAATGGAAAAAATGAAGAAATAGAAAATAGCTATATACAAAAGATGGTTGCTAAGTTTTATGGCTTTAGCTAGGTGCAAACCCAGATAGTTCAAGATAAAGGAGCAAAATGATAGAATTGACAAGTCTGAGATCATGCAGGTCAATGAAGGGTTTTAAAATCTGTCCATTAACAGTAAAAGGTTCAGGTTTGTCAATCTCAGTGATCTCGACAAATCCACTGTCAAATACTCTCAAGATTGTAAAAAGTCCAATCTACTTAGATCTGAGTTTCCCTAGGAAGAGTTTGAGTCGTGAATCAAATAGGACTTTCTAACCAGGATAAAATGTTTTCCTATGGATGTAGCAGTCATGGAAGACCTTGAGTTTATCCTTATATATTCTTGAGGTCTCATATGATTCATTTCTTAATTCATCTAGCTTGGAAATTTGTAGTTTTCTATGATCACCAGCCTTATCTAGGTTCAAGTTACACTTTCTAATGGCCCAATAGGCTTTGTGCTCAAGTTCTACGGGAAGATGACAAGGTTTCCCGCATACCAATCTAAAAGGGACATACCTAATGGAATTTTGTGAGCTATCCTATACGCCCACAATGCATCAAAAAGGTGAGAAGACCAATCTTTCCTGTCTAGTCTAATGGTAGTCTGCAATATCTTCTTGATCTTCCAATTGGACACTAATCCATTGGTTTGTGGGTGGTAAGTTGTTGCAACCCTATGTGTCACCCCGTACTTTTGTAGCAAGGACTGAAAGTGGATATTCCAAAATGGAGGCCCTCCATCACCGATGATGGCTTTTTGTACCCCAAAATGAGAAAAGATATAATCTTGAACAAAATGATTGACAAAAGTTGTTGCAATCCTATGTGTCACCCTGTACTTTTGTAGCAAGGACTGAAAGTGGATATTCCTAAAGGGAGACCCTCCATCACTGATGATGGCTTTTAGTACCCAAAAATGAGAAAAGATATAATCTTGAACAAAATGATTGATAATTTTATGATCATTAGTTCTCATGGGGATGGCTTAAATTCATTTTGAAACATAATCTACTACTAACAAGATATACTCGAAGTCATGAGAAATAGGAAAAGGCCCCATGAAGTCAATGTCCTATATATCAAAGACTTCGCATACTAGAATCGGATTTAAGGGCATCATATCTTGGCGGACAATACTGCTGAGAGACTGACAGCGTGAACATGCCCTACTATATTTGCATGCGTCTTTGAAGATTGTGGGCCAAAAGAATCCACTTTGTAAGAATTTGGCAACAGTCCTTTTGCCAGAGAAGTGACCGCCACACTCCTGGTCATGGCAGAATGGTAAGATGCTCTCTATCTCCTTATTAGGTACACACTTCCTAATGATCTGGTTTGGGCAAAGATTAAACAACCAAGGTTCTTCCCAAAAGTACTACCTGGCTTCGATTTTAAGTTTGTCACTTTGATGTTTAGTCTAGTTAGGGGGAATTGCTTTAGAAGCTGGTAGTTGACAATGTTAACATACTAGGGAAGACTAGAATGAATGACTAGCAATTTCTCATCAGGGAAATGATCAACAATAGGAAGTCAAGGAGAAATCACTTCAGAAGGAAGGCAAGATAAGTGGTCAGCAACCACATTCTACTTCCCACCCTTGCCACGAATCTCTAAATTAGACTCCTGCAATAGTAGGATCCATCTAATCAAGCAAGATTTCGCATCCTTCTTGGCGAGATGTCGTACTGTTGTGTGGTCAGTGTAGACTATAATATTAGAACCCAAAAGATAAGGCCTAAATTTTTCCAGTGCAAATATTACTGCTAGCAATTCCTTTTCGGTGACTATGTAATTCCTCTGTGCTTCATCTAAGGTCTTACAAGAATAATAGATGAATGTAGGTTTCCCATTTAGTTTTTGACCAAGCACAGCCTGTACTGCATAATCAAAGGCATCACACATAATCTCAAAAGGGTAAGACCAATCCGGGAGTTGCAGTATTGGTGCCTTGGTAACCAGATCGTGAAGTGTCGTATATGCACAAACCTAATCTTCGGAGATCTAGAAGTCAACATCTTTAGAGAGGAGATTAGTGAGAGGTCAGGCTATTTTTGAGAAGTCCACTGTAAAGCGATAATAAAAACCAACATGCTCAAGGAAAGATCGAATCTGCTTAATCGGCGAAGGTAATGGCAGGTCAGAAATCAATTTTACCTTTGCCAGCCATATTTGTGGATTGTTTGGTTACTTAAATGCCTAAACTTTAGATTAATAATAATATATAAATAGCATGCATTAGGATGTAAATAATTAAGTCATATATTTGATTGATTAACACAAATACATAGGAAGCACTAAGTGGTTTACTCACTAATATGCATAGTTCAAGTAAATATGATAGCATGCATTAGAAAAAGGATTTCTTTTAGAGTGTTGTTTATAAAAAAACCCAATAATTAATTGTTTACTCTCCTTTTGGAATCGCATAAGAATAATAGCTGCTGCCGACGGTTACTCCTCCGTGCGATTAGCCAGCCAGCCAAGCACCATCACTCTCTGGCAATCAAAGAGCCGGAAGGAGCGGATCTAGCCTTAATGGCCTTGACGCACCTCTTGCTCCGTTAAAATTCATCCCTACTGGTATAAAGGGGGAGCAAGGCCACCAAGTTTGAAGGCCACCACCCCCCATTCACTACTGTGTAGAGCTCGAAGCTCCTTCCATTCCACCACCGCGGGCCTCTCCCACAGTAAAGCCTCGTCACCGTGGGCATGTAGGGTGATAGTCCACACCACCACCCACGAGCCTTGCAATTCCATCACCATGCACACCATCTCCTCATCTTCATCCCCTCCACTCCACCTCCAACAGCACCACTAACTCCACGCACCACCACTATTCACCTACTTCCCCATCCTTTCTTTTTCCTCTATTTTTCCTCCACCAAGAAGAACACAAACATCATCCTCTCGACTCACTCACAGCAGCAACAAAACCAACCCACTACTACCACCTCCAATAGCTGCCAGCACCCCCTCTCAGCCACATGCGACTACACGCACACATGCACTAGCAGGGTTGCCGTGTGCACCGCCTGCCTGAGCCCCTGCCGCACACACCACCTGCTCTCCCCGCGCCTCCACTGCGTGCGTGCACGCCCCCGACACACCATCTGTGGGACCTCAACGTGCACGCCCCTCTTAATAATAATAAAAAATAAATTACAATCGCGACGTATTAATCAATTACTTCATAGATAAACACTGTTGTCGAGTTTTTATCCCCGACAATGACGCCAAAAATATGGTGCGATCGATCACGGTTCATATAAAAATCGTCATTGTTGTTGTAGTAAATGTCACAAATACAAACCGTTATTGCGTTAATTTTATTTATTTACATAATTTTTACTGGTTAATTCCAGATCGTTCACTGAGAGGTAGTTATTGATATACAACACTCTCTAAGTCCAATATTACTCTTAAATTCCAAAAATGTTCGTTCTATGTACAATCATGAATGAATGAATCAATGAATAAAAGAATTAAACTATTCTATACACAAAAGAATGCATTGAAATGCTTGCAAACAAATATAAACAAACAAGCATCAAACACTGTAACTAAATACTATATACTATATACTTATAACTTATAATACTAATACTTACATATATATATACAATAATACGTAATAATATATACTATACTAACATAACCTAATATACTAACATATACAATAACATATATAATATATACAACGACATACATAACTGTCGCAAAACCTTAAGAAGACTACGTACAAAACCTAAGGCAAAAATATGGTCTATAGTGACATTTATAGTGACACTTATTCTATCTACCGTGATAATTTATTCTTTCAGTAAAGCTATAAGATTATTTATATACATATATAGCTCAAACATTACTTATACTACATATACTTAATATACTTATACTTATTATTTACAATATACGCTTATATGCACTATACACATAAACACTATACGTATATGCACACATACCTCTCTTTCACTCTTTATATTCTCTTCTTCTTTTACTTAGCCATTCTCTTTTCTTCAGTCTCTCTTCTTCTAATACTTAACCATTTTCTTACCCCTTCACAGCTTTCATTCTTTGTTTATTCTCAACACTTAGCTGGATTTTGTGTTCGCTACGTTCGCTCTCTTCCTTTCTTTTCTTCCCTTAACCCCTCTTTAAGCCTTAGTTCAAAATTTGGTTTTAAGGTTGGCTGGCGGCCTTTTCGAGGGATACACAGCACCCTTAACGGGTGGAACCAGACCTCTACAAAGAGCCACCTTAATTCATTAATTAGGCCTCTTAATTGTGTTTTATGCTCATTAATGGGCTCATTCAAGCCCTTGCACAGTGCATGGCTCCCAGCCACACACTATACACCATTCTCATTCCGTAAACCAATGCCAATACTCATTCATGCTCAGGGGATAAGGGGATCGGTTTCGAGCACCCAGCGCCCGTGACGATTGATAGGTTATAGAAGAAAAACAATATAAGTGCCTCAGAGTGCTTGTGCGTCTACAATGGGGCACTATATGTGCCGCATCTCAGCACTGGAATTCCAGCGCAGCTGTGCAAATTTTGGGATTTTTGCCCTCGATTTGAGGGCCATAATTTATTGCAAATTAAAATTAAATTATGAGAAAATAATGTATTTACATAATACTATATAATTGTGCAGTTAATTTAGAAATTTAATTATATTTACTGTATAAATAAATTCAGTAAAGTCTGCAATTTATACATACTATATTTTAGGTTTTATTTCTTAATTATGTATAAATTAATAAATGTATGGTCTAATTTACCTTATATAGTATTAATATACATATTAAGGTATTTAATAAATATTTTAATTGAATTTTACAACATTTATTTCAATTTTATTTACATTTAAATAACCTCTTTTGGGTTGTTTTATATATAAATTAGATATAACTAATATAATACATAATAAACATAGTTAAATTAGCCTAATTTACAATACATTAGTACAAATATACAGTATAAGTTAGTTTAGTTTTACCTTAAATTACTAATTTATTTTAATTTAATTTAATAACTTAACTAGTAACTTAATAAATTAATTATTTATTCTGTATATATAATTAAATTAGGGTACAGGGTTCCTAATGTAAATAAGACACATATAAACATGTATGTACAATATAAGTACTAAATATGTTTATTTATAGAGCTTATTAATTTATATAGCTTATAATACATATAAATCAGTATAATTAATAAATAGTTGTATAAATAAGCTATGTATAGTTTGAGTTAACTTAGATACTTAAATTACGTTAGATAGTATATTCATAAGTTATTTATACCCTATATATCTATTTTACAATATTTACACATATAATTTACTATATGTCTTATATTTACAAGTTTTTACATAGTATACAATAGATTTTTAGGTATTTTTGAGGTTTTTTTCACTTTTTATGGATTTTGTATATTTTGTGGAGATAGGAGATGAGAAAGGATGAGAGGGATGAGAAAAATGGATATGTTTTTGATGTTTTGACAGTTGAGTTCTTTTATTAAATTTCATGGAATATTGAACCGTCAGCTGGTATGTTCTACCAAGCTGGAGATTCAGAATACCATGAAACTTGGTATACACTTAAAAATATACTTGATCTTCACCAAGACAAGTTTAGGCAAACTACAGCAAACAGTAGCAGATGCAAGGACAATTCCAGACGATCTAGGCAAAGCCCAGCCATCTTAACTAATCAGATCCATATTGCAACAGGTCCAAACCACCAACTCAACAGACTAATTTCCTGATTCAATCATTTGTATCTCAAATCAAACTTGAGAAAGTCTGATCAGAGATACAAAATGTCTAAATCAGAGAATTACTTTGCTGAATTTCAGTTAAAATGTAGCTGCATCATGCAGCAATTTAATATGGAGGACTTGGGATTCAAAACACAACAAAAACCTCTTTAAAACTTTGACAAGATCTGAAAAATCACATTGAAATCACTTTGGGATGTTGAACTCTACATCAGAAAATCCTTATCAACATTTTCTTTTCAAATCAGAGATAAAACTACTGATCTAACATCTTCCTAATGCTATAGACAGCATGTAGGAAGTGTTGGACTCAGTCTATTAAATCCAGCTGAATCCCAATTCTCTAAACCTTAAGGAATATTGGCAATTCCTTAAGTGAAAAAAATCATAATTACAAGAATGCAAAACCATGGATAAAATCCTTAATAGAGCCTCCAATCAACATAGTTGATCTTCCTTGGCTCTATAAAGCATTCAAAACATTAAAAACCCTTACAAAGAGCAAATCTGATCATGGCTCATCTGAGATGAATTCTGACATCAGAATTATCTCAGATTCACAGCATTCGGTGAACTACACAAAAATGCCTCAATTTGCTTGATCAAAGCAATTCAAAACTCAATTCATATAAAATCTTGCGATCTACTATGAAATCCAAATTAAAAGTAGATCGAACAAATTGATTCAATTTTTAACTCAGATTAGGGGCCTTTGTGAACAAAATGAAGTGAGTGAGAAGCCCCTAAGATGGATTTGAACACAAATCCGCATCTCAAAGCTTGAAAGCAAAGAGATGGGCATTTGACTCTAAATGAATGGATGGATTGCGAATAAAAATGTGAGGAAATCAGAAGCGAAAATGGATACATGTAAAGGGAGAAAACATGATTAGTGTGTGGGTGAATTCGTCCCCTCTGATCTGAAATGATCAGAGGATGTGAAATTGGGCAAATCTATGCTATAACTACTCCTAAGCTAAACTACAATCAAGCATCACAGATCAATTCTAATCTACAGCTAAATTCTATTGTTGACTATCTAACTACACTACAACTAATCTAATCAAAACAGTAAACCTAATATAAAAGGAAGAATGGGATATGTTGGGAAGATCTGCATCTGGTGGCTGCAACGACGGAGGGAGGATCTTCAGTAGATTGAAAGTCCACTAGTGGGACTCAAGGTCACCCTCAGGTGCTATGTGGTCCTTAGCAGCGAGGAGAGTTGCAAAAGATGAAGTTCCTTTACTCATGGCGCCAGGGCAAGGTCGGGTGGAGAGGAGAAACTGGAGAGAATGAAGGGATCGCCTCAAAAAAGTAGGATGGGAGGTCGATGGCACGCACATGATCAAGGGAGGTGTTTAAGTAGAGCTTGGCAGTGATTCCCCTCACCGTGAGGGTGAAATTAGGCGCTTATGTCATCCACAGTGAGGATTCAAGGAGAGGAGCGTGCACAAGTTTAAACCAAAAATGGGTCGTAAGATGGGATTTGGGTGAGGTGGTGACTGCACGTGCCGATTCACGCAAAACTTCAAATCCAATCGAGCCACAAATCAAGAGGTAAGGGGATCGACGACCAGGATGGCTTGAGTTCCTCACGTGCTACAGTGCACGCGTGAGTGCTGCAGGTGGCGGGGTCCTTTGGTGATTTTGCAAGGCATAGCCTTCTTCGAAGGGGTAGCGAAATTACACAGAAGCCAATAAGTGGTAAAAAGCTATAACAAAATGGTCCTTCAAGGCTTGCAAAAAGGTCCTTGGAGGTTTTCTAATGAATGAAATGTAATACACTAAGGACCTAAATGTAAATCTTTAATTTCTATGCCTTAACGATATCCAAATGCATCCAAGCTTTTATATAAACTTAATTGAACATTTAAGAAGTTAATTACACTTTTGATTTGAACTTTTAAATTCATTTGCGTGTTCAATTTACACTTGGATCACCATTTAACTTTATTCACAGGAATATCTCATTTAATGACCTAATTATACATTTTTAACACAGAATTAATGTTTTAGGTCTTTTTCTCTAATTTCCACACTTAACCCTTTTTATGTGTTAATTTGATATTGCTCACCCTAGTTTCTAGCTTAACTTCGGCTATTTAGCTATGATAAGTCGCAACTCATCATACCCCCATGCTTAGGTTTTACTTGTCCCTTAGCAAACAATTCATTAAAGTGCATAGCAATTTAAGTATCAACAAGGTAAGTGTGATGAGATATCTTTACTTCTTACTTTTTCTCAACGAATTAAGTGTTTAAAGATGATCTTTAAGCTAAAAGATTTTCTGAAAAACCAACTGTGTTTATGTCTGGACATTGTGAGAACCTTTGTACTTAGGAAGACTGACCAGAACTCAAGACTGATATGACATAGACCATCTCTCGACTAGCAAGGACTCTTGATATTTAAACCTTAAGTCGAATTCCAGGGCTCAGGGGGCTTTACAGAGACTCAGAATGCTAAGAGGTTATGGCGATGCTTTGTGATATGTCAAGAGTAATCAGGTGAATTTTAAAACTCAATCCCAAGGTTTTACTTCTTTTTAAGTCGAGGTTGGTCCTAACTTCTGCTCGTTCTTTTGGATTGACTCAAGAAACGAGGAAAACTCAAGCCCAACTTTTATTATGTTTGTGACTCAAAGAATATTTGGTGGAATAGGGTATTTGTACTGAACCTTGAAAACATTTTTGGTGGGAATTTTTTTTTTGTATTTACAAGACTTGGAGAACATACTTGACTTATTCTAAAGAACTTTCTTTTTGAAACTTTTTTTTTCTGTCAGTATGTCTCCGACAACTTTATTTGGTAGAGCGCACCTTATTTGGTAGGTGAGTTCTTTGGTGGAAAGAGCTTCTAGACACAAGACTAAAGGCTAGGACAAAGAGTCCACCTGCACGCACAGGTAAGGACTCCACCTTCCTTAATAAACCTAGGGATGAATTTCAAATTCACAAGGTCTTTCCTGACATTGTGTTGTATAAACCAAGGTTACTTAGACTCCTAAGTCAAAGCAAACCAGCGAATCCTATACTGGTGACTCAGGTACAAGAATACGACCTAAAGTTAGGAGAGATTGTGGTTTATCATGTCAAAGCTCAAAGTGTATTAAGCCAAAGCCTAAGCGAGTCAAGCTACAGTGGCCCGGAAAGTCAAACCAGCAAAGGTTGAATGTCCATAAACACTTATTCTATTTTTATTTTCAGCTAGAAGCTCATAGTTAAATACTTATATTTCTTTTCAAATTCTTTTCTCTCCTCCAAATATTCTTTATTGTGGAATTCTCCCTTATCAATAGAGTTCATGTCCCTTATTGTATTTTTGAAATTTTTGTATTTTATCATTTTTTGTATTTTTGGCTTTGTAATTCTTTTTCAAAATTTTTCAATTTTTTTGATATTTTTGATAATACTATACTATATATACTATAGGTGTGTCTACAATTACATTTCAGTAATTGATTCACCATTTACATCCCCCATGCTTAAATAATGCAATATCCTCATTGAATGAATAGGGTGGATGCAAATGCATGCACTACTTTTCACTATCCTAGACTGGGTGACATAAAGAAGTCGGAATGAGGAGATAAAAATCTCTATGCGGATGATTTCAAGTCTGATACAAGATCAGAGTGGAAAGTCAGGCTAGGAAGTGAAATGCATGACATATGTGACAATTGAATGTATGCTTAAAATGCAAAGTTAGACGCCTAATCAAGAAAGGTGAAAATAAGAAAGGTGAAAACAGCTATATACAAGAATAGGTTTGCTAAGTTTAACGCCTTCAGCTAGGCATAAACCTAGTAGGTAATTCGAAATGTAGGAGCAAAATGGTGGTATTGACAAGTCTGAGATCATGTGGCTCAATAAAAGGTTTTAAACTTTGTCCATTGACATTGAAAGGTTCAAATTTGTCAATCTCAGTGATCTCAATGGCTCCATTATCAAATATTCTTAGGATTTTGAAAGGTCCAGTCCATTTGGATCTTAGTTTCCCTAAGAAGAGTTTAAGTCTAGAGTTGAAAAAAATGACTTTCTGACCAAGGTGAAATGACTTCCTATGAATATGACGGTCACGTAAGGCCTTTAGATTGTCCTTATAGATCCTCGAGCTTTCATAAGATTCATTCCTTAATTCATCTAGCTCAAAAATTTGTAAACTTTTATGATCGTCGGCCTTCTCTAGGTCCAAGTTACACTTTCTGATGGCCCAATAGGCTTTGTGCTCAAGTTCTACAGGAAGATGACAGTGTTTCCCATATACAAGTCTAAAAGGAGACATTCCTAATGAGGTTTTGTGAGCTGTCCTATACACCCACAACGCATCAGAAAGGCAGGAAGACCAATCATTTCTATCAGGTCGAATGGTACTCTGTTAAATCTTTTTGATCTCCCAATTAGACAATTTAGCTAGTCCATTGGTTTAAGGGTGATATGGTGTAGCAATCCTATGTGACACCCCATACTTTTGAAGTAAGGACTGAAAATGTGTGTTTCTAAAGTGAGACCCTCCATCACTAATGATGACTTTTGGTATCCCAAATCTAGAGAAAATAAAGTCTTGGACAAATTGTGTCACAACTCTATGATCATTAGTCCTCGAAGGGATGGCTTCAATCCATTTGGAAACATACTCAACTGCTAATAAGATATACTCGAAGCCATATGAATTTGAAAAAGGTCCCATGAAGTCAAATACCCCAAATATCAAAGATTTTGCACACTAAGATCGAATTCAAGGGCATCATGTCTCGACGACCAATACTACCGAGAGACTGACAGTGTAGACATGCCCTACTATATTCGTGTGCATCTTTGAAGATCGTGGACCAATAAAAATTGCTCTGCAAAATTTTTGCAGTAGTCATTTTGCCAGAGAAATGACCGCCACAAACCTGGTCATGGCAGAACGACAAGATACTTTCTATCTCCTTATCAGGGACACACTTCCTAAGGATCTGATCTTTGCAGTGCTTGAAAAGCCACAGTTCTTCCCAGTAATAGTGCTTGACCTCAGATATAAGTCTATCTTTTTGATGTCGAACCTAATCAAAGGGAACGATTTCAAAAGCCAGGTAGTTGACAATGTCAGCATACCAGGGAAGATCAGAATGGATGACCAGCAATCGCTCGTCAGGGAAGTGGTCAGAAATAGGGAGAGAAGAAGATATCGCTTCAGAAGGAAGGCAGGATAAGTGGTCAGCTACCACATTCTGCTTCCTAGCCTTGTCACGAATCTCTAAATCAAATTCCTGCAATAGTAGGATCCATCTAATTAGATGAGATTTCACGTCCTTCTTGGCAAGGTGTCAAACTGTAGTGTGGTCTGTGTAGACTATAATGTGGGAACCTAAAAGATAGGGTCTAAATTTCTCCAGTGCAAATACTACAGCTAGCAATTCCTTTTCTATGACAATGTAATTCCTCTGAGTTTCATCTAAGGTCTTGCTAGTGTAATAGATGACTGTAGGTTTCCCGTCTAGTTTTTGACTAAGGACAGCCCCTACTTCATAATCAGAGGCATCGCACATGATCTCAAAAGGGTGAGACCAATCTGGGGGTTATAGTATTGGCGCCTTGATAACCAAATCACGAAGTATCGTATAAATACGAACACAATCGTCAGAGATCTGGAAGTCTACATCCTTAGAGAGGAGATTGGTGAGAGGTCGGGCTATTTTCGAGAAGTCCACTATAAAGCGGCGATAAAAACCAACATGCCTGAGAAAAGATCTAATCTGTTTAACTGACGAAGGTAGTGGTAGTTCAGAAACCAATTTTACCTTCGTACGGTCAACCTCTATTCCTCTCACAGAGATAAGGTGTCCTAAAACTAGTCTTTCTGATACCATGAAATGTGATTTCTCCCACGAAAGTACCAGATTCACATTTATGCATCTTTGCAGGACCTTAGTCAGGTGGTTTAAGCATGCATCAAATGTGCTCCCGAAGACCGATAAATCATCCATGAAGACTTCTAAGCAATCACCTACCAAATCAGAGAAGATTGTAAGCATACACCACTAAAATGTAGCAGGTGCATTGCACAATCCAAATGGCATCCTACATAATGCAAAGGTTCCATAGGGGTAGGTGAAGGTCATTTTTTTTTATCATTGGGGTGAATTGCCACCTGATTATAACCTGAATAGCCATCCAAAAAGCAGAAAAATCTATTCCCAACCAATCTTTCCAGTATCTGATCAATGAAGGGTAATGGGAAATGATCTTTCTTCATGGCTTGGTTGAGTTTGCGATAGTTAATACATCCTTGCCATGAACTAGCAATCCGTGTAGAGATGACTTCTCCAGATTCAGTGGTTATGACGGTAAGTTCGACCTTCTTAGGCACAACTTGAACAGGACTTACCCAATGACTGTCTGAAATGGGGAAGATAATTCCATTGTCTAACCACTTAATCATTTCATTTTTAACCACCTCCTAAAGTGTAGGATTCAATCTATGCTATGGCTGCCTGGTAGGTCTAGATCCTTCTTCAGTGAAAATCCTATGTGTGCAATAAGAAGAACTAATGCCAGTCAAGTCAGAAAAGCTCCATCCTATACCCTGTCTATGTGCTCTCAGGACAGGTAAGAGTCATGATTCTTGATCAATGATAAGAAAGAGTTGACAATCACAAGATAGGTCTGATCAAGTCCTAAGAAAACATAATTTAGAGAATCAGGAAGTGGTTTGAGCTTAATAGGTACAGGTTCAGGCGAAGGAGTAGGTGTGGAGACCTCAGAAGATCCTAAAGACACTAAGGGAATAGAAGGAAAGTCCTCAATTTCTAAAGCTAGTGTCTCAGTGAGAGTCAAGTCAGAGTCCAAAGAGTGTTGAGATTCTAAATTCAGTGAATCGATCAAATTATCCTCAACCAACCTATCCAAAGAATCCAAGGAACAGATTTCCTCAATTAAACTACAAGATGGTCCTCTTTGGACCTAAAAAATATCAATTTTTATCTTCTGATCTCCAAATTTCAACTCTATTAGGCCCTCCTCACAATTAATATTCGCCTTGGCCGTAGTCAAGAAAGGTCTTCCTAGAATGATAGATGTGTTCTAAATATCCTCAGGTACTTCCATATCAAGGACTATAAAGTACACAGAAAAGCAAAAATCCATGACCCGCACTATAACATCTTCCAACACTCCCTTAGGTGTCTTAACTGATCTATCAGCTAACTGCAAGGACACCTCAGTTGGCTTCAGATTGTCAACCTCGAAATGTGTCAGTAGGGAAGTTGGGATAAGATTGATGGAAGCACTTAGGTCAAGTAATGCCCTATTGAATGCGGTGTTACCTATCATGCAAAATAGGAGAGGGGTGCCTGGGTCTTTCATCTTAGTAAGGAGGGTACTGGATATGATGGAACTAGCTTATTCCAAAAGGATTATTGGACTGCTCCCTTTTTAAATCCTTGCTTTACGCTTAGGTGTACATAAGTCTTTTAAAAACTTAGCGTAAAGAAGTATGTGGCGAATCGCATCCAACAAGAGGATGTTTATGTGGACTTGCTCAAAGGGCTTAAGCAAATCCTCCTCAGGTGCCACACAGGTCTTTTTTCCTTTCCCTTTCTTCTTTAAAGCCTCTGGAAATGGTACAGAAGTGGTGATAAGAGGGTCATTCCTATGTAGAGAAGAAGTAGGAAAAAATGAATCAGATGGAGGAGTGGAAGTAGAAGATCCAGGAAAAGATGTAGAAGTAGGAACAAGTAGATCTACAGTGCTTCTACCACTCCTAGTGACTATAGCATTAAGTTCATCCCTAGATGTAGATGGTAACTCAGAATTTGGCAATAGATGTGGTTGAGTTTGTGAATAGGAAGAATTTAGGTCAATGTAGAATTCAGTTTCGTGCAAGGGTTGTGAGATAGCGTGTGGTTGACCTTGCACTAAAGGTCTTGGTTGAACATACCTCTGGGCAGATATGTTCCTAAGATTGGGTTATGCTTGAGATGGGAGTGAATGTGGTTGATAGGATTCCGTCAAGTGCGATAGCTGGGCTCTCATCTCAGCTAATGCCGCGTCCTGTCTCTGCTGCATAGCAATGTTTTGTTGTTGCATATCAGTAAGAGCTTTCATGATTGACCCCAACTGATCATCTCTTGTAGGCCAAAGTTGAGAGTATTGGGCAAGCCTGAGTTGGGGTTGCTGGTAAGCATGTGGTGGATACCCATGTGATTGTGGAGGTGGTGCTCAGATCGGGTTGTGCTGTGATGGTGCAGAAGGTGGTTGATAAGTAGGTCTTTGTGAATTTCCTGACCATGAGAAATTTGGATGATTACGCCATTCAAAGTTGTAGGTTTGTGAAAAAGGGTCATTGTGAATGGCGTGGAGCACCTCCAAAGCTCCAGAAGGTGCAAGGAAGTCATTGTAAGGAGGAACAAAGATTCCTCCAACTAGTGAAGGATATGGAAATGAATAGTCCAGTAGTGCAGGTTGTGTCACAAAAAGGTTGTTCACAGTTTCCCTCCTTGTGGGAAACTGAGAAGAAGTGTGTTGTGCAAATAACTGAGAAGAAGATGACGAAGGTTTAGAGAGAAATTTCCATACTTCATCTACTTTCTTTTCGATTAAGCTCACCTTATTCAGCTGACTAGCCACTATCTCTAAGTCTCTGTTGCTGGATTGGACTTCGTGTACCCCTGAATGTGAATGGGAATGTGAGGACTTTCTATTAAACATGCTCATCGAAGCATTGTTAATAGAGCTTTCGGCCATGCCTTCGAAGGGCTCAAAGGCTGAGTTCTCGTCCCGACACAGGAAGTTGCCTCCACAAGCAGCATCTATAAAATTTCGTGTGTCATCATGAAGCCCATGATAGAAGATCTGGACCTGTTGCCAATGTGAAACACCATGGTGTGGACACTTTCTAAGAAGCTCGTGGAATCTCTCCCAAGCCTCGTGCATTTGTTCTCCTGAGTTTTGGGTGAATGTAGTGATAGCATGCTTAAAGTGTTGGTGCGGCCTACAGGAAAGTACTTCTTTAAGAACTCATATTCCAAAGAAGCCCAAGTGTCTATCAGTGCAATCCGTGCAAGAGTTCTAAACCAAAAGGCAGCTTTGCCTTTTAATGAAAAGGATAACATTTTCATCAAAAGTGTGTGCTGATCATGGCCTTGCAGACCCAGGGTTTGAGCAAGATTTTTCAGCTCCTCTAAATGCTAAAAAGGGTCCTCAGAAGCAAGTTCATGGAAGTGAGGAATAAATGCTATAATGTTCGGCTTTGGTTCAGTAGCACGACCCCCATCAGGATAATGTGCCACGGGCATAGGTTGGGCAACTGCGGGATTATAGAAATCCCGCAGTTGACGTTTACGAGGTTGAGGTCGTGATTGAGGGTTTCTAAGTTGAAGTTGTGGTTGGGGGTTTGCTAATAAATTAATAGCTTGTGCAAGCTATTGCACTTGTTGTGTAAGGGTATTCATCTGAAGTTGTGTTTCAAACAAGTATTGAAGATGAGGCATAGGTCCTCTCTCCGGTGGTGGATTAGGGAAATTAGGATATGATGGAGGTTGGAACCTATGGTTTAGTGGTAGGGGTGGTGGTGGATGTGCAATAAGATATAGAGGAAGTTCTTCGAAATCCTCGAATTGTGCAAAATCATGATCATCCTCATGATGTATGGAGTAGTCAATAGGAGTTTGAGACTCGGGGGGTACAGGGTTTGATGTGGAAGGCATAGAAGTAGAAATAGAAACTTGGGCATCAGCACCCAAGAGTACAAGGTCAGGGTTCTGGGATCTCCTACCTTCCATTGAGTCGATTTTTGAAAATGCAATTTTAAAAATCAGTCACAACTCAATGGAAAGGATAAATCTAGCTGAATCTCACAAAAATCAGAAATCCCAATCAATCTCAATCACAATAAGACTAATCTAACAAGCAAGCGAGATGAAATCGAATTTCCTAGAGGCTGCTACGGAAAATAATAGTATGCAAACAAATGTTTCAAACAATTGTACGCGTCCTAGATATACCTAGCGAAGTGCAGACCTCTATAATCCACTGGGAGTCTGGATAAGATTGGCGTGCGAATCTAGATCCTGTGGTTGCTGAAGGAGATGAGGTAGAAACCCGTGTAAGTGAATCTTATGTGATCGTGTTGTGTGCACGATAGCAATCAACATGATAAGCAGTGAAAATCTCAGTCAAGGTTTCGATCAAGTTTTTATGCCTCCTTTTTTATTTTGTTCAAGTATTTAAAAGTATATTCTATGTTGCCCATCTCGCTTTTTTTTTTTTAGTCTTTTCAAGCAAGAGATTGTCTTTGTTATTTTTAAGTCAAATGCAAGATGGTAGGAGCTAAGGAAAGATAAGAAATTGCGTACCTGACTCCAGCAATTCTACAAGTATGCAATTGACTTTGAATTAAAATCTAGCAGGAAAGAATGCAACCTACAAATGGATGCCTAATGATATGCTGCTGCTAGATAAGGGATGAGATCTTTTCGAATTTTTGGTCTTATAATTTTTTTAGATTTTTGAATAATGCACTCAAAACAAAAGAAAGAAATCAATACGGAAAACCTGCAAATGGAAAAATCGCGTCGATAAGGGATGAGTAGAGAGATAATAGAGTCCAGAAAGTCCACAATTATTACAAATTGTATGAGAACAGGCTCTTACAACTTATACCTAACACATAACCCTAAGTAATATATCTAAATCTAAGCTAAGCTATAATAAACTACTACTAATGCTAATGCAGCTGCTCTAAGGGAAAACTCTGCCGAGATGTCGAGTCAGGATTGCAGCGAACCCGCCACGAAGACGACGCTACTCCTACTCCTCAAGTGCTACAAAAACAACAATTAATTAGTAAAAGAATCAAAGAATATATATACGACAAAGAATTTGATGACTATATACAAACAATGAATATGAATGAATGAGTTTATATACAAAAACAAAGAATTATTTACAAATAAAGAATTAAAGAGTAATTTTGGCGTATAAAGAGTTGCTTCCCCAGCAACGGTGCCAAAAATAATAATAATAAAAAATAAATTAGAATCGCGACGAATTAATCAATCACTTCACAGATAAACGTTGTTGTCAGGGTTTTATTCCCGGCAACGGCGTCAAAAATATGATACGATCGATCACTGTTCATATAAAAATCGTCGTTGTAGTATGTCACAACTACAAATTATTATCGCATCAATTTTATTTATTTACATAATTTTTACTGATTTATTCCAGGTCGTTCACTGGAAGGCAGTTATTGATATATATCACTCTCTAAATCCAATATTACTCTTAAATTCAAAAAAGGTTCGTTCTATATACAATCATGAATGAATGAATTAATGAATAAAAGAATTAAACTATTCTATACACAAAAGAATGTATTGAAATGCTTGCAAACAAATATAAACAAACAAGCATCAAACACTGTAACTAAATACTATATACTGTATACTTATAACTTATAATACTAATACTTACATATATCTACAATAATACGTAATAATATATACTATACTAACATAACTTAATATACTAACATATACAGTAACATATATAATATATACAGCGACATAGATAACTATCGCAAAACCTTAGGAAGACTATGTACAAAACCTAAGGCAAATATATGGTTTATAGTGACGTTTATAGTGACACTTATTCTATCTACAGTGATGGTTTATTCTGTCAGTAAAGCTATAAGGTTATTTATATACATATATAGCTCAAACATTACTTATACTACATATACTTAATATACTTATTATTTACAATATACGCTTATATGCACTATACACATAAACATTATACGTATATGTGCACATACCTCGCTTTCACTTTTTCTATTCTCTTCTTTTACTTAGCCATTTTCTTCTTTTCTTTAGTCTCTCTTCTTCTAACACTCAACCATTTTCTTACTCATTCACGGCTTTTATTCTCTGTTTATTCTCAACACTTAGTCGAATTTTGTGTTCGCTACATTCACACTCTTCCTTTCTTTTCTTCCCTTAACTCCTCTTTAAGCCTTAGTTCAAAAATTGGTTTTAAAGTTGACGGACAGCCTTTTCGAGGGATACACAGCACCCTTAACAGGTGGGGCCAGACATCTACTAAGAGCCACCCTAATTCGTTAATTATGCCTCTTAATCATATTTTATGCTCATTAATGGGCTCATTCAAGCCCTTGCATAGTGCATGGCTCCCAACCACATGCCGTACACCATTCTCATTCCGCAGACTAATGCCAGTACTCATTCACGCTTAGGGGATAAGGGGATCGGTTTCGGGCGCCCGACGCCCGTGATGACTGATAGGCTATAGAAGAAAAACAATATAAGCACCTCAGAGCTCTTGCACGTCTACGATGTGGCACTATATGTGCATCTCAACGCTAGAATTCCAGTGTGGCTGCGCAGATTTTGGGATTTTGGCCCTCGATTTGAGGGTCATAATTTATTGTAAATTAAAATTAAATTATGGGGAATTAAAGTATTTACATAGTACTATATAATTGTACAATTAATTTAGAAATTTAATTATATTTATTATATAAATAAATTCAGTAAAGTCTGCAATTTACACATACTATATTTTAGGTTTTATTTCTTAATTACATATAAATTAGTGAATGTAAGGTCTAATTGACCTTATACAATATTAATATACATATTAAGGTATTTAATAAAGATTTTTATTGAATCTTATAGCATTTATTTCGAATTTATTTACATTTAAATAACTTCTTTTGGGTTGTTTTATATATAAATTA
Source organism: Thalassia testudinum (assembly GCA_037157565.1). Lineage (NCBI taxonomy): Eukaryota > Viridiplantae > Streptophyta > Magnoliopsida > Alismatales > Hydrocharitaceae > Thalassia > Thalassia testudinum. Next base: position 11,480,295 of record JAZHRO010000049.1, on the reverse strand, counting down.
GATATAACTAATATAATACATTATAAATATAGTTAAATTATCTTAATTTACATAAAATACATTAGTACAAATATACAGTATAGGTTAGTTTAGTTTTAACTTAAATTACTAATTTATTTTAATTTAATCTAATAACTTAACTAGTAACTTAATAAATTAATTATTTATTCTGTATATATAATTAAATTAGGGTACAGGTTCCTAATGTACATAAGATACATATAAATACGTATGTATAATATCAATACTAAATATTTTTATTTATAGAGTTTATTAATTTATATAGCTCATAGTACATATAAATTAGTATAATTAATAAATAGTTATATAAATAAGCTACGTACATTTTGAGTTAACTTAGACACTTAAATTACATTATATAGTATATTCATAAGTTATTTATACCCTATATATCTATTTTACAATATTTACACATATAGCTTACTATATACCTTATATTTACAAGTATTTACATAGTATACAATAGGTTTTTAGGTATTTTTAAGGTTTCTTTCACTTTCTATGGATTTTCTATATTTTGTGGAGATAGGGGATGAGAAAAGGAAGAGAGGGATGAGAAAAATGGATATGTTTTTGATGTTTTGACAATTGGGTTCTTTTATTAAATTTCATGGTATACTGAACCGTCAGCTGTTATGTTCTACCAAGTCGAGGATTCAAAATACCATGAAACTTGGTATACACTTAAAAATATACTTGATCTTCACCAAGACAGATTTATTTTATTTTATTTATTTTTTATCAAGTTTTAATTTATTCGCAAAAGAAGTACATTTTAGGCCTTAAAAGAGAATTTCTAAGTGAACCTAAGGCCTAGAATGGGACTATAAGTGCTTAAAAAGAGTTGTATACAGTCCAAATCAGTCAGCAAACATCATAAAAGGTGCTCAATTGATTAAAACTGATTTATCACATAATTTCATTGCATATCTCAATATGGACAGTTAGGTAGAATGTTTTTAGCTAACAATGAATTCCAAATAGGATACAAGCAATCTAAACGAGGTATAAAGACCTTTTAATTACAAGAAAGCTTGCATATAAGATGTATAACATAGTTAACAATAGGTCAGCTATACAAAATTTGAATCCTATCTCACTATCCTAATCAATTCTACCAATCAGCCGGCTGCTCAGATAATCCAATAGACAGCAGCTAACATAGCAAACTACAGCAAACAGCAGTAGATGCAAGGACAATTCCAGACAGTTTAGGCAAAGCCCAGACATCTTAACTAATCAAATCCATATTGCAGCAGGTCCAAACCACCAACTCAACAGACTAATTTCCTGATTCAATCATTTGTATCTCAAATTAGACTTGAGAAAGTTTGATCAGAGCTACAAGATGTCTAAATCAAAGAATTACTTTGCTGAATTTCAGTTAAAATGTAGCTGCATCATGCAACAATTTAATATGGACTTGGGATTCAAAACACAACAAAAACCTCTTTAAAACTCTGACAAGGTCTCAAAAATCACATTGAAATCACTTTGGGATGTTGAACTCTACATCAGAAAATCCTTGTCAACATTTTCTTTTCAAATCAGAGATAAAACTATTGATCTAACATCTTCCTAATGCTATAGATAGCATGTAGGAAGTGTTGGACTCAGTCCATTAAATTCAGTTGAATCCCAATTCTCTAAACCTTAAGGAATATTGACAATTCCTTAGGTAAAAAAAAATCAGAATTACAAGAATGCAAAACCATGGATAAAATCCTTAATAGAGCCTCCATTCAATATAGTTGATCTTCCTTGGCTCTACAAAGCATTCAAAACATTAAAAACCCTTACAAAGAGCAGATCTAATCATGGCTCATTTGAGATGAATTCTAACATCAGAATCATCTCAGATTCACAGCCATTCGGTGAACTACACAAAAATGACTCAGTTTGCTTAATCAAAGCAATTCAAAACTCAATTCATATAAAATCTTGCGATCTAGTGTGAAATCCAAATTCAAAGTAGATCAAACAAACTGATTCAATTTTCAACTTAGATCAGGGGCCTTTGTGAACAAAATAAAGTGAGTGAGAGGCCCCTAAGATGGATTTGAGCGCAAATCCGCATCTTAAAGCTTGAAAGCAAAGAGATGGGGATTTGACTCTAAATGATGGGTGGATTGCGAATAAAATTGCGAGGAAATCAGAAGCGAAAATGGACACATGTACAGGGAGAAAACATGATCAGTATGCGGGTGAATTCGTCCCCTCTGATCTGCAATGATCAAAGGAGGTGAAATTCTGCAAATCTATGTTATAACTACTCCTAAACTAAACTACAATCAAGCATCACAGATCAATTCTAATCTACAACTAAATTCTACTACTAACTATCGAACTACACTACAACTAATCTAATCAAAACAATAAACCTAATCTAAAAGGAAGAACGGGACCTATTGGGAAGATCTGCAACTGGTAGCTACAGCGACGGAGGGAGGATCTCCAGCAGATTGAAAGTCCACTAGTGGGACTCAAGGTCGCCTTCAGGTGCTATGTGGTCCTTAGCAGCGAGGAGAGTTAGAGAAGATGAAGTTCCTTTACACATGGCGCCAGAACAGGGTCGGGTGGAGAGGAGAAACTGGAGAGGACGAAGGGATTGCCTCAAGAAAGTAGGAGGGGAGGTTGATGGTGCACACACGATCAAGGGAGGTCTTTAAGTAGAGCTTGGCAATGATTCCCCTCACCATGAGGGTGAAATTAGGTGCTTATGCCATCCACAGTGAGGATTCAAGAAGATGAGCGCACGCAAATTTAAACCAAAAATGGGTCGTAGGATGGGATCTAGGTGAGGTGCTGATTGCATGTGCTGATTCGCACGAAACTTCAAATTAAATCAAGCCACAGATCAAGAGGTAAGGGAGATCGATAGCCAGGATGGCTTGAGTTCCTCGTGCGCTAAAGTGCACGCACGAGCGCTGCAAGTGGCAGGGTCTTTTGCTGATTTTGCAAGGTATACCCTTCTGTGAAGGGGTAGAGAAATTACACAGAAGCCCATAAGTGGTAAAAAGCTATAACAGAACGGTCCTTCAGGGCTTGCAAAAAGTTCCTTGGGACCTACAAATAGGTCCTTGGAGGTTTTCTAATGAATGAAATGTAATGCACTAAGAACCTAAATGTAAATATTTAATTTCAATGCCTTAATAATATCCAAATGCATCCAAGTTTTTATATAAGTTTAATTGAACATTTAAGAAACTAATTACACTTTTGATTTGAACTTTTAAATTCATTTGCGTGTTCAATTTACACTTGGATCACCATTTAACTTTATTCACAAGAATATCTCATTTAATAACCTAATTATGCATTTTTAACACAAAATTAATGTTTTAGGTCTTTTTCTCTAATTTTCACACTTAACCCTTTTTATGTGTTAATTTAATATTGTTTAACCTAGTTTCTAGCTTAACTTCGGCTATTTATCTAGGATGAGTCGCAACTCATCACCTCTCCTCTCCGTGCACTCCTCTAGTAGCAAGCAGCAACCGCCACCTACACCCCCTTCTCCAACAGCAGCAAGCCGTCGAACACCCACAACAACCTCCTCTCCGACCGGCCACCTCGATGCCCTTGCGACTCGCCACGTAGCCCTTGCTCCACTTGACCTCTGGCGAGCTTCACACCTACGGCCAATCCCTCCTCCACACGTGCGAGCAAGGGGAAGGATTCCCTATTTTTGGGTTCATTTCTTTTTACATTGCATACCATTGCCACATTTTTTTCCATTTATTGAATATTTTATGTGGTTAATTTTATGTGAACACCCATGTCTTTCAATGAAAATGACCTTTCAACTTTATATAGCATTGTAAACTTATTTAAAATGTTGATTTGGCTTGGTTTCTTGAGGAAATCATTCGTGAACAATAATTTTTTATTCTCACGAGTTTGTAATGGGCATTGCCTCTCTGTGGACACGACCCACTCCTTCATGAGTGATTTATTTACTCTTGTTTTGATCACGCATTTTGCCACTCCACATTCGAATTACGAGTCTTATATCTAATTTTGAAAACCAAAATAGCTCAATCAGGGAGCTCCTTTGAGGAGCTCCCATACGCGGAAGGAAGAGCGATTGCCAGTGAGAACTTCACCAAAGGTTGGCGGAATGGGGCTGCACTTGTTGGAGGTCATGGCGAGGAGAACAATGGTTGGTGGCGGCCACCGGAGAGGAGGAAGCCGCCAATGGTGGCAGCGGCTCACCAGTGTGTGTGGGCTGCTGGAGATGATGCTGCAGGCATGGGCGAACTCATTGCAGCCTGGTAAGTTTGGTGGCATCATTGGTGCGAAGATTCGAGGCCCACGGAGGGGGATGGCCAGCGACTTGGGTTCTTTTTTGTCAGCAAAGAAGAAGAGGAGGCTAGGCCATGCATGGTCGTAGGCATACAAGGGTGAGGCTGCGACTGACTGTAGGCATCGATGCCCGGTTGCCAGAGGCCGTACCCGAGGGTGCTATAGGTGGTGGCGGCTGCGTGGGAAGGCACGTGTAGGATGGATAGCACTAGGGGTTGCGGTACACGGTTGTGGGCATGCGTGAAGGTGGAATTGTTGCAAGTGCGCGGAGGACGTACCCGAAGGTTTGGGGGCGCACGCGTACGCGAGGTGGTGCACGCAGTCGATGGTTGGCTGATAGCGAGGAAGGTGACGTTGTCGAGGAGGAGCCAACCAGAGAGAAGCGCGATGGATGTGGTGCTCGCAGAGGATGAACTACACGGCCGTAGTGAGGAGAATGCAATGTCGAGGACCGTGTTGTCACCACACTCGTCGAGAGGAAGCATAATCACGGTTGAAGTGTTGAAGACGGATGAAACGCGGTGGTTGTGGTGCTCGCAGTTGGCATGCGGTCATTGAGAGAGGTCGAGGACACGGATAGCTCATGGTGGCAGAGTTGTGGCCACACGGTAGAGGTTGCTTGAGTGCGATCGTGGGGAACTCAATCGTGGTGAGGGATGAGTCGCAGTGTAGACGGAGGCTCGTGGTTGTGGATCTCTGTCGAGTACGTGGGGAAGGAGATGAAGGTGGAGGTCGTCCTCCCTCCTAAGGGAGGAGGAAGATGATGCTCTCCCAGCCATCTCTACCTATTATATAAGGAGAGAGAAAAGAGAATGAGAGAGATTACCGAGAAAAGGAAAATAAGGAAGGAAATTAGAGAAGAATATGCAATCTGATTTGATTGTTATCAAAATATGAGAGACATCATTTCCTTCTTAAATTTAGCTTGCCACAAATAGTCCAAAGAGATTATAATAATCTATAGCTCTCACACAAAATATTTGATTATCTTCCTTACAAATAAACTTCTTTTCTAGATATTTTGGTGCCAACTAAAAATGATATTCCCAATTTTGTCTCTCCATTATTCCTACACATGGAATTAATGTATCAATCTGCATACAGAGTACCATAAAAATGTAGGAATAGTAAATCCGAGGTTACTCATTTCCCAACGTAATACGTTCTCGAAATCTATTCCCAACTCCATATTAAATGCTCTTAGGCATAATTTGAATCCACTAAAGTGGACCTATCACTCCTCTTCTCTAAGGCTTCCGAAAGAGGTACTGAAGTGGTAGTAGGAGGGTCAATCAAAGGCTCATAAGAGTCAGGAAGAGGTAAATTTGAATCAGAAGGAGAGGTAGTGGAAGGTCTAGGTAAAGTTGTAGAAGTAGGAACTGATGGATCAGTTGTGCTTCTACCACTCCTAGTAGTGATGACATTTAAATCAGGTTGCGGTGTAGATAATAAATCAGAATCAGGTAGAATAGGTGGTTGTGGATCAGAATGATAATAGGAAGAATTAGGTTCAGTGTAGATCTCAAGTTCATGCAAGGTTTGTGATATGACAAGTACTTGACCTTGCAAAGGAGGTCTGGGTTGTGCTTGAGATGGGAGTGATGTGATTGACGAGATTTCGTCAAATGTGCTAGCTGGGCTCTCATCTTAGCTAAAGATGCATCATGTCTCTGCTGCATAGCAATATTCTGTTGCTGCATGTCAGCAAGAGCCTTCATGATATTCCCCAATTGATCATCTCGTGTAGGCCCAAGTTGAGAGTAATGGGTGGGCCTTGGTTAGGGCTGCTGGTAGGCACGCGGTGGATACCCTTGTGGTTGTGGAAGTGGTGCTTGGATCGGGTTTTGTAGTGGTGGTGTAGAGAGTTGTTGGAAATTTTGTGTTTGTGAATTTCCCGACTACGAGAAATTTGGATGATTACGCCATCCGGGGTTGTAGTTTATGAATATGGGTTGTTGTGAATGGCGTGAAGTTCCTCCGAAGCTCCGATAAGTGCAAGGAATTCAGTGTATGGAGGAACAAAGGCTCCTCCAGCTGGTGAAGGATATGGAATTGAATAGTCAGAAGATGGTGGTGATGGCGTCACAGACAAATTGTTCACAGTTTCCCTCCTTGTAAGAAACTAGGAAGAAGTGTATGGTGTAGGTGACTGCGAAGAAGATGGAGGTTTAGATAAGACTTCCATACTTCATCTACCTTCTTCTCTATTAAGTCCACCTTATCCAGCTAACTAGCTATTATCTCTAAGTCTCATGTGCTGGATTAGGCTTCATGTACCCTCGAATGTGCATGGGAATGCGAGGACTTCCTATTAAAAACACTCATCGAAGCGTTGTTGATAGAATTTTCTGCCATGCCTTCAAAGAGCTCAAAAGTTGAGTCCTCATCCTGACATAAGAAATTGCCTCCACATGTGATACCTTTCACGCAAAAAATTGACTTCATTTGGACCCCAAACCGATCCAAAAACCTTCTTTAGGTCACGTGAATCAGCATTGGACCAGTCTAGTCAAGTCGATTCACATGAATTGCCTGCTTAAGCCTCCGATCACACCACATGTCATGTGCTGATATGCACACACGTGGTGTTGTGGATCGCGGAGTCACTCCTCGTTGTTTGATCCTCTCGCTTCGTGTAAGCACCACTCAATCGTGTCGCCGCCTCTCTTACGAGCAAAGTCACAAATTTGAAAAGAGAGGGGGGACGAGCACGCCTCTTCCTCTCCGCCTCTCCCACAGTCTCTCTCTTTCTCTGCCTCTCTCTAAGTCTGTCTCTATCTACCTCTCTCTTTCTCTCTCTTTCTCTCTCTCTCTCTCGCTCTCGCTCTCGCTCTCGGTAGCCGTGCAATGCACCACTGGAGGAGTAGAGCTCAAGGTTGAGAGAGTGTGGCGGTGTGGGACACGAGGTGGAGGTGGATTTATAAAATTCGATTTAGGGTTTTAAAGGGGTCGGGTAGGGAAACTTTATAGATTCTTACCCCATGTTTGAGTCTTTGGAAAGAAGCCCCTACTCGATGAAAACTAAGGGTGTGATAAATTTTCATTGTTCCCGAACGTGAGAAAAACTTGTGACCAAGTCCCTAGCACACTCTCTAAGGACAAAAAATTATGGAAAAATCCTCAAGGGTTAGAATTTCATGCATGGGTCCTTAAGTGGATTACTAGGTGCATGGAAATTTATGAAAAGACCCTTGGAGTTTAGGAAAACTCCTTGAGATCTTAAGACACACTAATATGTACACAAAAATTACGGTAAATTCACTAAGGGTTTATAAAAATTGCAAAGGGGCCCCTAGGTGTGCAAAATTTACGAAAATCACCTCAACATCCTGAAAAATTTTTAGTGACCCCCAGGGATCAAATCAAAGGTTCGAAATAGGTCATTTCAAGGAAGATCATGTTATGAATAGAATCGAATGCAGGTACGCCCGACCAGTTGGCCAACGATATCTATGGTCCATGATGAGAGCCTCATCATGAGCCATAACTAGCTCATCTTGACCCAATAAAGAGAATAAAAGCTCCTACATAACCTAGAAGAAGGCCTAAATGAAGGAATAAGTGCTCTGAGAAGAAAACATGAATTAAAGGTTAAAACTGCAATTTTACCATTGCAGTACATAAACGGGATTTCTTAGAGGCAAAACATAGGTAAAATGGTGTAAATGAGATAAAAAGTAGGCTGAGTCAATCAGAAATGGGTTCATGTGCAATTTAGGAATTAAATGACATTTGGTAACCCTAAAATAGACCCGCTCAAATTAACAAGGTTCCGGTCAGGATAAAAATCAAGTAAACCCTCTAAAAATCATGGAAAAATATCCTCTAGGGTTTAGACCACTTAATTTGACCTTTGAAACCTAGTTTGACCTAGATTAGGGTCCTAGCTCTTCAAGTAACCTAATTTGAATTTTTATGCAAAATATCCAGTCAAACGAGGTAAAAGCTAAAATCCAACTTTACCATTGGATTCCTTAGGTCCAAATTAGGTTTGTACCAAAATTTAGACCTAAGGAGAGATCATCTTGAGCTACTTTGTAATTTAGTACACCCAAATCATAATTTGGTCCCTATCTTTTGAAAATCCTTGCAGAGAGCCCCCTAATTTCATCGCCACCTTTGCAATCAGGTCCTGCCGCCATTGTTAGGGCAGAACCAACCTCCGGCGAGGTTTAGAGAGGGATTACTCTCTGATTCCTCAGAGATCCGCTCCCAGAAATGGAAGGGAGATTCTCTGAGGAATTTCCTTCCATCTAAGGCCAATCACAATCTCTGGTGTGAACCCAATCTCTCGTGCGAACACACGAGGGATTTGGGTATCTAACCTCCTTCCTTCTCCGGCGAGCCATCGGAGACAATGGCGTACCCTCCACGCTCTGAAAGCACGGCCCAGTGCCTATAAAAGAACCCCCAAACCCGGCAACCCAATTTCAGCTTGATTTGGCCGAGCTTCCACCTCCAATTCGTCTCTTCCCTCCCGGCCAAAGCACCCAGCGAGCTCCGGTGAGCCCCCCTCCCCTCCCTCTTTGCTCTGCCACAAAACCAGTGGCAGAGTCATCTTCCTGACTCTCCTCCGCGTCGCGCAACACCCATGCACGCCGCCTCAGCCCCGTCGTCGCCGCCGTCCTCCTCCACTGGGCAGCTTCTTCTCCGGCAACAGCAGGTACAGCTGTTCGCCTCTCCGTCCCCTTCTTCCCTGTAAGTAGGTTAGAATTGTTCTCCATCTTCCCCTCTCTCTTTTCCCCCTTTTATTTCATTTAATTGCCCCTCGACCATCGCTAACCACCTCCATCTTCCTCGCCTCCGACCGACCTCCAGCGAGCCGCTCCCACCATTCCGCCCCTCCACACGGCTCGCCGACCAACTCAGAGGCTCTGCCTCACCACAAGGAACAACCTCCGCCCATCCACCATCCCTCTACGCCTCCACCACAGTCCCCCGAACACACCCACACCCCCGGCCACAGGTTGACCTAGGCACGCACGCCTAGGCCATCCCACGGTCGGCCGCATGGCTCACCACCTTCGCCGTGCCACGGCGAAGGTGCCCAACTGGTCTGATTAAGCCAAGAGGCTTGTTTTGAGTGTGACAGTATCGAAGCCCCTGCCGCCATTGATGACGGGTGAAGAAGCTTCAAGCCAGTTCCAGGCTTCAGCAGCTCCAGGTTTCAGGTGCTGCGCATTCGGGCAAGCACTGCGAAGCCATCTGATCCAGTAATCAACGCTAATAGAGGCTGCAGCTGTGGCGATTGCACGAAGGTTCTGCGGGCGCGTGCGAGAGCGGGGCAGGCCTGATAGTCCCACATCGGCGAGATACGAGGTGCAGGTATGCTTCAAATTGATTTTGTGTAATATGTCCGTTGCCTCTGAACGCACAGGTGTGAGGTCCCTCACCTGACCCACGCTCGCCTCGTCCGCGGTTTCACCTCGTGGATCTGGCGGGATCCAACCCGATGACCCATCCTGAGCACACCTCGCGCATCACCCCACCTACCGGTGCGCCTGGTCCCGGGTGCGAAATCCGACCCGATTACCCGTGGCTCTGGGAGAGCGTCCTTGAGTGAATTCCAGAGAGAGAGACGTTCGGGTAGAGGGAAAGGGGTAGGTTTTTCTCTCTATGTAGGCAGGCTGAACGTTGAGGAAGAAAGACTTAGCCGCAAGGAAGAAGAAGAGAAGAAGTAGAAGAAGAGGCAGAGATCTGAAGGAAGAAGGAGAGACTGCTGAGAAGAAGAAGACAGAAGAGAAAGAAGCCTTCGCAAAAGCCAAGAAGAAAGAAGGCAAGGCAGAGAAGAGAAGCAAAGGCAGGAAGAAGATCAAGGCAAGAAGAAGACCTGTAGATCAGAAGAGAAGAAGAGCCTACGAAGAAGAAGGTAGAAGGAAAAAGAGAAGAGAGACTGCAGAGAAAGAAGAGGCCAAGTGAAGACTGCAGCAGAAAGAAAGCATATCAGAAGAAGAATAATAATCAAAGAAGGGAAAATACTTTTAAGACGTCTGATCTTGGGATCAGACGTCCAATTTTACTCTTTTGCCCGAATTACTTTTTAAATACATTTGAAGTAAAGTTTTGAGTAAATTAGAGTGTTCAATTACATTTGAGATTAGTAATAAATTCCAATTGCTCCATGTGTTCGACCTCGGATACTCCGATTTTCGAGTAATAAAAACTCTTTATTTGTTTGAACTCTTTGTCGGCTATATTACAACATGACATTCTTTAAAACCCCACAAAAGCGTACAAATATTTTGGCGCCGTTACCGGGAAGCAACGTGCAATTTATCACTAGTCTCTACATTCTTTTTATCATATTGAACACTAACTTGCCCTACTTTGCTTTGTTTTGATCTTGTAGGTATTTCACGAGAAAATCCCTCCCGCAAGTCAACCACTCCAAGGCAGGTAATTTCTTTTCTTCCTTAAACCATCCCCTAATCCTGAAAAGACAAAAGGAAGAAAATCAATTTAGGAATCAATTTCCTTCTTTATATAGTAATCACCATCTTTAAGGCAAACGTTTCCTAATTTTGTGAAAATTTTTTCAAATGTTCTTGAAGGTAGAGCAATTTTTTAGATTCCATCCCACAAATTCATGTGCCTAATAGAAATAACGCTTAATCTCTGTGGACAACACATTTCTTGCTTTTAAAGTCCAAAGAGAATTTTTGTGAAAAAGAAAAAAAGGATTGAAAATAGAACCAAATTAGGGTTTCTACAGTAGGGTCTTGAAGTGCTAGTCACACATGCCTGCATAAAAGGAAATAAACCCTCCCGCATCAGTGTGCTACCCAAGCCCTTGATTAAAGAGATATTAACAAGACAAACCCTAAAAATTGAGCTCTAAAATCACTTGAATCTTAAAATTTTGGACCTAATAACCTGGGAGTCAAATCAGGGTGATCTCTAGGCTCCAAACCTTGAATCATTCTGCCATCTATAGGACAGGTTAGGTGAAGTTGACCCCTTGGGTCAACCAACCTCTAAATTAGGTCACAATATCAAAACATCTACAGTTCAAGTGAGAACCCTAAAAGCACCTTTGAAATAAAAATGGTAGACTTAAGAGGTCAAGGTCCCCATTCTGGTCTACCTGGAATCTCAGTGACAAGAGAGCTCGGGTGGGGGAAACCCTGTAACCCGTAGGGACGCTCTACCGTGTAGGGGTCTTTGCGAGACTCTCCCTCTCTGGCTGCCCAGGTAATTCTCAGGTGGATGATCTTTTGATCCAGGGGTCCATCCACCCCGAACCTCCATAGTCATCCAAACATCTTTGGGTGTCTTGATTGGGTCAAAAACATCTCCAGTCCCTCATCTTTTCCCTTTAAAGCACACATACACATTTTCAGTGGGACTCGTTATTCAGATCTGATCGCTTCATAACTTGACTCTACATCTTGATTCAAACTCTGATTCTACATCTTGACTCCACCACCTGATCCAAATATGCAGCCAAACCACTTAGGACCACCATTCAAGGAACCTGAATATCAGAGATCCATGAGAGATAAAATGATTGAGGATGCCATGAAATTCTATGAAAATGAAGAAACCTCAACAGCAGTAGGAAACATTCAGGTTGATGTACCAACAACCACAACCTTTATCATAACTTGTGCCCAAGTACTATTAGCAGAAGCCAACAAAGGATCAACCCGTGACTTGCTCATTACTGCATACATTGAGATAGAAAAACTGCACAATATTGAATACCTTCAATGTATGACAAATCCTCGACTTTGGAAGCAACACCAAGATAGTCTTGAAAAACGGGAAGAGATAATGAGATTAGTAAAACAAGTTATTGACCAGAAGTACCCGTATATACCACAGAGGATGAACCATCTTGAGACAACATCGAGGATAAATCTGATCTCGGGTTTGAGGCACAAAGTGGTTGTGGATTCCCAACCCAGATAGAATGCAATGTGCCTGATATTGAAGAAGGCTGGGAAGCTCCAAATACAGGAAAATACCATGATGAGCCCATTCTAGAAATCCAAAACTCCTGCAAGTATGAGTAGAACTGAACCTCTCAAGGGTATAAATTCCGCCCCTTATTCTGATAAGGTGACCCTCGAAGGATATTCAGACCTAGATTCTAGTAATTCAACCCACATCCTAAGCCTAGAACCTAGAACTGAAACCTATTTTGAAGATTTCAAGGCCCCATATGAAGAAGATCTTTCAATGAAGAATATGATTTTGGACCTCGATTTGATGAATATCCCTCGCTAACATCCTCAGAGGAACGAATCGATTTTTCGAAAGTCATGCCAATCTACGACACAGAAATCGAGGAGTTGGACGAGCGGGGTTTCGATTGGGTCTGCCCTACTAACTTTGAACCTGAGCCTCTATCAAATAGGGACACCCTTTTAAGCTCAGAATTCACATTTAGGCTAGACCCCAGTCAGGCTGCTGAATCTGCAACATATGATTTATTCTATGGTGGAACTCATGATCTTGAATCTCATTCAAATTTTGATTTTCGCAAACTCTCCGACGATTTCGAATCTGACCATAACATCGGAGAAAACCTGCTTCCTGATTATAACAAGCCAATCTTCTTTAAAGCCACCTGCTCCACATATACAAAACCAATCAAAACCCGTTCCCTACCCCGACCTGCAACCGGACTCAATTTCTATTCCGATTCACCTCTCATTGAGCCATTTGCAGATGATTCAACTCCATATCTATATTGGGTATCGGGCATTGATCAGATCGAAAATCAGGAGCGATCATTCTTTGATCACCCCTGTAGGGATTCCACACCTTACATTGATTATTTTTCGGAACCCTACTCTGACCAGGCTGAGTCGACTCAGCCTAAACCCGAGTTTTCACTTCCATATCCATCAGAACTTCACTGCATATGGTGGGTGCTGCATCTACTGATCTACATCTATCAACCCACCAGACTTATTGGGTTTGGGCTGCATCATCAGCCCACTGATCTTAACAAGCACCTGGTTGGACCAACCAGGCTCTTAATTAAGGTGCTTGTTTTCCAAAACTCCGCTGATTTGACCACTCCCTCTCCACCCCATTTTCCGCTCGGCTGAAGGCATTAAATTTAGCGCTTAACAGGAGGCAACCCGTCATCCCAAAAACAAAGACCCGTCTGATTATCCGTCTATACTCCACGTTTATTGCACCTTGAGTTCGGCCTTAGACAGTTGATCCCACCTCTGGTACACGTACCAGAGCCTGAAATCATCCGCATCAGTCATTTTCAACCCATTCACCCACCCGATGTATCCTGTTCTAAGCCCCTGACCTCAACACTATTTCACACCCTCCGTTTACAATGCGGACATTGCAAAACTTAGGCATGAGGGGTGATAAAGTGCATACATACAGAACCAAGAAAAAAGTCAGGAGTCTCACACACAAAAAATTTGCATATGTCAAAAACACAAAAAAATTAAAAAATTATGAAAAAGAACAAAAAAATGGGGGAGGGAGGAAATTTTGTGAGCCACATAATCATAAGGAGGAAAAAAAAGAGCGAAAAGGACAAAAAGGAGCACAAAATGAGAAAGAAAAAGAAATAGTCATTAGAAAAAAATTAAGGAATTAACTGAAGTTCTAGACCAGATCAAGAAAAGAAATAAAAGAAAAGTGCTAAGGAGACATAACAAGAGATTAGCGGGAACGCTGGTCTTAGGCCTCTTGGGCTAGATTTGTTAGCTTAAAAATTCACGTATCCGCTAAAATCTGGATAATCCTCAAGAGGTTGAGGAAAATGCGAAGCTGAAGTATTAGGTCTAAGGCTTAGGAAGTATTCGGCCTCGCTAACTAACCTCCGGTTTGCGGGATTCGGTAGCCTAAGCACCCCAAATTCACACACAGTCTGGTTCAGTGCGCATAAACATCCAAACCACGCAAAAGCGTTTAATGTTCTGAAAAAGTCACCTAGATTAGGAGCGGCCAATCAACACAAGTTGATTTGGACGAGTTCCCAGCGCGGAGAGGCGGGAAATTCCCCTCGAAGATGCGTAACAACATATCGTCTCCTTGGTGCTTGTCTCTTAGGATATTTAAATATCCTACTGGGGGCATGTAAGCACTCTGCTGGTTCAGATACCATGGGCGGCATTATCACGAAATGTCGATCGCCAAGGTCTGAATTCGGCCACGGAACGCCATGGGCGGGATTATCTCGAAATCTCGAAAGCCAGGGTTCTGGGGGTTGCCATGGGTGGGATTATCTCGAAATCTCGAAAGCCAGGGACCCTTGAGGATTGATGATAGGGACGAGGAATCCGATACAGACCGTGTTGAGAAGCTAATCCGAAACTAGAAATAAAAAGAAAAAAGAGAGAGAAAAGTTCTCCAAACAAATAAATCTTCTATCTCTCTCTTACAAAAACTCACTGCAAACTGAACTTAGGCAACAAATGTCTCAAGCACGGGTGTTTTAATCGCGGAATCCAACAAACCCTAGGTTAGTTTCTGTGGGCCTTAGAAACCTTTGCGGAGGACTGAGGCTAAAGCAGAACAGGTCCGGATTTTGGTTGGTACTTGAATACCTCTAGGCCTATTGTTGGCATTCCTACCTAATCACAAAGGAAAAAGAAAAGCACTTACACTCAGGGTCTAGAACAGAAGTTAAAACCTTGAAATTTTGCTAAGGGACTAGCAAAAGCTAGGCATGGGGGTATGATGAGAGCCTCATCATGAGCCATAACTAGCTCATCTTGACCCAATAAAGAGAATAAAAGCTCCTACATAACCTAGAAGAAGGCCTAAATAAAGGAATAAGTGATCTGAGAAGAAAACATGAATTAAAGGTTAAAACTGCAATTTTACCATCGCAGTACATAAACGGGATTTCTCAGAAGCAAAACATAGGTAAAATGGTCTAAATGAGATAAAAAGTGGGTTGAGTCAATAAAAAATGGGTTCATGTGCAATTTAGGAATTAAATGACATTTGGTAACCCTAAAACAGACCTGCTCAAATTAACAAGGTTCCGGTCAGGATAAAAATCAAGTAAATCCTCTAAAAATTATGGAAAAATATCCTCTAGGGTTTATAACACTTAATTTGGCCTTTGGAACCCAGTTTGACCTAGAATAGGGTCCTAGCTCTTCAAGTAACCTAATTTAGATTTTTATGCAAAATATCCAGTCAAACGAGGTCAAACCTAAAATCCAACTTCACCATTGGATTCCTTAAGTCCAAATTAGGCTTGTACTAAAATTTGGACCTAAGGGGAGGTCATCTTGACCTACTTTGCAATTTAGTACACCCAAATCACAATTTGGTCCCTATCTTTTGAAAATCCTTGCAGAGAGCCCCCTAATTTCATCGCCACCTTTGCAATCAGGTCCTACCGCCATTGTTAGGGCAGAACCAACCTCCGGCGAGGTTTAGAGAGGGATTACTCTATGATTCCTCAGAGATCCCCTCCCAGAAATGGAAGGGAGATTCTCTGAGGAATTTCCTTCCATCTAAGGCCAATCACAATCTTTGGTGTGAACCCAATCTCTCGTACGAACGCACGAGGGATTCGGGTATCTAACCTCTTTCCTTCTCCGACGAGCCATCGGAGACAATGGCGTGCCCTCCACGCTCTGAAAGCATGGCCCAGTGCCTATAAAAGAACCCCCAAACCCGGCCGCCCAATTTCAGCTTGATTTGGCCGAGCTTCCACCTCCAATTCGCCTCTTCCCTCCCGGTCAAAGTACCCAGCGAGCTCCGGCGAGCCCCCCTCCCCTCCCTCTTCGCTCTGCCACAAAACCAGTGGCAGAGTCATCTTCCTGACTCTCCTCCGCGTCGCGCAACACCCGCGCACGCCGCCTCAGCCCCGTCGTCGCCGCCGTCCTCCTCCACTGGGCAGCTTCTTCTCCAGCGACAGCAGGTACAGCTGTCCACCTCTCCGTCCCCTTCGTCCCTGTAAGTAGGTTAGAATTGTTCTCCATCTTCCCCTCTCTTTTCCCCCTTTTATTTCATTTAATTGCCCCTCGACCATCGCTGACCACCTCCATCTTCCTCGCCTCCGACCGACCTCCGGCGAGCCGCTCCCACCATTCCGCCCCTCCGCACGACTCACCGACCAACTCAGAGGCTCTGCCTCACCACAAGGAACAACCTCCTCCCATCCACCATCCCTCTACGCCTCCACCACAGTCCCCCGAACACACCCACACCCTCGGCCACAGGTTGACCTAGGCACGCACGGCTAGGCCATCCCACGGCCGGCCGCATGGCTCACCACCTTCGCCGTGCCACGACGAAGGTGCCCAGCTGGTCTGATTAAGCCGAGAGGCTTGTTTTGAGTGTGACAGTATCGAAGCCCCTGCCGCCATTGACGGGTGAAGAAGCTTCAAGCCAGTTCTAGGCGTCAGCAGCTCCAGGTTTCAGGTGTTGCGCATTCGGGCAAGCACTGCGAAGCCATCTGATCCAGTAATCAACGCTAACAGAGGCTGCAGCTGTGGCGATTGCACGAAGGTTCTGCGGGCACGTGCGAGAGCGGGGCAGGCCTGATAGTCCCACATCAGCGAGATACGAGGCGCAGGTATGCTTTAAATTGATTTTGTGTAATACGCTCGTTGCCTCCGAACGCACAGGGGTGAGGTCCCTCACCTGACCCACGCTCGCCTCATCCACGGTTTCACCTCGCGGATCTGGCGGGATCCGACCCGACCCATCCTGAGCACACCTCGTGCATCACCCCACCTGCCGGTGCGCCTGGTCTCGGGTGCGAAATCCGACCCGATTACCCGTGGCTCTGGGAGAGCGTCCTTGAGTGAATTCCAGAGAGAGAGAGACGTTCGGGTAGAAGGAAAGGGGTAGGTTTTGCTCTCTGTGTAGGCAGGCTGAACGTTGAGGAAGAAAGACTTAGCTGCAAGGAAGAAGAGAAGAAGTAGAACAAGAGGCAGAGATCTGAAGGAAGGATAGACTGCTAAGAAGAAGAAGACAAAAGAGAAAGAAGCCTTCGCAGAAGCCAAGAAGAAAGAAGGCAAGGCAGAGAAGAGAAGCAAAGGCAGGAAGAAGATCAAGGCAAGAAGACCTGTAGATCAGAAGAGAAGAAGAAGAGCCTACGAAGAAGGCAGAAGGAAAAAGAGAAGAGAGACTGCAGAGAAAGAAGAGGCCAAGTGAAGACTGCAGCAGAAAGAAAGCATATCAGAAGAAGAAGAATAATCAAAGAAGGGAAAATACTTTTAAGACGTCTGATCTTGGGATCAGACGTCCAATTTTACTCTTTTGCCCGAATTACTTTTTAAATACATTTGAAGTAAAGTTTTGAGTAAATTAGAGTGTTCAATTACATTTGAGATTTGTAGTAAATTCCAATTGCTCCCTGTGTTCGACCTCGGATACTCCGATTTTCGAGTAATAAAAACTCTTTATTTGTTTGAACGCTTTGTCAGCTATATTACAATGTGACATTCTTTAAAACCCCACAAAAGCGTACAAACAGTCCACCTATGACACAATGTTATTATAGAATTACAGTTCGAAAATCCATCCATTTATGGTTAACATAGAAGAATTTTCGTATCTACTTACAAAAAGCCATGCTTGCTCTCTGCCCCTTGCAATTAGCATGGTGGACTCCTCGTCCCATTCATAGTCATTGAACACAATCCTCCCGATTACGAATAGGTAAGGAGCCTTCATCCTTCTCCAATTATTTTGGATCGCACTCATAGAAATTTGGATCTCGTAATGTTGGTTCATTTCCGATGCTGTTGACTGCCAAGCTTCAATTCACGAGTGAAGGCCTCTCCCACGTACTGACCTTCATCATATCTCCTCAACAAATGAAGGAGAATCACTTCCCCAACATCCATTAATTGTGACGATGTTTGTTGTGTTGAGTCAAGAGTTAAGGAATACACATCGTAGTATAGTCGACAAAAGTGAATCAACATTTAAATATATAAATCTTGAAATGTCAGTTCTAAGGTCATTTGCAAGGAGCAAAAATTTGCATGACTTATCACTATCGAATTATTTACAAAATGTGAATCTCAAGGGTTTGATATCAAAGAGAATTATAAATGAAAATCATGTAATCAAGCTCAAAAATATAATATCAAATCAAGTGCCAAAAATGTATATAAGTGTTTTATGAAAAAAAAAATATTTCCACTCAATGAGAGGCACTTAAGTGTCTTTGTTGTTCAAGAGTAACCAGACTTCCTCTTTCCTTTCTTGCAAAACCAACCCCTAACTCATGACCCAACACGCCCTATATGGGCCACCCTTAGTGGGCTCTATTTCTTTTCTCTCTATATGCATGTATAATGGCTCAATAGGCTTACATATGCCCTATGGGGAGCCACCCTATTTAGGCTGATAAGCCTTGGCACACAATAGTTTATATACCTCTCACTCACTTTGTAAATCCATAATGTGGGACTAAACGAGCCGAGTTAATTTTAATGATTCAATCTCAACCTCTACTCATTCTCCCATTGCGCATGCACACTCTCTTCTTCCCTTTACTCCCTTTTTTTTTTTCTAAGTCCCCTTTTCTCTTTATTTTTCCTTCTACTTTAAAAAGAAGTCAACGACCCAACAACGACTAAATGGGCCCAATTCTCTCCTACTCTCACAGGCCTAGGTGTGTGTGTGCATGTACATGTGCGAGTTTGATCGATGGGGTCGGCAACGCAAAACGTAAAATAACGCTTAGGAGCTTTCTTCCTACACGAGGTAGGACTAAATTTGAGGTATAGATTGCATGGAATTGAAAACCAAATGTGCGTGCTTATACCTAATCCAACTTAATTACTCATTAATCATTCAATTAGTCTAATTAATCATGGATTAGTGAATATTTTAATAATAGAATTTTGAACCAATGCATTGCAATAAAACCCCTAAGAAAATAATAATTGTAATTATACCATTAATGGTTTGCTCGCACGTAAAATCACATTTTAGGATGATTAAGTTGTAGTATAGCGTGAAAGTACGTCGAAACAAATAAATATAACGAAATGGTGAGTCCCGATCGAACTCAAGGAGGTAAAAAAATGTCTTGATGTAAATACCAATTTGGAACTAACTAAAGCTAGAATAATTAGATATATATATAAAGAAAATTTGTTCAAATCAAATTGTTCAAACTAAAACTAGAACTAAAAATAATTACTAGAATTACTAGAAATGAAAATAACTATCTAGCTCTACTAGAACAAGGGCACCAAGGGTGCTCCTTGGTGGCCTTTGGAGAGATTGAGAAGAGCAGCAGCGATGCACTAAGGTGGTCTTGATGGATGCTTCAGAGGAAGATGGAGCTTGGAGATGTCTGGAGATGGCTGGAGGGAGAGATGTGTTGACTAGAGGATGAGATGCCTTTAGATGGGGGCTCTGGGGTCCTTTTCATAGCCAAAACGATGATCAAAGCAGGTATTTGGCCCTCAAAATTGTGCAATAGCCTTGGATCGATTAGATCCGTTGATCGGGAAATCAACGGATCAGATTGCACCATCAAAAAGCCTCCCACGTGCCTTCAACAAGTGCAATGCATCTGATTGCACCACGTGGCACAATCAGATGCGTTGCGCTCGTTGAAGGCACGTGGGAGGCTTTTTGAAGGTCGTGCTCTGGTCCCTTGGATTCTGATCGCACGGTCGTGCGCCCACGCCTTGTTGCCGCCTTCGTTGAAATCCTACGCGCATGAGCGTATTCAATTTTAGCCACGTATTCAATTTAGCCATCCGATCTCACGATCGGATAGCTTAAATGTGTGCCCACGACCACCTTTGAATTGCACATGCAACGACGCGTGGACACACTAGTGCATCCCCGCGTTTGCTCCACCGCCTAATCAAAAGCACCTCCACATGCCACGCATCCACTCTCGCACCATTAATTGAAGATTTGATGCTTCAATCTTTCCTTCATGCACCGCCTCTTCGATTTCCCCCTCTGCATGCCTCGACCCTATGTCGCTCGCTCTCGTGAAAGTGCACTCATCGCTACACTGCGACCACGGATGGTCGCGATTATGCTTTTCTGGGTATGCTGCCTCAGCCATTGGATGGAGATCCAACAATTGGGATGGACTTCTCTTTGACAAAGGCAGGGTGAGGAGGGCGACGTGGTGCTCTTGTGGCCATTAGATGATGATCCAACGACACATAAAGCACGTAGTGATTGCTTTCATGGATGGACGATGGTAGCAACCGTTAGGATGGCACCACTGACCGTTGATTTTATCCCTTTTGTAGATGGTGCTATAGGGCTCCAATCGAGTTGATTTTTGCATTGTTAGACTACAATCGTTGATCCGAATCCATCCATACAGTCGGATTTGGCATCTAAGGTTTGGATTTTCGCCACCTTGCTTCTTGGCTTTTGCTCTTTCGCAAACTTCATAAGATGCTATGGAAGTCCAATCAAGACAATCTTTCAAGCGTTGGACTTCCATCGTCGTCCTAAACAAATCTGTACAGTTGGATTCATCCTCTGCGACCCTAAATTACCTGCAATTATTATTACCTCTCAATTAGAACATAATATAGCATTAATATTTGCAAAGCTAATAAATCAACTATGATGCAAAATACGATGCTTATGTATGCATTCTTCTTAAGTTAAGCCAGGATCTAACTTAATTTAGGTAGATTATGGCCTATAATTGCTGCGCAATCATGGTTCAAGAATAAATTATACAAAGACCTTCAAATAATATTTAATGCTGCATTTGGGTCCCTAATGCTAAAGCCTTTGAAGCTTTGTCTTCTCTAGTGTTAGAGGATCGCCAGAGAATGATCGAAGGTCAAATCCCACCAGCAGTTGTGTCTAATGGAGGGTGGAGGGCATAGGCATAAGTCTTGTCGAGGTAATGATGTCCTCTGATTGGAGATCAGAGCTGCAAAGCACGATGGCATTGGTTGCCAGAGCTAAGGAAGAAGTCAGACTCCAACGATGACCTGCAAGCACAAAAAGAGGTCTTTCAACCTCGCGTCAATAGTAGAAGCTTCACGAGATGACCCTGAAGCAAAGCCCTAAGGCTATTGTGCGAATGGATGTGCATGAGAGCGGTGGAAAAGCTCCTCAAAGCTTCCAATAGCATGGTGGTGGTGGGTGAGACAAGTAATAAAAATATGAATTAAACTACCTTAAACCTAAAGCTAGCTACAAGAAACAAAAACTGTAATCTAATTTGGAGAGAAGAGGAGAGAAAACCGATGGCGTTAACAAGCTCACCGGTGTCAAAGGAGGGAAGGAATTGGAGCTGACGAGAAGGCGAGGGACCATGATCCTTGGCTGGAAGCACGGCGACAATGAGACGGAGAGAAGCCCTCTCCCTATTATACATGGGAGCGGCCAAAGAGAAGGATCAAAGAAGCTCCAGGATCTCATTAATGGTGATGAGGGAAGATGGACAAAGAGAGGGAATTTTCACCAAAAACTTGCACACCTTGCATCAACAAAGGACAACCAACATATATAGATGATCGGCCGCCTCAATTAAAGCAAAATCACAACCTTGATATAGTTGAATATTGCTTGATTTTGTGCCAACTTTGAACTCAAAGATTGAGCTCCAAAGATGGAATCCAAGGCCAAGATTAGTACCAATGCGTACGAGATTGATAGGAGAATCGACCCTCTAAATTTGGTGGGATTTCGCTGTGAGATTAAGGAGATATTGATCTTCAAATCTCGCCCAAAATCAAGGTCAGGCCGATCCCCTTGGCTGGAGGTTAAAGATGATGGTCACATCATCATAATGTCATCAAGGGACCCAAATGCAAAGCCCATCAAGATGAAATCAAATTGGTCCCAAGTTTTTAGGGTAACCTAATTAGGACCTAAAGAATCTAATGGTGACTTCAATTTTGGGTTTTGATGATTTTTTTTGTTAATTTACATTTTAACCTATAATGTATCAATTACCCGCCTTGGTCTCTATTTTTGGTGAAAATAGGTTCATTATGTAAAATTAAATATTCTAAACCTTATAAAATATTTTTCAATGATTTTTAAAAGAATTACATTACATTTATTTCCATTAGAACCCTTTCAATTAAAGTGAGGCTGTAATTAGGATTTTTATTTCAATTTAAGCCTTCAATCTTAATAGAAGTCCTAAATCAATCAATGTAAGCCTACTTATTGAAAATTAAGCTCATTTGACCTTAAATTGAGTGTACGTTTACCCTTTAGTTAATCTACATTTGTGTTAGCCCGTTAAAACAACATAATTAACTAATTTAGATGTCATTCCTCCTAATTCTTCATGTTATTAAGTTATACCATTTTTTGTTGCTTAATAAAGTGAATTTAACCTTAGAACTTAGCCAAATTAAGTTAGATATAAAAAATGATGGTGTTACCATCAGTTAACATCCTAGGCATAGGAACGAAGCTCAGCTTCCTCCATTTTAGATACTTCATTATTTCAGTAAAATGTAAAAATTTCCTTCTGATTAAAAAAGAACATGCAATAAGCCTTTCCTTCCTTTTTATAATTTAATAGTAAATGTGCATGTGTACGTAACAATTACATATAAATGTGGTAATAGCGATTACTACATGTATGAGAAATAGTTACTTAATTTAACATGACACATCATTTAACATGTATTGCTTAAAGGTAATTTCCATCAAACCACACGAAATCAAAATTTACATTCACTCATGTATGTCGTCTACTTGGATGGATACAATAATCATTCCACATGCCTATCGAAATCCTTTCCCTATGGTAATCTTCTCGTGAGAGAGATATACATGTGAAGGATGCGTATGGCTGGTCATCTCCCTAGTTAGGATAGTTCCACCTTCGAACCCGAGAGAGGGTGACCCTCGTGAACCATCTGTCAATGCCAAAAGTTCGGATGAAGTTGTGAACCATGCATGTGGCATGAACATCTCTTTGTATAGGTGAGTACTCCCTCATTTGCTTAAGGCATTTGAACTGTTTCTTGCAAACCCCAAACGTGTGCTCCACACATTCTCGAATGACTGCATGTCAGTGATTGAATAACTACTTATAATTATCAGCTAACCCACCCCTTAACCGCCACTCAGAAGGTGATATGTCATGCGTTGGCATGGGGCGATAGATTGATCGATGTTTGCATATTCACAATCAAGTAACGACAACTCTCAGGTATTGAGAATGTATTTGGCTCCAATGACCATCGTAGGACAACCTGACGTTGAGAAACACGTAAATATAATCCATTCATTGTAGCATGTGTTTACGACATCATTTTAAAAAGGACAATCAAATAGGAGTACGAGTGTCGAACATAGGGAGGCAGAAATAGGATCAATTAAGTGCTTATCTCATTGCCACATGATAGTTTTGCTTGGTTTGATTGAGTGAGAGAGAGAGAGAGAAAGAGAGAGTAGGGTTAGAAATCCAAGGTAGAGCACATGCATATAATGAATAGCCTAAAATAATTAAATAGAACGTAATTCCAAGCAAGTGAAAATGGCACCAAAATGTCAACAAAAATAGCTACTATTAATCATCAACACAGTCTTACATGCATTAACATAAAACTAGAAGAAAGCTTAGGTAACAAGACAATAAGATAACTATGAGCAAGAAGAACTATGGTGGAATAGGAGCTTGTCAAGGTAGCCACGATGGTGGAGGATGCTCCGTCGACAGCTCAGTGACTTCGAGAAGGTGTTTTGCAACTCTATGGAGGTGGGGACGTGCTAGGTAGATGCTAAGAAGAGATGAGTGGCAAAGGGGATGTGTGTAGGGCTTTATATAGGCATGGGAAGGGACAAGGGTCTACCAAAAGTTGCAAATTCGCGCACTAGACCATGCTGGAGGCAGCTGGATTGCATTTCACCCATGCAAACCGTGCGCTGCATCGCTGAAGGCCGCTGTGCACATGCTGGAGCACGCGAGGCACATTGACAACTGTTGGATCGTCCATGAATGTCTCTGATCAAACCTTGCTAGCTGCCATCGTGCCTTAAGTACGTCCAATTGCACGGGAAGAGATTTCAAGTGTTGGATTGAAGATGAATGGCCAGAGACACGCGAGGATCGACGCTTCAAATTACGCCTTGCCTACACGTACGATCACGCATGCGATCACGCATGGGATCATGCATACGTGCATCGCGCATCTAGCATGCAAGGTTGTGCCACGCAGCTGCTCAGAACCACTCGACAGAGATCCAGTGGGAAAATTCATCCACCTCTCGCGTGCAGCGGATTTGAGCCCTTGTGAGGTCTCGAACCTCCGTCTTCGCGATGCGAGTCCTCTGGGAACCACTACACCACGACAATGGATTGTCGAGTGGAGTTTGGTGGCATGAGCTCTTGACCGTTGGATGAAGATCCAACAGTTGAGATCACGCGTGGGCTTCTCCTTCAGAGCGTGAGATGCGAGTAAGGAGGCAACATGGTCCAACGGTTGGAATGAGTTGATATTACTCAACTTATCTCTAGAAAACATAAAAACTCTCAACAAGAATCTTCTTCTCTACTTACCTTTCCTCTCTCTTCCCCTATCTCTAGAAAACATAAAAAAAAATAAAAATCTGAAAAAGTCTAAAAATTCATAAAAATACCTTGTATATACTATTTGTACTTGTATATAACCGGATAATACTAAGTTAATTGTAAATAGTAAAGTATATATATCTAAAATGTACATAAATAACTTATATATATTATATCCATGTAAATAAATATTTATGTTGAGTTAAACATTATATATTATAATTATATGTTTATTTATTTACATTAAATGTACATAAACTTATGTAATTATAAATAGATATGTTTACGGTTGTAATCATATTTATAATTATATATATAGCTTAAAGTAATTATAATATACAATAACGTAACCCTATATTTATTTATTTATCTATTTATTGTACATAATTATATTAATAAGTTAAGTATGTATACTAATAAGTTAAAATAATTTAAATTAGTAAATTAATGAATTATTAAAAGAAATTATTTTGTATATTTGTATATTATAATTTTAAGTATTTTCAATGTGTTTATAATTTATTTATATTGTATATTTATGTATATATGTATAAAACGTATAAATTAAATATGCATAAATAGAAATAAATCACTAAAAATAAATTAAAAATATATAATAATAATTTATTAATGTAAATTAACTAATTTATAAGTCAATTGTATAATTAATTCATTAATTTATACTTTAATTAACGTATTAAGTACTAAAGAAACATGTATTTTTCTTTAAATTTAATGAATTTGTAAATAAAATTAAATATTTAATATTGTAAATACAATATACCAATAAGTAGCCCTATGTATAAGCTTCATAACTATATAATTTAATTTGAAAATACTTATTATTTAAGCTCCTAAATTAAGGCCTAAAGATGGCCAAATCACAAGTTAGATGCGCCAATTTGGCATCGCTTGAAGGTGCCACATCATGGACTGCAAGCCACATGCACCCGCATTTAACTAACTACACCAACGACCCTCTCAGTCATTTGCGCAGGGCACAAATACAATGAGCATGTTGGGTGCGTGTGTGTGCGTGCATGTGTGTGCATGTGGGCCCATATGGGCATGCACTAGGAGCTGTGCTTGTTGGGCCTAAATGAGCCTGAAACTATACTAAAATTCACAAATAAATAAACTTGGACTGTTATGAGCCAATTCCCAAATCCCTACAGGACACGAGACCGGCTCGACTAATCCCAAGATCCAGTCGTCCAACAAGAAATAACCAAAAAGTAGGAAAGTAAACATTCACCATGCCAAGTAACTAACAATAAAAGAGTACAAGCAGTAAAGGAAATAAAAGCTGCTAACAGTACATATCACCACCACAGCAGTAAAGTATAACAAAGTACAGAACAAAAACGGAAACAACAACCTAACTCACTAGCAAAAGGAAGTACAATGAAAATAGGAACTACTGCTGGGCTCGACTGGGCCCAGCACCCTCTGCAGCTGATGACTCGGGCTGCTCAACTTTGAACCTGTAAAGAGATACGAGTAAAACAGAGTCAGCGAACGCTGAATAGAGTGGTAACCAAACTAACTAAAGCAGTAAAGGCTAACAAGTAAATTTATCCTTTCCAATTTTTTATTTTAAGTCATTTCTTTTCACCCATGGGTTTACTTTCAGATCTTTTTCTTGATCTCGTATGTTCCTCGTGGGAACGATCTTGACTACAGTCTTTTCTGAAAAGTAGAAGGTACACGTGATGCTCTCCTTACCGGGAGAATTCCCCCGTGGTGATCCTACACGCAGTCAACCACCCCGAGGTCACAGACAGACATAGCAGTGACTACGACACACGCGATAAGAGCACGGGTAGCTACCTCGCATTGGCACGCGATCAGTCGATTCCGCTAGCGGGTACGCTCAAAGTACAGCACGGAACAGTATAAAGCCTAGCCCTCTCAATAACAGCGATCTAGCCCCTCAGAACCAAACAGGGGTCTCGCCCCTCTATAGTCCGCGCACCCTGGTCTGACTATCTCGGTTTGCCCAGTGGGCCTAACAAGTCAGTGTAGGGTGACTAGCTCTCTCCCTACACTAGTAGCTCTCCCTGGTACAGTGTACGCAAGGGCCAAAAAAGTCGATGTAGAGTGGCCAATCCTAACCCCAGGTCCCAACCCAAGGGCGGCTAGCTCTGCTCTACACTAAACAGGGAACAGTTGCTCTCCTTGGTACCACATACTCAAGGGCCAGTACACTTCCCACTCACATTTCCAGATCCATTCTACTTATCCACAGGAGCTCTACTCCTAATTTCCTGTAGGGTTCATGCTCATATTCACCATGTTGTTCCATACCAAGTTTCATCATTCACATTTCCATTCTCATATTACATACATGCAGCTCGTATTTCCATCATTTTACATATACAAGTAATGTCACAAGTAACTGTTTAACTAGCATAGGCATTTCATATTTCACAGGCAGCTCATATTCATTAACAGGCAGTTATTTACATTTCTATTCATTCATATATGACTATAATCTCAAACACACATACAAACAGTGCAAGTACTTCTCGTTCTAGGATTCATGCCATATCCTAGGTTTCTAGTTATCAAATTTCACATATGCAGTTATGACTTATAATTAAAACAAGGGAAACCACTCTACCAAACAATCCGGGAGTAGTGGGGGCTTAAACAGCAGGCTCACGTGCCTCTGTAGGCCCCAAACACGCAACAGAGCGAAGTCCTAGACCAAGGGACATACCACAACGAAAAGTTCAGAACAGTATAAAAGGTTTTTTAACCATAAAGGAACTCACAAGAAATCCACAGATATCTTGTTTGCGTAAAACGGATCCTAAACGGGTCAAAAACAGGACTACAGACCTAAATCAGATTTCTGACACAAGGTCCAGACGTCTTAAAAGTAACCAGAGTCTCACCTCAAGTTCCTGCATCGACTTCAAATGTCCAGAACCCCTTCTTGACCGTCTGGATCCAACGACAGACGTCCGACCTCTCCTCCAGTCGTCTAGTAAGCTGTCCAGACGTCCGAAACACGTGGGAGGGCATGCCCCATGCCTTCCTGAAGCTATCCCCGCATGCAACAGATGAATCACCTATATTTAGCCATGCGGATCAAAGCTGCAGTGCGGCCTGCATGGCTGTAACTGCAAAAGGAACATACCTTCGTGGAACACTTCTTTCAGATGTCCGGTGTCGTCAGCAGACGTTCAACCCGTTGTCTAGACAACATGCCAGACATCTAATTCTGGGAAAAACCCAGAACTAGACCGACCTCCTGCTCCTCTCGCCACGTGCAGTTGCGGCCTCTACTCCCTATCTGCAGCTCCGGCTGCAGCAAGATGTTAGGGACGTCTCCCCTGATGCATTCCTCCTGCACGCGTCGCTCCAGCGGTGCGTCCTCCAGCGAGCTCCCACGAGCTCACGAACACAAGCTCTTCCTCCTTTCTTCGCGCCACCTCTCCTTCGAGTCGCTCACTCTTGCGCTCTCTCTCGTACTCACCCCTCTCGTTGCAGTGGAGAAGGAAGGAAGGTGGTTGTGGTGGAGTGGGGAAGAGAGGGAGGGGGAAGAGGGGTCTTAAATAAGGGAGTGGTTAGGGTTCTGCGGGGGAGGAAGAAGAGAAAGAAGAGGGAAAAAAGGGCAGCCTACACGCAGCCAACGCACAGACGCGAAGCTACATACAACTTTTCAATTTACAGATGTCTGGGAAGGGGTCCAGACGTCTGACTGACAGTCCAGACATCTTAAAAGGCTCAGAATAGAACAGATCTTCACATTATAACAAACTTAAAGGAAGTTTCATCCCCGAAACTTAAGCTAGGTAGGGTGTGGAAAATGAAATATATACACATAATTTAAAGAAGACCGAAGTCGGTCCGAAAGGACGTACCCTCAAAAAGCTCTAGGTATCGCTCCCGCATCGCCGCCTCAGGCTTCTAGGTAGCCTCCTCATACCGCTGGCTCCTCCACAAGACCTTCACCAAGGGTACTTACTTCCGTCTCAAACTCCGGGCAGCTCTGTCTAGTATCTGCACTAGTCTCTCGGGGTAGGTCAGGTCGTCACCCACCTCGATACTCTCGTGACTCAGAACGTGATTGGGATCGGTGACGTACTTCCTGAGGTTGGACACGTGGAACACGTCGTGCATACCAAAAAGCTAGGGAGGAAGGGCAAGCCGGTAAGCAACGGGTCCTACCCACTCCAGGACATCAAAGGGCCTCAGAAACCTCGACGCGAGCTTCCCTTTAACCCCAAAACGCTGCACGCCCTTTATGGGCGAAACGCGAAGAAAGACGTGGTCCCCAACCTCGAACTGTACCTCTCTGCGCTTCCGATCAGCATAACTCTTCTGTCTGCTCCTAACAGTGCGAAGTCATTTGTGAATCTGCTCTATCACCTCCTGACTCTGCCGGATCAGCCGGGGGCCAACCTCCTACTTGGTCCCCACCTCAACCCAACTCAAGGGCGTAGTACACCTCCATCCGTGCAGAGCTTCGTAGGGTGCTATGCCGATACTCGAGTGATAACTGTTATTATATGCAAACTCTGTCAGGGGTAAGTGCTCCTCCCAAGAGCCTCTCCAGTCTAGTATACAGGCGTGTAAAAGGTCCTTAAGTGTCTGTATCGTGCGCTCTGACTGTCCGTCCGTCTGGGGGTGGTATGCGATACTAAACCTCAACCATATCCCCAAGGCCTGCTGAAACTCAGCCCAAAATTGGGAAGTGAAACGAGTATCCCAGTCGGATACAATCTCATGC
The DNA here is from genome assembly GCA_037157565.1 of Thalassia testudinum. Classification (NCBI taxonomy): domain Eukaryota; kingdom Viridiplantae; phylum Streptophyta; class Magnoliopsida; order Alismatales; family Hydrocharitaceae; genus Thalassia; species Thalassia testudinum. The sequence continues at coordinate 11,450,782 of JAZHRO010000049.1, read as the reverse complement.
GGAACTCCGTGCAGATGTACCACATCACGAATATACCTCTCTGCCATCTGCACTGGCCCCAAGGTAACTCAGATCGGCAAGAAACATGCCGTCTTTGTCAATCTGCCTACAATCACCTAGACTGCGTCGTGCCCTCACTGGGTAATGGGTAAGCCCACCATCAAGTCCATGATGATGCTCTCCCACTTCCACTCTAGCACAAGAAGTGGCTGCAATGGCCCTGCAGGCCTCTGATGCTCGGCCTTCACCTGCTGGCACACCAAACACTGCTGCACGAACTCACCTACAACCCGCTTCATCCCTCTCCACCAAAAGTCACGTCTCAGATCATGATACATCTTCGTGGTCCTAGGATGTATGGTGAACCTGGACCCGTGTGCCTCAGTCAGGAGCTCTCTCAACAACTCCTCATCCCTAAGAATGCACAAATGTCCCCTCATGTGCAGCATCTCGTCTGTAAAAGAGAAGTCTCCTGGGTCCCCTGACAGTACTCTATCTCACAACGACTACAGGTACGGATCTGTCATCTGTCTTGTGATGATACAATCTATCAGCTCTGGTCTAGTCTGCCTTGTCACCGTTACTGCCCCACAATGCCCCTGTAAATCTAGGGGCCGCCAACTGCCCAACTCCTCCAAGAGTCTCCAACTCTGTGCCTGTAAACTGGTCAAGTGGGCGGGCGCTTTCCGGCTCAAAGTGTCAACCACCACGTTGGCCTTCCCCGAATGGTAGGAGATGTTGCAATCATAGTCCTTCAGGAGCTCTAACCAGCGTCTCTGTCTCATGTTAAGCTCCTTCTGATCAAACAAGTATCTGAGGCTCTTATGATCCGCGAAAATCCCAAAGGTCTTACCGTAAAGGTAGTACCTCCATGTCCTCAGCACGAAGACAGCAACTGCCAACTTTAAGTCATGGGTAGGGTAGCTATGCTCATAGGGTGGTAGTGGCGCCAGCCGCAGTGCTGCTTTTGCGTGTCTTTATGTTTATTATAATACAATCGTTGTAGTATAAGATAAGACAGCTACGGTTTCCATTACCATAGAAATTTACTCGGAAATAGTTTTCCCGAGGTCGAACTCAGGGAGCTACTGGAATTCTAGAAGTACAAAGTTTCTTTATTGAATTACAAAAATAAGAGAGAGAGAAAGAGAGAGATAGATTTTTGTCTTGGCTTCTTCTTCTTCTCTTTTTGTTTTCTCTCTGATCCTGTCTTCTTCCCTCTTCTTTCTTCTTCTGCTCTTCTGTACCTTGCCTCTTCTCTTCTTTCTCTTTTCTTCAGCAGCAGATCCTTCTTTTTCTTCTTCTTCTGGCTGCTCGTCTTCTTCTTCTGCTCTTCAGCTGCAGAGTCTTCTCTTCTTCCTTCTTCTTTTCTTCCTTTTCCTTTCTCTCTTTCTTTCTTCTTCTTCTTCTTCTCTGCTTTATCTCCTCTGAAGGCTGCTCATCCGTCATCTGATACCGCAGTCAGACGACTTAACTGCAGTCTACTACAGTGCTTCTCCTCTTTTCCTTCCTTCGCTGCTTCTTCTTCTTTGGCGAGCCTTCTTCTTCTGCTTCTCTTCTCCTTCCTGTGGCTAAGTGCTGAGCCCTTCTCCTTCAGCGCTCCTATCCTGCACACAAGGGGGAAGCAAAACCTATCCCCCCCCTCTACCCGCACGTATCTCTCTCTCTCTATGAACTGCTCACAGGAAGCTCTCCCAGAGCCACGGGTTAACGGGTCGGGTTGCGTACCGGGACCAGGCGCATCGGCGTGATTTGGTGCGCGAGGTGTGCGTGGGTAGTGTCGGGTCGGATCTGCCGGGTCCGCATGGTGAAACCGCGGACGGGGCGGTGATGGGGTGCGGGACCTCACCCCAGGTGTATCGGAGGCAACCAGCCGTATACACAAAAACAATTTAAATCAGTGCGTTGCGTTGTGAACTTACGATGTGGGACTATCTTCTGCTTTTCCTCGTGCACGCCTGCAGGAGAACCTCCTCGCAATCTGCTCAAATGCTGCCGCTGTTGGTGCCAAGTGCTGAAGCAAAAGTCTTCACAGACTTCACCCCAATCCACAGCACCTGGAGCGCAGCTGCCCCGACGACTGGAGCCTGCTTGGAAGCTGCTTCAATCTTCAACAATGGCGGCAGGGCTCCAGAACCTGTCGTGCACGAATACGGCCTATCGGCCTAATCAAACCACCGGGAGACCTTCGCAGTGACACGACGAAGGTGGTGCAAGGTGCAGCAGGTCGCAGGACGGCCTAGGCGTGTGTGCCTAGGTCATCCTGTGACCGGAAATATGGGTGTGTTCGGGGGTGCGTTGAGTGGGTGTAGAGCGGCAGTGGGTGGGCGGAGGATGTTCAGCGTGATGAGGCGGAGCTTTTGCGACGGTCGGCGAGTTGGGTGGAGCTATGGATCGACAGGGGCAACTTGTCGGAGAGTGGCCGGAGGCGGGGAAGGTGATGGTGAACATGCATGGTTGTGGGGCAATCAACCAAAATAGATGGGGGAAAAGAAAGAGGGGAAGAAGGGGAGTAACTGTAACCTACTTGCAGGGATGAAGGGGGCCGGAGCGGCGGGCAGTTGTATCGACTGTCGCCGGAGAAGAAACACCCAGAGGGAGAGAGCGGAGGCGAGGAAGTGGGCAGGGAGGCAAGCGCTTGGTGCGGCGCGACGCGGGAAGATGAGACGAAGCTGGCTTTGCTGCAGGTATGGCAGCAGAGCGATGAGAAGGAGGAGCAGTTGTCGGAGCTGGTGGGATTCCTATCGGAGTGGGGAGAGAGGAAAGTTTGAGGGTTTCTCTGCCAAGACCAGACTGCTCGAACCGGCTGACGGTGCTGGTTCTTATAAAGGGGGTGGCGGAGAGGCGGACGCAAGCTGGCGACGTGCGCGCCTCGCCAGAGTATGGTCGAAGACGAGACCCATACCTTCCACGCGTTTGCACGGAAGGTGTGGGGGTCGTCAGGTGGCATGGCTGAGTCCCTGCGACAGCAGACGTCATAGGGAACTCCGCGTTCACTTTGCAAGATGTTCCCCTCACCCTGCGCGGCGCCATGCTCCGTGCAAAGTCGCCGGAGCATGGTGTTGTGTAGAGACTTGCAGGAGGGACCGTTTTGCAAAGAACGACGAGGAAGTTGGGGGCCAAAATGCAAGGGTTTCAAAAGTTAAGGGTCAAAAAGTAAATGATGAGGACCAAATTGCAAAGTCAGTCAAGGAGGTCTCTTCTTAAGCTCAAGTTTTTATGCATGACTATATTGAACCTAAGGATTCTAATTGTGAATTTTGTTTCTAGGTCAAACCATGTTTGACCAGTCAATTTACGTAAAAATCCAAATTAAATCATTAATTGGGCATGGTTCTCAATGTAGGTCAAAATGGATTTCTAAGGCCAAATTGAATGTTCTAAACCCTAGAGATTATTTTTCTATGAATTTTAGAGGGTTTAGTTGATTTTTACCCTGCCTCGAACCTTGTGAATTGAAGTGGATTTGTTTTAGGGTTATAAAATGTCATTTAGTTTCTTGGAGTTGCTGTAGCCCTTGTTAGATCAGATCATCCCACTTTCCTTCTTATTAGGTTTGTTTGACCTGTGTTTGGATCCTTAATTACCCTGTTTGCAAATTGTGTTGGTGAAATTGCATTTTTACCCCTTATGACTTGTCTTCTTCTTAAATTTAGAATTCTCTGAGTTAAGCCTTTCTTTGAGCTATGTAGGAGTTTTTCTTGCATATCTAGGTTAAATTATGCTAGTTAGGGTTCATGATGAGGTTCTCATCATAGGACTTCAGTTGCCGCGAAGCGAAGCGACAACGTGACCCTGCTGCATGAGCACACCCCCTAACTCCTGCAACAAAGCATCCGTGTAGACCATAAAATCGCCACTGCTATCGGGGATGGTAACCACAGGAACCGAAGTCAGCCTCTCCTTCAACTCCTAGAAACACGCCTCACAAGCGTCTGTTCAAGCAAAGAGCACATCCTTCCGAGTCAACTGAGTCATAGGACGTGCAATCTGCGAGAAACCCCTGATAAACCTCCAGTAGTAACCTGCTAGTCCCAAAAAACTACATATCTCTATCACTGTACGTGGCATCTCCCACCTGAGTACTGACTCAACCTTGGTTGGATCCATAGCCTAGCCATCCCCTAAAATCACGTGGCCAAAGAAAGTCACCTGTCTCAACCAAAACTCATACTTACTGTATTTGGCATACAGCCTGTGCCATCTCAAAGTGTCCAGAACCATCCGCAAATGCTGTCCATGTTGTGCCTGATCCTGCGAGTAAACGAGCACGTCATCAATAAATACCACCACAAACTGATCCAGATACGGTCTGAACACCCGGTTCATCAAGTCCATGAAGACAGCGGGGGCATTGGTCAGCCCAAATGGCATGACCAAAAACTCGTAGTGTCCATACCGGGTGCGGAAAGCTGTCTTGGAGATGTCGGTCTCCCTGATCCTCAACTGGTGGTAACCTGATCTCAGATCTATCTTGGAGAAAATCGTGGCACCTCGTAACTGGTTGAACAAATCATCAATCCTCGGTAGCGGATACCTATTCTTGATGGTAACCCTATTCAACTGTCTGTAGTCAGCACAAAGGCGTAGGGTACCATCCCTCTTTTTCACAAATAATACAGGAGCTCCCCATGGGGATGCACTAGGCCTCACAAAACCCTTCTCCAACAGGTCCTGCAATTGTGACTTGAGCTCTCGCAACTCAAGTGGTGCCATCTGGTATGGTGCCGTAGAAATAGGGCTGGTCTCCGGTACCAGTGAGATCTCAAACTCGATCTCACGGTCAGGCAATAGTCCTGGCAGCTCCTCTAGAAACACGTCGGGATACTCTCTGACCACCAGGATGCTCTGAAAGTCTGCCACGGAGCTGGGCTCTACCACCACACAGGCCAGAAAGCCCTCACACCCCTGACCCAAAAGTCTCGCTACCCGAAGTGCAGAAATGCACCTGAAACTTCCGTCCACCGGTTGTCCGTGAAACTCAAAGGAAGGCATCTCTGGTATGGAGAAGACGATCTTCCTCCCAAAACAGTCCACCAAGGCATGGTAAGTGAACAACCAATCCATCCCCAGAATCACGCAAAAATCCTCTATCGGTATCACAATCAAGTCAGCGAAGAGGCTGTGTCCCTAATACTGACCTCACAGTCTGTATAGACCTCCTCAACTACAAACAGCTGACCACCTGGACCTCTGATCATAACTGGATCCTCTAACACACAGTCCTATCCCAAACTGACAGCAAAACTCGCAACAACAAACAAGTGTGTGACGCCGGAATCAAAAAATACGTAAAATAATTTGCTAGAAACTGTAACTATACCTGCCACCACTGAACCTGATGCATTGGCGTCTCTGTGTGTCAGGGCATTGATATGCCCCTCAGCTCTCAGTGCAGAAGAAGCAGCCACACTCTGCGTCGGATGGGTAGTCACTGGCCAGTACCCTCCTCACGACTACTGTCCTCCCCTATGCACCTGGGAACCACGACCACCTGCTCGGCCTCCAGCGCTCGTTGCGAGGAGCATTTGCTGCGCTTCAGCCCTAGATGGGCAGTCCCCCCTGATGTGGCCCAGCTGGCCACACTGGTAGCAAAGGGGAACTTGACTCCCTCCCTCGGTAGGTCCCTACTGACGGCTGGGCGGGGATCCAGTGCTGACAGCTGGCCCCTGTCGGGGGCCCCCAAAGGCTACTGACGGCCCCGCAAAACGAAACGGCTCTCCTACGGACGTCGCGTGCCTCCTCTCTCGTTAGCCCTGTGAGTACTCTGGCTGATAGGGCCTCTTCCGTCCGTTGTCGGTGTCTCGTGTGGTCGGGTTGGTCTCCTCGTATGTCACAGCTGCCTCCACCACTCTCAAGAAGGTAGGCAACTTCAGGGGTTTGACATACCCCCGAATGGCAGATCGAAGCTCCTCAGTGAACCTCCACAGGCGCTCCTCAGTAGCTACAGCTGTCACAGCAAAATGTGACAGCTCTAGGAAGCACGTGTGGTACGCGCTAACAGTCATCGTCCCCTAGCGGAGAGTGTGAAACTCCCACCTCCTCTGGTCCTGCCAAGTCTACGGGAAGTACTTCTCGTAGAAGAGGGTCACAAACTGGTCCCACGTCAGCTCTCCCCACTCCTGGCCTCTGATTTCCTTCCACCACCTGTGTGTCACACTCTCTAGCTGGTACGTGGCAAAGGCTACGCGGCACTCCTCAGGGGGGCGAAGGGTGTCAAACACCTTCTCAATCTGCTCCAGCTAGTCCTCTTTCTCAGACGAGTCCTCATCCCCCTTGAAGGAGGGGGGCTTCAGCTTCTGGAACTGTCCGAAAAGCTCGTAGTGCAACTGTAGTGGGGGAACGGGCAATCTTCCAAGCAGGAAGGGCTCGTGCTCAGAAGTGTCAAAGTGCAGTGGGGGCAGTGGAGGATCACCCCCTCCCCCTCATCCAGCGCTGCGTCGGTTTCTCGGCCCCACAGAGGACTCCCCCTCCACGTCCCCAGGGAGAGGTGCCTGTGGAGGCAAGTGGAGCTCCTCTCATACTATGTCTCGTATCAACTGAGCGAGGTCCTGGGCCTGAACGTCCAGGAGAAGTGGCTGATCAACTGATACCTTGGGCCCGACACGCCCGCCCCTCCAACCTCATCCACAACTCGTCCACGGCCCACCTCAAGGGCTCCACGTCGAGGCATCTCCTACAAGGAGACGCGAAAGATAGAACAAAAAGAAGTCAACTATAACTGACTTTAGCGAAAGAACTCAGAACAGATGTCAAGCAGTACGTTGTGGTGGTTACTCTAGTTACATGCATGTGAATTGGTTATTCTCAAGCTAGTTGGTTCATTTCTTGAGACGACCTTGCTCTGATACCATCTTGTTACGACCTGGTTCCCAAATCCCTATAGGACACGAGACCGGCTCGACTCGACTAATCCTAAGACTTAGTCATCTAACAAGAAATAACCAAAAAGGAAGAACGTAAACCGCATTCACCATGCCAAGTAACTAACAGAAAAAGAGTACAAGCAGTAAAGGAAATAAAAACTACTAACAATACATATCACCACAACAGCAATAAAGTATAACAAAGTACAGAACAGAAACGGTAACAACAGTCTAACTCACTAGAAAAAGGAAGTACCACGAAAACAGGAACTACTGCTGGGCTCGACTGGGCCCAACACCCTCTGCAGCCAATGAGTCGGGCTGCTCAACTCCTGAACCTGTAAAGGGATACAAGTAAAACGGAGTCAGCGAATGCTGAGTAGAGTGGCAACCAAACTAACTAAAGTAGTAAAGGCTAACAGGTAAATTTATCCTTTCCAATTATTTTATTTTAAGTCATTTCTTTTCACCCATGGGTTTACTTTCAGATCTCTTTCTTGATCTCGTATGTTCCTCGTGGGAACGATCTTGATTGCAGTCTTTTCTGAAGAGTAGAAGGCACACGTGGTACTCTCCTGGCCAAGAGAGTCCCCCGTGGTGATCCTACACCCAGTCAACCACCTCGAGGTCACGGACAGACGTAGCGGTGACTACAGCACGCGTGATAAGCACACGGGTAACTATCCCACACTGACACACGGTCAGTCGTTTCCATTAGCGAGTACGCTCAAAGTACAGCATGGAACAGTACAGGGCCTGGCCCTCTCAGTAACAGGGATCTAGCCCCTCAGAAATAAACAGGGGTCTCGCCCCTCCACAATCTGTACACCCTCATCTGACTACCCCGATTTACCCAGTGGGCCTAACAAGTAGGTGTAGGATGGCTAGCTGAACCTCGAGCCCTGTGGGGTGGCTAGCCTACACTAGTAGCTCTCCCCGGTACAGTGTACACAAAAGCTAAAAAAGTCAATGTAGAGTAGCCAATCCTAACCTCGTATCCCAATCCAAGGATGGCTAGCTTCGCTCTACACTAAATAGGGGACAGTCGCTCTCCTTGGTACCATGTACTCAAGGGCATACTTCCCACTCACATTTCCAAATCCATTCTAATTATCCACAGGAGCCCTACTCCTAATTCCCCGTAAGGTTCATGCTCGTATTCACCATGTTGTTCCATACCAGGTTTCATCATTCACATTTCCATTCTTATATTACACACATGTAGCTCGTATTTCCATCATTTTACATATACAAGTAACTGTTTAATTAGCGCAGGCATTTCATATTTCACAAGCAGCTCATATTCATTGACAGGCAATTATTTACATTTCTATTCATTCATTTATGACTGCAATCTCAAACACACATACAAACAGTGCAAGAACTTCTCGTCCTAGGATTCATGCCATATCCTAGGTTTCTAGTTATCAAATTTCACATATGCAGTTATGATTTATAATTAAAACAGAGGAAACCACTCTACCAGACAATCCGGGAGTACTATGGGCTCGAACAGCAGGCTCACGTGCTTCTGTAGGCCCTGAACACGCAACAGAGCGAAGTCTTAGACCAAGGGACATACAACAATGGAAAGTTTAGAACAGTATAAAAGGCTTTCTAACAAGTAGAGGAACTCGCAAGGAATCCACAGATATCTCGTTTGTGTAAAACGGACCTCAAACGGACCCTAAACAGGTCAAAAACAGAATTGCAGACCTAAATCAGACGTCTGGCACAAGGTCCAGACGTCTTAAAAGTAAGCAGAGTCTCACCTCAGGTTCCTACGTCGACTTCAGACGTCCAAAACTCCTTCTTGACCATCTGGACCTAACTCTAGACGTCCGACCTCTCCTCCAGTCATCTGGAAGTGCTTCTAATCGTCTGGTAAGCTGTTCAGATGTCCGAAACACGTGGGAGGGCGTGCCTCGCGCCTTCCCGAAGCTATCCCTGCACGCAACAGGCAAATCACCTATATTTAGCCATGTAGATCAAAGCTGCGATGCGACTTGCATGGCCGTAATCGCAAGGGGAACATACCTTCATGGAACACTGCTTTCAAATGTCCGATATCGTCACCAGATGTCCAACCCATCGTCTGGACGACACGTCAGACGTCTGATTCTGGGAAAAACCCAAAACTAGACCAACCTCCTGCTCCTCTCGTCGCGCGTAGCCGCAGCCTCTCCTCCCCATCTATAGTTCCGGTTGCAGCAAGGTGTCAGGGACGTCTCCCCCGACACGTTCCTCCTACACGCGCCGCTCCAGCGGTGCATCCTCCAGCGAGCTCCCACGAGCTCGCGGACACAAGCACTTCCCCCTTTCTTCTTACCGCCTCTCCTCCTCGTCGCTGGCTCTCGCGCTCTCTCTCGTGCTTGCCCCTCTCGCTGCAATGGAGAGGAAGGAAGGTGGCTGTGGTGGAGTGGGGAAGAGAGGGAGGGGGAAGAGGGATCTTAAATAAGGGAGTGGCTAGGGTTCTGCGAGGGAGGAAGAGAGAGAAGAGAGGAAAAAAGGCAGCCAGTGCGCAGACGCGAAGCTACGTACAAATTTTCAATTTCCAAACGTCTGGGAAGGGGTCCAGATGTCTGACCAGATGTCTAACCAACAGTCCAAAGTCTTAAAAGGCTCAGAACAGAACGGATCTTTACACGGACCCAGTTTAGTAGTGGTACCGATCCGACTGCCAGTGGTTCGTTGATCCTATGAACCACTGGGCCTGCCAACCCAAAATTTTTAAGTTAGAAACAAACTGTAGTTAAGTGTGTAAAATTTGACTGAGTGTTAGTGTGTACTTAAGTGTTAGCTGTATGTGTTTGGCATGTGTTAAGTGTTGGGGGTGTGTGTTGTATATATATATCAGTATAGAGTATATATGTACATATATATATATATAGAGAGAGAGAGAGAGAGAGAGCATATGTATTATGTATATATAATGTTTTGCCCTTTTGTATATATGTTTTTTAGGGCATTCTTTAGTGACATATACAGATGTTGGTGTACATAGCCATAAATGTTAGTGTAGGATATAGTATATATGTTAGTGTTTATATTCTTTTTGTGCCTATATTAAGGCATTAATTAATTAGAAGTGTACATAACTAACCTATATTAGTGTAGATTGATTTTTAATGCCTTTATACATATTTATATGTTTGAGGCATTGTCATTAATACTAATTAATTCATTGTTATGCATAATTGACTTAGATCAGTTTATTCTTTGATTCTTTCATTCATTTGTAAATAAACTTAACATTTTTTGAATAAAATATCATTTTTGGATAATAAAGAGCAATGTATATCAATAATTGTCTTCCAGTGAATGACTTGGACTTAAACAAGTAAAAATTATATATAAATAAAATGGCATCCGTATGGATTGCGACTATACTATAACACGACTAATCAACTGTAATTAACTAGTGATCCAGAAGGTACATCAGCAATCCCGCTTTAGGTGTCCAAGTTGGTTGCACTAAAACACAACTTTGGAGCCCTACACAGCCCTACGTGATTCTTTCCACAATTAGCACAACCCTTTCTCTTAGAAGATCGACTCATAGTACCTGAGGTGTTATCCATACTAAAGCTCTTTTCTCCTATCTGAGAGTCCGTCGTCATCAAATCATATCACTGGGACTGGCGATTACTTCTAGAGTAGGTCCTCACGTACCATGGTCTGATTGTTGGGTCTGTCCTTGCGCCTAGATCACAGTCATCGTCCACTCGACCACCACGACTCTTTCAACTACCTCAGTCCGACCAGTCGTCAGCATCCCAACCAATTGCATTCCAACTCTGTACACGACCTCTAACAGGTTCTACATTGTCCCCTGCATTTGGTTCATTGTGCTCTGTAGTTGGCCTATAACTGCAACAAGATCCATGAGGTTCCGATTACTACCTTGAGTACACTTCCTTCTTAGAGGTATCCTACAACACATTGAAGAAATCAAATATGTGCTATCATAGCTCGGCCACAATCAAGGTCCAGTCACAACCCTATACCAGCTACGGCATACACACTTCCAATGAAGTTCATGCTCTAATACCACCGAAGGTTGTCATGCCCCAAAAAACCCAGGTCCCCAACGAGGGTCGGAGTTCAGAGGAATGGCAATGGAAGAAGTGCTGGTTTATTTAATTTGGGCTATACCTAGCTAGGTCGAGCTACCAAAAAGTTCCATTTAACAAGAAAATGGAGGAAAGTATTGGGAGAATGGCAAATAAGTGATAATGTAAAGTGGTAACTAAATATGTGCTAAATAGGAATTTACTTTTAAAATCGAAGAATAAAAATTACCTGCCAAATGCCTCATCAAGACCCACACAGCGACAAACCCCACCTGTCAACAACTCGCGATGGCAACAACTTGAAATTAGGTCACAAAGCAGGGATGAGCCAATCAGTTCAGTAGGGAATAAACATCTACTGTATTATAATCAAAAACACAAGGTAGGATACAGTCTCACTAACTGGCTAGATCCCTAGCCCAACTAAACACCCCAAGTTTCGACTTCCAAACCCAGTTTAACCTTACCAACGACTGTGGTCAAATACCCATTAATTGAGTTGCCCCGTTACCCCAAGATTTAATATTAATATTTATTCTCTCACTCGCCTCAGTGTTCAAATTCTGGGAATCATCCCTTTCTACCAGAGGAGATTGCAATGCATCCTTTCCTTTGGATTCTAGCTTGATAGTCTCGCCCTGGCAAGGAGAGAGGTTAGCAAGTCTGTTGATCCTCTAGAAAGGCATTACCACTCTCGACGTATCGAGAACGTTGCTGACCTCAATCAAAAGAGTCGGGCCTTTTAGGAGCTACCCAGGCCTATACATTGTGACCATGAAGCGCAAGCTTGGCTTGTGTCCAACAAGAACCAGTCACAAATAAAACTAGATTATCATGGTAGGATTGGCCAAAATTATCGAGCCACACCAATGCCCCCGCTAGGAGTAGCTCCTCATAGGAGCATAGTCCTTGGGTGTGCCCTCCCAATCTGCCGCCAGATAGGATCTCAACCAATCCATCGCGGTACCCAGGCACTTTCGAACACATGGGTGCCAAGTAAGTCTCTACCGACGAATACCAAGTACCCTCTGTGTCCCCCACTGCGTATGCGGGCACCAACAGAGCCTAGAGACACGAGTACCTACTCATCGAATCAGATTCGGGTACATCCAAGTACCGAACACCGATGACAGCCTAGGGCCTATCACCAAACCTAGGAACCTTCCAAGTTCCGAGGCAGATTCCCTGGTAGCCTCCAGCTACGCCATTAACTTGAGTCCTTTACCTAAGCAGTGAACCCATGGTTCACTAAGTCCATGGGTACAACCTTACGAGCTTACCTAGTCGACCTACTATCATTTAATTTCATTGAGTTCCATGTCCAGAATGAAGTCCTAGAGACCTAGTGGATCACTTGAGGTCTTACTCAAGACCTTAGGATCCAAGCATTCCATTTATTAGACTATGGCCGAGTCATAAATATCATCATGTGAGGTTCAAGTCCTTAATTAGCCAATTCAAATTGCTTAGAATTCATTTAGAGAGCTTCAAGGTCAAATTAAACACACATACACACACATGAACATATTCCATCTAGGGTTTAACTATGGTTTCACCATTTTCCACTACCTATTAGGGCACCTACTAGACCTCCAATTAGGTTCCATCATTCCTTGGGATTCCTAGTGTCAGAAACCCACCTTTCAGGCCAATTAGCAACTCCAACAAACTACCTAATGTTAGGAACCTGTTACCTAACGTTAGGAAACCCATCTAGCAACCACCTATCATTAGGTAAACCTGACCTAACGTCAAGTTCAAAACTGCAAAGCCTGCCTTTTGTGCCCAAACTCGGGTTTTGCACCTCCAAATCACCTGCAAACTTGACCACCAATACACATGCATACCTGATAGATTTTGAACCCAAGAGACCCCCGATCCTAATATTTTGGATCCAATCTTGTACTTAACCAAATTCAATTAACTTTTAATCCTCCTTTTAGGGTTCAAGTAGGGTGGAAGTGGTATACCAATACCAGTTCTAATCTTAGGTACCGGTGTTGGGTACCCACAGTCCCAACCAGGTCATAGTGTGCCACTACCAGTACTGAGTCCAAGTACGAATACTGAGCACCCACAACACAATGCTACCAAAACTAGCCAGTACCGATACCAGGCACCAGTACCAATTCTAGGCATCCACTACCATGGCTACTGAACTCATCCAATACTGGTATGGGTCACCAATACTGGTATGAGGTGCCTTCAATGCCAGACTTAAGTCTCTTTTTAGCTAGTGCCAAGCCAACTAGTGTCGGTATTGGTCACTAATACCGGTATTAAGTGGCTCTAGCACCCAATTCCCAACTTTAAACCTTTCTTTTGATTGCCCATGTTCACCACTTAACATCACATGATAAAAGCCCTATTCTAGGCATTTACTAGCATGGAAAGGATTTAAGCTACAAAAGAAATGTTCTTCCATTTGTTTACCCAAATTTCACGAAAAATAGAGTGGGTAAATCGTACAAGTTCACAATATAGCTACCCAAGTAAAAAGATAACGATTCCATAAAACCCATAATAGCAACCATTGCTTGACCTAGCCCACTTCCCCAATTTGTACAAACTCAAGTTTTCATTTATTCCATCTCTTATTTTATCGACCATCAAATTTGATCACTCATCGACAAAAGGCATACACCATAACATCTTATCTTGAACAAACTTCATCAACTCAGCATGACCAATGCAAAAAGGTAAGGCTTAAAGCTAATCCTTAAGGCAAATCAATGACGATATCAAAGTATTCCATTATTCCAGCCTAAGTCTTTACATAATCTGCCGCTCCTCATTCATGTCCTTTATGAGGTGAGGTTGATATACAAAACCAATACCTATCTCTTCTCCACGTGATATCACTTGAGACAGTCTCTTAGCCCCGTACCAAATCACAAAAAAATTCATATGTCAATCCTTCATGACTAATGTAGATCTCTATCATGTACCTCAAAAGATGCATTGCTTCAATAATGGCCTACTCCTTCGGAGGAATAATATAAGGAAAAAGAAAAATTCAAGGCCCAACACCATCATGCCTTGGTTCGTAAACCTAACACTGGGGAGCTTAACTCTGACATCCATCATATAACTTACTAGGCTTACAAGACTAATAGTGAATCGAGAAACAAAGGATAGGAAAGCTTCCTAAGAATCTATAGCAAACAAAGAGAAAGGGGGATTATAGGATATAATGTTTAAGAGAGTGAGTGTGTGTGTGCATTGCAATGGAGGGGGTTCATGCACAAGAGATTTTCTTATTTGCTCCACCCATCACATGCAAGGTCGATACGAGATCTAGACCAAAAGCTACGAAATTAGATTTGCATCAGAGTGAACTTTAATAATAACATGACCATGGAAACAAATTCCAATGACAGTATGCTAAGAAGTAATCAACAAAATTGCAATACAAAACCATGACAAGTAAATTTGTCATAAAGAAAAGCATTTTCCAACCAAGCAATCTACTTTCCAGGACGTCAACAACCACTTCTATTTTCATTCCAAAAGGTTGAAATTAAAGCATATCTACAACTTGGCACATCTATTGCATCTTCTTCGCGGCTGCTTACTGTTTACAAGAGCTCAATGGGCATCCATGTGAAAGATAATGAATTTGCCATTTCAATGAATAAAAGTTCAATATCATAGCCACGAAGACATGAACACATAACATATGACGTAAAACCACATGCATATATTGATCTTGCATCCAAATTAGACCCTTTGGAATTCCTAATCATAGGGAACAAAAGGAGGCATTCAAGAGAGGAAATCCCTACCTTTGGATTGGAGTTTCTTCTCGCTTGCTCTTCTTCCTTCACACGCAGCTGTAGCAACAACAGCGGCAACTATGGCAACTCCTCTTCTCCATCCTCAAGTAGCAACAGCTGCAACGGTAGCGTAGCAATAGCAGCCGCAGTGACTGCAGCAATAGCAGCAGCAGTGGTTACAGCCTGGCAAGAGCAGCGGCAGCGGATGCGGCCACCAGGAGGCAGGGGGAGGTCTACCGAGTTGTGGGGGGTTGTGTTTGTGGTGAGTGAAAGGAAATCGGGAAGGAAGGGAGAGGGCAGCGAGCGATGCTGCTCCCCTCGCAACGAGTGGTAGCATCAACAACAAAACGCAGCAGCAGCTGCTGCGACAGTGGAGAGGAGGGAGGAGAGTGGGCGGTGGGAGGAGGTGGTGCTCTCCTTCTCTCAAACACTGCGTTGGAGGGTGGGGGGAAGGGGTCACGCACACACACCGGCAGAAACAAAAGATGGCTTCCATGGGACCGTCAGGTTGTGTGGAGGAACAATTGCCCAATGGGCCCCTCGACTCAAAACTTGATGACCAAGTAAGTCCCACCAAGATAAATTCTCTTACAAAAAAATTCTCAACTTTTACATTACTTAAACACTTATTAGTTATTTTAAGGGATTAATCATTCTCAAAGTTACCATTGGCAAATTAAGATTCTTAGACCCCTAATCCATCATTAAACAAGTAATTAAATTTTTTAATTAATCCATTAAATACATTAAAAATCTAATATTATTCATCACTGCCAAACAAGAACAACACACTTGTAACGTTCATTGCTACTGAACAAAATTCCTAAATTCTGTTTAAACTAGATAATAAAAAATGCTTCATCTCCATTTCACTATAATTTCTACATGTAAAGTCAACACTTCAAACACATTTCATTCTCCATTTCATTATAATTTCTACATGTAAGGTCAACACTTCATACACATTTCATTTTCATTATTTACATCAGTCCATGTTCAAGTAGGTAGCCATTTTTAGGTGAATGACTTTGACAATATAATAGCTAATCTTTTGAAACATTCAAATCTCATCAAAATAGGGATGACAATATACTGAGATAACAAAAGTCCAAACTTGCAAGAGTACTTGTAGAACTTCATCAAAATAGATAGACGTGCCAATTACGTACATCAGTCAAGATATGTGCTACAAACAGTTCAATCAACGTAACCCAACTAGAAGATATTAATCGACACACACAACTACTGATCAAATTATATGACTGGTACTTAATCTCCATTTCAAAATCAGTATATGTATCTACAGGTACAATATCCATTTCTTCCATCACAAAAAAATACTCTCTCATAATAAGCAAAACAGTACACTTGTTCATTAGGAAAAGGCCAAATGTCATGGTAATGGTGTACTTCAGTGCAAAGTATACTCCTAGTAGATTTCAAGCAAGTTAACTAAAGAAAACATACTAACCGATAGTCAACTTCAAATTGAGCAGCAACCTTCATTTGATATATATACTTCCTCTCCATTTTCATATCATTACTTCCCAATTATATCTTGTTCCTCACAGAATATGTTCGAATGTGTATAACAATACACATGGTATGTACGTTAATGGTAAACACTACTAGAAATTTCATATTAAATTCAAAACTTGTTAAAAGAAAGGAAAAATAGTAACAAAGATGGCAACAGTACATACATTTAAATCATAAAACCATTACAAAAGAGAAGAACCCATTATAAAAGAGAAAAGGACATGTTGCTTACACAGAAATATAGGCTGGAATTTGTATAACAGTACGAACGGCATGTTCCTTAATGGTAAACAGTAATATAAACTTCATATTAATTTCAATATTTCATGAAGGAAGGGTAAACAGTAACCAAGTTGGCAATATTACATACATTCGAATCGAAACTCCATCACAAAGGAGAAAAGGCACAATGTCATGGTAATGGCTTTCTTCCGTGCAAATAAGCATGCTCGTGGTAGATTTCAATCAAATTAACTAAAGAAAACATACCAACAGACAATCGACTTCAAATTAAGTAGCCACCTTCATATGATATATGTACTTCCTCTCCATTTCCATATCATTATTTCCCAATCATACTTTGTTCCTCACAGAAGTATAAGTTTGAATATGTATAACAATGCGCATTGTATGTATGTTAATGCACTATAAAAAGAAATAATCTTTAGTGACATTTAATATTTACCACTATATGTAATTAACAACACTTAAAATAATTGCTGCTCAATTGCCGTCTTCGTTGATGTCACTAAAAGGTTAGCATAATTGTATAATCGCCACTAAATCATTGATATTAGTGACACTTTAAATGCCGCAATTACTGTTACTAATGATCTTCTTTAGTGCCAATTTATTTCCCTTTATTTCGCTACTATTGATTTATATTAGTGGTAATTTAATTGACACTATTAGTGTCACTATATACTTCATTTAATGACATTTTTTTATGTCACTAAATTGACACTGTTGATTTACTTTAGTGACACTTTATTTTTTCAATTTAATTGTCTCTATTGTTATTATTTAGCAGTAATTATTTATGTCTCTAAATCACCACATTGATGAACTTTAATGGCACTTTCTTATGCCACTAAATCAGTACTAATTATTTACTTTAATGATACTTTATTTTACCATTTATTGCCACTGTTGATTCATTTTAATGATGTCCTATTATACAACTTAATTATTGTTACGAACGCGGCTTCAAGACATTTTTTAAGACGTCTGGGAGGTGGCCCAGACGTCTGACCAGACGTCTGGAACCCCTTCCAGACGTCTGGGATTTAATTTCTGTGGCGTACGGGGTTGCGTCTGCGCGCATGCGCTCGTAAACCTGCAACCGCCACCCGCTTTCCTCTTTTTCCCTCTCTCCTCCTGCAGGGCGCAGTGCTCTCTCTCTCTCTCCCCCCGCGCGGCCTTAAAAGGCCCTCACCCTCTCCCTCACCCTCATCTCCTCCGCTTCCTTCTTCTTCTTCCAGCCGGTGCGAGAGCGAGCGAGCAGCAGCAGCAGCGGCCGCGGCAAGTGTGCGGGAGGAGGTGTTGCGCGAGGGAGGAGATGCTCGACCGTGAGGGCTTGAGCTTGCCGGGGCAGCTAGAGCCGACCGGGGGGGGAGCAGCGGGCGAGGGAGTGTCGCGGGAGGGTTGCTGCAGCTCGAGCAGCGAGCGGACGGGGCGTGGTGCGGCCGTGCATCGAGGGTGGAGAGCGAGTCGAGCTCTAATTCTGGAAGTTTTTCCAGAATCAGATGTCTGGGATTCCAACCAGACGACGGTGGAGACATCTGGAGGACTGTCCAGACGTCTGGCAAGTAAGTTATTTCATCCTTCTTCCTTTTTCGCGCATACGGCCATGCAGCTGTCCGCCACGCCTTCGTCTGCAACCCGTCGTACTGAGAGCGAGGAGTGGATATGTGCAGGTTCTACTCGGGAGGGCGCGAGACTCGCCATCCAACGCGAATCGAACGTCTGGCCGCAGTGCCAGACGACGGAGAGGACTTCCAGACGTCCGGGTTGACCATCGGACGTCTGGAAATTAAGCCAGACGCCCCCGCAGGCTTCTGGACGTCTGAGGGACTACACAGAGCGAAGGTACCATCTGACTCACATTTTAAGACGTCTGGAAGAGGTTCCAGACGTCTGATTCTGGACTATTTCGTCGTTTTCGACCCGTTTAGGGCCCGTTCGGAGTCTGTTTTCCGCGTTTCGAGTTGCGTTCTTTTCGGAATAAAATCCTCTACCCGTTTATAGTAATTATATATTGTTTTAAGAAACTCCTTGTGTTTGATCCTTGTGTTAGGACCTCGTTCCATTGCAGTCTCGGGGGTTGCGGAGGCGTGCGGGATTTCTGACCACGCCCCCAGTACTCCCGTTGTAGTTGGTAGAGTGACTTTTAATTTACTTAATCAAATTTGTTACAATTGTGGAATAATTAATAGAGTCTAGGGCACTGCATGAACCCTAGGACTGAGAAACTAGATTGAATGATAGATCCTAGGGTATTGCGTGAAACCTAGGACTGGAAACTATATTGAATGATAGATCCTAGGGTACGGCATGAATCCTAAGACTGGAAAACTAGTGATATGTATATAATATTACAATCTTGGAAAGGTGGAAAGGAAATAATAGCTGCCTGTAAATTGATTTAACCGCTGCCTGTTATAAGGGAATAAATATGATTGAGAATATGGGTTGTATGAACATAAAAACTAGAACGGTGAAACCTATATGTGCTGAGTTAAAAGAGCTGGAACCCTACGGGGAATTAGGAGTAGAACTCCTGGAAAGAGAATGGATGGAACTGAGAAAGAAAGGCGTGGAAGTGTGTTGTCTCTTGGGTACGTGGTACCAAAGAGAGCACACATTACCTCTTAGTGCAGAGAAGAGCTAGCCGCCCCAGGGACCCGGGGTTAGGTCTGGCCACTTTGTACCGACTTTTGGCCCTCGTGTACACAGTACCGAGGAGAGCTACTAGTGTAGGGAGAGTACTAGCTACCCCACGGGCCCCGGGGTTCTGCTGGCCCTCCTACACAGACTTGTTAGGCCCACTGGGCAAACCAAGGTAGTCAGGCGAGGGTGCACGGACTGTGGAGGGGCAAGGCCCCTGTTTGGTTACTGTGGAGGGGTTGGACCCCTGTTACTGAGAGGGCTCTGCCCTATACTGGTTCCGTGCTGTGCTTTGGGTGCACCCATTAACGGAAACGACTGACCGCGTGCCAATGCGGGGTAGCTACCCGTGTGCTTATCGCACGTGCCGTAGTCACCGTTACGTCGGTCAGCGACCTTGGGGTGGTTGACTGAGAGTAGGATCACCATGGGGGACTCTCTCAGCCAAGAGAGCACCACGTGTTACTTCTACTTTTCGGAAAAGACTGCAATCAAGATTGTTCCCACGAGGAACATTCGAGATCAAGTGAAGGATCTGAGAAATAGATAAATTGTGAAACAATATAAAAACGTAAATAAAGGAAGAAAGAAAATAAAACAGCTACTGTACACTTTACTGCTTCTTTAGTTTTAGATGCCACTCTACTCAGTGTTTCGTTGACATGTTACACTCGTTACTTTTCAGGACCAGGTGTTGAGCAGCCAGGGTCAGCGGCTACAGAGGACGCTGGGCCGAGTAGGGTCCAGTAGAGTTACCGCAGTTCTTTTTGAACCCCTTTTGTTCCACTGTAGTGAATAGTTCTTGTTACTCTCTGTACTTTTCTTTACTTGTAGCTTCATGTTATGTTATAATTGTTGTTCTACTGTTGTGGTGGTATATGCTGTAGTAGTTCTTTTTCTTACTGCTGTATTTTTGTTACTACTAGTTATATTCATGCTGAATGTGGTTTATTTTACTGCTCTTTTGGTTACTTCCTCGTTGGACGACTAGGTCTTGGGATTAGTCGAGTCGGTCCGGTTCTCGTGTCTCGTAGGGACTCGAGAATCGGGTCGTTACAATTATATTCTTTACTAAGAAATAATTGTTTTTAACATGCACAAAACATAAAGACTCAAGCACAAAGTTCATTTCATTAACCTCCCAGATCATCAAAGTACATATTCCCCTCCTAAGGGTAATATAAGAGAAAAGAAAAGAAAAATATAGAAAAAATAAAAACGCAATGAGGATCAATTCCAGCAAATCTGACTGAAATATGAAGCACTTCAACCCAACTGAAATCATTTGCAGTTTCAACCTTCTTCAAAATATCAGCAGGAATAATACCAACATCCATGTCTTTGATGACAACTTGGTAAAAGAACTTGGATTATCTGCAAATTGACAACCTGGATTACCATAAAGGGTACCTAACAATTTTTAGAGATTGTTCAATTTTTGACTTTTCAAGAGCCTGCAAAGATAACCAAACATCATACAATTAAAAGGGTCAAATAACAAAGTCAATATTACTACAAAAGTACTTTTGCCATACAATAATATAACATAGCATCAATTGAATATATGACTTGCTTGAAAAAATCATAGCTTTAACTAAAAATTAGATGCCAACCAAGACATTAGAGAAGTAAAATTTTAGGGGAATCTCATTGTAAGGTCAAATTCTCAACCAAGCTAAGATCAATCAAGAAATAACTCATGAGGTAACAATAAGTGAACTGACCAAAAGAAAAATCCTGATCATCTATGTTAGCATCAGACATTTCAATGTCCCTTGTAGCCACCTTCGATTGACTAACCAATGCATCATCCATCAACATTGCAATAGCTTGTTGGCATTTTCATCATCCTGTAAAGAGGAAAATGTTGATCACCCAAAGTTTAATGCTGAAAAAAGAAAATATATATAATCACTATAATGCATGTCATTATCTGACTAACTTTCCTTTGAGGGGGGAATATATCAACTAGCTTGTTAATCACAGATGCTAATTCCATAACATTGCTGAGGCCATTTCACCATAGGTCAACCTAAAACCATCTTTAGAAAAGACTACTTAACTTATAACACAAGTAATATTTCAAGGTTACTTCAACCTATAAGTCTGCCAACACCTTGAGAATATCAAGAGCTCTCCTTAACTATAACGCCCTGTTAGGGCATGGGTTATCCCACAGGATAATACCTGACCTGCAGGATAGGGTTTGTGCAATATAGGGTACATTTCCATATTTATCCCAGGACAAAGTTCCCACAGCATTTTATTTTTTGCATGATCATTGAATAGGTCTAGTGCCTTCCTGCAATGGTGCCATACCATGGTTATGCATGGAATGATTATGCAAAGTGTTTTGGTTGCTGGATATTGCTTGCAGTGTTTCGGAAATTCTTCCTCTAGATTACTTACCGAATGAGTTATCACTTTTTGTAATGTTTGACTACTCTCAATTTTTCTCAAATAGTACTAAGTCGTTGACTCTTTTTTATTATTTCCTATTAATATATTTTAATCAAGCATTTTGAATTCCAAATTGGTTATCTTTAATGTACGATGCTTTTGAAATTATTTTCAAATTTTGGCTTGTGCTTTTCAAAATTACAAGGTTGCATTCAACAATATATTTTTTTTTTTCAAAATTTGAGAGCCAATATTATTTGTCTCCCACTCCCTGGAGGCCAGAAAAGGGGAGGCAGGGGGATTAGACCAAAGCCTACCCCAAACAAGAAAGAGAGGACCATGACTCATGGCCTAGTACATCAAGTATAAACAAAGGACTACAAGGACAAAATATAAGGCATTTGGATTCTATCCAACTTGATAAGCCCTGCAATCTTGGAGGGAAGTTGATCCTGCCGAGTGAAGCATTTCCAAGCATTATCTCCTAGGTCCGCAATCGTTGAAGCCAAGAGATAGAGTGAATTTTGGTGGTATGCACACGGAGAGAAGCAAAGTGCTTTTGAACCTGCCAAGCAACAAGGAGCTTTCCAGACCACCAGTAATAGAGTAGCATAGAGTCCACTTCCACCTGAAAGGTGTCATGAGAGAAACAAGTAAAAGCATGGATGATAGTTTGAATGAGAGCAGTCTCCAGATGGGCAATAGAAAGGTTAGCAACAACAACCATTATAAAGTTTCCAAGATTATCTCGAATAATCTAACCAAATAAATAGCAATCCCCAACTTTAGAAGAAGCAACATTGATTTTAAGGCCCACAGAGGGATGAACCCAACTGAGAATGAGGTGGGGGGGCCTAGAAGATTTTAACCAGTCAGCCATCTGAAAATTCCTCCAATTTTTGTTGAGAAAATGATGAAGGTTGGCTAAATTGAAATTATCATTCTTGACCTTGTTACGAATCCACCAAACATTGTACCAAATGAAGCAAATCAAACCTTTGACAATCTTCTTAGAAGGAGTTTGAGAGGTATTCAAGATGATGTCAAAGAAAGGATGTTACGACCCAGTTCCTGAATCCCTACAGGATCCGAGACTGGCTCGACTCGACTAATCCCATGACCCAATCGTCCAACAAGAAATAATCGAAAAGCAGGAAAATAAACCACATTCACTATACAAGGTAACTAACAGTAAAAGCGTACAAGCAGTAAGGAAGTAAAAGCTGCTAACAGTACATACCACCACGACAACAGGAAAGCAGAAACAAAAGTACAGTAATAGAAATGGTAACAACAGTCTAAAACTTACTAGTAGAACAGAGAGTACAACAAAAATAGGAAACTACTGCTTAGCTCAGCTAGGCCCAGCACCCTCTACAGTAGATGACTCAGGATACTCAACTCCTGGACCTGTAAAGGGTTATGAGTAGAACGGAGTTAGCAAACGCTAAGTAGAGTGGTAACCAAACTAACTAAAGTAGTAAAAGCTAACAAGTAAATTTATCTTTTCCCATTTATTTTATTTTACAAGTCATTCCTTTTCACCCATGGGTTTACTTTCAGATCTCTTTCTTGATCTCGCATGTTCCTCGTGGGAACAATCTTGATTGCAATCTTTTCCGAAGAGTAGAAGGCACACGTGGTGCTCTCCTGGCTTGGAGAGTCCCCCGTGGTGATCCTACACCCAGTCAACCACCCCGAGGTCACTGATAGACGTAGTGGTGACTACAGCACACGCGATAAGTACACGGGTAGCTACCCCACACTGGCACGCGGTCAGTCGTTTCCGCTAGCGGGTACACCCAAAGTATAGCACGGAACAGTATAGGGCCTGTCCCTCTCAGTAACAGGGGTCTCGCCCCTCCACAGTCCGCGCACCCTCGTCTGACTACCCTAGTTTGCCCAGTGGGCCTAACAAGTCGATGTAGGGCGGCTAGCTGAACCCCGAGCCCCGTGGGATGGCTAGCTCCCTCCATACACTAGTAGCTCTCCCCGGTACAGTGCACGCGAGGGCCAACGAAGTCGATGTAGAGTGAACAATCTTAACCCTGGGTCCCAACCCAAGGGCGGCTAGCTCTGCTCTACACTAAACAAGGGACAGTCACTCTACTTGGTACCACGTACTCAAGGACCAGCACACTTCCCACTCACATTTTCAGATCTTTTCCATTCATCCACAAGAGATCTACTCCTAATTCCCCGTAGGGTTCATGCTCATATTCACCATGTTGCTCCATACCAAGTTTCATCATTCACATTTCCATTTTCGTATTATACACATGCAGCTCATATTTCCACAATTAACATATGCAATAAGTAATATCACAAGTAATTGTTTAAGTAGCACAGGCATTCCATGTTTCAACATGCAGCTCGTATTTATTAATAGGCAATTGTTTACAATTCTACTCATTCATTTATGACTGCAATCTCAAACACGCATATAAGCAGGGCAACAGTTTCTCGTCCTAGGATTCATACCACATCCTGGGTTTCTAGTTATCTAATCATCATAATTGCATTCATGTTTTATAAATAAAACAGGGGGTAACCACTCTACCAGACAATCCAGGAGTACTGGGGGCTTGAACGGCAGACTCACGTGCCTCTGCAAGTCCCGAACACGCAATAGATCGAAGTCCTATACCAAGGAACATAACATAGCGAAATGTTCAGAATGGTATAAAAAGGTTTCTAACATATAGAGGAAGTCACAAGGAAGCCACCGATATTTCGTTTGTGTAAAATAGATACCAAACGGACCCTAAACAGGTCAAAAACAGAACTACAGAGCCAAATCAGACGTCTGGCACAAGGTCCAAACGTCTTAAAAGTCACCAGGGTCTCACCTAAAGTTCCTGTGTCAACCTCAAACATCCAGGACCCCTACTTGACCATCTGGACTCAGCTCCAGACGTCTGACCTCTCCTTCAGTCATTTAGGAGTGCTTTCGGTCGACTGGTAAGATGTCCAGACATCCGAAATGCATGGGAGGGCATGCCACGTGCCTTCCCAAAGCTGCCCCTGCACGTGACAGACAAATCTCCCCCTTTTAGCCAAACATATCGTCTCTGCGGTGCGGCCTGCATGGTCGTAACCGCAAGAAGAACGTACCTTCGCGAAACTTTGCTTTCAGATATCCGGTCATTACCAGATGTCCAACCCGTCATCTGGACGGCACTCCAGACGTCTGACGCTGGGAAAATCCTAGTACCAAAGCGAGCTCCCACTCCTCTCACCGCACACAGCCGCAGCTCCTCCCCCTTGTCTGCAGCTCTGGCTATAGTAGGGAGTCGGGGATGGCTCCCCCGACGCACTCCTCCTCCCGCACGCGTCGCTTCGGCCGTGCCCCCTCCGGTGAGCTCCCACAAACTCGCGAGCTCAACCTCCTCCTCCTCTCTTCACACCACTCCTCCTCGCTCATCGCTCTCGCTCCCTCTCTCTCACTCGTCCCTCTCACTGTAGTGGAGAGGAAGGAAGGTGGCGGTGGTGGAGTGGAGAAGAGAGGAAAGGGGGTGAGGGCTCTTATATAGAGAGCAGTTAGGGTTCAGTGATGGGGAGAGAAGAAGAGAGAGAAGAAAGCTATCTGCGCGCAGGTAGCACATAGACCCAACCTTGCATATAGATTTTTCAATTTCAGATGTTTGGGAAGGAGTCTAGACGTCTGACCAGATGTCTGACTGACAGTCCAGACATCTTAAAAGGCTCAAAACAGAACGGTCTTTACAAAAGAGGAGGATAAATGAAACCCAAGTAATTTTTCTTAAAAGTCCAATCAGAGATTTGGTGAACCAAATGACTATCAGTGAAAAGGTAGAGCAAAGATTCAAAAGTGGGGTTGGAAGGGCAATAGTGACATTTGGAGACCAAAGGGATACTTAATTTCATAATATTGCCATCCATGGGAAGTCTGAGTTTGAGAAGTTTCCAAACACATAAGGAGATCTTGAGAGGAAGCTTGAGATTCCAAAGGATCTTAATGGAATGGTTCCTGGGAGAGTCCTTCAACATCAAATAATAAGCGGAGGACATAGAGAAAGTGCTAGAAGAGGCAAGGATCCAAATCGGGACGGGAGGTCTTTCTGGGAATCAAGGGAGATGTTGGAAATCTCAACAAGAATGTTGGGAGGAATGATGGAACCAAAGTGGGAATTGGGAAGCATGGTAAAAGCCCTTTGGACCGAAATGGAAGGGGGAGAAGAGCCATCAGGAATGAAAGTATGGAGGGGAGAATCACTAATCCACAGGTCATGCCAAAAATCAATGGAGCCTTCATGGATCTCCCAACGAATAAAGGCTTCATATCCCTATAAGCTTGCAGCAACAGGCATAAGTGATGAGGAAGAGAAGACTTCGAGTTCCTTAACAAATCCCTCATAAAGTAGTGAAAGAGAGAGTCCCCAAAGAAAATGTTCCAAGCTCGTTTCATTCTTAAGGCTTTAATAAAAGGATTCAAGTCAAGGACACCAAGGCCACCATACTCGAAGGGGTGGGTGATGGAGCTCTAAGCAATCTAGTGATGGTGAGACTTATTCTCAAAACAGTCCCAAAAAAAGTCAGCAAAGAGAGGTTGAAGTTTTCAGATGATGGAATTAAGGACATCAATAACAGATAAGGTGTGGATAGGAGTGGAAGTTAAGACGTATTTGATGAGGAGCAATCTTGCAGCAAAGGAGAGGAGATGGGCCTTCTAACCCGCAAGTTTGGATCTGATCTTGTCAATGATAGGATAAAAATAGGAAACTTTAG
Source organism: Thalassia testudinum (assembly GCA_037157565.1). Lineage (NCBI taxonomy): Eukaryota > Viridiplantae > Streptophyta > Magnoliopsida > Alismatales > Hydrocharitaceae > Thalassia > Thalassia testudinum. The sequence continues at coordinate 11,424,493 of JAZHRO010000049.1, read as the reverse complement.
CTTGACCAGGGAAGATAGGACATCCCAGATAAGTGAAAGGGAAGGAACCCAACCTAAAGCTCAAGATGAAAAGGAGACAATCTATGCGGGAAGAGGGGAAGTGACAACCCACAAAACAAAAGCTCTTGGAGAGGCTAACAATTTGACCCATGGAAGTCTCAAAATCTTTGATAAAGGATGCTAGATTCCTAATGGAAGAGAGGTTGCTGTTAACGAAGATGTTGATATCGTCCGCAGAGAGGAGGGCTAAAGGGGAATCGATACCTCTTTTCAAAGAGAAAGGTTGGATTTTACCATGGAAGGCTAGCTCCTTAATGCCACGAATGAACGGTTCCATGAAGATATCAAAGAGAAAAGGAGAGATTGGATCTCCTTGTCTTAAACCACGAGAGATAGGAAAGAAATCAGTGGAGCAACCATCCACCAGAACAGAAGAGCCCTCATGTTGCACAAAAGCTTTGATAAAGGAGATGTTGTTAGAGGAGAAACCAAAATGCCGAAGGATCTTATAGAGGACCTCCCAATCCACTCTGTCAAAGGCCTTTTCAAGATCAAGCTAAACAATAACATTAGAGCCAAAGACTTTGCGATCAATATGTTGGGCTAATTCGAAGGTAGTAGCAATGTGATTAAAGATAGGCCTACCCTTGATAAAGCCAATCTGTTCAAGGGAGATGATTTTAGGGAGGATGGAGAAAAGGTGATTGGCAACAATTCCGGAGGCAAGCTTGTAGAGAACATTACAAAGGCTAATGGGGCTATAATCAAAAAGCTAGAGGCCAAGGGTTTCTTGGGGACCAAAGAGATGAAAGTGTTGTTGAAGGCTTTGGGGGAGAGTTTAGTAGCAAAAAAGTGGGTGATAGCTTCAACAACATCAGATTTAACCAAATTCCAAAAGGCAGAGAAGAATTCAACGTTTAAACCATCAAGGCCCTAAGATTTGTTAGAGGGCATATTCGAGAGGGAGTCAAAAATTTCAGATTCAGTGGATATGTGATTTAACTCAATGCAATCCTTATTAGAGAGAATGGTAGGGATGGTATCAATGAAAGAGTTCACATCAATATCCTCATGAGACAAGAGCAAATTTTTGAAGAAGTCAACAGAGAGAGTAGCAGCTCTATCCCAAGACCCTTCACCAATGGTAGAAGTAAGTGAGATTCTAGCCCATTTAGCAAAATGTTTCTTGATAGTAGTGAAGAAAATTTTGTTGCAACCTTCACCTTTATGCAGCCGGTTAATTTTAGCTTTTTGAAGTAAAAAATCATTGAGCTTAGCAAGGGCATCATCAAGGAGAATAGAAGTATCATTGAGCTCAACAGCAATATTATCATCCCAATGAAGGAATAATTTGGCATCCAAGTCTTCATAGCGAGATTCAAGATTTTCGACCATCTTGTGAATATTACCAAAATTCAATGGGTTCCAAGATTTGAGACTCCATTTCAAAATGTGAAGCATAGAATAGATTTTGGAGATACGATCAGAATTTGGAAAAGTAGTAGTGTTTCAAACTTTAACCACCAAGTCCTGGAGCATCTCATCCCTTAACCACATGTTCTCAAATCTAAAAGGTCTAGGATGGACCACCGTGGGAGCAACAAGACATAAAAGAAGAGGCGCATGTCAGAATTGCAGCGAGAGATAGCTCCCAAGAGGCACAAGGGCTATTGCCTGGGGATTAAGGAGAACACAGTCAAGCTTCTGGTAGATCCTAAAAGAGCCCTACCTACCATTACACTAAGATAGTTGGTTACCACCCAAGGGAAAAGTCAATGAGGGTTGAACCATTGATAAATCTTTAAAAGGGAAGGGCTTGGGAACTAGAGAAAGGGCGACCACCTCTCTTCTCAAAAGGAGAGAGGATAGTATTAGAACCCCCACCAACAACCCAGGAGGGGGGAGGGATGCGAGGCAATAATCGAAGAAAGATGATTCCAAAGATTAAGCCTAGTATCGAAGTCATAGGAAGCATAAACCACAGAGAAGATAAACACATGATCAAGCTGCCTACATTCAACCGTCAAGGCTTAGGAATAGGAGTTTAGGGTGGAAATGGAGATTGGGTCTTTCCAAAGGCACCAGATGTTGGGACATTCAGGGCGGATAAAGCATGATCAAAATGGATTTCTTTCATGATTCTAGAGATTTCAAGGGAGTTAGCAAAAAGCTCCAACAAGAAAATAAGCTGAAGATAATTGGAAGAAATCATGGATTTGAGCCATTTAGGGTAGGAATATTGATGATACTCCTATAGTTCCAAAAGAGATAATTCATTGGGAAACAGAGTAAGTTTGGGGTTTTGATCGACTTCTAGTAACCCTAATTGTACCCATCAAGAAATGACCTCCATGGACTCCTCTATGCCTAGACAGTAAGTGTGCCACATGTGCCAAACCTTGATGAGTAAAGGGCTTAGGAACAAGTATGTTCGAAGCATCAAGAGATCATGAATCAGAAGACGAAAAACTGTTGTAACCATCATTACTCCCCAGGCCCACCCTCCTGAAAGATTTTCGAAATCAAAGGAGGGTAGGGTCAGGAGGAGGGGTGGGTCGGGGGAGGTAGATGCCCCAGCTAAGCTCACCATTAGGATTATTTCCAACCAAACATTTTCCATCGAAACTAAGAAGTTTAAAAGTATTTTGAAAATCACTTCGATAAAAAGTTTCCAAAGCTGCAGAGCTTTCCAGATTCTTCAAAGAACTAAAATTGAGGGAACGAAAAGTGTTTGAGGAATCATTGGAGCAAGAAAAATCACCAAAGAAGATTGAATTCGAGGGGCCTTTTTAATCCATATTTTATCAGTGGAGGCATTAGTCGAGTAAAACGGAAAACCAACAGCATTGCAAGTACTTTCAAAAGAAAGGAAACCAGCATCAGAAATAGATAGATCAGGAGAAACCTCAGCATGCAAACCATCATCAACCACAGGAAGATTGGAAGAAGTCACCTAAGCTCCATCTCAAAAAAAAAAAAGAAGTCACCTGAGCAGGGAGTGAGGAATCCTGAGGATGACCCTCCAAAACCCAATTCCCCATACCCGAAAGGCGCTTGATGGTTTAAGGTCATGGACGACTGCGTAGCTTGAGCCTATTTGAAGGCTTGACCAGCAAAGGAGAAGAATGGGGATGAGAAGACTAAGAGCCCTCCATAGAAGAAGAAAGATTATTACAAACTAGAGTTTCAATACAAACACCCTTGCCCAACTCTTCTGCTAGAAGCCAAGTCAGATCGGAGGGATTATGAGGAGGATCATCTTCCACATCAAGCTATGGCCATTGCACACTAGGATTGGAGGGGGAGGCATCTTCAAAGGGTAGAACGATCAACCTGAGAAGGGAGCTGAGAAGCATTAGAAGCCTTCCCCCCCTCAACAGGAGGGTTATCACAGGTGTTATGAGCCGAACATTGCAACAACGAATGGCCAAAAAGGCAACATTAGGAGCAAAAGAGAGGAAGCCTCTCATAGACAATCTATTGCTCAACCTTGATGTCCCCATTCAGAATGTAAACAAAATCCAGATGAGGAGAAAGCATATCAATCTTGACACAAACCTGCAGATAACCAGGATGAAAACCACGAATACTGTGAGGATCAACAAAGATCAGGTTACCGATTTGATAAGCCAAAGATAACAAAGCGTTGGGGTGAAGGAGATGGAGATTCAGGCCTGGAAAGCCCACCCACACCAGCATGGAAGAAACCAGAGAGTCAGTGTGAAAAGCAGGTGTCCATTTGATGAACTAGACACCCACACACTCTAAAACCACCAAATCCAAGGGAAAATTCTTGTAGAAATCCAAATAAGAAGGAGCATGAATCAACCAATGGCGAAGATCAAGATAAATAATCGAAAGGGGGGAAGGAATCTTGAGCTTAGAGGAGAGGAAGTCCCTTATGGCCTGAAAAGAGGGCTTAGGGCCCCAAGATCGGGCCACCAAAGTAGAGGAGAAGTCAGTGCCCGGGCAAGAGATCTCCTCCACCAAGAAGGAAGTAGAAGAGACACTATCCAAGATGATCAGCTTATGAACAGGTAACGAGAGCTCTGTAAAATGCACCGCAGAGGAGGGAGTCTAACCAGAAACTGTCGAAGTGAAGGATTTAGTGAAGGGTATGGATCAAGGACCTCCGGAGGAGGAGAAGAGGGTTCCTCAATGGCGCGAGACAAAGCCATTACAAACCCTAAAAAATTGAAAATGGCACAAGAAGCCAAAAAGCCACAAAGCAAAAAAGCGCGACAAAGCAACAGAACAAAGAAGAGCAAGATCAAGAGCAAACAACGTGGAAAACTCAGGCCAAACCATCCAAAAAGAACAAAAACATCAACATGCAGACAAAAAATAGTAGAAAAGAAAGGAGGTCGCAATCCCCTTCCATCGCAAGGGCTGAAGAGGACCCACGAAGGCAAAGGCCTACCGGCCTCCCCCCGAAAGGGGAGGAGGGAAGTAGGGTTTCACTAGAGTGAGAGGAGCAAGAAGTGAAGGAACGAGGGGAAGGAAAAAAGGGGGAGTGGAGAGGGGAAGAGCTCTTCGAAAGAGAAAAAGGCGAGAGGGGGAAGGGCGCTCTCTCTCCTCAGCCTCCACCTCCTCCTTCGACTTTGTCATTCATCAATATAATTTAGCTAAAATGTACAAAAATGTATCATGCGATATGTTTTGCAATGAGTAGATGTAGCACATCGGTTTGTATTGATGTAAAATGATTCTGGGTGCTTTATACCTGTGCAAAATGGTCATGGAGTGATTTTGCACTGGTGCAAAGTGATTCTAGGTGATTTTGCACCAATGAAAAACGGTCATAGAGTAATTTTGCACTGGTGCAAAATGGCCATTGAGTGATTTGCACTAGTGGAAAGTGATTTATGGTGCACTAGTGTAAAGTGATTTATAGTGATTTTGCACTGGTTCGTCACGTTAGCGCATTGCAAAATGCATCAATTTTTACATTTCGGTACCCAATCCTACAATTTAATAATAAAGTTTTGTAAATGGAATTGAAAATTGATTTATTACATTATATAACTAGTTTTTAGCTTTCTCGTTACTGCGATAGTATAAAAGTCAACTGTAATTTCGATCGAGGGAAAGTTTAAAAAAGAAATGAAATTAAGGGCTTATTTTGGAAATCAGAGTCGATGTATCATGGTTTTTCGACTGGTGTAAAAATAAAAACACCGATTGAAAATCAAAACACATCACACGTGAAAAGATACATTACTTGGTGTATCTTAGATTGGGTTTATACTACCTAATTTTGTATTTATTAAATATCAATCTAATTATGTATATTATCTCATACTCTCGCAAAAATACACTTAATATTGATTTCTAATAAAAGAGTACAAGACAAGGAGGTTGATGATAAAGACAAAATTCGAAACGGACCTATGTGCTAACCAGTGCACAAGAAAAATAAAATAAGTAAAATATAAAAAGAAAATAAGAGAGAAAAAAGAAGAGAGAGGCAAGAAAATTTGAAAAGAATAATAATAAATGAGAAACAATCGTTGCACGCAAGTAAAATTTAAAAAATAAAATACCTGAATTTTGGTTATAATGCTGTGAACAGTGCCTGTAGTTACGATCATTTAGTGTCTATATATATATATATATTTTGTATGTTATAGTCAAAAATTTATCCAGCTGTCCACTTAATTACTTTAAGATTCATTTGGTTGGTGACTTAAGTGAGTTTGCATCGAATTAAATATTTAATCTGTCACTTAATTAATTTACCTCCACTTGCATCTGATTAAGTAGGATTTAATCTGAGATAAAATTTTTTCACTCTCTCTATAAAATAACTTTGATCCACTAAAATATTTAAATAAGTTAACTCATTTATTCTACTATTTATTTCATTTTTTTTATTTTTTTACTTATTCCATGGACTTATCCTCCTTGCCAAATGAATTCTAAATGTATCATAATTTGTTCCACGCCAATCTCAATGGGCCTCTCAAATTCAACTTTTTTAAGCACTATAATATTGTTCGTGGCATTTTCAGGACACGATAAATTTGAATAGTCATCCTTCAGGATCATTTTTTAGGGGTAATCGGGATAAAGGGCATGAGGTGGGATATATTTTGGGATAGAGGGTAGGAATCAGAAAAGAAATAAAAAGGGGTAATAGGTCACTGGATGAAGGAGTGACCTACAAAGGTCGCTACTCCATCTAGCGACCTATCACCAATCCTCGACGATTAATGGGTGGTCAATAGGTCATTAGATCATCCAGCGACCTCTAATCAATCGTTGCACTCAAGTGAACGTTGGGCGGAGATCGCTGGATCATCCAACGACCTTTGACCAATCGTTGCCCCGCCCCACTCCTCCCCCCTCCCCGGCTCACCTATATAAACATCCCCAACCCCATCCCCCTCTTCTCATCACACATCCTCCTTCATTCCCTCTTAAAAATTCTCCTCTTCATTCATTCATCTTGTTGAGATTTTAGATCGCGATTACGTTGAAACTCTACATTACAATCTCATTGAAATTCTAAATTTGAGATTGCAATCTTGTTGAGGCTCTGAATTTTCTTCCACTACCACTCCAACATCTACATTTAGCAGTAAGGTAACTTGACTTTTAGTTTAAAAAATAGTTAGTTGTAATTATTTTCTGATATCAAAAAAATTTTTTGAGGTTAACTTTTTTTTTGTAAATGATACTTTTATATTTTATTGATTATATAGACATGGCAGAAAATATTGTGGTACTTCGGATTTATTGGGGTGGTAGAGTAATATCTATTTATTCTAGTATTGATTATATCGATGGTTATTCAATGAATACATCAAGTAACTATCGTATTTCATTCGAAAATTTGTTACCTACTATATATAATATTAGTGGATATTCTGAATCATATTATAAGCTTCAGTTAAAGTGCAAGTGGATAAGAAAAGATGGTAGATCATTTCCTTATGATATTAAGAATGATGAATCAACTGAAATGATGTTAGAGTTATTATGAAATATCCAAAGTACAATCCACTTATATGTTGTAGCGAAGCCATTAGGAAGTCAACAACTATACCCTCAATATGAAAACATAGCTCCTGTTTAAATTATGACACTCGTATTCATTATATTATGGGATATTAAGTTCCTCGCAACATATTCCAATGGATGAAGAGAGACATATATCAGAAGAACAGTTACATCTAGTAGAAGAAGCTATTGTTTTAGAACACATAAATATTGATCTTAACATTGAGGCTCGTCAAAGTAATTTACATGAAGAAAGTGATGAAAATGAGAATAATGAGCCTGATGATTCTGGTATATCAACCATTATGAATGTTGTAGCTAGCGAGGAACCTCATCAAAATTTTGTAGAAAACAACGAAGATGTTGATAACGATGATGGTGACAATGATGACTTAGAAGAGGAACCAATGGATGGAGCACCTTATTTGTCTAATGATAATGATTGGATAAATCTGATGATAGATCAAGGTAAGACGTCATTTCTCCTCAACAAGGAGGAAAAAGAATCGATTGCATGATGAGAAGATGGAAAACTAAAGAAGATTTACAACAAGACTTAAGGCAATGGAGTATACAGAAAGGTGTCTAATACAAGAAAATTGCATCGAAGAAAAAATTATTAACTGTTGCGTACGTCATTAATAGCTGCAAGTAGCAATTGCATGCATCTATAAATAGGTCTTTTAATAATTAGACAGTGACTAGATACGACCAGGAGAATAGTTGCACAGCAAACACCTTACGAGATCATAAACAATGTAACACAATGTTCATACTCCACCGCATATTGCCACATTTTATGGCAAATCTTACCTTATCTCTAAAATAAATCCAAGTTTTAATTGACAATGAAGATAAGATAAAGATAAGTTATGTCAAGGCTTGGTATACTTGAAAAAAAGCTTTGAAACATGTATATGGCGACGTAAAGGAATCTTTCTTAAATTTGAAATGATTTATGAGAGAAATGGTTCGGAGAAATCCGAGTACTATTTACATGGATGTACCCTCATCAACTTCACTAGAAAAAATGGAATTTCACCATTTATTTTGGTCTTTTGATTCATCAATTAAGGGATTTCAGTATGTCGTCCAGTACTTTCAATCAATGGTATACATTTATATGGTTCTCATCTTGGACATTTATTAATTGCAACTGGAATCGATCCAAATGGTTAATTATTTTCATTAGCTTTTGCAGCTGTGGAAAGAGGGGAGAATAACAGTACTTGGGTTTGGTTTTTGATATATCTCTCTGAAATTGTCAATCGGGATGGTATATGCATCATAAGTGATTGTTTCCCTAGATTAAGAAATTTTGTTCCTTAATATTTTAGCCCAGAATGAGGTCATTCACGTAGACATTATTCGAGACATATGAAAGCAAACATGCATAGAGAAGGATTTAAAAGCAAGGATTTACGGAGACTGATGAGAGCCTCATCATGAGCCATAACTAGCTCATTTTGACCCAATAAAGAAGATAAAAGCTCCTACATAACCTAGAAGAAGGCTTAATTGAAGGAATAAGTGCTCTAAGAAGAAAACATGAATTAAAGGTTAAAACTGCAATTTTACCATTGCAGTACATAAATGGAATTTCTCAGAGGCAAAACACAGGTCAAAAGGTCTAAATGAGATAAAAAGTGGGTTGAGTCAATCAGAAATGGGTTCATGTGCAATCTAGGAAGTAAATGACATGTGGTAACCCTAAAACAGACCCGCTTAATTCAACAAGGTTTCGGTCAGGATAAAAATCAATTAAACCCTCTAAAAATTATGGAAAAATATCCCCTAGGGTTTATAACACTTAAGTTGTCCTTTGGAACCCAGTTTGACCTAGATTAGGGTCCTAGTTCATCAATTAACCTAATTTGGGTTTTTACGCAAAATATCTAGTCAAACGAGGTCAAACCTAAAATTCAACTTCACCATTGGATTCCTTAGGTCAAAATTAGGTTTGTACCAAAATTTGGACCTAAGGGGAGGTCATCTTGACCTACTTTGCAATTTAGTACACCCAAATCAGAATTTGGTCCCTATCTTTTGAAAAGCATAACAGAACGCCCCCTAACTTCCTCGCCACCTTTGCAATCAGGTCCTGCCGCCATTATTAGGGCAGAATCCTGCTCCGGTGAGGATTTGAGAGGGAATCCTCTCTGATTCCTCAGAGATCTCCTCCCAGAAATGGAAGGGAGATTCTCTGAGGAATTCCCTTCCATCTGAGGCCAATCTTGATCCCTGGTGTGAACCCAATCTCTCGTGCGAACGCACGAGAGATTTGGGTATCTTAACTTCTTTCCATCTCCGGCGACCAACCTCAGACACTGGCGTGCCCTCCACGCTCTGCACACCTGGCCCAACGTCTATAAAAGAGACTACACCTCCGGCCGCTCATCTTTAGCTTGATTTGGCCGAGTTTCCACCTCCAATTCATCTCCTCCTGCCCGGCCAAAATTCCCAGCAAGCTCCGGCGAGCCCCCCTCCCCTCCCTCTTCGCTCTGCCACAAAACCAGTGGCAGAGTTAGCTTCTTGACTCTCCTCCGCGTCGCGCAGCATCCGCGCACGCCGCCTCAGCCCTGTCGTCGCCGCCGTTCTCCCCCACTAGGCAGCATCTTCTCCGGCGACAGCAGGTACTGCTGTTCGCCTCTCCGTCCCCCTTCACCCCTGTAGTTAGGGCAAATACCTTCTCCACATTCCCCTCTCTCTTTTTCCCTTGCTATTTTATCTACTTACCCCCCGACAGTGCCTGAACACCTCCATCTTCCTCGCCTCCGACTGACCTCCGGCGAGTCGCTCCCACCATTCCACCCCTCCACACGGCTCGCCAACCATCTCATAAGCTCCGCCTCACCACAAGGAAAACTTTCCGCTCCTCCACTGCCACTCCACACATCCGCAGTAACCCCCCGAACAACCCCACACCTCCAGCCACAGGTTGACCTAGGCACACACGCCTAGGCCGTCCTGCGTCCTGTAGCACCGTTCCCCACCTTCGTCGTGCCACGGCGAAGGTGCCCAGCTAGTTTGATTAGGCCGAGAGGCCGTGTTCATGTCTGACAGGTATCGACGCTCCTGCCGCCATTGACGGTCGAAGCAGCTCCAGGCGCAGCAGCTCCAGGCTCCAGGTGCAGCAGGCTCACGCGAGTGTCGCGAAGTGAGTGAGGCTAGCAAGTCGCGCTGCGAAGCCAGCAGCTGTGGCGATTGCACGCAGGTCTGCGGGCGCGCGCGAAATCAGGGCAGAACCTTTAGTCCCACATCGTGGAATCGTGAGGCGCGGGTATGCTATAAGTCGAATTTGTGTTTTATGCTTACCGCCTCCAAAAGCACAGGGGTGAGGTCCCTCACTCGTCCTCACGCCCGCCTTGTCCGTAGTTTCATCTCGCTGATCGGGCGGGATCCGACCCGACCCTAACCTACGCACTCCTCGCGCATCACCCACTTGCAGGTGGGCCTGGTCCCGGGTGCGAGATCCGACCCGATTATCCGTGTGGCTCTGGGAGAGCGTCCTTGAGCGAACTGTGGAGAGAGAGAGAGACGTTCGGGTAGAGGGAAATGGGTAGGTTTTGTTCTCTGTGCAGGCAAGCTGAACGTTGAGAAGAATAAGAGAAGGAAGGAAGCAGGGCAAGGAAAGGCAGGAAGAACTGAAGGACCGAAGAAAAAGGAAGCAGAGGCAGAGATCTGAAGGAAGGAAGAAGAAGGAGAGACTGCTGAGAAGAGGAGAAAGAAAGATCAGAAGAAGAAGAAAGAAGGAAGGCAAGGCAGGAGAAGAAACAAGAGAAAAGATGCAAATGCAGGAAGAAGAAGCCTTCGCAAGCAAAGAAGAGAAAGAAGATCAGAAGAAGAAAAAGGGAAAATGCTTTTAAGACGTCTGACCACCAGATCAGACGTCCAATTTCATATTTTTTGTCATAATTACTTTTAATGGCATACATTCATATTTGAGTTAACATTTTGAGTAAATTAGAGTGTTCAATTACATTTTGATTAGTAGTAAATTTCATTTGCTCCCTGTGTTCGACTTCGGATACTCCGATTTTCGAGTAATAAAAAACTCTTTATTTGTTTGAATGCTTTGTCGGCTATATTACAACGTGACATTCCTTTTAAACCCGATCGAGAGCGGATGAACGAAATGGCGCCGTTGTCGGGGAGCAATGCGCAATTTACCACTAGTCTCTACATTCTTTTTATCATATTGAACACTAACTTGCCCTACTTTGCTTTGATGTGATCTTGCAGGTATTTCATGAGAAAATCTCTCCCGCAAGTCAACCACTCCAGGGCAGGTAATTTCTTTTCTTCCTTAATCATCCCCTAATCTTTGAAAGACAAAAGGAAGAAAATCAATTTAGGAATCAATTGCCTTCTTTATATAGTAATCACCTTCTCTAAGGCAAAACATTTCCTGATTTTGCGAAAATTTCTGCAAATATTCTTGAAGTTGGAGTGATTTTTTTTAGATTCCATCCCACAAATTCTTGTGCCTAATTGAAATAACGCTTAATCTCGACGGACCACACACTTCTTGTTTATAAGTCCAAAGAGAACTTTTGAAAAAGAAAAAGAGGATTGGAAATAGAACCAAATTAGGGTTTCCACATTAGGGTCTTGAAGCGCTAGTCACACATGCCTGTATAAAAGGAAATAAACCCTCCCGCATCAGTGTGCTACCCAAGCCCTTGATTGAAGAGAGCTAAATAAGACAAACCCTAAAATTGAGCTCTAAAATCACTTGAATCTTAAAATTTTTGGACCTAATAACCTGGGAGTCAAATCAGGGGGATCTCTAGGCTCCAAACTTAGAATCATTCTGTCATCTATAGGACAGGTCAGGTGAAGTTGACCCCTTGGGCCAACCAACCTCTAAATTAGGTCACAATACCAAAAACATCTAAAGTTCAAGTGAGAACCCTAAAAGCACCTTTGAAATAAAAAGTGATAGACTTAAGAGGTCAAGGTCCCCATTCTGGTCTACCTGGAATCTCAGTGACAAGAGAGGTCGGGTGGGGGAAACCCTGTAACCCGTAGGGACGCTCTACCTTGTAGGGGTCTTTGCGGGACTCTCCCTCTCTGGCTGCCCAGGTAATTCTCAGGTGGACGATCTTCGGATCCAGGGGTCCATCCGCCCCGAACCTCCATAGTCATCCAAACATCTTTTGGGTGTCTTGATTGGGTCAAGAACATCTCCAGTCCCTCATCTTTTCTCTTTAGAGCACACATATACGTTTTTAGTGGGACTCATTATTCAGATCTGATCGCTTCATAACACATCTTGAGTCAAACTCTGATTCTACATCTTGATTCCACCACCTAATCCAAATATGCAGCTGAACCACCTAGGACTACCATTCAAGAGACCTGAATATCGGAAATCCATGAGAGATAAAATGATTGAGGATGCCATGAGATTTTATGAAAATGAAAAAACCTCAACAACAGTAGGAAACATTCAGATTGATGTCCCAACAACCACAACCTTGGTCATAACTTGTGCCCAAGTACTATTAGCAGAAGCCAACAAAGGATCAACCCGTGACTTGCTCATTACTGCATACATTGAGATAGAAAAATTGCACAATAGTGAATACCTTCAATGTATGACAAATCCTCAACTTTGAAAGCAACACCAAGATAGTCTTGAAAAATGGGAAGAGATAATGAGATTAATAAAATAAGTAATTGATCAGAAATACCCGTACATACCACCAACAGAGGATGAGCTATCTTGGAACAACATCGAGGATAAATCTGACCTCGGGTTTGAGGCACAAAATGGTTGTGGATTCCCAACCCAGATGGAGTATAATGCACCTGATAATGAAGAAGGTTGGGAAGCTCCAAATGCAGGAAAAGACCATGATGAGCCCATTTTAGAATCCCAAGACTCCTGCAAGTATGAGAGTAGAACTGAACCTCTCGAGGGTGTAAATTCCGTCCCTTATTCTGATAAGGTGACCCTCGAAGGTTATTCAGACCTAAATTCTAGTAATTCAACCCACATCCTAAGCCTAGAACCTAGATCTGAAACATATTTTGAAGATTTCAAGGCCCCAGATGAAGAAGATCAATCTTTTAATAGAGAATATGATTTTGGGCCTCGATTTGATGAATATCCCTCGTCAACCTCCTCAGAGGAATGAATCGATTTTGCGGAAGTCATGCCAATCTACGACACAGAAACCGAGGAGTTGGACGAGTAGGGTTTCAATTGGATCTGCCCTACTAGCTTAGAATCTGAGCCTCTACCAGATAAGGATACCCTTTTAAGCTCAGAATTAACATTTAGGCTAGATCCCAGTCAGGCTGCTGAATATACAACATATGATTTATTCTATGGTGGAACTCATGATCTAGAATCTCATTCAAATTTTGATTTTCGCAAACTCTCCGACGATCTCAAATCTGACCATAACATCGGAGAAAATCTGCCTCCTGATTATAACATGTCAATCTTCTTTGAAGCCACCTGCTCCACATATACAGAACCAATCAAAACCCGTTCCCCACCCCGACCCGCAACCGGACTCAATTTCTATTCCGATTCACCTCTCACTGAGCCGTTTGCAGATGATTCAACTCCATATCTAGACCGGGTATCGGGTACTGATCAGACCACAAATCAGGAGCCTCCATCCTTTGATCACCCCTGTAGGGATTCCACACCTTACATGGATAATTTTTCGGAACCCTACTTTGACCAGGCTGATTCGACTCAGCCTGAACCCGAGTTTTCACTTCCATATCCATCAGAACGTCATTGAATATGGTGGGTTCCGCATCTGCTGATCTACATCTATCAACCCACTAGACTTATTGGGTTCGGGCAACATTATCAGCCCACTGATCTCAACAATCACCTGGTTGGACCAACCAGGCTCTTAATCAAGGTGCTTGTTTTCCAAAACTCCATTGATTTGACCACCCCCTCTCCACCCCATTTTCCGCTCAGCTGAAGGCATTAAATTTAGCGCTTAACGGGAGGCAACCCGTCATTCCCAAAAACAGAGACCCGTCTGATTATCCGTTTGTACTCCACGTCCATTGCACCTTGAGTTCAGCCTTAGACAGTTGATCGCACCTTTGGTACACATATCAGAGCTTGAAATCATCCGCATCAGTCATTTCCGACCCATTCACTCACCCGATGTATCCTGTTCTAAGTCCTTGACCTCAACACTACTTCACACCCTCTGTTTACAATGAGGACATTGCAAAACTTAGGCATGGGGGGGTGATAAAGTGCATACATACAGAACCAAGAAAAAAAATCAGGAGTCTCACACACAAAAAAAATTTGCATATGTCAAAAACACGAAAAAAAATTAAGAAAAAGAACAAAAAATGGGGGGAGGGAGGAAATTTTGTGAGCCACATATTCATAAGGAGGAGAAAAAGAGCAAAAATGAAGAAAGGAGCACAAAAGGACAAGAAAAAGAAATAGTCATTAGTAAAAGATTAAGGAATTAACTGAAGTTCTAGACCGAATCAAGAAAAAGAAAAGAAAAGTGCTTTGGAGATATAGCAAGAGATTAGCGGGAACATTGGTCTTAGGCCTTTTGGGCTAGTATCTTTAGCTTAAAAATTCACGTATCCGTTAAAATCAGGATAATCCTCAAGAGGTTGAGGAAAATACGAAGCTTGAGTATTAGGTATAAGGCTTAGGAAGTATTCGGCCTCGTTAACTGACCTCCGGTATGTGGGATTAGGTAATATAAGCACCCCAAATTCACACACAGGCTGGTTCAGTGCGCATAAAACATCCAAATCACACAAGAGCGTTTAATATTCTACAAAAGTCACCTAGATTAGGAGCGGCCAATCAACACAAGTTGATTTGGACGAGTTTCCAGCGCGGAGAGGTGGGAAATTCCCCTCGAAGATGCGTAACAACATATCATCTCCTCGGCGCTTGTCTCTTAGGATATTTAAATATCCTACTGAGGGCAGGTAAGCACTTTGCTGGTTCAGATACCATGGGCGGCATTATCACGAAATGTCGATCGCCAGGATCTGAATTCGGCCACGGAACGCCATGGGCGGGATTATCCCGAAATCTCGAAAGTCAGGATTCTGGGGGTTGCCATGGGCGGGATTATCCCGAAATCTCGAAAGCCAGGGACCCTTGAGGATTGATGATGGGGACGAGGAATCCGATACAGACCGTGTTGAGAAGCTAATCCGAAGCTAGAAATAAAAAGAAAAGAGAGAGAAAAACTCTCCAAACAAATAAATCTTCTATCTCTCTCTTACAAAAAAAAAAAACGCACTGCAAACTGAACTTAGGCTAAAAATGTCTCAAGCACGGGTGCTTTAACCACGGAGTCCAACAAACCCTAGGTTAGTTTCTGTGGGCCGTAGAAACTTTTGTGGAGGACTGAGGCTAAAGCGGAACAGGTCTGGATTTTAGTTGGTACTTGAGTACCTTTAGGCCTAGTATCAGCATTACTACCTAATCACAAAATAAAAGGAGAAGCACTTATCATAATTGTTGACAGACATTTAGGGTCTAGAACGGAAGTTAAAACCTTGAAATTTTGCTAAGGGACTAGCAAAAGCTAGGCATGGGGGTATGATGAGAGCCTCATCATGAGCCATAACTAGCTCATTTTGACCCAATAAAGAAGATAAAAGCTCCTACATAACCTAGAAGAAGGCTTAATGATGAGAACCTCATCACAAACCCTAAACTAGCACCATTTAACCCTGATTTGCAAGAAAAAGCTCCTACATAACCTTAGAAAGGCTTGGCTCAGAGAGATTCTGAGTTTGCAAAGAAAACATAAACTGAGGGGTAAAAATGCAATTTCACCAATCCAATCTGAAAACAGGATAACTCAAGGTTCAAACATAGGTCAAAACAACCTAATAAGAAGAAAAGTGGGATGAAATGACTCAACAAGGGCTACAGCAACTCCGAAGAATTAAATGACATCCTGTAACCCTAAAAATAAACCCACTTAAATACACGAGGTTCGAGGCAGAGAAAAAATCAACTAAACCCTCTAAAATTCATAGAAAAATAATCTCTAGGCTTTAGAACCTTCAATTTGGCCTTAGAAACCCATTTTGACCTACATTGAGAACCATGCCCAATTAACAACTTAATTTGGGTTTTTGCGTAAATTGATCGGTCAAGCAAGGTTTAATCTAGAAATAAAATTCACCATCAGAATCCTTAGGTCCTAATTAGTCATGTATAAAAACTTGAGCCTAAGAAGAAACCTTCTTGACCAACTTTACACTTTGGTCCTCATATATTTACTTTTTGGCCCTCAACTTTTGAACCCTCACATTTTGGCCCCTAACTCTCCTCCGTTCTTTGCGTTCAGGTCCCTCCTGCAAAACCTGACCAGCACCATGCTCCGACGACCTTGCGCGGAGCATGGCGCCGCGCAGGGTGAGGGGGAGGGCCTACCAGGTCAAATGGGGGTGCCCTGCGTCGTCAGCCTGCGCAGGAGCACCCCCCTGAGTGCTGCGACCACCCATACCGCCCGTGCGAACGCACGGACGGTATGGGTATCCTTCCTCCGGCGAGGGAGATACGTCGTCTCCCTCCGCCCTCCTCTCTGGTTCTACCCCTATAAATACCCCCGTCGCTCCGCCGTTCTTCCCAGCTCGGATCTGACGGAGATACCCCCTCACTTCCTCTCTTCCCACTCCGGCAGAAGCCCTCCAACTCTGGCGGTTCCTCCTCCTCCTCCTCTTCGCTCTGCCGCAATACCAGCAGCAGAGACTTCTTCCTGATTCTCCTCTGCGTCGCGCAATACTGGCGCGCGCTGCCTCTGCCCCGTCGTGGCCGCCGTTCTCCCCCACTGGGCATTTCTTGTTCAGCTCCGGTAGGTACGAGCCGGCAGCCTCTTCGTCCCCTTCGTCACTTTAGCTAGGTTAGAATTAGTCTTCTCTATCCCCTTTTTCTTTTCCCCCTGCTATTTTTATCTAATTACCCCTCGACCGCGCCTAATCACCCTCACCTTCTCCACCTCCGGCCACACTCCGGCGACTCGCTCCCATCACTCCAGCAACCCACACGGCTCGCCGACCACCGCAAAACCTTTGCCTCCTCACCCTGATCATCCTTCGCCCTTCCACTTCCCCCGAATCGCCCTCTGCAACTCCACCGAACACACCCATTTCCCAACCCGCAGTTTGACCTAGGGCGGCCCTTAGGCTCTGCCCCGCCACCTGCAGGCTCTCCGACCACCTTCGCCGTGTCACGGCGAAGGTCCTCCGCATATCTGATTAGGCCGAGAGGCCGTGCTGTTGTGGACAGGTGTTGCGCCCGCCATCGCCATTGCTGAGCAGCGAAGCTCCTTCGACCTGCTGCTCCAGGCGCGCCACGCCCAGATCAGGCTCCCAGGCTGCGCGGGGTATCTTCGCGAAATGTCCCAGGCTGCAGTTGGGGCAAAGCCGTCGCGTGGAGCCTCGATTGGGCGCTGCCTCCTCCGCACGGGCGTCCAATTGAGGTGGGACATTTAGTCCCACCTCGGAAGCTCACCGAGGCAAGCAAGCGCTTAAAGGAAAAAAGTGCCTTAAGCTGTTTTCCTCAGATCACGGGGTGAGGTCCCCTTCACCCGCCCGATTACCCGGCCTTATCCGCGCTCATGCCCCGCGGACCTAGCCCGACCCGACTAAGCCCGACCTGCACTCCTCGCCCACTACCGCACGCTGGTGGGCCTGGACCCGGGCGCGACCCGCGTACCCGATTACCCGATTGCTCTGGGAGAGCTTTCCTAAGAGCGAATTCTGAGAGAGAGAGACGCATGGGGGAGGGTAGAGTAGGTTTTGCCCTCTAACGAAAACCTTGAAGTGTGCAGGCAAAGGTGAAGAAGAAGAAGAAGGAAGCTAAGAGGTACACTGTAGCAGCATCAGTTTAAGTCGTCTGATTGCAAAATCAGATGACGTCTTGAAGGCAAGGAAGAAGAAGAAGAGAAGAAGCAGGACCATGGCAAAGAAGAGGAAAGACAAGAAAGAAGAAAAAGAAGAAGAAGAAGATCTGAAGAAAAAGAAAGAAGAGAAAACAAGGAAGAACAGAAGACAGAAGAAGAAGACCACGAGGAGATAGACAAAGAAGAAGAAACCAAGAGCCAAAGAGAAGATAGAGGAAGAAAGAAGAGAAGAAGAAGAAGCCAAATTTTTCATCTCTCTCTCTCTCTCTCTTTACTTTTGTAATAAGAATTTGTACTTCTAGAATACGACTTGCTCCCTGAGTTCAACCTCGGGAACTCTTTTATTTCCGAGTAATAAATTTTTAATTGTAACAGCAACCGTAGAGCCGTCTTATCCTATACTACAATGACTCTACTATAAGAGACGTGTCGCGGTTGTCCCCGTTAACACTTAACTGAAGGAATAAGTGCTCTGAGAAGAAAACATGAATTAAAGGTTAAAACTGCAATTTTACCATTGCAGTACATAAACGGGATTTCTCAGAGGCAAAACACAGGTCAAAAGGTCTAAATGAGATAAAAAGTGGGTTGAGTCAATCAGAAATGGGTTCATGTGCAATCTAGGAAGTAAATGACATGTGGTAACCCTAAAACAGACCCGCTTAATTCAACAAGGTTCCGGTCAGGATAAAAATCAATTAAACCCTCTAAAAATCATGGAAAAATATCCCCTAGGGTTTAGAACACTTAAGTTGGCCTTTGGAACCCAGTTTGACCTAGATTAGGGTCCTAGTTCATCAATTAACCTAATTTAGGTTTTTACGCAAAATATCCAGTTAAACGATGTCAAACCTAAAATCCAACTTCACCATTGGATTCCTTAGGTCAAAATTAGGTTCGTACCAAAATTTGGACCTAAGGGGAGGTCATCTTGACCTACTTTGCAATTTAGTACACCCAAATCAGAATTTGGTCCCTATCTTTTGAAAAGCATAACAGAACGCCCCCTAACTTCCTCGCCACCTTTGCAATCAGGTCCTGCCGCCATTATTAGGGCAGAATCCTGCTCCGGTGAGGATTTGAGAGGGAATCCTCTCTGATTCCTCAGAGATCCCCTCCCAGAAATGGAAGGGAGATTCTCTGAGGAATTCCCTTCCATCTGAGGCCAATCTTGATCCCTGGTGTGAACCCAATCTCTCGTGCGAATGCACGAGAGATTTGGGTATCTTAACTTCTTTCCATCTCTGGTGACCAACCTCAGACACTGGCGTGCCCTCCACGCTCTGCACACCCGGCCCAACGTCTATAAAAGAGACTACACCTCCGGCCGCTCATCTTTAGCTTGATTTGGCCAAGTTTCCACCTCCAATTCATCTCCTCCTGCCCGGTCAAAATTCCCAGCAAGCTCCGCGGAGCCCCCCTCCCCTCCCTCTTCGCTCTGCCATAAAACCAGTGGCAGAGTTAGCTTCCTGACTCTCCTCCTCGTCGCGCAGCACCCGCGCACGCCGCCTCAGCCCCGTCGTCGCCGCCGTTCTCCCCCATTAGGCAGCATCTTCTCCGACGACAGCAGGTACTGCTGTTCGCCTCTCCGTCCCCCTTCATCCCTGTAGTTAGGCCAAATACCTTCTCCACATTCCCCTCTCTCTTTTTCCCTTGCTATTTTATCTACTTACCCCCCGACAGTGCCTGAACACCTCCATCTTCCTCGCCTCCGACCAACCTCCTGCGAGCCGCTCCCACCATTCCACCCCTCCACAAGGCTCGCCAACCATCTCATAAGCTCCGCCTCACCACAAGGAAAACTTTCCGCTCCTCCACTGCCACTCCACACCTCCGCAGTAACACCCGAACAACCCCACACCTCCGGCCACAGGTTGACCTAGGCACGCACGCCTAGGCCGTCCTGCGGCCTGCAACGCCGTTCCCCACCTTCGCCGTGCCATGGCGAAGGTGCCCAGCTAGTTTGATTAGGCCAAGAGGCCGTGTTCATGTCTGACAGGTATCGATGCTCCTGCCGCCATTGACGGTCGAAGCAGCTCCAGGCGCAGCAGCTCCAGGTGCAGCAGGCTCACGCGAGTGTCGCGAAGTGAGTAAGGCTAGCAAGTCGCGCTGCAAAGCCAGCAGCTGTGGCGATTGCACGCAGGTCTGCGGGCACGCGCGAAATCAGGGCAGAACCTTTAGTCCCACATCGTGGAATCGCGAGGCGCGGGTATGCTATAAGTCGAATTTGTGTTTTATGCTTACCGCCTCCGAAAGCACAGGGGTGAGGTCCCTCACTCGTCCTCACGCCCGCCTCGTCCGCGGTTTCATCTCCCGGATCGGGCGGGATCCGACCCGACCTATACCTACGCACTCCTCACGCATCACCCACCTGCAGGTGCTCCTGGTCCCGGGTGTGAGATCCGACCCGATTATCCGTGTGGCTCTGGGAGAGCGTCCTTGAGCGAATTGTGGAGAGAGAGAGAGACGTTCGGGTAGAGGGAAACGGGTAGGTTTTGTTCTCTGTGCAGGCAAGCTGAACGTTGAGAAGAATAAGAGAAGGAAGGAAGCAGGGCAAGGAAAGGCAGGAAGAACAGAAGGACCGAAGAAAAAGGAAGCAGAGGCAGAGATCTGAAGGAAGGAAGAAGGAGAGACTGCTGAGAAGAGGAGAAAGAAAGATCAGAAGAAGAAGAAAGAAGGAAGGCAAGGTAGGAGAAGAAACAAGAGAAAAGATGCAAAGGCAGGAAGAAGAAGCCTTTGCAAGCAAAGAAGAGAAAGAAGATCAGAAGAAGAAAAAGGGAAAATGCTTTTATGAAGTCTGATCACCAGATCAGACGTCCAATTTCATATTTTTTGTCATAATTACTTTTAATGGCATACATTCATATTTGAGTTAACATTTTGAGTAAATTAGAGTGTTCAATTGCATTTTGATTAGTAGTAAATTTCATTTGCTCCCTGTGTTCGACCTCGGATACTCCGGTTTTCGAGTAATAAAAAACTCTTTATTTGTTTGAACGCTTTGTCGGCTATATTACAACGTGACATTCCTTTTAAACCCGATCGAGAGCGGATGAACAGAGACATTTTTATGCATCTAGTTGTTCATTAACAGCATATGATTACAATCAGATATTAGGGGATATCCAATGCATATGTGATGGAGCATATAGATGGATTATACAACAAAATGATTGTAATCGATCATACTAAGCATTATGCTACGATGGGGGGAAGAGATATGGCAGTATGACAACTAACACATCTGAATGTTTCAATAATGTTTTGAAAGGTTGTCGAGGATTACCAATTATTGCTCTTATTATAGCGACTTACATTCGTTTGAACAAGTACTTTACTGAGCATTATGATAATAGAGAACTCATGACAATAATTCTTACTTCGAATTTTGACCGAGTTGTGAATAGGGAAATTTCGGGCTCGCGAAGAGTACAAGTTGTTAGATTTGGTAGAACGAAGTTTAAAATTAGAGAGGAACCTTACTCATATGAGGTTTAGATTACTTCTACCAATGGAATAAATAACACAATATGTTCTTGTAGTTATATTCATTTAAAGCATCTTGTTTGCAAGACATGCATTAGCTACTTTTGCACATATTAGATTTGATCATCTTTTGCTTTGCTCAGAGTATTATAAAATAGCAAATTATCAATTAGCGTATGTAGAATGCTTTAATCCAATCCGTGACAAGAGATATTGGAGATAGAGAGAATTTCCGGAGTTACTATCTCTAGATATCAGATATGTTAGGGGTAGACTACATGTTGAAAGGATAAGAAATGAAAAGGATGAAATGAGAAGTGACGTGCCTTCGTGCGTGTGTGTTAAGAGGTGTCGTTATAGTTGCACTTGATACGTCGGTTTTAAAAGAAGTAAACGGAGGTGAGTCCGAGTGTCGATCTCAGGGAGGCGTGGAAATCGGATTTTGTTTACCACTTGTTGTCACGAAAAAGGTGGAGTTTTGCTTGCGAAAGAGACGGTTTTGAAAAGCGAGAGATAGAGAGAGAGTTTAGGGTTAGAAAGCTCTTGGTTTTGATCATGCACTTTAAACAGAAATTAAAATGGCAACTAAATGGAAAATAATTTCATTAAACATGCATTCATAGTTCATGGTTTACAACATTAAATACATGCTTCAACAAAAGTAAATGAAAGCTTAAAAGAGAGAGAGAGAGAGGTAGAGAGAGAGTGGAGAGCGATGAGGCAGCCACGGCGGTGGAGGAGGCTCCGTCGGCGGCTCGTCGTCTCCGGCGATTACAAGAGTGCCTAAGACTAGCTAGGAGAGGAGTGGAGTAGTTGCAAGTGGGAGAGGATGCCTTGAATGGTGGTAGAAGGGGGTTTAAATAGAGTTAAGGACTTCCTAAAAGAAGAATGTGCTTTAGCGACATCCAGAACGTCGCTAAAACCGCTTCCAGATACGTCGGTGAAGGCCTTCTGCCGCCGGTCAGCCGCCCGCCCCTCTCTCTCTTCAGGCGCGATCCGTGGATGTCGAATGAGAGCCGTCCGATTGATGATCGGACGGCTGAGATCCTTCCGCGCCTGCGCTAGGATCGCACTTCGGGCGCGCGTACGCGCGCGCGTTTCCGCCCGGCGTGCGCGCGCGCGTGGGAGGTGGGGCGTTGTCGTCGCGCCACGTGGCGCAATCCTAGCCGCTCGCTTCTGATCGCGCGGCTCAATTTTGCCGCGCCCTTCGCCCGCAAGTGATTTCCACTCCGCGCGGTTCGAACGCGCGTCGCCGCGACGCGGGCTTGCGCGCTAACCGTTGCGCCACGCCCGCGCTTTGTCGCGGCGACCGCGGGCGAGCGCGCGGATCTCGGCCGTTCGATCGAAGATCAACGGCCGAGATGCGTCCTTGGCTGGCTTGGGGGCGTGCGAGCGGCGGGGGCGGGGCGACGTGGCGCGTTCTAGGCCGTTGATCTCCAGATCAACGGTCAGGATTTCTTGGGCCCATTGTGGGAGCTCCGGATGTCGGATTTGGCCGATCTTGAGTCCGTTAGACTCCGTTCGTCGTCCTGAATCCATCCGTGCGGTCCGATTGCTCATCTGAGGCCTGCTTTGACAAATGCTTTACACAAATGGCCATTAATACAGTTTATAAGCAATCTTGGTACTTGATGCATGCAATGCTCCTATTCTACTTTATGTTGTGCCTTTTATTCTAAAGATGGGTCATATTCAACCTAATTACTACCCCCTTGCGTGGTGTTATCATACCCCCATGCTTACTCCTTGATAGTCCCTAGCAAGGTTTATTCTAGCCTTTATTTCTTTGGGGAATTCAAGAAGTAATTGCTTCGGCACTTCGTTACTCGTCAATAAGAGGAAATATACGAAAATCTTAATCTACAAAGACTAACCAGCGCCCGGGTGTCTTCCAAAATACAAATTGCCCGAATCCTTGCTTTGTATATATAACTATACATATGTATACGTATATGTCTATATATGTCTTTTTAGAATTTTCGGAATTCAGTGTGGGTTGGTAACTTTTTACGGCTACCCAATCCACCCAAAACTCGATCAAAACCCTAAGTGCTAAGCATCTTGGTGTGAATGTTGTGATAGACTCACTTAACGGTAATTGAGACAGATTTCGAGTTTCTACGCCTCTAGGTGTCCGGAAAAGAAAATAAATTTTTGCCTGAAGGTGTATTTGTTCGACTGGTAGCTTTCTCCCTACGTTCATTTTACTTGGGGTCAACACAAGGATTTTCCAGTGTATATCTCCCCGGCTTGTACTACTTCCCCGCTTCGTCCTTAGGTGTTTTGGTCTTTTTTGTGCAATTATTGAGCTGGGCTCTGGACAACCGACCAATGGGCTGTTACCCACGATCACTTGCCAGCCATACTTGTGCGGTGAAGTGTGGTTTATTTTCTTTTCTTTTTTTTTTTTTTTTTCGTAGGTGGCTTCCCTAATCTCAAATGTACCCAGAGGCAACGAAAAAGAAATGGCCTGTGGCTGGGTTCTGGACAACCTGCCAATGGGCTGTTACCCACGACAACTTGCCAGCCATACCACCCTAGAGAGTTCATTAGCTACCCAATTTCTGTCAAAATCTCCGAGAAGTGAGTCTGTGCAAAAATGTGTGTAGATGCTTAGACTCAAAGTTTTCCTGAGTTAGAGGGTGAGTTGATAAGTCGTA
The DNA here is from genome assembly GCA_037157565.1 of Thalassia testudinum. Classification (NCBI taxonomy): domain Eukaryota; kingdom Viridiplantae; phylum Streptophyta; class Magnoliopsida; order Alismatales; family Hydrocharitaceae; genus Thalassia; species Thalassia testudinum. The sequence goes on along the minus strand of JAZHRO010000049.1, from coordinate 11,400,456 downwards.
TACTTATTACCTTATTTATTAGGTGGATTAGAATAGCTTAAAGTTGCAAGGATTCGCCGCTAAATCCATATTTTAATGGACACCAGGGCTAATTAAGCCTGAAGGCCTGAAAAGTCTAAGTGTTTAAGTTCTTTTTGTATTATTTCCCACTATTGACAAGTTTCTAATGCCTAAGTTTTTCTTCCTAAAATTTTTTTTTTTTTTTTTCAATTAATTTATTCATTCAGACTGATTAATTAAGCTCAGGATTATGCAGTTTACCATCCCCCCATGCTTAAGTTGGACAATGTCCTCATTGGCAGATGCATGGATGCAAAAGGGTTCAAAAAGATAGTACCTGAGTGACGTAAACTACCAGATCAGTCTGAATCCGCTGGGTTGCCTCCCAGGAAGCGCTGAGTTTAACGCCTCCAGCTGGGCGGTGCTTGGTGTCAGCCCTCAACAAGGGTGACACTTTCCTTGGGGGGTACCTGGGCCAGGAAATGCTTCAATCTTTGACCATTGACTGTAAAGGTGTGCCCGGTATTAAGATCGGCGATTTCGACTGCCTCATTGGAATAGGGCTTGACCACCCGAAATGGTCCTGTCCATTTGGACCTAAGTTTCCCTGGAAAGAGTTTCAGGCGTGCATCAAATAGCCAGACTTGTTAGTTTGGCTCAAAGGTTTTCCTATGAATGAGTCGGTCGTGGACGGCTTTCATTTTCTCCTTATATAGCCGACTATTGTCAAAGGCGTCCCGACGAATTTCTTCAAGCTTAGATAATTGAAGAGTCCTTTGCGCACTAGCTAACTGGGGATCCATGTTACATTGCTTAACAGCCCAGTAAGCCCGGTGTTCCAATTCGACAGGGAGATGGCAAGCTTTGCCAAAGACCAAGCGGTAAGGTGACATGCCTATCGGGGTCTTAAAAGCGGTCCTGTATGCCCACAAGGCATCATCAAGTCATGTGGACCAGTCTTTCCTGTCAGGTCTCACAGTCTTCTGTAAAATGTTCTTGATTTGTCTGTTTGAGACCTCAGTCTGCCCATTTGTTTGTGGATGATACGGGGTGGCAATGCGGTGGTTTACCCCGTATTTTCTAAGTAGGGCATGGAACTGGGAATGGATAAAATGGCTTCCACCATCACTGATCATGGCCTTGGGTATTCCAAACCGGGAAAAGATGTTCTTCTTTACAAAGTCCATGACCGTCTTGTGATCGCATCGTCGGGTGGCGATGGCTTCAATCCATTTGGAAACATAGTCTACCGAGACCAGGATATACTCGAAGCCGTTGGATGGTGGAAAGGGGCCCATAAAATCGATACCCCAAACGTCGAAAATTTCGACAATCAAAATGGGCTGAAGGGGCATCATATCTTTTTTGGTCATTGTCCCTAGTGTTTGGCATCGTGAGCAAGTCTTGGCAAAGATGTGTGCATCCTTGAATAGGGACGGCCAATAAAATCCAGACTGCAAAACTTTTGCAGCTGTTTTCTTGCCAGAGAAATGGCCGCCACATGCTTGGTCATGACAAAAGGAAAGCACACTCTGAACTTCGTCTTCGGGGAGGCACCTCCTGATGATCTGATCAGCACAGAGGCGAAATAGCATGGGATCATCCCAGAAATAGTGCTTGGCCTCAGCCAAGAACCTGTCCCGTTGCTGTCTGGACCAGCTGTGCGGGGTTTGTCCTATAACCAGGTAGTTGACATAGTCAGCATACCATGGCATTTTCTTGTCTTGCACGGCTAGGATGTGTTCATCAGGGAAGGTATCAGATAGAGGTAGGGAGGGTCCAATGTGGTCTGGATGAAGTCTTGACAGGTGGTCAGCCACCACATTTTTCGATCCAGCCTTGTCTTGGATTTCCAGGTCAAATTCCTGCAAAAGCAGGATCCATCTGATGAGCCTGGGTTTTGCGTCCTTTTTGGCCAACAGGTGCCGGATGGCTGAATGGTCGGTGTAGATAGTCACATGGGATCCCAGCAAGTATGATCGGAATTTTTCCAGTCCAAAGACTACAGCAAGCAACTCTTTTTCTGTGACCGTATAATTACGTTGGGCCTCGTCCAACGTTTTGCTCGCGTAGTAGATCACCACGGGCTTCTTGTCTTGCCTTTGTCCCAGGACAGCGCCTATGGCAAAATCTGATGCGTCACACATAATCTCAAAATCCTGGGACCAGTCTGGGGGTTGAAGTACAGGTGCGGTGGAGACTAAGTCCCGGAGGGTATGATAAGCTTGGGTGCAATCAGGAGACATGTGGAAAGTGGCGTCGTTGGCTAGAAGGTCGGTCAAGGGTTTGGAAAGTTTGGAAAAGTCTTTGATGAACCTTCAGTAGAAGCCAACATGTCCTAGGAAAGAGTGAATCTGTCGGACCGAACTAGGTGGAGGAAGTTTGGAAATTAAATCAACCTTAGCTCGATCTACCTCGATGCCCTTATGCGAAACGATGTGTCCGAGGACAATTCCTTCTTGAACCATAAAATGGCTCTTTTCCCAACTTAACACCAAGTTAACCTCGATACATCGTTTCAGGATTTTCTCCAAGTTGCTCAAACAATGGTCGAATGAATTCCCGAATACAGAGAAATCATCCATAAAGACCTCCAAGTATTCACCCACCATTTCTGAAAAAATGGCTAGCATGCAACGCTGGAAGGTCGCGGGTGCGTTGCATAACCTGAACGGCATTCGACGGAATGCAAACGTGCCATACGGGCAAGTGAATGTGGTCCTTTCCTGATCTTCCGGAGCAATTGCGACTTGGTTATATCCTGAATATCCATCCAGGAAGCAAAAATACTTCTGCCCTGCCAATCTTTCAAGGATTTGGTCAATGAATGGCAAGGGGAAGTGGTCCTTCTTAGTGGCTTCGTTAAGCTTCCTATAATCAATACACACCCGCCATGTGGTGGTGGTGCGGGTGGGAATGGATTCGCCATGATCATTAGTGACAACGGTGAGCCCAGCCTTCTTTGGAACCACTTGAGTGGGGCTCACCCAGGGGCTATCAGAGATAGGGTAGATGATGTCGGCGTCGAGCCACTTGATAATTTCTTTTTTAACGACCTCCCGCATGTTAGGGTTTAACCGTCTCTGCATCTGGCGGGAAGGTCGGGCCCCGTCTTCCAGGTAAATCTTGTGGGTGCAATAGGTGGGGCTAATTCCTCTTAGATCTGAGATGGTCCAACCAATGGCGGCCCGATGTTCTGAAAGAGTTGCAGTCAACCTTAGTTCCTGATCCTTGGTTAGATGGGAATTAATAATCACTGGGAAGGTCTGGCCAGGTCCCAAGAAGACGTACTTGAGATTCTCGGGCAATGGTTTAAGTTCAGGTGCGGGTGGGACCACAGTCGATGGGAATGGAAAGGGCGGTAGTTGATCAACATCGATTTCTTCAAATGGTGTCATGTGATGATACTCAGCCTTACAGAGGTCCACAGGTAATGATGGTGACGAGTCAGAACTACGGGTTTGGTGGTCTGAGACAGAATTGAGGGTAAGGCATTCCTCGATTAAAGTTTCCACGGGATCATGTTCCTCAATGTAATCACAATCAAAAGACTTTGTTGCCCGGAAGATATCTAATTGCATTTTCCTGTCTCCGAAGGCGATTTCCATACATCCCGTGTCGCAATCGATGTTTGCTTTAGCCGTGGCTAAGAAAGGTCTGCCTAAGATTATGGGTGCGTTCTGTAATTTTTCAGGGACTTCCATGTCGAGCACCAAAAAGTCGACTGGGAAATAGAAGTCCTTGACCCGTACAATCACGTCCTCGACAACCCCCTTCGGGGTTTTCACTGATCTATCCGCCAGCTGGATGGTGACAGGGGTTGGTGCCAGCTCCCCAAAACCAAATTGGTGGTACAAGGTTGTGGGAATTAGGTTGATAGAAGCACCTAGGTCCAGGAGCGCTCTATCAAATGTCATGTCCCCGATGTTGCAGGAAATCAGGGGTGCTCCTGGGTCAGTTCGTTTGAGTGGAAGGTTGTTTGATATCACGGAACTGGCTTGCTCAGAGAGTACAACCTTCCTAGGTGCTTGAGGTCTCGGCTTACGCTTGGGTGTACAGGCATCCTTTAAGAACTTGGCGTAAGCGGGGATGTGCTTGACAGCTTCTAGAAGCGGAATATTAATCTGTACTTGTTTAAAAATTTCCATCAGCTCCTCAGTTTCCACAGTATTCTTTTTTCTCTTGATTGTTTCCAAGGCCTCAGGATAGGGTGTCTGAATTGGTTCCATGTTTGGGTCCTTGGTTGGTGTTTCCTCTAAGTCGGGTAAAGTCTCGGGGAGAGTCGGCCATTTGGGATCCTGGGTTTTGGTGCCGCTTCTCAAGGTCACCGCATTCGTAGAGGCATTGGGGCCATGGGGTGATCCTTGAGAAGATGAGGATGAAGAGGCGCCAAACCCAGGAGGTGTTTGTGGAGCCGGTTGGACCATATGAGCCTGCCCGGGGTTGCCTTGGAACCCTTGCGAATTGGGGCCTCTGTTAATTATGTTTCGCGGGTTTGGTTGTGGTTGGGAAGGTAGAGATCCTTGCTGTTTACAGTCCAAGAGTTGGCTTAACTGTCCCTTTACCAAGGCCATTTCTTCCTGATGTTTTTGGTTCATGTCAGCCATCATCTTTATTAGGGTGTCCATTTGGTTTTGTGGGGGAGGGGCCGCCCTATTTTGGTTATATTGGGGTCTAACTGGTGGTCCTTGCTGATAGGGGGGCAAGTGTGGCAGTTGGTTTGGCCTGGGCTGGTTTTGGAATTGCGGTAGTTTCTGGTTTGTCCAACCAAAGTTGGGGTGATTACGCCAGCCGGTGTTGTAAGTGTTGGAGAAAGGGTCAGGTTTTGCATATCCTTGGACGGCTTGCACATCTTCTAGAATAGCCGATGTTGATGAAGAAGGAAGGGATTAATCAAGGGTCGAGGGAGCAAAGGTCCCTCCTTGGAACATGGTTGGGGGTTGTTCCAGGTTCAGTTGGGTGAAGGGTTGGACCAGGTCAACATTATGTGCTCCTTTTGCTAGGGTGAAAGTCTGTAAGGGGTTCCTGGTCTGGTTTAGAAGCTCATCAATCTTCTTGTCCACCAATTCCACTCGATCCAACTTTTTGGCAATGATGTCCATGTCAACCATTCCAGAATTTGCTTGCACCTCATAAATCCCACCACGGGGTTGACTGGATCTGTTAAACTGGTTCATGGAGGCATTGTTGAGTGAATTCTCGCTCATAGACTCAAAGAGTTCAAACGCGCTCTCCTCGTCTTTGTTTAGGAAGTTTCCCCCGCATGAGGCATCAACGAAGTTCCGTAGGTTGCTATCCAGACCGTGGTAGAAGATCTGGGCCAATTGCCACCTTGGAACTTCGTGGTGTGGGCATTTCCTCAAAAGTTCATTGAATCTTTCCCACGCCTCATGAAATTGTTCCCCACCCTGGAGTGTGAAGGTAGTGATAGCTCTTCTGAGGGCATTGGTCTTTCCTATGGGGAAGAATTTCTTTAAAAATGCATGCCTCAGTTCCTCCCAGGTGGTGATGGGTCTACCTAGGGTTCTAAGCCAATGAGAAGCCTTGTCTCTTAATGAGAAAGGGAACATCTTGATTAGAACAATGTCAAGGCTAATGTTCCTAGGTTTTACTGTTCTTGCTATGCGGTCGAGATCTTCTAGGTGCTGAAAGGGGTCTTCATTTGAGCTTCCATGAAAGTGGCTCTGGATTAGACTTAATACATTAGGTTTTAGCTCAAAATCGTCTCCCCCTTCGGGGATCCTAAGGTGTGGCTCGACTCTAATGGCAGAAGGGTTATAGAAATCACGAAGGGGTCTTGGCTGGTTCTGAAATGGTGGTAAATCAAGTGGTGGTTGTCCTGGTATGTCATTGAAAGGTGGTGGTTGTTCTTGCGGGTTCTGTAACCGTTGTATGGCTTGCATGATGGTGTGGATTTGTTGTTGCTGAAGCCGATGGTTAGTATTGATTTGAGCCTGGACGACAGCCATAGCATCTGGTGGGGGTTGATCTTCAGCCTCATCTACCCTAGGTTCAGCCATGTTTTCAACAGAATTATGTCGCCTAGATTCCTGCCCCAAAACACACAATTCGGGATGCAGTGAGCGCCTCCCGTGCATACACTAGAGAAGAACAGGAGGGGATGCGGAGGGCGACAGATGCGAGAAATGTGTTTCAATCAAGCACGCAAGCCTAATCCTTATGGTGTATTCCTTAGGAGACCTAGAAATCTCACAAAGGGTGATTAAGTCCGTAAGCACTGGACTCCCCTTCTCAAGGCTAATCTGGCCAGGTTGATTACGAGGGGATTACAGGGAAGGTTCTTCCTTTGGCTTGCGCCTCCGGTTCCATAGACCCCACAACCGCGGTCGTTTGACACTGCCCCGCAGCCTAGTCACCAGATTCTACCAAGGGAATGAAAGCCAAGTGCCTAGCAGACAAAACCTCACCTTTTGAGACTTAACTCAGTCCTGCCTAGGGCACGTCTACTCAGTTTTATAGGGCTAGGATAGTGCTTGTGCTTAGGGTGATGTGATGAGGCGTTGATTGGGGTGGTGCCTCTTAATGTTCTACTTTCAAAGTGTGTGCTTCTAGCAAAACATGATTTTCAAGCAAGGATTTGTTAAGATATAGTGTCTTTTAGTGTTTCATCCTTACTTAAGTACTTTTTAGGGTTGACGTGTCTTAATATTTTCAAACAAGTTTCAGTGGGCACGTCAAGTTCTGCACACAACTTAGTGAAAGTAGATTTCCTTTTATTTTGTAGAGGCTCTAAAACCCTAGTGTACTCATCCTGATAATCATGCAGCTTCTATTAGATGAGTCAGTTTTAGGGTTGAGTGGTGCAGCCCAGGTCAACTCACGGTGGCTTCGCAAACACCACTCAAGAGAAAGAGAAAAGAACACTCCAAGAATTTATCCAGCATATTAGAGTGTACATTTTTTTGTAGGGTGATGTGTTAAGAATGTGGGTCAAGCAATCATTCACCACGCCAATTTTTTAGTTTTTATGATTTTTTTTAGCTTTTTCACGCAAGCAAACAATGAGAGAGAGAGTACTCACTATCGGTCCTCGAGGCGCCTACTTCCTTGCTACCATAGTGGAATGCGTCGCTTCGCCGTCCATGCGTCGAATTCCTGCAACCGTCAAGTAAAAAGGAAAATAGGGCATTAGACGATATGAGAATGAAGGTGGAATGGAGGTGATAAAACAAATCCGTTGCCTCCCCGGCAACGGCGCCAAAAACTGACGTGCCTTCGTGCGTGTGTGTTAAGAGGTGTCGTTATAGTTGCACTTGATACGTCGGTTTTAAAAGAAGTAAACGGAGGTGAGTCCGAGTGTCGATCTCAGGGAGGCGTGGAAATCGGATTTTGTTTACCACTTGTTGTCACGAAAAAGGCGGAGTTTTGCTTGCGAAAGAGACGGTTTTGAAAAGCGAGAGATAGAGAGAGAGTTTAGGGTTAGAAAGCTCTTGGTTTTGATCATGCACTTTAAACAGAAATTAAAATGGCAACTAAATGGAAAATAATTTCATTAAACATGCATTCATAGTTCATGGTTTACAACATTAAATACATGCTTCAACAAAAGTAAATGAAAGCTTAAAAGAGAGAGAGAGAGAGGTAGAGAGAGAGTGGAGAGCGACGAGGCAACCACGGCGGTGGAGGAGGCTCCGTCGGCGGCTCGTCGTCTCCGGCGATTACAAGAGTGCCTAAGACTAGCTAGGAGAGGAGTGGAGTAGTTGCAAGTGGGAGAGGATGCCTTGAATGGTGGTAGAAGGGGGTTTAAATAGAGTTAAGGACTTCCTAAAAGAAGAATGTGCTTTAGCGACATCCAGAACGTCGCTAAAACCGCTTCCAGATACGTCGGTGAAGGCCTTCTGCCGCCGGTCAGCCGCCCGCCCCTCTCTCTCTTCAGGCGCGATCCGTGGATGTCGAATGAGAGCCGTCCGATTGATGATCGGACGGCTGAGATCCTTCCGCGCCTGCGCTAGGATCGCGCTTCGGGCGCGCGTACGCGCGCGCGTTTCCGCCCGGCGTGCGCGCGGGCGTGGGAGGTGGGGCGCTGTCGTCGCGCCGCGTGGCGCAATCCTAGCCGCTCGTTTCTGATCGCGCGGCTCAATTTTGCCGCGCCCTTCGCCCGCAAGTGATTTCCGCTCCGCGCGGTTCGAACGCGCGTCGCCGCGACGCGAGCGTGCGCGCTAACCGTTGCGCCACGCCCGCGCTTTGTCGCGGCGACCGCGGGCGAGCGCGCGGATCTCGGCCGTTCGATCGAAGATCAACGGCCGAGATGCGTCCTTGGCTGGCTTGGGGGCGTGCGAGCGGCGGGGGCGAGGCGACGTGGCGCATTCTAGGCCGTTGATCTCCAGATCAACGGTCAGGATTTCTTGGGCCCATTGTGGGAGCTTCGGATGTCGGATTTGGCCGATCTTGAGTCCGTTAGACTCCGTCCGTCGTCCTGAATCCATCCGTGCGGTCCGATTGCTCATCTGAGGCCTGCTTTGACAAATACTTTACACAAATGGCCATTAATACAGTTTATAAGCAATCTTGGTACTTGATGCATGCAATGCTCCTATTCTACTTTATGTTGTGCCTTTTATTCTAAAGATGGGTCATATTCAACCTAATTACTACCCCCTTGCGTGGTGTTATCAAGAAGTCATCATATCCTTCGATCCTCAAAGTGTCGGAAACAAGGACACAATAGAAAATCATGTCCCAATAGAGGTGTCAACTAAACGACCTACTATACACACAGACTTACATTCATACATCACATGCAAGATTTCCATTTCTGCGCATTATATCACGTGGGTGTACGCACGAGTTGCACACACATACATAGTAACCCACGCACATTAACCCTTCACACACACACACCCCCACACGTCTATTCCACATCTCGTACGCGGCTTATTATTAGCGTGGATCACGTCTCTGTAGATGTAAGTTGAGCTAACCCACACTACATCCAAATTCAATAACCACTTTATTTCACATTACTATATTATATAAATAAGGTAAGTTTTTTTACAAAATAATGTCAAAAGAATAAAACATGGAAATAGCATATTTTTCTCTGTCATAACAAAATTGCAGGTCTCGTGGATTTTCCAAGAAAGATGATAAGAAGCATGAAGACGGATTTTGTCATAAGTCTACAGTTTTTTATTATACACTTTCAAAACATTATAATCTTTTTTTTAATTGAGTCTAGAGATGTTGTTGGCTATCGAGCTTGTCGGATGCTCGTCTCTTCATTGTGAAGGGAGAAACCTCCATTTAGGGATTGAAGGTGAGATTGTAATTGAGATACACTACCCTCGTTGAAGTAGTGTAGTTAGTTGATTGGTCACTTTGTGATCGTAAATCTTAAGTCAAGGGATTGGCTTAGGTGGTGGTTTTCACCTGATTTGGGTTTCCACCTAAAAATCTTGTGCCTCCATTTCTGTGATTAAATTTTATCTTGCAATTATTTTACAAATTCACTATTCATTCTCCCTTTAGTGTAATTTCAAAGGTATGCATATATATGTATGTATATGTATATATAGAGATATAAAATTTATTTATATAGAAAAGAAATTATTAATTTGCAAAATGAAATACTTGTTATTTATTATTTGTTTGACAAATCCTTATATTCATATGAATCAAAGGTTAAATAGAATTTTGGAATTAAAGTTTTTAATCTTTGTTTATTTTTCATAATAATAATATCTCAAGATTTTACAACGATAATTTAGCATATTGACTATATGAACAATCAGCATAATTTGTCTAAGTACATAGCTTGATGAATGCACATACAATTGTTTTAAGAAGAAAAGAGTAATTACTATTAAATTATAAAGTATCAAATACAACATTTGAGACATTCAACTCAACATGTCTTACAACTCATTTTTTACAATTAATGTCCTCGAACAACATTACTTACAGCATTACTAAATGTACTAAAAATTCCTTTATGTCACCCACCTTCTCTTCCTCTGCATTCACCCTTACCTCGTGATGATTCTTCTTATGCAACCCTTCCTCTTTCTCTCTCAAGATCGTCATGATCTAGGTGAATGGACCTGTTGCCAACTTTGGATCAGCCACTTACGCTTCTAGTGTCGAGTGCATAACCCTCATTATCACTTTCAGTATCGTCACCTTCTTGTTGTTGCATTTGCAGTTCATTACAAAAATGTGGAGGTCTCGAATGTTGATAGGTAGCATCGAAGGAGGTTGAAATGGTGGCCTAGATGGGCCTAGACCAATACAGAATACCTTGACAAGTATGGATTTTGCATCAGATCTGAAAAAAGTAAATCTACAAAACTATTCGGTTGATTCTTAAAAGCAGAAAAATTTAGAGCTTGGAAAGATCCTTCTCCAAACGGATTGTAAGCATACGATAGTTGGGTAGACTACATCGGGATGTAAGTATAATCCATCGATTGCTCGGTGTAATCCATCAGAGGAGGCTAGGTAAGCAACGTCAGAGGAGGCTGAGTAAAGTGTATCGGAGGTTGGGTGTACTGCGTTTGAGGTGGGATGACATCCTCCCTGGAAATAGCATCTACGGATTCATTTCCAACTTCATGGTCTTCAATATCACGCAACCCATGCTCTTCATCATCTTGGTAAGTTGGTTAAGTCCTTCATTTCCTTTTCTCTTATGTTTGAACATAAATGAGGTGTATTTAACTACCTTGTCATCTGTTCGTTTGCTTTGAAGATAAGACTTACCTAATATTAAGCAAAATAAATGATTATTATTATATAAAATATATAAAAATTAAAATTTTAGTAATTCATTGAAAATATAGTTTTCTTACCAAGTCTCTCTCAATTGGGCCTTGAGAACACTACACAAGGGGGTGATAATTATGTTGAATATGGCCCATCTTTAGAATAAAAGACACAACATAAGTAGAATAGGAGCATTGCATGCATCATGTACCAAGATTGCTTATAAACTGCATTAATGGCCATTTGTGCAAGCATTTGTCAAAGCAGGCCTCAGATGAGCAATCGAACTGCACGGATGGATTCAGAACGACTAACGGAGTCCAACGGACTCAAGATCGGCCAAATCTGACATCCGAAGCTCCTACAATGGGCCCAAGAAGTTATGACCATTGATCTGGAGATTGACGGCCCAGATTGCACCACGTCAGCCCCGCCCCCACGCTCGCCGCGCCTTCAGCCAGCCGAGATTCGCACGCCCGCCCGCGGTCGCCGCGACAAAGCGCGGGCATGGCGCAACGGTGAGCGCGCACGCCCGCACCCACGCGATGCGGGTTCGAACCGCGCAGAGTGGAATTTGAAGATGGGCGACAGGTGCAGAGAAATTGGGCCGCCCGATCAGCAGCGGGCGGCCGGGATCCTGCCACGCGGTGCGACCGCAGCTCACGAGCATCCACGCGCGCATGCACCCCTGGCGGAGACGCGCGCGCACAAGCGCGTCGGAGGCGCGATCCCAGCACAGGCGAGGAAGACTCTCAACCGTTCGATCTTTGATCGGATGGCTCTCATTCAATAGTCACGGATCGTGCGAGGAGAAGGAACGAGGTGGGCAGCTGACCAACGGCGGGAGGGCTTCACCGACGCTTTTGGAAGCAGTTTTAGTGACGCTCTGGATGTCGCTAAAGCCCCTTCTTCTTTTAGGAAGCCCTTAACTCTATTTAAATCCCCTCCAACCACCATTCAAGGCATTCACTCCCCCTTGCAACTACTCTACCCCTCTCTTAGCTAGCTTTAGGCACTCTTGTAATCGTCGGAAACGACGAGCTGCTGATGGAGCCTCCTCCACCACCGTGGCTGCCTCGTTGCTCTCCACACACACACTCTCTCTCTCTTTTAAGCATTTTATTATTTTTGTTGAAGCATGTATTTAATGTTGTAAGTCATGAACTACAAGTGCATGTTTAATGAAGTTATTTTCCGTTCAATTGCCATTTTAATGTCTGTTCAAGTTGCATGATCAAAATAAAGAGCTTTCTAACCCTAAACCTTCTCTCTCTATCTCTCTCTCTCGCTTTTCAAAATCACATCTTTTGCAAGAAAAACTCTGCACTTTCCGTGACAACAAGTGATAAGCAAAAATCCGATTTCTACGCCTCCCTGAGACCGACACTCGGACTCACCTCCGTTTAATTATTTTAAAATCGACGTTGCAAGTGTGACTATAACAACACTCCTTAACGCACACGCACAAACACACGTCAATTTTTGGCGCCGTTGCCGGGGAGGCAACGGATTTGTTTTATCACCTTCATTCCACATTTATTCTCATATCGTCTAATGCCCTATTTTCCTTTTTACTTGACGGTTGCAGGAATTCAGCTCATGGACGGCAAAGCGACGCATCCCACGACGGTAGCAAGGGAGTAGGCGCCACGAGGACCGATAGTGAGTAACCCCTCTCTCATTTTTTGCTTGCGTGAAAAAGCTAAAAAAAATTTGTAAAAACTGAAAAAAATTGGCGTGGTGTATGATTGCTTGACCCACATCCTTAACACATCACCCCACAAAAAAATGTACACTCTAACATTCTGAATAAATTCTTGGATTGTTTTTTTCTTTTTCTTGAGTGATGTTTGCGAAGCAACCATGAGTTGACCTGGGCCGCACCACTCAACCCCAAAACTGACTCATCTAATAGAAGCTGCATGATCATTAGGATGAGTACACTAGAGTTTTTAGAGCCTCTACAGAATAAAAAGGAAATCTACTTTCACCGAATTGTGTGCAGAACTTGACGTGCCCATTGAAACTTGGTTGAAAACATTTAAACACGTCAATCCTAAAAAGTACTAAAGTAAGGATGAAACACTAAATGACACCACATCTTAACAAATCCTTGCTTGAAAACCATGTTTTGCTAGAAGCACACACCTTGAAAGTGGAAAATTAAGAGGCACCACCCCAATCAACGCCTCATCACATCACCCTAAGCACAAGCACTATCCTAGCCCTTTAAAACTGAGTAGATGTGCCCTAAGTAGGACCGAGTTACGTCTCAAAAAGTGAGGTTTTGTTCGCTAGGCACTTGGCTTTCATTCCCTTGGTAGAATCTGGTGACTAGGCTGCGGGGCAGTGTTAAACGATCGCGGTTGTGGGGTCTATGGAACCGGAGGCGCAAGCCAAAGGAAGAACCTTCCCTGCAATCCCCTCGTAATCAACCTGGCCAGATTAGCCTTGGGAAGGGGAGTCCAGTGCTTACAGACTTGATCACCCTTTGTGAAAATTCTAGGTCTCCTAAGGAATACACCATAAGGACTAGGCTTGTTTGCTTGGTTGAATAAACAACTCTCTCTCATCTGTTCTTCCTGCATCTCTCCATTTCTTCCAAACCATGGATTTCAATGCCTATCCATCTTACCCAAACTACTCCCAACAAGATTTGTATGCTAACCCAAGTGGACCATACCCACAGCCTACTTGGGCTAACCAACCACCAAGTTGGGGATACAACCTTGAATATTCCTCTTGGCCCAACTATGACCAAACCGCACCAACCTCTTATTGGAATACACCCAACATAGCCACCCAAGGGTACGATTCAAATCGTGGGGCTCCATATCTCGATTCTCCTCACGATGCCTTCCGACCCACTCTACTGTGATAGGACCTACACTTTAGGAGAACACCAAGAACCCTACCCTTCTCAGGATAATAACCAAGAAAGGTCATCTGAATTCAACAACCTTTCCTACTTGACCTTTGGATTGGAAGGAGTTCCAGACAAATGGAAATCAGAAAATGATCAGAAATCTAGGCAAGCCCAGGACCATCAACATTTGATTTGGTCCCCTGATGAAGAATCTGACTGGGAGGAGAACTTAGAACCTCAACTATTCTGGAGTAGGACCAAACAGAGAATGGTTCCTCTTGAAGAACTGGACCCTGAACATGATAGAATAGAGGATCCACCCAAGAATCTAAACACCAGTGTAGGTTCTGACCCACAACCTCAACCATACTCTCTTAACCTGGATTTCAAGGAGGAAATCCAAAGGACACCAAATGACACCATGTCAATTCTTGATAACCTTCAGTTAGAAGTACACAAACAGAATCAAGAATTGGTTAAAGGGCAACAGGCCATGTTGGATTTGTTCCAACAATTGGGGGAAGAAGGCCAGAGAAAGCTGTTGCACACAACGCCATTCATGGAATTCATAAAGCAAGGACCTACCATGATCAATTGGACTACACCCAGTCATCCTGATTTGGTTCAATCCACCATTGATACCCCTCAGGAGTTGGACAGCTCAGTGGATAAGGAAGTAAGGATTCCTGGGAACACAATTTGGGGAGCATTGAGAACAAACATCAGGAGGAAACTGAGAATGTGAGGGGAGAGGCCTTGGAATCCAAATCTAATCGGCCCAAGAGAAGCAATCCGGTGGGAGTAGCAGCCAACATCATAGATGGAGAATGGAGTTACAATTTCAAAGAAATTGATTATGAACCGAGTGGAATCCCCATCACAAATTTGGAGGAGGGCCGAGAGAAATAATATGATCTAGAGGATGAAATTGACCCTACCTCTAATGCAACCCCAAACAGTGAATCTGATACAAAGGAGGTTGAAGAAAATATTCTTGAGATCCAGGGCTTGGAGGGAATGAGCAATGAAACCATAGTTGCGGAAGAGATGGATTCGTCTTTGGAGAGAGGCCTCATGCTTGATTGTAGGGCTCATTATGAAACTCTGGACTTTGTTACCTGCCCTACCATAATAAAGATCCCGCAACCCGAATGCACTGGAATTGATACACTTTCTATGGATTACAATTTTATGGGGACACAAGCTGAATATAAAACCTACATCTTTAGTGTCTGGCATGTCATATTTGGGGTGCGTTCGTCCACAGCAACTTGTTTGCATGCCCACAGACTAAGAGAGGATCTGACACGGGCATGCATGATACATCTGTTGCAGAATTCCCGCCCCTTAGGAACGGGACTCCACCACAACCTTATTCGCATCTATGGACTTCTGATTTTGGATCTGGTTAATTTTGAACATATCTCCTTGACCCAAACCATTCCTGTTTGAGCACTGCCCAGCTGGAGGCGTTAAACTTAGCGCTTCCTGGGAGGCAACCCAGAGGATTCAGACTGATCTGGTAGTTTACGTCACTCAGGTACTATCTTTTTGAACCCTTTTGCATCCATGAATCTGCCAATGAGGACATTGTCCAACTTAAGCATGGGGGGGTGATAAATTGCATAATCCTGAGCTCAATTAATCAGTCTGAATGAATAAATTAATTTTAAAAAAAATTAAATTTAGGAAGAAAACTTAGGCATTAGAAACTTGTCAATAGTGGGAAATAATACAAAAAGAACTTAAACACTTGGACTTTTCAAGCCTTCAGGCTTAATCAGCCCTGGTGTTCGTTAAAATATGGATTAAGCGACGAATCCTTGCAACCTTAAGCTATTCTAATCCACCTACTAAATAAGGTAATAAGTATACGACTTATCAACTCACCCTCTAACTCAGAAAAGCTTTGAGTCTAAGCATCTGCACACATTTTTGCACAGACTCACTTCTTAGAGATTTTGACAGAAATTGGGTAGCTAATGAACTCTCTAGGGTGGTATGGCTGGCAAGTTGTCGTAGGTAACAGCCCATTGGCAGGTTGTCCAGAACCCAGCCATAGGCCATTTCTTCTTCATTGCCTCTAGGTACGTTTGAGATCTGTGAAGCCACCTACGAAAAAAAAAAAAGAAGAAGAAGAAAAGAAAATAAACCACACTTCACCGCACAAGTATGGCTGGAAAGTGATCGTGGGTAACAGTCCATTGGTCGATTGTCCAGAGCCCAGCTCAATAATTGCACAAAAAAGACCAAAACACCTAAGGAGGAAGCGGGGAAGTAGTACAAGCCAGGGAGATATACACTGGAAAAATCCTTGTGTTGACACCAATTAAAACAAACGTAGGGAGAAAGCTACCAATTGAATAAATACACCTTCAGGAAAATTTGTTTCCTTTTCCGGTCACCTAGAGGCGTAGAAACTCGAAGTCTGTCTCAATTACCGTTAAGTGTGTCTATCACAACATTCACACCAAGATGCTTAGCACTTAGGGTTTTGACCGAGTTTTGGGTGGGTTGGGTAGCCGTAAAAAGTTACCAACCCACACTGAATTCCGAAAAAAATTCTAAAATATATATATATATATATATATGTATACATATGTATAGTTATATATACATTAAAGCAAGGATTCGGGCGATTCGTATTTTGGCAGACACCCGGGCACTGCTTAGTCTTTGTAGATTAAGATCTTCGTATATTTCCTCTTATTGACAAGTAACGAAGTGCCTAAGCAATTACTTCTTGAATTCTGCAAGGAAATAAAGACTAGAATAAACCTTGCTAGGGACTAGCAAGGAGTAAGCATGGGGGTATGATAACACTACACAAGGGGGTGATAATTATGTTGAATATGGCCCATCTTTAGAATAAAAGGCACAACATAAGTAGAATAGGAGCATTGCATGCATCATGTACCAAGATTTCTTATAAACTGCATTAATGGCCATTTGTGCAAGCATTTCTCAAAGCAGGCCTCAGATGAGCAATCGGATCACACAGATAGATTCAAAACGATGAACGGAGTCCAACGGACTCAAGATCGGCCAAATCCGACATCCGAAGCTCCTACAATGGGCCCAAGAAGTTCTGATCGTTGATCTGGAGATCAACGGCCCAGATTGCGCCACGTCAGCCCCGCCCCCGCACTCGCCGTGCCTTCAGCCAACCGAGATTCGCATGCCCGCCCGCGGTCGCCGCGACAAAGCGCGGGCGTGGCGCAACGGTGAGCTCGCACGCCCGCACCCACGTGACGCGGGTTCGAGCAGTGCGGAGTGGGATTTGAAGACGGGCGACAGGCGCGGAGAAATTGGGCCGCCCGATCAACAGCGGGCGGCCGGGATCCTGCCACGCGGCACGATCACAGCTCACGAGCATCCACGTGCGCGCGCACGCCGGAAGGAGATGCGCGCACACACACGCGCCCGAGGCGCAATCCCAGTGCAGGCGAGGAAGATTCTCAGCTGTCCGATCAAAGATCGGACGGCTCTCGTTCAATAGCCACGGATCGCGCGAGGAGAAGGAATGAGGCGGGCGACTGACCAGCGGCGGGAGGGCTTCACCGATGCTTTTGGAAGCGATTTTAGCGACGCTCTGGATGTCGCTAAAGCCCCTTCTTCTTTTAGGAAGCCCTTAACTCTATTTAAACCCCCTCCAACCACCATTCAAGGCATTCACACCCCCTTGCAACTACTCTACCCCTCTCTTAGCTAGCTTTAGGTACTCTTGTAATCGCCGGAGACGACGAGCCATCGACGGAGCCTCCTCCACCGCCATGGCTGCCTCGTCGCTCTCCACACACACACACACACACACTCTCTCTCTTTTAAGCTTTTTATTATTTTTGTTGAAGCATGTATTTAATGTTGTATGTCATGAACTACAAGTGCATGTTTAATGAAGTTATTTTTCGTTCAATTGCCATTTTAATTTCTGTTCAAGTTGCATGATCAAAACAAAGAGCTTTCTAACCCTAAACCTTCTCTCTCTCTATCTCTCTCTCTTGCTTTTCAAAACCGCATCTTTCGCAAGCAAAACTCCACACTTTCTGTGACAACAAGTGATAAGCAAAAATCCGATTTCCACACCTCCCTGAGACCGACACTCGGACTCACCTCCGTTTAATTATTTTAAAATCGACGTTGCAAGTGCGACTATAACGACACTCCTTAACACACACGCACAAACACAGTGTAGGCCTCGATGTTCATATGCGACTACAGGTTGCGGCATCTGTTCTTGCACCCACATTCTTGTCTTCCTCCAATACCATCGCAAGTAACGTTCTCTAACTTCTATAGGTGTGCCTTGTAAATCATGCTTTTCAATAATTGTTTCCAACCTCCGAGTCTCCCGTTCAATGTAGCCCTGATGATATAACGCCCATGAAGAGATACCCCTCACTAGTTCATCAACATATCTAATTCTATCCATCTGTTCAGGTATGTGTTGCTTCAACCCGAACTGTGCCATCACATGATCAGGAACATGCATGACTATTATATTATAATAAATCAAGCACATCTTGGATCTCCAAATCACTGAATCTGCTAAGGAGATGGGACGAATGTACTGTGTCCTCCCATTTGTGTACAGATTCCAAATCACCTATAATATGAATGAAAACATTTTGAATATTGTTATTACATAATAAATCAAGAATTTATGATAAATATGGAATTTAATTAGAGTAATTGTATGATACCTGATGAGTGCATTGTGTATCTTGATGGTAACACCATCATGAGCCCTAACTAGCCACATTTAGTCAGCTTTGAATGATAAAAGCTCCTGCCTAATCATTTGAGTGTCACAACTCCGCATCATTCTGATTTGTGAAGAAAATAGGGAATTATGGTTAATTATGTAATTTTAACAGCACATAACAAATACAGAATAACCATGGGGTCACTCGGGGGTTAATTGAAGGTCAAATGAGCACAAAAATCCAAAAGTGGGTCAACACTGACTGAAACAGGGTTTGACATATTTCGAAAATCAAAACAATATAGAAATCCTAATTATCAACTCACTTAAATTAAAGAGGTTCTGGTCAGGATAAAATTAACCTAAATTTCCTAAAATTCATAGAAAAATATTTTAAGAGATTTGGTACCCATGTTTTGACCATTTGAACTCATTTTCACCTAGAATAGACTTTCAGACGAAATTTACCTTGATTTAGGCTTCTGTGCAAATTACCCAGTCAAACGTGGTCAAAACTCAAATCCAAGTTCACCATTAGATTCCTTGGGTCCAAATTAGGTTAACACCAAAACTTGGGTTCAATCAGGGTCCATCTTGACTTATTTTGCATTTTAGCCCTTAAAAATTATATTTCTTACATTTAGCCCCCTAGGTTTCAATTTTATTACGATTTGATCCCTAACTTTCTTATATTTCTTACAAAAAGGTCCCTACCATCATTGATGGTGTGAAAGCTCCACAACCGAGTTTCGAGAGGATTTCACCCTCGAATCAAATCTAAATCCCTCTAAAATTTGAGGGATTGATTGCAAGGACCTTCCCGATCTGTTGAACCAACTCAAAGACCCTGCGGAGATCCCTAGAGCTCAAGAGAGCTCGAGATTATAGGAGATATTTTTCCCTTAATTCACGGACTATCATAGCTTCTTTCTTTTCTTTTGAGCTCATTTTTTAGCTCCATAAAGAGCCCTCAAGTCCAGGACGTCCTCCTCAGCCAAGATTGGATCGGAATTGCCCTCTTTTCTCTTCCTCCAGCCAAACGCAACTCGGCTCTGACGACCTCCATCTTCCTCCTCCAGCCAGCTAACCACCAAATTGGATGGCCTTCTGTCCTCTCTTCGTTGTGCATCTTTCCGGCGAAAGAAAGAGCATCTTCTACCTCGTCTTCGTCGCCGACACCTCACCGAACCTCATTGTCTTCTCAACGTCTAGACTGTCAACGCTGGAAGCTATCGCCTCTCTCGTTCCTCCTAATACCCCTCAACTCCTCCCTCTCCCTCTCTAGAACTCTCCTATCTCCTTAGACTCTAAGACCGACCACCGCATCACCTTCACGTCTGTCATCTTCCCTACATCCGGTACGAGCTCCAGCAAGCTTGCGTTGATGCTACACCACTCCAAATCACACGCCACCATGTCCACAGCCTCCGCCTTGACTCCACCTATGAAAGCTCTAAACCTATTTGGGGTTTCACGCACTCCACTACATCAAACACCACGCACTACTGCCACCTTCTCTGGCATTATTACACCACACACCACAAAACCTTCCACAACCACCACCATCGCACTCCTTGCACGCCGGTGATTCTTCTAAGCATTCTGATTAGGGCTCAAGGCCCATTTTCTTATTTTAGATCTCTTGCCAGACATCCGCCAACGCTACTATCTTCTCTGACAACGATAGCTCCACTCCGGCCATCAATCATCCAATAGCTACCCTTAGAAGTCACGGACTCATCTGTTGAAGCTTCCCAGGCTCTCAAGCATAACCACCAGTAGCAGCTATGACTCCAATTCCTCAAAGTCGTCCACTGTAGCTTATGCAGCTAACATGCGAAGGGACCAACCAACATTAGTCCCACATCATATGGGACGAAATTAGCACAGCGCATAAAACTAAATTGTGTAGAGGGCTCGTTGCCTCAGCACGCACCGGGCGTGAGATCCCCATCCACGCATGTGCCAGCGCACTCCCTCGCCCGCGATCACACCCGCGGGTCTAGCCCGGATATGTTGACTCGGTTACTATTCACCTAGTTACTATTCACCCGAGTCTGAGCTTGAGGAAGAAAGAGGTTTGAGGAGGAGGGAGGGGGTTTTTGCACTGTAGCCTCAAGATTTGTGCCCCCTCCTCTCCTTTCCTCAACACTTAGCCAATTCCTGTGCTTACCTCTTGTGGCTTGTGCCTTGCAGTTCTTCTGAGGCTTTGGAGATAAGGTGTTTGAGCCTTAGTCGCAATGTCTGACTTTGTGCTTTGCCTTGGTTCTAATATTTGCTAAGATATTTAATTATGGTTACTATTGGATTATTTGAGATATTGATTAGAGCTTAAATTGTAGGGTTAATTTAGTGGTTCAAACCACCAATTTTACCCTTTTTTTTTTTGCACTCTGGTACTTGATATTCTGAGACACATTTCTGACATATATTGCATATCATTTTTTATTATCTGATTCACTTGAAAGTACTATTTCTGATTAATGTGATTAGTAAATTGCTTTGTCATATTTGCGTCCTGCGAATGACCTCAGACTCATTTCTCTTTCTCGAGCTTATAAATTTAAATGTTGATTCACTTTTATTGATTGTACTACGACATGTATTTTAAACTCAACGAAAGCATGTTAATATATTTAACTCATTTCGGTAGTAAATATGATTTGTTGTTCTCACATTGTTATTAAATTTTTTACTACCATTTCACCTGAAACATAACTTTATCATGTTAAGAAAAGAGTAATAAATTTAATAATTATTATATTGAATATTTTGAACCTACCATACGCCTAACGGTGCAATATGTATCAAATGAGGAGGAAATGACATTTCTTTTGGCCTCCCAATATGAAGGTGTTCCTAAATCTATAACTACAAACACAATTTAAATATTATAATGTATATTTGAAGAAATTTATAAAATTTATATAAATTAATGTAAAAATTACCCGTAACATCATAAAAGAAGCATATATGTTTTTTATTGAAATCGTGTTACTTTATTTAATTGGTGGTATAACTGAGCAAGTGAAGCAGCTCCCTAGGATAGTTGCCAGCATACTCTAAGATCTTCTAATAGTAATAAGGACCTGCAAATGTATAAAAATATTAGACAAGTATGCATAAAAATGTTACTCGAGAATATTGTATGTGTTTTATTCATAGTACCTAATTGGGACCCTATTTTTGGTCAAATTCGAAAGGATACTATCTCCCAAGTAAATCAAAATGATGTCTCAAGTATATCTAATTGCATCATCTTTTGTCTCTACAAACTCAAGGTCATCTACAAATTTAGACTTCAACAATGTCATACTTAATGATGAGAGCCTCATCATGAACCCTAACTAGCATAATTTGATCTAAATAAGTGTGAAAAAGCTCCTACAAAACCTAAAGAGAAGCCTAACTCAGAGAATTCTGAATTAAAGAATAAAACAAATCATAAGGGGTAAAATTATAATTTTACCAATGCAGTGCACAAACAGGGTATCTAAGGGTCTAAACACAGGTCAAATAAGCTTAATGAGGAAGGAAGTGGGATGATCTAATCTGAAAAGGGTTATAGCAACTTCTAGGAATTAAATGACATTCTGTAACCCTAAAATAAATCTGCTTCAATTCATGAGGTTCGAGGTAGGATAAAAATCAACTAAATCCTCTAAAATTCATGGAAAAATATTCCTAGGATTTAGAACCTTCAATTTGTCCTTTGCAACCTATTTTGACCTAAATTGAGAATAATGCTCAATTTATGACTTAATTTGGGTTTTTATGCAAATTGACTGGTCAAACGTGGTCAAACCTAAAATCAAATTACACCATTAAGTTCCTTAGGTTCAAATTAGGCTGGTACAAAATTTTGGGCCTAAGAGAAGACCATCTTGACCGACTTTACAAATTGATCCTCTTGAATTACTTTTTGACCCTTATTTTTGAAACCCTTTCAAATAGACCCCTATCTTTCCCGTCGTTCTTTGCAAAACGGTCCTCCTTACCACCCTACGCAGGCACCATGCCTCCGGCGACTTTGCGCGGAGGATGACACCGCGCAGGGTATGGCAGCTGTTCTTAGGAACGAACGGGGGGTTCCCTGCGTCGTCCTCTGTCGCAGGGACCTGCCCCTGCCACCTGCGGCTGCCCATGCCTCTCGTGCGAACGCACGAAAGGCATGGGTGTCCATCTCCGGCCATCTCCGACAAGCGCCCCACGTCGCTCCCTCGGGCCCCTCTCCTCGCCAGTGCCTTTATAAGGAGTGGCAGGGTCTGCCGTCTTCTTCAAGCTAATTTTGGCTGAGAAAACCCCTTCCTTCGTCTCCTTCCTCTCCGGTCAGACTGCCCAAGGTTCCGGCGAACTCTCCTTCTCCTCCTCGTCGCTCTACTGCCATACCTGCAGCAGAGCCCACTCTACCCCGTCTTCCCACTCCAGGCTGCACCAGCTGGCGTCCTCAGATCTCCTCCTCGTCGCCGATAACCCCCTCCTAGGCACCTTCGTCCCCAGAGCCGGCAGATACGCACCGAGCGCCACCTCCCTCCCTCTTCGTCAATTAGGTAGGTAAAAACTTTCCTCACTCTCTCTCTATTATTTCCCCCTTCTTAATTTACTATTTTAACCCATCGACTGCCACTGTCCATCACCACCTTCCCCATCTCCAGCCGCTCTCCGGGGAGGCATTCTCGCCACTCTACGCCTCCATCCGCCTCGCCAGCTACCCCTTAAGCTCCGTGACATCTCACTAACACCGAATCCACCCTCCATTCACCTCCTAGCACCTCCAGACCACCCCCCAAACACACCCACTCTCACGCACGTAGTGTGCCCTAGGCGCACGGCCACAGGCACGCTCGCGTCTCGCCGACCCCCGCACCGCCTTTGCCATCTTCTGGCGAAGCTCCCTGTGTTGTCTGATGTGGCCGTGAGGCCGTCTTCGTGATTTCAGGGTTCACTCTCCTCGCCGCCATTGACGAGCAGCAAGAGCTGCTTTGCAGGCAGCTCCAGACTTCTTCGGCCCCAGGCGCAGGCCCCAGGCAGCCCGGGGCACTTCCGCAAAGAAGCCCAGGTTCTCAATTAGGGTCGCAAGCCTTCGTTGCTGCCCCAATTGCACGAAGCCTTCTCCTGCGGGCGCCCAAGATCGTAAGTGTGTGGCCTCACGCCCACACTTAAATTGAAAAAGTGATATTACTGAGTCACCTCCGATACACACGGGGTGAGGTCCCTCACCTATAACCGCCCTCGTCCGTGAGCTCACCAAACAGATCAGACACGATTTGACCCAACACTCCTATGCACTCCTCGCACACCACCCACGCCGGTGCGCCTGGACCCGGGCACGCGACTCGACCCGATTACCCGACTCTGGGAGAGCTTTCCAAAGAGAGATCCAGAGAGAGAGAGACGCAGGGAAGAGGTAGGGTAGGTTTTGCTCTAATGTGTGTGAGTGTGTGTGCAGGAAGGAAGAAAGGAGAAGAGGAGCGGTGGCCAGGACTTAGCCGCACGGAAGAGAGAAAAGGAAGAAAGGAGAAGAAGATGAAGGAGAAGAACTAAAGGAGACGGAACACCAAAGAGAGAAAGAAGAAGAAAGAAAGGAGCAGAAGAGAGAAGAACTGAAGGAGAAGGATCAGCACAGAAGGAAAGAAGAAGAAGAGGCAGCGGCTGAGACTTAGCTGCAGAGAAGAAGGAAAGAAGAAGAAGAGGCAGCGGCTGAGACTTAGCCGCAGAGAAGAAGAAAAGAAAAAGAAAAGAAAGAAGAAGAAGCAGGGCCAAAGCAGAAGAAAGAAGAAAAGAGAAAAGAAAGGAGAAAGACTTAGCAGCTGAAGAAAGAAAGAAGGGAAGGCAGAAGCCTCTACAGCCGCAAGGAAGAAGAAGACGCAGAAGAGAGAAGAAAAAGTAGAGAAGAAAAAAAGAAGGAAGAAGAAGGACTTAGCAGCAGAAGGGAAGGAGAAAGAATAGAAGGAAAAAGGAAGAAGCAGAGAAGAAGAAAACAAGCTAAAGGAGAGAGCCGGCTAAAGAAAGAGAAGAAGAAAAAAACCAATTACCCTCTCTCTCTCTTTCTCTCTCTCCTTTGACTTAATTTTTGTAAAACATTATATTGTGAATTTATATGCTTCTGGAATTTTAAGTTTGCTCCCTGAGTTCGACCTCGAGAAATTTTTCATTCCGAGTAACAAATTATATTAGACTGGTAACTGTTCTTTTTATATACTACAATGAATATAAGTACAGTAGCCACTTAACCCTTTAGAGGTTAAGTTCTTTTTACTTGGATTCTCATCCAGGTCTTCTCCAAGTAATTCTATACACTTTTCCCTCCAATCTCTGCATTGTACAACACTTGTCACAAGTGGACCATGCACACGAAGACCCGTCAAAATTGCGACATCTTTTAATGTCACAGTAGCTTCTTCTTCCGGTAAATGGAAAGTGTGAGTTTCTGGATGCTAGTGCTCAACCATAGCATGCATAAGTGCATAATCTAGTTGTGGCCTCGGCAAATGTTATGACCTGGTTCCCGGATCCCTATAGGACCTGAGATCGGCTCGCCTCGACTAATCCCAAGACCTAGTCGTCCAACGAGAAATAACCAAAAGTAGGAAACTAAACCATATTCACACATGCAATATAACTAAGCAGAAGGTAAAACGAAACAGTAAAGGAAAGTAGAACAACTATCTCAAAAATTAGTACATGCTACCACAACAATAACAGTGGAAACAAAACAGAAGGTAACAGAAACAGTAGCTCAAAGGTCCAGTACTCACAACTACAGCAGGAAAACAAAGAACTGGAAAGAAACTACTACGGCTGGGCTTGGCTAGGCCCAGCTTCCTCTGCAATCGAAAACTCGAGCTGTTCAACTCCTGGTCCTGAACTGGGATACGAAAAGATGGAGTCAGCGAATGCTGAGTAGAGTGGTATATACATTATGTACGTGTAAGTAAAGTAAAAATAGCAAGTAGGTTTTATTCTCATTCTATTTATCTCATTTATGTGTTTCTGATTCATCTATTTCTCAAATTATCCAGGAATTCTTGATTTTGCTTGTTCCTCGTAGGAATGATCTTGATTGCAATCTTTCCCATGGTGTAGAAGGTACATGTGGTGCTCTCCTGGTTGGGAGAGTCCCCCACAGTAGTCCTACACCCAGTCAACCACCTTGAGGTCATTGTTGCGACGTAGTGGTGACTACGGCACATGTGATAAGTGCACGGGTAGCTACCCCGCACTGGCACATGGTCAATTGTTTTCGCTAGCGGGTACGCCCAAAGGTATAGCACGGAACAGCATAGGGCCTTGCCCTCTCGGAACAGAGGTCTCGCCCCTCCACAGTCTACATACCCTCGTTCAACTACCCCGGTTTGCCCAGCAGGCCTAACAAAGTCGATGTAGGGTGGCTAGCTTAACCCCGGGCCTAGTGGAGTGGCTAGCTCCCTCCCTACAATAGTAGTACACCTCGGTACCACGTACGCAAGGGCCTATAAGAGTCGGTGTAGAGTGGCCAATCCTAACCTCAGGTCTCAACCCAAGGGCGGCTAGCTTCACTATACACTGAAAGAACCATAGTGCCCTTCGGTACCATGTACGCAAGGGCCAACTCACTTTCCATTTACATTCCAGATTCCTTTCATACACAGGAGTTCTACTCCTCATTTCCCGTAGGGTTCATGCTCATATTCATCTCATTTATCCATATTCAGATCCCATGTTTCATAACTCGTTCCTCATCAATAGGTAGCTCGTGTTTTCACAATTTAGTTCTTAATCATATGCATGCAACTTGTGGTTTCACAGTTCACTTTCTCTTTCACATACAGACAACTCGTATTTAACATGCATCTCGTAACTACACTAATTCCATTTGCTAGCAATTTATTTTAAACATGCACTCAAGTAAAACAGTACAGCTCAAAACAGGCTCATACATTCCTACCCTAGGGTTCATTCCACATCCTAGAGTTTGATCTGACTATTCCAGGCAAGTACATTCTTATTTAAATATTAATAACTGAATTAAACTACTCTACCAGGAAACTCGGGAGTAATGGGGGCTCGAACCGCAGATCCAGGCATCTCCGCGAGCCCCAAACACGCAACAGGCTGAAACCCTATATTAGGGAATACGTCACAAAGAAGAGTTCAGAACAGTGTATAACAGACTCTAACACGTAGAGGAACTCAAGAGAAAAGTACATGTATTTCGTTTGCGTAAAACGGATTCTAAACGGATCAAAAACGTGCCTACTGTTCAAAATCAGACGTCTGGGAATAATCCCAAACGTCTTAAAAGACGTCAGATCTCACCTTGCACTTCCTGCAACTACTTCAGACGTACAGACTTCCTTCGCTATCGTCTGGGGGCAGCTTTAGACATCGAACAAGGCCTTCGATCGTCTGAAAGTACCTCAGAACGTCTGACGACGTGATAATCATCCAAAAGCACTTGGAAAAGTGCACCGTGCACCATCCCAAAGCCCTCACTTGCGTACGAAAACCCACAGACACAAAATCATCCTGACATCTCCTACGCTACAGACTGCATGGCGGAAAGTAGCACAGGAAGATACGTAACTCGTGCGATATGTGCTTTCAGACGTCCGGCTTTAGCTCCAGATGTCCTGATGCCTCGCCAGTCATCTGGACGATACACCAGACGTCTGATACTGGAAAACTTCTACTACTAGAACCTCCTCCACGATGCTTTCGTCCTCGCAACTCTGCCCGCAGCATATCGCAGTAGCTTTAGCAGCTGTAGAGGGTCGGGAGGCTGCCTCCCCAAGCCCCTCCTCGCACGCGCACCCGCCGCCGGTCGTACGAGCTCTGTCGAGCTCCCGAAGGTCCTCCGACCTTCACGCTCTCTTCCTTCCTCTATCCCTCGCTCACCCTCTTGTCCTCCCCCGCTCGCACTCCCTCTCGTCACTCTCGCTCTTCCTCGCCACCGCCGCACATGGAAGAAAGCTGAAGGTGGTGGTGGCTGGAGAGTGGTGAGAAGAAGAGAGGGGGTTTAAATAGAAAGGGTTTAGGGTTTAGGGGTGGGGGTGCGGAGGAGAGAGAAGCCTCTGCTCGTCCGGGCCTGTATCCAGATGTCTGGATAGACGTCTGACTGAAACTTCAGACGTCTTATTCGATTAAACAGGCAACAGGTCATTTCAGCAAACATGATGTCACTGCAAAATCCGCTAACTCCAACTATTGTTTCACTAAGTTGTTTCTTTTTCCCAATACTTGATTCATCATTATGGTATATTCAATAAATCTCACCTACAATAAAAGTTATAATTATAAAAAAAATTTCAAAAATCGCTTATATAAATGAATAATATCAAATAGTAAAATTTATAATACCTATGTAACATTACGCCGATCCAGATCGGAGATATGAGGATGGTTTTTGTGGATAAGCTCGTAATCACCTACGTTCTACTTTGCCATCTATTATTATATGATAAGAGAAAAAAGAAGTATATCATAAGAGAAAAAAAATTAATATATGCATAATCAATAAAATATAAAAGTGTTATTTACTAAATAAAAAAAAGTTAACCTCAAAAAAAACTTTTTTATATTAAAAAAAATTTCTACTTCTTCCAAATGATATATCCTATATTATTTCACTAGTAAATATTTAATTTCACAAGTATACTTTTACTTAATTTTTATAAATTTTATGATTTTCATTTCTCTTTTCTGGCTAAGTAAATTTACGAACTCCTTTTTAAAGTTAATTAATTGCTACTAACTTAATCTTATTACTAATTTTTTTGGTTAAAAAAGATTCTTTTATTAATTTTCAAATCTTATTATATGTTATTTATCACTTCATCATTTCATTTATCATTATTTTAAAATGATAACAATTTCTAATAAGATATGTTCAATTATAATATAATTATTTTTAATAAAATATTATATTTACATTTATTTCTTACTAGAAAATAAATATATTAATCATAAATGTCATTTAATAATTCCTAAATAATATCATCATCATTATAAAAATTATATATTTTAACGTAAAAATATGAGTTACATTGCAATCAAATAAAAAATAATAAATTCTTACATATTTACAAACAGAAGTTACGTTGCAATCATTATTATTATCAAATAAAAATTAATAATTTTATTTAATATTATTACACATGATACAAATGACATAATTTTACATTCTACATTTTGTAAATTTATTAATTCATAATATCTTATATATTATTATAGGAATAAAAATAAAATAAATTAGTATAATGTATACAAAATAACTACACATGGTACTAACTATTTTACACATGATACTAACTATTCTTTAAAGGAAAATAAAATTACCTCACTACTAAATGTAGATGTCAGAATGGAGAGTGGAAGAAAATTCAGAAGGGAATCTCAACAAGATCAATGAATGAAGAGGAAAATTTTTAAAGAGGAAATGGAGAAGGATGTGTGATGAGAAGAGGGGAGGGGGGGTGTTTATATAAGCAAGTTAGGGAGGGGGGGCATGGGGTGTGGCTAACGACTAGGTAGAGGTCTCTGGATCATCTAGTAACCTCCACGCAACATCTACCTAGGTGTAACAGTTGGTCAGAGGATCCAATGACCTATCGAAGGTTACCAGATCATCTGACGACCTCTGCTCAATGACCCGTTGGTGGATGAGAATCGGTGATAGGTCGTTGGATGGAGTAGCGACCTTTGTAGGTCGCTACTTCATCTAGTGAACTATTATCCCTTTTCATTACTTTTTCGATTCCTTTCTCCTATCCTAAAATATACCCACCCCATGTCCCTCGTACTAAAAAGCCCTATTTAAATTTCCTCTATGCTATTTGTCAGAAGGGAATCTATGTTGCTGTCATCAGACAATGCAAGATAAGTGATCTACATTATTGGATAATATTAGTTTTACATAAAATGCAGCGTTGGGAAGGACCGCAACACTTGCAGAAGAAAAATGGAGAAGGTACGAGTATACCATCTCAGGTCAGCAAGATCTATGAATTGCCACGCCTTGCATAAGGAATAAAATAACGGTTAAAGGTTTCCTATGCACTCCAAACTAAAAACGACAGAAACAATTATATAGATTTGCACAGTCAAAGTTCAATTACTACCGTCATCAAACCACAGCACTCCCGTCAAAATAATAGAAAAATATCCACTAATATTACGTCACCGTACGGATCATTTTTAACCTACAATTTATTCCATCCCTTAAAACAAATACGTTAATTAACTTATCCTATCCTAATTCTATCTTGAGTCTAACTCATCAACTCTCGTATTTCCAATTAATTCATGGTCTTGACACAACTTTGTTAACAGTTTAGACCTAATCCCAAACCTAATTAAGAAAAGTCAGCATTAATAGCATACCAAGTTTGAACCAAATTCGCTCAACCAAAATACGTATCAATAATAATTATCGCCTTTCCAGTCGTTTTTGAAGTCTTGCCTTTCTTGGGGTTTCACCTAAATGAGCACGCAGAAACAAGTTGACACAAGAGGTACAAAAACAACTTCTCAAATGTGATTGTACCCCCGCTTGGATGCCCAAAATGACCACGTCAAATAGGTGGACAAAGGGGAATGCAGAAATCAACTTCCTTTGTGGCAAATCACGAGGAATGGATTGGACGGCGACTGAGGAGTCGAATTGGTTCGACGTGATCCACAATATTTCGTCGTCTAAGGTGAAATGGGCACGTAAATGGGAGGAATCCTAACGATCACTCCACGTCAGTTAATAAGGGAACGAAAAGCCAAGAACGTAGGCAACAAGTCCAAGGCCAATCTAAATCAACGAGCAAACTCCATATCAAATCGTGCATGACGCAGACTACCCACCGGAGGCTCGCTTACTAACCCTGACCTCTCCGCACCGTCAGCGTCTCTTGCCCAAAAAAGATATCCTAACTTACTCCATCTGTCACCTCAGTCGGTCACCTTTGGTCGATCGGCTCCTCCCTCCTCTCGACTCTTCCTCTCCCTCCCCTTCGAACCCTCCTTCTTCGTCAATCAGATCTTGGGCTCGCCATTTGCCTTTTTCTCGTAGCCTGCGGCGATCAGGTGGTCGTTTCACGGTTGAGGGGATCGGCGGACGCAGTCTGCGATTGCGATCGAGGTCGCGTGGTCAAGGCGGTCTATGGTCGCAATCGTGTGGTTGAGGCAGTCACGGTCACAGTCACGTGGTTGAGGTGGTTTGTGGTTGCGTGGTCGAGGCGGTCGCAATCGGAGTGGTCACGTGGTTTGCGGTACGAGGTGGCCGATTGGTATTGCTTGAATCTTGTTAGATGGGGAAGATAGTCCTTGTTCCTTATTTTTTTGTTTTGTTTATTGGAATCACGTGTGACCCTTTGCCATTACAGTCGGGATTCTCTGCTATGTGTCAGATGCCGATTTATTTCGATCTTCTTGTTAGCGTAGATCTTCGAGATTTCATCTTGGTGGCACTATCATATCAACGAGTATGGAGTTGCTACTCCTTTAGGTCTTGAAGGAGGATGACTAGAACTTTTACACTGGATATTTTCTTTTTTATTTTCATTTGTTTCTTATCTTCTTATCTTATGATGTTTTGATTATCTCCATCTCGACGAAGTTTCCCATTTCTACGGGATGATACCTTTCACTTTTGAGAGCATTCAACCTTTTTCTCTTTTCTTTTCCCTGTAAGATGCACCCTTTTATACTGATTCTTCGCATTTCTAACGAAATGTTCTCCGGTCAAAACAAACAAAATAAAATCGTGCATGACGCAAGCAAGCCCAGAATTGTTACGCTAAGTTCCGATGTGCTTGTAAAAGGGGAAAAGGCCCATTATGTTGGAGCCCAAATCCATCAAAAATGTTAGGCAACAAACAGGTCCCTCCAAAACAAAACTGAAGTCCACAACTGCCCAACAACAAAGGACCCTCAGTGTCTGTTCAGGTTCAACCCTTCCTTTCTTCTTCCTTTTTTTCTGTCTTTTTTTTTTTTGCTTTTTTAAGCGAGAAAAGGCTAGAGGCCAAGCTAACTTTCATTCCAGAGTAGATACAAGAGGACCCGAGGGGCAACATGATTTCCCGACACGTCGAAAGGAAACAAACTAGAAATAGCATTGGCATTGATTGCCATACAAAGTCTACTATGAAGGAGACTACATCGAGAAATGGAAACAAGAAAAGGTATCTGATGCCAAGGAGTCCTTTTGGGAGCGATTAATTGCTTGAACCGATCCTCTTTGAGATACCTACAGAGTCAGATTATCTAATGAAATAATGTACCATTTGAATTGAGTAATTTTTTAAGGCGCTTGATTCATAATAATCTAAAAGGAAGTCCTTGGCTAATTTAATTACTCAGAGGTGGTTCTCCTTCCTATTTGAGAAGATTTTATGACATCTTTCTTTCCCAATAAATCATGATAAAGTGGTATAAGATGAGATTAAAATAACGTGCAGAGTGTTTGCATAGTTGGCACACAGCCAGTTTAAATAAGGACTAGTACTTCCAAAAGCATTAAAGAGTTGAAGGACTTGCAAGGTTTAAGGGTACAAAGAAAATAAGTGTGAAGAGAGTTCTTCGCTAGCTTCACAAAGAACACATCTCTTGGCCATGTGAATACCTCTCTTTCTTAGTGAATCTAAGATGAGTAATATATTTTTCAAGAGTCAGCATGTGAAAAAGGATACTCTCGATTGGACAAATTTGCTCCAAATGATAGGGAACAACGGGAAACTATTCCCCCGAAAGTGAGAAGTTTACAGGCCTTGTTAGTAGAAAATGTTTTATTCAATGACCAATCTAGGTTTAGTTCATCAGGGCCTATAAATCATTTAGATAATTATGAAGACAATGGATTTCATCAATAAAGTTATTATTAGCGCATCTAATGTGTTGCTTCAAAGAATTGTTTTTCGCGTTGAGAGTTTTAAGGGCCTGCTCCACTAATATTTTTTTTTCTTTGAAAACTTTGTAGAGGTTTGGACAAGTTTTACTAAGAGGCAGATTGAATTCCACTTTCCAGTGCCATAATGGAAGCGATTTCCCATTATTGATTTTATAGAAGTGAGGCAATATAGAATTCTCCTTTTCTTAGAGTATCTCTCAGAGAGGAGAGGCCTTTACCTTTTTAAAGGGTAATTGGACAAGGCTAAGCTTGTGATAATAATTTGCTCAAATAAGTTTACATCAAATAGCTCGGTCATTATTCTGAACTCGATCTCCGAAAACAAGTTTTAAGTTTAGAATTCCCCATCCCTTAGTTTTCTTTGGTCTAGAAATTTGATCACAATTTACTAAATGATATTTAGGGGACTTTCCGATACCACCCCAAAGGAAATTTCTCTTTACTTAATCCATTCTATTTTAAACATTTGTCTGTAGGGAAAAATTAGCCAATTAGTAAATAGGGAGGGAAGATAAACAAGAGCTCAAGATATTTATTCGAACTAGGAGAGAGAGAGTTTAGCTACGTTAAGCCTTTGTAGAGTCTTTTCTAATTTGTCAAGGATTGGAAATCATGTTTGGCTAGAGAATCTTTTTTGGGATAAGGAAAAACAAGGTAAAGGATGGGGAATTTCCCTTAGGTCGCAACCAATGATGTGCATAAACGTAAAAGCTTCATCTCCATTGAGATTAATTGGGATACTATAAGTCCAATTTTCAAGATTAATTTTCAGACCCGATAGATTTGAAAAGGTATTAACTATTCTCTTGAAAGAAACGATATTTTCTTCATCAACTTATAGCAAGAAGTCTGCATCATTAGCAAATTAGATATTTTCCAAGTATGAGAAGATATTCCCTATTATTATAGTAGCCTTTTAAATTTTGATTTTTTTTATAGCAAGGGAAATTATGGCATCTAATGTTGACATTGCTGAGATAAAGAGTAAAGGTGAGAGTGGGTCTCCACCCCATAACACCACCACCAAACTCCCCCCTCCCCCACCCCCCACCCCCAAAACACACACATTTATCTCCATGGAGGCACTATTGAAGATTATTTTAATCTAATCAATGAAGGTATTATCATAGCCTATATTCTTGAGTGATTTAAGAAGAAAGGCCTAGTCGAATGTATCAAAGAACTTAGAGAAATCAATTTTAATTAACATGGCCTTTTGTCCCCTTATTAACCATTCGTAGATAATTTTCATGGCAACTGAAAATTAGTCAATTATGTTTCATATCTTATTTTGATATTAAAAAATTATTTCAAATTAATGCTTGCAATTAAATGATATTTCATATTTTAATCGAGATCGTAAGAAATCAAGACAAACAGAGAAAATTGACAAGAAGACAATGATGATGATGGGAAGATTATCTTCAAGGCAAATCTAACTCGAGTTGATTGAGTTAAATAGACTTGGCTTTCGTTTTTTATTCTTAGAATGTATGCCTCTTTCAACTACAAATCAAATTAGATTGTAAAATTAATTAGAGATAATATAGGACTCTTACTTATGATTCCTCGAAAAATTCCAAAGTATGAATTATTCAAAAAGATAAATTTTCAAAGTTTAAAATGGTTTCAAACTAGTTTAAGAAATTTCATAATTTTTATTAAAATAGTACTTGTTAACCCATAAGTATCGGTGCTAAAGCTTAGTACTGATACATGTAAGTTACAGGTTTGGGTATTTACAAAGAATTAAATCTGTACCCAATGAGAGACAGTACTGGAAGTAGCAAGTACTGATACGAAAGCTTAGTATCAGTACCAATGAGTTACAGATTTGTGTTAAGTGTTTAAAATCGAAATTTGGAAGCAAGAAGTACTGATACTCATGCTTCATACTAGTACCCTGTAGGTACTATCCGTGACTTTATTGTTGAAATCAAAAATAGTAAGTCGTTAGTAACGATACTGATTGCACAGCAATTATAGGTCTTAATTGACCTAGATTAGGCTAGGACTTAGCATAAGTTAGGGTTATTCATGCATGCATAAGCATTATCTGCATCTTTACTGCTTCCTTTAGCTATACATAAAATAATGATATAATGTGCTGAATAAGTGTATTATATCAATTGCAGGCAATAAGCTGATCAGGAGTTGGATCTGGAGCAGGATCTGAAGCTGGATCAGGAATAACGGGTGTTGCAGCAGAGCTGGAGCAGAAGGCTTAGATTAGATGTAGGAATAATGATGTAAGGGAGTTAAGTAGGAATAAAGCAATAAAATGTGAAGAGCTTGGGTCCACCGTAGCCCTAGGATAGCCTAGAGACTTCCTCCAAGCCTTGTCCACCTTTAGATTAGGTTACAGCACCATAGGAAGCCCTAAAACCCTAGTTCCAACCCTTATCTGGATGTCCAGATAAGTTATAGGACGTCCAGGACCCTTAGCCAACTCTCACACACCTAAAACCCACTTCTACAGTGTTATTGGACGTCCAGACACTTTATCAGATGTCCAATTTCTGCAGAATACCCAAAACAGAACCTAGATTTCCCCCTGACTCAGATTGGACGTCCAGAACTGAAGTTTGGACTTCTAATTTTTTAGTATAAGTTGTCTGATCATATTTTTGGATATCTAGAACTGGTCTCCAGTTCCTGTTTTGAGATTCAAGCCTTGATCTTGGATTTCTAGCTCCCTAGACCTAATCCCAACCCTATAGGAACCTAAATTTAGGTGTTCTAACCCTAGTACATCACCTCTAGACCTACCTAAGGACCTAATTAGGTCATCACCAAACCCAATTTACTTAGATCAAAGTCAATTACCTTTACCTAAGTCAATTGGGCTCATTGAGTCCATTTGAGCTTAGATCTCAACTCACACAAGTTCAATTGGACTTAGTGAGAGCCCAATTGACCTAAACCGAACCTAATTGAGTTATTTCACTCTTAATTAGGTTCACACTCATTCAATTAAACTTGGGTTAAGTTTAATTGCAAATTCCCCGTAGCAATTAGGGTTTGTAACCTTAATTCAAGGCATACACCTACCTAGACCCCCTAGGACCTAACCTAAACCACCTAGCCACATAGAGCATGACCACACACACACACACACCCATTCACGCACTCCCACACATCTAGAGTTCTCTAGAACTCTCTCCAAGTGGCGCCACTCTTGGTTGCCAAATTTAGCAACCAAGAGGCATTCAAATTGAGATCCACATTTTTTGGATCTCAAAACCACTTAGCTGGCCACTCTTGGACTCTCTCTAGAGAGTTCCACACTTCTCTTGAGAGAATCCCTTAGGTCTATAAAAAGATCTAAGGGGTGGCCATTTGCACCCATTCACATCGATTGGCTTTAATCCACTTTTTGGCCATACTTGCTTGGCTCCATCCACCTCCACTTAGGCTAGCCGCCACCCTCTCCACTCCATCTCCATGAGCTGAGCACCACCATGAAGGACACCATGCCAGGATGCTGGATCACTCCTCAGACCTCTCTCCAAGGGTCGACCTAAGCTCCATTGGCTGCCCTTCATTCTCCTCTCTACCACTCCAAGGCCATCGGAGACCACCTCCGAATGCCCTCACTTCTGATAGATTAGTAGCTAGCTCTTTACATTTACTACTTTTATTTACTACTTAGTAGTGTAGTCCTTATTCTACCCTAATGATGCATGCAAAATCCCCCCATAGATTCTTGTATGCGATCGTTTTCTGGTAGCTAGATTTACATTTTAAGCATTTCTGTACAAGCTTTCCTCTACAGTTCTTGTTGCAAACACCTCTCCAAATGAATGAATGAAAGATGCATTATATATATATATCTCTATGTTTTGAATTCACCATGAGCTTATTGATTGCCATCCTTTTTGTGTGATTCAAGTTTTCTGTTTTCATTTGTTTATCTATTTCGCAACAAGCATGTCATTTCCAGAAAATATAGAAAATCTAACTATAGATGCATTTTCTGTAAACAGTCACCACTTCACTAGAATCGTGCGTACAGAAACTCACACTTTCACATTTGTGATCTATTTAACACATGCGCACGTAATCAGGATTCATAATAGAAGTGGTGAAATCTTAATTATAAGATTGGAAACCAACGTGCGATTCTAAACAGAGTAGAACGGTAAAAGATCAAATTCAAAAGTAAAACAAACGCCTTCCAGAGATGAACGACCGAGACTCAAAGTCTCGTTATCTTTAGAAAATAATTTTTGTTTGATCA
Organism: Thalassia testudinum; assembly: GCA_037157565.1. Classification (NCBI taxonomy): domain Eukaryota; kingdom Viridiplantae; phylum Streptophyta; class Magnoliopsida; order Alismatales; family Hydrocharitaceae; genus Thalassia; species Thalassia testudinum. The sequence goes on along the minus strand of JAZHRO010000049.1, from coordinate 11,364,047 downwards.
TATTGTGCACTATACTATGACATTTTCCTATCAAAAATGCATGATACACTTTCAACAGATACCAATCCTTTAGTGCTGATACTAGCTCTCCATTATGCCAAATCTAAACAGTTAAAAAATTGAATTCCAAGATATAAAAGTCGTGATTTAAATACTAACAATTAGTATTTCATCTCTTTGATTTCTATCTTTATAAGTAGGCTCTCGGACCGTTAGTTTACATACAAGAAAAATAAGAGAGATCAGTTGCGCTTAGAAGGAGATTCTACTCTCCATTTCTCGCTAGATACAAAACCTTGTTGAGCACTTTCTCTACTATTCCATTTTCTGCCAAGATGAGTTTGTGATCAAGATTGATCATACACTCAAATTCACCGTAAGCATACATTCATAGGATCTCTATTTCATAACTTTATTTTAATTCTATTGTTGGGAGGTCTATGAAGTTTTGTTGCTTACATTTGTATTCATAAGCTCTTTTTTTTTTACTTACACCTGTATTTTCTTGCTCTATTGTTTGTTGTACTTGAGTTGAGGTAACTTGTTAATTATCTCGATTAGTAAATTGGTTCCCTCAAGGTTGAGGGAATCGAGATAAAAATCCTAAGCTGAGAGGCTTATGTAGTGGAGTACCCTGGAGTAGGAAATTGATGAACTCATATTTAATTAGATAGTTCATGCTTAACTTATGTTGGTTCAAGGTTATTTTAGGCGTAATTGCATTAGGTTAGTGCATTATAGCTATTAATGCATTATGATGTAAATAATGCATTTTAGGCTTAATTGTTGTATTTTGTAGCTTAGCTTTATATAGTGTATTAACGTATAGTTCTTGTAGGACTAACTCCAGGGCTAGATGGAACCTGCATCAGAATTGGGCTTAATCAAACAACAATCTTCAATCCAATTCACTTAACTGAATTCCTAACCTAATCAACCTAGCCTTAGGTCCACTTCATTTATTTCCGCATCATAAATCCAACCTAATCTAGCCTTAACCAAACCTACATGGCTAGCCAACCTATCACTAATCCCCTCCATCATGGCCGAACACTTAAGCCACGTTTGGTTCGCCATCTAAGGGTCACCAAAAATCCAACCTATGCCCTCCAATAAACCTCCATGGCTGGCCCTATGTCCCTTCAAACCTAAACCTAATGGCCAACCAACCTAGTCCTAAATCCCTGCCATCCATCTACCATCTAAAGGCCCTAAAAAATCAAACCAAAATACACCCTAACCAACAGACATGACTGATGGGTTCACTTTAGTGAATTAATTATAGGCCTAAGTATATTTCGATTACATTTTGCTGGTACTTAATTCTCAACATCTTAGGTGATAATTGATATAACCTGCGTGAATGACTAATTTATATTTATATGGTCAATTCATCTTTAATTACATCACCTTTATATTATTTATTGTATACATGCAAAGGAGACTAAATTAGGTGGACATAGGAACCAATTAAAGCATCAAGAAGATTACATTTGTAATTTACCCATACAGGGCCCCACGCATCATCAAATCTCCAACTGATCTTTGAATGACGGCCATGCTAATTTTAGTAAAGGATTTAAAATCCCTTAATTTGTGTTGGTGAGGAAACACTAAATTGAGGAGAATAAAATGCACAGGGATCGTCGTCTAGAGGATCTTACCATCTCCCTCCCCCTTACGGGGACCCTCTTCTTCCTCCTCGACCGTGGCTGGAGATTTCACTGTGGAATTTGCTTACAACGTGACCCAAGAGCACACCTTCATCACCGCCACGATCGACCGTGCGTGAAAGCGCACGGCCCCATCACCACAATGCCCACAACTCCATCTCACTCCCTCCATCTTCCTTCTGCCACACCACCACTGCAAGCCACCACCAAAACCACATCCCTCCTCTTCCCTTCTCCTTTTTCTTCTTTACTCTTATTTGTTTTCCTCTACATAATCGAACACCACCACCATCATCACCCAATCCCATCCCCTATTCACCTTCTTCTCCACTGAAAAACCAACAACACCTCTACCATCTCCACATCAGCCGACCACCATCAACACCACAACCATCCTCACCACTGCCAACTCCTCACCGCCATTCCCCAAGCCCTTACCATGGCCACCGCAGCCACTCACCACAGCCACCCAATGTCTAAACCTCTTCCTCTTCTTCTCCATCTTCCTCAACCTCCAAGGGAACCCATAGCCACAGCGAGCGGCCCCTCAAGCTGGACCCCCCTTTGGCTTTAAAACCCCTACCTGAGCGCCCTTGCCGACTCCAAGCATGGCCACGAGCGCCCTCGCCGACCTCAAGCATTGACCGAACATGTCCATTGCCGCTCGCGACGACGTTCTGCTGCCGGTGTTCTCGCAGTTGCGCGGTCACCGCCGACCACCATCGGTGGCATCACCTATGCCATCACGAAGCCTACACTTCAGAGATCCACCACCGGCATCCACGCCGTTCACTGTCCCCTCCTCCTCACATGGCTGGGCTTGAGAGCACATGCTCTATTCTGCTACAGTAAAAGTTCTATTTCTATTTACATTCCATTGGGCTTTTATGTGGGTTTTAATTGTTAAAAATATATTGGATAAAATTACAGCCTGCACCCTTTAGTTCTCGTTATTTCTCTGGCCATCTAATTACATATATCTCTCTCTCTTTTTCATTAACCTCACATAAGTTATATGTTATATTATAATTGTGGCAAATATCTGGCCATCATGTTTGAATAATGCAATGATAAATTTGTGAGTTAATGTGGCTTGTTCCTCCTCGTGGAAACGACACTCTACATCAACGTGGTTTATTACATTAATTATTGTTTTGATAGAGAGATTTTCCAACACATAAAATACAATGCACATCTTTTTATTATAATCATTTTAATTAAGCGAGAATCTCTCTGTCAAATGGTTCCATTGCCGGCGAGGCAACGGGCCTAGTAAACTCGTAAGTAGTTTTCTATCTCTGTTGATCCCTATTTATTGCTATTCATTGATTTATCATTCTTCTGTGAGAGGTACGTTCTAGAGGAAGAGGAGCACACAAGGGACTCTCGTCACCTTGGTGGACTTTGTCGCCACCTCAAGGATAATCATGTGTGCACGTGGGCCTTGATCCATGTGCCTGGAGGGAGGATTGGCGATCGAAGACCTGTTTGCTTCTTTTAGATTTAGATTAGGCTAGATAAACATTATAATTTAATTTCAATCTTGTTGACCCGTGTTGGGCATTTTGTGGAACGTGTTCCCAGTGCTTTTATTGTTTATCGCTCTTGTATGTGGGAGCATCTCTTTGGGAGTGTGTTCCCATTTTATTTAGATTATAAGTTTATTTGAACTATTCGAACTGCATGTTAGTTAGTTAGCTAGTTAAATTAGATTAGGTTTGTTTGCTTATTATCATTAAAAAAAAAAATCAAACTGTCTGCTAGAAGCTGCATATCTATGGGGCAACCATCTAGGATTGAATGAGCAGCATCTAGTTTATCTTAATTACATCGCATACATCCCTGCATTGAAGAAAGCTGGAGTAAGGTACATCTTCTCTTTAGCATCAAATACCTGCATGCATATGCATTTGACTTAAATCTAAGACCACTAAAGTGTTTAAATCTAATTAATTCAGAGGTCACTTTAAGAAATTGGGACTGCTAAGAGGTTGGACCTTAAAATAAGTAACTTAAAATTACGTGCAAAGGACTTGTTTGTGGGATTTCAAAATACTAAGCACGCGTGTGTTGCACACTTGAAACACTGTGCACATCACACATAAGGTCACTAGAGATAAATTTTCTACCTCTCCTCTTTACACCACAAGGGAAGTTAATCAGAAATCAACAAGCCTATCCACCAAGTTACTTTGGTTCCTTGTGCATGGGCTCGATTCGAGACTTCCATCCCTTGCGAATAGGTTGTAGGCACCAATGAAGGTTGGCCTAGGAAGCGTAACTCTTACAAAACTTATTTGGCCACCAACTGAATAATTAATTCTAAGACCTAGAATCTACTAAAAGTAGATCCCATTGTAGTTGTCTTTGTTTTGGCAGTAGTAGAGCTCTCTAGGAAGTTTCTAGTTTTAATCTGATTTCTTTTAAGTCCTAAGAGAGTTAAACCTATTTGGCTTAAAAGAAATGGATTACCCTTACTCCTATCATTTAGATTATCAGAATCAATATTGCCCATCTTTTAACCAGGATCCCATGTGTCGAGCATATCCCTCTTTAGAGGGGTACAATGACAATTCACGAGCTCGTTCCTATTCTTACTTTGGGAGTACTGGTCCGATAACTCCCACTTTTGAGTAGAGCCTTGGAATGGGATTTTCCACCCCAGGAGTCTCACTACATTGCCAACACCCAACCCTCCTACCCTTCATGATTTTTCTTATCAAGGTTGGACTAGCACTCCTAGGCAACCTGAGTCTGAGATTGACTATCCTCCTCAATCTGACAGTAGCCTCTCCTCTTTTATGATAGAAGTGTAAAAATAACAGAAAGAAATAATGGAATCTATGGGAGAGATGTTGAGGAATAGTCAACAACTGAATGAAGAAATTAGTCAGCTTAGTTATCCTCATATGAGTTATTCTGATCCCTCCTTTCTACCCCCAATCACCAAGATCATTTTGATGAAACAACAGATAATAGGGATCCTCTTTTGAGTAGCTATCACCATACTCTACTCTTGAGACACGCCACTAGAGGAGAACGATTCTAGTGATTATCCACCCAAGTTATATTAGAGTCAAAAGAAAGGGAAGATGGTACCACTTGAAGACCTTGATCCTACTGATAGTATTTTTCTCACCCTTAATGACCCAAGTCAAGGTCATGCTAGTCCTACCACTTCCCGGATTGATCATGTGGTGAAATCTCATTCTACCCTTAGTGAGCCTAATCCTGATCCTCCACGTAGGGAACCAACACCTACCATACAACATTTTGAGGATTTACATATGCCTAATGTAGGTGACCCTAAGGGAATGGAGGATGAATTGGATCAATTTTGGTCTCAAGGATACAAAGAGTCTATTTTAGAGAAGGATGATGACCCGATGGAGGAACCTGGACTAAGAGTTTGGAGTGAATCTCAAGGGGATTATGTGTTATTTGATGACTTACCCCTCAAGGATGTGAATGATTTGGTGAAATTTAGGTTCCTCCCTACTTTTGATTTTGAAGATCATCCTTCGCAAAATTAGGATGATATGGAGTTGATGTTGGAGGGGGACAAACACAATATTGAGAAGCCTAGGAGAGACTCTCGGGAACAATACATATAAATTGAGGATTTATGCCCCGAGGAGAACAAAGAATTGAGCGATATAGGCTTACTCCATAACATTGAGACTGATCCTCCTTCAGAAATAATTGAGGATATTGAAGCAACTCCTCTTCTTACTGGTGAATCATATATACACCCCGACAAAAACTTAAGTGAACCAAAAGAATCTAGGGATGAAATTAATGATAATGATTTTGTTGCTTCGACCTTGCCATCAAATAAATGTGATTTGGAGTCTACCATTGATTCACATATACTGGAAGGTGAAAATATGACTCCCATTCTTGAAGAAATCATTAATGATAGGCAAGGGGACTTAAATATTTCTACAACAACTATTAGGGAGAATAATACACAATCTGAATTGTTATTGGAACTGGACTTGACACGGACTAAGCTCTCCTGGGACTTAATCATTGCCTCCCAACACCACAAACAACCCTTACACTCCTTAATTGATCTTTGGCTCAGGTCTCTGCTCACATACATTCTTTCTAGGGAGAATATCAGACCAGTACATCCTTGGGTGGAATGACGAGTTTGGATTGATGCTTGTACTTTTACTCTTGCCATTCAAGGGTCTAACATACTTATGATTATATCATTTAAAACCCTTCCTACTTTGGAGGACCCTTGTTATCCACCACTTATTCTATTTTGGGAGGTCCCTTCTCATGTTCCTTTTGTTATTCCTAGACCTCCCCAGGTAGCCTACGAGGTTCTCTATTTTCATATCTTCTGGCGAGCATTTGCGATAACGTTGCATCATCAGCTCACCAACATCCGTGGCTACTTGTTCTCTAGAACCGCACTTTTACACATATTTTTACTGTCTAGCTCTTTCTGTTTGGAACCATACTTACAGGTTCCCTATAAGTCTGGTTGCCGACAGAAAATGTAGCATTTGTTGGGAGGCAACCCAACTTCCAGGATAATGCCTTCATCAGGTGATTTCCTTCCTTTCTCCCCCTGTTTTAATTTTACAATGAGGACATTGTAGGATTTAGCATAGGGGCTGCATTTTGCATTTTTAGGCAGTATTCATCCATTTAGGTTAGATGCATTAGTTAAAAATAAAAAATCTCTTATTTTCTTGAGCTGATTTGGTTAGTCCCTAGCAAAATATCTTTATCAAGGAGGTGTCATTGAAGATTTTCTTCTTAAATTATTTCTTAAGTTTAGAATCTAGTACATTTACTTCACTTGCACGTAGAATGGGTAATGGATCTTTTAAGAAAACTAATAAACATTTTTAGTTTGTTGAATCCTTGGACAGTTAGCAGGGAGTCAGGAAAACTATCTTCTATTAGATCTACCTAACATTTGTGAGGGAAAGTAGAGTAACTACTAGTGCGCTAAGTCTAGTGCAAGGACTCTTAAGTTCTGGATAATTAGATGAAGATATCTCAAAGTTAGGCATAGTTTTCTCTCTCTGTTCCAGTGTGCAGACATTGTGTGTAAATTCCTGAGAGTCACCAAATAAGGTAGATACGTGAAGATTGAGTTCTCATAAAACTATGACTATGGTGGATGGTTATGATCGTCCTTCATAGAGTCCTCAGCTGAAAGAGGGTATTAGTGCCAAAGGTCAGAAATATGCTTGTCTTATCCATTCCTTCCTGGTGCTGAGAGTAGGTACTTCCACCAAATAAGTCACACAATATCCTCTTAATCATCATCACCCAATAATATCTCATGAATAAAAGTTAACATCGTGTTGTGTTTTATTGGTAGTTTAAAAAAATAGAACAAAAAAAATAAAAAAAAGAGAAAAGAGAAAAAAAAGGAAAAGAAAGAAAAAAATTATTTTAGTTTATAGCAATGTCTTTGTGTCGATTTCATCATGTGTCAATATCACTAAGGCAACAAAAACACCCATTGTGATCCACCAAATATGACCCATACCTACTTTTCAGTAGTTCTGATCACCCAAATACTAAGGACTTCTAACTTAGTGTAAGATTATTAGGACTTTAATTGGTGTGAATGTCATGTGAGGCCATCGAACATTAAGTATAGTTACAGAATTTGGTGAGATGTGTGATCTCAAAAAAAAAAAAAAAACAATAAAGAAAAGAAAGAAAGAAGAGTAAGTGTAAAGGAACACAAAGAGAGCACAGTTTTTAGCCTCTCTCTGGGATGAGTCATTTGATAGTCTAGAGATTTAGAGTCTGTAGTACTAGACTACATGTAGCACCAGATGAGTGTGAGCTACCAAATATGAATCCATTTGATTCAGTATCTTCTACCTAAGCCAAAAAGCCGGGGTCAAATCACATATTATTTTCTGCTTTATCCATAAGGGAAGTAGTTGCCTATCCTAATAGAATCGTTACCAAGGGTTAAGTATGAACTTTAAATGAAAATTGGTTTTCTCACTTGGATTCGTTACCTAGGCTACTATCATTTCACATTTCTTTGGAGCTCTAAATTTTTTGAATAAGAAAAGAAGAAATCTTTTGTAACTCTCATGATAGCATGCATCATACACCTTGCATGTATTTTTTTTTTCTTTCACTTTTGCTATGGACTAGCAAAACGTAAATATGGGGTATTTGATGGGTTCACTTTAGTGAACTAATTATAGGCCTAAGTATATTTTGATTATATTTTTTTGGTACATAGTTCTCAATATCTTAGGTGATAATTGATATAACCTGTGTGAATGACTAATTTATATTTATATGCTCAATTCATCTTTAATTACATCATCTTTATATTATTTATTTTATACATGCAGAGGAGACTAAATTAGGTGGATATAGGAACCAATTAAAGCATCAAGAAGATTACATTTGTAATTTACCCCTATAGGACCCACGCATCATCAAATCTCCAACTGATCTTCCAGCGACGGCCATGTTAATTTTAGTAAAGGATTTAAAATCCCTTAATTTGCGTCGGTGAAGAAAAAATAAATTGAGGAGAATAAAATGCACGGGGGATCGTCGTCTGGAGGATCTTATCATCTCCCTCCCCCTTGCGTGGATCCTCTTCTTCCTCCTCGACTGTGGCTGGAGATTGCACTGTGGAATTTGCTTACACCGTGACCCAAAAGCATACCTTCATCACTGTCATGACCGACCATGTGGTGACAGTGCACGACCCCATCACCGCAATGCCCACAACTCCATCTCACTCCCTCCATCTTCCCTCTACCTCACCACCACCGCAAGCCACCACCAAAACCACATCCCTCCTCTTCCCTTCTCCTTTTTCTTCTTTACTCTTATTTGTTTTCCTCTACATAACCAAACACCACCACCATCATCACCCGACCCCATCCCCTGTTCACCTTCTTCTCCACCGAAAACCCAACAACACCTCCACCATCTCCACATCAGCCGACCACCATCAACATCACAACCACCCTCACCACTGCCAACTCCTCACTACCATTCCCCAAGCTCTCACCATAGCCACCGCAGCCACTCACCATAGCCACCCAACGTCTAAACCTCTTCCTTTTCTTCTCCATCTTCCTCAACCTCCAAGGGAACCCATAGCCGCAGCAAGCGGCCCCTCAAGCTAGACCCCCCTTCGGCTTCAAAACCTCCACCCGAACACTCTCGTCAACTCCAAGCACGGCCACGAGCACCCTCACCGACCTCAAGCACTGACCGAGCACGTCCACTGTTGCTCATGACGACATTCTGCCGTTGGTCATCTTGCGGTTGCGCGGCCATTGCCAGCCACCATCGGTGGTGCCACCTACGCCATCGTGAAGCCCGCACTTCAGAGATCCACCACCTGCATCCACGTCGTTCACCGTCCCCTCCTCGCATGGCCAGGCTTGAGAGCACATGCTCTGTTCTGCTACAGTAAAAGTTCTATTTCTATTTACATTCCACTGCCATTAGGCTTTTATGTGGGTTTTAATCATTAAAAATATATTGGATAAAATTGCAACCTGCACCCTTTAGTTCTCGTTATTTCTCTGGCCATCTAATTACATATCTCTCTCTCTTTATTTCATTAGCCTTACATAAGTTACACGTTATATTATAATTGTGGGCAAATATCTAGCCATCATGTTTGAATAATGAAATGTTAAATTTATGAGTTAATGTGGCTTGTTCCTCCCCGTGGAAATGACACTCTACATCAACATGATTTATTACATTAATTATTATTTTGATAGAGAGATTTTTACCACATAAAATACGACACATTTTTTTATTACAATCATTTTAATTAAGTGAGAATCTCTCCGTCAATGACCAGCTAATTATCCCCTCTAAACAACCCTATGGCCGACCAACATATCTTCATCCCAATCCTTCATTCCACCTCCATCCAATCATAACCTCCATCATTTAGACCCAACTAACTCTAGCCTATCCAAAAGCCCATTCCACCTGATAAATGCCAGTTTATCATCATTCTTATGCCCTAAAACTAATCTAGCTCTTAGGATTTTAACTCCACAAATGGGTTTTTAGGTTGCATTTAGGCATCACTTAGGCTAGGCATGCATTGCATGATTTCTTGTGTTTTTGACATGTTTATTTGAGTGTTAGGGATGAATAGATAGGTAGATCCCTAAAGCCCAAACATTTAGGAAGGCAACAGGTGAAGAGGAAGCTTAATTCAGCTGGAACCCAGCTAAATCCAGCTCATCACAGCTGGATACCAGCTCACCTGGGTTAGGTTTATCTCTCTCAAGCTCCATTCAGCTCATCTTAGCTGGATGGTAGCTTAGGGTATCTCAAGCTCAATTCAGCTCAAGTCAGCTTAGATTCAGCTCAACGTAGCTGAGTCTAGCTCTTCTTAGCCCCAATCAATTCACTGGGACCTTAAGCTAGCTCAACATAGTTGATGGGAATTCACTTCAGCTCAGGTCCAGCTCTCCCCAGTTCCACTCAACTCACAGCAGTTGAACTCCCTTCAGCTTAGCTACTACTTGTCAACTTAGTAGCTAAGCTAGCTCGGGAGTTCCCATCAAAAGCAGGTCCAACTCAACCCAGCTTCAGACAGGTTGAGGCCAACTCAACTTAGCTCTACTACTCAAGCTTAGCTATTAGCAGAAGAATTAGCTAGCTAAGCTGAGTAGCTGAGAACTTATGAAGACCTCTTCAGCAGAATCAACTCGGGAAAATTCCTTTAGCTTCAGATGTTCTCCAAGATAGCTCCTCCTCTCAAACCCTAACTTCCTTCTACCTCCTCTCCTACTCACATACTAGCTAAGCTAGCTTAGCTAGCTTAGCTAAGCTCCACCTCCATGACATCCAAAACCTAACCCTAATTTCTACCCTTCCCATTTAGCTCCATCACTAACCCTACTTAGTCCACCTAGCTAACCTACTCCCAATCCACTTTAGCACCAACAACACACCCATGTCCCTTCACACCACCACCTCCAAAAGCCACCAAAAACCCACGCCAACCACCTCCTATAACTACCCTCTTTCGGCACCAAAATCTCCCTCCAAAATATCCTTCATCCTAGCCCTACACATCATCACCCAAGCCATCACCACCCTCCATTTTTCCCTCCAAAAACTTCCCTTCTAGAAGCCCTCTCTTGGCACCAACTTAAGGCACCCCTACCCCCCATGGATGGCCACCAAGGGTGGCCTCCAACCCTTAACTAACCACCTAGGCAACCCTACACTTGGCGCCATTTATCCTTAACCCTAGATCCCACAACCACCTCCACAAAATCAATCCTAGCTGTCCACCCTAAAGCTAGCAAACCCCCTTCATATCCCTTGGTTTGGCACCAACTAACCTAGGCCTTAGGATCATCTAACCACCACCACAAACCTATCCTAGCCATCCATTTCCATGCATGACTACCTACCCCTTTTCCACTCTATAAAAAGGTCATTAACCACCCACTTCAAACCACCTTTTGGCTTCATCATTCAAGCATTCTTCGACCAACATTCCACCATACCCCATGGCCAAGAGAAGAAGGAAAGAAGAAGATTATGGGGACACTCTATCCCGTTGGCTCCTTCCCCTCTTCCTTTCTCTCTTGTGCCCATGCTAGCTAGAGGTCAAGCCAAGCAGGAGGATGTTTAGAGGAGATTCTTTAGGGTGGTTCACATCCACCCTAGGAGGAGGTTTTAGAGAGGAATCCTTCCACTCTTGAAGGAGCTAGGGCACACCCACCAAGGGTTTGCCAAGGAGGAGAACACCATCTTTGAAGGAGTACTTCAAGAAGGGATTAGGAGAAATCCTTTTCAAGCTAGGAGTAGTTGAGCTTCGAGCAAGGATTCTCTCCTCTTCACCATCACTAGTAGGAGGATTTTTGTTTCATCACTTTGTATTTTTATTTCTATAGTAGAAGCATTCCTCTACTAGTAGTTTTTGTAAAATAATTTTCTCCATCTATAAAAATTGCCTTTCTACATTTTTGTTGCATCCAATTAATTGCTTTTTACTTTAGTGCACTTACACCCTCTCTCTAATTCCTCTAGGTCTTCACGTACCTAGGGTGAGTTTAGAGAGAGGCTTTTGTTGTTAGTTAGGTTTTAGCAATTAGCTGTAGTTCCTCTTTGCAATTCCTTATTCATTTGGCTTGTTGTTTCAAAAATCAAAAAAATCTTCTATTCAAAAATTACAAAAAGAAAGTTGATTTCCTGATTTCAAGCAAGAGTTTTCAAAATTCCAAACTTGCCTCCTTGGATGACCCTAGATACCATTGCTATCTAGGATTACAAATTTAAAAGCGATTGCGGATTTACATGCTGCAATGACTTAAAACCCTAATTTTAATAAACCGTGCATTTTCGCTATCACCACCTAGCAATTGATCATGGTCATCCCCTCCTTCCTAAATGCAACCTAGCCATCCACATCCATCAATCACATTCATTTCTTACATCAATTTAAGGATCCCTTGGATGACCACATTTAACATCTCTCTCTACATCAATCCTCACCTCTCTATGCCACCCTCCTTTCCAAAACCCTAGTCCAAGCCAAATCCATCTCCACCTCTGCCTCTATCTTTGTTTCTATCTTTGTCTTTGTCTCTGTCTCTATAGGATCTCCGCTCCTTTTACATCTTCGAGGGTAGGAGGACCACCACCACTCCAACACTTCTGCACCCATTTCTACATCTCAACTCAATCTTTCTATCATTATATATTTTGTTCTAGTTACATTTAATTCTAGTTACTCTAGTTAGTTTATATTCTAGTTGTTCTCCTTGATAAACACCAGTTTATCATCATTCTTATGCCCTAAAACATATCTAGCTCTTAGGTTTTTAACTCCGCAAATGGGTTTTCAGGCTACATTTAGGCATTTACTAAGGATAGGCATGCATTGTATTTTAATTGTAATTTTAATGCATCTAATTGAGTGTCAGGGATAGATAGAAAGTCAGATCCCACATACCTTGGCACTCAGGAAGGCAGAAGATGAAGAAGAAGCTCCTATCAGCTGGATCCCAGCTAGATCCAGCTCATCTCAATTGGATCCCAACTCATTATAGCTGGATCAACTGATCTTTAGCTCAATTCAACTCATCTTAGCTGAATGGTAGCTCTAGCTAGTTCACCTCAGCTGGATGCAGCTCAAGCTAGCTTAAGTCAGTTGATTCCAGCTCCATTCCAGCTCCTCCAGTTCAAAACAGTTCACTAGAAGCTCAACTTGACCAGTACTGGCTACTGTCATCAACTAGCTAGATCTAGTCAGCTGAAGATGACCTCAACCAGCTCAGGCCTACTCAAGTCCAGCTCCCAGAGACTTAACTCAGCTTAACTTGGTTGAGCTGAGCTACTTGACCTAAGCTACTTGACCTAAGCTAGCTACTCTAGCTAGGTAGGTAATCTCTAGGAAGACCAAACCCAGCTTACCTCAACTCATATCAGTAGAAACCAGCTCATCTTAGCTTGGCTTAGCAGCTAGCAAAGAATTAGCAAGCTAAGCCAGCTAAGGTAGCTCCTTGCAATTTTCTTCAGCAGCCACCAACTTCAGTGTAGCTCCTTCCAGCTACTTCAAGCTCTTCACCTCCAAAACCCTAGCTCCCTCTACCTCCTACCTAACTCCCTACCAGCTAAGCTAGCTAAGCTAGTTTATCCTAGCTAAGTTCACTTCCATGGAGCCAAAATCCTAACCCTAACTCATCCAACTTAACGCCACCACACAACCCTACTTATCTCCACCTAAGCTACTCCAATGCCTACCTATTTTTGGCGCCAACAAGAGACACCCCTTGGCCCCTCAACCACCACCAAAAACACCATATTTGGAACCAAAAACCCGCCCTAACTACCCTTAAATTTGGCACCAACCCTCCCTTGAAATCTAGCCCTACACATCACCACATAACCCATCTCTACCCTCCACCTAACCCACTTTATAGAAGCCTTCAAGGTGACACCAAACCAAGGCACCTCCTCATGGTTGGTGCCACCTTTAGGTGTCCTTCCATGGCCATAACTACCACCTCTACCACCTCTTCACTTGGCGTCAACTAGTCTTAACCCTAGGACCCCCATACCCACCCTAAAATCTAATCCTAGCCATCCACCAACTCCACGCCAACCCCCCCTTCACCTACTCTATATATATCCCACCTAACCACCCTTGAAAAGCCATCTTCTCCATTAGTTTAGGTTCCACCCAAACCATCCTACATCCCCTTCCATTCACGCTAAGGAAGAGGAAGAGAAGAAGATCAAGGAGGCAACCTACCTGCCCCCTTGGTGCCTTCTTCCTCTCCTTCTTCTCCCTTGTGCCACGCCAAGGAGGAGGTCACCTCTAGAAGGATGGCCAGGCAAGGAGGAGATCTTCATCAAGGTGGTTGACGCCCACCTTGGAGGAGAAAGCTTGGAGAGTCATCATATTAGAAGCAAGGAGGAATTCTTTTCAAGTACAGGAGCTGTTGTGCTTGGAGTAAGGACCACTCCTTCACCATCTTTGGAGGACTTTTCTTCATCTTTACTTTCTTTGTATTAGCTATTTTAGTTTCTCCTTTTTGTTGTAAGAGGCATTCAGCTACTTGTCCCTCACTTTGCTAGTAATACAAATCATTTAGTTTGCCTTCCAACTTTCATGCTTTCTAATTAGTGTGCTCTTCTTGTAGTAGTAGCTTAGTGCACCACACCTTCTTCTTCTAATTACCCTAAGCGCACTTGCCTAGGGTGATTTTAGAAGAAGAGGTTTTCTTGTTGTCACATAGGGTTAGTGATGGTAGTTATTATTCGCATCAAATACCCGATTGTTTGAAAAACTATAAAAACAATATAAATCAAGTTCACAAAAAGACAAGTGCGGATTTAAGAGGCGATAGAGAATCAATTCATGTGATTAACAATTTGGCCTCCTTGCATGACCCTAGATACTCTACTATCTAGCTATTATAAATTTAAGAGTTGATCGATTTTACACGTTACAATGACATCTAAAACCCACAATTTACAAATCGCGTAAAGTCCTTATCACTCTATCTTTTTTTCGCATTAGTTGTAATAGAACTTCTTAGATTAATATAGAGTGGATTTTATTTCATCTACCTTGTTCTTATGTTTTTATGTGCTTTTCATTACTTGTCTTAGTTTTATTTGCAGTCGTAGTTAAGTTTAGAAATCAGTCTTCATTTCTCTCACATTTTGTTCTCTATTCAAAAATCCAAAAAAATCGCAAAACATAAAATACTAAAAGAATTAAAATTGTCAAACATTTTGAAAAGTGAGACAAACTTTGTTCACCTTCCTAAGACAACCTGGACTCATGGTTTTATTAGCGAACATTTTCTTGAGTTTGATTTATAAATATTAAAACATTTCTAAATTTTGAACTATAATGATGACACTTTATACTTAGCGATTTTCAACGAATAGCTTTTGGTGTTGTTACTGGAGAGGCACAACGCTATTTTATTACTTTCTTAGCACTCTTATGATTTGGTACTAACTTGATTTATTTCGATTGGTACAAGAACTCAAAGAAGACTCGTAGAGAAGTCACATCAAGACTAAGTGTAGGTGAAGACTCAGGCAGTACCTAATGATTGTTCCGGATTGCAAGTTAATTTAGGATTATTATCGTTGCATTAGTACAGTGTTAAAATCCTGACGAATGTCATTTTATTTATAAATAATTTTTACTGGTTTTACTCTAAGTCATTTATTGGGAGGCAATTATTGACATACATCACTCTCTATTATCTAAAATCTATCTTTTATTCAAAAAATGTCAATTTTATTTACAAAAGATTGAATTAGTACTAAATAATAAAATAATCAATTAATCTGAGTTAGTTATTTACAAAATGAGATCAAATGATTTATTATCCAAAGATATGCCTGATGGGAACACCATCATGAGCCCTAACTAGCCAGATTTAGTTAGGTTTGATCAATTAAAGCTCCTAAATAATCATTTGAGGGTCATAACTCCACATTGTTCTGATTTGAGAAGAGAATGGTAAATCAGGATTAATTCTGTAATTTTAACAGCACATCATACACACAGATTAACCACAGGGTTTGTCAGGGGTTAAATGAAGATCAATTAAGCTTAAAAGTCCAAAATGTTGGTCAACACTGATAGAAATAGGGTTTCACGCTTTTCGAGAACCACAACACATAAAACCCTAATTTCAGACCCTCTTAAATTAAAGAGGTTATGTTCAGGATAAAATTCATTTAAACCTCCTAAAAATCATAGAAAAATATTCTAAAAGGTTTCGTACCCTTGGTTTGACCATCTGAACCTATTTTGACCTAGAACAATCTCTGATGGAATTTTGCCCTAATTTGGGTTTCTATGCAAATTACCCCATCAAATGTGGTCAAAACTAAAATATAACTTCACCATTAGATTCATTGGTTTTAAATTAGATTGGTACCAAAATTTGGGCCCAATCATAGTCCGTCTTGACCTAGTTTGCAATTTAACCCTTTAAAACTCTATTTCTTACATTTACCCCCTTAGGTTTCAAATTATTTGCAAAAGGGCCACTAACTTCTAATCATTTTATTCACTTTGGTCCATGCCGCCATTGGCGGTGGGAATGCATCTTTAGCAAGATTCGAGGGAGATTTTCTCCCTCGAATCAGGTCCAATCACCTCCAAACTTGGAGGGAAGATCCATGAGAAGTTGCCCAATCTGCTAGACCACATCTTGACCTCCAAATCAAGCCCTTGAGCTCGAGCAAACTCAAGATTTCTAGGGATTCTTTTCCCTGAAATTTTGAGCTTTTTAAGCTCCTTCCCAAGCTTGGAGCTCATCCTTGGCCCTTTAAAAGGACCCCATTCGCTAGACCATCCTCCCTACCAAGTTTTAAGGCCAAAAACATATCTTTTGCTCCTACCTCCGGCCTACTCCAACCTTCTCTGGTGACACCTCTACTCTGCCTTCTTCGCCCTCTGCCACATACGATAGGCAGCGGGAATCTTCCTCCCTTCGTCATCCACTCCTCGCCATACTAGCCAGGAGCTCCCTCTCCCTTCGATGTTGTCGTTCTCCTTCACTGAAGCTTTCCTCTTCTCCGGCATTGGCCCATCACAGTCGGTGTCATACTCTCTCTCCCCTCATCCGTAAGCACCCTCTCTCAACTCCTCTCACTCCTTTGCTTCTTCCTACCTACTTAGAATCTAAGTTTGTGCACCACACCACTAGCATCCCCGTCATCTTCTTCACCTCCTACCAGACTCTGGTGAGTTCGTGTCATCGCTCCACTGTACAAAACTCACCACCATCGAGTTTGCGAGCTCTGCGTCACCTCACTAATCAAAATTCCCAAAGAAATTTGGGCTTTTGATCCCTCACGCACTCCACCGAGCACCACCACCTCCGTTAACCTCCAACTTCACCACACGCACACACACTTCTGCACAGCTCACCACGACTACCATTGCATTCGCATCCTCCGACGAAACTCCTGAGCATATCTGACGAGGCCACGAGGCCATTTTCATGTTTTCAAGCCTGACTGGAGCTCCGCCGCTATAGCCTTCTTCTCTGACTTTACCTGTAGTTCTCTAGCCATCCAGAACCTAGCTACGACTTCCAGGACCTGCGGAACTCTCCTAGGAACAACTCTAGGTCTTCAATTGAAGCAGTAGGCATCATCTTGGACATCAAATCAGAGCAACTACCCAGCTGCAGCTCATGCAAAGAATAGACATGGGATAGTCCTACATCGTACGTTTCAAGCCTTGCCACCACGTATAAAGTGTAATCATCTCAGCAGCTATTCACCCGTGACACAAGGGTCGGGGCCCAACTCACGTGCCTTCACACTCCTTGCCCGCGATCATGCCCGTCGGTCTGGACCTTGTACGTGACCCGATTACCAGGTTACCATTCTGACCAGTATACCCGAGTCTAAGTGAGAAATTTGACGAGAGGAGGGGGGTGGGTTTTACTCTGTGGCTTTGGGATTCGTGCCCTCCCTCTCAACACTTAGCTGAAATCTAAAAAGGCCCTTGCACCTCTGTGTTGGTGTGTTGCTGTTGTGCCTTGGCTCCTCTAAGGCGTGAAGGATAAGGCGTCCAAGCCTTGGTTCTATCGTCTGATCTTGGTGATTGATTGGTTCCGATATTGACGTGGATAATTGATTGAGGATACTGTTCATATGTTTGAGTTGCTTGTAGAGCTTAATGTTAAAGTTAAATTGGTGGTTCAAACCACCATTTTAACCCTATCCTTTTGCACTCTCATCCTTGGTTTTATTGACATATTATTCTGATTTACCTTGCGTAATAATTTGATTATATTTGTATATCTTTATTGATAATTGTGATTAGTGATTGAAATTTTCCATTTTGCTCCCTGCGAATGACCTTGGACTTACATCGATTTTGAGTTTTATAAATTTAAATGTTGTGTTTTTGTTGAGTGTACTACAACGTACATCTCCTAACACTTGACAATTACGCACCAACATTTTGGCACCATTGTCAAGGAGCAACGCGCATTTCATTCATTGCTTACAAATTTGATTTGATACTAACATGATTTCTCTGATCTGCTTGTATTGTGAGAGGTACACGGGAGAAGATCAGTAGCACAACAGCCACTTCAGGTGCAGGTAATCTCATTTCTGGAAGGAATTAAAATCAAGAATCAATTAAGATCAACTTGCATTATTTCATAGACTTAATCACCCAAGTTGCCTGATTTGGTTTGCTTAGAAATCTCTATCTAGATATCTGCACCTATTAAGGAGTAAAGGTGCATAGGGCAATTCACCTTCTTGATTGACCCTTAGGTGCCATTGTTGGAAAAATTTGGACCTAGAAAATAGAACCAAATTAGGGTTTCCATTTTAGGGTTTCAGGAAAACACACTTGCCTGATTTAAAAGAGAATTGATTTCTTGCATCGTGTGTTTCCTGAGCCTTGATTGAATTGATTTAATCAAGAAAATCCTAAAAGAAGGCTCTAAAATTCACTTGAATTCCTAAAATTTGAGACTTAATAACCTATTTTCAAACTACTCAGGGTGATTTTGGGTACTTTACCCAATTCATCCTAAACTTTAAGGTAGGTTAGGTGAAGTTGACCTACCTTGTGGGTTAAGCAAACTCCAAATTAGGTCACAAATCACAATCAATTCTAAAGTTCAAGTGAAATTCAAGATACATATTCAGGAATAAAATTGGTAGTGCTCATTCCGGTCTACTTGGATTCTCAATGACAAGGAAGGTTGGGTGAGGGAAACCCTGTAACCCATGGGGATGCTCTACTGTGTAGGGGTCTTTGTGGGACTCTCCCTTCGTGGCTGCCTAAGTACTTCTCGGGTGAGTGACTTTCTGATCAAGAGGTATCATCTGCCTCGAACCTCCTTAGTCATCCAAAGATTTTTTTGGTGCCTCGATTGGATCCATCACATATTCTTTCCCTCATCTATCTCTGTAGTGCATGTTCGGGAGGAGGTCCTTAAAACCACCCGTGAGACCTCCTTTAGTAGTCCATTCTTGTCAAGGCCAGGCCTCGACCCACTTGTTTGTGATACCACCCAACCAGATTGACATCTCTTCCAACTCTTCTACTTCTAAGCCCAGATCTCCTTCATCCGCATCCATGGAGAATCATGAAGAAGAATCCGATTTCTAGAATTAGCTACAGCGCCTCAATGATCTAGTTTAGGCATACATGAATCCACCGCAGCGTCCTCAGATGCGAGATCACTACAATCTTGCTATAGTGGAAATCGAACCCAGGGTACAAATCCCAGCTAGAGGGCCTGATTCTTAACTCAAGCTTAATCTGATTCATGCTATCCCCAAATTTCATGGCTTGAACTCCAAAGATCCCTTCCAGCACATCAAGCAACTAAAGCATTTGGCCTTGACCTTCAGGCCACCTATTCAGAATCGGGATATCATACTCATGAAGATGTTCTCCTTCTCTCTCATGGCTAAAGGTGCTGATTGGTTTCAGACTCTAACCCGTGCAATCAGCACATGGGGGAAACTGTCTGGCGTGTAAATCACATTTTAAAAGATGATTTAGTTGTAGTATAGCACGAAACACGTCGACAAATAAATTTATAAAATCCGGTGAGTATCAGGTCATTCGCAGGGAGGAAATCACAATTTATGCAGAAGCTTTTCAATAGAACATGCTCTAACTAGATATTTATATATGTATATATGTATACGAATCAGATATATAATCAGAATTATATTGCATTCAGTAACAGTCTTTTTCAAAATAGAGATTGCTATGCTAAAAGTAGAGACAGATAAATAGCAGATAGAAAGAGAGAGAGAGAGAGAAGAAGAAGGTAGAGAGATGATGCCGCTTGTAGGATGTTTATACGAGATGCGGCAGCACCTCAGATCCAGAGTGCCGGGACGAAGGTCGGAGTTGTGGAGAGAGACAGAGGATTGTGGAAGAAGGTGGAAGAAGTTGATTTGAAGTTATGAAGTTGATATCCATCCAAGGGGGCTTTAGCCTTCTTTTATAGTTTTGATGAGGGGCAAGTAGGGTATTTTAACCCTTAAATTCGTGCAACAACCTCTTGGTTAATCAGATCCGTTGATCGGGAGATCAATGGACCTGGTTAGGCCTCAAAACACCTTCAAAAACTCTTTCTACGCTCGGATTTAATATCATGGTGACATGTGGTAGCCGTTGGTGCGTTGGATGGCAATCGGATGCTCCTGATCTCTTCTCATGCGCATGCTTTGATTCTTCACTTGCTGCTCGCTCATTTTGACCGCCTCAACCTCAGTCGTCCGATGTTACAATCAGACAGCTTGAACGCATGCTTTTATCTCCTTCACGATGAAGGAAACACGTGAGTTCGTGCATTACGCGCGTGTGGGATCCAGCATTCGACTGCGACACGCTCTAATCATGTGACATGGTCGTGTTTAAGTCCTTTGATCGACATCTGATGGTGCAATTGCGCCCGCGCCCAACGCTTTCCTAATTTAAGCGCCGTGCATCTTGAACCTGTGCTCTTCGCTCACGGTTGAGCGCTCTAACCAACACGCTAAGGTCGTGTTTGTGTTGTGTTTTGATTTTAGGAAACTTTGCTCTTAACCAATGAATGAAGATCCAGTGGTCGAGATCTTCTCCTTCTTGATGAAGCATGGTGAGGCAGGCAATGCATCCTCGTGGCCGTTGGATGAAGACCCAACAGCCCACAGCATGTGAGGGTAGCCTTCACAGATGGGGTGGCGATGAAGGGGTGGCTGTGATGGTGCCACGTGGCACCATCGTGTCTGTCCATCTTCTTTTCTTTGTATTTGGTGCTACAGAGCTTTGATCGGGTTGATTTTTGTATCGTTGGATTGCAATTGTTAATTCGAATCCATCCGTGTGGTTGGATTTTTTATCTAAGGCTCGAATCTTTGTCCTTTGGCTCCATGGTCTCTATTCTTCTATGGACTGTACACAATGCTTTGGTTGTCTGATCGAGATGATTTCGGAAGTGTTGGATTCTTGTTGTCGTCCTGATTAGATTTGTATGGTCTGATTTGTCATCCGTGGCTTCGAATCATATGTGATTAAAATAATCTCTCATTAGTACATAAAATGATGATTTTATCTATGCAGCTAATTAAACTAACCATTATGCAAATTACGATGCTTATGCATGTATTGTCCCTAAGTTATGCTAGAATCTAGCTTAATTTAGGTGTTTTAGGTTGCATGATTGCTGTGCAATCACACCCCCATGCCTAAATCTTGCTAGTCCCTAGCAAATGCAAAACTAAATGCAAAGTGGTCCTATATGACTAATTTTTATCAAGAGTTTGACTAGAGGTTTATATCTTTTGTTTTCATCCAAAGCTTTAGTAATCTAGATAATCGTGAATGTGTTTTGTTGTAGCCTATGCAACAGATCCGAGTGAAAAGCCAATCCTCATCTAAAGCTTGTACTTGACCTTTAGTAAAATTCTATTGAGATAGGAAAATTCTTCCCTCGAGGTTATAAAGTAATTTATATATTTAGCCCTGACTTTTGGCTTAGGTAGAAAATAATTTGAGTCAAGTGGATTTATTTTTGGTGTCTCACACTCATCTGGTGTTACATATAGTCTAGTACTTTAGAACCTAGATTTCCTGATTATTAAATAATTCAACTCAGAGAGAGGCAAGAAACTGTGCTCTCTTTAGTTTCTTTGTACTCATTCTCTCTTTCTTTTTCTTTCTATCTCTTTTTTTCTTTTCTTCTTTTCCTCTCTTTTCTTTTCTTTTATGAGCTCACAATCTCACAAGATTTGTCAGTATATTTGGTGGTCTCTCCTGGCACTAATGCTTTGATTAGGTTCTGATAACCCTATGACTAAGTTAGCATTCCTCAACCCGAATTCAGGCGGCCAGAAATATAGAAAAGTAGGTGAAGGTTGTATTTGGTGGATCATGAAGGTGCTAGGTTTTGTTGCCTCAATACACTTTGAAATAAAATCTAAAAACACTTATAAACTCTTTTTTTCTTTTCTACTTTTTTTTTGTATATATATATATTTTTTCTATACACATAGACATATATACCTCCTTTTTCCTTTTTCTTTTGCATCCAGACATCTACTAACGTGACGCAATATCGCATACGACTTTTATTCACGAGACATTATTCAGGATTGGGGGATGTTCAAGAGGATATCGGGTGGCTTATTTGATGGAAGTGCCTATTCTCAGCACTGGGAAAGGAATGAATAGGATAACGCATTTCTGACCTTGATATTAATACCCTCCTTTAGCAGAGGATTCCATAAAGGATGGTCGTGACCATCCACTTTAGTCCTAGTTTTATTAGAACCTGTTCTCTACGTATTTGCCTTATTTGGTGGCTCTCAAAATATTTACACTAAGAATTTGTACGTAGAAATCGAGAGCGAAAATTATGCCTAACTCTGAGTATTATTATCTAATTATCCAAAAGTTAAGATTCCTCATACTAGCCTTAGAGCACCAGTAACATTTCTACTCTCACCTAACACTTGTTTAGTGGATCTGTTAGAAGATAGTTTGCCTGACTCCCTAATTACTGTCCAAGGGCTTAGGAAAAGAAGCATTTCTTCTTCTCGACAAACTAAAGATGGTTATCGGTCTTCACAGAGAATCCATTGCAAATTCTACGTGTAAGTGTGAAATTGTACTGGATTCTAAACTCAGAAATCAACTTAAGAATAAATCCCTAATAAAATCTTAATAAAAATTCTTTATGCCTAAATGCAATTTTTTTTCTGACATAAAAATAAGACTTGCAATGTCCACCCCCCATGCCTATTCATTACAATGTCCTCATTGAAATGTATGCATGAAAATCAAAATATAATAAGCAAGAGGAGGGGATATCACCTGACTATGCTTGTTGATATAGGTCAGCATGGATGCAGAAGATGGAAATACCTATAAAGAATATTAGGTTGCCTAGTAGCAGCGTTAAGTTTAATGTCATTTGTCGGACTTAGTTCAGCTCTAAGAAGATTCCAGAAGGTTGATGTTACCATCGGGAATGGGATCACAGTTCTGCGTGATATAAGGCTTCAGCCTCTGACCATTCACCTTTGTCTCATGGTAGGTCTTGGGATCCAGGATAAGCACAGCTCCATGAGGGTAGACTTTTCTTACAATGAAGGGACTTGTCCACTTTGATCTTAATTTTCCTGGAAAGAGCTTCAAGCGTGCATCAAATAACCAAGCCTTTTGATTAAGGACAAAGCTTTTTTTGGAGATGTATTTATCATGTAAATCTTTTGTCCTATTCTTGTAGATTCTCGCGCTCTCATAAGCATCATTTCGGATTTCATCCAATTCAGTCAATTGGAGTTTTCTTTATCGTCCAAATCGATCAAGATCCAGGTTAAATGTTCCGATTGCCTAATAAGCTTCATGTTCAAGTTCAACGGGGCAAATGGAAAGATTTTTCGTAGACCAGATGGAATGAAGACATTCCAATCGGAGTTTTATACATAGTCCGGTAGGCCCAGAGAGCATCATCCAATTTGATAGACCAATCCTTTCGATCTGTGCAGACTGTCTTTTGAAGGATTTTCTTAATTTTTCGATTGGAGATTTTAGCTTGTCTGTTGGTCTGTAAATGATATGGAGTAGAGATTCTGTGAGTGACTCCATACTTGGTTAGTAAGGTCCTGAATTGATTGTGAGTGAAATGGGACCCACCATCACTGATCGGGGTTTTGGGCACATCGAATCAACTAAAGATATTTTTCTTCACAAAGTTCATGACCACTTTATGGTCATTGGTTCGGGTTGGGATAGCCTCAATCCATTTGGATACGTAGTTGACAACAACCAGAATGTACAAGTACCCAAATGAATTGGTAAAAGGTCCCATAAAATCAATGCCCCAAACATCAAAGATTTTGACTTCAAGGATTGGATTTAGGGGCATCATGTCCTTCATGGTCTTGTTTCCTAGAGTTTGGCAATTGATACATGACTTACAGAAGTTGTACAAGTCATGGAATAAAGACAGCCAATACAATCCACTCTGTAGTACCTTGGCTGCCATCTTTTTTCCTGAGTAGTGACCTCCACAAGCAAAAGTGTGGCAAAATTCTGGTACGCTTGTGATCTCCTCGTCTGGAATACAATGGTGGATAACCTTATCTGTGCAAACTTTGAATAGCTCTGGGTCTTCCCAAAAGTAGCATTTGCCATCGGAAATCAACTTATCCCGCTTATGCTTAGGCCAATCCATGGGTAGTTTTCCGATGGCCAAATAGTTGACAATATCTACAAACCAAGGTTGTTTGCAAACAGTCAAGAGAGTCTCATTAGGGAAAGAATCACAGAGTTGAGGAGTTGTAGAGTTTACAAGGATTTTGGAGAGATGATCTACTACTACATTTTGGGCACTAGAATTGTCTTTGATTTCTAAATCAAATTCTTGCAGCAGAATGATCCATCTGATTAATCTGGGTTTTGCATCCTTTTTAGACATCAGGTGCCTTAATGCAGTGTGATCTGTGAAGATTGTGACATGAGATCCCAGTAGGTAAGGTCTAAACTTCTCCAGAGCAAACACTATGGCTAGCAATTCTTTTCCTGTAGTGGTGTAGTTTCTTTGAGCCTCATCCAGAGTTTTACTAGCGTAGTAAATCACAGACGGTTTCTTGTCTACCTTTTGTCCCAAGACTGCCCCAATGGCATAATCCGAGGAGTCGGTCATGATTTTGAAAGGATGATCCCAATTAGGAGGTTGTAAGATGGGTGATTGGGTAATAGCCTCCTTCAGCTGATTGAAAGCCTTTAAGCAATTTGAATCAAAATCAAAGGATTGATCTTTTACCAGCAAGTTGCTTAAGGGCCTCACCCCTTAGAAAAGTCCTTAATAAATCGACGGTAAAATCCTACATGACCGAGAAACGACCATACTTGCTTAACCATCAAAGGTGGCGCGAGTTTGATTATAGTGTCCACCTTGGCTTTATCTACTTCGATTCCTTTTTCAAACATAACATGGCCAAGGACTATGCCCTCCTTGACCATGAAGTGACTCTTTTACCAAGATAGAACAAGATTCACCTTAATGCATTTTTGTAAAGTCTTTTCAAGATTGATCAGACATGATTCAAAAGAGTCCCTGAACACAGAAAAATCATCCATGAAAATTTCCATGAAATCACCCACCATGTCTGAAAAGATTGCAATCATGCACCTTTGAAAGGTAGCTGGTGCATTGCATAATCCAAAAGGCATTCTATGGAAGGCAAATGTTCCGTAGGGACATGTGAAGGTAGTTTTCTCTTGATCCTTGGGGTGAATAGCTACTTAATTGTTGCCGAAATAGCCATCCAAGAAACGAAAGAATTGTTGGCCAGCTAGCCTTTCCAGGATTTGATCAATGAAGGGAAGTGGAAAGTGATCTTTCTTGGTTGCACTATTTAGCTTCCTGTAGGCGATACAAACTCTCCAAGAGGAAGCTGTGCGGGTTGGAATCAATTCCCCATTATCATTAGTAATCATAGTCAGCCTGGCTTTCTTAGGAACCACTTGTACAGGACTGATCCATGGGCTGTCAGAGATTGGGTAGATTAATCCTGCATCTAACCACTTGATTATTTCCTTTTTCACTACCTCCCACATGTTAGGATTCAATCGTCTCTACATTTCTTGTGAGGGTCTCGATCCATCCTCAGTATAGATTCTATGGGTGTAGTAAGTGGGACTGATTCCCTTCAGATCATCTAATGTCCACCCAATTGCTTTACTATTTCTTCCCAACACTTGAATCAATTGCTTTTCCTGAGTTTGGGTTAGATGAGAGCTAATGATTAATGGGTAAGTCTGATTAGATCCCAAGAAAACATATTTTAGATGATCTAGAAGAGGTTTAAGTTCAGGTTTGGGTCCTTGGGATAAAGGGTCTAGTGGTGGATCAAAGTTGCCCTCAAGAGGTCTTGGAATCAAGTCAGTGATTGGTGGGCTGACCTCTTGATTGGTTTGGGTGTCAAGGCATGTAGGATCAGATTGGGTTATTCCCAATTCCATACAATATTCAACGATATGGTCTTCAGAATCTTCTATCATTCTACAATCCTCAAATTGTTTAATGGCCTTAAAGATGTTAATTTTTGTCTTCTTATCCCCGAATTTGATTTCCATACTACCAGATTCATAGTCAATATTTGCCTTGGTAGTAGCTAAAAATGGTCTTTGATGGGAACACCATCATGAGCCATAACTAGCTTAATTTAGTCATTATCAAGGAATAAATGCTCCTACATAACTGCCAGAGAGTCCTAATTCACTGCAAATCCATTCTGAGGGAAATACAAGAAAATAGGATTAAAACTGTAATTTTACCATTATATCTTGATGCAGAACAACCACGGGTTTTCTCAGGTGTTAGATAAAAGTCAAATGGTCTTAAAAGTCTAACAAGTGGGTTAATACAGATAGAAAAGGGTTTTCGCGTGTTTTGAGAATTAAATGACTTCTAAAACCCTAAAAATAGACCTTCTTAAATAACTGAGGTTCTGGTCAGGATAAAATTCACTTAAACCCTCTAAAAATCATATAAAAATATTCTCTAGGGTTTGGTATGCTTGATTTGATCATTGGAACCCAGTTTGACCCAAAACAGAGTCATAGACAAACATTTGCCCTAATTTAGGTTTGTCCATAAATTACCTAGTCAAATGAGGCCAAAACCTAAATCTAACTTCACCATTGGATTCCTTGGGTTCAAATTAGGTTTATACCAAAATTTGGGCCCAAACTGAGATTATCTCGACCAATTTTGCATTTTAGTCCAATCAGACTTTTTTTATCTCATTCAGATCCTTAGCTTTTTGAATTCCTTGTAAATGGCCCCCTAAATTTATCATCGTCTTCATAGAAAGGTCCCTACCACCATGAATCCTATTCCTACAAACTTTGGTGACCTAAATATAGCATGTTCTCCTTGATTCCTTGAAGAATGTCTCTCAGATTTGAAAGGGAAGTTCGTCAAGGAATTTCCTTCCTTTTGAGCCAATTCATAAGCCCTAAAACTTTCCCAATCTCTCATGCGAATGCTTGAGAGATTAGGGTATCTTGGAATTCCTATCTTCGGTGAGCATTCCAATCTTGGGAAGCTTGCTTCCCAAGCTCAAAGAGCTCCGATGATTCCTCTTGACCTCCTTTGTCGTCCGTCCACAATACTAGTGGTTGGATTCCCTTCCTCCCTCTTGTCTGCTCTTGGTTGTACCAGCAGGAGCTTCCTTCCTGCCATC
Organism: Thalassia testudinum; assembly: GCA_037157565.1. Classification (NCBI taxonomy): domain Eukaryota; kingdom Viridiplantae; phylum Streptophyta; class Magnoliopsida; order Alismatales; family Hydrocharitaceae; genus Thalassia; species Thalassia testudinum. The sequence goes on along the minus strand of JAZHRO010000049.1, from coordinate 11,336,643 downwards.
ATCGTCGTTCCTACCCTCACCGGAGCACTTTGTCTTCTCTGTCGTCGACATACCCCAGGTGAGGATTCTCCCCCTTTTCGTCCGTTTAGATTAGGTTAGATTAGTTAGCTCAGATTCCTAGTTTAGATTCCTATCCAAAAATCCTAAAAATAATCCTCGACTATGCCACTCATCCCCATCTTCTCCGTCTCTGACCACTCCTCTGGCGAGGAGGTTCCATTGCTACACAACTCCTCCGCCTCACCGACCACCTCACAACCTTCGCCGTGCTCCACTCTTCAAAACCCCTCTCTCCATTTGCTTTCTCATCAACCCAAGCACGCCACCGAAAAAACCCATCACCAATTCCCTTCCCTGACTCCGACTGACCACCACACACCTCCACAAGCCACGAAAACACCACCGATGCACTCTATGCCCTACGACGAAGCTCTTGAGCTTGTTTAATTGGGTTACAAGGCCGTATTCTGATTTTTAGGTATTCACCTTTGTCACCATTAACAATGCTCCTTGGAGGAGCTTGAAGAAGGTCTCTAGTAGTGCAAGTCCCAGGTTGTGCGGAGAGGTTCCAGGCAGATCTCCAGGTCTTCAATTGGCACCAACATCTGCTGCCGCTACGCCAATTTAGCGAAGGCAACCCACTGCAGCTACACGCAGAAGAAAGCGGTGGGATAGTCCCACCTCAGAAGTTGAAGAGTGCCCGCACCTGCATAAATTATTTTTTTCCTCCAGGCTTATCGCCTCAAGTCACAGGGGGTAAGGTCCCCACGCGCGCCTCACATGCGCCTCGCCTACGACACCTTACATGTGGGTTTGGCAAATCCGTATACTCGCCTAACCTAAGCACTCCTCGACTGCCACTCACGACTGGCAGCCCTGGTCCCAGGTGCGCTCTACCTGAATACTCGATTACCCGAGCCCTTGGGAAGGCGAAGAAGAGGAAACCCAAAGAGAGGAAAGAAAGAGAGAGCAATGGTCAGGGGGTTTTGCCCTGTGTGACACTTTGCCAAATCTGAGATGGTTGCCCTCTGTGCGTGAAGAAGAGAGAAGAGGAGGAAAGGAAGAAGGCCTACAGTAGGAGTAAAGAAAGAAGTCATGAAGAAAGAAGAGAAGAGAAAGAAGAAGAACAGTGCTAGGGAAGCACTGTAGCACTTGCTGGTTAAGTCATCTGGTCATCAGACCCGATGTCTGATTTAAGGCTTTATCTGGTTATTTAAGTATCTAAGTTGAATGGTTGATGTCATTGTTACATTATTTGAACTCAATGCATATATGTTTATATTAAAATATTGGTGATCTAAATCACCATTATTTTTTCTTTGAGATCCTTTTTGCCATATGTTAAACTCATGTTTTATATTGATTATCATTTCTGAGTAATTTATTGGCTTATTTCTTGTGCTCATTTACATTATTGAGATTAGTATGTGAATTCCTATTTGCTCCCTGTGTTTAACCTTGTACTTCATTTCTGATATTCGAGTAATAAATTTTATTTGTTTTTCACGCTGATTTGAACTATACTACAATGCATTGATTTTTAAACCCAATTCAGAGCGAGTAAAAGTCTTCCTAGAATTATTGGGGTGTTCTTCAAGTTCTCTGGTACCTTCATGTCAAGGACCAGGAAATCCGTAGGAAAATAAAAATCACTGACCTTGATAACTATATCCTCAACAATCCCCCCTCGTGTGGTCACAGATCGATCAGCTAGTTGTAATGTGACCTCAATAGGTTTTAGCTCTCCAAAGTTAAATTTTTCGTATAACATAGTGGGGATTAAATTTATGGAGGCACCTAAATCTAACAGAGCCCTATCAAAAGTAGTATCTCCAATAACACACGAGATCAGAGGGGCTCTTGGATCTTTCTATTTTCGGGGTAGGTTTCTAAGGATAACTACACTAGCTTGTTTGGATAACACTACCCTTTTACCTGATTTGGCTTGGCATTTAGGTGTGCACATTTCCTTTAAAAATTTCGCACAGGCTGGGATATTCTCAATAGCCTCAATGAGTGGTATGTTCACCTGGACTTGTTTAAAAATATCAAGCCACTCCTCAGATGAATTGGTTTTCTTTTTCCTAGGTTTGTTCAAGGCTTCAGGAAAGGGAGATTGAGAGAAATCATGAGTGTTTGGGTCCTGATCCATGTCTTCTTGATCTCCTAGGTTAGATTCGAGCTCCTCAAGATCTTGTCTAGGTTTAGATTTAGAGGGGTAAGGATCTTGAATCTGTCTCCCACTTATCAAGGTTACCACACCAGTAAAAGCATTAGGGTTAGAAGGTTGAGGTGGGTTTTGCAAAATAGGTGGAACCTGATTGGGGTTAGCTAAACCAGGTGGGTGCTAAGGAGCAAGTTGAACTATATGTGCCTGTTGCTCCCATGTGTTGTGCTGGTTAACCCTATTGAAGTTTCTTGGGTTTAAGACGGGTTGGGATGGCAGCATCCCGTGTTGTTTAGCATCTACTAGCTGGTCCCATCGTCCCGTCAATTCTGTCCTCAATTGATTCATTTCTTCCTTATGTCTTAAATTCACTTCTCCCATTTCTTTGAGGACCAGACTGAGATCAGAGGGCTAGTTTTCTTGTGTAGGTTGTGGCTAATATGTGCGTGGTTGTGTGTACCTACTAGGTTGCCCATAAGTGTTTTGCTTAGTAAAGTTAGAGCCTTGGGTGGGTTTCTGACTTGACCAAGTAAAGTTAGGATGGTTGCGCCATCCAGGGTTGTACTTGTTTGAATAGGGCTCATTTCTAGTGTAACTCTGGAGTGCATTGACATCCTCAAGATAACTAGGCATTGGGTTGCCTAGTTCAAAATTCGAGGGCATCAAGGTCCCTCCTTGGTACCCAAAAAGAGATGAGTCCAAGTACAGTTGGCTCATAGGTGGAGCCATGGTTAGGTCATTGATGTTGTGCACTAATTCCTGACCTAAGGGGTTGGGGAATTGGTTGTGGGTTACCATGGGCATTACTTGGGTAGACGTAGGATTTACTCTAGATTGTGTACCTAAGGAACTCCCGGCCTTTGATTGCGCAGCAATCATAGGCCCTAATTTGCCTGAATTAAGGTAGAACCTAGCTTAACATGGGCATTTTGCATGCATACACATCGTATTTTGCATTTTGATGATTTATATGTTTTGTACATAATAATGTGCTATTTGAGATGTATTAATAATTGCAGGTAATCCAGGGTTGCAGATGATTGATCCAAACTTATGGATCTGTTCGGAATAACGATGGGAGTCCAACGCTTCCAAGAGCGCATCAATCAGACTCCCATAGCACCCTAGGGAGTCCATAGAAGAAGCAGGAGCTAAGGGGCAAATTGAAGAATATCTAGACCTCAGATGACAAATCTGACCATACGGATGGATTCGGATTGATGTTTGCAGTCCAACGGTGCATAAATCAACTTAATTCGAGGCCTACATCATTAGATACAAGGAGAAGAAGATGGACGGCCATGATGGCGCCACGTGGTGCCATCGTAGCCGCCCCTCATTGCGCCCCAATCTGGAAAGGAGAACCACAGGTCATTGGATCATCATCCAATGGTCGTGATGCAGCCACGTCGCCGCCTCCAGTCCCCTCATCACGCACGGGCGAAGATCTCGACCATTGGATTCCTATCCAATGGTTGAGAACGCGTGCCAACAAAACCTAAACGCAACAAACTCATGGGAGTAGCGCATTGGTTAGTGCCCTCCCCACGAGACGTTGGGCGCATGTTCGAGTGGTGCCTTGCGTGAAATCAGGAGGGGCACACTCGTAGATGAAATTCAACCATCGAATTAGTATCGGGAAGAGGAGGCGCGGATGCGTGGCGGGCGCGAAGGTGCTAGATCAAGAACGCGTGCGATGACGCATGCGGAGATGCATGTGTGAGCACTTTAGGATTCAAAGGTGCACGTTTAAGCCGTCCGATCATAAGATCGGACGGCTGACATTGGGGTGCTCAGAAGAGGCAAGCGGCGAAGCAAGAAATGAAGCAACGGGTGCGCGGGCGAGCTGAATCGTCTGATCGTGATCCGAGGGCGCACAGGCTACCACATGGCAACATCAGAACAAATCGAGGATAAAAGAAGGATTTGGAAGACTTAATTAGGGCCATTGATCTCCCGATCAACAGATCTGATTAATCTGAAGCATTTGCATGGATTTAAGGGGCCAAATACCTTAATTTCCCTTCACTAAAGCTATAAAAAGAGGCCTAAGGGCCCCCTTTGAAAGGTAATTCTCTTATTTCTTCTTCTTCCTCCTTCAACCTCTCTTCTTCTTCTTCTTATCTTCTTTGCCTCCGTCTCTGTACCTCCATCTGAACCGTCTGTTGGGCCACCCCGACGGATCGTTGCTGCTCTTCCCAACCTTTCCAAAAGGCCACCACGGACCACCTGTGGTGCCCTCATTCTGTTACAATAAGTAGTTGTTTACATTCATGTTTTTAGTCTATTACATATATCAAATGCAATTTCTTTGTGATATGGATATTGTGATTGATTGTTTCTATTATTTAGTAATCATATTGAGAACAAACGTATGAAATCAAAAGTGCTTTCTACCTCCCTGTGATTGACAGGGACTCACCAGTTCCGTTAATTATTTGCTCGAGACATATTTCACGCTATACTACAACGTGCTACTTTTCTACGCGATCTATGTCGCGAACACCCTTCAAAAGATTATCTAGTTTCTTATCCAAATTCTCCACATTCTTTCCCATGAGTTCCACCTTGTCTAATTGTTGTGCAATTAATTCTAAATCAACCGAGTGTGAATTATTGTTAACTTCAAAAACTTCTCTCCTTGGTTGATTAGCTCTATTAAAGGTGGACATTGAGGCATTGTTGAGGGAATTTTTGCTCATATTCTCAAATAATTGAAAGGCTCCCTCAGCATCTCGACTTAAGAAATTTCCCCGACATGCCACATCGACAAAATTGTTCAGATTATCACTCAACCCATAATAGAAAATATAGGCGAAGTGCCACTTCGGAATCCCATGATGGGGGCATTTCCTAGCTAAATCATTCAACCTTTCCCAAGCCTCATGTAGTTGTTCCCTAGGGTTCTACTTAAAGGTTGTTATGGCACATCTAAGGGCATTGGTTTTTCCTATGGGAAGGAATTTCTTTAGGAATGTGCTCCTCAAATCTTCCCAGGTTAGGATAGGTCTACCAATCGTTCTTAACCAATGAGCAGCTCTGTCTTTCAAGGAGAATGGAAACATTTTCCTCATCAGGGTCCTTCATTCATGTTTCTAGGGCCAAAGGTCCTTCCTATGTGTAACAGTTCTTCAAGGTGGTGGAAGGGGTCATCTGACTCACAACCATGGAAGTGGCAAATCAAATTGATGATCTGAGGTTTGAGTTCAAAATCATCCCCATCCTGAGGTACCCTGACAAAGGGTTTAGGTTGGGCATTAGGAGGGTTATAAAAGTCATGGAGAGGTTGGTCTGCCCTTCTATTTTGGAGTCGAGTGATGGCCTGCACTATGACTTCCATATGTCGATGATGATACTGGCCTTGCTTGGTGATCTATCTTTGTAAGAGGGTCATAGGATCCAGATTTTATTTCTCCTCTTCGATCTCATCTTGCTCGTGGTGACTACCCATTGCAAAGGTTTCAGATTTAGATTCGGGATGGTTTAGTCCTCTCCTAGGAATTCTTTCTAATGGTGGTAGCAAATCAGAATTTTGAGATCTTCTACCTTGCATGCACCAGAAGAATGTCTGTAGATGAGAAGGAGAAGACAGATGAGAGACCCTGCCCACTCAATGAAAGCAATAAAACTGGTCCTTAAAGTGTTATCCCTAAATAAACCTGATCTTGGCTCCCCAAAACATGGCTGGGTTAGATCAACCCTTGAATTACTTGGTTGGCCAGAAGGATGGCACCCCTTAGGACACCCCGCACGGCAGGACACCACTAAGGGTTAACGTGGTTACCACATCGACCATTCTTGCCACCAGTGGGTCCAAGTAGACAAGGCCTTGACCTTAGTCCAATCTAATTTCAAGTCCCCAAGACTATTAGTCTTGCCTAGGGCATGTCTACTCAGTTTTAGGCTTGGGTTTGATGTGCTTTTGGAATATGATGGGCGTTAGGGGGTGTTTGCCCTTAAAATTAATTTCAAATGTGTGAGTGCACAGGCAAGGGGTTTGTAAGCAATTTTTTTATGATGAAGTCAATTTTAAGATTTAAATGCTTGTTTTAGTGAATTTTAGGGTTCACTTGATTTAATATCTTCAACCAAGGTTCTGATGAGCCACTCAAGAGTTTTACAAATCCCAATTGTTTGATATATTTCCTTTAAGTATGGAAATGCAGGTGTGCTCTATCCTTAATGTGAAACCTTAGAAGCAGATAGTGCTAAGATGCTTCTTTTAAGTCCAAATTCAGGGAAGTGGTGCGACCCAAGCAATGCAATCAATTGGTCCTATTGCACCACTAACTAGGCACTCAAAAAATATTTTGCAAAAATTTTGAATGCACGTTTTCTATTTTTTTCTGATTTAAAGTGTATTGAGGGTTTTGCAATCTGTTTTAAACCTCAGTTCATGATTAAATAATCCGTGCAATCAAACGTGCAAGAAATATTTTTTTTCAGATTTTTCCTAAATTTTTTATTATCTCAGAAATTCAATGCCACATATTTCAAGTTAATTGGAGTTGCATAAAAATTCTTATGAAATTTTGAACTCTGGAAAATCATAAACAATAACCATTTTGATAATAGATCAGTGTGCAAATTTTTAAAATTTTTCTATAACTCAGATTTGTGTGAAAATTAGATATGTTGTTCCTGACTTCAAAGCTCACATCAGGTAAAAAAATTTTTGGATGTGTGGATCTTCGAAAATTGAATTTATAAGTTAAGAGTTTCTTTCAGCTCGAAAATCACTAACAAGAGAAATATTTTTTTTTTCTTTCTTTCAATAAGCAAGCAAATTCTAACTAATCCTAAGGTTCAAGCAAATCCTAATTTTTCTAAATCTAACTAATCTAAACTACGAGTACATACCTGAAATTCGAACCTACAATTCTTGTTGTCGTTGTTCGCTCGAAATCGGGTTTTAAATCATCGCGTTGTAATATAATTGAAATCTCACAAAAAATAGATAAAATTTATAACTCAGATGAAATCCAAGGTCGTTCACTGGGAGCAAGTAGGAACTCAATCTCAAAAATCACAATTCTAAGCAGAAGAGATTAAGAAATTGCAATCAAAATTGATTCAGAATAATATAGAAATGATATCAGGTGTCAAATTGCAAAAAGATTGGAGTAAAATGGTTATTTGAATCACTAATTATTCACTATGATAATATCAAATATAGCTCAACAGCTATGTAGAAATCAACTCAAATCAGACATCTAAATGAACAGTGAATTGCTTCTGGTTTGCGTCTTCTTATTCTCTCTATCTTCTCCCTTTCTTTGCTCTAACTCTCTTCTTCTTCTTCTATGACTCTTCTTCTCTTCACTGACTCTACTTCTCTTCCTCTTCTTTTCCTCTGCTTCTCTTATTCACATAGAGGGGGAAGGGGTCTTCAGATTTGGCTAAGTGTTAGCCAATTTCTCCAGAGAGCAAAACCCCTAACCCCCGCACTCTCTCCTATCTTTCTCTCTCTGGGTCACACTCTTCCAGAGCCTTCCACAGTATCGAGTATATGGGTAGTTGAATCTAGAGCGCACCTAGGTCCAGGGCTACGGGCGTGGGGTCGAAGCTGAGGAGTGGATAGTGTAGGCAGGTAATCGGATTAGGCCAGACCCATGTTAGTAGTGGCATGGGTGAGGCACAGTGAGGGGTGTGAGCGACCTCACCCCTTGTGTTTGAGGCAACAAGCCCAAGGCACAAAATCAACTTATGTGGCACAAGAGGTTCGACACTTTCTGATGTGGGACTATGTCGTCCCTCGTTCTTCGCGTAGTAGTAAGTAGAGATGTCCTCACAAATTGAGGTTGCAACTGTGTCTCATTCTCTCAATTGAGGACCTGAGAGTTCATAGAACCTAGGGCCACTTCGATTAGGCACTGCAGTAGGTCACTACGAAGCTTGGAGGCGGAGAACGCATCGGAGAAGACAATAGTGGTGGCAGCTATCCACGAAGAACCTGAAAAGACAAATACGGCCTAATGGCCCAGTCAGAATAACTCAGAGGCTTCGCCAAACTACGGTGAACATGATGAGGGGGTCGATGTGGTGCGAGTGTGGTCTATGGGTGCAGGCGGAGGTGGACTGTGCGTGTGAAGGTGGTAGTGTTCGGAAGGGAATTAGGAGGAGCAATAGACCTAACTATGTTGGGGCTTTTGCTCCTCGAGTCAAGGAGGAGGTGTAGGGATGAACGGCGAAAAGTTTGGTGGTGTGCGGAGCGAGATATGCCTCATCGAAGGAATGGCCAGACGTGGAAGTGACGATGGTGAACGGGTGATAGCGTGGTTGAAGCTAAGTGTGGTTGGGGTAAAAATGAAAGAGAAGAGTTAGGGAATTTATCTGGGTAGTTGACAGAAGAATGGGAGTCGAGGCCACGTCGCTTGAGGTATGGTCGGCGTTAAGGAAGAAAGCTGCTCTAGTGGGTAGGAAACGGCGACGAGGATCGGGGAGAGGCTCCTGCTGGTATTGCTAGGAGCGGAGGAATGAGGCTCCATCGTCGGTATTGCGAACGGAAGAAGAACGGAGTTGGAGGAGGACATCGGATGTTGAGGAGTGCTTCGACCAAGAATGAAGAGAAGAATTAGAGGAGTTCTAGGCCAAATTAGAGCGTGGAATGGACGGAAGGCACAGGGAGTCCTTTTATAGGTCATCAGAGGGCGAACGGAGCTTGGAAGCCAAGCTTTCGAGCTTGGAAAGCTTTGCTGGAGTTAGGAACCCAAACTTTAATTGATTCGCATGGCACTTTGGGCAAGATTTGGAGCCCAAGATGTGGCTCAAATGGAAGACAACTTCGTCAAGAGTCTTAGTATCTATTTTGGGACTGATTGATTGAGAATCGAGCGAGAAATCCTTGGTCGATCTCAATGGTGGAGCTAAAAGTTGCCTTTAATGGCACCAGGAACCTTTTTTTAAAGATGATGATGAAGTTAGGCACCGATATGCAATTTATTCAAAAGTGAAGGGCATACATGTAAGAGAAAAGAGTCAGACAAGACCAAATTGAAAATTAGGTCAAGATGATCTCAGATTGGGCCCAAATTTTGGTACAAACCTAATTTGGACCTAAGGAATCCAATGGTGAGGTTAGATTTCTGATTTGACCTAGTTTTCCTGGGTAATTTATGCAGAAACCTAGATTAGTGCAAATGTCTATCTGAGACCCTATTTTGGGTCAAGACGGGTTTTGATGGTCAAATTGATGGTACCAAACCCTAGAGAATATTTTTATATGAATTTTAGAGGGTTTGGGTGAATTTTTTCCTGACCAGAACCTTAGTTAATTAAGTAGATCTATTTTTAGGGTTTCAAAAGTCATTTAATTCCCATAACGCATGAAAACCTATTTCGTTCTGTATGGACTCATTAGATTCTAACATATATTTTGACCCAAGAAAACCCATGGTTACTCTATTTTTGTGATAGAGCGATAAAATTACAGAAATAACCTTATCTTCTTATTTTCTTCTCAAGTTAGTGCGTGGTGCCCTTATGACCCTTTGATGGATATGTAGGAGCTTTTATTGACTTATTTAGGTCAAACAGAGCTAGTTATGGCTCATGATGGTATTCCCATCATACTCCCATGCCTAGATTTTGCTAGTCCCTTAGCAAAACTGTTTGAATCGAACCAATTATCTAGGTTGGATTTAACATTTAGGATGCCTTACTAAGCTGCGTCTCTAGGAATCAGATCTTAATACCAATAGTTGGCTTAGAGGTACTCAAGTACCAGACTAGATCCAGACCTGACTAGATTTCACCTCAATCCGCTGCAAAGGTTTCTAAGGCCCGCAAGAACTATCCTATGGTTCGTTGGACCTAGCGGTTAAAGCACCTATGCTTGAAACATGGTTAGTCTAGTTTAGTTTGCCAATGCATTTTATAAGAGAGAGATTAGGAGATTTTCATTTATGGAGAACTTTCTCTCTCTTTTCTTTTCATTATATTTTTCCTTAGATCCATCCTTGGATTGGCTCTAAACACGATCTGTATCAGATTCCTTGTTCCCACCATCAATCCTTGTAGGGTTCCTGGCATTCGATGCTTCAAGATAGCACTGGCCATGGCAACCCCCAGAACCCTGGCTTTCGAGATTTTGGGATAATCCTGCCCATGGTGTTCTGTAGCTAGATCCAGACCCTGGTAATCAAGAGTTCGGGATAATCCCGCCCATGACATCTGAACCGGCACAAGGTGCATACATGCCCTCGGTAGGATATTTAGATATCCTAGGGACAAGCACCGAGGAGATGATATGTCATTATGCATCTTCGAGGGGAATTTCCTGCCTGTCCGCATCGGGAACTTATCTAAATCAACTTGTGTTTTCGAGCTGCTCCTTAATCTAGATCTTAGGACCATTTTAGAACAGATTAGATGCCCTTTGTCATGATTTTAACTTTAAAGCACACTGAACTAGACCGTGTGTGATTTAAGGTGCTTAAATTATCGAGTCCTGTAAACTAGAGGTTAGTTAACGGGGTCGAATACTCCCTAAGCCTTAGACCTAATACATAAGCATTGAATTTTCCTTAACCTCTTGAGGAATAATCCGAATCTTGACAAGTACATGAATGTTTAAATCGTAAAATGATCTAAGAGGCCTAAGGTCGATATTTGCCACTAATCCTTTAAGTTTTAGCCTTTTAGGACTTAATTCATCATTCGATCCAACCTAGAAGGTAGGTAGGTTCCAAATTATTTCTAAGGGACGCAATTTTTTTTCTTTTTCTTTGTGCTCCTTTCTTTTCATTTTTTCTCAAAATTAGCTCATCTTTTTCCTGAACCTCCTTTTTTTTTTGGTATAACCCTTTTTTTTGTAGTGATTCTCATAGCATTTTGCACTTTAATACCCCCCCATGACTATGATTTGCAATGTCCTCATTGTAAATTAGGTGGGTTCGAATTCAGCTCAGATCATACATTAGAATAGGTGCAGAGGGTGGGTGGACGGGTCGGGATGACTGTTGTAGATGATTTCATGCTCTAGTATGAGTACAAGAGGTGGAGTCGGCTATACTAATGGACGAACCCTAAAGTGCAATATGAGTTAAGCACAGATATGTCAAGAAGGGTTTCTATATTTTCAAAAGAGATAACGGGTTTCCACCCGTTAAGCGTTGAGTTTAATGACATCAGTCGGGTGCAATAAGCTTAGGGAGAATGGAGATTAAAAGATATCTCAGCTAAGTTCGTATTGGTGATCTCAATGAACGGTTTGAGTCTCTGACCATTCACGACAAAAGGTTCTGAATCAAGGTTAAGTTGATTGATTTCAACAGCTCCATTTCCAAAGATTTGTCGGACAAGATATGGTCCAATCCATTTCGATCTGAGTTTACCTGGGAAGAGTTTTAGTTTGGCATCAAAGAGTAGGACCTTTTGACCAGGATGAAAGATCTTTCTGGATATGTGCTTGTCGTGAAAGGCCTTAACACGCTCTTTGTAAATTTGCGAGTTCTCGTATGTGTCATTACATAGTTCATCGACCTCACTCATTTGAAGCTGTCTGTGGGTTCTTGCCTTAGAAAGATCGAGGTTACACTTCCGTACTGCCCAAAAGGCTTTGTGCTCCAACTCGACGGGGAGGTGACACACCTTCCTGTACACCAATCTGAAGGGAGACATGCCTAATTAGGTTTTGTGGGCAGTCCTATGAGCCCACAAGGCTTCCGGAAGTCGGGACGACCAATCTTTCCTATTAGGTCGAACAGTGACCTGAAGGATTTTCTTGATCTCCTGATTTGAAAGCTTAGCTAGACCATTAGTTTGGGGTGATAAGGAGTCGAGATTCGGTGTGACACCCCATACTTGGTCATCAGTGATCTGAACTAAGCGTTCGTAAAATAGGTCCCTCCATCAGAGATTATGGCATGTGGGATGTTGAACTGTGAAAAGATGTTCTGATGAATGACTTGATTACCACCTTATGATCGTTGGTTCGAGTCGGGATAGCTTCGATCCATTTGGACATGTAGTCCATGGCAAGTAGAATGTATTCGAAGCTGGTCGATTTAGGAAAGGGTCCCATAAAATCAATCCTCCAAATATCAAAGATTTTGCATACAAGAATCTACTGTAAAGGCATTATATCACGATGGCTCATGTTGCCTAAAGTTTGGCAACGGGTGCATGCCTTACAATGATCGTATGTGTCCTTGAAGATCGTGGGCCAGTAAAAGCCACACTGGAGGACTTTTGCTGTGGTTTTATGTCTGAAGAAGTGTCTGCTGTAGGCCTGGTCATGGCAGAAGGACAAATGTCCTGAATTTTTGCTTCTGGGATGCATCGTCTAATGATTTGATCAGCACCAATGTGGAAGAGGTACGGGTCTTCCTAAATGTAGTACTTGGCATCGAAAAGCAATTTGTCCTTGGCCTTTGGCCAATCGGATAGGATCTGATGTGATGCTAAGTAGTTCACTAAATCAGTGAACCAAGGAAGTCCCGTACTGATAGTCAGGAGGAGCTCATCGGGAAAATGTTCTGTAATGGGTCCGGAAGGGTCGATAATATCATAAGGAAGGTAGGATAAGTGGTCAGCTATCATGTTCTGCTTTCTCGCCTTATCGCAAATGTCAAGGTCGAATTCTTGCAACAGCAAGATCTAGCGGATTAGTTGAGGTTTCGCGTCCTTCTTCACAAGAAGGTGCCTTACTACGGTGTGATTCAAGTATATAATGACATGGGAACCCAGAAGATAGGATCTAAATTTCTCCAGGCCAAATACTACGGCCAGCAACTCTTTCTCAGTAATTGTGTAGTTACGCTGAGCCTTGTCTAATGCCTTACTGGCGTAGTAGATGACCACGGGTTTCCCATCAACTTTCTGCCCAAGTACCGCACCCACAGCGTAATCAGATGCATCGCACATGATCTCAAAGGGTTGAGACCAATCAGGGGACTACAGGATAGGTGCTTGGGTAACTCGATCACGTGAGCTCTCATATGCTTGAGTGCACTTCTCACTGATTTCGAAAGGAACATCCTTTGAGAGAAGATTAGTCAAGGGGCACGCAATTTTTAAGAAATTTGGAATGAAACGGCGGTAAAAATCAATGTGCCCCAGAAAGGATCGAATGTCCTTGACCAAGCTAGGCATAGGGAGTTTAGAAATTAGATTTACCTTGGCTCGATCAACCTGGATGCCTTTTTCAAAGACGAGATGTCTTGGGATGATTCCCTCAGGTACCATGAAGTGCCTCTATTCCTAGGAAAGAACCAGATTCACGTCAATGCATTTCTTGAGAATTTGGACCAAGTGCAGGAGGAAATCATCAAATGATTCTCCAAATACCGAGAAGTCATCCATGAAGATCTCAAGGTCTTCACCTACCATGTCTGAGAATATGGCAGGCATGCACCGCTGAAAAGTAGTGGGTGCATTGCAGAGACCGAATGGCATCTTTCGGAACGTGTACATCTCGAAGGGCAGGTGAAAGTGGTCTTCTCTTGGTCCTCAGGATGGATTGCCACCTGGTTGTAACCGGAGTACCCATCCAAAAAGCAGAAGAATTTATTTCTCGCTAGTTTCTTGAGGATTTGATCAATAAATGGTAGTGGGAAATGATCCTTCTTCGTGGAGGTATTGACTCTTCTGTAATCAATGCAGACTCTCCACGAGTTTGCTACACAGGTCGGTGTGGTTTCTCTGATTTCAGTCGTAATCACGGTAGTCCTGCCTTCTTAGGCACAACCTAGATTAGACTCACCCACCGGCTGTCGGAGATCGGATAGATGATCCCTACATCTAACCACTTGATGATCTCCTTTTTCACGACCTCCTGCAGATTAGGATTCAGACGTCTCTGCATTTCTCGTGAAGGTCATACGCCCTCTTCATTATAGATGTGATGTGTACAATACGAGGGGCTGATACTAATCAGATCATCGAGAGTCCATCTAATGGCTCTCCGATGCTACTGGAGGACAGTAATCAAGCATGTTTCTTGATCAGATGTGAGTAGAGAGTTGATAATCACAGGAAATGTCTGATTGGAACCCAAAAAGACATATTTCAGATGATCGAGAAGAGGTTTTAGCTCTATAATAGGATTATCAGCAGCAATAGGTGGTTTGGGGTTGGAGTCGAGAGTGAAGGGAGGAGTTATGTGTGTGTCTAGGTTAGGTTCATGCTTCTCTAATTGCAGGTTTTGATCTTCTTGTGGTTGATCTGAAATAATCGGGTTTTCCTATATACACGGGTCATCAACCATGGCCTCGATATCGCAAATTTGTTTGATAACTCTGCAATTAATTCCTTGTTGGGCCTTAAAGATGTCAATCTTTAGCATCTTGCTCCCAAATTTTAACTCAATTTGGCCCTCCTCATAATTAATGTTGGCCCTAGTTGTGGCCAGAAAGGGTCTCCCTAATATGATCGGTGTATTCTTCAAGTCCTCAGGAGCATCCATGTCTAAAATGATGAAATCCATGGGAAAGTAAAAATCGTGTACCCTGACTATGACATCCTCAAGAATACCTTTCGGTGACTTAATAGATCAATCAGCTAATTGTAAAGTCATTTCTATCAGTTTAAGCTCAGATTCTTCAAAGTGGTTTAGTAGGGATGTGGGTATCAAATTTATGGAAGCTCTTAGGTCCAATAAGGCTCGGTCAAACTGGATATCACCGATAGCACAGGAGATCAGAGGGGTGCTTGGATCTTTTGCCTTAGGCAGGAGTTTGCTCAAAATGATGGAGCTGGCTTGCTCCGACAGTATGATCGGGTTCCTGTGTTTGGTTCGCAGCTTATGCTTGGGTGTACACACGTCTTTCAGGAATCATGTGTAAGCTGATACGTGGCGAATCGCATCCATCAAGGGGATGCTTATATGGACCTACTCAAAGAGCTTGACCATGTCCTCTTCAGGTGCCATGGGTTTGGTTGTCCTCTTTCCCTTGGTTAAGGCCTCGGGAAATGGAACCTTAGATGGTTCTTCTGGAATTAGCTTAGGCTCTTTGTCAAGGATGGGCGTGTTCTGGATGACTAATTTAGGGTTAGGTTCTACAGTCTCAGGCATGTCGTGGCTAGGAAAAGGTGGGTCCTATGTTGCTTTGCCACTATAGGTTGTGATGGAATTTAAATCTGCCTGATTTTGGTTAGGGTTTGGCAAAAGAGGTGTCTGCTGCTGAAATCCCAAGTATGAAGTTGAACCATCCATCTCATCCGGTGATGGAGTAGAAGGGGCCTGATAAACGAAGTGAGCTTGGCCTTGATTTGGGTTCATAACGCGCCTCTGGTTTGGCACGTTATTCGGATTTGGGATAGGCTGAGAAGGGGGTGCACCAGGGTGGCGAGTACTTGCTAGCTAGGCCAGTTGATTTCGTAGCTCAGAGATCTCTTCCTTGTGCTATTTTTTCATGTTAACCAAGGTTTGGAGAATCAAAGATGTCTGATCTTCTTTAGGCGGTGCAGATTGGAAGTTTTGATTAGGCCTTGGTTGAGTGGGTTGATACGGTCGCTAATTCTGTGGTCGAGGTTGGAATTGGGATCTCGGATTCAGGTTATTTCCCAACCATGCAAAGTTAGGATGATTGCGCCATGCATGATTGTAGGTGTTGGAGAAAGGATTATTCTGGATGGCATGGAGGTCCTCGCAGGTTTGAGGATCTTCGAGATAAGCAGGATATGAGGGTCAATGTTTCCCCAACTGTAGTGGGCTGACCCAGAGTTGCCCTTGAAGCCAAAATCAGATGGGGGTGGATATGCATCCATCCCCGGGGAGTGGTAGATGTTGTGCGCAACCTCCCTTCCCGTGGGCGGGTGCACGTATGTGCTTTGAGGTACAGAGGTGGATTTGTGTAGATGATGAGTGATGTCGTCCACCTTCTTTTCAATGATGGAGACCTTATCCAATTGACTAGCTACCAACTCCAGATCAACGGATGCGGAAAGGCCTTGGGATTTGTGTGCCCCCTGATTGTTTGTCAATGCATAGGTGGACGCCCGATCGTACACACCCAATGACTCATTATTCAGGGAGTTCTAGCACATGTTCTTGAGAATCTCCCAGATCGTGTCCTCATGTTGACCCATGATGCTACCACCACAAGTCGCATTGACAAAGAACTTGATGTTGTCATGGAGTCCGTGGTAAAATGACTGGACTTGTTCCCACTTTAGAACTCCATGATGGTAGCACTTACGCATGAGATCCAGAAAACGATCCCAAGCCTCGTGTAGAGATTCTCCCGCTCCCTAGTGCGTGATTTGGTGCCACATTGTATTTGTACGGCCAATGGGGTAGAATTTTTGTAGGAAAGCGGTCTAAAGTTCTCCTTATGTGTTGATCATGTGTGGTTGAGTCTGAAACCAGTGCACGGCTTTGTTAGCCAGAGAGGAGAAGAACTTTAAGAGTAGTCCGTCCCAATTCTACACATCTACCCCAAAAATGTGGGCCAGATGCTTTAGGCTTTTGATGTGCTGGAAAGAATCCTCGGAGTTCAAGCCATGAAATTTTGGGGTCATATGAAGCATGCTAGGCTTGAGATCCACCTCGGGTCCTCCCACGGGAATGTTGATTTGAGGTTCAATCTCTACTGCTGCGGGATTATAGTGATCTCGCATCTGAGGACGCAGCAGTGGGTTGACGATGGCATTGATTCGATTTTGAAAATCAAGGAATTGTTGCTCAAAGTTAGGTTGATCTTCTCTGGGATCCATGATTGATGAGGGAGAAGTAGGTTCTGAATTAGAAGAGATATTGATCGGGTTGGGTTGTTGCACAAACAAGGAGGTCGAGGCTTGGCCTCGACAGGAATGAGTAGCTAATGGAGGCCTCAAGGATGGTCTTTGAGACCTCCTCCCAAACATGCACCAATGGATTAGATGAGAGGTAGAATGTGATGGACCCAATCAAGACACCCAAGAATTTTGGATGGCTATAGAGGTTCGGGGCGGATGATACCCCTTAGTCAGAAAGCCGTCGACCTGAGAATTACCTGGGCAGCCAGAGAGGGAGAGTCCCGCGAAGACCCCTACACGATAGAGTTCCCCCACGAGTTACAGGGTTTCCCCCACCCGACCTCTCTTGTCACTAAGGATCCAGGTAGACCAGAATGGGGACTTGACCTCTTAGGTCTACCAGTTTTAAATTAAGAGCAAGAGTGCTTATGATTTCACTTGAACTTTAGAGAATTTTTGTGCAAGGTGACCTAATTTGAAGATTGGTTGACCCCTCAAGGTGGGTCAACTTCACATATTTTGTCCTTTGAGAATTTTTTAGGTCCCTCTTTTAAGATTCAAGTGAGATTAAGGCTTGATTTTAGGGTTTGTTTAAATAGATCAATTCAATCAAGGCTGAGGCACACACTGTTTGGGAAAGTTGATTCTTGTTTAAGCAAGTGTGTTTCTAAGTCCTTAAACTGGAAACCTTAATTGGCTCTGATTGGTCAATCAATTTTTGTCCAAATGTAGTACCTAGGGCTCAAACAAGAAGGTGATTGTCCTAGATACCTTAATATCTTAAGTAGGTGCACAAATCAGGGTTTTGGATGTTCTCTAAATAGAATGTATCAAATCAGTTAACTTGATGATTAGGCTAAGAATGTAATGCAAGTTAAACCTAATTGATTTGTTTCTTCTTTTAGCTTTTTCAGAATCAAGGGCTTAGGAGAGAGTAGACAGAGTTTACCTGCCCCTGGTGTGTTTTGATGTGCAGCTGAACTTCCTCTAATGAATCCCTGAAACAAATCATAGCAAAAAGAGATAGAGCAAGTTAGTACCAAATTAGGAATTATAATATAGAGATTGAATTGCGGTTTGCTCCCCGGCAACGGTGCCACAATGTTGTTTTCTCGAAATCGGGTTTTAAATCGTCGTGTTGTAGTATAATTGAAATCTCATGAAAAATAGGTAAAATTTATAACTCAGACGAAATCCAAGGTCGTTCACTGGGAGCAACTAGGAACTCAATCTCAAAAATCGTAATTCTAAGTAGAAGAGATTAAGAAATTGCAATCAAAATTGATTCAGAATAATATAGCAATGATATCAGGTGTCAGATTGCAAAAAGATTGGAGCAAAATGGTGATTTGAATCACCAATTACTCCCTACAATAATATCAAATATAACTCAACAGCTATGTAGAAATCAACTCAAATCAGACGTCTAAATGAATAGTGAATTGCTTCTGATGTGCGTCTTCTTCTCTATCTTTTCTCCCTTTCTCTGCTCTGACTCTCTTCTTCTTCTTCTTCTGCGGCTCTTCTCTTCACTGACTCTACTTCTCTTCCTCTTCTTCTTTTCCTTTACTTCTCTTCTTCATGCAGAGGGGGAAGGGGTCTTCAGATTTGGCTAAGTGTTAGCCAATTTCTCCAGAGAGCAAAAACCCCCTAAACCCTGCACACCCTCCTTTCTTTCTCTCTCTAGGTCATGCTCTCCCAGAGCCTTCCATAGTATTGGGTATACAGGTAATCGGATCTAGAGTGCACCCGGGTCCAGGGCTGCGAGCGTGAGGTCGCAGCCAAGGAGTGGATAGCATAGGTGGGTAATCGGATCAGGCCAGACCCGTGTGAGTAGTGTCATGGGCGAGGCATAGTGAGGGGCGTGAGGGACCTCACCCCTTGTGAGGCAACAAGCCCAAAGCACAAAATCAACTTATATGACACAAGAGGACCGGCGCTTTCCGATGTAGGACTATGTCGTCCCCTGTTCTTCATGTAGCAGTAAGTGGAGATGTCCTCACAAATTCAGGTTGCAGCTGTGTCTCGTTCTCTCAATTGAGGACCTGGGAGTTCGTAGAACCTGGGGTCGCTTCGATCAGGCATTGCAGCAGGTCGCTATGAAGCCTGGAGGTGGAGAATGCACTGAAGAAGACAATAGCGGCGGCGGCTGTTCACCGAAGAACCTGAAAAGACAAATACAGCCTAATGGCCCAGTCAGAATAACTCAGAGGCTTCGCCGGACTATGACGAACGTGATGAGGGGGTCGGCATGGTGCGAGTATAGTCTGTGGGTGCAGGCGGAGGTAGACTATGCATGTGAAGGTGGTGGTGTTCGACAAGGAATTAGGAGGGGTAATCAACCTAACAAGTGTTGGACCCTAGTTCCATCTCTTTTTTGTGTTTTGGTGTTAACAAAATCGTTTTAAAATCTAATGTGTTTATTAAGTATTACAAGTCAAAAGAATCTGTGGATGCAAGCAACAAGATAGCATATGAAGGAAGAAGACTAGAAGACTATAGTTTTTGTTGTATTCATTGTATTTTAGAATCTTTGTATGTCTCCTAACAAGTAAAACATAATCTAGGAGTCAAAATCAAAGTAGAGATAATTAGGGTTTAGAATATCGTTCATTTATTCGTTTCAAAACTCAAAATTGAGTCTTTCAAAATAAAGTTGTATAGAGTAGATGGGATAACTCCAAAAATTGACTTACACTTATAATATTTGGTACTTGTAGAAAGTACCGGTACTGGTCATAAGTATCGGTACATGCTAAGCACAGGTTTGGGCCTAAGTCTCAAATTGTGAACAACAAGTACCAGTACTCATCGTGAGTACTGGTACCAAGTGGTCACAATTTATGCACTTGGTTTTGCTTGGACCTTACAAGTATCGGTACTAATCACTAGTAAAAGTACATGTAGGTTACTAGACCCAAATTTGTGAGTCACAAGTACCAGTACACATCATTAGTACTGGTACCTAGTGACTTAGTTGGGCTGACTGTAGGCAGTCAGTACCGGTATCAAAAGTTTAGTATTGGTACCAACTAACCATTGTGACCAATCTAAACGGCTATTTTGCAATTAAACCTATTTCTAATCTTCCCAAATTGCCCCTAACGGCTAGTAATTGTAGGGAAGGTGTTTAGTGGCTTATATAAACACCTTGTGTGTGTCATTTGCACACAACAACAAGAAAATATTGTCTCATTTCTCCTAATTCCAAATTTCACATTTCTAGCTGCAAGGTCTTTTGTTTTGATGCATCCTTCAAGGCGACAGTCTCTCAACAAACATCTTTCAGGCGATCTTGTGCTTTATTGTATTATCTTTCGTTTTAGTCTGATTTCATTAGATTAGTATATTATCATCTATTAAGATATCCACTTGTTGGAGACTTAGGAATTTGTTGTAAGCTTTTATTTGAATCTTGCTTACACCTGTATTTTTATTTCTTTTTGATATCTTGTAATTGAGTTGAGGTAACCCGTTAATTACCTCAGGTATTAGTAAATTGATTCCCTCCGGGTTGAGGGAATCGGATTAAAAATCCTAAGTCGGGAGACTTAGGTAGTGGAGTACCCAAGTGAGGGGAATGACGTGCGGAAGATGCATAAGTTTAAAAGGGTCGTTATAGCTTGCGCTGGCAATGTCGGTTTTAAATGAAGAAATGGACGTGAGTCTGAGTGTCGATCTCAGGAAGGCGAAAAATCGGATTTTTCTTGTCACTTAGTGTCACGGAAAATGGCAGGTTTTTGCTTGTGTGGGAAAACACGAGAGAAAGCGAGTAAGGGAGAAAAAGAGAGGGAGAGTAGGGTTAGAGTTCTTTTGTTCACAACATGCAACTTAAACACAAAAGAGGGCAAGTAACTAGATAGGAAACAACTTCATTTGACATGCAATATTGGTTTTTGTTTTACAATTACAACACTAGATAAATACTTAAGCACAAGTAAGGTAAAGCTAAAATAAACAGAGAGAGAGAAAGGGGACAGCGAGGCAGCCACGGTGGTGGAGAGGGACTCCGTCGGCGGCTCGTCGGCTCTGGTGATTACAAAGAGAGCTAATGGTGACTAGGAGTGGGGTAGAGCACTTGCAAGTGAATTCAATGCCCTTCCATGGGTGGTTGCATGGAGTTTATATAGACCAAAGGGTTTTCTAATTTAAGTATGGGCTTTAGCGACGTCCGGGACGTCGCTAAACCCATACCAAATCCGTTGGTGTAGACCCCTTCACTCGCCGGTCGTCAGCGTGCCTTATGCTTTCTCTGTGGCAATTCGCGTGCGTGCGTTGTGAGCCGTCCGATCGAAGATTAGACGGCTGAGATCTCGCGAAGGGCGCGCTCGCGGACCACTGCTGAGGCGCGCGCTTCTGCCGCGTCATTGCGCGTGAGTGTCCTCGCGCATCCATTGCACCGCGCGGCTCAATCTTCGCCGTTCGTTGCTGATCGGGTGGCTAAATTTTTTCGCAGTGCACCTTCGCCTTCCAATTGCTACGCAGCATGATTCGATCCCGTGCTATATGCGCGGGTGTGGGGCGGTTGATCGCTGCGCTGTCGCAGTGGATTGTCTCGGAGAGGGCAGGTGTGCGGGCAGCTCTCAGTCGTTCGATCGAAGATCGACGGCTAAGAGTCATCCTCCGGGTGAAGGCAAAAGTGGGCGGCAGTGAGGATGTGATGAGCAGGCGGCACATGGTGCGCTGTGGGCCGTTGATCATCAGATCAACGATCAGAACTTCTTGGGCCCATTGTAGGAGCTCCGGATGTCGGATTTGGATGATTTCAAGTCCGTTAGACTGCGTTCGTCTCTCTGAATCCATCCGTGTGGTCTGATTGCTCATCTGAGGCCTGTTTTGTCATGTTCTTGTACATATGGTCATTAATAATGCATTATAAGAAATCTTGATGTGCAATGCATGCAATGCCCCTATTCCTATTTATGATGTGTTATTTGTGCATTTTGCTCTTAAGATAAACCCCAATTGACAGAATTATGGCCCCAAGATGTAGTGTTATCATACCCCCATGCTTACTCCTTGCTAGTCCCTAGCAAGGTTTATTCTAGTCTTTATTTCCAGTCAGAATTTAAGAAGTAATTACTTGGACACTTTGCCACTTGTCAATAGGAGGAAATATACTAAGATCCTAATTCACAAAGACTAAGTAGCACCCGGGTGTCTGCCAAAATATGAATTGTCTGAATCCTTGCTTTAATGCATGTATATTTATTTTCTCTTTTTTTTTTAGATTTTTGGAGTTAATAGTGTGTTGGTAACTTTCTACGACTACTCAACCCACCCAAAACTCGGACAAAACTCTAAATGCTAAGCATCTTGGTGTGAAGATCATGATAGACTTACTCAACGGTAATTTAGACAGACTTCGGATTTCTACGCCCTTAGGTGACCGGAAGAGGAAGTGTTTTGCCTGAAGGTGTATTTGTTCGATCGGTAGCTTTCTCCTTACATTTGTTTTACTTGGGGTCAACACAAGGATTTTTCCAGTGTATATCTCCCCGGCTTGCTCTACTTCCCCGCTTTTTCGTTAAGTGTTTTGGTTCTTTTTGTTCATTTAATGAGCTGGTCTCTAGACAACCGACCAATGGGCTGTTACCCACGATCACTTGCCAGCTATACTTATGAGGTGAAGTGTGGTTTATTTTGTCCTTTTTTTCTTCTCTTTTTTTTTCGGTAGGTGGCTTCCCTGATCTCAAATTTACCTAAAGGCAATAAAGAGGAGGTGGTCCCGTGGCTGGGCTCTGGACAACCTGCCAATGGGTTGTTACCCACGACAACTTGTCAGCCATACCACCCTAGAAAGTTCATTAGCTACCCAATTTCTATCAGAATCTCCGAGGAGCGAGTCTGTGCAAAAATGTGTGCAGATGCTTAGACTAAAAGTCCTTCTGAGTTAGAGGGTGAGTTGATAAGTCGTATACTTATTACCTTATTTAGTTAGTGGATTAGAGTAGATTAATGTTGCAAGGATTTGAAGCTAAATCCATATTTTAACGAACACCAGGGCTGATTAAGCCTGAAGGCTTGAAAAGTCTAAGTGTTCAAGTTCTTTTCATATTATTTTCCACTATTGACAAATTTCTAATGCCTAAGTTTTTCTTCCTAAATTCAAATTTTTTTTTTGGTAGGTGGCTTCCCTGATCTCAAATTTACCTAGAGGCAATAAAGAGGAGGTGGCCCTGTGGCTGGGCTCTGGACAACCTGCCAATGGGCTGTTACGCACGACAACTTGCCAGCCATACCACCTTAGAAAGTTTATTAGCTACCCAATTTCTGTCAGAATCTCCGAGGAGTGAGTCTGTGCAAAAATGTGTGCAGATGCTTAGACTAAAAGTCCTTCTGAGTTAGAGGGTGAGTTGATAAGTCGTATACTTATCACCTTATTTAATTAGTGGATTAGAGTAGATTAAGGTTGCAAGGATTTGAAGCTAAATCCATATTTTAACGGACACCAGGGCTGATTAAGCCTGAAGTCCTGAAAAGGCTAAGTGTTCAAGTTCTTTCCGTATTATTTCCCACTATCGACAAATTTCTAATGCCTAAGTTTTTCTTCCTAAATTCAATTTTTTTTTTTCATTTAGACTGATTAAATGAGCTCAGAATCATGCAATTTACCACCCCCCGATGCTTAAGTTGGACAATGCCCTCATTGACAAATACATGGATGCAACAGGGGTTCAAAAAGATATTACTTGAGTGAAGTAGAATACTAATCAGTCTGAATCTTCTAGGTTGCCTCCCAGGAAGCACTGAGTTTAATGCCTCCAACTGGGTGGTGCTTCGTGTCATCCCTCAATCAGGGTGACAATCTCCTTTGGGGGAACCTGGGTTAGGAAGTGTTTCAATCTTTGGCCATTGACTGTGAAAGTGTGCCCAGTATTCGGATCAACGATTTCAACCACCCCATTGGAGTGGGGCTTGACTACCCTAAATGGTCCTGTCCACTTGGACCTGAGCTTCCCTGGAAAGAGTTTCAAACGGGCATCAAAAAGCCAAACTTGCTGGTTAGGCTCAAAGGTCTTTCTATGGATGAGTCGGTCGTGGACGGCTTTCATTTTCTCCTTATATAGCCGACTATTCTCAAAGGCATCCCAACAAATTTCTTCGAGCTTAGAGAGTTGGAGCGTCCTCTACTCATCGGCTAACTGGGAATCCATGTTACACTTCTTGATGGCCCAGTAAGCCTGGTGTTCCAACTTGACAGGAAGGCGGTAGGCTTTGCCAAAGACCAGGAGATAAGGCGACATGCTTATCGGGGTCTTGAAAGCGGTTCTGTATGCCCACAAGGCATCATCCA